>JAECYW010000009.1:0-2400000 GCA_023014335.1 Galerina marginata | reverse complement strand
ACCCATTTACCTCCTTCAAGAAAGTTGTGGCCAAACTTCAATCGCCTGTTCCGCTCGTATCCTTCCATTCGATATCCAAAGGAGTCTCGGGAGAATGCGGTCGCCGTGGCGGATACTTTGAGTGCACGAACTTCTCGGAAGAAGTCATTGCCCTCCTTTACAAGATGGTCTCGGTCGGCCTATGCCCCCCTCTCGCCGGCCAGATTGGGGTTGACTCCATGGTTCGGCCTCCAAAACCCGGAGACGAGAGCTACGAGCTCTGGAAGAAGGAAACTGACACTACCCATGCTGCACTGGCGTCACGCACCCAGCTGATGGCAAAGCGGTTGAATGCTCTTCCCGGCGTCTCGTGTGTGGACTCTCCAGGAGCGCTTTATCTGTATCCACAGATCAAGCTTTCTAAGAAGGCGCGGGACGCCGCCGGTGCCGCTGGGAAAGAGCCAGATGCTTTCTACTCGTTGGCGCTGCTTGACGAGACGGGCATCTGTGTTGTGCCAGGGAGCGGTTTCGGTCAGAAAGAGGGGGAGTGGCATTATCGTTTGACATGCCTATGCCCTGGTGTGGACGAATATGTTGGAAAACTCGAGAAATTCCATCGAAACTGGATGGAGAAATATGGAGAAGAGTAATGTAACTGAAAATATAATGCCTCAAATACCTACATTCTAGACCGGTCACTGGGTTCTGCGGTTCAACATCATCCTGTAATTTTACTGTAAATCGTGCTGTCCGATAAACTGCAGCATTCTCCATCGATCTTCGCCATTCAACACCGTTGCATTTTCCGTTTTCGGTTAAACACTTCGTACTGATGCGCTGCCATCGCTGGTGGTTGACGTCATTCATCTACATGAGAATCCTGCTTCTAATTAATGTGCGCCACACTCCTTGGCAATTGAGTTGTTGACCAGCGCAAAAAGAAAATACTTACGTTATAGGGATTTTCTGTTTCTAGACGTCCGAGTTGCTGAGGTTCGTTATCTTTAGGCTCCTGTGTTTCCGTGGTACACATATCGGATCAACTGCAAATTCGACGATGCGAACAGAGCGACATCCTCGGCGAATGGCCAGTGGGCCAATCAGCTGTTTTGAGCTCTCACTCAGTCCGAGTGGCCGGCGGTAAGTCGACACGACCGCTTCTTCAAGGCTCATTCTATAATAACTGTGAAAACCATACGAGGGTGGCGAATGTTATCGGACATGTTATAAAAGGCCTGTCAATTACCTTTGATTGAGGGAAGTTCAAGGTGGTCACTTTCTCTGTAAACCTATCGCATTATTAAGACACGGTCAATTTTTTTGTGATTGTACAAGGTGTATCAGTCAAGAATCGAACTGGACGAGCTCACCACCAGCGTCCTATTAAAATAAACAATGTCGATGCCACATGCGCTTGCTGATGATCGTCGAACGACGCGTGTTCGGATATGCCCTCTTGTCTCCATGAAGCTTCTCGGCGAAAGAAGATATCCGAATATCAACAAAGGTGTTTTTGTCCTTGTTGAGCTGTTTTCGCTGAGCGATTAGCGGTGTCTTCAATGTTTTCCGAACAGATTTCCCGCAATGAGGTCCCCAATGAATTGACACGAAGCAAGTCGCACCCCTGGGATTGAAGGGGACCTTGTCAAAGTCCGCACCCAAATAGCATGACGGTCGACAAGAATAGAAAGCTGGGGTACTGAGATTCTATTCCAATATCCATTCTCCGCGCCTGGCCACCTTGGTCGGTGAAGCAATGCTACCGGACGGCCTTGTACACACGCACAAACGTTCGAGGTACTTGGCGCTGCAAGCATGGCCGTGAACAGAAGCAAGAAAATAAAGAGAAGAAATGTCAGGCATGCGGACTTGGGAAGGTGAACGACATCGTGCTATCTGGGAGGAGAAGTGGCGCAAGGTGGCCGTGACAAGGGAGGGAAAACGATCCTCCGCTAGGGAATACAGGACATAAATCAGCGAAAGTCCCTCACCGAACGCCTGCACAGCCCTGCTGAGATAGAAAGCGGGAATGCCATCGGATCAGATAAGGGGTCATTGGACCTACTCCTTTTAATTTTCAAATACCGTTGCTCACAGAGACATAGAAGGGCATGGCATCGAAAGAACCGTCTGAGGTGGCCAAAAGGACCGGTTCGCGGGAGAAGAAAAAGTGGCAGTGCAGGCTGAGACTGTTGCTCTTGCCCTACGGGTATATATACCAGTGTGTGTCCAAGAGTGACGATAAGGCGACATTCACGGGAGAGTTCTAATTGACTGGTAGACAGAATTCACGGCGCTGAAGACAAGAATGGCTGCATTAAGAAAGCCACGACTCTTCTCTCGGGTACATTGTGACGTCGCACAGGAGCCAGCTAAGGAACTCTGGAAGCGAGGGAAGAGGGAAGGGATATTCCTATTGGAAATGGATTCCCAGCAGTGCGGGATAAGGCAATTAGATAATAGAGATAATGGAGCGAGTATAATCACAGAGAACAGACGACACGAGGCCAGAGTAACACAGGCGCGCAGTTTGGCACTAATTGCTGGCAACCTCTGGCGAAAAGCGCGCAGAGCAACCACTTGATGGAATCCCAGAAACCTCGCCGTGACAAAATCTATGCAAGCAAAAATTGGAGCGCAAAAGGGTGCAGAAAACAGGGAATTTAGATCAAAGACGAGGCATACAGAGCATGCAGAGTATACGAGCAGGAGAGAGCACAGTCGAGAAATGAAATGACGACGGCGAGATAAGATTAGAACATCCCGATTAGTCTATTTGGCTGTGTTTGATGCAAGCTGTGTGTGGCCCGTGCACCTATAAGGAAGACCGGACCTGTCAACTCTCGTCAACATACCCCCCCATCCACCACCACAAACCATGATTAAATACGCTGCAAATCATCTCTGCTTCCTCCCCGTCTCCCAATAACCCACGCAGTCCCTGTCGCTGGCGTATTTCTCGCCAGCGTCGCCCTCTTTTATCATGGTAGGTCTCCATCCAATATCTAGGCCTTGTCTCGCATTTAAAAATTTGTCGCTCCTCGTCGTAGATCATCAGCAGCAAGAAATACGCATGGTACGACTTCTTCGGAATTTTTCTCATTGTTTCAACTTTTTTTCTTACTTTTTCTCCATTTCATTTAGCGAGACCTGCATTAAAGGGCATCGGTCGTCGTCTTGCAAACACACTGACCGTCCTCTTTTTGAAATCAAAAAGAAAGGTCGCCCTGTTACCCAATGTGAACACTGTCGTGAGCTCCGAAAAACAAAACAAGTCCATGTCAAATGTATCTGCGAAACAAAAGATGAATCTTTTTCATCCTATCAGCAAGGTGTGTTGCATCATAGTTCTGGAACGACCTACGGTCAGCTCATGGATAAGATTATATTTTACGCTTTTCATTGCTCAGGACCTAAGCCGGGATTGGAGAGCGCCGCGTTTCCCAATGGCTTACCGCAAGCCTTGGAAGCGTCGGTCGCATTTCAAAACCCAGGGGAGGGAACTTCTTCGGACTCTGACCATGGTGGTATGCAACTCCTCCCCAGGCGACACCTTCCTCCTTTTCCAGTGATGCTGATCTTACACTAGGGGTGCATAACGGCCACCAGTGCAAGTCGGGTGATCCTTGCCAGTGTGTAACGCCGAGAACTAGGACCAGACCTAGAGGTGGAACCATCGAACAGCAGCATGGCGCCGCTGTTTCCGGTCCTCCGCGCGATATGTCTGGCCGCTCGCTGCCTCAGACCTCATCGCGCACCTCTTCTCAGATCCTAGCCCGCATTGCGGAGTTGCGCCCCGTCCTCCCGCGTCCTGGTCCTGTCCACAACCCCTCCACCGGCCTTCCTCATGGACACCCCAGTCGTCATCATGATAATAAACCATACAAGCATGCTGCCTACGGTATGACACATCAACACATTGTGCATCCTCCGTCTTACCCTTCACCTGGCCCTTCCAATTCTGCGTTTGCATTCAATGAGCAGACCTACAACGATCATATGCAGATGATGGGACCGTCATCAACCTGGACCCACCAAGACGAAAATTTCGGATTTGATAACAGCTTCCCATCTCTCTGTGGTTGTGGCGACGACTGCGCCTGCCCTGGGTGTGTTCACCACAACCGCGCGGCGGCCATGCCGTCATCTTCTGCATATGCCTCATGTACGAACCCAGGTTCATGCGCAACATGTTTAGACTGCACCATCATGTCCCTCCCTGATTCCGCCATCTTGCCACCCGACACTGCTTTGTCAATATACGACTCTCAGATCCAAAACGACGCAATCGACGACTGGCTCAGACAGATGTCTGCTAGTATTTCTGCCGACACTTCTTCACCTCCACCATTCCAGCCAAATATGTCACTACACGGTTCTCCTTTCCAACCACCTGATGGCTGGGGCAACCGCGATTTCCCATTCTCAGATCAACAAACCAATATGGATCGAGAGCTTCCTCGCGGGATGCCTCCTTCAAGTTTCAATTACGATCGATCGAACGTCGGTCAGCCCATGATGCCTTTCGGTGCTTCCTCCACCACTCGTGGCCCTGCTTTTTCCACTCAGCCTGCGCGTGGCCATCGTTCGCAACCCTCGACACGCCTTGATAGCCAGATCGACCCCAGACTACTCTCACAGGGTCGTATGATGAGCGACTCCCAGTTTCTCCGCATTCCCGACCAGTCTAGGAGTCGTTCACCTTCAACATCCTCGCAGTCAAGCCATCAGGGCTCAGATCACGGTGCAGGGCCAATTCCGCCTTACCGACCGAGTGGCCGTATGCAAGGCATGTTCACAAACACTCAGGGAGTCCGTTCGACACCCCACCTGGACATCAGGCCCAACATGCAACGCGGTCCAAGTTCGGGTTCGAGTATTTCACCGTCGCCTGGTTCCTCGTCCAAACGCTCTCCATATGCGTCGAGTAACCCAGAAACTGCATCGTCGGACTGTGACCCGTCTTTAGCTGGACTACAGATCTACTAGCGGAAATTTAAATCTACCGACCTCTTGACGCCTCTCTTAAAGTTTTCACTCTTAAAAGTTCGCAACTTTTGTTCTCTTCTTATTTAGCAAGCTACCTTGATTAGCCATATTTTCTTGCTTGCATCGTGCAGAGTATCGTTGCTTGTCGTTCGCGCGGATACATTCTTAGATTGCTTTGTGACCTTTTTTATTGTAGGATGTAAGAGAGGTAGTCTTCGGAATCGTCGTTTTGTCGTCCTCCCAGGTTCTCGGTCCTCTTGAAGCTTCCGGTTGTCCCCTCACCGCGACGCGAGCAAATGTGTAAAAAGTAATGACGTTTTGGACGAAAAAGGGGACCACAATGTCATCTACTTGTACAACTTTAAAAAACTAAAGCTGTCAGCGTTAGTCAGGAGCGCAATTGTTGGGAATACGCTGAGCGCTATCCGCTTACCGGTATCTGACTTGCCGGTCGCTATTGTAAGCCGTAGCTCAGCTGACAAGGCATTACCTCTTTGATTCATATGAAATCGTACCTTGCTTCCGGCTATAACCTCGGTATAATAAATGTCGATAACTTGCCTCTGCAGTTGGTTTTACGCCGATACTGCCCTTTCCCTTTCCAAGTCGACATGAGCATCGGTTTCTCGACCCAATCTTATGTTTTTGACCCTCGCCCAAGTTACCCACTCCTTTCTGTGGTCAAAAAGTACTGGAGGGAGGGTTCCCCGTACCTCAACGACCCAGAGGCGTTAACGCTGGTATTTGCCCATGGAACCGGTTTTCATAAAGAACAGTGGGAGCCGGTTCTGGACGACCTGCAAGCGCTCCTTGACAAAGGGGAAGGACGGCCGAAGATACGCGAAGTTTGGAGCATCGACGCGTCTAACCACGGTGATGCAGCTCAGCTCAACGAGGAGACTTTAAATTATGGGTATAAACATACCTGTGCGTTTCTAACCTATTATTTTGTTGATATGCTACCTCTAACATCGTTTTTAAGTTAATTGGGAAGAATACGCCCGTAGTATTCATCTCTTTTTATCTGGGAACGGGAAGGGCGTCGATGTCGATTTCTCTGGACATAAACTCGTGGGCATCGGGCACTCCATGGGCGCAGTTTCCTTGTAAGGTTATGTTTATTTCCACGACTGAATATTCCAACTCACTCCATGAAGCGGTTTATCTTTGGGATACTATCCAGAAATAAATTTCGTATCATTGATTCTATGCGAGGTAATGATTCTGCCAGAAAAATACATAGGCGAGAACAACTTCCTCGCCGGCGGTTCAGAGAAGCGACGGGATATCTGGCCATCTAAGGAAGAGGCTTATAAGCTTTTGAAAAGTCGAGGGACGTGGAAATCTTGGGATGATCGCATCTTGAGGATTTATGTGGTGTGTTCAGAGTTCTAAGCCTCTCATCCCTATTCTCAATCGTAATTAAAGGAATCTGGAATGCGATCTCTCCCCACTGCCACTTATCCAGACAAGGAAGGAGTAACCCTGAAATGTACCCGAGATCAAGAAGCAGTAGGTTTGTTTCTCGGTTTCAACTATACTCGTCTAATGGTTATTTCAATCACCAGGCATGCTATCGCGACCCTATCGGATCCAGACGCCTCTATCATAACTTTGGCAATATCGTCAAGATTGTCCCCACCCATCTCATATACGGAGAGATAGAAGACTACCTGCAAGTTTCACATTCGTTATTTGGTAATTTCTTCTCAGTCGGAAACTTTTAACTGTAGGCCTGCGGACGTACGGAACGACGTCGTCAACAATAAAGCCGGAGGCGTGCAAAATCTTGCCTCGTTAGCTTTTGTGCCAGGCGCAGGCCATCTGGTAATGCATTGAAATCGGCGCAAGAGAAAACTCAGCTCATTATCATCCTCGCAGGTAACCCAAATCAACCCTTCAGGATTAGCCGAGAAGATATACGACGCCTTGGTTCTCACGTCTAAATCATCAAAACCTTTAGGTGGATCCGCTAGGTTGTGAGGCTGGTTACGGTTGATTTGATTCATTAGTCTGTCTTGTACAAAGCACGACATTCTTTGCGTACTAGAGTAAGAATATACTGTAAAAATAAATACCCATATACCTTGTACATAAAGTCAGATGTGCACTTTCTCCCTCTGCCGGTTAGTGTTGGAGTAGAACCGTCGCAATCACAAGGGCCTTACAAATTTTCTTTCAGCAACGAAGAACAAAGGTACAAGGACGGTGGGGCGAGACTAAACAAAAGCTTGGGGGTCGAAATTTCAGAATATTTACATAGGCACAGTAACAGGTTCCAAAGAAAGCACCATGCACATTAAAACCAATTTCGACGACCCCTATTGTTTATTTATTCGTACATAAATAGACAAGCATTAACCTGCCTTGTTTTGGAAGGACGAATTCCCCTTTTGGCCTGCCGGCTTACCCGAAATTGACGCCCATGAATTGGTGGACTCCCTGTAAGCTCGAAAGAAATGGTATTGCTCATGGTACTAGTTCGTATCTGGAGCTTACTAGCAACTAACGTGACGGACTGTGTTCTCGTCCGGGGGAAAGCATACTCCGAGGGCATCCCATGGGTGGTCCCAGCGATCAAACTTCGAAGTTTGGATAGATACCGGTATGTAGACCAATATTCCGTATTGTGCTGTATATTTAGTCTAATGGAGTTAGACACTCAGATGTTTATAATTTCGCCATTTGCAATTGGGCACACGTAAGTTTGCGCTTAAAGGTTACTCTACTACATTATATAACCCTGTGCTGTAGCTATCCATGAACTACCCGTGATTTAACCCGAGAACCCGGCGCTAAAGCGATCCACGACAAAACCCTTTATAGCATTTTCTCCCTGCTAGCGACAACGACAACGAAAGAAACCTTCCTGGCCAATGAGGTTATTAGCTGTCTATGTCAACCTGAGCACGAGCCATATAGCTTTTGTACTGTTGGGTGGAATAAGAAAATTCAATGTTGTCATTTTCATCGAATTTTCAAACTTAGAAAGTATGCTATATGGCTGACTATTTAAGTTGGGCCAGGTTTTCGGCCTCCAAAGGTATCAATCAAATCGTGAAGGAGACATCATCTGAGGAAATGTGAGTGAATCAAGCCTGGTTACGTCCCCTTCACGCAGAGAGTAACGTCCAGTCCCATAATCGAAGTTTATTAGGGGATGACGAATATTATTGCGATGCAAAGGTGAAAACAATATCCCAAAAAAAAGATCCACCGGGGGGTATGTGGTTGCCAGTGAATATCCCTCTGATATTGACTCGCAACGTGGTAGTGTCCGCTCAGGACCGTCCAAAATATTTTGAGAAAACTCATCAACTCGTAAAGGGAGTGCGGGGGCCGAGGTATAAAAACAGGGACGATGAATGTCAGTCAAGGGGTGGGGGGAGAACTGGTCTGCCAATTGGGCTGAAACAGGATGAATTGGTTAACCTTCGGATGATGTGCGCAGTTACATATGTTGTTCCGTCTGCTAGGTAGGAGGAAATTAAGGTGCGTCTTAAACTTTGGACGTAACTTGCAATATGAGATAATTTTTGGGGGATGTTCTCCAATCGTAATATTGAGGACTTGCGGGCGGTCAACGAGCGATATTCATTGGAAAAGGATTATTTGGCAGAAAGGCAGTGAAGGGCAGAAGCAGAATCCAGTACTTCCAGAGCGTCGATTTCGGGTGTAGAGAGTTCATGAGAGGGACAATGATTTTCAATCAAGTTAAATCTAAGCGATGAATTGAACTAATCACGTGATATTTTGGCGTATAAAATGCCAAAATTCCGACCAATCTTTTACTTTAAACCCTCACAGCTGCTATTGTGGACATGCAATAGCAACTCTTTCCCATCCTGTGGGTTCGGGTACCAGTTGCGAAGGTAGAGAAATGTCTTCAGGACTCAATTAAGCCGGAGCGCCTTCCAGCCTTTGCGTCCTGTGCCGCAAGCACTGGAATGGAAGATGCTTGACTATGCAGTCCTTATAGCCCCGTATTAATATTATACTTCATAATATGATCCTATCTGCGAATGGACCACATACTTGGCTCTCCTCGTGTTCGTAGATGGTTAGGTGCATGCTGTACAGGATCAGATGAGTGACAAGTGTTATGTCCCTGTCTGCGTGACAAAAAAAGTTGGAAAATCTTCGTCCTGAACGTTCAACTATGGCGACTGTTCAAGTTCTTTCGATAGCAACTCCTCCTGTCCCTGTTTCGTACAAATCTCCGAGCGCACCATCGACCTCGCGCATCTCTGGTGCGCTTTGATTTATAAAATCTCTTACATTAAGCACGCGCTGAGCTTTTGATTTGTAGCTCCCCATCCTTCTGGTCACCGCACGCTGCTCCCTGTGGGACCTGCGTATCTTAATCACCTTCGCCTGTCTTTGCATCATTCTCATTCATTCTCGTCTCTCGACAAGCACCTTGCCGCTGAAAGTGATCGCCTCGCGGCTCTCCATGGGGGAGATGTGGTCACAGAAGATGATCTAGGAGTCGGCGATGAAGAAGAACCTGAAGAGCTCTTGAGCCTTGATCCAAAGGAGTGGAAGGTATTTTCCATCTGCGTACAGCTCACGTCTCATTCTAACCGTCTTTTTAGAAACAAGATCAGTATGCCGTCCTTGGTCTTTCGCACCTCCGTTATAAGGCGACTGCAGCACAGATTAAGATTGCCCGTGCGTCAATTCAACTCGTTTATACGTGATACTCGGGCTGATATATCTACCTAATACTTTAGACCGTAAAAAAGTACTGAAGCACCATCCCGATAAGAAAGCATCAACCGCTCCCGCTGCGCCCAACTCGTTATACCTTGCTGGCGTGAATCAAAATACGAACGATGATGCCTTCTTCAAGTGCATCCAAAAGGCCCACGAGGTTCTTACCAACCCCGAAAAGCGCCGCCAATTCGACTCTGTTGACCCTGTTTTCATGGAACTCGAGGAAGATATGCCAAATGCAGCTGAATTCAAGGTTTGTTGCTTCTCAGGATCTTGGGGATTGTCCTGACATTTTATTCAAGAGCAAGGGCCTCGACTTCTTCAAAACTTTGGAACCTGTTTTCGAGCTCTACTCGCGTTTCTCCAAGGTCCAACCTGTTCCTGGGCTTGGACATGTCTACTCTACGAAACAGGAAGTCGAAAGCTTCTACGACTTCTGGTACAACTTCGATAGCTGGAGAAGCTTCGAGTGGCTCGACAAGGAGGTCAATGAGGGGAGTGACAGGTATGAACTAATACTTTACCTGGATCTCTTCATACGCTCATGGTAGTCTTTCTAGCCGTGACGACAAGCGTTACACCGAGAAGAAGAACAAATCCGAGCGCGCACGAAGAAAGAAGGAAGACATTGCTAAATTGAGAGGCTTGGTCGATATGACTCTTAGGTCCGAAAGTCTTGCTTCAGCATAGCGTCGTTCTGTTCTCACTTTGCTATAGCCTGGATCCTCGCATCAAGCGTATCAAAGAGCAAGAGAAGGAAGCTCGCGAGGCCAAGAAGAAAGGCACCGTTCCAGGTGCACCTGCAAAGAAAACCAAGCAGCAAGAAGAGGAGGAAAAGAAGAAAGCAGAAGCCGACGCCAAGCAAAAGGAGGAGGATGAAAAGGTGACAGCTCTTTCTTTCACCGCTTTAGTGTGCTGGAATCTGACAATCCCTTCCAGCTCGCTCGTGCGGAAGCCAAGAAACAGAAGGCTGCTGCTGCGAATGCCGCGAAGAAAGCCAGGAGACAGCAGCGGGCTACAGAGGGGGAAGCTGCTTAGATATGTCATCATTTGCAGGACGAGTCATCTTGTTTTTTTGTTACACGCTATATGCTTTGGTTATTGGTCATGGGATTTTTCTCTCTGAGATTTTATATCCTGTTGATGACAAACAGCAATATAGTGGCCGCATCACGAAAAAAGGAACCTGACCAATGTCGATGGACCAACAGTTACATTTCTTGATGAACCAAATTTCATCAATGGAACCGAATCCCCTCAATGAAAATTGACCCGTGGCTATGCCTTCCCATCCCAAGCACGTTTCGAAGCACTTGGCCGCTGGGGCCTGCACGAGGCAAAGTCAAGGGATCCGGTCAGAGATCCAGAGTAAGCGGAAGTCGCAGGCCTGCCAGGTCAACCCAAATCGACGGATCTGGACGAGGAGCAGAAAGAGCAGTCAAGCAGCAGTGTACAATTCTCGAACTCGAGGATATCGCAGATATTGCGGCAAGGGCAACCTTCGCAGCTTTACACGAGTACCCCCTTGCTGGAACACTAAGACCGTTGGGTACAGCATGTTGTCATTTCAGGAAAAGATGTGTAGAATGCACTGCATCCTGTTACGTTGACTTCAAACACTCGGACGGTCTCACAGGCCTTACTCCTCGGTGTGAAAAAGGATATTTTACATGTCCATCGATTTTAAATTTCCGCGTACATCCGTACTTGTCAACTGACAGTACATAAATCTGCTTGCTTGAGTTCATATATAGGTAAGAGGCCCCCTCGCCCTCAAAATCTGGTCAAAATGCATACTTACGAACGCAAACCAACGTCTGCCCTAAAAAATTTCCCCTTTGATCTTACCACCTGCAGTGGCGCCTTCAGTCTATCTAACAAGGCTCGACTCTTCCCATCACCACTGTGAGTAACATCGATTTCCCTTTTACAGACACCACTGTGAACACTTGAGCTGATCATGTCTTCTAACGATAACGATAGTGAAAG
This sequence comes from Galerina marginata, assembly GCA_023014335.1. Classification (NCBI taxonomy): domain Eukaryota; kingdom Fungi; phylum Basidiomycota; class Agaricomycetes; order Agaricales; family Galerinaceae; genus Galerina; species Galerina marginata. Next base: position 2,388,327 of record JAECYW010000009.1, on the reverse strand, counting down.
ACCGCCCCCCATCCTAGCCGTTGTTATTGGTATAAATGAGTATAGTGGACCAGATTACGACAACCTCAATGGGGCAGCTGGGGATGCCGATGCCTTCGAGGCATTCTTAACGGGCCGCATGGACGTTCCCAGGGATAACATTCGTAGTTTGCGAGATCAACAAGCAACCCGAGAGGAAATTATCAAGTCATTTCACTGGCTTCGAGACAACAACAAGTACAAGAAAAACGAGGCCGCAATGATCTTTTACTTCGCTGGTCATGGAGCACAAACCGAAAAACCTGATGAATGGGACGACTGGGTGACAACCACGGGGAATATTGAGATGCTATGTCCCAGCGACATTGGAATGCCGACTTCGACCGTGACCGAGTGCAACGGGAACGGAGACCAGGACCACAAAACTATTCCAGGCATTCCAGATCGCACAATATCTTTCTTGCTTAATCATATTTCGGACTGCAAAGGGAATAACATAGTAAGCGACTTCTACTCCAGAGCCCCACGTTATGAATTCATAAATAACTTTTTTCTTCTCTTCATTCAAGACGGTCATTCTCGATTGCTGTAGCTCCGGTGGGATGGTCCGCAGCCAGGACCAAGATGGATATGTCATCCGGCGGCTAATCAATCCTCCTAGAATCGATAGCAACTTTGACGAAAACATATTGTCCCGGGGAACGAGGAACGGTCGTTCGGCTGAAGGGCTTTCAAGAAAATCACACGCATCTCATATTTTACTAGCAGCCTGTGGGAGGGATCAATTTGCTCTCGAAGACCCAAAGTCAAAGCGAGGCCTTTTCACATCCCACCTCTTGAAAGCTCTAGACAGCGATGACTTCCACACGCTCAGTTACGTCTCTTTGATGCACAGACTTCGAATGCCTGAGAGGTAAGTCCCGTCACATGTCAAATGTCAACTCAAGTTTATGACGACCTCGATAGGCAAACTCCGCATTGCGAAGGCGAAGGAATATATTGGCGCCTATTCAACAACAGAGTTTCTGGTGCTGACCCGTCTTTTATCTTGACAAAACGTGTAAAAGATGGTCCCATAACTCTTGAAGCTGGGTCTGCTCAGGGAATTACTGTCGGGTCTCGCTTTGCCGTCCACCGCACCAATTTAATGGACACTCCAATACTGCGGAATCCTTGCCTTGGTCATCTGGTTGTAACATCGGTCGATACTTTTTCTTCCAGACTTGATGTCGCTCCCACCAGCGGCAAAATCCGACTACCGTGGCTCTTCTACTGCAAACTCGTTCAACGCGCTAATGTCAAAAGTATATCCCTTTATAGCGCGGATCGGCCATGGCTAGAATCAATATTTCCCCAAGACACACGGACAGAGCTTTCAGCGACTATTGTCGACAATGTCCAGGCCTGCGATCTCGAAATTACTGTTATAGATGGTAAAGTTTGTTTCGATCGACACAACCGCCTCGTAACGCATATCATCGGGTCCCGTTTACGCCATACGGTGGATGTCGATGACGTTGATACTATTCGTGCAGTTGTAAAAGGCTCCCTCCACTTCTACTACCACCTCACGCGTACGGCACCATATACATTCCAGGCCGTTTGGATGGAGCTTAAAGAGCTCAAGGAGGAATTGAATGACGAGTTCGATGTTGTATTCAAGCCGTTTGGTAAAAATCTGATCGCAGAAGAGCCAGCTACGATCGTGGTGGACGAAAATGCTCAGTTGGGGATGACTATCTGCAACAACAGCAAGCTGACACTATACCCATATCTTTTTTACTTTGACCCCACCGATTTAACAATCAGTAAGTTTTCCAGGAGGCTGAAACTAAAGAGATCTGTCTAACCATTTGTGAAATAGTTGACTGGTACCTTCCGCCATTTGGTGGAGGTGCAGGTAGTCTTACAACCAAGGTCGACGCAGCTCTGCCACCAAATTCAAAGTTAGCCATAGGATACGGCGACGGCGGAGCTGTTCCGTGGCAGTTCCTGCTCCCCAAAGGAGAGGAGCGAGACCTTGGTTTCTTCAGGCTCTTTCTATCCACACGACCGGCATATTTTGAAAACATCCTGCAAGAGCGAACACCATTTGCCAGTGGCTCCGTACGTAGTGCAAGATTAGGCCCTGCAGAATCTCCTGAAGCCGAAACATGGGGGGTCCAAACTGTCACAGTAATTCAGGTCGCACGATGACTTCAACCGCCGTCCCTAGCTAATGTTTTTGGACTTCACTCATGAACTTATTATATCCTTCCACTGTGCAGGATCCACCCCGTCCCCCCGCCCCCCAACACACACACAACGGTGGACTTACGGACTCCCTCCTGCCCTTTGTACATCGCAGGTCTCCGAACGAGACTAACTTAGGTCTCTGAATAAGGAAGACGATGGAGAAAAGGGGGAAGTGACTTGCGAACAGGCAAGAATTGCCGTGCGGTGGATGTGATTTGTACATAAAACGTTCGGGGAAACGAATTAGTTGAACGAAATAATTAGAGAAGGCAAAAATAAAGACCTTTGAAAAAGATGGTAGGGTTCGAAGACTGAGGAACCCGCCCGGAGAACCACCGGGCCGGCTGAAATGACGGAGTCAACGGCGACCTGCGCACAACTCAAATACAAAGCTACATGGATGCCTTCAAGAATGTCAATTAAGGCTTACGTCTACTTCCACTCCTTCTCTTCGTACTTTCGCTATGTCGCAATACGATAACCTTCTAGATGTGCTCTCCAAGGAGCCAGTTTGGTCGCCAGTGAATGAGCAGGTATGCATTGTGTCGTTTGACCTACTTCGGGGAGACTGACTACAGAACCCAAAGGCAATCCTTGAACCTTTCAAATACATTACTTCTAATCCGGGGAAAGAGATCCGTGGAAAGCTCATTGAAGCCTTCAGGTTCTGGCTGGATGTCCCGGAAGATAAGCTGAAAGTCATAGCAAAGGTGGTGAACATGCTCCATGCCGCGAGTCTGATGTAATGTGCTGCCGTAGTTCATCTCTTCTTATCTGACAATGACGTGGACAGGGTAGATGATATTGAAGATGATTCGCAATTGCGAAGGGGCAAGCCTGGTGAGTTTCTGGTCTCTCCTTTTCTTGCTTTTAATAAACGATGTTTATACAGTCACCCACAAAATCTATGGGATTCCGCAGACGATCAACACAGCGAACTATGTTTATTTCCTGGCCTACCAGGAACTTTTTGCCCTTCGTGGAAGCGAGGTATCGACCCCACCTCGACAACCTCTCGATGCACTTGTCACAGGTAATTTCCCTCTGTCTCTCCAAGGCATTCTCTAACGCCATAACCCCTTGTTAAGCCGAACTTCTTTCCCTGCACCGTGGACAAGGGCTTGAGATCTTATGGCGTGATTCCCTTCAATGCCCCTCTGAGGAAGACTATATTACGATGGTCAATAATAGTATGCCGTCATGTATCTCCATTTTACCCAACTCGCTACTGACTTTCCCGCCTTGCTTACGCAGAAACTGGGGGTCTTCTTCGAATAGGCATCAAGCTGATGATGGCATGTTCTACGACGAACATCGATGTGTAAGTCCATCCGTATTTTGTCCTACATGAGGCTGGCAAATGAACTCTTGCCCGACAGAGATTATGTCCCCCTGGTGAACTTGATCGGTGTCTTCTTCCAGATTCGGGACGATCTCATGAATTTGCAAAGCACAGAGGTACTGCGCATTTCAGAAAGATACTCATTGTCGTTAATTCACTTAATCCTTAGTACACGTCGAACAAAGGTTTCGCCGAAGATCTTTCCGAAGGAAAATTCTCCTTTCCAGTTGTTCATGGAATACACGCAGACAAATCAAATCGACAAGTACTCAGTAGGTGTTTTCCTATCGGCGCCTCTGCACGCAATAACCCGGCGCATTGCAGATGTTCTTCAAAAGCGACCCACTACCCCTACCTTGAAAATCCATACAATCAATTACCTCAAGCACAACACGAAGTCGTTCGATTATACTTTGTCAGTTCTGGCCAACCTTGAAGCACAGACAAGGGCGGAGATTGCCAGGCTAGGCGGAAATAAAGGTTTGGAGGCGATTATGGACTCATTGCATGTGGATGCAGGCAATTTTTCATGAAGTATGAATGTTGTTATGCAAATTAACAGCCAAGGAATTATGTATTATTCAGTCTTAGGTTTCATTAATTTGGGTACGACTAGGAAACGGCATTAATGTTAACGGTGACTATTGAGCGCTGAGCCACCAATGCGTAAGGCCACACAGTAGCAGTTGTCGATGGCGCGAATACGACCCAAACTACTGGGGACAGCCTCTCAGTACGGGCGAAAATAGAGAAGAGTGGAGCCAGGTCCAATCAATAGGGAACTTGGAATTCTCTCTTCTATGAATAGGCGATGACATGTCAATGGACACATCGGAGTTTTGGAGCTGGAATTTATTTCCAGCGCACTTTCTTTGTCTGGAAATAAAATCCTCCGCCACTTTCTGGCTGGAAATGAAAATTCCAGTCCCAAAACCCCGATGTGGGATGGAGTTTCGATAGTTTCATCGAACAGCATCGAACTCCGCATGTTTCATCGAATATCTCAAAGGTTTAAGGCGTGTTAATCGAGATCGATATCGACCTGGACTACTTTTCAATATCTTTGCATTGGTCAGCAGATATCTCCCGCTGAGAATGCCTCCGAAGAGGAACAGCCTCACAAAGATCACGCCAATATCAACGCGGTCTTCTCTCGAGATTGAATCGGTCAGAAGCCAGTAACGTCGACAAGTGACGACAAATTTTTTTGAGCATATTGTGATTTTATCTGATACACATTTTATCGTGAGTAAAGGTGAGTGAGAGCATTGAGGAGTGGCTCACAAGATAAAATCAGGAAGAACTATCTGGGAAATCGTCTGTATCAACAGTCCCCCGTACGACAGCCGCCAAAGCATCTCCAAACCACTCTTCCCCTTCCCGCCATTCTTGGTCCCAATGAAGGACTTCGAAAACGGCTTCGGAAATACGTTGTGCGATATGCAAGTCCTCCCAGAGTTCGTCATCTTCTGAGTCTACATAACCATCCTGGAGACTCAGCAGGTGGTAACCGACAAGTTCCGAGAGATCCGACTGGAGTCCGGTGCGAGTGGAACAATACCGAGGGTATCGTAGCATCATACGTATGATCGATGCGTAGAGAACTGGTGGGGGAGGAACATAAATTTTGGTACATCGAACTGATGGTTGGATGTGGAAAGGAGCCTCTAGCGTGACCTCCGAGAAGGAAAGGGTGGAAAATGATAACGGGTAAAGGACAAGATGCTGAACGCCAGATGATAGGGTCGTTTGGGTGATCCTGTGGTAACGGCCCTCCGCAGCAAAATCGCCAGTGGCTTTGAGAATGACCTTAGATGGCGGGGAAAGGGGCAAGCCTAGTCTGGCGAGGATGCTTGAAGCACCTTCCAGATCGTCATCTGGAACGACGTATGAATAATTCTAGGAAGAGTGACCGACGGATGATTATTCTATCACTGGCAATAAGTGAAGATAAATGCTCACAGTAACACGAACAGGGACGTTCATCCGTCGATACAGCAGGGCGCGCCACTCAATGAGCTTAACGTTGACATTTTGCAGCGCCTGGATTGCGATATCGACCACTTCGGCGGGTTGGTAGTCAAGGATGTGCTTTTCTTTCTTAGCATCCTGGATGAATTTTTGAGGGGGTATGTGAGAGAAATCCGGGCTAGATGGTAGGGTCAACATGGTAGTTTGAAGTCGGAGGAGGAGGAGAAGGAGGAGTTTATTATACTGACGAACGTTTCCGTCGGAGTCACAATGGGAGCGACCTTATTCCGGCTTGTTATGTAACCCGGACCGGTTTGTTCTGCAGCACAGCCACATGCGCGTATGACCACTCTTATCTCAATCACAACGTCCAGCAAAGACCAATTGCTCGCGGCCTCCTTGCTTTCACAATACCTGGAGGAATTGGGTTGCAAACATGCCTATATAGGAGGATTTGCCTGGGCTCTACTGGGAAGCGTCCGACCAACTGAGATAAGGCCGTTTTTCTACCCACAAGTTGTCAACCTCTCTCTGAACTGTACCCGTTTTACGATATAGATGTTTTGGTTGAGGCCAAGAATTTTGACATTAAGGAAATCCGCGATAAGCTTTCAAAGCATAATAAACAGTTTGCCCTGGCCGGTTTTAAGCTGTTCTTTGTCAAAGTGACGTTGTTTCTTCTGCCAGATACATCCCAGCCTAACCCACCGCCGCTGCCTCTAAGGAGCTTATTAGAGATTTGCAAGACGACGCACTAGTTCGCGCCAGCAGAGACAACGTATTAATCGAAACTCTGAAAGCCGGGACATTGGGTCTACCAGCTATCGCTGGACCCATTTATCCCATCGAGCAAGAGTTTGGCAAAGGTAAGTTTCTTATAAACCTGGTAATTGAAGGAAATTTATCTCACCAATGTTGTATACCTCTAGATCTACCAGTTCTCCACCCAGCTATTCTCATCTTAACTAAAATGAAACGTTGGTCGCACAATTATGAGTCCGAGCGACCGAAAACTGTCCTCAAGAACAAGTCCGACCAAGCAGACCTCGACTTCATCATTTACTGGCTAGAAGAAAACAAGATGACCATAGAGTTCGAACTTTACCAGGGAAAAACTAAAGAAGAGTTGCTGGATTTCGTGCGGCGATATAGGAATAGGTTTCATGAAAATGCGAAACTAATGGAAGCAATGGAGAATGTGGTAAAGCCTGATGATTGGAAGTTGTTGGATGAATGAGGTTTGTAGCGAGTCTCCCAACCCAACCCAACGGAATTCAGTTGCGGTGTGTCGTTCAATGTCTCATTTATGCATCTCACTGCAGGCCTTCCTTCCTTGTCGCGCACAGCGCGCAATCCTTTGCTACATTGTAAATCACAAACGTCAGTCTAATTTACATAAACGACTGGTTTTCCTGCGACTAGGTCACCACTTGCTAGAACAATATTGGACGCATTCTGTTCTTGTTCGCGGGTTCCAATCAGTTTGCCTTGGTAATATACCTTGACATCAATTGTAGGGGTGTGTCTCAGTGATGTCCCACAGAAGGTCGGCAAAGCGAATAGTTTCATTTTGAGACTTTGTTGACAAACGACTCGATAACAACCCCAGCCAGACTGTACCAAAAGCTGGGGTCGCATGCCCCTCGACCAAGGTGCATCCATGTATATACACGAGACGACACGCTCCAAAAGCTGGCCAAGAAGAAACCAGCCAACGAAGCGACCTTTCGATGACCAGTTACCTTGGCGTAGTGAAAAGCCAACAATTGGAAGAATGTGTTGCGCGATTACACTCGAGATCGCGATTACTCTGCGAGACGAAATTAGTCTCAGTGTCGTGCGACTTCGAACAACGACTTACTGGAGCGGGCTCTCATCTTTCTGCGTTTACGTCTGAGCCTGCGGGATCTTTTCTTCTTCCACTTCTCTCTCATTTTCTGAAGATAATAAAGTAAGCAACGGAAGTATAAAGATCTGAGAATAAATACACACTGTTTATGATGGTGGAGGAGCTTGAAGACGCTGGGAACTGGATTTGTGTGTTAACTTGGGGTACTGTACAGTTTTAACGTAAGCTGTTCCCGCAGTCGTCGGCATCGCTGCTTCTGCCATCGCGTCCCAAATTGGAACTTCCAACTTCTTTACAACTTCCATGGCAAAACGCGGGGTTCCAGCAGCTCTGCACCGTGAACTCTCTGAATATGCCTCGCTTTTACGCGCTTTACGTGTCAGGGACGCTATGGATATAACGAAACAGCTTACGAAGCCCTCTCCTTTTGTTTTGCAGGATAAGGAGCTGAACCATGACCAGGACGAGTATGAGGATGAGGGTGAAGGTGATGCCAGTCAGCATAACTAGCGACAGCTCTCCTGCCATCGCTAACTAGAGAACAGACTTGCCTGTTGCTGGTCCTAGTCACTCGAACCACCCAATCAACGCACAACCCAGTACCAAGAGCGATAAGGCAAGGGGAAAGGAACCGGCTGATCGACCCAACTTGGCTCCAAAGCAACGACGACGCGACCATTGGACTCGTTGGCCACTTCCCTTGAACGATGTGCTAGTTCCTGAATGGACTCTCGAAGACGAAGTCGCGGTAATCGCTGCTCAAATAATGAAGTCTCGTCCGCCTCTTGCCTTTCTGGTTCCCACTCATGGTCTGGACGACACCGACGACGAAGACGACACAGAAGACGAAGAAGAACGGGATATACCCGTCAGAGACATAGAACTTGACTCGGACGACCCGGATCCTCCGTACTACGTCCCTTATCTGACCTCCACAATCGCAAACTACCTTTCCACCATCTTTGCCGTCCTTGCCTCTCATACACCCGCCCGTCCGGCAAGTATGCAGAATCGTATCGAGCCCTTGAACTGGCGTGCCGTCATTGACGTCGTTGTTTCCTGTGGCAATCCCGAGTTCGCAAATTCGAAGTACGTAGCCCACCCTCATTCCTACTTACACAGTGATCTATATGTTCGTAGGGTAGTGGAAAAAGTCATTAAAAGAATGGAAGCAATATATGGACCATCGATACTTCCCCTTGAGGGCCAGAAGGCGACTAGTTTTCGTGGTACGTCTGCTTTTGGTTTAGTTGTGAAATATGTCTCCTCATCACAACCCGCAGCCGTTGAGAGGATGAGAGGAAAAGAAGCCGCCGCAAAAGAGTTTGAAAAGCTCTTTGAGGACGAGAACGAGAATTATTTCACCCAAGTTTCTCTACCACCTAATCAAAGCCCGTCGCCGCTTCCACCACTACCGAAGCAAAAACAAAGTAGGAGGGCCAAGAAAGAGGGTAAGATTTTTACAAGCCCAATTTTCATGTGAATTGAACCACACACATTTCACAGAATCTGACTATAGAGCAAGAACGAGGTGGACGCCTAAAGATAGAGAAAATCGAAAGTCGAAGGCAAGAGGCAAAATGTCGAAGACAACTGAGGTCGCGGTAGCGAGTGCTTCCGCCCATGAATCACCACCCAATCCGCCGGCTGAGGAGGAACAACCAGTTAGACGAAGCAAGAGGGCAAAGACCTCTGTGAGCTATCGTGACTTACTTCTGCCTGGTGACGATGCCATGCGGAAATGATGCCTTCTGTCGTTTGCACACAAGTATCTTGTCGTTGTTCTTAATCCAGGCTTAACAGGATTGAATGCTCATCCCATGAAGATGGTTTGACGATGTTCATTTGGGAGTTTTGCAATTTGGCAGACGCTAGTCCCAACTATTCCGAGGGCACAAGGGCCGATGTCCGGGTTCGTTGTTCCGAGACGAACGCTATGTACTGGTTGCTACCGTCAAACTTTGTTATCCGGCGTTCCAACACACGATCTCGGATAGGACAATTTGTTCACATTGTATATTTCGAATATACCGTCTTGGTTCATATACTGGAACTTGGACTCTTTTCACTTTTGTCCTTATGTTCAACCAAGGTTGTTTATTCTGTAACTGCATGGTATTTTAATTCGTATAAATCCACAATTGGGTTCGGACAAAGTATCAGCCATTATAGACATATGCTGGAAATAATGCATTGAGAAAGTCATTTACTCCCGAAAGTGCTTCAGTGGCGCAGGTCAATGGAACCAAAGTTGGACACTGAAATTCAAAATGAGCAATCGATAGTGGTTGGCAACTACATAGACGAACATATATAACCATAATCAAGTCGATAAACCTGCATAAAGAACTTTCTCAAATTCTGCATTCAGCTTCAACGCCTCTGCATCGGCAGTGTTAATCAGCTGGGTCCCGAAGACAGCTGCAACACCAGTGGTCGGATCCATGAAGAAGAAGGTATGGGCCCACCCAAACCCTGGCAAACGATTACACTTGAGATAACAAAACAAACGACAAAGACGACAGCTTACAAAAAGCGGTCCCTTTCCTCCGTCTACCGGGCCAGTCTGTCGTACAGAGAGCAAGAGCGTTCGTCCATTGCACGCCAGTTTCACGAGGTGTGTAAGGGTCCAGGGATATGAATGCCTTGATACTTTTTGCTGCATTGTCATCGAGGGAAGGTTCGAAGAGGCTGCGGACGCTCTCAGCACTCAGGATTGGATTTTGGGCCGTTCCAGCTTTTACAGTAACTTAAATTCAATGCTTTGGATGAAATAACAAAACTTGCTTACCATTTATTTGGAGTAAATGGCGAAGCAGCCCAAGGTAATCCTTCAACGAAGCGTACAGACCAACTCCCGCCATATGGCGCGTAACTACAAAAGGATGAGATGAGCTGGCACGCACAACGACCGAATCATCATTCAAGTGGGCCTGCGTACCTTTGGTTGGGTCCAGCTCCCTGAGTCTCGATTTGTCGTCCCAAGCTTTAATCTCCCCATTTCGCCGGCAGGTCAAGCCGAGAAGCCTCGCTTTTATATCTGGGGTGGGGTAGAAAGAGGCTTTCATTCCAATCGGTTTGAAGATATTTTCTTGACTGTTAAAATATTTTAGAGGTCTTCGGCCGGCTAACAAAAAAAAACTAGCGCACAGATATTGCTCCAAGGTTTGCCCAGATACCTTCTCAATCACGAATCCAAGGATATCAGAACTCCATCCATATGCAACTAACGGGGACATGAAATTATCTTGCAAAATGGGAAAGGTGGCTTGACTTACAATTTGCTCCAGGTTCGAAAAGCAGAGGAATGCCAGGTAAATCACCCTGTACAAAATAAAGAAGTTAATCAGTAATGAATTCAAAGTCATGCATTGAACTATAATGACTTTGACAAGAGCAATAAACTCGCCCACAGGATCTTCTTTGCTGTGGGGGGCTGCATATACCTTCAGCTGCTCGTCCGGCTTCATGCCCTTCATAGGGTAGTATAGTCCACTGGTGAAGTGAAGAAGATGCTTCAGCCGCATAACACTCGCTGCAGGCTTGTACGTCAATACATCCGCCATTGGGTCGTCCACGATCACTAGGTTGGCGAATTCGGGCAGGTAATCAGATACAGGGCTCTCAAGTGCAATTTTGCCTCCCTCGATTAGCTTGAGAGCCGCGAGCTAAAGGGAATTGCCGTTTAGAATGTGGTTTATTTTAATATATATCGGGGGCGTAGACTGACATGAGCAATCATTTTGGACTGACTGCAGATCCAAAACATACTATCTTCGTTGACCTCTCCGCTTGCTGGATCATTCACGACGTTGTAGCCACCAGCCTTGAAGTAGATCTCCTCGTTGATAGAAGATGCACCGAACACAAATCCTGGTATTTTCTGATCCTGTACGACTTTCGCCTTCGTTTCAAGTCAAAGGTCAGTGAATATTGGTTTGTATAACGGCGAGACCGACATACGACAAGGTTGTCAAGAGCCTCTTTACCACTTGCAGTAAGGGAAACCATATTTTCGCTGTTGTCGCTTTGGTGGAGAGGGGCTTTCTGAAGAACTGCCAAAACGTTATCTGATTATATGTACTGCCTTCGGATCGGTCATCGAAGGCCCGCTGGGATCCAGGTTCGCAGAAACACAAGCAGTACGTGTCAACTTCGCATATCGCGGCCCACTGCGCAGTAGAAAGGGGGTGAACACTGTCAAATCTGTAATCAGAATCACCGCCGGAATATAGTAAATGGCGGTCTTGAACTGAAAGACAACGTCATTACACAGGTTTTAACGTAATTTACAAAATTATACCAACAACACCGCTGGAACCTAGGTCAAATCGATGGGAATATCCATTGAGCTTTCTGCTTCCTTCCAAAGCATTTCCATAGCCTTTGCCTCAGCGGTGTCGGTCGAGTCTGGAAATTCCATAATAGTATCTACCCAGGCGATTGCCCAAGCTCCATTGCCGACTTTCGTACCACCTATCACTCGCCGTTTTGGAGGCGAATCTGGGAGGCTTTCCCATCGAGCTGACGTTGGCTGTGTATCTGCACGGTCTGGAATAACGATAAATTATGTTAATATCACATACGGCGAGATAATGGATATTCTTACAATGAATCAAGTTTCCGTGAGGTTCATATACACCAATTGTCGGAGTGTTGTCTTCAAATCCGACCTTCCGCTTCCTGGATTTAGTAGGCATTGGCTTCTCAACGACGTTCGTGGACGCAGCTTCTTCCTCAAGCTCATCTTCCTCATCTTCCTCATCCTCCTCTTCATCCCTCCATTTTTTCGTAGTGGTTTGTTCTGGGGCCGGTAAAAGCGCGCCTCCCAACATTAGACCGTCTACGCCTTCCACGGCCCTGAGAGCCTCTTTCCTCTGCTTCGCCCAGTTTTCGTTTGCTTCACTAACCCGGGTTGCCATCATCCACATCCAGTTTTCTTCTGCGACCCCATCGCGAGATAAAACGCTCTTGCGCACTGCATTCAAAGGGCCATCACTGTAAGGGCCCCATCCACTACCCCCGAATATCGTAGTTGGACCTCCAGCACGGTAAATCCCACCGCCCCCACCACCACCCCGATCGGGCTTGTTAGACGATGCTGCGGCAGCAGCTGCGCTTAGCGCTGACAGTTCATTGTTGTGGTGTGCTGCGTTTGGGTCTGGTAATTCTCCGACAAGCTCGCCTGCCTTGAGACCGCGTGCGGTAATTTCTTCCAGCATCTTTTCTTCGTAATAGTCGTCTGTCACCCACCTGCCATCTATGGGCCGGTAAACTTCATTATCTACTCAGTCTTACGTGGAAATAAGACTTACCAAGAATCATTTTGCTGCCATGTAATTTGAATGCACTTCGCGCTGTTACGAGGGTAACGCTTCTGGTACGAAGATGAGATCCTAATTTTCCTTCCGAGATGAGATAGTCCTTCTCCGGTTGGGTGGCATTGAGTTTGAAAGCAAGCAAGTTGCGACGGAAATAGTATAGTGAATCTCGAAAGCCAGAAGTACGTGCTGCGTCAATTGCAAGCATATACTTCCTTTGTGGATGTCGGTTGGGTAGAACGAACGTGTTGGCCTTAAATCGGCGACCTGGAGAAAATTAGGCCGCTAGACAGTAATGTCGAAGGAACAAAGGTGCTCACCTCCGAGCAAGTTACCGAACTGGTCGACCTTCTCATTCCCTTTGGGGTTTTCTTCGGTGACAAATTCGTCTCCGTCTATAACATACACCTCTCCGTGGATCTTCCGGAAAGGCTTTCCACCTCCAAGTGGTGCCTCTTTTTCCACTTCAGCGTCTCCTTCTATGACATCGCCGCCTTCTACATCAGCGTCATTGTCACCCTCTATTTCCCCATCCGCTTCTGCATCGTCGTCGTTGCGCTTTGGTAGCCTGATCAACAAAGAATTCGCGCCTCTTCCTCTTCCCCTTCCGCGTCCTCTGCCTCTGCCTCGCGCGCGGGGAGTACTTGTCACACTCGCAGCACCTTTTCCCCTCCCTCGGGGACGACCTCGCGGTCGAGGAGCCGGTGAATCAGCGAACGTTTCAACAACATCCTCCTCCTCCGGTCCCTGCGCGTTATCGTCTGCTGCACCTGGGTCGTCTTGATCCACCTCCATAGCCTGAGAGTCCTCGTTCTCCAGATCTTCATCCTCTCCGTCTGGCGCCGAGTCTATTTCAGTCGTTGGGGTGGCAGCAGCAGAAGAGGTGGCTACATTTCGTATGGAGGATGTTCTTGGTTTGATAACAATTTTTGGGACAGAAGATTTCATGTCTTCTGAAAGCCTACTGTAAGTGGTCGTATAACGTGGATTAGAAAAACCTACATTCGTGAGTATTCTCTTGAAATAAAAGCTTGCCTGAACCTGAACCCTCCTTGAAGTCTTCGTAGCCACGAAGTTCGTGTAGTAATAGAACTGTAGAAGACGGAGAGCCAGCTGCCAGACTGACGCAACGAAACCTATATCACGTGATACAATCTCGCGACGCGTTCCCGGAATCCGGACCGTTCATCATCTACAAAACCTCAACCGGACCGACCCGACCTCAAACTTCCACAGTCCACCTTGAATCTGTACCACATCGTTCAGATTCAGCTTTGTTCTCTGAACTGTAGAACGTTGTAAAGCATGCTATATATCCACATCGCGTTCATTTAGGGACCTACCAGCACTATACTTCATTTTCTCTTCGACCGAATGTCGTGATTATGTGAAGCGAGTTGCTGTCCCAGTTTTCACAATGGATTCCATCATGATCATATAACCTGCACCGTGCACAGGTATATTTACACATCGTCGGCGGTTCGGTATTTCATGTACCCGGGGATTCTCTCTCATGAGTTGGACCTTATAAGAGTGGTTGTTGTGCAGTCCTCCCTCCCACGTTCAACCAAGCGTAGTTTCGCAGTGTCTGCCACAGAATGGTCAAGATAACCTCAAGCGGTAAAGAAGCTTTGGATGCCCTAGCAGTACGTCCAGTTCACTTCTTTCTCAGCAGTCACTTATCCCATGTATGTATTGAGCAGGCTAGGATTGTCAGTGAAAAGAAGATTCCGGGATTTGTATTCGGTGCCTCCAGCGTCGACGAAGAGATATATTTCAATGGTGGTGGGGACAAAATCGTCAATGATCCAACGAGCGGAAAGGTGGATGAGAACACCGTGTTCTGGGTCTGCAGTATGACCAAGTTCATTGTGCATGTACGACATCCATCTCTCCCTTCGAGCACTCGTAACTAAATTACCTTTCAACAACAGCTTGCTGCCCTCCAGCTCATTGAGCAAGGAAAGTTTACGGCTGACACCCCTGTCTCCGATTTTTTCCCCGACTTTGCCACACTTCTCATCCTCTCTGACACATCCTCACCCACCCTCTCTCCCCCGTTCACCCAAGCGAAGAGGATCATGCGCGTAAGGCACCTCCTCAACTTCTCCAGCGGTTTGTTCTATCCGGCTTCGCCAGTGCCGAATGCAAGCCTGCCCCCTTCATACGTCGCGCCGCACAACAAAGATGATCCACACGGAGAGTTCTTCAAGAATGTCAAGGTACGAGTGGTTTGCCAACGTGGAGGATCCGATACTTCACGCGTTCGATGTAGGGAGATCTCCCAGGCATTCCGATCAGGTTTGAGCCCGGGACAGATTGTACGTTGGCTTCTGTATATTTCTTCTTCTATCTCACTCAGAATGTCAAACAGTTGCATATGGGTACAGCTCGGACATTCTGGGATTCATCATTGAGGAGGTCACAGGCAAGACGCTCGAGCAATATGTGTGAGCTTCCCTTGTCCGTCTCGGCAGTCAGATTCAAGACTAAGTCTCCCGCCATGTCGCATTTTGAATTGGTCAGCCAGGCCAATATATTTCAACCCCTCGGCATGGGGTCGTCTTTTTATCGCACCTCTGATTTAATGAAGAGATCCCTCGGCCTGACGTTCCGCAGAGCTGACGGTGTACTCGAGCCATGGAATGATCAGGTCCAGATTACCGAACAGGATCACGAGAAAGGTATATTAACAACGTTATTATATTCAACTGAGATTCAAGGTTTTTTCCCCTGCAGTTTCGCTCTTCCTGGGTGGTATAGGGATATACACACCTCTACGCGACTATCTAACTCTTCTCCGCCACCTCCTCCAGATTCAGAGTGCGTACGCCCCCTCCACATCATTGTCTCTATTTCGACCTGTTGGATAATAAATGGGGCTCATGTAAATTGATCTTACTCCTAATTCACCAGGTGGAAAGTCAACGAAGGGCATCCTCTCACAAGCCACCGTGGACGAGCTTTTTGTCCCTGTTCTTACCGATGCAGGCTCTAAGTCACTCGATCTATTCGCCAATAACTTCCCGGGGAACCAATGGAGCACTGGGCTTGCCGTCGTCACCCACGATTGGCCGAACCGGCGCAAGAAAGGATCGGCCTACTGTACGTGTTTTTTGTCTCCCGGACATGAATCTGTTTCGCCACTGCCTATAAATGATATTGATATTGATGCCACAGGGTCAGGATGGGCAGGCACCTACTTCTTCATGGACCCGACGACAGGAGTTGCAGCGGTGTTTGGAACACAAATTGTGCCCAGCCGAGATCCAGAGGTCATCAAGCTCTACGGAGAATTCGAGGAGACGCTGTACGCTGGGTTGGCTGCATAGGCTTGTGGGCTCAATGTCCTTGCTCGTGCCCGTGTTACCGTCGTTGTCGAATTGACCTACCACTTTTGGTTTTGCCTGCAATTGATTCAGACCATGGAAGGAAGCATGTTTATAACCCTCGTCACCCCTGCTTGAAGCCTGGCGATTAAATTTGTATGAAGAACGTCTGCTGTCCTCCAGAGGTACTCACCCAAGATTCTATTTTCGGGAAAATAGATCCTTTTCGTGTTTCCGTCAATTTGGATTGAGGCTTACGACGGGTAAGCAATTTCCCTAACAGTTAATAATATGGGAACCGTTGTTTCGCAGTGACCTAATGGTTTTTGTGCTGGCTGATGGTTGATTGGCATATTCGTCTCGTTGCGGGTGGTCTGGACTCTCTCTGTCTGGAATGAGCAGGGACATAGTCGTTAAGGAGAAGTCCCGAAGCGATATTTAACGGCATATGCTGGCCTTGCCATCCCAGCCATAGCCCAATATTTTTGTTAACAAAGGACTTATGTCTAACTATGGGACCTTTCTTCAGTTTCAGCGAACATGATTGTGGTGGTCATGAAGTACCTGTCTCTAATTAATTTCCCCATGACAGATAAGTAATTGACCTTGTACGATGACCGGTGAGAGCTCTGAGGATCTGGGTAATAATTATAAGGCTTGCCAAGATGGACTTTGAACGGATTGTGTTCAGCCCAATTTGTGTTTCCCGCGTGGTGAGCAACCGTTCTCACGACGAAGCGACGTCATGTTGATTAAAAATTCATTGTAAGGCACTTGAATTCAAACCAGATGGGATTATTGACCAACGTATAAAGGAATAGGGAACAATGAAACCCAACTTCATTCTCTTCTCTTACCTTTCCCCTCTTCTAAGCCTTCGTCTGCTCGAAGCAGATCTTACTTTCTGGCTAGCTAGTCTAGTATCTTTGACTGGCCTCTTTAGCTCGTATTGAAGCTCGTCAGTGCAATCTGCCTTGCTTGAACAATTACTAACTAGACTGCAATAACACAGATCCCATTCATTTTATTACACGCTCTTTCCTGCTTCCTACACTATTATGCTCGTGCAAATTCTCTCTGCCATTACGCTCTACGCAGCGCTTTCGTCTGCAGCTCCGACTGGGTTGCTTAAACGAGTAACTCTCAACGCCGCTGCTGTTGCTGAAGCTCAAGTTCGGGATAATACCGCTACCCGAGCTTTCACCGCTGTGTCCATCACCGTAAGGTTTAATCTCACTTTCTACCGTTCGCGGATTTTCACAGAACAATGTATGGCAGACATCGGATGGCTCCTGTCTCTTTGTAGACCCTTTATCTGGCGACTTCCGAGAAAACCTGACCCCAGTTCAAACCGCCAAGTGCGACGGAAGTACTGCGCAGCAATGGGATGTCATAACAAAGGGGAAACACAACAACAAGCTGAACTCCGCACTTATCGTCAACACACTGACGAATGCGTGTCTTAATTTCGACCCAAGGAGAGCGGCTGGAGATCAAGTGAATTTGTTTTCTTGTGGTGGACGGGCAGACGGAAGTCAGTCATTCACCTTGTCCACTAAGCATTAATCTTACGGTCGATGTCAGGCGGAGCTGTAACCGATTCTCAATTATTTCAGTTTACTGGAGGCGCTGGTCCTTTGCCTCTTTTACCTGAGAACGGACAGAACAAGATCTGTTTGACTGTAGTTAAAGGAAGATTAGATCAGACTGCTTGCAATCCTTCTTCAGCATCTGGTAGTGAGGTAACTTCTTATTCTCCTCGCGCTCTTGCCCATACTGAACATTTCATTCCGCGATAGCTCTTCAAGTTCGGCAAGTCAGCCGGTGCTGGTTCTGGAACTCCACCCAAAGCAAGCAATGCTGGTTCTACACCTCCACCCAAAGCAAGTGTCGCTTCTGCAGCAACTATTAAAGCCAACAGCGTCGCTTCTGTAGCATCTACCAAAGCGGTGACAAGCTCTTCGGCTGCGTCAGCAGCTGCAGTTACTTCTAACCCTGCAGTTAAGACTGGCACGAAGCTAAATCTGGCTGCCGTTGCGGAAGCGATGGCTCGAGATAACACTGCTACCCGTGTTGTCTCTGGTGCACCAATCAAGGTGAGATCGCTGACATTTTCTCTTCGAATGTTCACGACGCTCATACCCGTGTACCAAGGCTGCGGACGGCTCTTGCCTGTTTGTCGACCCCACCTCGGGAGACTTCAGAGAAAACCTAATTCCGATTCAAACTGCCAAATGCGACGGAAGTCCCGCTCAGCAGTGGGATGTTATCACCAAAGGGATCCACAACAATGAGCCTGGATCAGCACTGATTGTCAGCTCATTGGTTTGTCCAGGCCTCCTGTCATTTTACCTTCAACAACTGACATTCATATCGCGGTATCAGACGCAAGGCTGCCTGAATTTCGATGACCGGCGCGCTCCAGGAAATCAGGTCCTCCTCTTCGCCTGCGGTGGACGCGCAGATGGCTCAGGAGGAGTGAATGACTCGCAACTGTTCCCCTTCGACGGCATCAAAAAAACCATCCCGCTCGCGCCTCTGAATGGCAAAAACGCTATTTGTTTTGCAATAGCTTCTAACGGTCTTCTGGATAAAACCAGCTGTAATCCTGCTTCGCCTAGTGCCAACAAGCTGTTTACTATTGGGTAAAAAGGGATTCGCATGATCACCGGCATCAGATATGAAGTGTTCCCTTTGTCACTGGTTTGGTCGTCTCCTTCTGCATTGCGGTCCATATTATACCCATACAACCTTATACCTAGTCTTACATAGTAGTTGTAAGCCGTTACCAGCATGTTAATCCTTTGGCCTAGATTGCCAACATAGAATGCTGCCAACCTCCACAAAGATATATGCAAAGTTTATGCCATTTTGAAGGACGCTTACAGACGGGATTCTGTGACTTAGACTTCATTTACGCTTTCCTTGAGAGTGAGCAGCATCTGATGCCCCACGTCATCAAGCAACATCCTTCGCCTCAGTTCAATCCGCAGTGTCTCCGTGTCCACTGGGAAATCAGAGGGCAATTGGTACCGCCTGCGAGTCGCTTGTTCCGTGGAACCACCTTCATTTAAATATGACGGGAGTACGGCATCCCAATCCGCCCGCAGCAAATCCGATGGTGCATCAACGAGCTCAACAGCGATGTCAGAATCAACGACGCGGAACACGAGGATGGGAGGCTGCAGCTTTCCCGACGCCGGCAACCTCAGAACTGCCGACCTGTGCTGCTCAGTTGGCATCCAAACTAGGATTCGTGTGCTGAAGCGCAGCATAGACTTCACGGTCCAGTTTTGTTTGGGGTAAAAAGCATTTTCTGCCAGTTTGGCATTGAGATGGATCGTCAAAATGGGGAGAAGGGCGGCAGGGCGACGTTTGACGGCAGGGGGGATAATTGGGCTCGGAAATGAGAGGCTGGATGGGGTGGGTGTCGTTACAGCACGGTGATTGTTATTTGGGACAGTTGGGACAGGCGGAGAGAATGAGATCGTGACACGGTAGTTCGGGATTGAAACAGAGGGCTTGGACGATCCTGGATCCGGGCGGATGGCGATGGAAATTAAGCGACCATTGGGCAACTTCTTTGTGGTGCGGTCGAGGTTGACATATCCCAAGGTTTCATCAAAGTAATCGGTCTCCGAACTATTGCTCTGGAGGAGATCTCTCAAGATGACCAAGGCTCCTTCAATCGCCGGCTCTTCTGAATAAACAGCACAGCAAAATCTCGAGAAGTGGTGGTCGGACGTGAGCCGAGAACCTTCGACACCGAGGACGACCATAGCTCGAGCCATTGGGTCATCGTTGGCCGCGACAATGATATACGAAAGAGCGACCGAAGTCCTGGAAGGAACTATTTTGAGTTGGAGGGTGTGCGTCTTTTGGTCCCAGAATTTTGTTGGTCCATAGTCCAGCAACGAGTAGCCCTGTTCCACGTAGGTGTTTTCCACAAGGTGGAAATTGCATCTCGAAGAATACTTGCTTGCCAGTTCAAAGAATGACGACGATAAATCTTCAGGATACGCCTCCTTCACATACAATTCGAGGGGCTTGCGGCTGTACTCCACGTTGTGAGCGGTACGAACAATGGTGGTCAGGATGCGATGGTATTGTCCAGACGGGTTTCGTTTCAAGTAGATGCTCAATGGGCCGACTCCACCTAAGATCTCGCAGTTGAGTATAGCCTGATATACCTCCTGATCCGCCACACGGACTGGAACTACAGGTAGCCATATATGTAGCCCATTATTCGTCATTGAGAAAGGGTATTTAGAGCTTGCCACCTCGTCGAGTCGTCGTACCCCTTGGGCATACCGAAACTGCCTCGGCGAACTGGCCAGTAAGCCACTTTCGGATCCTCGAGTTTCTTGAGCAATCATCTCCTTCAGAAAACCGTCATCGTCCGGGTTTGTCCACCGAGTCGGAGGCTGGAAGATGAACTTCTGGGGATTCGGAGATGCCCATGCAAAAAGGCTGTGGTCGTCTGAGCTCTTCATAATTTCGTATTGTAGACGAATGAAGGCCTGTCGACCCTCTCCGTACAATGTCGGCATGTTGACGCCGAAAATGCCCATCAAGCAATATGCAATATCTTCCACCCTCGTCGTCCTACGCATCGCGACCCATGACATGCGTTGTGAGATACTAATTTCGTCTATTGCTTGATTGGAAAGTGCTTTGCGTGGAATGCCAGTGATTCTTGAAATCTCCTCCTGAAGACTGGACTTTGTCCCGATGTCCACCCAATTACGGTCGAAAAAGATGACTATATTCGGAGCGAGCAGCTCCTGCAATGTCCAGCCTCGCGTAAACCAGCGGCTATTGGAAAACGGTGACTCTGGATCGCTGGGGTCGTCCCCGATCGTCACATCAGATAGATACGCATAACAAATCCTCGCGGATTGGTACCAGTTGTACATGGAGTTGATTGCCTCTGAGAGCTCGGCACTGCTCGTCTTGTCGATGCAGCATGTGTCGATCCAAACATACTTGAATCCATCTTGAATGGCAAGTTCGCAGCACTTTTTGATTTTGCGATAGCCGGCCATGGTTGTTGCCGCAGGTGTCGACAGATCTTGGAGGGAGACCTCACCTTCACCCCATGTGTGCGAAAGGATGGCATAGTCAGGTCGCTTTCTTTCGTTGAATTCTTCGACTATTAAGTGGTGCACGTCGAGGAGCCGCATGGTAAGGATGAAGATTCTGGTAAGTGCCAGTGAGAAGTCAGAAATGAGAGTCCTCGTTCGAAGACGGTGTCTTCAATCCATCGATAAACAGGCCTGTTCAAAGGGCACATGCTGTTGTTCCATATGGTATAAGGTCACGTTTGGAGCACTAGACAGACCTCGCTGCGTTGACTTTAGAGGAGAATGGCCTAAACAAAGCCCTTGACAAGTAAGATGTGGTCGTAGGAAGAAAGCACAAGTGCAGCGGGTCGCCGGCGCGGTACCCGATCAAGGCAATTCTCACCTTAAACCTCGAACTCCATCACAAACCTACATCTTGTATCTCTCCAGCCCCAGCTCGTCAACCATCCATGTCCACCTCCACCCAACCCAAAACGCCCAAAACGCCCAACACACCCTCAACCACCCAACCCAATGCAGAAGACGCCGCCTTTGCCCACCTCTCACAAGAAGAACAAGACGCGCTCCGTGCCTCCGTGTTCCAGCGGCTGCATCCGCGGCTTTATCTCGAGCGGTATATAGAGGAGGATGTGAGGCCTGATGGGAGGGCGTTTGGGGAGTGGAGGGGCGTTTTTTGTAATGTTGGTGAGTCGGGCTTGGCTTGGTGCAGTTTTATAAGATTTTTTGGCCGGGTTTCGTCGTTTGGTTTCGCCTTGCCCCAATGATTTTCCTTTCTTTCGTCGAGTTTCGTTTCGGGGTGTTTGTCTTCGTTCTTTATCTGCTTATGAGGCTCTACCTCGGATACTGACAGTTTTCATTCTCGGGAAAGCACAGGTTCGATATCGACGGCAGAGGGCTCTGCGTTGGTACGGATGGGCGATACGACGGTCGTGTGTGGGGTGAAAGCAGAGATCGCAGAGCCTGAGCTGGATAGGGACGGCGAGGGGTTTTTAGGTGCGCTTTTTTGTGATCTTCTCAGCTGTCTGGACATCAACCCATTTGTTTTCTTGAATCGCGACAGTGCCCAACTTGGATTTACCAGCGATGTGTTCGCCCAAGTTCAAGCCAGGCCCACCGACAGAAGAAGCACAGGTGCTCTCGGAGAGATTAAACCAAGCTTTAGTAACGTCAGCCTTTTTGTTTTGATTCTGTCTTCTATTACCGACTACCATCTTTTAGTTCAAACTTTCTCCCACTTTCAACACTATGCATACACCCCGGGAAAGCTGCCTGGGTGATCTACGTGGACGCAACGTGCATCAACTACGATGGGAACGCGTTTGACGCGACGTTGCTTGCTATGGTGGCCGCGCTGAGAAATAGTATGTCCATTTTTCTATTTAATTGTTCTATCTTTGTTTCTGATACTCCTCAATCCACAGCAAAGCTACCGCAAGCCACCTACAACACAGAAACGCATCGCACCACCTGTTCGCGACTTGCACCTCGGGTTCCTTTACAACTGGCAAAGAGCGCGCCTATCGCGATGTCTTTCGGGATCTTCGACGGCAAGCATGTCCTAGCCGATCCCACCTCTTTCGAGGAGCCCCTGCTCGAGGCGTCCATCTCCGTCGTGCTGGGTGACGGCGGCGAACTTGTCTCGGTGGAACAACTTGGATCGGCGTTGATTATTACAACAGGGGAGGAAGATGCGAGAGAAGAGAAACGAGATGTGTTGGAGGAGTGCATACAGAACGCAAGCCAGAGAAGAGAGGTGGTCATGAAGGAAGTTTTTGGGTAGATACTGCCTCGGAATATACCATGCCAGCCAGCTAACGGACATTGAGCCGAAATATCATCGGCAGATGTCCGAATCGGTACGAGCCTGGTGACTCATTCAGGGCATCAATTGGCAAACTTCAAATCGATTATTCTTCGTTCTCCCCACCATCTCCAACAGAAAGAAAAAGGTGAGTGAAGTGCAGATCCCCAATACACTACGGGCGCTAATTTCTATCAGATTAGCACGACCTACATCACGTGCCTTGCACTCCGATCGAAAAATCCGACCCCGCCGTCGAAGGATAAAACCGCCGTCAAATCGTAAGTCCACCCTTCACCATCACCTCCTCTCCATGTCGACCGCCTCGACGAGCAGCAGCAGTCGTCCGTCGTCCGGGACTCCATCCACCATCGACATCACCTCCATTTCCTCCTCTTCCTCCCCCTACTCCCCAGCCACTGTCCTAGTCACTGACCCCCGCTCCTCGTCCCACAGGTCCTTCACCTTTGGTCCAAAACACTCGCAAAAGTACCCATCCACCGGCATGCAGCACCCTCAACCAGCATCCATCCCAGTTGGCGTCCTTGGCGCGACAGGCACCGTCGGTCAGCGGTTTATTACACTTCTTGCGGCGCATCCGTGGTTTGTGATCGCTGCGCTCGGCGCGTCGCCCAGGAGTGCCGGGAAGCGGTATAGGGAGGCGGTGAACTGGAAGCAGTCGACCCCGATCCCTGGGAGCTCATTGGGTGGCGGTAATAAGGCTGGAGGCGTAGGTGATATGGTGGTGAGTGAGTGCAAGCCGGAATACTTTGCGGGCTGCACGATCGTGTTTTCCGGGTTGGACGCGGATGTGGCTGGAGAGATCGGTGAGTCTTTCTGTTCTCTTCCCTTTGTCGCTGTTCAAATTGCGTCCACCAATAGAGGAAGCCTTCCGCGCCGCCGACCTCGCCGTCTTCTCCAACGCCAAAAACTTCCGACGCGACCCCCAAGTCCCGCTCGTCGTGCCCCTCGTCAACCCACAGCACCTCTCCATCATCCCCCAACAACAAGCCCTCTTATCCCCACCCCTCACCCGCGGCTTCATCGTCACCAACGCGAACTGCTCCACCACAGGGTACGTCATCCCCCTCGCCGCCATGGAGAAGGCGTTCGGGCCCCTCGAGGCCGTCATCGTCACAACCATGCAGGCGATCTCCGGCGCAGGCTACCCCGGCGTCGCGAGCCTCGACATCATGGACAACGTCATCCCGTACATCAGCGGCGAGGAGGAGAAGATCGAGTGGGAGACGCTCAAGATCCTCAGTGGCATCTCCATAGACGACAAGGGCCTCCGGCAGTTCGACATGCACGCGCCACACCCGCTGCGCGTGTCCGCGTCGTGTAACCGCGTTCCTGTCATCGACGGGCACACGGAGTGTGTCTCCGTGCGCTTCGCACAGCGGCCTCCTCCGTCACCCCAACAGGTCCGCGAGGCGCTCGCTGCGTACACGCCCGACGCACTCGCTCTGGGATGCCCCTCTGCACCGCGGCATACGGTGGTGGTGCACGAGGAGCAGGACCGGCCGCAGCCGCGGCTGGACCGGTATCTGCAGGACGGCGCGGGGGTGAGTGTCGGGCGGGTGAGGCAGTGCCAGGTGTTGGATGTGAAGTTCGTGGTGCTGGCGAACAACGTGTCCATTGGGGCGGCGACGAGCAGCATTATCAATGCGGAGGTTGCGGTGCTGAAGGGAATTGTGCAGATCTAATAGGCAGTGGGAAGTGGATACAAGAGGGTGAGGATGGCCTAATGCATAAAGGCCTACTTTCAAAAAGGACCTTACTTCCCAAAGGCTTCATTAAATCTCAAGTACTCGTTGATAGATGCAGTATTTCATGAAAAAATCTGTCTCAGGTATGCATATTCTCCCAAAATTTAGGGACACTTGTCAAGCCTAGAGATAATAGAAAAAAACCAGCACCACTAGTTTTAGTCTATGTGTTTGTAAGTGCTACTAGTACTGGCGTTCCTCAAAAATCTTTGCAGACTTCGTGACGACGCCAGCATGATTCGAACATGCGCCCTCAAAGAGGAACAGCTTTCGAAACTGTCGCCGTAGACCACTTGGCTATGGCGTCTTGGAATAACAATTACCCGGTAGAGCACACGATCACGAGAGGACGACGGGCGCCAAATAAATGATGGAGAGCCCTAGAACTTGAAGTGAAATAATGGGGTAAGCGTGTCGGCGACGATAGCATGGCTGGCTCAGTCACTATGTCGGTGGCACATCTAGCCATGAAGAAGAAGAGTTGTGAGCCGTAGGTCTTTACTCACTTACAGGCAGGCAGTTATGTACCTGATACTAGATAGGAACCGCGGTGGTTAAAACTCATTTATCAATCCATCCGCTGAACGCCGGACGCTAGTCAATGACATTATTCGCCAGGAGTCGTTTTCGATACCTCCAGAATTAAACAATGACAACTTCTCCCGCCACTTGGAAGCCAAAACACTTGAGAGTAAAGATACGTCTCTTCTATTCCCTGCCTAATATTAGACGCCTTTCTGACCCAAAGGCGCTAGCGAAGAAGGCGACAGACGACCCTCCAAGCATTCACGATGACTTGCAGTGGACCTGCCAATACAGCGTCACCGTCGCAAATCCCCAAATACTTCGATCCGTCCAACAGCCTCTCCACCCTATCCTCGATCCCATCTACATCTTTGAGCGGCCGAATACCGACGAGGCACCGCGGCGCGTGCGGGTCCGCGAGGCACATGTCGACATCGCTATGCGCGCCCTCTGCTTTCGGAGCATCGAACGCCTTCCTCTCTCGTTGGCGAGTACCGAGCCGGTGCCGCTCACCTCCGCCTAAGATGGCTAGCGGGTAGTGCTCGGGGCTCATGACGAATAGGGAGTCTTGTACGAGCCCAACGTACGCCGTGTCTAGCTTGCCCAGGAGCGGGTCGGAGCTGGAGCCGGTTTTGGCCTTGGCGTCTGCGGGTGCCGAGGTCTTGGGGAAGAGGTCATGCACCCGCGGGCGAGGTTGGAGGAGCACGAAGGGGTGCCCGTGTGGTGTAGTGTGACTGTGCTGCTGGATAGGTGAGCGTGGGCGGATAATGTCGAATATCGCGACGCTGTATGAGTTGAATAGGTTAGGACGACAAGGGCGTAGAAAAAAAAGAAAGACAGGGGCTTACACAGGAGCGTCGAACTTGTTCTCCCACAACACCCGCTTGCTCTCCTGCTTCGGTTCCTTGGGATTCCGGTCTGGCGCAGGTGCATGGAAGGCGATGACCTTGCCGTTGGCAAGGCTCTGAACGAACGTGACATCGTTGGTGCGCCTGTGGATGGTCTGGAGGTGGTTGACCTCGTTGATGGGGCCGTAGGTAGAGAAGGAGAGCTCTTGAGGTGGGGGGACGGGTTGGCCTGGTTTGAGTTTTCTGTGGATTGATACTATGTAGTCTAGAAGAATGCGTTAGTCGTAGAAAAGAAGACAAGGAGGATAATGTACCTGTACGCTTGATGTATAGCTCTGTAGGCAGAGAGACAGGCGGCTTGCTCCGGTCTCGCGGGTCGAGATCAAGAGGCGCATCCTGGTATTCATCAGGAATGAACGGACATTCTCCATCGAGGGTCGCCTTAATCCTGCCCGTTTCGAGTTCAATAAGCACCAGGGACGACTCCTTCTTGCCCACGAACACACGGACATCTTCGCCGTTGACGGAGGTGAACGGTGCGATGTCGACGAGCTTGGGCATGGAGAAGGGGAAGCGCTGCAAAGGCGACGAGGGCGAGCGGAGGACATATATGTCTCCAGACTGCGGTTCGATGATGTATGTCTCTGAATCTGCTGCTTCATCGGGATCGTCGAATGCATACGAGTCTGACTTGTGCTTGGGGTGAGTCGTGCGCACGAGAGGGGCGAGAGACGACGGAACGGTTAGAGAAGATAACTGTGAGGAGCCTGAGGACATGGACCAGATGGTGCGCCCCGATGACCGGTTGAGGGCATGAAATTTGCCGTCGATGGTTGCGACGAGGACGATGTCGAGCAGATCATAATCTTTCGAGAAATCTGGCGGCGCAGTCGACTCTGGTGGGCCAGTGTGTCTGTGCACCCGCGCCTGTGATTCGGGGTTGGGTGATGCTGCTGCTGATAGTGCAAGAAGGACGGCTAGTGCGGGCAGCAAGTATAGCGCCATAGCCTGTGCTCATGATCGATTCTCATCTGTTATGATTATAAGGTTATGTCGTGGAGGCTGTCGTGGCTTGGTCGTGGCATCGGTAAAAGAGTTGGAAATGCAGTGGCTGTGCCCAGAAATTCCCTTGCAGAATATCTTATTCCGCTTGGAAACCTTTTCCGGCCTCCTCTCATCAGAACTCCAGGACTTTGTCGAATGACACTGGGGCGATAGCTGTGAACTCGCGTCAAGCAGGCATCCAGGAAGGAGCAGCGGACTTTCTGGGAGGGGCGACCTGTGGGCTTGATTAATCGAGCTTAGACTTGAAGGCGGTCAGCGCATGTTGCTTGGGCCCATTAAGAAATGATTTGCCCGGTGGGAGACTAGTGACGGGTCCGTTTATTGATCAAGAATGTGCCAGGACCGTTGGATTCACTCAGACTATGTCGATGCGAAGGTTGAGTGCGCGGCCAGTATTCCACTGAATCCACGGTCCTGTTAAAGTAGCGCGGCAAGCGGTGTCGTGTTTTCATCTTTCCTTCAAGTACACACACACTTTCAGGACAACGACATCTCCCTCATGAGCCATGGCCATTAAATTTCCCGAAGAACAGCTTAACTCTCATGTTGGATACTTTCCTGGCCAGGCTGGCCAGACACTGGACAACGGAGCCTGGCTGATCATTCGTAAACTAGGATGGGGACCCCGCTCATCTGTCTGGTTCGCATTCGATGTTACAGATATCCACAACTCGGTGGCCATTAAGATCCTTACAGTGGAAGCGACTCAACCCCCGTCGGCCAAGTCTGAACTCGCGTTTCTCGAGAAATTTCACGCAAAACCGGGCTTGCCTTGGTTCCGAGGACACTTTTACGAAGAAGGACCAAAGGGAAAGCACCTTTGCTTGCCACTCGGCACACTCGGGCCCTCTGTCGAGACATTGCGTACTAGCAACGAGGAGGGTGCTTACCTTCCTCTTCACATTGTCAAGCAGGTCGTGAGTTCTGGCCTCAGTGCCATATGCAATTTGCATAGGGAGAATGTGTATAGCGGAGGTACGTGAAGCAATTCTAATTTTTCAGATTTCACTTACCTTCGGGAAACCTATAAAAGCGGAACATTTGTTGTTTCCTTGCCACGAATACTACGGTGGGGAGTCGTATAATTACGAAGAGGTCAAAGATGAAGATGGGACGACTTATCCTGTTGTACGATCCGAGCCTCTCGGCACCATCGGCGAAGTCGTGTGGAATGAAACCCAAGGAACGATTTGCTAGCCAAAACGTAACCTTGACAAGTATCGGACGTGGTGAGTGCGCCAAAGCGAACATCTGACATGGTTCGTCACTTATTTGTTGGATCACAAGCCCACAATGTCGGCGATCCGGTTTCGGCAGCAGATTTCGATGGTCCACTTACGCCACCTGAAGTGTTGACTGGCGGTAAAATCGGGCTGAATGTCGATATATTCCAATTAGGCCTGATGGTGTGTTTCTTTTTCGTGTGTTTGCCACATCTTCTAATATGCCATCGACAAATAGATATTCCACTTGCTCACAGGTGCTCCCTTGCTCGACGAAACAGCCTACAAAGCTGATCCTAATAAAGTCCTGTCAAATGAGCTGAAAAACATGTTAAAGCGTTTCAAGTCGAATGGAAGAGTGGCAGAGCCAGACATACCTTCAACTGTGGCGATTTTGCAGGAGATGCTGGCTTTGAATCCGATAGCACGGCCTGCAGCAGAAAAATTACTGGAGAAAAAATGGATCGAAGAGGGAGATGTTTGTTCATGTGGTTGGTGTGCGGCTTGAGGCCTAAACGATGTCAATACTCATTAGCATGTGTTCATCTCTAATTTATTTATTGGAACGAAGGATGTTGCTGGCCCACCAGCAGTCTCATTGAGAATTTTTGTCGCTCTTCTCGGCATCAAAATCTTTATGTAATTTTGAAATGGAAACAAGTACAACAGTGAAACTTACATAGGTTAACATCTTTCACCATACTAGAGTTAAAAGAGAAGATGATCATAGGCAAGTTGGAATTTCCTCTTGGGTTAAAGGTGGACGAATAGGAAGCCAAAGCGAACAG
Source organism: Galerina marginata (assembly GCA_023014335.1). Taxonomy (NCBI): domain Eukaryota; kingdom Fungi; phylum Basidiomycota; class Agaricomycetes; order Agaricales; family Galerinaceae; genus Galerina; species Galerina marginata. The sequence continues at coordinate 2,359,198 of JAECYW010000009.1, read as the reverse complement.
AGAAAGATGTTGGTGGCATGAGAATTGATGGCGGGGTCACTGGAGTGGGTGTGTGGATGCGAAAAGGGAGAAGTCAATTAAGCCTGAGGCAGGAGGGCCCACAACGACAGATTCGGCCAGCATATCCACAGCCATTGCCAACCTTCCAGATACGGCGAGAAACAAGATAGGAATCTAGGTGAAGGTGAGATGAAGAGCTCTCTGTTCATCGCCTTTTTCCACAGAGGTGTGTCCAGAGCGAGGCATGAGCAGGCCGAAATGCGGCCGACGAGTCAACTGACGCTGAGAGAGGACTTGATATACTGTAAGGAAGAGTCCAAGATTTGTCCAATTCTCCCGTGTCTGTAGGAAGGTCATGAAGCGTTTAAAGAATGTTGCGGGTAATGGTTCGAACGGGAGGCTGTACCGCGATCCAGGTGCCAGAAAGTTTGAGATTGTACACACGCTCGCGATGGACTGTACATGAATCGCCTATTTAGACCCCACCTTAGTGCGTTTAGAAGCCAGTCAACCTTGTGAACTCGGGTCAAGGAGGCGTCCAGCGGTCTTTCTTGCAGAAGAGATGCCGGCGGGGTGTGGACTAGACCGTGAAGGCGATCTTGCGATGGAAGATGGCATAGAGTTGGGGAAAGTGGCGAGGGTCCTGACTAGAAGAAAGTAGACGTGGCTTCTACGAGAGCGCCGCTTCGACACTGACAGATGGTTAAGCGATACGTTAGGATGGCAGTGGCGAGTGTTCTAGAAGGGCGTCGAGCGGTGAAGTTGAGCGCAAGGCAAGAATAGGACGGAAGCAATTGCCGTATATGGGCACAGCCACTACCTCCTCCGACTTTTGCAGCTGCCACGACAGTCTCCACGACCGACTCTCATGAGCGCAGCCCATGGCCCTGTACTTGCTGCCCGTACTTGCTGCCCTCCTCGCACTATCAGCAGCAGCATCTCCCAATCCTGAATCACAGGCGCTGGTGCACAGATACACAGGCCCACCGGAGCCGACTGCGCCGCCCGATCTCTCGAAAGACTATGATCTGCTCGACACCGTCCTCGTCGCATCCGTCGATGGCAAATTCCATGCTCTCAACCGGTCATCGGGGCATACTCTGTGGTCCATGTCCTCGGGCTCCACATCATCGCATTCCTCTTCTCTAGCCGTACCCTCCTCTCTCGCCCCTCTCGTGCGCACAACCCACCCAAAGCACGAGCCAGACTCGTATGCATACGACGACCCCGACGAAGCAGCAGATTCAGAGACATACATCATCGAACCGCAGTCCGGGGACATCTACGTCCTCCACTCGCCCTCATCTCCCCTGCAGCGCTTCCCCTTCTCCATGCCCGAGCTCGTCGACATCGCACCGTTCACCTCCGTCAACGGCGAAGATGTCCGTGTGTTCGTGGGCAAGAAGGAGTCGTCCCTGCTGCTCATCGAGCTCGAGACGGGCAGGATCAAGGCGACCCTCAATGCAGAGTGTCCTTTCATCCCTGACGAGTACCAGGATGCGCCTCTCGATCTCGACGAGCTCGACGGGAGCAAGCCGCCCGTCTCCGCGCCTACAGAGGTATACATCGGCCGTACGGGTGCGTTGATCTCCTCCCTCTTCTTGTTTCTGCCTCTCATTTATTCACCAATCCAGACTACATAATCTCAATCCACAAAAAGCCCAAACCAGGCCAACCCGTCCCCCCACCCCAAGAGCTCTCCTTCTCCACCTACGGCCCCAACAACAAGGACAACCACCTCCAAGCCATCTACAGACACACCAACGACGACACCTACATCCAGAGCCTCACCAACGGCGAGATCATCGCCTTCCACGCCCCCGCCCCCAGCCCAATAACGACGGACGCGGATGGGAATACCAAGGAACAGAAGCAGGAGGGTGGGCGGGCGCTATGGGGGAACAAGTTCGGCGCTCCTGTGTACGCCTTTCTCCTTGTATACCTTTGGTCGTCCTAACGTTCTCGACACATACAGCGTCGCGATATTCGACATCCTCCGCCCACGCTCCCCCATCCCGCACCACCACCACGCCACACCGCACGGACACCCCTTCGTGCTCCTCCAACCCCGCCCGCGGCTGCACGACCTCTTCCCCAAGCTCTCGCCGCCCTCCACAGGCGCAGACGCCAACACCAACACCAAATCTAGCTCCAGCTCCAGCCCCGACCCGCTCCTGGCCAAGCTAGACACGGCGTACGTCGGCCTCGTCCAAGATTCCGAGAGCCTATTCGTCATGAGCCCCGAACACTACCCGCTCGTCGTCTTCGGCGGCGGCGGCGGCGAGCGACACGGGCTCGGTACCCGCAAGCTCAGGCGAAAGGCGCTCGATCCTCCAAAAGAAGACGACCCCGATTCCGATACGACCACGACCGACCCAGACACAGACCAAGAAGACACAGAAAGCGACCTCGACACATGCCTCGCGAACCCACACGCCCCACGGTGCCTCGTCGGCGTGCGCCCGCTCGAAGACGCAGACGGGATCGAGGACCGGATGAGGAGGCTTCTAGACGGGCCGAAGCAGGTGCAGCAGATGCAGGGCGCGGCGGGGCAGCAGCCCATGGGCGGCTCTTCCTCTTCTCCGCCTCTTTCTCCGCCTGCGCCTGCGCCGCCTGTCGTGGTGAGCCGACCATGGACAGGCGGGGGGATGGAGGACCAGGACAGCGCGAACGATAGCGGCACGCACAAGCACCGCCCGCCGCTCGGCATCGAGGGTGGCGGTGGCGGGCGGCTCTCTGCGTCGGGCACGATCTCGTCCTCCGCCGCCCCGTCCTTCTCGTCGCGGATGATTGGGCACGAGCCGTCTGTGGGGGCGGGGGGTGGGGTGGGGACGGGTGTCGGCGGGGTGTGGGAGGCGCTTGGGGTGACACTTCTGTGTGGGCTCGTGGCGGTGTGGGTGCTTTGGGGGAGGGTGAAGGCGAGGGTTGGGAAGGCTGTTGCTGAAGAGAATGCGAAGGCGAAGGCGGAGGAGGGTGCGGAGGTGCATGTGAATGGTGATGCCCAGGCTGGAATTTTGGCTGACGGTGAAGGCGAACACAACGATGCAAACGTGACTATAATTTCTACGCCTCAACTTGACTCATCGTCAACATCGTCAACCTCTTCATCGTCAAAAGCCGCTAACGGCCATGTACCACCATCAATACAAACAAACGGAACCCCCAAAAAGCCGCCCTCGATACCCCTGCCTCTGCATCCACAAACACCCCTACTAGACGTCCCTACACCGACGCCTCTAGCCACTTCAATACCCATACCTGATACTCCAACACCCAGCACGGCAGCCTCGACGACGGCGGATGGAGACGAGGAGAGCGATGTTGAAGGTGCAGAAGGACAGGAACAGGAAGGCGCGGATGCTGGACGGGGGAAGCGGAAAGCGAGGAGGGGGAAGAGGGGGAAGAAGAAGAAGGGTGGTGTGGTGCTTGCTGGTGGGGAGGAGGATGGGAATGGGAATGGGAAGGAGAATGGGAAGGAGGAGAAGGAAGAGCAGGAGGAAAAGCCATCGTCGTTGGTCCTGACGACCTCTGCGCCGAAGCAGCCAGTAGTGCAGCAGCCGTCGCTGATCGTGTCTGATAACATCCTAGGTTCGTCTTCTCTAATAACCAAGCAACCCAACTAACCCCTCATCCACAGGCTTCGGCTCACACGGCACCGTCGTCTTCAAAGGCTCCCTCCAAGGCCGCGCCGTCGCCGTCAAGCGGCTCTTAAACGACTTCGTCACCCTCGCCCTGCGCGAAGTATCCATCCTCCAAGAATCCGACGACCACCCCAACGTCATCCGGTACTATTACCAAGAGTCGCACGGGAACTTTCTCTACATCGCTTTGGAGCTGTGTCCCGCGAGTCTGGCGGATATCATAGAAACCCCGGATCGGGAGCAGTGGAGGGACATCGCGATCGGGTTCGACCCCAAGCGCGCGCTGAAGCAGGTGGCGGCGGGGTTGAGGCACCTGCACGCGTTGAAGTTGGTGCATCGGGATATCAAACCCCAAAACATCCTGATATCCGCCGCCAAACCCGGGGTGTCCGGCGGGTGGGGCGGAGGCGCCAATGGGAGAGCAGGCGGGTACAGGATGCTCATATCAGACTTTGGGCTGTGCAAGAGGCTCGACGTCGACCAGACGAGCTTCCTCCCGACCGCACACGGCGCGGCGGGGGCGGGCACGGTGGGATGGCGCGCGCCGGAGATCCTGCGGGGCGAGGTGAAGCTGGACGACGTGAGCGCAGGCGAGGAGGGCTCCTTCTCCTCCCGCGGGTCCGTAGCCACCGTCGTGTCGTCCGGCTCTGGAGGGCCTGGCACGCCGACTACCGGGACGGCGCCGACGCGGCTGACGAAGAGTGTGGATATCTTTGCGCTGGGGTGTTTGTTCTATTATACGCTCACGAATGGGGGCCACCCGTATGGGGATCGGTTTGAGAGGGAGGTGAATATTATGCGGGATGAGAAGGATTTGAGTGGGTTGGAGAGGTTTGGGGAGGAGGGTATGGAGGCGACGCATTTGATTCAGGGGATGGTGAGCTTTGAGGCGAAGGGCAGGTGCGTGTTCCGCTTTTTATTTCCTTGTGCTTGTCTGATGGTTTTTTTTAACAAACCCACAGGCCAGACACTACCACGATCCTCCTCCATCCTTTCTTCTGGGACCCAGGCCGGCGGCTTAACTTCCTGCAAGACGCATCGGACCGCTTCGAGATCATGTGCCGCGACCCAAAGGACGCACACCTGCTCTCGCTCGAGACCGGCGCGCAGAAGGTCGTGGGCAACGACTGGCACGCAAGGCTGGACCGGGTGTTCATTGAGAATCTGGGCAAGTACCGGAAGTATGATGGGAGGAGCGTGCAGGATCTGTTGAGGGCTTTGAGGAATAAGGTGGGTTTGGCCTTTCTTTTTAGTTTTTTTTTTTTTTTGGTTTGAGGGTGAAGAAGAGGTGTTGATGCGTTTTGGGTTTTGCAGAAACACCATTACCAAGATTTACCGGACAACGTGAAGCGCCATCTTGGCCCGATGCCGGAGGGGTTCCTGGGGTACTTCACGCGGCGGTACCCGCAGCTGTTCTTGCATGTGCATGGGGTTATCAATGAGACAGGGCTGTATTCGGAGTCGATGTTCAGGACTTACTTCGAGCTGCCCGAGTCATGAAGGTCCATTGGTGTTTCTCTGCGGTTCAAGATTCAAGAACAAAAGTATTATCGCCATGTTTATCTCTCCACACGTCAACGCCTAGTCTTTGCATCCATCTACTTCGTGCCCATGTCATCTCCATCACGACCATCCTCAGCATTTTCACATCAACTATCGACCAATGCTCTCCTGCCATTCAACTCATCTATATCCTTATCATCTCATCTGGCCCTGCTCTGTAACACTCTCAGTTGCTCTCTATATCTGTGTACCACTTACCCATCAACAAACGCAAACTCAAACACCACCTGCGCCAGTGCCTACCCAACCTGACCAACCTGTTTTCACCCACCTACATTGACTATCCAACCCCTCTCCAAGGTCATCCAAATCGATACCATCCATTTTTGCCCCGACCATTGGCTGTCGTTGCTGTTGTTTTTCTCTGGTATACGCCGTTCCTGTCGCATCCCATTGTTGCTCCTTGCCGTTCATACTCATGCAATTCATACATAGACGCTTTTTTATCTACAAATTTTTGATTTTTGTGTGTCGATGTTGTACGTTCGACGGTTAGGTTTTCGCTGAGGCAATGCATGGGACAGTCGGGTCGGGTCTGGGTCAGGATGTGCGCTTTTTGTACAATTAGGAATATAATTTAATTCATGTCTTTCTGGGATAACGACCAATGGACTGGGTTGTCACAGTCCTGCCCAACTGGATAGAAGAACTCCCGGACGAAGCTTTTTTTAGGTATGAACAGTTCATCGATTGATAGATTCATCGGGGATACGACTTTACAAGGCGCTATAGCCAAGTGGTCTACGGCGATAGATTAGAAATCTATTCCTCTTTGAGGGCGCAAGTTCGAATCTTGCTGGCGTCGAAGTATTTTTACTTCAATATTCTTTGATCTGAAATATGACGTTAAAATTCCGCGTAACTTATTGGGTTACGGGTAAGTAAAAGAACCGATTCGGAACCGCTCTACTAGCTCTACTACTGAGTACTCCGACTCGTTGCCTCGTGACTTAAACTTTGCAATGTGCATTGCTTGCAGCTTCAACTTGAACGTCGATGGATACCTCAGCCTCAGCGCCCGACCGCGTGTATGATGCATGAGGTTTATTCTCAGAAAGGTCGAGGCAGGTCTCTTTTTATCCTTAAACTGCGGACCTTCTGTTGCGCGCCATGTTCAAGGCACCCTTGTCGTAGCTGGGTGCGTTCATTCAATTCAACTGGCTCGTTGCAGGTGAAGTCGTTCAAGCGCTTGAGAGTGGTTCCATAGGACGGAACTTCTGGCGCGCATCCCAGCACCTCGGAATCTGCAGGTACTCACCTACCATTTCATGGCGATTGATCTTCAATTCTAGAGGTTTCAATCTTGAAACCGTCTTATTCTACCCATGCTCATTCGTTGCAAAGAAGATGTTCAAAATGAACCGTAGCCCGAGGTATCACTACTATCAGCCCTCCCCTCCGCATCTCAAATTAGAAAATTTCCACGGCCTCTCAGAATGGATTACCAAAGATTACCCCGCTGTTGACCAGTGTCGCACAGCGTTGAACGCAAAGCGGTCTTAGCCAATCCCACCTTCCTCACAATCATGCGGCTTATCAACACAAGGACACTCACGGCAGATGACTTCTGGAACGAGATCCCGCCATACGCGATTCTGTCCCACACTTGGGCGGGCGAAGAGGTCACATTGCAGGAGATAAACGCCCGTATGACGCAGCCGGAGGTTGAACACAAGGCGGGATTTACGAAGCTCAAAAAAGCTTGCAAGCAGGCGCTGCTTGACGGGTTCTCGTACGTCTGGGCCGATACCTGCTGCATCGATAAAACTAGCAGCAGCGAGCTCTCCGAAGCTATCAATGCTATGTTCAAGTGGTATCGGGAAGCTGGGACATGTTATGCCTACCTGGTGGACGTCTCAGCGAACGAGAACGCATTCGACAGCGACTCCCAGTTCCGTAAATGCAGGTGGTTCACGAGAGGGTGGACACTGCAGGAGTTAATTGCGCCGATGACCGTGGTATTTTACGACAAAGACTGGGTGGAGATCGGAACGAAGTCCAGCCTGAGGAAGGTAATCTCTGAGGTCACGAACATTAGCAAGCATGTGTTGTTGGCGAATCACTCCGGTGAAATCAGCGTCGCGGCGAGGATGTCGTGGGCAGCGAACAGGCATACAACTAGGGTAGAGGACATGGCGTACTGTCTGCTAGGGTTATTTGGGATTAATATGCCCATTTTATATGGTGAGGGAGAGAACGCGTTCACCAGGCTTCAGCGAGAGATTATTGCCAGATCGGATGATCATAGCGTTTTTGCCTGGACAGGAGGCCAAGGCGGTTCTGGAGCAGCAGGACTACTTGCAAAATCCCCCGCGGACTTTGCGCAATCTTCGCAGCTGACGCATAGAAAGGTAGCAAACCGATTTCCCTATAACTTGACCAATGTTGGACTCTTGATCGAACTTCCACTGCAGCCGGTCAGAGGAAACGCGAATCAATTCAAGGCTCTCCTTAATTGCACAAAGGACAGTGCCTCACTGTATGGCATCTATTTGAACAAAGACGAACAGGGACAGTATGTGCGTACACGCTCTACGGAAACATTTACCGACACTGTCAACAACCAAGGGAGTTACAAGCGAAAGCAGATCTGCATCAAGGAGTATGTACCGACCCAGTTCAATGTGACGCAATGGATGCGACCCCGCAGGGACTACCAGTTCATCCTCAGGACATTACCCAACGCTCAAATCGATGGGTTTGCGGCAATGCAGTTCTATCCCAATGCTGGCGATGATGCCAGATGGAGCCAAATACCTACTTCTGAGGGTGTCACGCATCAGCCCGCCGAGAATCCAGGTCTTATGACCCGATTCTTGACCACTCGCCCCTCATTAACACCTCGCCAGTCACCGGCCAGACCATCGCTAACGCTCTCCCATAGTGGCATTTCTGGCGGCATTCTCTTTGAGAGCCACGGCAATCAGTACGAGCGGTTCGTGGTCATGCTAGGAATGCATAACTATAACGTCTGGTGCGACGTTATCACCAACATCCCGCCATCAGAAAACCTTGAGACACTTGCCGAATCATACTACGAAGACGGCCAGGGGTCTCGTGGAGCGATGCTCTGGGAGAACCGCGACCGCCTCAGCAAGCAACTCACGCACCATAACAACAAACATGTCCTTGTGGCGGTCCATGTGGGTGTCGTGAACTCCCACTACCAATACTTCGTCGACATTACAATTACTGGAATGCCGCCCAATATCTCTGTCGGTGACCTCTATGTGGTCATGCCTCAAGCAGCGTATCAGTTCCATGTCATCTTCGATCACGAGGCTTGGGAGCCCATCGAACTCACCCCGTTCGACTCAATCGCCTGGGTGCGCCAAAAGGATCAATCGCTCATGCTAGCGCTCGAAAGCAGCGGTATCTCGGGTATCATAGTTTTGCGTGACAAAGCCAACGATGTGCGGGTAGCAGTATTGCTCGGCGTGCACAACTATAAGCCTTGGTCGGACGTGATTCCAAATATCAGCAGTGATACAGGAGCAGCAAAGGAGATTAAAGATTCGTATTATTCGGATGGACCCGGCACTAATAGGAATCATAGGTTGTGGGATTGGGACACGGATGTCGAGGTGCAATTTGCCGAGAATCTCTCTGTAAGAGTGACAACGAAGCCCACAGGGTCTGTTGGGGACTCATTTGTGACGAACATTGTGAGCGGTTGATAGAAAACGGACCAAGGATACACTAAGGCTGTTTATCTCCACTGTGTCGTACTGCAGGCATTTTAAAACTCGTCCGTTCACATGCAGAAATTCGCCGATCCTGCACTACTCATTCTATTCGGTGGGGAGCATAATTGAAGATGAGGCTTTTATTTGACCTTCCAGATAAGCGAGACAAAGAATCTCCACCATTGCCCAAATTATTGTTCATGCTGATCATGATGCTCAGATACAGTGAGAGGGAATCTTCAAACACTAACAATCAACAATCCGGATAGGTTGCATTTGCTGTACTGTACTGATTGAGATGCAGCGCCTAGCAGTTAACCGCGCATATGGGACCACGAGCTGCCTCACGGCCCCATCGTGCTCGCCACATGTTTAATTAGTATGGTTAAACTGGCTGTCTGTGTCAAGGAATCACTACATTAGTGCTGTTGAAAATCAGGAATAAATACTCTAGTCAGGAGTCAAGAAGGCATCGCATAAACAGTCTGGGGCTCAAGAGAGTATATCGACATCGCCGAGCAGTGTGATTTCGACAGGATTTTCCCGATTCCAATTAGGGTGGTAACTCACGCCCACCGTGAAAAGTCGCAGTCAGTGGATTGGGCTTGACAGTTGGAAGCTCCATGAGGATATTACTATTTCTCTGACACCGGCTGAGAGATTTATGCTTCATGTAGTTGCTGGCCTCTAGCTGTTTTGAAAACCCGGGACGGTCCCAGCAAGCATTGATGCCATCGTCTTGTCAAGCTTTCAATCAAACTCAATCTGACCATCGATATCACCTATTGGCCGAACGGCAGGGAATGAGGTATTCGCATTTTTTTCCAGATCGCCTTCAAGACAGTTGTCAACGACTTGTTCTGTTTTATCATCTTCTCCACTACGAAAACCTCTTTTGTCGGTTATGAAATAAAACTCCGCGGCGAAAGAACTTCCAGATTTGGATAAAAATTTCCCAATTTGGAGAGGATTGCTGTGTCATCCAGATTTACTGTAGACCGAAACCGCATTTTGTTCCATTAGACCGCTTTCCACGTGTAACAGGATCTGTGAAATGAACCATTTGAATTTCGTAAAGTATAAGAAAGCTCACATCTACCAGTTTTTGTGGAAAAATGGATAGGTGGTTCTTTGGCGGCCAAAATGTTCCTTCAACCTAATTTAAGTGCCGTGAACGTCTTGACCTTGACCAATGTCCTTGTGTAACGTCCGACAAGGCGTCAACAATCGGTCGAAATGGGATGGTAACGCAAACGGCCCTCTAAGCATAACGAGTGTTTAAGTTTCGCAAAATAGCTTTATCACAATTGTCCATGAACTTTCTACCATACAACGGGACTGGATCTACCCGCCGTCATTCTCTCAGGCCTCTATTCAGCGGAATTATCGCGCGACATAACTTTGGAGACTGTTACTTACCATAAATCAGGACGCTTTCTCACTGGTCTCGGAGTGCGGTTGCAGACCTCGTCTTCTTGAGCCAGAATCCTTTGAACGGGTTTCTCGTATCTGGTTTTTTGGATATGGAAAGACTCCCACCTCTTCACGGGCTATAGCACATTGACAAGACAAACATGAAACCTTAAAGCCTCGTGCCTTGCGTAAATGGCGCCAATTTCACACCAGGCTCCAGCTATCTCGATTTCAATCTCGGTTCAATGTGCAATAGCTGGCTTCCTCTGTATGGAATGGGAACTTCGTAAAGCAATGTGAAACATAACGGCACGCATGCGCTTCTTGTGTCTAGTAAAGCCACTCGGATGAGCGTAAAGCAGTTCTAGCAATCCCTCCTATCCTCGCAAAAATCATAGTCATGCGTCTCATCAACACGAGAACTATCACGGTAGAAGACTTCTGGGACGAAGTACCGCCATATGCAATTTTGTCCCATACCTGGGGGTACGAAGAGGCCACTTTAGGGGATATGAAAGCGCTTACGACGCAGCCGGGCATCGAACGCAAGGCAGGCTTTACAAAAATCAAGAAAACCTGCGAGCAGGCCCTGCGCGACGACTTCTCGTACGTCTGGGCCGACACCTGCTGCATCGATAAGACCAGCAGCAGCGAGCTCTCCGAAGCCATCAATTCCATGTTCAAATGGTACCGGGAAGCAGAGGTCTGCTATGCCTACCTGGCGGACGTCTCAGCCAACGAAAACGCATTCGACACCAACTCCCAGTTCCGTAAATGCAGGTGGTTCACGAGAGGGTGGACACTGCAGGAGTTAATTGCGCCGCTGACCGTAGTATTCTACGACAGAGACTGGGTGGAGATTGGAACGAAGTCCAGCCTGAGGAAGGTAATCACTGATGTTACGAAGATCAGCAAGCCCGTGTTGTTGGCAAATCACGCTGGCGAAATCAGCATCGCGGCGAGAATGTCGTGGGCAGTGAATAGGGAGACAACTAGAGTTGAGGACATGGCATATTGTCTGCTCGGGTTGTTTGGGATCAATATGCCCATTCTGTATGGCGAGGGAGAGAACGCATTCACCAGGCTTCAGCGAGAGATTATTGCGACGTCGGACGATCATACCATCTTTGCCTGGGTTGGAGACCAGGGTGGCGCTGGAGCAGCAGGACTACTTGCAAAATCCCCCGCGGACTTTGCGCTATCTTCACAGCTGACGCATAGAAAGGTAGCCATTCGGTCACCCTATAACATCACCAATGTTGGACTCTCGGTCGAACTTCCACTACAGGCGGTCAGTGGAACCCAATTCAAGGCTCTCCTAAATTGTTCCAGCGACCCCGCCATAATGTACGGCATCTACTTGAACAAAGACGAAGGGGGACAGTATGTACGAACGCGCACCACGGAGATATTCGCCGACCGCGTTGAAAATTTGGGAAGCTACAAGCCAGAGCAGGTGTACATCAAAGAACCGGTGCCATCCCGCTTCGATGTAGCGGAGTGGATGCGACCACGCCACGAATATAAAATCCTTGTCAGAACACTACCCGACTCTCAACGCGACGGTTTTGCGGCGACACAGTTCTCTGGCAATGATGATAGGTGGAGCCAAACGACAAATTCCCCGGATGTTCTGCATCAGCGCCTAGAGAGTCCTGGTCTTATGAAATGGTTGTCCAGTCTTTTCCACTGGCGACCTCGCCAGTCACCACCCCGTCCATCCACCCGCACATCTTTGGCGCTTCCCCGTAGCGGCACTTCTGGCGGCATTCTCTTTGAGAGCCGAGGCAGTCAGTTCGAACAGTTTGTCGTCATGCTCGGAATGCATAATTATAACGTCTGGTGCGACATTGTCACCGACATCCCGCCATTAGAAGACCTTGAGAAAGTCGCTAATTCATACTACGAAGTCGGCCTTGGGTCTCGTGGGGCGATGCTCTGGGAGAACCGCGACCGCCTTTGCAAACAACTCACGCATTATAAAGACAAATATGTCCTTGTGGCGGCCCACAAGGCTACCCTGAGCTCCGAATACCAATATGTCGTCGACATTACCATTACCGGTATGCCACCACCCAACGTTTCTGCTGGTGACCCCGACATAGTCATGCCTCAAGCAGCATACCAATTTCACGTCGTCTTCGATCACGAGGTTTGGGAGCCCGTCGAACTCACCCCGTTCGACTCCATTTCCTGGCTGCGCCGGGAGGACCAGTCGCTCACACTAGCCCTCGGAGGCAGCGGTATCTCAGGTATTATGGTCGTTCGTGACAGGACCACAAATGCGCGTGTTGCAGTAGTGCTCGGCGTACATAATTACAAGCCTTGGTCGGACGTGATTCCGAATATCAAGAGCGATGAAGGAGCAGCGAAGGAGATCAGGGCGTCATATTATTTGGATGGGCCAGGTACTAGGGCTCAGAGGTTATGGGCTTGGGATATGGATGTTATGACGGAGGATCATTCTGTGAGGGTGAAAACGACGGCCTCCGCGACAGGTTCATTTGAGACGGAAATTGTGAGGGGTTGAAATGGAAAAGAGCGAGAAGTACTTGGCTGTTTATTGTGAGGAAGGAGGGTCTTAGACTCTTAGGAGACGATGAAGGAAGGGACATTACTTTTGATTTTCAATCGGGCCCGTGACTCTAACCCTTCGTAGTACAGTACAACGTTTTCCCTCTTTCTTCTTGTGCTTAGCGGAGTTGTTTAGATTAGAAAGTATTGATTTGGGGAACCTGCAATTACAGCAAAAATCCACTTTCTTGTCGGTGATTAACATGGACAGAGCGATTTAACCGACGCTACCAGTGTCAAGGCGTTGAGTTGGCATCGCCACACGAGGCGGAGGCGGTACCGCGTTCGAGTGTCGCATCAACGACGATGGGGGCAGGGCTGCGTCAGTGAACGCGTAGGAGTCGCGGGGCCGTGTAAACGACAATAACGGTAGGGGAGCGTCATTTGCATCGGCAGTAGAAGGCAGTAGAGGTGGTGGATGGGCTGCGGCAGCCACGACGACGTCAACCGCGTCCGAGTCGGGTAGTGGTCCCAGGGCGTAGGAAAGCTTCACAGCGGTGGAGGCGGCGGCGGATGCAACTGGCAGGGCCTAGACGATGGAGATGGCGCAGGACCAAGGTGATAATGATGGTGGAGATAGTGGGAGTACGTCGAGAGTGAGGGGCACGGGACCGCATAGTTTGTTGACATAATCACCTTTGCCTGTCCATCTTCGTCGACTCGATTGCTTGTAGCATCCTAAATTGTTGGCAAAACATGTCCGTGGGCGCGTCCGTACATATATTGTCCCCGTTTGTCGTTGTTCAGTTAGCTAGATGCCGTACTCGAGTACGGGGACCCTATGCGTTCGACTTCTATCTCTACTTTATTAGGCACATTTCTATGAAACAACATTGGACAGGCCGGTCGTTCTTGATTGGCGCGCGAGAAAAGCGGTTGGGACGAGAATTTAACCACTTAAAACGTCATATTTTGGCGTGAATAAAAAATATTAAAAATATTTTCTGGCGACGCCAGCAAGATTCGAACTTGCGCCCTCAAAGAGGAATAGATTTCTAATCTATCGCCGTAGACCACTTGGCTATAGCGCCTTGGATATTTAAATACCCGACGAATTTATCACTCGATGTGACCTTTCATGCTGGCATGATACGTCATGTCCCGAAGTTCAATGGCCTTCCTTTTCCTGATCCATCTATATTCACTTTTGCCTCCTGTCGATTCGCTTTTCGTTAAGGATATCACCCACTACTCGAGTAGTCCACGCTTGTCAATTGCGAGAAGGGATAAATCCAAAGCGCAGGAAACGGGCCCTTCAAGTTCTCGTCACTGGGTGACTTTCCGTAAGCTTTTTCGATAGATTATTCCGACACAAAGTGCGTCGGGAGTCGAAATCCAAAGTATAATGAGATAATCTAATAGGTTTAATCCTCCGTAAGCCTGCTCACTAAATTACTGAGAATTCAGGTTATTACGATCCCGCTCATGGCCACCACGGATTCCGATGCACAAAATTTGAGTATGATTGATGCCTGGGCATCCAAAACTGGTAGGGTCAGCAGAGAGCCAGAATATCTGAAGCTTTCTGCCCTCTGTACTTACCTCCAGCGGCGGTAACCCCGGAACATAATGACTAGTATGGCATTGCAGTTGACCACAGTGGGAGTGGAGACTTACGAGGCATTATAAATAAGTGAGGATTGTATTCTACTGGAAGATAATAACCAATCTACATATGAAGGGGTTGAATTCGCGAAAGTGCCGGGACCGCGCGCATTTGATCGCGCTTTGACAACGGCGACAACGGTGTCAATGATCAGCCATGGCCGAAAAAGGGAGGTGGCTTGGTGTTGTTGTGGGGAAATCTGTTTATTCGACGCTGGATTATTCTGTTCATAGGGTGTTGACCCTCTTAACAGATTTAGGTTTATTCTTAGGGATAGAGGAATATTCAGGTCGCATCACCTTCCTAATCGAGCTCGGCTTAACGGCGGAGACCCTTGAAATATCACAATCCTTTACATTTTTGATTAAAAAACCTTACGGAAAGTCACCCACTATCATGTCAAGGTCCCCGACAAACATCCGGGTACACCCCAACTGGAGGTCGACTCACGCTGAGCTTATGCCTCGAACATGCTTCTTCCACGAGTTCTTCTTACTCACATGTTCTCAGGAGAATGTGCATATCATACCAGAACCCCGGGTTTGACATTTGCTTTTGAATGGTGTGAAGGCTGTTCTGAACAAGCGCCGTATGGGTCATCTTAAGCGCTGGTCTGAAGTACAGCTGACCTCCGACAAGGCACGCTGGAAAACGACAATCGGAAGACACTGATTCGGGACAGTTCCCAGCTTTTTCCTTTAGCTTTTTGTTTCCTAGCGGATTTTAGTCGCCCGCCTCGGCACTTGAACTTTTACCTTGTCTGACTCTACTGGCAAGTACCTCTGTCACGAATCAGATAGGTGAGAGCTGGAAAGCCATGAAAGCCGCTAATTTTGATGACGTGTCCATGGGTCGCAAAGGCCTCATGTTGCGCAGTAAGCACTCTTTTAACCATGTTGGCTTCATCGATGTGTCTGGAACTCCTCTCATGTCTGCGCTTTTAATAGGTGTTCCATTGGGGACGTTTTCGCCGCATTTCCGGTCTTATGGGCCTTGAAAGCCTCGTTGGGAGGCTCCACCTTACAATTATATCTCGCCGGCTAATCGTCCGTCTGATAACGGTTCCCTTAATTTAGAACCGTTCCCAGGGTGTGTTAATTATTGCCTGTTGCATGTCGGGGAAATGGAATGCGGAAGTCACGGCCATATAACGAGCGCCTGTGCAGTACATAAAGGTTCGCCTTTCTTCCCTGCAGCTCCATCCCTTCTACTCGACAGCTGAGTTGAGGAGAGCAGTGCTAATCAAGTTTGGTGGGTTCAATTCTTGGCACTTTGAAAGCCATCAAAGTTCACCCAGCGCGTTTCAGTACTAGTACGACATAACGAGTGACACGAGGCCTTACCGCCAACGGTCGACACTACATCCACAGGGCTTCGGAGTTTGCAAGTGCTACTCTTCTCCTCTCCCAGTTCTTGTTGGTTAATGTTCGACTCTAGCGGTTTACATCTTTCAGCCTTCCGACGATGAAAATCCCTCTCGAAGGATCAAGCTTTAGCTTGGACGTGTCCGGGATAGCGGGCTTTTTTGGCGGAGAAGAATCATTCGCAGCCATGTCCAGCGTCCATCTCGTTCGTGGGAGACGATGGCTTGGTTGGTACAACTCGCCTGGAAGCTACTTCGTAGCGAAGAAATACGGCGTACTCGCCAGATCAAGGGTCTGGGATGGACTCTTCCCTGGAGTAAATGTCGATCCTACGACGATGCTCGAATTGGATGGGAAAGTCGGCCCTCGATATGTGGCGGCACTGTCTGGGACCCGGCTAGCCGCAACCGGCCATCTCGCATATCTATTCGCAAACCATTGCAAGGATGTCTCGAGTAAACAAATAACAGGCCCACCGCAGTCGCTCGTCACAATCGTCGAGCTGGGAGATTTCGAGAAATTCAAGGGTTATCCCGCTCTCCCTGTCGCTTATTTTTCCAACTTCGATCCCGTTGCAATCATTCCTATCGCCTTCAGCGTCGCAGCGTCCGTGATGTGTGCAGTTTTTGGAGATTGGTATTGCTTTGCGATGATTTTGCTTGGCATATTCTGCAACGGGATATCCTGCTTCGTAATCGGATCGGGAGTTCTTAAACTCAGTCACCCAGACTCTTCGCCGTACTCCCCTGCCGGAGACGGACTCTTCCTTCAGCAGGGGCACACCATCCTGGTGAAAGGAAGCGAGAAACTTGTGAGCAGCATCACAAGGGGTAGCTACTATCTGGAATACAAGAGCGAATCAAAATACCATGACATAGGTTACAGCTCAGTCGCGCTTACGACACAGTTCCTCCTCCAACTCTTCCTTGTCCCTCAAGGCCAACTCTTTGGACAAATCATGTTCCTATCTTCCCTCGGAGTTTCCTGGCTATTCAATGCGTATCTGGCTTCAATTGACAAAGAGGTGTTGCAGACGAATACCCTCTCCAGTGTCCTCAAGCTTAAGGAGCACACCATCAAGACTCGACAATTCCAAAAATGGACGGCAGTCGTCGTTTTCGCCACATGCCTTCTGAACCCCGGAGATCCCAGAGCCTTTTTGGACGAGTTGATTCCAAATAATACACAAGCTTGGAAGGTAATCAAACAGACAATCGTCGAGGGCATTCAGCAGAATGAAGATCCAAAGGAAATTTTGGAGGAAAAATCCGAGAAGAAGAATGGCTTGGACGATAGCGAGAAAGGTTTGCTAAAGGATATGATTGACCAGGCGAGTATTGGTTACCTCGCGGCGAGGGAATTCAAATAGTTCATATGGACGAAGACAGTGCCTGGGTAGTATGTAGATGATTTTCGAAAACAAAATGTAATAACTAACGCGACTGTAGGCAAATGTTACTTCTGTATTTAATAACTTGGAGTCTCGCTTGGAGTACATCCTGCACATATAAATTGACTCCTTAGACTTGATTACTGGCTGGAATACAATCGCGTAAAGTCTTTTAACATTCCAGTGTCGACCACTAAACCAAAAATTATACGACAAACCCTTCAATAGACCGTGCACGCTCATTTCGTGATACTCGGATACTTCCAAGTTCCCCAAATTCTCGATGAGCACTCCGATCCGACTGTCAGTGCGGCTTCGGTTCTGCCACGATCGTTAAGTAAGCAGTCCTAGGACCTAAAGAAAGCCCGGCCGCGGCCTGACATCTCAGAAGGTGTGCAGGAAATGGTGCTGTGGACCCGTACCTGTTATGAAGTTGTTGAAGAAAAGAAAGAAAAGCAAGTTAAATAGATCCACTTCCCGGTTTCAAGTTCAACGTCTTCACAACGAGGATATGTCACTTGCAAGGCTGTCATATTGTTCGCCGCACAAGCACCTGCTTCCATTGCCTCCGAGTTGAGCAGTGCCGACAGTGTGTGGACGTTGAACTTGACAACGAGGACCCCAAAAGGCCCTGCGCAGCGCGATGATCTCCAGCATGCGATTTGGATACACTGCCTGAGAAGTCAACAAGAAACTCGCCCGACCGACGCCAACCTCTGATATCTTGATGTCTGCGTGCAGACTGTACGATTCCAAGCCGCTTTCATCATAGGATGCACAGGTGTTTAAAGTGTGGCTTTTAAAACATAGCCCCGACCAACACGACGAGAACGGTGTGGATCGCATCAAAGTTGTGCGCAAGTGTGGCAGACCAGAATCAGACAACAACAACCTTCCATATTTGGATATAGCAGGGTCAGCCAAACAGTGCTGCATAAAACGCGATGCACGGAACGTTTTTACACAAGACCGTGTATCTCTAAAAACATGGACACCGAATCTTCCCCACCAAACCTGAAGCGTGCACCCTCCACCCCCACCGGGCACTTACAGCCTGATCTCAATTTCAAGAGGTTAAGGCAAGACCGGCTTGACTCCGAGTCAACAGTTGATCCAAAACTTGTTCGAGAATTCCGTAGCTGCGTGAACGCCCTCCTCACCTCGAATATCGCCGACACCCTGGCGTCATTACGAGAACGAGGCGGTGATGTTGAGCGACAAGCAGCTGCGATGGAACATTTGCTTACCACACTGAGAAACCTCAAGACGGACGACCTACCTTTCGACACCAAATGGGACGAAGGCCTTACTCTTCCTTTCGATTATCCTCTACTCTTGGCAGAAATGTCCGTTGAAACCTCGGCTCTTTTGACGAGACTCGAAACGCTCCGAAAGTTGATCACAATCTCTCGTTTTTCTCCGTCTGCAACT
The DNA here is from genome assembly GCA_023014335.1 of Galerina marginata. Lineage (NCBI taxonomy): Eukaryota > Fungi > Basidiomycota > Agaricomycetes > Agaricales > Galerinaceae > Galerina > Galerina marginata. The sequence continues at coordinate 2,340,530 of JAECYW010000009.1, read as the reverse complement.
GGCTCGCCTCAATCGGTCGATGACGACCCAAGGCAAGATCCACCATTTAAAGACGAGAGTATTCTGGAACCCGCAATCTGCTCCTGCAGCGACCTACCCCAAAAGTCGATCGTTCGCATTTCCCTCAGACCAAATGGCCATGGCCGCGGCGGGCCATCAATTCAGACCCTTGACCCCGCTTTCTGCCTGTTCACCGTCATCAATGACACCGTGTCACCTGCCGGAATGGATAAAAACAAGGATCAAGCCGATGCATGGGGTGTGGCTCTGAGATTAGTTAAAACGATGGGCGAAATCTACCCCGACGGTTCGGATGATTCCATCACTAGCTACAGCAGCCTTTTTGAAAACCACTTCGCTGCATCTATCCCCCGTCCTAGGTCTCTTAGCCGCTCTGCCTTTATTCCCAGGGACTTCCGACCCACTGACAAAAATAAACGTAGGGTAGCCTTCATGTATGCCTTAGACGGCTTCCTCCCGCTCCAGTGGCGAACAGATGTAGCAATTCTAAAAGGCCACGAGGAAGGCCATTTCGACGTCATCTTCAACGACGACATGAGCTATTATCTGGCTATCCGGATTGACACTGAAACCCCTGTTGGTATAGATCCATACATGCAGCTGAGCTGCATGTATGATCTCTTCCGTAGATCACTCCCCCAGCCTGTCTTGCCAGGCTGCCCGATGTTTCTTATTACGGTAACTGGTGCGTACTTCTAACTCTTAAAAATCGTGTTCTCAAAGCACTCAAGGGCCGAAAATTGCAATTCTTGGTGCAATTTACGATGGGGAATCATCCATCATTGAGCCTTTAGCCCTGTGCGAAGCCGTGTGCGATTCTTACCTGCTGCTTTCAGAGCCTCTTGGACGGGCTTTGTATGCATTAAAGCAGGCCATCAAAAACCTTCAAGGGCGAGTAATATGGTTCTCTATGTTTTCTTGCAATTGATGTCTGTTTAGTCGCTCAAAGATCGAAAGCCTCATGGCGTCAAAGTTTAAGATCGTGCCAAGATGTCCCGTCATTTTTAAACATTTTTTGTTTGAATTGCCTAAGCGACAGACCAAGGAATTTGATGTTGCATACCTTCGACCCTTCAGCTTTTGTCGCCATGAATGTTCGAATATTTTTGAGGCCATTCTGGAGGGCACTGGAGGGGGTTCACTTTTGGTGAAACGTCCCATCAACAACCATTATGGCCGTGATGTCCATATTAAACTTGCAGACCTGGGTTATGCACCGAAATTGCTGGGCTGGTGTACCACACCATTAGGAACTGCATACGCCATAGAATATCTCAAGAAGCCCACGAAGTCAGAAGGGGGTTGGCTAACTCTCCACAACTTGGCATGCAGGTGCATTTCGGAGGCTCAACGGCTACACAGTGCTATCAGAAGTAAGCTCAACGACATCTTGGACATATTGCAGAGGAACAACATGGTACATGGTGATTTACGCACTGTTAATGTGATGATCAAAATGAAAGACCTCCTACACGTTGATGACAGCCCAGAGCCCACCTTGATGGTTGTTGATTTTGATTGGGCTGATTATGAATTATCAGCCTTTTATCCTGCATCCATCAACATGAACATCCCTTGGTCAGGAAAACCTGGGATGCAGATTCTCTTGCACCACGACGCAGAACTGGTTGATAAATGGTGGGCAAGATATCCTAATTCTTTACCGTTCTAGTAAATTAGTTGGACATGTTTTATCTGGGCATTTGTGATAGGATTGAAATGATACAATGATAATAATACATACGTTGTGCTTACCCAGGGGGTGGTTAGGAAACCCTCTCTCCTTGGATGAAGCACTCTTACTCGTGCACAATTTTTGCTACTATAAACTTGTCACCCTTTGCTGATTCCCTGGTGGTCGGTCAAGACGATATAATTTTTTCCAGTTGTAAGTTGAAATCGTTGTCTCTCATGGACGCTTTTTGCATCAGACTGACCAAAGGACCGAAACTTCCAGTCACTTCTGGAGATAGAGGGATATCATGCCCAGCGCTAGCAGGGTCTGTAGTTTTGATTGAATCAAATGTATTCCATGACCCAGAGGAACAATGCAGCGACACGTTGAGAGTGGCGAGGACGGTGTTCTTGAGTTCTGGGTAAAGGGGAGTTTGTCCGCGTTCATAGGATTGATAGCGGCAACTTCTTCGGTTCCAGTGCCTGATCGGTAACTGCAAGCGTGCGTGAGGGAGGTGTTTGGCACTGAATAAAATACTGTGTTAGGCAAAACATATACTTACCATGTCAGAAGGACAATGGAAAGTGTCACAAGCTGGAGGAGTGATAGGCGAAAAATCCCAGAAGATGGCTTGGGCGAAGGACTCTAGAAATTAGGGCAGTTTTCATACACGACTGGACTTGACGCGACACAAACGACGATGGAACTCTTGTTCCACATCTGACCTTCAAGGTGTCTAATCAAATCTACTGGATTGAAACAAAAGGGCGTACCACAAGTATTCGTCTACCCACGAACGCTTTGAGCAATGGGAGCTGTTCAAAATAGATGAGTAACCAACAAGATCCGGGACTGCACTCCTCCTAAGTTTTCAAACCGCCTTTGTGAGTTACTCCAAGAATGAGATCTAAGAGAGCGTCGTGTAATGCTAAGGCTTGTTCCCAGTCATCAAACCTGTTCACCGAAATTAATTTGAGAAAAAGGTTCAAGCTCGATCAAAATGATCCTGCACTAGGCTGGTGTCGAGTACTCTTCCTTGTAGGAAGTCGTCTGCATTGTCTTCTATATGAAGATGGTACTTAGATCAAAACAAATGTGCTGGCTGACAAGCGGCGACTCGGATAACGTAGAGCAGACCACGGGTTTTGTGAAATCACATTATTCAAGTGAGCAAGTGTGTCGCGCAGAGAGTAGCAGCAAAAAGAGCGCCGTGGACAAGGGAGGCCGATGATGGTCGTGCAGTAGATCGAGGACAGTGGCTGTGCAGAAAGGTGCAGCTTCTTCAGAACCATCAAGTTCATCCTCGACGATCTCCAGCGACCTCCATCGGCCTATCCGGAGACTGAATCGTGGTCGATAGTGGCATGGTTAATGCTCAATGAAGGAAAGAACGAGCATAGCCTGCATCACTTCCATGCGGCTCTGTCATCATGTGCGAGCGTGAAGGCGGGGAATCGGAATCATAGTCGGATACTCGGAATCAAGTTCATCGAGAAATTGGCCTTCTTGACCCTCATGGCGTTACAACTCTCACTCCGTCAAAGCATAACTTATTTGCATTCCTCTTCGCTAAACGCACTTGACGACGATATGTCATCATCCCGGGTCTTCGATATACCCCTCCCCCAACTTCCCCACTTTACCTGCCAACAAATCGGGCGCCGCCATGGATAGGAAGTGATTAGTCCAGCCTTTCGATATAGAGGTCTGCTGGACTTCCTATAAAATCATTGAGTGGATTGGATAGCCTCTGTCGCCTCACCCATCTTATTCCATGATGTTTTTCCTTCTGATTGTGGGCTTTGGAGCTGCTGTAGTCGCAGCTCGTACGACCTTGTCTCCAAGCCCAACGTCCACCGCTTTTGACTCTGGTGTTCCTACCGATGCGCCAATTCCAGGGGACTACAGTGGTCCGTTGCGTCCTCAGATCCATTTTTCGCCTCCTCGGAATTTTATGAACGACCCCAACGGCTGTTTCTTGGACGCAAATGGGACATGGCATCTTTACTATCAATGTGATTCCTTTTCATGACAATTACCGGCACTCAACTAACCTTTGCGCAGACAACCCCACCGATATCGTAGCCGGAAATCAGCACTGGGGCCACGCCACGAGCCAGGATCTCTACCACTGGGATAATCAAAAGATCGCAATCTTCCCCGACAACCAATTCGAGCAAATATTCTCTGGCAGCGCTGTCATCGACACGAACAACACGTCTGACTTCTTCCCAAACCAGACGAACGGCGTTGTAGCTATCTACACTCTCAATACCAACGTTTCCCAAACCCAAAATATCGCCTTCTCCGTCGACGGCGGATACACCTTCACAAAATTCTCTGGCAACCCTGTGCTGGCTTTGGATCCCCCCTCAACTCAATTCCGTGATCCAAAGGTTAGTCGCATTGGTGACAGCTGGGTCATGACCGTATCGTACGCGCAGGAATTCACCATCGGCATCTTCACCTCACCCGACCTCAAAACCTGGACCCACGCCTCCAATTTCTCGCACCATGGCTTGCTCGGCCTTCAATACGAATGCCCTGGCCTTATAGAAATGCCCGTTGAAGGTTCTTCTGAGTCACTCTTCCTCCTTATCATCAGCATCAACCCCGGCGCACCACAAGGCGGTTCGATCACAGAGTACTTCCCCGGCACCTTCAACGGTACCCACTTCGAACCAGTCGACGGTGCGGCGCGTATTGCTGACTTCGGAAAGGACAATTACGCCGGTCAGTTCTTTTACGGGACCGATCCCGGCAACCCTGTTTTCATCGGATGGAGCAGCAACTGGCAGTACAGTCAGGTGGTGCCCACGGGACCTCTCGAACACTGGCGCAGCAGCATGTCTCTTCCACGGAAGACTCGCCTGGCGAACGTTACGCGCATTGGCTGGGATCTTCTCAGCACACCATATAACCTGTCGTCCCTCTTCTCGACCCAACTTGCACACAAGAGCAACATCAGGAATGGCAGTGTTGAGGTCAACTACAAGTCCGTCCAAAGCGGCGCGGTTTACTTTCAGACCAACGTCACGAACATTCCTCCCAATGCGATTGCGCAAGGCACACTGAACTTCACATTCTCCTCGTCCGCCAGTAAAGAGGCTGTCAAAGGCGGATTCTTCCTCGGCGGCGACAACCCCTTCTGGATCGACCGGAGCCAAACACATGGTTTCGACAACCCCTTCTTCACGGACAAGTTCTCCACTAACAACGTGATCACGATGGATGCGGATGGGAAGGCTGGCAGTTTCATGTTGGAGGGTGTCATCGATCGCTCGATCCTGGAAATCTTTCTGGACAATGGGAGGAGCTCGGCGACGACGACTTTCTTCCCGACGAAGCCGTTGGATACGTTGGTGGTTGCGGCCGGAGGCTTGAATGCGAACGTCGTCGTTAGTGTTACGGTTTGGGGTTTGAAGGATGCTTGGTTGGCCAAGACGAGCCAGGATGGACTTGTGCATGGGAACATCACCAAAACTGCTTGATCAGGAGGAATGAGAATGGAAGTGTGAAGTCTAGGAGCGGGCGGTTAGATCATACCAAAATTGTTCTAGGCAAAAAAATTGTGAATCTGAACAAATGAAACCAGAGTTTATTTCCATTTATTCCATGACTAATCAAATTATTCATTGTCAACAGATGGGGTATGATAAAATGTACGTATTTGAAAGTGGAGGATGGGCACCAATATTATATATTGATAGTTCATTCATTCAGGTGCCTGAAGCGAGGTTGGAGGAGGAAGAATGATATTTTTGATCTCAATAAGCCCATCTTTGAAGGCAGGTGTGGATTCGAAAACACGTATCTGTTTCGCTTCTCTATGTGCTCTTTGCAAGTTGAGGAGAAGCTTCTCCGCTAAATCAAGGAGGTGGAGTTCGAAAGGTACATCGTAATGCAGGACAATTGTCAAGGCATTCAAAAGTCTGAACCTGGAAAGCAGAGAGAAAAATAACTGCATTCGGGTAAAGGCTTTAGAGAAAACTTTGAGGGACTATTGGGATAAGAACTACCTCATGGCCTCCGAAAACGGGTCCAACGATATGCAGTCGGATTGAGCGAATGTCTGGTAGCCCTGTCGCGATGTCTGTGAGTCCGTAATTAGCTCGACATTTAGGACATAAAGAAACGAAAAATACCTTCCAAGCGCCAGTTCGGGAATTCCAGTTCGAGATTCTGTAAATGAGGACACCAAGGAGCCATGATACTCACGAGCGAATTATAACTAAGGGAGGAGGTATTGGTCGTCCAATCGACTGTCCGAACTCTAGGACATGAACGGAGCAATGAGAAGAGGCGACGAGGGATGATAACAGAGGTAATTTGGGGATATGAATACTTGTTGAAGACATCTTTCGGCGACCACCTCGATTCTGATTTAGGACCGTGCAGAACTTGGATTTTAGCGGTATGGAGGTTGGGTAACTTGCCCATACAGCGCGCAAGCTCTGCAAGAACGGTGTTTCCAGAATAATCTCTAATATCTACGTTAATTACTCTATCAAACAACGGACGACGTCAGATTTACTCGGATACAAAGAGGTAAATATCGCTCACTCCACATATTGTGCAAGACGTGGATCACGGATGGTGACAACCTCTAGTTGACGAAGGATCTCGACATTTATAGTGCGGTCAGACTTGCGGCCACCGCGTAAGAAACGCATTCCTGAAACCACTTCAATGCGATTCCAGATGTATGGGCGGAAAAATCTCCTGAGATTGCTGCATGATTGGGAGAGGGCAAATAGGGCCTCGCGCCGTTCTATATGGGCATCCGCGTCAAATGGCTTCCATTCTATTGTCGGAAGAGGAATATTAGGGAAGTAATGCATGATTTCGAGAAGAAGTTCGTCTGGAAAGGCCGCAATCCCTTTAGCGTTTAATGGTACAGCAGCCGGTTGGACCCCCTGCTGATTAGAATCATATTTGATCAGAGCCTCGACGTCCTTTTGCCCTGTGGGCCGCTTTTTCTTACTGCTGGAAGGCCAAGACACGTGAGCCTGGTTTGAAAGAGCCAGAGCCTTTACGCGTTTCGGAAAATTCATTATGTCGAGCACAAGTCCAGGTTGTGAGGGCTATACTCGCGTACTGTCCAGTCCAGAGCGCCGGCACCCCCGACAGCGAGCACGACCCGTCCAAGTTGTAAAGCTATTAGCAGTTGAACGACGCACCGCTGCGGTGTGCTGGCAGGAGTGAGTTCGAGTGACCGGTTGACCAGTGACTGCTAACTATGTAAAAGGTATGTTGTTGTCTGTTGTTGTCTGTAGGCTTGGATGGCTTCCCGAAAAAGATGAACAGTCCTCAAGTTTGCCTCCTGGGATCCAATCATCCTGGTAATCACTAGTACTACAGTCTATAAACTCATAGTAAGTAAATGTCGGTACCGGGGGCCAGATTATCTAACAATCGGCTTTGTTCATCAGCGCTCATAATATTTGAACGCCCAAAGTCTTCCAGTATATGACAATGACAAACCTTCAGATACCATCGTAAGTCTCCACCACCTCATGCATGAAAGTAAAGCGGTGGCGTTCTATGTTGAGTTTTGCCATAGCTTTAACCATAGAGGAGGCAACTTGACGACCGCCTTTCCGCAGGAAAAAAAGCATAAAATCAAAATGAGAGCCACTTTCTTGCGATCGTACATCAACCACTGAGTTCATCTCAATGCGTGCCTTGACCATTGACGTGTAACACTCAATGCCATCTCCAAGATGACTGTCGCAGTAGTACAGCTTCAAGTACGATAGATTTGGAAGGAAGGATCCACAGGAAGTGGTGCTGAGGAGCTCCAAAAATTTCCGGTCATCCATAATCATTCTGCCATTGGGAACTGGCTTGAAATTTCGTAAAGTAAGACGACAAAGGCTAGGAGTTGACCCAAAGAGTGGTATAAAGTCTTCATCATGGATGAATACACGAATTAGGCAAAGCTCGGTGAGCGAGGATAGATGGGGTGAGAAACTAGGCATTGTGAAGCATGTATGCTGGCCCTCCAGATCTAGGGATGGTGCCTTCGTTGCATCACAGACTATTTCGCAAATTGGCCTCAATGGGTGTGCAATGAACTGCAAGCACACTAAAGCTGGCAGATGGAGGCTTTGAAGGATAATATCGACGTTGCCACGGAGTTGGGTAGTGATGGAAAGGTGACTGACATATCGTAGGGTAATCAGCTCTGATGCTGCGGTCTGTTTAAGGTAGGAACGGAAACGACGGGGATGTTTTCCAATGACTGCTAGGTTCCGCAGGTTTTCACAGCGGCGAAGTAGGACCGCCCAATCCGAGACAGCAGAACCTATATCATTAGGTTCCCCAAGGAAAAGCGGATAGTTGAGGCTGGTCAGTTGTTGATATGGGAGCACGAGATAAAAGCTACGCCAAGGACCAGGTAAATCTACAGATAGGCCACATAATTTTGGCAGGTTTTCGAACAGCTTGACGGTTTGAGACCAGGTTGTGTGTGGCCGCGAGATGCTTGAGCCCAAGGAGATAGCCAGTTCGTCCAAATTTGAGAATATCGTTCCTGTTGGCGGTAATTTCGAGAGTGTATTTCCCCATTCGCTGGCTTGGAACTTCAATGTCAGTTTCCGACAATTAGAAAATGAAAGGGAAAGTGATTGCAGGAGTTGCAAGTGGGTTTGTAGGTGACCCAGAGAACTAGTTTGGTCACGTATTTCAAGGGATGTTAAGCTCCCAGTGGTCCTCTCGCTGATCATCGTCGAAAGGTTCCTCCATTTTGAAACTGTACGATAGTCTGCAGCATTGGGAATATCAAAGAGTATTGAGTTCCAAAGCGATGGATTTCGAATGGCCACATCTCTCCATGTCTTGCAAACCTGACAGAGAACCATAGGTGCCATACGAACATTCAACCTTGGGACGCCTACTGGAAGACAGAACTTGAAGATGACATCAAGTACCTCTGGAGGGATCGAACGAATGGGAGCGCATACAGACCGGGCAGCTTCGATCTCGGCTTCTTTTTCAACGATGTAGCAGCATAAAGTTGCGATCTCGGAGCATGAGTCATATATACTTGACTTAATCTCTTCAATCTTGGCCATATGATTGGCGATGTCATCAGAGCACTCTTTGACGAAGTCTTTCAAGAGGGCAATGTCTATTGCACGTGGGGTTGATCTGATCCTTGAATAAGTCGAGAGTAGGGAATTGATGTCAGGATCCTGTGCTGAGACGTGAGCTTTGCGGGGTTTTGCACTAATAACGATATTAACTAACGTCTGTGATGCGATAGACTTTTCCATCCTAATAATTCAAGGGGACATTGTTTCAGTAGAAGCCAGATACAAGGCCAATAAGAGGATCCTGACTTCTGTCCCGATCCTCGATTTTGGCGTAAACCACTCGGTCGGAAGTGGATCACCGCCAGCTGCGCTGTGACTCTCTTGCACACCAAATAGTTTGCTATTGTCTACTGATCGTTGAAATATTGCTGCCAATGAGACAGTTAAAATTAATTCCACAAAAAGATACAGACTTGATGAGGAAACGAACTCACTAAAGTCTAGGCATGCAATACACATCGTATGTAGAGCAAACATAAGGAAACGTTGGGGTTGAGGACGTCAGTGATTCAGCTTTTACATAACGGTGTCAAGGGTTTAGCCACACTCACTTAAAGGAAGCCCTAGAAGCTCACAAGACGACACCTGAACCATTTTCTCAAAAGAAATACGAATCGTTAGGGTGTGGGCTACAATTCTGGACAAATTCTGGAGAAACTGCTGTGCGAACGTGAACGTGCAAGTACTTTGCAAATTTAAGCGGAGCTCTAATATTATCTAATCTTATCTACGCATGATTAAAGAATTCCAAATTACAGGCGAAATTCCTTCTGAAGTTGTATCCCGACTTTCGTGCAACTGACCCCAGACTTTCCTACTTTTGAGTGCACTAAATCTGATGTCGGAAAAACGTCAAAAAACCAATCCCAACTTATTAAACATCTTCGAACCTGATTGAAGAATATGGAGGCTGATTCGAGCCAATCTGCGGGAATTGGCTCAAATATGTAAGGTTAATCTCTAGTCAGCTTCGAAGATGTTTAATAACTTTCGATATCTTTTTTGGCGTTTTTCCGACAGAGCCAAGTCTCACAAAACACATATCAAGCCAAAGACTCAAATATCTTTCCATCATTTTTCTCACCCGAGTCGTTGACAACCCGAAAATGGTTAGCTGAGCAGCAGGGACGACTTTACAGCCGAAAGTGCGGAAACAGCCTCTTTCCACTCGACGTTGACTATGGCCAGTAGCAGCAGAGGCCTATCATCAGCGGAGTATCAGAGGCTGCTCGCGGAAGACGATGATACTTCCTCTCATTCTCTAGCCGACAGAGATGATCATGTCCAGCGAAGCAGAATCAGCCCTCGGACACCTATGCAGAAGCAGATGGCCCTCCAAGCAGCATTGAAGGTCGATCCTGGGGTTGCGAAGTTTAGCTGGGCGGCTATGCAGGTGTGTGCAACCTTGCGCTCTCTTCATATTCTGTGGTGACGCAGTCGAATTCTAGATGTATCTCGTCACTTTGGTGATATGCTGCTGTTCAGGAGACAGTGGTTTTGACGGGACGGTACGGCGTTTGCAAATACGTGGTAGTGCGCCGCTCTCTTATATTAAGGCCTTCTTTCTATGAAGGTCATGGGTGGCATCAATAGCATGAAGCAATTCCAAGACTACTTCGGCATGAGCGGCGTTGGGGGCGAGACGAGGTATTTCTCAGTCGTTCGCCTTTTCGGAATTTATCTCAAAATTTTTGGTTCAGCATCGTTTTCGGTATTTACACCGTGTACGGATTGTCTTTTCATCCTCGAACTGATTGCATTCTTATGCATCTTCTCTATTCAAGTGGATCTATCTGGTATGTGCCATTTATTTCATCCCCGCCTCCTCATTCACTCATCGACTCCCAGCGGCACGATTCCAGCTTGTAATGTGCAATCTTTCAATGAAGAAAGAGTTGAAATTTGACCAACAATCATTAGCTTATTTGCCGGATAGATCCGGTCGCAGATTTTCGATGTTCTTTGGAAATGTCATCCTTATGTATGTGTCCTAACTCATATACTCCCTTCTGGGGCGAAATTTTGACCACAAATCAGTATCGGAGCCCTAATTACGGCGAATGCACAAGGCAAAGGAATGTTTCTCGGAGGTCGATTTTTAACTGGTGCGTATACAAGAGTCTGCACTGGATGCCATCTTGATGCTTATAATTGACAGGACTTGGTGGAACCTGCTCGGGAGCTTCAGCCAAATCCTACCTCGCGGAAATAGCCCCGGCGCATTCACGTGGTGCCTATCTCGGTTTCCTTAATTCATTGTCAGTCTTTCTTCTGTAACGACGATCACGATCGATTGAACCCACTGATTCACTCTGCAGTTATTATGTCGGACAAATGGCCGCTACAGGTTTAATGGTCTCTACCGGGAGATGGGAAAGTGAGATGTCATGGAGGCTGCCGCTATATATTCAAGTGAGTTCTCGAACGCAAGACACAACTCATCTTCTCAACGACGGAGGTGTAAATGTAGGCCATACCAGCCATCATCAACGTGTCTTTCATCTTCCTCTGTCCCGAATCGTAAGCAGGACTGCTGCCAGTAGCGTACTTGGAGGTTAATGAATTCCGACAGACCTCGGTGGCTATACAGCATTGGAAAAGCCCATCAAGCACGCCAGATTATTGCCAAGTTTCATAGTAGCAACAATGACATTAATTCTCCTCTTGTGGAAGTGGAGATGCGAGAAATAGAAGAGAAAATCGAGGTCGATGGTGTTCTTAGTGCGTTTAATATTGCTCTCGCATTGCGACTTTTTCCCTTACAAATGTCATCAACATTCAGAAAAATGGTGGGACTATAGAGCGCTGTTCGCAACTCGTGCAGATAGGTATAGAGCATATATGGTCATCCTTATTGGTGGGCATTTATTCGGGTTTATGTTCTGGTAGAGCAACTACTCAACTATCATACCTGCAGGATCATTTGGTATGAAGACCTTTTAACTCATCAATGACTCTGATCAAGAACATAATTATGGTTACCTAGGTCAGCTTAGCGGCAATGGACTCGTCACGTATTTCCTTCCAATTCTCCTGAAGAATGCCGGGATCATATCACAGGATCGTCGACTTACTCTTAATTTTGTGAATAGTATCACTTCTTAGTGAGTCGACTTGTTTCTGACATGACGGCGTTACTGATGGAATTGCAGCATGGGAGGTAAGTCATTTACAGACGTCCTTTCGAAGCACCATGACACACTATATCAAACCTGTCTTAATTTGCCAAATAGCATTACTGGCAAGATATTTCGCACATTCTCAAGTTCGAAAGACAGAGGTCCTAACCACTTGATCGTTTCACAGGGATCTGCAACCGTTGACCGTTACGGACGCCGAAAAATCCTCTTGCTTGCTACCTCCGTGATGGTCGTTCTTCTGGCCATAGTGACTGGTCTTCTAAGCAGCATTGGAAGCGCTGCTCGGGCAAATGCTGGGATCACATTTATCTACCTTTTCATGGTAGTTTACTCATTCGGATGGACCCCAATGTGCGTTCAGAATTTCGCCTTGACCTAACTGATGCCTCATGTATACTCATTGCGTAGGCAAGCGCTGTATCCGGCTGAAGTGTTGAGCTATGAAGCCCGCGCCAAAGGCCTGGCATTCTTGGGTATTGTTGCACAGGGCGCATCGCTGATCAACACATTCGGGTATGTATTTATGATTGAGCTTTGTTGATAACGCATGCTCAATACGCCTTCATACACCGATAGCCTACCAATTGCTCTACAATCTCTTGGGTGGAAAGGTATGTTGATGGTCCCTGAATATCACGAGTTTATGATAATGATGCGTTTCAACAGTTTATCTGATATTTCTAATCTGGGACGTCTTCGAGGTCTCTTTGATCCATCTTTTTGTCGTGGAAACCAAAGGGTTGACGCTGGAAGAGATCAACGAGGTGTTCGAGGATCCGAACCCTCGGGCGTACAGTGAACGACTCCAAAAGGAGACAGAGGAAGCACGAGAGAGAGGAGAACGCCTCGAATGATTTATATGTAGACACTTAACGTGTATTGTAAGGTTTCTATAAGAAACTTAATATCTTTGACGACTACAGGTCCTGCCCTGTCTTGGCTACGCGGGTGACCACTGACCAGCAGTTGCAAGCGGCGAACAAATAGATCGCCGGCGTGGGTCTATCCTTGGTCAGAATGCCAACTCCAGCGCTTGACTCCAACCACAAGTCTTCGACGCTCTTCAACCTTCACAGACGATGCATTGAATCCTGTGTTGGACATGAATGTGCATAAACAGCCAAGTTCATCGATTTCTATGGTAAAGCTACCACAGGCCAACTTCGCGGCCATGCATGTCTTGTACCGCCATCGTTTTGTATCGTTTTCCTCTTCCGACCGTCACTATAGAAGGGGTGGCGATTTCTATGGTTCCATGGACACGTTATTCATGTGCCCACTCGCCAAGAATTGACAAAAAAATGCAGCAGTATGTGCTCCTCGCAACAGAGAGCTGTGCAGCTTGTACTCGCACTGATGCCATGTCTCCTTCAGTGTGCATTCGAACCACTTTCTACGGATAATTGATTGTAGACTACTGAAGATACTCCTTGACAATAAGGTGTTCGACAACCGATGATCTTCCAAACCAGTGCATAGCCGCCTCAAATTTAATTGGGGGACCCAATCAGCTCATGGTACACAACTATCTTATGTTCTTTGGATTGAAGATTCGGCAGAATTTTTGAAGCAACCATCACAGTGGCCATGTTGTTGTTCAGAAGGACAATGCAACGCATCTGACCTTATAAACCATACATTGGCATTCACGGGATTATTTCCCTTTTTCTACTCTTCAAGTCTCTTGTGCGAAGAGCGGAGGTGCGTTGACATGTGTTTTTGTCGTTGCGTTCACTAACGATATCGGATAACCGCTGCCACTGCCTAGTTTACCTGCCCTGTGGCCATCGAAAGTATCGTTTATTCCGAGTCTGCCGCCACCTTGCTTTTGTTACAATGCAGCTCACAAAGGCCCTCCTGTCACTGGCGCTGGTCACCACTCATATCAACGCCCTTCCAACCTCACAACAGAGCCGTGGCGTCCTCGACTTTGCCAATATTCTGGATGAGATCCTCGTGTTTGATTCCCCAGCTTTTCCCGACCCTATCAATCCTGCGAATACTTTGATGTCGGTCCAAACATTCGTATCCCTACGCCAGATCGATCTCAGTCCAGTGACTGCAGCAGTCACCGGGATCTTAGCATCACTTGGAATAAGCGTTGGCGATAGCCTTAACATTTTACAAGACAGGCTCAAGTTATTTGGAGCCGTCGGCCTTCCTGGAAAGTCGGCAACCTTGAGCATCCCAGGATGTTCCCTTGTGGTCAGAACGGGCCAAACTTCGGGTTCTGATCTTGGATTGTCCTTGAAAACCACATCCTTGGGGAAGTGCAGCAACTCAAAAGAGTTTACTGCGACGGCCTCGTTAGGCGGCATTTTGAACGACAGGAATGCCAGTGCTTCTATCTTCTCATCGCCTGACTCTGGTTTTGGCGTAATTTCTGGTACGTGGCAAGTGCTGCCTTCAAATCCTAAGGCTGACGTTGTATAATCCCAGATATCGATGATACCGTAAAGGTCTCTCATGTGCTCGACAAGGTCGCTCTTGTCAAGGCTACCCTTTTGGAGGACCCCAAAGCCGTGACTGGAATGCCGGAACTTTATGCCTCACTGGCAAAATCGCTCAACGATCCGCAGTTTGTATACGTCAGCGGATCGCCTTTCCAGCTGTATCCTTTTCTTAACAACTTCATTGACACCGCATTCTCCGCCTCTAAGGGCCCCCTCCTGGTCCAAAATCTCACTCTTGTGAATCCAGCCGACGTTATTGGGTTTATTTCCAACAGCGACGCGAACACGGAGACCTTCAAGCTTGCTATGATCGACCGCCTCAAGGGCATGTATCCAAACAAGAAGTGGTTGGCTATCGGTGATTCGACACAAAGGGATCCTGAGGTGTACGGCGAATCGTAAGTATTGAGACACGAATTATATAAAGATTGGTTGCTTATCGACATTCATTACTAGGTTCAGGAAATTCGGCCCATCTACTATTGTTTGCAGCTGGATTCGTCGTGTAGATGGAGCCAACAATACCGACGCGAGATTTGCGTCGGCGTTCGCTGGCGTTCCTGCCAATAAATTTAGGATATATACCGATGCAGATATCCCGAGCCTTGCCAACATAAACGTTGCAGGAGGCGAATGCTAGGCAGTACAGACAATGCAGAAACAAACATATATTTGGTACTAAACCAACCTAATATCGTGTTCGTAAGTATCTCTCAGCGATATGTCCTAAATAATACGGCTCTTCGAGTTCTGTATAATAGGGCGGTTTGTTTTATGTAAAGGGGTCACTTTTTGGATGACTGTCACAAGCTTCCATCAAGCTTTCACCTCTTTCAATAGCTGCCAACTCTAGATCTAGGTCTATCTGGACTGACTCTGGACTCTGCCACCTAAACTTGACCTAAACAGCACATTTTTTGTAGAGATAGGCTGATAGCACTTGCCTATACGATCGGTCTTACATTATCGTCAAAAATGTTTCAACTCCCATTATAATCACTGACTGATCCTCTTAGCCCGCCATGAAGGTCGCCGTTTTCGGAGCCCGCAAGGTATGCTGCTGTTGATTCTCCTTTCATATTTCGAGCTTTGACCATTGTTCGTCGTCCAGTACGATGTCGAGTGTCTTAACAGCGCGTCCATCCCAGAAGAAAAGGAATTGAAGTTCACATTCCTTGACGCTCTTCTCGATGAAGTCACAGTGCCGCTCGCTGCAGGACATGACGCCGT
Organism: Galerina marginata; assembly: GCA_023014335.1. NCBI lineage: Eukaryota > Fungi > Basidiomycota > Agaricomycetes > Agaricales > Galerinaceae > Galerina > Galerina marginata. Next base: position 2,324,914 of record JAECYW010000009.1, on the reverse strand, counting down.
TTGTCTATTCGTGAACGACATTTGTGACGCGAATGTCGTCAAAAAGCTGCACGACCTGGGCGTTGTAGGCGATCTCGTTATCTGATGCAAAGGCATCCCTTCTGATCAATTTGGTCTGTGTCTTTGGCAGAAATTCATCGCCCTTCGATGCGCTGGGTTCAACAACGTCGACCTCGAGGCGACTGCTCAGTATGGCATCAAGGTGGCGCGTGTACCCTCGTACTCTCCAGAAGCAGTCGCAGAATTCACCGTCGGCATGATCATGACGGTCGTCCGCAAGTATCATAAGGCATACAACCGCGTTCGAGAAGGCAATTTCCTCCTCGAAGGCCTGATGGGATCGAACATCAACGGAAAGACGATTGGGATTATTGGGACTGGAAGGATTGGATTACTTACTGGCAAGATCCTGGCGAAGGGCTTTGGTGCAAATGTTATCGCCTACGATCCATATCCGTCCAAGGCAGCTGAAGAATATGGTATCTCCTACGTCGAAACCATGGATGAATTGCTATCGAGGTCCGATATCATTAGTCTTCATTGTCCGCTCATGGAGAGCACCAAGTATATTATCAACGACAACTCACTGGCGAAAACAAAGAAAGGTGTCATTCTCATCAACACTTCGCGTGGTGGACTGATCGACTCGTACGCGTTAATCCGGTGGGTACCATGAAATAATTCCCAATGATCTAATCTTTTTTGAACATTATACCAGCGGCTTAAAGACTGGTCATATCGCAGCCGTTGGATTAGACGTCTACGAACGTGAATCAGGTTACTTTTTCGCAGATTCTAGTTCCAAGGTTATCGCAGACGATACTTTTGCGCGGTTGCTGTCCTTCTATAATGTTTTCGTGACGTCAGTCGTTTTTCTCCATCCCTGACAAGCTTACAATCTGACTTGGGTTGTTGTTCAGTGGACACCAGGCATTTTTTACTATCGAGGCCTTGGAGAGTATAGCGGAGACAACCATCCAAAATTTGATTGACCTCGAGTCCACTGGCACTTGCAAGTTTCTTGTCGAGGCATAATTAGGATGATAGATGAGGTTACAGCCATTTCACACACTTTAGAGGCAGGTATAACAATTGAGATCAGGTTAAACGCGAGTGTGTACAATAAATAAAATACAATTCCAGTATAAGAACATTGTCTAACTAAACACCAGTAACAATGAATCAGCTATCCCTCGATCTTCCTGATCATCCGCTTATCCCGCTCGCCAACAACTTTAACCGCGCCCTCATTCTCCAGTCCCTTGATGACCTCTGTAAACTCCACAGGGTCCACTTTGACGCTGCTCTGCTCGCCCAACATTTTAATTGCATCAGACCACTTAATAGCTCTCCCCTTCGCCTGTCCATCCAGGAGGTTCAAGATCTCCTTCCGCATATCGTCCCTCATCTTCCTCTGGCCAGTGCCTGTGCCGGTGTTCAGCAGACCCATGTCGATCTTACCCGTGCGCGGGTCCATCGCGCTCGTCCGGATCGCCTCGCGCATGAGTCTGCTCGCCTCTTTGACATCGCCGAGCTCGACAAAGTCGGAGAAGCGCATGCGGGCGTGGGCTTCAGAGAGGCGGATTAAACTCTCCAGCTGACGGGTGGTGGCAGTAATGCGCTTTTCGCTCGCGCGGGGGTCATCGCCCATGTTCCGCATCTCGACGTAGGACCGGACAAGCTCGGCACCTGCCTCTTCAGAGATGACTGGGTGAATTTTAGAGCGTGCGTAGTCGATGTACGCAGAGAGCTCCTGTACAGGCTGGAAAGTTTAAGGAGGAAAGTTAATTCGCTGTTTTCGAGGGGGTCAAACGTTGTCCTCACCAAGAAATCAACGACTTCAGCTGCAGGCGCGTCTTCCAGATATAAGCCGACGAGATGCTGAGCCAACTTGCGATCAAGAGTGTCATCTACCTGGTCGAGGACGAGGTAAAGTAGATCGAATCGAGAAATCAACGTTGGAGGCAAGTCAATGTTCCTTGTGATCGGTAAGTTGACGTCGTATTTGGACCCGACAGGATTGGCTGCTGCGAGAATGGACGTTCGTGCATTGAGTGTGGTGATGATTCCTGCCTTCGCAATTGACACGGTTTGTTGTTCCTGTGACGATGTCAATGGGAGTATAACCGTCAAGTAGGTGGACACGTACCATCACTTCATGCAAAACACTTCGCGTCGCGTCTGACATTTTGTCGAACTCATCAATACAACAGACACCGCCGTCACTCAGCACAAGAGCCCCACTAAACAGAAAGATTAAGTGAGAAGGGAATCGGGGGATAAAAGGGTGTAGCAAATACCTCTCTAAAACAAGTTGCTTGGTTTCTGGATCACGAGTGACGTATGCAGTTAAACCAACGGCTGAAGAACCTTTGCCAGAGGCGTAGACTCCACGAGGAGCAATTTTATGAACATACTAAAAGGCAGAGTTTGATTCAATTCATAAAAACGAAGGGCCAGACAACTTACATGAAGAATTTGGGATTTACTGACTCCAGGATCACCGACGAGAAGGACATTGATGTCGCCTCTGTACCTAGGCCCACCGCCGCCTCCGCCTTTAGCCACGCTCTTATTCGTGCCACCGAAAAGCTGCAGCAGAATGCCCTTTTTGACGTCCTCCATCTCCCAAATTGAGGGTGCGAGTGACCGAGCTAGGTATTCATAGATATCCGGTCTTTGACTGAGGTCCTTTAACTTCTGCTCGAGCTCGGCCTTGCGGCTCTGCCGACCCTCTCTTTCTTCGTCCTCGTCGCCTCCATCGCCAAGGCCACCAACGCCGGGTACGCGGTCGCCGCCAGCAGGCCTCGTTGACTTATCGAACCCGAGGGCGCCGCCCCCGCCGAGTTTGACATGCACAACGTCGAGGTAAGTCTTGAAGAGACTCTTGAGCGTCCTCTGCCTTGGGTTGGAGCGGACCGGAACGCTCCTGTAAATGCCAGTAACGACAATCCTGTCTCCAGGCTTGGACACGTCCACGAGCTCATCGTACACACTCAGGGAGACGGTGTGCGGCGTCTGGCCGTCGGGAACGGCATCAGGGGTCTCTTGCAGGCGGATGACTTGTCTGTCCGCGTACTCGCATCGGTTATGCACGAGGGACATGGTGCCGACGGAGGCACAGACGTCGCGGGGACACTGGTGTGGCTCTTCGATCTTGCCGCGGTCGATCTCAACTTGCACGGTGTGTGAGCAGGTTAGACAACGGAAGAAGGCGACTTTCATGTCCGGGATGACGGGGGTGGCGCGGATGACGAGACCCTTGATGCAGACAAGCTTGTCTGTATCTGCTTCATTTCTTCAGATTCACAAGTAGATATACAAAATTGTTACGGTGGGCTTACCACTGGGGTTCAACGTTCGCATGTTGACCGAGTTCAGTCCGAATGGCCGAACTTTGTATATCTTCCCCAAGATTTCATTAATTTCTGCGTCTCCCTCTGGACCGACCATACCATCCAACCCAGCATGTACGTCCATGTCGGCCACTTCCAGCATCAAATCCTTCAATACTTGATCCATGGCAGGTATAACTTCCTGTGGGTATTTTGTGAGTTGAGCGTGGAGCTTCTTTGAAGGTGGGTAGGCGAGCAGATTGGTGACATCGAGATTCAGATTCGTCTCTCCGGTTTGACGCATTCTCCTGAAATAGGTTTCATAAAGGATAACCTCGCCTTCTTCGGGAGAGGTAAAAACGCGTGTTTTGAGGCCGAGGTCTCTGTCATACGAAACGCGATACTTAGGTTTGAAGCCTCTGAAGAAATCGCGGAAGGTTTTCATTGTTTCAGCCAGGTTGACTGTGGTACCCCAGATGGCTCGGATTTCATCGGGTTCATCGGAAGCGGCTGCCTGCGCAGACAGATGTGGAGGTGCTGATGAACCCGGAACGTCGAGATGGGTGACGTCCGAGTTGAGATTGTTGGGATCAGCAACCCTGGGCTCAGTACGGCGTACAGGACGACGCGCTGAAGCAGTTGGAGTGATGGAAAGAGAAGAGTGGATGTCTCCTCTGCGGTTCTTGGGCGTACTCTTAACGGGGGTTCTGCATTGCACATTAACCAGACGGCTAGCTGGGATAATACCGGATTACTCACGAAGGAAAGTCGAGAGGATCAGAGTCCTGAGGGCGATCGGAGGGCATCTCGACGCGTCTTTGAGGTGTTTTCGACGGGGTAGAAGATGGAAAGGCCATAGGTGAAGAGCTTCCACCTGGAGACGCGTCAGACCTTGAGCTATCACATAAGAAAAGCGGATCTCACCAATGAACAGCGGTGTTCGTTTAGGCGTACTCATACCCACTGCTCGTCTTGCTGTTTCGCCTCGTATTGGAGTGCTTGGATTTAAATATTGTTGACGAGCCGGGGTCCCAGCGGCGGATGGTGTTCCTGCAAGGAAGAGTGGGTTGGCAGGAGGCGCGTTGGGAAAAGACTGCTCTGCGTTTGTGCCGTCAGCCATGTCGACGTCGTCCATCTCGGATGAAGGAAAGTCGAGAGCGGGAGGAGACGACATTTTGGAGGAGAAGTATCAGGACAAGAGCAAGTTGTACAAGGAACACGCGACGCGACGCGTCAATTTTGAGTTTAGGGCCGGCACATTGCATTTCCCATAGCTCAATTTTGATATTCAACCTTTCGTCTTCCCTTCATCGTGTTTATCGCTTGTCTAGGGTTCAAGGCAACATGTCCTACTGCCCAAGGACCTAGAGGACCAAGACCATCCCACTTCAATTTGTTTTTGGTGTCGTCCAATCTCAGCACAGCTTTCGGGGAAGATGGGGTTAACCTGTTGACACGCTCCTCACCGTGGGGCCCTTCATCTCAAGCCGCATGGAAAGGAGCCATTTTATCTCGCCTCGTTCTTTGTCCTCGTACGACCACCTACCGTAGAGCCAGGAGTAGCAAGCCAGCTCCTGCGCAGGCCTATAGCCCCGACCTTACGACTCGTAACTATGCTGGAGGTGCGCCGCTTTTCATTCCATCTAGTTCTGATTGGCTCAACAGTATAACAGAAATATTTCCTGCTCATTCGAGATGATACGCTCCAACAAGACATACCCCTTCATGAGCTCCACTGCTACAGCCTTCCGTTCGGTGCGCTCGGATTCATCTCCCACGTTCTCACCTACTACACCATTGCCTGCCTCTGGTTTGGGCGCAAACCACTATGGCCATTTCAAAAAATTGCGAACTCGAAGCTCGACCTCATTCTCGGGGCTCTTGGGATATCCCTCTGTATCATCATGTCCATAGTTACGATGATTAAATGCAAAAACACCTGGCAGCTCCTGGTCATCGCGGTCTGGAAGCTGAGCATGTCATTATTGAACGGCTTGACGGCTTTGCATGTTGCAATTCTGGTCGTCAACAATCCAGATGACGATGTGCAGATGAAATCTAAAACTGCGGCTTGGTGGATAGTTCTCTGTGCGTAATTTTATGTGACGATTCGGTAAAGGTGGCTGATCTTTTGGTAAATCTTCTAGACATCCCTAGTATGATCGCAGGGATGATAGGACTCATGAGCCTGGTAACGAAGGTCGCGGGTCAGGTCCCAGAGATACTGGACTTGACCATTGCTTTCTACTCCGTAATAGGGGCCTCCCTGGTTGTCGGCATTCTGTCGATGATGATCATTTGCTGGTGGGGCGGAGGTTCTCCCGGCAAGGTTGCTGGAGCCGGCTTCATTGTCACACTGATTCTCTTCCTTGTACTCAGCGCCTTTTACTCTGACTGGTGTCTGGGGATCATGTTGGACAACCTGATCGGGACACCATCCTCAGATAGTTCCGGCTTTTATTGGACATACTTCATCGCGAAAAGGCTCACGATGTTCAGTTTATAAATTCTCAATTCGATGTATTTGTACCAATTTCTGTCCAGAGGTGTATTTTCTGATCGGATCTTAGACGACAGATAATATATGGGTTTGTCGTGGCATAGATAAATTTTCGCTGATCCTTTCTAACCACGCGGGCGCGTTGGCGTGGATGGAATACAATTATAGAGGTTTGACTCCTTGGGCTGTGCTCAACTTGGGGCCAGCTGGGGATCGATCTATCTCTCGACCTTCCATTCTGAAGTAAACAGAAATATTGATGGTCGATCTCCGGACTGGCAGACGCCAAATTTGCTGCCATATGCTTGTTCCAATAGGCTAGGCTTATAGAACCGCACAATCACCTCCAAATTCGGAAATGAATAGTGGTGTCACAGTGTCAGTCCTCAATTAAGCGCTGGCGCTAATCTTCTGTCAGGGGAAGTCCCCATATTGGGCTGGTCCTTGTTTTGCTGAAAACTGACTAATTTAAAGAATGAAGGGTGTCCTAAAATTGCGTGCGTTGGATGCCATCGGTTGGCCATCGGTCTTGCCATGACTATTATGTCCACAAGTTGCCGCTTGAATGGTACGAACCAGATATTCGGGCCATAAATTATCTGAGGGGTATTCTGCGAGATTAAAGGGGTCAGGATTACAGTGCACCGTTTGGAATGTTCAGGAAGTGTGTGGTCGTAATAGAAGAAAACATGGGGCGCGAACAGCGAGCTGGCTTCTTGTGCACTGCAAGGAGCAGTACCGCATTCCTTTTAGTTGCGCTTTTACTGTCGCTGAGGAGCTTCGAGCACAGGAAATCTCGAGTAAACTGCGCAAGGTATCGCACGACCTCCTCGAGGCATTGAGACGCGTCAAAGGATCGAGGGCCAGGACGCGTTTTATGTGCATGCTTTTGGCTAAATAAGGGGCGGTCCGATCACGGGACCGAACCTGCATTCTTCCCTGTCTCAATTCAACCTTATTCTTCAACGACGAGCAGCCCGCTCGCTCGACGTCCATGGCATCTTCAAGCCACTCAAGAACGTCCCCCGCACCACCGTCCGCATATCCAGGCCACCACCGCCCCCGGCCCATTTCGCGGAGGACAGCGAGCTCGTATGATGTTCGCCCCTACGACATTTCACTGCAGCGACATCATCGCACAACATCTTCGTCCGCCTTGCCGTTCACTAGAACGCGCACTTTGGCTCGCCCTACAACACCAGTGACACCGCCGCCGCCTCCCCCCGGCGATCCTCGGTTCTCCCGATTATTTTCTACCGTTCTCGGCTCTCCATTCCTCACTACTTCCGAAAGGCTACCTCCACTTGAATTGGAGTCTAATGATATGGACACAGAGCCTCACCACGAGTCCCATCACAATCGCCCAGCATCTCCAGCACCGACTGCAGATTTCTCAATTATCGACATGGATACTGAGGATACCGATTCAAACCCATTCATTCCTGGGAGTTATCCCAGCACCAGCAAATTCTTGTCTTCTCCGATTAGTTTCTCTAGGGGTCGTTCCATCTACGCTAGCAATAGCAACCCCAGCACGAGCACAAGCAACCGCGACTTCCAACACTCTCCACCGCAGCATTCTAACTCGCTCAAAACCCTTCTTCCACGGCTGTGGGACGTCATATCATCTCCTGGGCGCACCATGCTCAATTTCTCCAACGTAAATTCAACGTCACCCCACTCTTCTCCTTCTTCTACCAGAACTCCATCACCTTCTACCTCGCCTCGCCGCAATGTGAATCAGTCGTGGTACACACCCAACGCGGCAACGAGTGGCAGAAACTCGCCCGTATATTGGAACACTGGTTCTGCCAGCAAAGGTAAAGGTAAAGCCAAAACCACTGGTTTGTTCCCGAATAGACCTGGTAATGGAAGCCGAGGCGACCTCTGTGAAAATATCAATTATTCCGAACTGCCACCCCTCGATGGGGAAGAAGGCGAATTAATCGACGACGAGGCATGTTTCATCGATGTGAGAGCTATTCATGGAATCGGTCCGTGTTTCCTGTCACAAATAATTGCTATTGTAATTAATACGTAACATTTTCAACCTCTAGATATTCTTTCTCTTCTCCCGCCCGAGCTGGCTCTGCACATCCTCGCTCTACTCTGTCCACCACCTCTCCCTTCCTCATTACATCCGACGAAAGTTTCTTCAAACATCCCGGTATCTCCTGGCAGAAGCAGTTTGGTCATCAACGAACCTGATGGCGATCCACACGAGGCCTTACGTGCTCTTCTATCTTGCCGCCTTGTTTCTAGGGCCTGGTGTCGTTTAGCAAGCGATAACGCAGTCTGGCGCACCTTGTTCCTCGGTAGATGGAACGTCGACTTAAGACGCGCAGCCGCCGTGCCACACGGCCAAACAAGAAACGTACGGGCAACTCTGGGAAAAACTTGGGATTTTGACCTTATTGATGTTGGCGCCAAGGCTAAACGCGTGCTGGGGCTTTCGTCGCCAATTATCGATGCACCGATTACGAGTGCACCCCTGAGGTTAGATTGGCGAATACTCTATCGAGAGAGGTTGGAGCTGGATCTGCGGTGGTCTGGTGCGACTCACGTTCCCCTATTCGGAGATTTGAGTCATGCAGGCGATTCGACACGGCGCATGGGGGGAGTGTACAACAATGCCCATATTGGTACTGTTTCTGGACACAGCAAGGGCGTCGAGATGGCCAACACACGGGTTGGGAAATGCTTTGAACCGACATTAATGAGAATAGCGGGGCATACTGACAGGTATGTTGCAGTTTTTTTTTTTCATCGCCTCCTTTCTTGCGGGCTATTTTTAAATTTTATTTTGCAGCGTTTACTGCCTCGAATTTGATTCCCGTCGAATTATTACAGGGTCTCGGGACCGGACTATTAAAGTCTGGAGCTTACGCACAGGAAAGCTGCTAGGCAACTTCACTGGTGCTCATAGGGGTAGCGTGCTATGTCTGAAGTTCGAGAGGGATTGGGATCGCGAATGGGAACACGACCCTGACTCCAGTCAAGAAGATGCTGACGATGAAATTATCTCTGATGAAGTTGCACCCATTGGTGGCACGAGGCGACCTGCCCTACCGAGGACAGGGTTCATGGTCAGCGGAAGCAGTGACTGTTCGGTTTGTGTCTGGGATCTTCATTTGGGCCAGGCCCTGGACCCAGATGGGGACACGATGAGCATGGAGGACGGTCGTTCTGTCCGTTACAACGACGAAGGTGAAAGGGAGGTCACGGCAGAAGTCAGGGCAGTTCTCAAAGGACATGTCGGTGGTGTTCTTGACCTGAGGATCGACAAACAGTGGATAGTCAGCTGGTATGTCTTTTGTTCAACTTCACTTTATTCTTCGATTTATCGCTGGTTTATAATTGTAGTTCCAAAGACGCTGTGATTCGGGTTTGGAATCGTAAAACCTTGGAGCTACATCGTACTTTGCGTGGTCATGAAGGCCCTGTCAACGCCGTCGGATTACAAAGTGGCAGAGTTGTATGTCATCATCTTATACCCTGTGCATTTCATATGCTGACATCTCTTTCTCCAGGTCAGTGCAAGTGGCGACGGCAAGATGATATTATGGGATATTGAGAGCGGCGAACGGCTAAGAACCTTTGAAGGCCACGACAGAGGCTTAGCATGCATTGAGTTCAAGGTCACAACCGCCCTGCTTTTGTCCCTCGCCGACCTTTACTCACATCTTTCGTCAACAGGATGACCTAATCGTCTCGGGCTCCAATGATTGTAAAATCAAGGTCTGGAGTGCATCAACCGGCGACTGCCTTCGCACCCTGGTGGGCCACGAAGCCCTTGTGCGCGCGTTGTCCTTTGATCCTCGGACTGGGCGTCTCGTAAGTGCAAGTTACGACAAGAGCGTGAAGTTATGGGACCTCGGTAGCGGTAGGTTTTACTTTAAAAACTCCAAACCTTTGTCATGATGCTGATTCTCTATGCGGCTCAAGGTAAACTGGTTCGCGAATTCAAGGAAACGCACACCAGCCATATTTTCGATGTCAAGTTCGATGTAGCGCGAATTGTTAGGTATTTTTACTCTCTACTTTTTTTGGGATCAACCGCTGAGCGATTTACTTCCAGCACTTCGCATGACCAAAAAATCGTTATCCTGGATTTTTCTACCGACTTGAATGCCGCTCTTTTTGTCTGATTGTTTTCTTATCGCGTTGACACGCCTTCTCATTTTTTAATCTCCCATGATTTGCAATATTCTCTTGTTCTTATCTCTCAACCATTTTCCTATCCCCTTACCATTCATCTCAATTCCACCTTCCAATACCCACCACGCACACTTGACTTTACCATGTAATGTACAAAACATCCTTCCTGTAGTTATGCGCCACCTTTTCATACACCTTGTTTTTTGTTGCGCTTTCGCATTTGCCCTTCACGGCCCTTTTCGTCCGATAATCAGATAAAAGACAGCATATCTAGCGTCTTAACAGCTGTCAATGGGTCTTATAAGCCTACACATAAGGCGTTTTTGATAACCTGCGCCACCCACGCCATTTTCTTGTATCTAGCTATCTGTAATATACTTTCACTATATCTCACCATGTTATATGTGCTGGAATGGAAACGGAAATTGCAATAACCATTTTGATTGCCTAATTGGCCCCGCTCGGCTCTCTATGGACGGCGATCTTATAGGCGCTTATTTCGATCGCTCATCGGGTCAACCCGTGATTTTGATTGGATTTTCTCCGCGCATTTGAGTCCATTTCTTGCCCACTTTCGCATTGCCTCTGTGATCGGGTTTGGGGCAGTATAATATTTTACTTTCGCCGTTAGTTCATGGCCTCGTGTTATGCCACCTGCTTAGTAAGTACCTCAAGTCTGGATTCAAGGACATGGACAGGACTCACAGCGGGATCTTCAAAATCGTGACGCTGAAAGTGTCCGACGGGTCACCTTCTGCATTTGTACTCAACGCTCAAGTTGCTATTACATAATAGGAAGCCACTTCACGGCAATTGACATGATTTTGTGAAGGTCGAGGTGTTTTCAAGACCCCACATTGATCGGTTAAGCCTCCTCTCCTAAGTAACTGTTTTCCGTACTTCAGGGTTCTAAAAACTGACTTCAGCTTTCGTGTTTCAGCGGATCAAACTATTCCCCTGAATCCCACCTTCGATTTGAAGGGACCGTGACTCCGAGAGTGCTTCTCCTGATTGGCGTTTACGCTTTCATCGGACATGAGTTTAGTGGTTCCGAGCCCAAGTTGAGGATAGGCATAGAATTAGAGTTTAGAAAGCACCGTCAGTCGAAAACGATGCGATGTCGACGCAAGTTATTTGTAGTGCCAAAGTGTTCGGTAAGTATTAAAATCATTGAAGGTGTGTGTACACAGGCAAGTAAAATACTAGAAAGAAATGGAGGATCGAGGAAATAGTGTCCATTTGGATGAAAGGAAAACCATCTATTCACGGTACGAACTCTAATCGAGCGGCGTAGCTCCTGTTTTGAAAATTGACGCTGCATGCGTGGATGTAAGGAGATGCAGATCTCCTGCTATTTATGTCTCTCCGAGGTCCTCGCAAATCTGCTGGAAAACTCCGAGAAATATTGGCGAGTGCAAAATATAATTAATATGACTTCTAATAATCACAGCAAAACATGCAAGAAAGCTAGACCGAGAGTACACAGCAGGTAGAAAACGAGGAATGAAAATGCGGGAAATGAGGTTTACCGGGCATCACCCATGCGAAGAGAGGGATCTATTCCTGAGCAATAAACATCAAGCGCGGTGGCCAATGCTGCGTATAGCGTGCTACCGCTTTCGGCGTAACAGGAAATAATGGGGGGAACGGCCTGGGTGAGGATAAGTTTCTAGTGATAACTGTAAGATTGAAAACTTACAAATTGTCCTGGGTTTTTGGTCCACTGAAAAATTTCAGTGCAATCGGTACGTAGCCGCGACCATATAGACAGAAAAAAGCTTAAACCTGACTCTGAAGTGAGCATTTGGTCTAAGAGAAATGACGAAACCATGGTCTGTGCGACTGCGAGGGGATCGGTACGACTTTGGCGTAGTTGAGAAGCGTATTGTGCATGTGCAACCTCGTTTCGTTTTCCTGGAGAAGAAAGTCGTAATGTAAGTCAGAATTTCAGCGATTACAGAAGTGAGGAGCTAACGTACGATCCGCACTTTCATAGGCTTTGCCAATATTTATGAGATCTCCGTCCAGAACCTTCAAAAAATGGTAAGATCATGTCTAGTGCAAATGGGCAGAGTATGCATACTATTTGCTTCCGAGTGATTTTTGATCTGCCTGTACGGCCAGCAGAAGAAATCATACGAGAGGATGTAAAAAGTAGGTGCGTAATGTCTGTGATCGACAATTCACTTGTCTACATTTTAGTTAGAGGGAGGACCACCAGAATACTCAGAGGTATCTTACCGTTGTAAACAAACTATGGTGGCCATAATCAATCGCGTGTGGTGATGCAAGGCTAATACAACTTACTGTTGTACCTGGTTATCGAGCTCGGATAGCCTTTGTGACAAATCCCACATTTCTTGTTGACCGCTGACTGCATGTCGACCGACTAATTTTGTGAACTCGGTCACAAATACAACCATTCGGGCGCTCAGCCGGAAAACCCGGTCAGTGAGCGTCCTCGTGAGCGCTGCATGTTCTGCTGAAATCTAGAGAGCCCCTCTGATCAGAAAGCCATAATATTACGATTCAGTTCAATACTCACCGACATGTAGGACTGTAATACTTGAAGGCTCTCGTTGTGAGAAGGCGATCGGGCTGATTTTGCATCCAAATTCCGCGCTGCCATAGGTAATACTGCAGTGCAAAATACTGCCGCGGGGTTGAGTGTCCGTTAAAACAAGAGAAGATTGGTCTGGGAAAGGCTCACACTTCAAGCGTCCGGATATAACCCCAGAATTGGTGCGGAATTGCCAAAGGAGTTCGGCCAAGTCCTAAGGTTCTCATCAGTGATTTAGTCGTCGGCGCTGTTCACTAGGACGACACGACTAACCTGGCGCATCGAATCCCACTTGGGCACTAGGGGCGCGCTGAGCCTGAGGAGGTCAATAGTGTGCATTTGCTTCGTGATCGCGTCAAACTTTTCCATCATTGCGGTCATCGCGTGCGCGAGCTTCCCGCAAGCGTCGTTTACATCGTCTTGGACATCCTGGCCGCTGAAGGCCCTGACAACCTCGGTGTAGGAGACAGGCTTTGGTTTGGAGGGATAGGACATTTGGATGCAGTGGGATGGTCGTTAAATCTGTAAAGGATAGAAAGTGTCCTTCGTCGCTACTTATAGTTCCAACTTCCAATTCCCGGTTCTATAGGGATTTAAAATAAGGGATGGCCAAGCGTCACTTTCGGAGTTGCTGGATGATCGTTCCGAGCCGGCATCTGTTTGTCAACTCTGAGGTAATCCCTGTGCGAGCGCGTCCGTAAGCCGGTGATGTGCAGAGGTGAGTGAGCGCTAAACCCGCGTTGAATGACGCATTGGTCAGATGAAAAGTATGTCGATTCGAGCAGAAGAGGCGATAGGAGAGACAGATGGATTGCCAGAGTCGGTAAAGTTTACGCCGGGCAGCCAAATTTGAGTCATTTCGCAACAATCTTCTCAGGTTGTCCGCAAATGATTCAAACTTGCGTACTTCCCTCCCGGACAGCATGTGCGCGACGCGTACCACATTGGCTTGTGCGACTAGTCTTCCATGCTTATCCCACAGCTCAAAACTATCCCAGCCCCACCATTTCGACAACCGAATCATGATCTTGCTGTCGCTCAATTGGTTTTCAGGATTACGCATATCAGATGTTTCCTCCTACTTCACTCGTTTGAACCTAAAAAAACGAGGAAAGAGATCGGACTGCGGACAATCAGGGATCAAAGTACGGGTTTCTAGATCGCGACAGCTCAGCTGATCTGGAACTCCATGTGTGTCCGCTCTAGGATGTGTCGTCAATCTCTGAAGAGAAGCAGGATGAACGCTCGCAAGCAACCACGCGAACTTGAATGGACGGTATGTGTCGAGTCCGACGATCACAGCCATTCACCACTCCGCCAATGACGCTGCACGAGGCTTGAGAATGTTGAATTGGTCAGGAAAGGCTCTGTAAAGCTCGCGGAAGCGTTAGTGGCGTTTGTAATGACATGCCAGCCAGTGTATAGCCTTGAGGGTCATCGGCGTCGGAAGCAAAGTCGTGATTGTGGGCAAAAAAACAACCGTCAATACTTCTCTCCACAAAGATCGAAGAATCACATCTGTCGAGACACTCTACCTACTATGGTACATCTGTCCACACTATGTCAGATGAAACTGTTTACTACATTCAAGAATCTCTAAATAACGGGGAATCCAACAGAATATTTGAACACGCTAACGTAATTTTTGCATGTATCTCGTGAAAAAATTAGCCCCGGAAGATGTAACGGATCAACTTGAGTCTCGGAAGACATTTAACGGAACAGGATCTCGGAGTTATTTGTTTTCCCGATGCTCTCCTGCGTACCTCCAACTGGATTGAAAATTCAAGGTAATTTTTTCGACTTATGACTGACGTCTGGAATCATCAGACAGTCAGTATTAAGTAAATTCAGGTCTCAATATATCAATCGTGGTCCGCAAAGAACACCAGCTGTCTAAGTGAAAATAACTCCAAAAGGGGTTTTTCTTAAAGAAAAGTATCAAGACGAGACGACCTTAGGCTTCAGGAGTTAACTATGGCCATTAGATGCGTATCATGCCAATTGTTAAATCAGGCCACTTTCGCCGTTGCGCCCCTGGTCATCATTGGTCTGAAAGCTGGTTGGTCTACGAGGTAGCATCTAAACTGACAATCAAACTTCGAGGCTTCATGATATTAATGTTAGGCATAAAATAGCAGACATTAACAACAAACAATGCTGTCTGCAGCTCGAGGAAGACACATTTTTCAATGATCCATCATACATTAGGTCATGATACCCTTTTTGAATCAGAGAAATGAAACAGGTACTCAGACTGAAATCCCCGGTGTCGTCGGCAAGATAAGAGGTAATTTCTTCCTTTGGCGTCACAAAGGATTTAAGCGGAGACAACGAAAAGTGAGTATCCATACATAATTTCAGTAAAAAACCAGGAGCAGGGATTGTGGCAATTCTAGCCATTTGGCGTCCAGATGGCACGGAGTTCGAGGAATCTTCCTTTCCGTTAGGTGAATCCACCGTTATCCGTGGTAAACCTCATATTTGAATCTCGCGTGCAGCCACTGCTCATGGTATATGAGAGAAAGAAGGCTCCTAGAGGAGGGACATTTGACGTGAGATGCCGCAAATGGAGACTAATGCGAAATCCCACTCACCCTATTTCAAAGGGATCAAATTTTGAACACTATAATCGTGATATCATCTCCAGGCGATGTTTTAGCTTTGATATTTTCAAGTAAGTACCACGGTAGGTTGTCTTCACATTCAGCCACTCCTTGCAGCAAGATGCGCGTCGCCTCCTCGCTTGAGATCAAGTCCCACAAGCCGTCAGAAGCTAGGATAACGATGTTACCCTTCTCCAGCTGATATGTACCTGTTTCTGGTGTCGCGGTGATGTAAGGAGGAGTTTTATACCCATAAAAAAGTGACGCATATTGTTTATTCATTGGAATTTTCCCCTGACGTTCTATGGCTGACAGGGTATCGATGTATTTCCTATGCTGGCTGTTTCCAAAAAGACCTCGGGGAAGCTTGTAATACCCATCACCAAAACCTCGAAGTTTCGCAATGTCAGTCAAGAGAAAATAAACATTATGAGCACCTTGCTCACCTCGGGTACACATCAACCTTCCAAATAAACGATCCCCGACGATGATCTGGTCCTCATTAGGATGTTCGTAGACGAGCCTGTCCCGTTCCAAAGACGTTTTCATGTTAAGATCGTTTGTTTGGAGTAACGGGTCAAGTCGTCCGGAATTAAGGTCACAAACAACCAACCGGCAATCGCCTGCGTTGGCATAAGTTGCTGACAGACTCTGTAAATCGATGTCAATGACTAAGGCAGTGCTTCCTGATTTAACTAGCTGGGCATTATGGATCCAATCAGAAGATTTTCGGCGTAGGAATGAGTGGTCTTGCTTAAATTTTAGGAGAATGGAGTGGTCCAGTTCTTCAAATATCTGAGCGTGCTCGCTCGGAGAACGCTCGAGCAAGAGAGGGGGGAGAACTTTACTTATGTGATCCGCGGTTTCTGGCCCACCATGACCTTCGAAGTGGAGGATTCTGCATGTCAGATTTGGTATGGAGATGTGGAGCGCAGCCCTCCTGACCATCGTACACGCCGAGAATGAGGCGCGTCTTCTCGGCGTCAAAATCAAGTGAAAACCTGTCCTCTATAGGACGCTCGGTCGGTTGATACTGAGCGACATGAATGTGGAAATCGCCTGGAATGCTGAGGGTCGGTGTTACGATTTGACCGACAGGAGTTTCCACAATGAGGGCTGACGCGGCTCCGCTCGGACTTGAGACCTGCGGAGTACCAGGAAAGGATTTATCTTTTGTTGAAGGAATCTATGTCAAGAATTGTGGATAAGTAGAAACCGGAGGATACAGTCTGATACAGTGATAAGTACTAACCGGCAAAACATCCATTTTTCAAGGAGATTGCTCTATTCCTTATTTCTGACCATAAAAGAATCCAAGCCAGATTTTATGTTTGATTTTTCACCCGGGACGCGTGCTTCTTGCAGGAGAACCGATGTATTTCAGCGGTTGTGGATGTTCAAGAGACAAAAAGCTGTGCTCATTGTTTGTGACAAGGGCTAGTCACGGGGTGACCTCGTGCACGTTCTCGTCGATGACAACGCGACGCGACTGGTCACACCATTACCCCCATGTCGGATACCCAAACGAGTTCTCCAGCGCCGAGGCGCTCTCAGAGAGATAGAAAGGCTGTCCAGCCGTTCATCTCAGGTACGTTTTTCTTGTTTGGAGAGCAAAAATATCTCAAGCTCACGACCCAATCAGTCGCTGCCACCAGAAAACGCAAGCGTAACGACAGCGACACGGAGGACGACGCGCATCCCGAAAATGATGTAGATCGGCCAGAAAGTGGACAGGACGACGACGAAGAAGAGGAAGACGAGAGGTATCAGGGCCCTAAATCAAAGGAGGGCTTGGCCGGGAAGTCGAAACCGAAAACTTCACCCAAGGCTAAGGTTTCGAAGAAACCGCGCACAGAGAAGACTACCGTGCCGAAACCACCCAAAGCCGGGACACGTAGAGGCAGGAAACCGAAGGAGGGAGAAGACGCGTATGATGCCGACCAAGTTGCCAAAGACACGAAGATTTCTGCCGATAATCCCTTGTTTAGTGAGTAACCGTGTTCGTCGCATCTCAGTAAACGTGTTGAACTTGCATTCCTAGATGCTATTATGAATCCTGCATCTCCTTTACAATCTAGCGCCGAGGATTTCCTTGAATCTCTGCAGCAATCTCCAGGACCTGCCTTGGCTGAACTTATCAACCTTGTTCTCCGTTCATGTGGTAGCAATGACTCGGTTGATGCGGATCAGGCTGTCGACTTCGACGGCATCGTTAGTACACTTGATGATTTTACGGAATCTCTCAAGCAGGTGCGTTTATGTGGAAAACCATGTGGAATAGGATATGCTCATTTCTCTTCTGTAGGAAAACTCTCCTATCTATCCACTCACGTCCAAACTTCCTGTTTTCAAACGATTCCGCAAGTCGCTATCAGAATGGATAGAGCGACTGGTTATCTCCGCATCCGATCTCGATGCATTGTACTCGTCGCAGATGATGGAAACTCTCCAACAATGGGTAGTTTCAATGTCGTCTTCACAGATTCGAAGCTTTCGACATACTGCCACAGTTATTGCATTAGAGGCAGAAACAGCACTGTGCGACGTTGCTGCTGCTGTGGACAAAGAGTCTGAGGTCGTAGCACGCCAGCGGGAAGGAGAGAAGAAGCGTAAGGGATCCAAGGGCGGGACTGCGCGACTGAAGGAGCTCGAGGTCAAGTCGCAAGACATTAAGCGAAGACAGAACAAATTAAAGACCTTCGTCAAGGAGTTTGTTGATGGGTATGCCACACACTGAGAAATTCCATGTCAACAATGATGCTGATGCTGATGTTGATAGTGTCTTCGTCCATCGCTTCCGTGACCTCGATCCCAATATCCGAGCAGAATGCGTCCGTGCATTGGGCTTATGGCTTCGAAAGTACCCCGAACACTTCCTTGATGCTCACTACCTTCGTTACGTGGGATGGGTCCTATCCGACACGAACAACCATGTTCGTTTAGAGGCCGTCAAGGCACTCTCTGGGGTTTACGACCAAGCGGAATACATTCCTTCCCTCACCCTCTTCACCGAACGATTCAAGACACGTCTTCTCGAAATGGCTACGTCCGATGTCGACCTCTCTATACGAGTAGCAGTCATTCATGTTCTCGGTGACATCGAGGGACATTTTCCTCTTGAAGAAGAACAAAAGGAGAGACTATGTCTGTTGTTATTCGACGAGGAACCGAAGGTTCGCAAAGCCATCAGCCCCCTTGTACGCGCCGTTTGGGAGGAAGAAGTCGAAGAGCAGATTAACAGACAACATAAGCCCAGTGACAAGGACAAGGAGCGGATAGGCTTCAAGTACCTTGCTTCCCTTCTGGTCAAGTGGGGTAAGGCGCTAGACACTCTTGCTGGTGACACTGAAGATTCAGAAATCGGCGATGACACGAGAGACGGCGAAGAAAGCATCACTGGACCCTCTCGTCGTGCAAATCGACGGAGGGAGGTGATCGCTCTTGTCGGAGCTGAAGAACGTGGTCGTGTAGCCCTGGCGGTCGAGGCGCTATGGGACGAAGTCGACCTTGTAGGCGACTGGGAAGCTCTTTTGGACCTTCTCCTCCTTGATCACTCTGCTTCGGAAGAGGATAGCCAACTTATATCTGCTCCAACGGCCAGGGCCCGAGCAAATGGAAAGAAACATAACGATGATTTCTTGGTTGACGATGCTTGGAGATTGGAGGAGAATGAAGAAAGCATACTCCTGGAGGTTATGGTCGCCGCCATCACCCGAGCGAAAGAGGAGTCAACAGGTGGTAAAAAGGTATTCCCTTTTTATTGTCATTAACTATTCCAGACTGAAATTGCGGCTAGGGGGAAGAAGAGAATCTATCAAACGATATCACGCGAGCATTAATCAAAGGTCTTCCGCGGCTTTTTCTCAAACACCAATCTGACCAAAATCGAATCGCCGAGGTTCTCGTTATCCCAACCTTAATGAACCTTGACTTGTACCTGGAGATGCGAATGATTACCGTTAGTCTATGTCTTTGGAATGGCATTCATTTTTGCTTACTTTTCCTCGGTAGGCCTACACTGGCCTGTGGGACGACGTGATTAAGCAATTCATGTCACACTCTTCAGCCAAAGTACTATCACATGCAATGACCGCCATACGCTATTTCATGGACGCCACGAGCTTAACTAATTCCAACAGCACCAAAATTCTCGAGCTTGAGGATGAATTATCGACCCAGTTGCGTGACACTATTGCCGGAAGAGACGAGATTGAGGTTGCATCCTTCTCCGAGGATGAAGTACTTGCCCTTAGTGCTTGGTGTACGCGGCTAGCAATTTTGTCCGGTACTCGAAATATGTCTTCCTGGATTGAAGAAGACGAGGGCGGAAAGCAGAGCAGCGCTTGGGATATCATTAATGCCCTTGTAGAACGAGGAAGACTGGGATACAAAGAGGAAGAATTGGTACACTGCTTTGCTATCTTCTGGAGGTCAGGATTCCATTTCTGATTTTTCTCTCTACACAGATGATTGAACAAGCCCTCCATGTTCTGATGCTCCACATATTGTGGAAGACGAAGGGCTTGACAGCAGAGGCTGACCCTACTCCGGAAGACATTCGTTATAAAGACGCCCTCAAGGAACAACGGGAATGCCTCCTTGAAAAGCTTATCGAATATGCAATCGGAACTCAGTCAAACACTGTCGAAGGTGTCAAACGCGCGGTAGTTAAACCAGCTCTTGTTTATGCATACTTGACCTCATTTCGAATCCTTTTAGGCTTTCAAACACCTTGTTGATCTTCACGTGCTATTCTCATCCACTAACGCGTTCTCACCTGATGGGGATCCTCTGCCAATTGCATCCCTAGCCTTGAATCTGGACGACGAGGTTCAATATCGCTGTGCTGGTTACATTCAAGCCGAAATAGAAAGATATGCTGACTTCCTCGATGACAATGCTGGAGATGATAAGTCTCAGAAGAGTAACAGTGATGGCAGTGAGGAGGAGGAGGATGAGGTGGCTGAAAGTTCTTCTAAGCCATCAAAAGCTCATCCCAAAAAGACAAAACACCAAGCAGGTTAGTTGAATCTTACGTGAATACATATTAATCTTTCCTGACATGTGTTTTCTGCAGCTGACTTGAGCTCGAGAGATCTTCTCGAGCGGGAATACTTGTTCATCGACGTCATTTCGACATTCTTACGAGCCATCCGCGCTGGGACAATTCATGTACAACATGGAGCTGTCATACTGGCTCATTATGGACGCCTGGAAATGGCATTCGACACATGTTCCAAGGTTATTGTCGACGTTCTCCGAGATGAGATTGTCATGAAGGACAGCCCGGAAACTATAGTGACCACATTGACCCAGGCGCTTCAAGAGGTTGGCAATCATCACTTCAATTGGTCATCTCTTATTGATTTTCTTCAGGCATATACCCTTGTCCTGGATGGCGTTGTTCATGATGAGAGCAACGCAGTGCAGTTGGCCAAAATTGTTTCCTCGTGCTTTATTGTTCGAGGAAGCCAACTCGCTATTTTACGCCGTTTACCGACACAGTATATCCTTCAAATTCAGACCAACCTGCTTTCGTGGATCGGTAAACGAGTAGCAGCGTATGAAAACAACAAGAATAAGAAGTCTCTAAAATCCGCCATTGCCTTCTTCAAGGTGCTGGTCCCTCTTCTTGGGGCGCTTCAAAGCCGGGATGCACTAAAAGTGTAAGAACTATGTGCATGATATATTTATCCCGAACTTATATTATCTTTCACCAGTAAAGCACACATGGACCAAGTACTCGCGGAGGCGAAAGTCGAAATATCTCCCTCGTCCAAACTATGGGAACCCCAGCGGGTTTATGAGAAACGTCTGACTGCAATCATGTCTAAAGACAATGGTAAGCCTTTCTATCTGAACCATTTTTGTCTGTGTTCATGGTCTCCCTAGCTCAGGGCCCTAAGGTGAAGAGGACCAGGAAAAAGGCTGGCCAAGCTGCTTCAAGTGAAGAGGACACAGAAGGGGAGAGAACCCAAGACGAAACAGCAGCACAAGGACGTCCACGACCCAAGCCGCGACGAGTCACTCGAGCAAACCCTGACGTGCCAGAGGAAGGTGTCGATGCTTCTGGCAACGAGCTTGGCCCAGTCACACCAAAAGCTCGTCTTGGACCAACGCGTCGTCAGAAAACGCCTCAAACAGACATCGAGGAGCGTGACGGCTCGCCATTGCAATCAGTTACTCCGTCGGAAGAGCAGCCAGACATCGATGTGACCTTGACTCCAAGATCGTCGCTCAAGCGCCCTAGAGACGACGACAGTGACGAAAACAACGAAACGAATGCCCCTAATGGGATGGTAGATGTTGGTCCAGAACCAGCAGGAATACCTGACATCCAGGTGCGAAGGAAACGAATTAGACATTAATTATTTCATCTGCCTCATCATTTTTATCTTTAAATTTTTCTGTTTTGCCTTCATGCTTTGCGTTGATGTCCGTCCTCATGCTATCAGTTGTACGCGTTCCATATTTGTATTCAGTCAGTGTAATAATGTGGATGTCTGTAAGCTGTACCTCGTTTCCTGTCTTCCGTCCACTTAGAGAGAGCCAATGGTTATTGATATGTAAACGATGGATGAAATAAATCCAAATCTTGAATGAGCGATAGATAGATGTGCATAATAATAGGATAGTGTATTATATGTGTAGATGTAATAATGTCCTTAGTCGGTGGCTGACAGCATATCAATAGTTGCGAGCATTGCATTGCGCTGGAAACATTTTGATGAGATTCCAAACTTACAGACAAAGACAGGAAACTCACATCAGCAGCCATGGCATTGTAGGTTTCAGCCAGTGCGGTGTCTCCGGGCAGTGACGAGCGTCGTGAGTGCTGCCATGAATTGTTTCTACCGGGAAGGCGATTTGGCGACAGAAGGGGACCGTGTCCAGCTGTTCCCGAAGGTGATTGTTCTGATGCCATGCTGAAAGATAAAGATCGGCGCAAGGAACGTTCTGGGTTGGTCAGCCCGAGCATAGCGTAGAGTTCGTCTTGGGCTTGTGCCAAGGCTAGCGTCTCCGATGTTGGCGTCACTCCGTTGGGCGATAAGGCCTAAAGCAGGGCAGGTCAGTAAGCTCTAGGCAAATGTGCATAATTGACCCTTACCGCAGAGCTTTTGAGGGGGGAGTCTGTAGGGATATCAAGTGTTCGTCGGCGAGGTATTGGGGGTACAGGTGGTACTCGTTCAAGACGCAAGAGAGGACTTCTGGCACTGGAAGGTGCGAGCCCGAAATACATGGAGCTTCCGCGGGACGAGATCTGGCTGAGCCGCTGGCTGGGGGTCCGCAAGCCTGCCTTCGAGGCCCGGAGGCTCGACTTTCTCACAGCAGAGACCCGGCTAGAGCGCTTTGAAGAGGCGCTTTCGTTAATGCGGTCGTATTCGTTGGCCACGTATTCCGCCTGTCGCCAAGCTTCGTCCCTCTCTGCCTCAAGAGCTTGAATCTGAGCACGAAGGACCTGGTTCTCGCTGACTTGTTTCAGGAAGCTGGAGTTGAGCTTTCGCAATGCCATAGCCAGTGCGCTGCCGGTATGGATGTGGGTGAGGGTATCAAGATGTGCGAGTTGGCTGTCTAGGCTATGCAACTCTTCGGTCAACCTATCGAGAGTTATTGCCGACTCTCTTAAGTCTTCCACCAAACGGAGAGCATATGCAGGGTTCTCCTCTTCTGCTCCACTCATGTAAGATGACAGGCTCTCAAAAACATTAGCCCGCCGTCGTGTTAGCACCTTGTACCTCGTTTTCAAATCTGTCCTCTGAGCTTCAAGGCGGTGAACCTCCTCCGGAATCTCGTTATCAAGCACTTCCAGACGCAGGAGACGAATAGACGAAGCTTCGGCCGACTGCCGGATAGCTCGAGAGACAATCGCTTGGAGCTGTGCGGACGTAAAGGTCCACTTCGCCGCTTCCATGGTGTATCCTCGCCATTTCGGTGCTGGCGTCTGGAACTTGGGAGAAACCATGGGTGTTGCTCTCGCGCCTTGCATGAGGAGGTTGTTGGTGCTACTGTTGATCGACGAAATAGAGCCATTACGGTCGCGTTGAGGGAAATTGCCCATCATCTGGCTCGGTCGGCGAGGACCAGCTGGAAGAGGCGGTCGCATACGCGAGCGCTGGCTCATGGTCGAATTTTCCCGTACCAAAGGCCCACGATCGAAGCTGTTGTTCCAGTCAGTTGACGTCGATGGGCCGGCCAAAGCAGCACTTGGGGCACTATAAACAGCGGTATTTGCACTGGAGGCTTGAGCTTGGGAGAAGATGCTAGAGTTCGGCGTAGCGTCGTGCTGGTCTATGGCCTGGCTGACCACGGTATAGTAAGGCGGAGGAGATCCTAAGGAAGTCCCTCGGAAGATATCGGAAGCGCGACCACTAAAGTCATCGTGTTTGTACCTCAGGGTGCTTTGACTTGGGGCAGGAGTCGTTTCTGGCACCGGCGGTGGTGCAGTGGGCACAGAAGGAATCTCGAACTCTTGTTGGGTAAAGGATGTAGGGGACGACTCGCCGTTCGTGTCCGTTCCATTGACGGCAACGGTGTGTTCAGCCACCGACGCAGTTGAATTCGTGATCGTTAATGCTGGGGGTAACCGCCCACGAACAGGAGGTGCTCGGAATTTCTGGGATGGTGTCGGTGATGGTGGAGGGATGGCAGGAGGGGGAGGGATGTTAGAGGCGAAAGATGAACCTGCAGAAGGGGCAGGAGGCAGGGGCGGACGAGCTGGAGAAGCGGAGACTGAAGGTGCGGATGATGGTGTAGACGAGGCAGCGGAGGGAATGGGGGACTGTACAAAGGGGGAAACGGGAATAGCGGGCAGGGCTTTCATCCTTGTTCTTGATGAAGTCTCAGACGCTGGCGATGATGTATACATCGAGCTCGAACTTGCATCGGATGCTTGAGTTAGCACTGTGCCTCGACTCGGGGATCTGCTAAGGTCAGTTGAGGAGACCAAATTGCTTGGGCCTGGTGCTGAAATTTCTTCTGGTGATTGGGAGAGGACCTCTTCCGCAGGCGCTGGTTCTTCGAGGGTCGGTGCGTCCACAGTCAATCCGGGTTTGGAAGTCGAACTGGATGAATCGTCCACTACAAGTTCGGCAATATTGGTTATGCGCCTGTTTGATGGCGACCCCGACCTTCCTCCCAACCCATTGGTCTTGATCTTGCCGATGCTGGTCTGCCGTGAATGCCTGACAGTAGTTCCAGCGCGGTTCAACAAAAGTTGCTGAGCCAAACTCGGTTGCGAACTTCCTCGCCCAGGGAGCGCCGCGGACAGCGGAACTGACGCCATAGGCAAAAACTCATGGCCGTCCAACGACTGCCCCGCCACGGGAGAGCCATCCGAGCCAGTCGTCAACAGTGGGCTAAACGCATTCGGTGTTTCTGGGAATTCTTGGGAGACAACCACCTCGCCTTCCTCTGTTGTGGGCGTATCGGATTCCGAGATTTGTGGCGTCACGGTGATCTTGTACGCGTTCGCGTCCCTCGAGTCTCGTACAACTTTAATAGGACTCGGGGCACTCCCAGCCCTTTGACGGTTAAAGATGGAGCTGACTGGGGGTGGGGCCAGGAGGTCGGAACCTGCAGAAGCGAATGATGAGGCACTTTTCGGGCTGGAAGGGTCCGGAACCTGTGGAGCTGGAGCCTGGAAAGAATGGTTCATTTAAACCAGTCATGTATATTATAACCTAAGACCCCATACCTGCGTTACTGAACGAGGCCGTTCTCCAACAGGAAGTAATGGTGGTTGTCTGAGAAAATTGCGAGGATCAGACGGTGTTCGCGGCAGAACTATACAAAGAGTAATATTGAGCATATGTCCAGAAAAAGAGCTAGAAACATACTGCGCAAGCTGCCAGATAGTGGTGTTCGCGCACCGACAGGTGTACTCCTTTGCGACGATTCACGCTTGTCATTTCTATAAGGGGCCGGGGGGGACAGCTGCGAGGACGACTCCTCGCTAATGGGCGAAAATGCTGGCCGGTAATTACCACCAGCGACAAGAGGCTCAGGAGAATCAGGTAGTGAGTAATAATTCAAAACGCCGTCTAGGTCCTTTCCGGACTGAGGAGCCCCCTCAGAAGAAGTGGCGGGTGATAGCAGGCCAAGGTCTGGGGAGAGTAATTGGGAGTCCAAAGGAAACCGTTGTATGGCTTCTTGGTATCCTTCCGGAGGGGCTTCGGTTTCTTGGGTAATCGAGGGTTGGGTAAATGATGACTGGTCGTCGCCAGCGGAATAAGGAAGTCTAGGTGTCGGAGGTAGAGGTGATCTCGGTAATGACGGTGCTTTCCGGCTTTCTGGGGTTTTTGGCAGAAATGCATTAATATCAAATTCTGCGCCAGGACTCAGGAGGGTGCTAGTCGGTCGATTGGATATAATTGAGGGTGTATCTGGTAGGTTCTTCGTGCTTAGACTGCCTGTGCTCGACCGTCTCTTCAGGTATTGCAGTCGCTTCTCCTTCAATTCCGCTTGGGTACGTGGTTTCTTCGGCGGCTCGTAGAGGAATTCGGCGTTCGAAGGCATAGCCGGTGCGTCGGGTCCTATTGAAAACCGATCATTGTTATAGGCGGCACCGAAACTATGCTCAGCTCGTGGCAGAGTTGTTGAATCCGAGCGCGTAAGACCAACAGCGCCGCTACGGTATCTTGAAGAACGATTGTCGTTGGAAAGGACAAATGTGTTGGACATTAGGGCACGAGCAAGAGTGGTGCCAGAAACGGCTGATGATGCCGGGGTATCCAATGCTGAAAGAGGACGAGAAAGCCTGTAGGCCAGTGAGTTATCTGCTGGTTTTGTTGCTTGACCATTTTGTGCGCGTGGAGATCCTGCTGGTATAGTTATAGGATTCGGAGAGGGTTTCTTGGGAGATGGTTGATCCTATAGAAGAGCAGAATTCAAGCCCATACACATGTTTGCAAGGGCAGATATGAACTTACCAAACGGTTGAAGTTATCATATCCAGGCATTTTCCCGAAATGTGAAGGCTGAAAATTCAATGAATCTCGGAACTTCAGTGTGATATATCCCGCATAACGCACATTCATGGCTTGTAAATTTGCAATAACATCCTCCGACGATGTCGAATAGTGGCTTTCGGCATCGTCATCCGCTGTAATCCTTCCACCGCTTCCGTTCAACCCTGCTAACCCTCCAGTAGCCGACGCGTTCGATATTTCGTTCCGTAGACCGCTCGTACTTGCGGTTGGCGCCTCTGTAAATTGTTCTGAGAGGAAATTGGCGGCAAACCAGTCTGTAAGCGCCTCCGGAGACACATCAATGTCCAGCTGGACCTGAGGAGAGGCAGAAGGATCTGGCCGCTTATATCTAGGCTCTTCATCAACGAGGTTCTTTTCAGATTCGTCGATGGGTTTGCCGCCGTCGAAATCCAAGGAATAACGCGGGCCTTGGTCGTTGATGTCGATAACTTCTGCATGAACATAACTAGGCGGAAGAGGAGGAACTGGCGGTGGAATGAATGACGTTGAAGGCTCTCCGCGCAATAATGAGAACGGAGATTTAATGGCAGCCTTTGTCCTCCTTCCTGGCTTGTAGGTGATAAAAGACGGCAATGCAGGCATAATACCGTGCACGTCGAGGAGGGTGCGAATCACGACGAGGACCCAGCTCCGTGGCCAGTCGTCGGTCGAATAATGATCAGAAAGCTAGAGGACGCCAAAAGGACATTGGATGGCAGGCTCCTAACCATCCGTCGTTGGGAGCTCTATCTCTCCTAGCGTAGCACAAAAAATAGCAGACGGAAATGTCCGAGTTGCCATCAAATTGATTTGTAACATGAACTTTAAAGTTGGACGAGCTCCCAACGACGGCTGGCAAGGAATGTCAGCCACAGCCGTGTGAAACCATGACATGCCCAAATTTCAGAGCGAACTGGCTTGCGACAAACCCAGTCACCTGATCTGGCTCGCGTCGCGTCACCGCGCTTGGCCTGCCTCCTGATTATTGTCCCGTTATGTCAACAGCCGACAGCACAGGTAATTCTGTCGCGATATTCCCTACGAATGAAGATATCCGAAGCAAGACATTTGAAGTATTCAAAAAATACCCTTGCTTGTTCCAGGTGGAGCTTGTAAAGGAACAGCTACGAGGGCACGACATCATCAGTATTGCTGCAACAGGATCTGGAAAGACCCTCACATTCCTCATGACGCTTCCTTTCAATAACAACAAGATTGTCATTATTATTACTGCTCTCAATGTCTTGGGAGACCAATTTGTGCAACAAGCGCAAGAAGGGGGATACTCTGCCATTTCAGTGACAGCAGAGAATTACAGCGAGAAAGTTTTCAAAGTAAGCTGTTCTCGACTTCTAATTCCTTATTAAATTAATCTTTATGACAGGAGATTCAGTCACATAAATACCGTGTCCTTGTTTTCAACCCAGAGATTTTCAAGCAACGAGGCGGACATTGCGAGAAGATGCTCTGGATGAACAAACCATTTATTCCAAAAATATTCAATTTCATCTTCGACGAAGGGCATTGCATTTCACAGTGGGGTGCAACTTTTAGACCAGATTATGCTGCAGTTGGAATTGTTCGCCTGCTTCTCCCAGAAGTTCCAATCTACGTCACATCTGCTACTCTTCCTGAGCGCATACTGGCTGATGTGAAGGAGAAATTACACCTTTCGAAGGATTGCCTCATATTACGACGATCTAATGACCGCCCGAATATTCACTTTTCTGTCAAATGTATGCAATACCCACAAAATTCATACCACGACCTCGCATTCTTGATTCCGAAGGGGTGGAAAGACGGAGATCCTGTACTTGAAAAGTTTGCTGTCTTTTTCAATAGCAAACGCGAAGCAGAAGAAGCAGCACTGTACCTGATGAGCCGGATGTCATTAGAACAACAAGATAAACTCTCGTGGTTTCATGCTGGGATGACAGGTTTCTTTAGAGTTGAAAGGATTCAAGAGTACAAAGACGGCGATGTATGGGGGATGGCAATGACAGATGCTGGAGGGATGGTGCGGTTTTAAGTTTTGAAACCTTCTGACCTGAATGCTTAGCTGTTTTCTAGGGCCTTGACATTTCTGATATACGAATTGTGGTGCAGTGGAAGGTGCCTAAGGATCTCAACACTCTGATGCAACGGTTTGGGCGGGGGGCAAGACAGGGAGAGCTCGAAGCAATCGCAATCCTGATTGCAGAGTCAAAATGGTTTTACGACGAATTTCTCAAGAAGCACGAGCGAAGTGAAAAAAGAAAAAGAAAGAGAAAGGGCGGCAAAGGAAAGACCAACGACAAATCAAAGAAGACGCGAAGAATCACTGAAAAGATAGGACCGAACGAACGGCCAAACAACGAAATGGAAATCGATCAGGACGGCGGAAGTTCAGAAAGCGAAGGCAATAGCGACGTTCAAATTGTGGCGGAATCTTCAACGTCTCAATTACCGGCGAACAAGTCAGAGGAAGAGATTGAGGCCGAGGTGATTAGCATTGGTGTCAATCCCACGGCCAAATCTGGCACAAAGACAGCCGTTGATGCCTCGATGATGTTGTTTATCAACGCCGACAAACTTCAAGGACGCAAACGATGCCGAAGATATCACTCTAACAGCTACTACGACAACTGTAATATTGGTGAATTCACAACTCCTTCTGCTTGTTTCATGAGTTAACGCGGTGCAATAGCCCCTTCGGCCTCTTGCTGCCTTCGTTGTTCCCCCCAAACACCAAGACTTTGCTGCGATCTATGCAACCCGGAAGAAATCAGCAAAATGACAACTGATGCGATTGATATACCCCCACCTGCTCCGCGTCAAGTCTCAAGGATCAAACTTCCAGAGTTTGCACTCTCGGAAAGTGAAAGCCGACTCAAAAAGGCATTGTACGATTGGCGAGACAAAAAGGCGAAGGTTATGTGGGGAAATACAATGTTTTATCCGTCTGACATGCTCCTCCACTTCTCTCTCATCGATCGCATCGTGTCCCTGGTCCACACTAACAACTTATCCACACTTGTTGACCTTCAAAACCAGACACAGTGGTGCTTCACCGAACGCTATGGAGCAGAAATACTTGAACTCATCAAACCTTTCCGACCGCCTCCTGTAACACTCCCTCCTTTGTTTATAACGGCGCCACTTCCACCAAGGCTGCCATTGCAGCCCACGGTTACCTTGAATGGAGCTCTGCCGCCTTGTCAGCTGGTGCCTGTGGATGCAGCCACAGCATTTGCACCACCCAAAACGCGAGCTCAACCAACATGCGGGAAATGCGGTACCTTGGGCCACAAAGGTACGTTATTGGACTTCTACCTTCTTTATAGTTCTGACTATGTCTCATAAAGCTAACAGTCCTCGTTGCCCTCTACATCCGCGGCATGCTTCAAGTATCGGGGATGAGAACTCTATAATCCCGTACGTCAATCACATAATCGCTGCTACCATATCGCGAGCTTATTCAAACATCGTCTTCAGAACACATCCAAATCCTCGACCTCCAGCTCTGCCGATTCCCCAACCCCTTCATCCTGTACCTTAGATGTTTTTTCCGTCTGTAATACAACCATTCCGTTCCGGAAATGGTCAGTCATATATGAGGCCAAACGACACGCAATAATAATGTGTGCTTGGTTTTCCTCAAGATTTTTGCAGAGTATTTTAATTACTGTCTCTAAATTCGGCGGTGCATGACGTGTTGATCTGTGAAGCAGGTGGAAGTTGTTTTGTATCAGTGTATGCACATGTCGAAAGACTTCGATCAGAGGTGATTGCTTCAGAATTAATTCGTATGTCCGAGCTGATCCCGAACTTCCATAGACAACCTAAAAGTCATTTCAGATCATTAATGAATTTACCATAAGGTTAATTGCTTACCTTCGTGTAAAGGTTCATCAGTTCAACCAGCCAGTCTATTGCCCGGAATCCATCACTCTTACCAGTAGGATTGCAGAGCCAGTTCAGACGAATTGCTCGCCTGTAAATTTACTCTATGGTAAGCTTTACCGACTCCATAATGTCATACACAATAAAGACCTACGCTAGTCGTTCAGGATACACATAACGAAGGTCATTCATAGTTTTGATGAGGTACGTTGCGTATTTATGCTTGCCGACACTTTTGAAAACAAATACCCAGTGCAGAAATGTAGCTTCGACGCGGCCAATATCACCATGCTTCATTGCATGAGCAAGTTCAAGATATTGTATGAGTCGAGCAAGGATGAGAGAGTTGTTACGGAATTCTTTGTCCTGTTCATCTGGTTTATCAAGATATGTTGTGGCTAGGCGAAGCGAGAGTTCCACAATTTTGTCCCAAGATGGGTTCGACGATGCAAAATCCTTCAGTGAGCCATGCGACGGAGTGGACTTCCCAGCCTCAACTCGCCAGCAGTCGAGCATTCGAGCATAGGCACACTGCTGAGCAACTTCATGCATGACGCGGAATTTGGGACCATTTGCAATTCGGCTAGAATCATATGGTCGGATTTGGCAGACCTGGGCATACAGGCTATTGGGGTCGGAACGGCTACTTTTTGGTTCAATAAACATTCGCCACAGTGCATCAGCAGCGGCCATTAACAGATGGAAGAGACCGATGACATATTTGACAAATTGAAGCCGCCGGACCTCTTTGCTCTCTATCGAACGCGATCGTCGAATTCCATCAATTAGTTCCCCTGTTCTCAAGTCACCATGAAACAGAGTCACGTATTCTCGAATATCTTCAACATCCGGATAATCGGTGGGATCCCCGATATTAGCTTGTGAGCAAATGTTGTCGATGATCTCTCCTTGTCCGTCGTTTGTAGATTGATTGATATCCATAGCACGACAGGGAATAGACACTGTTTTGGACACCGGTATCTGGAAGATTGTCTCGGGGGTGCCAAGGTTGTTTGTGAACCCATGGAAGTCTTCGCAAAAAGTGACCAGCGCGTGGCGAAAGTGCCAAGCAATGATGCGTATCTCCCTAGGGTATACACCCTCAGAGTTGGGAGTCGCTGCAGGCAAGCAATCTACCCATGTACGAATTGGTTGTCGTTGACTCCTTGGAATTTTTGTGTTAAACGGATCATTCTTCCATAGTTCCGAGGAGCATTTAAGGTCATCAGGAACAACACCATGATTCAGAGGGAAAGCTAGTGCCGACGTCGCATGGCGCAACGTTGAACCAGCTTTTTCAACAGTTGGCAGAGACGACTTGAAATCCATATCGAAGTTGTCATATGCATAAGAGGCCAGCATGGTCTTTGCAAGCTGTCGAAGCTTAAGATGCGACTTGAGGGAGAGTGAATTGACCATGTCATGGGTTGCGGTTGTCGAGATTGAGAAGCCTGCATGCGCAAGCATTTCTGTAACAAGTTCGGGGGCAGACGTTGAGTGGCAAAATATTCCGATGACTGCAGCAACTGGATTGCATCTTTGGTTTGTGTTCATCATTAAAATTGACAGGATAACAACACGACGCTTTGCAACATTAGAAAGTTATCAACAAAGAAAAGGACTTCAGACTCACAATTCGAAGAAGGGCATGGTGACGATCCCCGGCCGCCTTTTGGCGCTTTGTCTTCCTTGACCCATCCTCCTCTTCTGTGATTGTATCATGCTCTTCACATCCGTCTGAAACCGCTTCGTCATGCTGGGCCCAATACTCATCTTCTTCATCCCATCCAGGACCCAATGTGCTAGGTAATTGACTTGAGCTGGAGCTCCTGTTATACTCTGCACGACGAGCATCTCTTGCTGGGTCGCTGACTAGCAGATGCCCGAGCATATCCCAAACATGAGGAGATTCAGCCTGGAGTCTTTCTGCCATTTTCTCGATAGAAAAAGCTTCAATTTGCTCACAGCTCGCTTTTTCAGCACTGAAATGCCATCCTGATTCCTTTGTAGACAGTCTAGCAATCTCGGACATGTATAGATTTGTGCAGACACCAAGTGCTGTAGCCCGGGTGGTACCCTGAGTGGTAGGATTGGAGAACAACATTATCAACAGATCTGAGCATTCCATTAGGAAAAGGAGCCGAATTGGGTGGTCGCCATCACAGTCCTGCAGTAGAGCAAGGATAAGGTCATTTATTGAGTGCCCATTGAGGGCGGAGAGAACACTTTGCAAAGTAGATTTGTTCATGACAGTCCGATAAAGAATCAGTGCGCGAGCCAGATCAGGTGACTGGGTTTGTCGCAAGCCAGTTCGCTCTGAAATTTGGGCATGTCATGGTTTCACACGGCTGTGGCTGACATTCCTTGCCAGCCGTCGTTGGGAGCTCGTCCAACTTTAAAGTTCATGTTACAAATCAATTTGATGGCAACTCGGACATTTCCGTCTGCTATTTTTTGTGCTACGCTAGGAGAGATAGAGCTCCCAACGACGGATGGTTAGGAGCCTGATTGGATGGCAACGAAACCCGTCTGCATCAGTCAAGTGTTTGGTGATGCGTGACAAGTGCCATCTTATCATTATTAGCCGGCACACCCCTTAATGGCGCCGCGACCGTCCTTGAAACGGATCCCCGTGGCAGTGAGAACTCTTCCGCAACCTCCACTCCAAACATCTTGGTTTCTCCGCTGTGCGCAGCACAGGTCTTTCAAACCAGCAACCCCACCCCGCCATCGTCGCTCTGTGGAGAATGTCGTTTGGGACATTCGTCGGTCTCCCCGGCACGAAGTTGGTCCCTGATCCTCTTCCGCCAAATGGGTTTTGGAAGCCTCTTGTACATAATGATGATGCCTACAAAGAGCTTTCAACATGGGATTCTTCGCACCCGCGTTTCGGAGAAATTTGACGCTGGTACAATTGTCTGCGACGGATCACACTGAACAATGACGACAAGGATGGCCAGCGCTTGGACAAGCCACAGCGGATTCAGAGGATTGTCACCATCGGTCGAAGTGAGCTCACACCGCGATTCACCCGGCATTTACCCAAAACGAGGAGCAAAGGAAAGAGGAGCGGAAGCAAACGCCCTTCTGGTTCGATTAGGTACGTTTGGCCCAGGCTCAGCTGGAAGCGATCGGCCAGATTTGGACAAACTTGGCAGAAGCGCTGAGCGCTAAACTGCCCGTGAGTGACCGCCCGTTGGCACCTTTGCGACCCTCGCATCAAAAATTCTCATCATACTCTAACGGGTGCCGTTCGTTCTCACTGGCCACATATGTCTCCGTTGTACCTCAACGTGGAACGACATCGATTTCGTGGTACCTAACGCCTAAGTATTCGCGGCAATGTTGGAGGAGGGACGAACAAAATGTCACCACCGACCGTCATCTTTCTGCCAAACTTGAAAAATACAACCTGAATATTTCCTCTTGCTGCTGTCCATATATGCGAGGAAAGTGTGATAAGAACCAGCATCACAGAAGTTCGCGCAACAATTTCCCAATTCCCAACGGTCGTACCTGGCATATCTCATTGAAAGACCTATCGCGACACCAACACCATCAGTTCGACCTTGGATAGCGTTACATACTGTGCCTTCATGGATGGACTCTCCGTCATGCTCATGATATTTAAATTCTCCTGCACAACATACATATGGCGGAGTTCTCCATTCCATTTTATCAGTTCCTTGCTCCGACACTGGACAATAAGCACAATCTGGTCTATCAGAATCGAAAACTACCTTTTCAGAGAAGCAGGTAAGTACGTTCTTCAAGGGCCAGCCGATTGGAGGAAGGGTTTAAATCAGTCTCTCGCTGCCGGAACTGTCTTGGAGCTCTCGATACCAGTGGGGGTGGCGAATCATAACGGACGAGGGCTACACTACGGAACACTGAATATCGCCTCTTTCTTTTCCTTCCAGTGTGAAGCGTAGAGCCCTGGAAAGGGAGGTATTCTCGTATAAAGGGCTGGAAAGGACTTCCGCCTCTATACCGTCCAGTCCTATGAAATGACCGAGCAGCTAAAATTATGGCTCCAATTTTAGCCAACGACAAACCCGACCGTGTTATATATTTAACCGCTACGTAGCCCAAAAACACTCACCGAAAGTGTCAGCAGGAAACGCAATAGGGAACACATAGGATCCGACATTACCTCTCCGAAGTCGGCCGTCATTTGGGGGCGGGATGATTCCGTCAGCCTTGAGTCAGGTCCAGCATCATATTCATGAAACGCAAATTAAATATCGGTCTGCGTCTTTGCGTCATCGCTTGCACGACATCGGCTTCAGCCCTTCCGTCATGCTTGAAAACGACGAGTCATCTGGTCCCCACCTTCTAGAGTAAGTTTGGACGTAGTCGCCGGAGAATTTTATTTATTTATTTCCAAGTCCACGATCGTGGGTCTTTCGAGTTGCTGTGAAAATGAGGTTGGGCCGGGCATGTCTGGGGAACGCCGCGTGTTGAAATAAGACCTTCAACAGCCCTCCTTCAAACGAATTCGGCGGATTCCTTGCGAATAGGAAGAAGGCCATCATGATGGTCGCAGATTCCACGCACACCCTACTGGGGGGCAGGTGTGTTGGAACTAACAACTAGACTGTTTGCTCGTCCTTCGGTTTGAAGCCAAGCGTTATTACCAAGGCTGAGGCCCTGGACCTTAACCGCACTGCAAAATACAAAAGGAATCGCAGAAGATGCAAATTTTCTTCATGAATTTTAAGGTCTAAGGTCTCTGGCGCTCTGTTAGTAGATAGATGCGAAAACAACGTAGCGCACCTTTAGTCCTAGCCAACTTCCGTCATTTAAATAAATTGTTGATAGCTTGTCAACGCTACTCGTGTTATTTTAAATTTACGTACCCATTCGCCGAAGATAAAGTCAGGCATATGACCGGGGAAAAGCCATGCTGAAGCGCAGTAGGTGAGTTGTGGATTCGTCTGAGATCACACCTCTCCAGATCATTCCCGCATCTTGTCGAAAATGATCCAAGCAATTTCGCACATTAGAAGCTCTTTAAAACAGTGACGGCAGTGTTATAGCTCACTGGCCATCACCAACTAAGGTGATCGTCTTGTCGCCTACTCATATTACGAGGTCAAATCTGAAGAGCAAAGAAGTCGAACAGCCTAAGCACGTTGAATAGGGAGTTGGCGCAGAAGTGACGTCCTCTTGAACAACAGTCTTGGAAAGGGATAGTGTATACTGCTTCAATTCGGCATGGCCGTTCGGCCATAAATAATAACAGCCTTCCTTGCACCAGTGTATCGGCGCTAAATCGTTTGTTTATCGGTCATCGAGACTACCTGAAGAAGATCGAGTAGGAAATTGCAGTCAATTGATTCGGTCAAGCTCATATAGCAACATACCTTGATTGAACCGGATGGGGCACTCGTTAGTGAACTTGAACATGAGTACGCCAGCTGACTCGGACATCGAAATTTCAGTCGAATAAATGTAACATGAGGCGCCGCGATGCCTAAAGTTCCGTAATGTTGGCCCAGAAGCAGTCCGGAACTTAGAGTCATACTCCAGTCTTTCCTCAATCCCAATCACCAACAAAAATAAGCATTGGAGAATATAGGTCAAGGGTTGTCAAAGTGGAGTCCCTTCGGATGTCGGTGTAGTGATTCCATTCGCTTCCCAGTGACCCAGTTTGTGGTCGGAGCAGCACTAGAGTATATATTGTACTTCGGCAGCGTCGCCATCGCACCCAGTTTTTTTTGTTTAGAAGAACAACTTGCAGTAATCTGCTTTACTCACCATGAGTCCAATTTCTTCGAACAAAATCGTTGTCCTGTATGTATTGATTGATTACATAAGCAGCTTGCTCGTTTTTTCTCACGCAAATAATTACCGTGACATACTTAGATTCTGACCCTCATTCCCCCCGCCTTCTTTGGATCCTTCAGGGCATTTGTGGCCAGCTATATCGATATCTGAACCTTTTAACTGTTTTTTCTCAAGGAAAATCTCTGGCTGGCATTCTGCCGTTGCTCAGGAGTCAGTTGCTGGCACTCATCTCATCTCAAAGTCGATCTCACAGCTTCGGCCATCTCTGGGAAGTTGACGCCTCATGGAGGACTTATACATAGCACTTGCGTCCACTGGTCTGCCCTAAAGATGCAGCCGGAATGCATCTCGATTTTCGTTGTTGGAGCAGGTGGTTCCTTTCTTCTTCGAAGCATTTCTCTCTCTCATGTCAAGGCAAAACTTCTCGATAACTCCTGTGTTATTGTTGTGTTCCCACTTTCCCACCGTGAATCGAGGCTGCGCTATGTAATGGTGTAACGTTGGGTGTACGTTCGCCTTCTGTCCATTAAATCAACGCGCTCCAGATATGGACACACTGTGGAGACAATTTGCCCTTTGATCCACCCAATGCCGATGACACTCCAATGTTTTCTGGCATGTTGCGATAGACTCGGTCTGGATGATGACCCAGGAAATGAATTTTCTTGGAAAACCGTGCGCCTCTGAGAACACGCAGCCTTGCCTAAAACCTGGTTCACGTCCAGGACCTTGCTCATGTCCTAATGTTCCACGCTGTCCTTGTGTATATCGTTTGTTCACTGCGATCGCAACAGCGGACTGGATTTGGAGGCGCTGGAGACAGACCCTATAGCAGATGAGTTTCTACGACTAGTACTATCGAGGCAGTCAATGCAGTGATTTCTCCCACTGTAACCATACATCGGAAAGAACTTGTCAGTGGCCGCCGGAACCCTGTCACTTTTTTTTCACTTGTGGTTGTACATAGGCGATTGATCAAAGAAGCAAACTTCGATAACGTGGCTATGAAGGGCTATGATAATATACTGGCAGGATAACTTATAGCGACCGCGAGGATCGCTGATCTGCGCCTTCGAACATTCTTAGAAGTTTGATCGGCCTTGAGCTCCAGTTGTGGAATTTCATTCATCAGGCGAATTTGTCTTGATGAAGTTCTGGAGAGTTCTGGCTGCCAATAGCAATATGATATATTTTTCTCTAGGCTGGATCAACAAGTGGGATCCACAAAGTACCTTTAAATACGCTTGGTCTGAAATGATTGGATGTCAGTAGCAGGGAAAGGGACTCGGAGAACGCGTTTGAGTCTCAACAATTCAAATCAATTACCCAA
Source organism: Galerina marginata (assembly GCA_023014335.1). Lineage (NCBI taxonomy): Eukaryota > Fungi > Basidiomycota > Agaricomycetes > Agaricales > Galerinaceae > Galerina > Galerina marginata. The sequence continues at coordinate 2,287,786 of JAECYW010000009.1, read as the reverse complement.
TTGTCGGGGGCGAATTCTTCGACGTCGACCTTGCTTTTATTGATTATATTGAATCTCCGGGAACATTTCAATTTCCATACAACTTTCTGATCCTAGGGCGTACTGGTGGAAAAGCCACCTTGGATCTACGCAGCATCAAGATAAGTACCGGGGAGGCCTGGCCACGAGGCGTGGCGTGCTTCTATCTCGCTCACTACTATCCAGTAGTGATAGTACTAAGTCATATCATCCGCGTTTCCTGCTCTATTCAAGGACGTCGGTGATTCCTCTGAATTAACAATAAGGATATGACAGTGTACACTGTACCACCACGGTACTAACACCCCGAGTCCGCTGATTCACACTTCGGGCATGATTATTCGGCGCTCAGTAATCGCCTGCCAAATATCGATCGTTCCCCATGTGAATCCTGAACAAGACCAGCAATACAAGACCAGACCAGACCTGCAGAAAATCCCTGAGGATAACTGGCCCGATCCCAGCCAAAGGCGCCGATTCCAAAAATCCCGAACAGATACCGACGACCAAGTGTGCCAATAGGACAGAACAGGACAGACAGGAACACTCTCTCAAACATCAATCCGTGGGTGGTAAGTGTTGAAATATTTTAATCCCCGAAAAGGGTTGCGAGCCTCGTGTTACCATCATCCGATTGTGACGCAGTTTACCGTTCACCAACTTTAAATCACGTTAATGTGCCTCGGCTATGACAAGTCTTTCTGATGATTCTGCGCCACAGTCATGCCGCATGGGTTGGGATGTTTATACATATGCATGTTGTTTCCCACAGAGTCGCAAACACTTGAGTGAGCTTAGACTCGAGATTTCATTATAATGCAGACCTAGGTTTGTTGATGTCAGATTTTCCGATGGATTACGGCGGTTCGTAGACCCAGGTCGTGATAGCTATCTTACGGAATATAATACATATGATAAAATGAACTCTTAACGAAGTCTCATGCGAGCGGCGGCAAACAGGGTTCGTCCAGTCGAGTTTCGTCGGGATAATATAAAGCTTCAAAATATTCGAGGAATCCAGGGAGGAGGGCACAAAATTGCGAAAAAAATGCTGCAGTCGTAACTTAGTTCAAGATGCGAATACACAAAACATAGGAATTTATGATGGTCTGGGCGGTACCAGCCTTTGAGAACTCAACAGAAATAGTTGAAGGTAAATGACGGTCACGGTAAGCTCAACGATGGAAATAAGAGAAGCTGGAAAGCATATCCACTTTGTGTATTTTTGTGAAAGGAATCTCATTAGCCACCCGCATAAGTAGATGATGAGCCACTGCACAGAGTCCCAAAAAAAACTTAGTTCAGACTAAGTCAGGCTCCTAACCATCCGTCGTTGGGAGCTCTATCTCTCCTAGCGTAGCACAAAAAATAGCAGACGGAAATGTCCGAGTTGCCATCAAATTGATTTGTAACATGAACTTTAAAGTTGGACGAGCTCCCAACGACGGCTGGCAAGGAATGTCAGCCACAGCCGTGTGAAACCATGACATGCCCAAATTTCAGAGCGAACTGGCTTGCGACAAACCCAGTCACCTGATCTGGCTCGCGTCGCGTCACCGCGCTTGGCCTGCCTCCTGATTATTGTCCCGTTATGTCAACAGCCGACAGCACAGGTAATTCTGTCGCGATATTCCCTACGAATGAAGATATCCGAAGCAAGACATTTGAAGTATTCAAAAAATACCCTTGCTTGTTCCAGGTGGAGCTTGTAAAGGAACAGCTACGAGGGCACGACATCATCAGTATTGCTGCAACAGGATCTGGAAAGACCCTCACATTCCTCATGACGCTTCCTTTCAATAACAACAAGATTGTCATTATTATTACTGCTCTCAATGTCTTGGGAGACCAATTTGTGCAACAAGCGCAAGAAGGGGGATACTCTGCCATTTCAGTGACAGCAGAGAATTACAGCGAGAAAGTTTTCAAAGTAAGCTGTTCTCGACTTCTAATTCCTTATTAAATTAATCTTTATGACAGGAGATTCAGTCACATAAATACCGTGTCCTTGTTTTCAACCCAGAGATTTTCAAGCAACGAGGCGGACATTGCGAGAAGATGCTCTGGATGAACAAACCATTTATTCCAAAAATATTCAATTTCATCTTCGACGAAGGGCATTGCATTTCACAGTGGGGTGCAACTTTTAGACCAGATTATGCTGCAGTTGGAATTGTTCGCCTGCTTCTCCCAGAAGTTCCAATCTACGTCACATCTGCTACTCTTCCTGAGCGCATACTGGCTGATGTGAAGGAGAAATTACACCTTTCGAAGGATTGCCTCATATTACGACGATCTAATGACCGCCCGAATATTCACTTTTCTGTCAAATGTATGCAATACCCACAAAATTCATACCACGACCTCGCATTCTTGATTCCGAAGGGGTGGAAAGACGGAGATCCTGTACTTGAAAAGTTTGCTGTCTTTTTCAATAGCAAACGCGAAGCAGAAGAAGCAGCACTGTACCTGATGAGCCGGATGTCATTAGAACAACAAGATAAACTCTCGTGGTTTCATGCTGGGATGACAGGTTTCTTTAGAGTTGAAAGGATTCAAGAGTACAAAGACGGCGATGTATGGGGGATGGCAATGACAGATGCTGGAGGGATGGTGCGGTTTTAAGTTTTGAAACCTTCTGACCTGAATGCTTAGCTGTTTTCTAGGGCCTTGACATTTCTGATATACGAATTGTGGTGCAGTGGAAGGTGCCTAAGGATCTCAACACTCTGATGCAACGGTTTGGGCGGGGGGCAAGACAGGGAGAGCTCGAAGCAATCGCAATCCTGATTGCAGAGTCAAAATGGTTTTACGACGAATTTCTCAAGAAGCACGAGCGAAGTGAAAAAAGAAAAAGAAAGAGAAAGGGCGGCAAAGGAAAGACCAACGACAAATCAAAGAAGACGCGAAGAATCACTGAAAAGATAGGACCGAACGAACGGCCAAACAACGAAATGGAAATCGATCAGGACGGCGGAAGTTCAGAAAGCGAAGGCAATAGCGACGTTCAAATTGTGGCGGAATCTTCAACGTCTCAATTACCGGCGAACAAGTCAGAGGAAGAGATTGAGGCCGAGGTGATTAGCATTGGTGTCAATCCCACGGCCAAATCTGGCACAAAGACAGCCGTTGATGCCTCGATGATGTTGTTTATCAACGCCGACAAACTTCAAGGACGCAAACGATGCCGAAGATATCACTCTAACAGCTACTACGACAACTGTAATATTGGTGAATTCACAACTCCTTCTGCTTGTTTCATGAGTTAACGCGGTGCAATAGCCCCTTCGGCCTCTTGCTGCCTTCGTTGTTCCCCCCAAACACCAAGACTTTGCTGCGATCTATGCAACCCGGAAGAAATCAGCAAAATGACAACTGATGCGATTGATATACCCCCACCTGCTCCGCGTCAAGTCTCAAGGATCAAACTTCCAGAGTTTGCACTCTCGGAAAGTGAAAGCCGACTCAAAAAGGCATTGTACGATTGGCGAGACAAAAAGGCGAAGGTTATGTGGGGAAATACAATGTTTTATCCGTCTGACATGCTCCTCCACTTCTCTCTCATCGATCGCATCGTGTCCCTGGTCCACACTAACAACTTATCCACACTTGTTGACCTTCAAAACCAGACACAGTGGTGCTTCACCGAACGCTATGGAGCAGAAATACTTGAACTCATCAAACCTTTCCGACCGCCTCCTGTAACACTCCCTCCTTTGTTTATAACGGCGCCACTTCCACCAAGGCTGCCATTGCAGCCCACGGTTACCTTGAATGGAGCTCTGCCGCCTTGTCAGCTGGTGCCTGTGGATGCAGCCACAGCATTTGCACCACCCAAAACGCGAGCTCAACCAACATGCGGGAAATGCGGTACCTTGGGCCACAAAGGTACGTTATTGGACTTCTACCTTCTTTATAGTTCTGACTATGTCTCATAAAGCTAACAGTCCTCGTTGCCCTCTACATCCGCGGCATGCTTCAAGTATCGGGGATGAGAACTCTATAATCCCGTACGTCAATCACATAATCGCTGCTACCATATCGCGAGCTTATTCAAACATCGTCTTCAGAACACATCCAAATCCTCGACCTCCAGCTCTGCCGATTCCCCAACCCCTTCATCCTGTACCTTAGATGTTTTTTCCGTCTGTAATACAACCATTCCGTTCCGGAAATGGTCAGTCATATATGAGGCCAAACGACACGCAATAATAATGTGTGCTTGGTTTTCCTCAAGATTTTTGCAGAGTATTTTAATTACTGTCTCTAAATTCGGCGGTGCATGACGTGTTGATCTGTGAAGCAGGTGGAAGTTGTTTTGTATCAGTGTATGCACATGTCGAAAGACTTCGATCAGAGGTGATTGCTTCAGAATTAATTCGTATGTCCGAGCTGATCCCGAACTTCCATAGACAACCTAAAAGTCATTTCAGATCATTAATGAATTTACCATAAGGTTAATTGCTTACCTTCGTGTAAAGGTTCATCAGTTCAACCAGCCAGTCTATTGCCCGGAATCCATCACTCTTACCAGTAGGATTGCAGAGCCAGTTCAGACGAATTGCTCGCCTGTAAATTTACTCTATGGTAAGCTTTACCGACTCCATAATGTCATACACAATAAAGACCTACGCTAGTCGTTCAGGATACACATAACGAAGGTCATTCATAGTTTTGATGAGGTACGTTGCGTATTTATGCTTGCCGACACTTTTGAAAACAAATACCCAGTGCAGAAATGTAGCTTCGACGCGGCCAATATCACCATGCTTCATTGCATGAGCAAGTTCAAGATATTGTATGAGTCGAGCAAGGATGAGAGAGTTGTTACGGAATTCTTTGTCCTGTTCATCTGGTTTATCAAGATATGTTGTGGCTAGGCGAAGCGAGAGTTCCACAATTTTGTCCCAAGATGGGTTCGACGATGCAAAATCCTTCAGTGAGCCATGCGACGGAGTGGACTTCCCAGCCTCAACTCGCCAGCAGTCGAGCATTCGAGCATAGGCACACTGCTGAGCAACTTCATGCATGACGCGGAATTTGGGACCATTTGCAATTCGGCTAGAATCATATGGTCGGATTTGGCAGACCTGGGCATACAGGCTATTGGGGTCGGAACGGCTACTTTTTGGTTCAATAAACATTCGCCACAGTGCATCAGCAGCGGCCATTAACAGATGGAAGAGACCGATGACATATTTGACAAATTGAAGCCGCCGGACCTCTTTGCTCTCTATCGAACGCGATCGTCGAATTCCATCAATTAGTTCCCCTGTTCTCAAGTCACCATGAAACAGAGTCACGTATTCTCGAATATCTTCAACATCCGGATAATCGGTGGGATCCCCGATATTAGCTTGTGAGCAAATGTTGTCGATGATCTCTCCTTGTCCGTCGTTTGTAGATTGATTGATATCCATAGCACGACAGGGAATAGACACTGTTTTGGACACCGGTATCTGGAAGATTGTCTCGGGGGTGCCAAGGTTGTTTGTGAACCCATGGAAGTCTTCGCAAAAAGTGACCAGCGCGTGGCGAAAGTGCCAAGCAATGATGCGTATCTCCCTAGGGTATACACCCTCAGAGTTGGGAGTCGCTGCAGGCAAGCAATCTACCCATGTACGAATTGGTTGTCGTTGACTCCTTGGAATTTTTGTGTTAAACGGATCATTCTTCCATAGTTCCGAGGAGCATTTAAGGTCATCAGGAACAACACCATGATTCAGAGGGAAAGCTAGTGCCGACGTCGCATGGCGCAACGTTGAACCAGCTTTTTCAACAGTTGGCAGAGACGACTTGAAATCCATATCGAAGTTGTCATATGCATAAGAGGCCAGCATGGTCTTTGCAAGCTGTCGAAGCTTAAGATGCGACTTGAGGGAGAGTGAATTGACCATGTCATGGGTTGCGGTTGTCGAGATTGAGAAGCCTGCATGCGCAAGCATTTCTGTAACAAGTTCGGGGGCAGACGTTGAGTGGCAAAATATTCCGATGACTGCAGCAACTGGATTGCATCTTTGGTTTGTGTTCATCATTAAAATTGACAGGATAACAACACGACGCTTTGCAACATTAGAAAGTTATCAACAAAGAAAAGGACTTCAGACTCACAATTCGAAGAAGGGCATGGTGACGATCCCCGGCCGCCTTTTGGCGCTTTGTCTTCCTTGACCCATCCTCCTCTTCTGTGATTGTATCATGCTCTTCACATCCGTCTGAAACCGCTTCGTCATGCTGGGCCCAATACTCATCTTCTTCATCCCATCCAGGACCCAATGTGCTAGGTAATTGACTTGAGCTGGAGCTCCTGTTATACTCTGCACGACGAGCATCTCTTGCTGGGTCGCTGACTAGCAGATGCCCGAGCATATCCCAAACATGAGGAGATTCAGCCTGGAGTCTTTCTGCCATTTTCTCGATAGAAAAAGCTTCAATTTGCTCACAGCTCGCTTTTTCAGCACTGAAATGCCATCCTGATTCCTTTGTAGACAGTCTAGCAATCTCGGACATGTATAGATTTGTGCAGACACCAAGTGCTGTAGCCCGGGTGGTACCCTGAGTGGTAGGATTGGAGAACAACATTATCAACAGATCTGAGCATTCCATTAGGAAAAGGAGCCGAATTGGGTGGTCGCCATCACAGTCCTGCAGTAGAGCAAGGATAAGGTCATTTATTGAGTGCCCATTGAGGGCGGAGAGAACACTTTGCAAAGTAGATTTGTTCATGACAGTCCGATAAAGAATCAGTGCGCGAGCCAGATCAGGTGACTGGGTTTGTCGCAAGCCAGTTCGCTCTGAAATTTGGGCATGTCATGGTTTCACACGGCTGTGGCTGACATTCCTTGCCAGCCGTCGTTGGGAGCTCGTCCAACTTTAAAGTTCATGTTACAAATCAATTTGATGGCAACTCGGACATTTCCGTCTGCTATTTTTTGTGCTACGCTAGGAGAGATAGAGCTCCCAACGACGGATGGTTAGGAGCCTGGCCAGCCGTCGTTGGGAGCTCGTCCAACTTTAAAGTTCATGTTACAAATCAATTTGATGGCAACTCGGACATTTCCGTCTGCTATTTTTTGTGCTACGCTAGGAGAGATAGAGCTCCCAACGACGGATGGTTAGGAGCCTGCAGAGAAGGATCAAAGTGCCAGTTATCTTTTTCTATAGACGAGATCCCCAAGTCGATCCATACATCTTGCACGGAGACCAAGACACTGAATGACCAAGCTTCAGTCACAAATGCGGACTTACAGAGCAAACACCGTACACGGCAAAAAACCTGCAGTGGGTAACGGGCGCTGTTTTACAACCCAGGGCAGTTGGACATTGAAGGAAATGGGTGGAACGCCGATAAACGGTGAGCGGAAGAAAGTTGGCTGATCATGACTAAGCAAAGCTGGCGCCGACCTCTTGGTACCTTGTTGGTACCACTTCCCGGATTGGAAGTTCGAATGTAGAACAACGATGAATCTTGGTTCTCGGCGAAGTATTTCGTCAGTAGCTCCAAAGCTTCGCCCTTCTACAAGCCGCGGTGGTCCACTGGCATCGGTGGTTTACTTGAATGGTGCCAAGTAACCTTGCTGTTCGACCCATCGGTCACCGGTGTGACATTGTCCGGCTTTCATGGTGGCGAACAGCTAAATTCCCCCATTGCCCGCAGCTTTTCAGGTCAACAAAATCACGGAACAACAATTTGACTTAACTATGTGTAATCCTTGCGCTCGGACTGAATGAAAGTCGGCAGAGGACAGTAGGCCTGTCGATTTCGGCACATGGCAGGATTACGGAGATTCGGGCCATAGGATTGCGGAGATGCTTTAATTGTTTCGAGAAAACAATTATCCTGGAATCCCACATTGTGCACTGCAAGAACCCAAAGCTACATAGCCAAAGTTTTCCAAGTTCAGTCATTTGCAACCTCTTGACCCAGCCTTTGCCGGCGGCTAACGTCCATAAGGTCGTGCGGATTGTGTATCTCGATGCTTAGTCAGGTCGAAGATCGATGAAAATGAATTTAAAAACCATCTGAACGCTGCAGGGTCGAATGTCGCTTATCTGGGAATGTGGACGAAAGAGATCTCTGGAATTTTTATGAGTGTGGGATGCAACACGTTTCGCGTCTCCCAGCGAGTCGTTCTCCCAGGAAGCGCGGTGGGTTCTAACTTGGACCTTGAACTCTTCTCCCTCGATAACCTCCTCCTCTCATCCGTCCAGGACTCCCCGCACTGCCCACCACTTGCCCCACAGCTATTCTCAAGCTTTCGGCATACTTACGGCAACGGAGGGCACCCTGGAAAACCAACTCGGAGATTTATAAAACCCCACCGGACCTCACAGACCATTTGGTTCCCGAAACGCTGTCCTCTTCACTGACGGACGCGTCCCCCTTCGTTCTTTTCGTTCTATTCCTCCAGGTCATTCTATAATATTTTCTTCCGAATGTCTGGTCTTTCTCCATCTCGTCGTTTACGTACGAAAACCTCAGACCTGACAGACTTTTTTCGAGGTGCTGGACATTCCTCAAGCCATGCGCGCCAGCAAGACGCGGCTTCAGTGAATCTGGAAGTCCCTTCCGGAGACGAGGCTGGGCAGACGACGAAGAAGAAGATTACACGAATTCCACTCTTTGGGCGCTCAAGAAAGAAGTCGAACCAGTCGACTGCTTCAAGTCCCTTTACAACGTCGAGTTTAGCCCGCGACTCTGCAGACTTTGGAGAGCAATCCAGTCGAGCTGCGAGCACAGATAGGTTCGTGACCGCTTGTCATTTTTTTTTCGCCGCCGGCAATTTCCTTTTTGGTCGAATCGAGCATGTCATTGGATGGTGCCAACTGTGTATCGACGAACCACTCGTCCCAGACGGAAGTCGGCTTTCGATCCAATTAATTCACACAATTAATCTCCATTTTAGAAAATTCTACCCGAATATGACGTACTGACGCTAGAGTTTCTTAGACGCCCTTCTGAACCTTCAGCCATCCATGTGCAACCTCCCCCACTTCCGGTCCCTAGCAAGGCCTCTACGTCCCTCAGCTCCAAGTTCGCCGCCCACTTCTCTCATGCCAGGTCATCGAGGATCCTTGGAATTCCTCAAACCGAATCAGCACCAACACAACCCGCAGCTTCTTCCTCGGCGCTTGTACCTCCTAGTAACAGGTCTGCATCCTCTGAGTCAGGGTCTTCTGGTGGCACAAAAACACGGTCAACGACGCCTCGACCTGCACGGCCTACAATCATGGTGTCGCTATCCAACGACAACAACGAGGAGTTCAAGGACTTATTTACAAGACCAACCGATAGCCCTGGCTCCTCACGGCTGGTCGTACAACCCCCTCCAGAGGACCCCCAAAAGCCTAGTTCCGCACCGAGCCCAATAATTCGGACACCTGAGCCGTCTATTTACAAACGCGGCCACACCCCTGCATCTGCCATTGCTGCAGCTGTTCGTGACCGACAAAATTTCCCCAACGAACGACCTGCAAGCACATCTTCGAAGAATTCGAGCTCTAGGAAGAACTCTGATTCGGATAAAGGCCATGAAAGACACGATGGATCATCAACACCGCGTTTATATGAGGCTCGCGAATCTCCTCGGCTTTCCTCTCCTGAGAAAGAGAAAGGACTACCTCCGTCTTTGCAGCGTAGGTCATCTGTAGCGACAGGGTATGCGCAATCTTCCGAAAATGTTCCTTCCTCACCGCGATCTCGGATGAAGCTGCCTTCTGCTCACACGCGGAGTAGACCACCTTCGATGCCTCCATCTCTTCCTCCTCCCAGTCCGCTTCCTTCTCCGCCGCCTCCTTCGAGCCCACTTCCTGTAGCTCCGTCGAACTTGCCTACCGCCTCCGGTTCACAAACCCCTCCTACAGAGTCCGGTACTTCACAGAAAGTTCATGTTCGTCCCAGAGCTCATACAATTAGCTCCATTGTCAACGCTCCAGTCCCTCTTTCTCCTCTTTCTCGATCTCTAACAACGGATCATGCCTCCCCGATTCGTGATAACTTTCGCCGAACAGCTATTGGAGAAACTTTAAACATTGATACCGCTTCTGCAGAGGTGCTTCGGAGTGCTCTTAGAGCTCGAAACGAGCAATACGACGAGCTTGCTACCTTGGTGCTCAAGATGACAGAATCCCATGTCGCAGAGGTTACGGCTTTGGAGAAAAAAATCTCCACCTTGGAGAAGGAGGCCCGCAAACGGGAAACGCAAATCAAAGGATTCACGTGGCTGCTAAATGACGGCGAATCGCCACAACAGCCCAAAGCTCTACCTCCTGGTGTTATAAACCAATCACGCTTTGCCACTAGCCTGCATTCAGGCGCAGAGTCGGATCGCGGAGCCTACAGGAACCAGTCAGGTCGACTCGCCTATCAGAGTGACTCTGGAGCTGAGTCTAATGGTGCAGAGTCTCTTCGTGCTTCGGGGGCCTCAGGAACTGAATCAATGTCGTCGATATTTCGCAACAAAAAGCTGAGGCGTCCATATCCTGTTGGCGAAACCTCGAATTTGTCTCGTACGGGATCGATGCTGCGGTCACCCAAAATTCCACCTGCTGCGAATAGTGACAAAACCTTGCCAGATCCGCCATATCTATCTAGCGGTAAACGGTCGTCCATGAGCTCGACGTCTCCTTCTCCTTCGTCTTCAACCTCTTCCCTTCTACCTCCTAGCCCCAGCATCACCATGTCCTCTCTGTCTGCGATCCCAGAAGGCTCAGGCCCGACCTCGACTCTCCGTCTTCCAAGGGAAGTCTCCGAACAGCAAGAGGACCGAAGGGCAATCCGGGCCTCACACCGCACCTCCACATCGTCCATGACGTCTTCCTCCACGGCTGCCAGTAGCTCTTATTCTGCGAATATCAAGCGCAGCCGTCCCACATCAATTGCTCAGGTGCTGGAAAAATCACCCAACCTGGAAGACGTCCTTGAAAAATTACGTCCTTTCTCATAGCCCACTTTCCTTTCTATTCTGTTCATCGTGCATCTGCAGTACATATTTCACGACAGTTGACTTCCTGAATCTTTCTCTCTCGCTTTCCGCCTCACGGCACCCCGCATTAGTTCTGCGCTCTGTTGTTTCGGCTTCCCCTTCACGACCGCATGGCATCATAACACGCTCCTTTCCTCCAGTAATTCCACATCTCTTCTGGTCTTATTTTATACCTTCTACTCCCTTCTCTCCTTCGCATCTTTCATATTGACTGCGGGCGGTTTGGTCAAGTGCCTGTCCTGGGATCCCACTCATTGATTATTCATCGGACCTTCGGCTTCGTTCATCGCATATTCCTCAGCATTTTGTGTGTAAAATATCATCCTATCTCTCTTACATATCCTCATCATTAACATTACTTATATCCACCATCTTCATTGCAACCTCTAGTTGGTTTATTATTTTTATTCCGTAGGGAATATATATTTTTCATTTTCTTGGGTGTTCGGACCGAAGCTATTATGAACCTTATGCTGTGTTCGTAACCAGTTACCCAACAGCATGAACGGGGACCTCCTTGCATCTACCCTGCTGTTTGAATAGATTATTTGCTACTTTGTTGCTGTCAGTAGAATATCCTTCAACTTGAACCGACATGTAATTATATAGAATTACAAAATGAAATAAATTCCTTCAAGTGCAAACTCTACTATTCTAGTTTCGTTGACTGAAGAAATACAGTAACCGGTATTGTGGCACCCATCTGAGAGGATTTCGCTGCTCAGGGAACATTTCTTCCTTCCTCTAAGCTGTTAATGGACGATCCTGTTCCGGATATCTGTCCGAAAGACCCACTAGAAGAACCTTAATTATTCGACATGAGAACTCACTCAGACGGCCGTTTCAACGGGAGGCACAAGGTCCGATAGATAGGCATGCATTTCCGCGGTGCGGGGATTAGCATTGACATAATTAATTAACGTCCTTCAAAGCCCTTACGAGTGAGCATCATAGTTCAACAGCACACAACGAAAATTTCAAAGGATACTCGACACATTCCTGTAAACTGGCGTAGCACAATAATCTTCTGTGTGGCGCAATTGATGCACGTCAATCAACTTTGAATGCTGAACTGTGGCAAGCGGCAAGCCAGGGCAGTCGGGCTATTCACCATGACCCCTTGCCGGTCTTTGAGGGTCTTCGGGATGTCATACGAGAGGAGGTTCTGATTCATGAAGATTTTGTAAATGACGCCCTCGATTGTCCCCCAGGCAAGAAGTAGTCCTAAGTAGTCTGCTGATGCTCCTCTGTTTCGACAGTCTATTATGAATGCCTAACTTGAAAGCCATGGTTAATACCAGCCATACATACTGCCTAGACGTTGGACTGATCTCAAGGTCATGAAGGGAGAAGCAAAGAATTGACCTGACCAGCGCTACTGGTGATTCGGCTTTATCGGCAATGCCGATCATTCCAAATACGGCCGATCTCAAGATAAAAATTGAAAGATTACAGCGTCGTTCTACATTCAACCGACTCGATGAAGTACTTTTCGACGCGCGGCGGAGAACAGAGTCTATCCTTTGAAGAGGTCAATCCTGCATGACCCTATTCATATGCACATATCTGTAACGGAAACTCTCAACAGACTGTCCTCACTGGTCTCGCCCCTAACGGCGGTTTATATATCCCAGAAAATATTCCATCGCTGCCCGCGGACTGGAGAACAAAATGGAGGACGTACTCGTTTGTTGAACTGTCTGTCGCCGTCCTGTCGCTTTACATCTCACCAAACGAGATCTCGACGGAGGAGCTGCGGTCTCTTGTCGAGAAGTCGTACTCAACATTTCGTCATCCTGAAATCACTCCCCTCAAGAAGCTGGACAACAAGACTTTCGTGTTGGAGTTATTCCATGGACCTACGTTTGCATTCAAGGACGTAGCTTTGCAGCTGCTTGGAAACTTGTTCGAGTTTTTCTTGCTCCGACGGAATGCACGGAAAGGACCTGGGGAGAAACCAGAGAGACTGACTGTCGTTGGTGCAACAAGCGGGGACACCGGAAGGTGTGCCAAATTTCCCCTCGCTGAATAAACCTTCACTTCCTCCGTCATTGACAGCGCAGCAATCTATGGTCTCCGTAACAAAGCGAACATCTCTATATTTATTCTGCATCCGAAGGGCCGAGTTTCTCCCATTCAAGAAGCTCAAATGACCACAGTCACTGACGCCAATGTGCACAATGTTGCTGTCAAGGCTACATTTGATGATTGCCAGGTATTTCGAACCTCAGTTGATTTCCTCGTTTCCTTACGGTAATTCAAGGACATCGTAAAAGCCCTTTTTGCCAACAAAGAATTCAACGCAACACACCGACTTGGCGCCGTCAACTCCATCAACTGGGCACGCATCCTCGCCCAAACCGTATATTACTTCTTATCATTCTTCCATTTCCAATCACAACTGCCCAGCGGCACTCTCGTCGACGACATCGAAATCCAATATGTCGTACCAACAGGGAACTTTGGCGATATCCTTGCTGGGTATTACGCCAAGAAGATGGGTTTGCCGATCGGAAAGCTTGTCGTTGCTACCAACGCCAATGATATCCTGGCGCGATTCTGGAAGAGTGGCAAGTATGAGAAGGTCGACTCATCTATAACGGAAGGAGAAGGAGCAACTGCTCCTGTAGAAGGTTCCTCCGACGGAAAACAGGCCACGGACGCCAGCGGGGTGAAAGAGACACTCAGCCCTGCCATGGATATTCTCGTCTCCAGCAACTTCGAGCGTCTGCTGTGGTACCTAGCATTTGAGAATGCCGAAGGCGCAGATGACCGGGAGAAAAGACGTTCCGCTTCCAAAACCCTGGATACATGGATGAGCCACATGAAGAACGATGGCCGAGTCGAAGTCCCAGTACCCGTTTTGGAGTCAGCGCGGAAAGACTTCGTAGCTGAAAGGATATCTGATGATCTGGTGAATATTTATTGAAGCTTCGTTGACTCCTCTGTCTAAAACAACGTTGTTTAGACCCTAAAAACCATTCAGTCATATTTCGAAGACAAGACATCATATGTCGCTGACCCCCACACAGCAGTAGGACTCGCTGCAGCTCATATCATTGCAGCTAAGAAGTGTGTTGGCTCTACATTTTTCAAGAATAAATTCTTACCGTTCCTGCAGTCCTCCAAATGTATTCCAAATCGTACTTTCAACAGCACATCCGGCCAAGTTTTCGGAAGCCGTGTCCCGCGCTCTGGAAGCGTCACCAAACTTCAACTTTGACCGTGACGTGTTGCCCAAGGAATTCCACGGCTTATTGGAAAAAGAGAAAAGGGTTATTGAAGTAGAAAGACCGGATATCGAACTTGTCAAAGCTGTCATTGAAAAGGTTGCCCTGACCGAGGAAGGAAACAAGGGGAATAGTGGAAGCATCTAAGTTGCTGTTGTAAATTAGAGAGAGGAAAGACGGGGAAAATGTATCAGTATTTCGCAATTGGAATAGCCATAAGAATGTCTTCTCGAGAACAGGATGCAAGGTTGTCGTCGTGTGGTCAACGAATTAGTTAGGTCCATAACCAAAAATAAATTATCAACCCCAATATGCAAACATTTACGGCTTCGCAGGTGTGCTCGTGATGATGAAAACGGGTATATACGAGGCAAATAACGCGGAGAAGGACAACCTAAACCAGCGAAACAATCAGAAGCCGAATTGACGAAGACAGAACAACAGCATACGCCAGATTGGACCACCCAGAGCCACCCTCCTTAGCGCGGAGGGGGTGCGAATTGATCGTGGTGTTGATACCGAACAGTACTGCAGGCCACGCAAGGAATCTACACAGGCAAACGAGTCGCGTGTCAGTCAACAATGGGTCCAATAAAGGGATCTCAAGACGCACCTGTTGCGCGTCACCATGATCATTCCCGAAAGAAACATTCCAGAGGTTCCGAGACCATCTGGAAGGAAAGGAACAGGTCAGAAATACTCGAGCAGTCACTTGTCGTGGTAAAACATGTACAGACCAGTCGAATCTCGGTACCAGGTATTCGGAGTAGTGTAGGCTGTTTCGAGCGAGGTATCGCGAGGGTCATCTTTGCTTGTAGACATTAGTAGATGGTCGTACAGAAATAAAAGGTCGGCGAGGTGGAGACTGCAAGAGAGCAAGGGTTGCACGACGGTGAAGCCGAAACTTGAAGGCGATGCTAAACACGAACAAAGAACATGAGCTCCGGACCGCTATCCGTTAGCGCCAGGCGTCGGACGAGAACTGAGTGCTCGTAAACAGTTAATGGGTGGTAATTGCAATATAGAGGTATGCTAACGTAGGGAAATGGTGGCATCTACTAGGAGGCTAATAATCGATGGGGGGGGGATAAATGGCCCACGGTGCAAGGATTCTCAATTCCTGCTTAATACTTATTCATTGCCCTGCTAATTAATAGGTCTGGGACTCAAGAGCCAAAAGCTGTGAATTCTTTTGAATTTAAGTCAGATTATGCTTATAAGAAGATAAGAAGGATTTACATCTTCGGGAGACCATTCAATTAGAGAATAGTCTTGAGAAAGAATGGGAGACTGGATCAGACATTGACGCATCAGACTGGATGTCATTCATCATACACAGGTACAACTCACATCTGGAGGAGGCGGCTGCTGAGATTGAGTATCCGGTCCCTCGAGCTCGGGATCGTTAAACTGGAAAAAGAAATCAGTGATGTGGCAATGAGATAGAGAAATGAAGGACTAAGGAACCTCCGAAAAATCCCACTGAGAACAATCGCAATCGAGAATCGGCGACTCGCAGGAAGCAGGTGTCGTGTACCACCAGAAGCGTTCCAACTTTTTCTCAAACCACTGCCTGTCTTCAGGTGAAGGGGAAGGCCCAGAATCTGCCACGGATATCGAGTACATAGGGAGGCACTGGCCGCCCTCTAGCTCCGGGTCGTGCATCTCGGCCTCAATCGCTCGGATGAAGACCAAGTCTTTCACTGCTTGCACTGATAGCGAACCGGACGAAGAGATATGCAGTTCGCGCAGGGTGGGTGCAAAGAAAGCGTCTTTGCTTGCCTGAAAATTTGATAGTAGTTCTAACAGCCGGTCGTCAAGCCCAGGGCAGTCTTGTATATGCAAACCAAAACCATCCCAGCCTTTGACAAATTCCGTGATATCTTCATCTGGCAAGATTTTTTGAAGGCTTAGTCTCCAACAGTGGAGGTATTCCGTCGGGCCTAGTTGACAATTGGTGAAGCTGATGTTACTAACTTCGATTCGGTTGTGATGATGAGCGAAGAACCCGGTAATGAAGTCCCCGTTAAGATCTTCAAATTCAAAATTTTGGATAAAGATGGAAGGGGATTCGCGTCCAATACATGAACGAGAGTCTAAGTCCACATTTGAGAGTTCGAGGGTTGTAAGGTGGCCCAGCTTCGACAAGGCTACGAGAAACTTGTGCAAGTCGAAATCTTGGCCCTCCGAGTAGGTCATATTAGTGACCGACAAGCGTTTCTGTGTCAACAAGCGAATGCTTTCATCCCATCCTGGTATGCGCATGGCTGCAATGAAAACGCGTCCGTCCAAATCCAAGTATTGAAGGCTGGGACACAAAAAGGCATCTGGTTCTCGTGCGAGAGACGGTGTGGGTTGGACATGGTCGTCCACCAATCCAGGAAGCCTACACTTCACCCTCAGTGTGCGAAGCTTGCCCGCACTTCCAGAAAAATCAGTGATGCGTGGAAGAGAAGAATTATGGAGGAGGTCGAAAACCACGACTTTGCAACGGGTGATATGGCGAACCAGGACTTGCATAACGCCTTTGACACGTCGTTTCTCGAGCATATCTTCTGCGGGGCTGTAATTCCTACGAATAACAAAGACCTTGATAAGAAGGCTTTTGGAAATCTTGAATTCCGCCGCAAGATCACTCGGTGATACCGGTTCGTCGACGAAAATCATAATTTTCGTGGCGAAATGTGGGACAGATTTTATCAACTTCTTCCATGCTTTGCAGACTCCAGTGATACAACGAGGAAACAGCCTGAGATCTGTTAGGTCGTCGGGGGTATCGACATCGAGGTCGCATGATGCAAGATAAACTTCTTCAAATATATTCAGTAGAATCTCTGGAGGGAGGGCGCCAATTGATTTTGGGGAGGCATATGGGGCGTCGAGAGAGCCGGTAGACACGTTCATCCCTGTTCAAGTGCGACGGAACGCGAGGGGCGCGTCAATTATTTCGAATGATAGTTACAAGTGAGATCTAGTGAGACTTTACAGACCTTAAAACCTTTACGACGGCTATAAGCACTGATGCATTACTGATGCATTGTTGAGCCACCACCACTAGTTACGCCAGGAAGATGGTGGGTTTGAGTTGTGTTAAATAATGAATGTGGCACGAGTGAGGCCTAGTGAGGGTCAGTGTTGGGTCAGCGGCCCGCACGTTGACGTCGGCCTCCCACGTCATTACATAACTTGGACTCGTCGTTCATCTAAATAAATGTTGTATTTGTGTCGTATCCCGATTTCAGAGTTCAAACTTGAGAGTATTAAATACAAAAGAGAAATAATCCTCATAATAAGACTGGTATCATGCTCATCTAATACAGAACTACCATTTCCGCTGTGACAATTGCCAGGCCCACCCCAGTCATCATTAAGATCGGCAGTAAATTCCAAAAAGCAAATGTTGTCTGCTTTATCGGTATGCCTTTTTGTCCAAGTATCGTTTTCCATAGCAGCCCTGCAAGACTGGCAGAAAAAGTGAAGCTGACAGCACCGACGTTACTTGCTACGGCCAGAGCGATAGCTGCTGCTCTTGCGCTACTTGGAGATACAGCCGCAGCACGAACGACTTTCGTTAGAAGGATAGTAGCGCCAATATTCGTTCCTGCGACATTGCAGAGGATGACACCTAGAGTGCCAATTAACCAAATTATCGGAATCATCTGTCCGTTAGAAGCCTTGATGAGCCAATGCGCGAAAACATCGATCCATCCTTGGTGTGATAGAGCTTCAATGAGGATAAATTGGGAGAAGGCGAATGGAATGAGGCCGAATGGCAATCTAGGTAGAGCTGTGAAGAAAGTGGGAAAGTGAGCAGCCAATGATTTGTGGATCAAACGCAGTTGTTCTCGTTGTTTTGGGAACAAGGGTGGTTCGTTTGGCGTTGAAACAGTGGAAGAACTGTTGGAAGCTGGAGAATCGGTTTGGGGTATAGCTTTCTCGGCCGGACCGGCGATCTGGGAGGCGGCAGTCATTGATGAAAAAGTAGCACTTCGGTCAAGGTCATTAGGCATTGACATAGCCCTTTTCAAAGCGCTGGCCATCGGATCTTCGTCGGAGGTACCTTCGGTTTCTTTCTGGTCTTCTAGTCGAGGAATGCGGCCAGTTGTGTACCGATGATGATCCCAGGAAAGGTCGAAGATGAACTTTGCTCCCGCGAAGGGCAAAGTGACCTTCCAAACATCGACATGCAAGAAACTCAAGACGATCACGACGACGAGACATGTTCCGAGCAAGATACTACCGAAACACGCGCTGACGGGATCACGAAGTACATCTCGTACGTTGAGTTTGCCTGTGATGTTTAATCTCGGTGGCACATGTTTTGGGTTTCGAAATTGGAAGGCAAGGGCAGCGTAACATGCAACGCTGCAGGCTAAGAATGGGAGTATGGTATATGCCGTAAACGCCGCATTGTTAATCCGGAAGCCCTCGCAGATGACAACATTGGTAGGATTCCCGACGAAAAGGACCATGCTTGCTGTATTGGCCGCCGCAAATTCCGAAATTAACCAGGCGATAGGTTCGAGGTTTGTGGCCGCTGTGTAATACACGAGGAAGGCCGTTCCAGAGAGAATAACAGGATCGTTGCCTACGACCATGCTA
Source organism: Galerina marginata (assembly GCA_023014335.1). Classification (NCBI taxonomy): domain Eukaryota; kingdom Fungi; phylum Basidiomycota; class Agaricomycetes; order Agaricales; family Galerinaceae; genus Galerina; species Galerina marginata. Next base: position 2,268,951 of record JAECYW010000009.1, on the reverse strand, counting down.
ATGGCGGTCAGAAGGAGGTAGAAGTAGAAATATAACTTTCGTCCGTTGTCGCCTCCTTTATTGCTAACCCAAAAGGCGGCTGCTTGAAGGATCCCCGTAACGTCGAGGGTGATGGCCATGTACGCGAGTGAAATAAATAGGATGAGAATGTTGTAGGGCTTTACATTGTCTGTTCGAATTATTCAAATCTGAGGGATAGGCGCAAACTAGGGACTTACCTGTCCCAACGATTCCATCACGAATTTGAGTTGGCCCAAGGCATTGAGCCGCCCATAGTATTGCAATGGCTATTATTGGCGCGGTCATTAATCCAATCGTGATGCGAGTTCTGCCAAGAAGTGGTAGGCGAACATGGAATGAGAAGGGTTGTATGACGAATATCGTGGAGAAGAAGAACAGAATAAGGGTCACAATGGAGAATCGATCGATGTCCGACATGTTTTTTCGTAGATGGGCGTGATATGGGGTATAAGAGTGCTCTTTGCAGAGCTTGATGTGAGGACAAGATGGCTCTGCGGAATTGCAAGTTGGGTTTTATAGCACCGAAGGTGGTGTACAGCAATTCAATTAGGAACCTTTTGTTGAGAGTTCGAGGGTCAATGATAATAGAGGTCTTGTTGGACAATGAATTAGCCCGCCTTGTTATTTGTGTTTCAGAATCCTGAGCGATGCGTTTCCATCGCCCACAGACCGGACAATCGTGAGGGAAGCATGTCGAGTGAGTGGACCCACCAAAGCGGAAGATTTAAGCATTTTCGTGGCATATGTGTCACGTGGGAGTAAATTCTGAATAGCGTCATAACCTGTATTGGGAAACTAGTAATCCAAGGCTGTGCTCATCAACAACGCTCAAATGCTCCCCGACGAGTCTCCGTCTCTGTGTAATCTTATCACTTGCCAAGAGAAGCAAAAACTTTCTACTATTGGCTTGGCCCCAAAGCTCCTCGCTCCCACATTTTTGGATGGTAACATGCCAAAGGCACGTGCTTAAACAACAGGTTGACTCTCTACATCCACCATCGCTGAAAGCGAAGCGTTAGCAACCTCCGCAACCTCCGGATTCAAGTTGGTTCATTACCTACAATAATTTTCTCCTCCCCGCAATATCCGCGAGTAAACTTGTACTTCATGAAAGCAGGCTATGTCCACCCATAGCCTTCGCGTGTACAACAAGCAATTGGAATTGGAGGACTTTGCACGGATCGCTCCTCCTTCACACCGACATGCGGCGCCTTCGGCACCCTGGCCATGGGTAGACATTGAAGATGGTGTGGTCTTCTTGGAATCCCGTTACTCTGTTCTTTTGACGAATACGCAATATTTTTGTAGCGGTCGACCCAGCCCAGCTCGCCTCACCCCTTCCTCCAGTCCCTGAACCATGCGATCATGTATCATGCGGTGGATGCTGGAAAGGTTATCCTCAATCCCTTTACCCCAACTGGACCCCGGGCCAAGTGAAAAAAAGCAAGATTGAGCAAGCTATTTCGCACTACAGACGCGATATCTCATGTGTCGTCCATCGAGTTGATGTTGACCGCAATGGTTTATTCGAGGTTCCGGATCCGAGTAAAATCATCTCTAATGTCGACAACTTGGATGACACTTGGGAGGCGATTATAAATTCGAATGTGAGTGTTTGCCTTTCGTCTTCGTAAACAGAATTATTGGAACCAACACTTCTAAATGTTGAAACCTACGACCAGTTACTGCAAATAATAACAAGGACTGAATTCAGATTTTTATAGGTCCCTGCCGACAACCGTGTGAGGGCTCTGTTCATTGAAAATATGTCTGGACCAGTTTTGCAAATGCTAGGGGCAAAGTAAGTCAAGAAGAACCATCTCGCTTGCTTTATCGCATTCCGTAGTGTTGATACTCGAAGACCGAAGTATCTTGACTCGACCTCTTCCACTTGACCGCAATGATCGGGATTCCACCACTAAACTTTTAACCTCTTCAGATACAATATCGAACCCTTTTTCTTCTCCTCGTCATTGAATTGGATACCTTCCCGATACGAGGAGGAAGTCAGACCTGGTCAGGGCGATCGTAGGTGATATCGTGCCATCCGTTATTCTACATTAAATTGATCTCCAGTCTAAAGATATCACCATCACATTGACTTTCCTGCGCTCAGTATCCAATAGCGATGCCATTCGTTTAAGTGCTGTCTCTCCTTATGCCACTTCCTCTGCGAGTCTTGGAAAAAAATCATTACTAGGTGAGGCTCAGTGTTCCCGCCTTGATTAAAGTCGTCCTTATTGTTCCTACTAGCAGACCAAATGATTGATACCCAAGCTCCATTATCCCTTACATCTAGTATGTCCAACGAACTTTTGCTGCCAGTGCTTGGTCTATTCTGACCGTGGCTTTTTAGACGGGCGTCTGCTTCTTCTAGACCTTCTTTCTGTGCATCTTATTCGTAGGAAGCACGGAAGCACGATCATTTCCTACCATGCTGACAAAGATCTTCCAACAACGACGGCTCCGTATTTGCACGAGCGCATTCGTTTTGCAGGCTAGTGCTCTCCCTCCCTACTCTTGGTATTCCTTTCAATGCCAAACGCACTTTTTACTTACTTTGTAGGTCAGAGTGTCTACTGGCAAAGCATCTTTCAGAAGTCGCCAGATCCAACCTTCGTGTTGCTGACTTTCATCTGGCACGCCGTATACGCATGGGATGAAGCGCTGGAGAACCTGTATTCGCACATATGCTCTCTCGTAAGCCGACACATTTTTTGATGACACCGTTTGTCCGTCTAAACAAAGACATTTAGGAAACCCGAGTAATAAACACCTCAGAAATGGCCCTAACTCAGGAGCTACACATTATCCGCGCTCACCATTTGCACTATACGTCACTTCTCGAAGATTTCCGCAAGACTGTGGTGTTCATCCGTGATACGAAGAATCCAGCATTAGATTCATTGTCGAAGACTGAACAAGAATTTAGTGCCCAACTCATGACTCGGGAATGTGCTAACCTCTTGATCGAAATTGATCGCCTTGAAATGGGTCGACATATGCAAGGTCAAAGATTGAAGAATGTCATGAACCTCGCAAGTGACAATTAAGCCCCATTGTTGCTAATCTACTGACAGTGTCTGTCAGGTTTTTAGCAGCGTAAATATCCTTGACAGCAAACGAATGCAGAAAATGACAGAAGCTGCAGTCCGAGATAGTGCCGGTGTGTAAACAGCTCGCTGCTATATTGTATCTAACCGTAACTTTCATCCCTCTACTCAGCTGTAGGTGTTTTTGAACTATAAACAAGAGAAGGATACTCACAACGAATAATTTAGATGAAGCAAATTGCATACTTGACCATGGTTTTCCTACCAGCTTCCTTTGTTGCCGTAAGTCCTCAGTCTTTTTCCATGGCTGGCCTGGCTTCTAGCTTTGTCCACTTGCTTAGGCTGTATTCGGCATGAATGTAAAGGAGATTTCTCCGGACACCCATGGCACCCTTCCGCATTATGTCGCCGCTGCGCTCCCCTTTACTTTGATCACAGTGTGGATCATAGTCGCATCCCAGAGTAAATATATATTTTCAGAAAACGTCAGTTTCTGGAAGAGGCTAGCATGGCCATTTCTCCTCCTGGCTCGTTCGTGGGGTAGAGAATCCTTCCAGGAAGGCATGGGTGGCCAAAATGCAAGATCTCCAGCCTTTTCTTCTATATCTAAGGCCATGCGGTCACACTAATTAAGAGGGTACGTACTTCCCTTCTTCCCTGTATGTATTGCAGCGCTTACATTCGGGTCATTCTTTAGTGTTAATTCGATTACAACTATTCCCAGGAGTAAGATGGACCCATCCAACCATTGGACCTTGCAGCCTACACTTCTCGTATATCCACCGTCCGTTACTGTATACCTCTTTGCAGACATTCGTATATACCAATCCATATACACCTTCTATTCATGTATCAGATCAAAGATCTGAAAGATCGACTAGGTTTCAGCCTCGCTTCTTGGCGGGAACTGCCCTCCATGTTTAGTAAACTATTTCCTGGATTAGGATCGAAGTTGAGACATTTGCGCTCTTAAATCTCAAGCTTCTCAAGCCTGGCAGTTTTGTGATTCCCCACGGTTTATTTGGGGCTCGCTCCGTGCACTCAAGGCTCCAAGCTCCAAGTCCCTCTTACCTGTTAACTGCCCACACATTTCCCATTATCCAACCATTATCTATGGCTTCGACAACTGGAGTAAGCACTATTTATATCCCAAAATCGCAGAAGTTCACACCAGGGCAGCAGCCACATGTTATTTGTTCTCCGACTTCCAGGGCGTTTACGAGTGCAGGTTCTGTTGATCATTGATCATGTCAAAAACAGTATGACCTCCTCGTTGCCCATTGACGCCCACCTCGTCCGACCCCCTTCCTCATTCCGCCCGCATTAGACCTTTCCTCTTAACGAATTCCTCAACCATGAGCTCGTCGTCGACCTCTCACCAAAACGATATGAAGTTTCTGGCTACTCCGGCGATCGAGCCCGAAGTCATGTCCTTGCGGAGCGTGCGCTCTGCGCGTTCTGCTGCCGCTTCAGCGAGAAAAGATCCTAGAGCCGATACAACTCGAGTGCCTCATCCTTCTCACCGACATGCCTCTCCATCTGCCCCTTGGCCCTGGGTGGACCTTGAAGACGGTGAGCAAAACTATTCTATCGCAATACATGTGCTATCTCATGCTTACTTTCAATATCTGGACTTTTATTAGAGGTTGATCCAGACCAACTTGAATGTCCTTTGCCACCTATTCCGCCTCTTTGTGACCATAAAAATTGTGGAGGATGTTGGACAGGCTACCCGCAGTCTCGTTTCCCCAATTGGACGCATCGGCAGGTGCTGAAAAGCAAGATCCGTAGTGCCATTGCAGAATATCCGAAGGACAAGCCCTGTGTCTGTCATCAAGTGGATGTGGATTCTGACGGATTCTTTACAAATCCTGGACCAATAGTAGCAAAGCATGGGGAGGAGGAGTCCACTTGGGATCGTTTGATCCACGAAAAAGTATGTTAAAATTTGTTGAGGGGAGCTCTAATCCGCTTATTCTGCGTCTAGAGACCTGAAGGGCTTCGTGTACGTGCCCTCTTCCTAGAGAACGTCTCAGGACCGATGTTGCAAATGCTTGGCGCAAAGTACGTTGGCTCTAGATCCGATAAGCCTACTTTGATCTTAAATTACGGCAAGATATAATATCGAACCCTTCTTCTGGTCATCGTCTTTGAATTGGATTCCCTCACGCTTTCAAGAGGAAATACAGCCAGGTGTCGGAGATCGTGAGTTCATTAAATTTCAATGGGTTGGTGTTGATTGAAAATACGTATAACTAGACATCACCGTAACTCTTACTTTCTTGCGCTCTATGTCAAATCATGACGCAATTCAACTCAATGCTGCCTTTGGAAAGTCGACTGACACTCTCAAAGCACCAACGCTCCTTGGTACGCATGAATAGTCTGTCAGTCTAGATCCTTCCTGATAGTATCTTTCAGGCACTCAGATGATTGACCCGCACTCTCCCCTTATACTGCACTCTAGTTAGTAATTTGAGGAACTTGCTTCATTTAAACCATATATTGACCTATTAATACCACAGATAACCGTCTCCTGGTTTTGGACCTGTTGGCTGTCCACCTGATCCGAAATGTTAATGGCAGCACAATCCTCTCGTTCCATCCCACCTTGAACCTGCCGACAACGACGGCCTCTTTCCTGCATGAACGGATTCGCTTCGCTGGTAGGTGAATGATTGTTATCCAGCAAGACCCTATGTTGACCCAAGCTCTGTGCTACAGGTCAGAGTGTGTACTGGCAAAGCATCTTCCAAAAATCACCCGATCCGACATTTGTCTTGTTGACATTTGTATGGCATGCAATGTACGCTTGGGATGAGGCTTTAGAAAATTTATATGAGCATATTTGCTCCTTGGTAAGGCATACGACCATGGCAATAATGTGTGCTCACTTTTGCAACTTTAATAGGAAACCCGGGTTATTTCGACAGCAGAGATGCCTCTTACCAGAGAGCTGCATATTATAAGGGCGCATCATCTTCACTACCAGTCATTGCTCGATGATTTTTCAAAACACATCACTTTCATTCGGGACACTCACAATCCCGCTTTGGAGCACATGTCGCAAGAGGATCGCCAATTCAGCAAGGCCATCATGGCAAGAGAATGTGCGAACCTCATAACAGAGTCAAAGCGCCTTAATGCAGCCCTACATATGCAGGAGAGACGTCTGAAGAATGTGATGGGTCTTGTACGTGCCTTCTCTCCTAGCATCGATGATGAATGTTAATGGATCTGGTGGATCTCAGGTGTTTAGCAGCGTCAACATTACAGACAGTCGCTACATGCGGGAGATGACGGAGGCTGCCGTTCGAGATAGTGCTGGTAAGTTCTTCAGCCTCCTAGTTGTGGGAAGGATTCTAAAGCGCAATTTGCCCAATTTTCTCCCCAGCTGTATGTTTTTGTAATGAATTTGGTGTTCCCATAACTTACCTTTGTTCTATAGATGAAACAAGTTGCGTATCTGACCATGGTCTTCCTCCCAGCCTCCTTTGTTGCGGTAAGTTTTTCGCATCATCGCGCCCTCAACAAACTTAACATCCAACAAGGGTGTCTTCGGTATGAATGTGAACGAGATTAATCCCGGAACCTTGGGCACCATGGCCCGCTATGTTGAAATTGCTATTCCACTCACCTTGATCACTGCGTGGATCATCATTGCTTTCCAGAGCAAATATATCTTCCCTGATGACACGGGCTTCATGAAGCGCCTAGGCTGGCCTGCTTACCTGGTTATAAACATGATGAAGAAGAGGCAGCGACAGCGGGAGGAGCTCTCCGAATACAGCATCTCGGTCAAAGATGAAAAGCTGTCTGAACATTTCTAGAATTCTCTTTTACATCTCTCTAGATTTAGGTGTTTATTGGCCCACAGATTGGGATATGTACATTTGGGCTAACGATATACACGAGGGCTATGATGTTGTAATGTACTTAACGATATCGATATATAAAAATGTAAAAAGCATTCCCTGGATAAGATAAAAACTGTAGATTAGGCATATCGTCCATGGTCTGCGATAGATCGCATAAAACACGGGCACCATCAAAACAGCGAAGCGTGTGGAATTAAGCATCAATGAAATCTAAAGGGAAAAAATCTTTCGAGCAAGATTCCTGAATGACTCTCGCATCTGGGAAAAGAGCTTCGAGGGCAGCGATGGACCCATGATTTATGTCGTCATCGTAGTTCACGCCGATTCGAATCATTTCTAGCTCTGTAAATCCCGGATAAGTTAAAATATCAGCAGCGTTGGCAGTTCTTCGAAGATGCGAGACCGTGCAAATGCCGAAAGTGGGCTTAATGGTGAGGAACCGGAGGCTTGATGGCGACCCTTGGAGGACTGACAACAAGGATGGGGTGGCGACTCCCAGGGGAATTTTTAAATCCTGTAGCTGATGGCGCAAGGAAGTTAATCCGTGAATGAGGGCTGCTTCAAGTTCATGAAACCGAATGTCATCCTCCCAAAGTTCAGAAAGGTCGAAGGTAGTTGGTTCAATGAGTTCGACCTCTACTGATGATGGCGCGCGTGTCGCGAGGATAGGAAGTAGGTGCCCAAGGTTTGCCCCGACATCCAGGGTAATTGTCAGTTTCTGTAGCAAATGAGTGTCCTTCAATATGCATGCAAGGTGCTGGATAATCGGGAGGCCATTTTAAAAAAGATCGAGCCGTGATTCCGGTGGCAAAACGCGCAGGTCTGTTTGGCCAGGAAAACGTACAGCTTGGTCAAGTGGCAAACGTTGAAGGAGGTCGGCAGGACAGCTGAGAACGCGAGAATATATGGGGACGATATAGTCTGTAGTTCTGATCACGACATCCGTAAAGGACTGGGGTAGATGGAGAAAGCGAAGTTCGAGGTAGGTAACGTCTTTGGAAATGGCTTGGAGGACGCGGTCCTCTCGCTGATTTGTCCAAAAATCCGCGTACGCAAGGATAACAATGCCGCGTATATTTGGAACAAAGAGGTTCCTCAAAGTGGAGAGAAGAAGGTCTTTGATACGATCGTCGTCGTCAATCTCGGGACCGATTGCAAAGACCGCGACGTGCTCCGAGGGAGGCCTTGTATTGAACTGGAGGCCGTCTATATTCTCTAGCACCACGGGATGGCCGGCCGGCCATCCAAATAAAACAAGTGCAGAGTTCTGTAGCGGGTTCTGGGATGTCGCGTTCATTAGATGGGTAATCAAGCGGTAAGGCTTTCTTGAGTTTCACAACCACATTTTATACAGGTGATGGATAGGCCCAATTCCACGATTCCAGTTCGACAAAGCGATTTTCAAAGCGGAGAGCAATTCCCTAACCTGGAAATTTTTGGTTTGTCATGCGAGATGCAGTGCGAACGCTAGAATTTGAACGCAGACACCGGGCAGACATGATTCGATGTCTCTATGTCACTGGACTTTCGGCCTGTAGATCGTTAGAGGGTCAGAATTTTTTACTGATCTTTAATCTCCCATAAAATTTGTGACCAGACTGAAGTGAAGAACGCGAAGAAAGGGAATAATGGAGTGACCATTGACACCATTGGCTGAACATGTTACAGGAGCCTAGTCATTTTTATATCCGGAAAGGACCAAATATACAGAGGCCTTGCCGATAAAAACAAAGCGCACTGTAAAACAAGGCGAGCATTGGAAACATGGTCAAAGAAATCACGATTTGCGAACATCTGAGAACAAGGACTCACACCAGTTTGTACTTTGGCCGATCAAATGATACCACGCATTGGTGGCTAGAGAGTTTAATTGTTGGAAGGGCATTGAACGGGGAGGAGGGTGAGTTGTAGGAGACGACCAAAAGATGACTTCAAGCTGGTTCGACCTCCACACAGTGGCAAGTTCGGTTTTAGATTTTAGCCTTAGGGAACAACAAAACCAAATAACGCGTCTCGTTAATTAATCACATGACCTTGATCACCGTGACACCGACAGCAAATTGAAAGAGTTCGACGCTCAGGATCTCAGATTAGTCACTTCTTGTCACCAATCTTGAGGACACAGTTTAAACACCCTCAATAACTTTCGAAAATACAGCATGCCAGTGGTAGAGCCTCCTTACGATGTCTGGCTTTACATCACCAATTTCTTGGACGCAAAAGATGTTCAGAGACTATATCCTGTGAACAAGGAGTTGTTCCACATCGCAATGGGAGAGCGATATCGCCATGCTTGCATTGGCTTTTCCCCGAGATTCGATTTCCTTAACAAGTACGCTCAAATTAGGTGCGGCGTTGCCTTCCGTTTTCGTTGCACTAAGACTCATCTGCGATTCTGCGTGTCACTGTCAGAGATACATTTTCTGCCCTAAGAGTTCGCCAATTGACAATCTCTTATGGACCGCCATACAGGACGCCATCGAAGACAAAATCCAAAACTATTCAGAAGAGTTTCCTTGGCCTGACCAATACCTCTGTGGTCCGTAGCCTTGGTCGGCTGCGGAACCGTGTCACCAGCGACATGGAAAATGTAATGAACCTGATCCCAAGTTTGACCTCAGTACATTTCCTTGAGATTAGACTCAACAGGCTGGAGGATCCGGCCTTTCACCCCCCGAAAGTTGAAATTTTAAAGACGTGCTTGTCAATTTTTGGGCCCAACTTGACAACGCTTATCCTAAATACGCCCATGGAGGACCTCCGTATCGTCCTAGTGCCTCTAGCAAAGTTTCCGCGGCTTGAAAGCCTCTTTGTTGATATTACTCTCCTATTTCGTTCGTCTGACGGAAACGCTCTCGTCCACGAGATTTTGCACCCATTTATCGTCGCTCATCGTGACACCCTGCGCTCCTTAACATTGGAACAAATGGAGAGCATAGATATGTCTACCACTCTTTCTCGATTACCACACATGCCTTCTCTCACAAGCTTTCGTCTTTCTCAAGCCTTCGTCAGTGTGGAACTGACAAACCTTTCCGGACATCGGCAATTCCTTGCAAGGCACCGGGACCAGCTGCGACAACTTGACCTACACTTTATCCCAAGTCATTGTCGATTCCCAAGTGCAGAGGTGTGGTACGCTCAAGAGTGGACCCACATTCGTTTAACGAATCTCGAATCTCTCGCCATAGGATTTCCCCTCGTCTCTGAATACTGCAGTCGGCCAAAGACCTTAGGCTATCTTCATCAATATTTACACCACCTTACCTCGCTTAATATCAGGAACCATATTTTCTCGTATGATCATACAGTTTTACTCCTCTCAGGGCTACAGGATTCCACCCAGCTTCGGAGGCTTGATATGCGGGCGTTCAGCTTAAGTCCAGACATTTTACGCCTTTTGGCGGAAAAACTACCCGACCTTCATTCTCTCTCTATCCGTGCCAAATACTCCCTACCTTTCAAGGACATCTTGGTCTCATACAACGATAGAGCAGCTGGAGTGAGTATTGTTGGATTTTCGAGTCCTCTTTGCCTGACATATCTTATTAGTTCTGCTTGTCCATGGGAAACATGATTTTTCCTGTTTGGAAATTACACACTCTCGTTATTTCCCCGAAAACTGCTAAAATTGCTATTGCAGTACTTTCTGCTCTCCCGGCCCTCCAAATTCTATGCGGCGAGAACCGTGACGACATTCTCGCGTCGTCAAGTAGCAAAGTGGTACGACCGCAAGATCAGTCCTTGCTTCCTGCTCCGTTATTAATCACACCCGCGGGTTGAGGCTGGCATATAAATTTGGTAATAACTTGAAAAAGGTATTCGTCATTTAGGTGGAGATTTCTATATATAGGCAAAGGCTAAACGAATGTGGGGCCGCAAGCAGACCGTCACAAATGACACCAGCTGCAAAGTGTGACGGTGCGGTGTACATGACATCATTCCCTCGCTTATATAGCCCCAAAAACCAGCGAACTTGCTAATTAATTCAACATCTACCATGGCCGTTGCAGACAAATCTTCCATCGCAGAGCTAGTAGCCAAGTATGGCTCATCCAGCGCGACTGCCTGGCTCGAATTCGAGCGATACAAGCTTTGGCAGCCATCAGAACCCATCCCAGAATCCTCGTTTACTCCCGTACAAGGATACATGGAGAAGGACCCATACATTTTTGCTTGGGGAAACCCCCTCGTATCCGACCCCGCCGCTCTACCTTCCGTCGCTCGTCAGTTCATTCAATTCTGCGAATCTCAGAACAAGCGTGCTGTATGGGCCTGCGTCGACCGCGACCTGGAAGAGATTCTCGGCGGACCTGATTTCAGCTGGTGTACAGTATCCTGCATATATGAGGACGTTGTGGATCCTGCCCATGTCGTCGACCTCACGTCGCCGGAAGCGAAGGGCACAGAGGGTCAGCGCGTAGTCAAAGACCTGAGGAAGAATTTATACCGCGCGGAGAAGTATGATGTCAAGGTGAAGGAGGTGTTGCCTAACGAATGGACAGCGGAGGACAAGCTAGCAGTCGAGCAAGGAATCGAAGACTGGAAGGACAACAAGAGTGGCGTGCAGATTGCATCAACCACCCTGCAGCCATGGTTAGATTCGGAACACAGGAGATACTGGCTGGCAAAGCAATCTGGCAAGGTCTGTGGTCTGTGAACCGGTCCATGGTCCAATTTGACATAATTTTTTTTAGCCAGTGGGCATTCTAATCCTCGCCCCGATTCAAGCCTCGTCGTGGCAGATCAAGAACGCTGTTTCCTTTCCCTCTGCTCCCAAAGGCACATCAGAAGCCCTCATCTATACGGCGCTCAAGGACTTACATGAACAAGAAGAGCAGGCCTTGGCAGAGGGAAAGAAGATCCCCCATCCTTCCAATGGGTATATCAACGAGCAGACAGTCCAGCCAACTGAGTCCACGAGACCTCCCCTCAACAGTGCTTCTGAGGCCAGCAGTGCGAGCGACTTGAGTATCAGCAGCCTCAGTTCGACTTCGGATGGCGAAACATCTCCTGCCACTTCCCAGATCGATGCCACATCGTCGAATGAAAATGGCTTTTCAGTCAAGAGCCATGGCCATCCTCCAAGTCGTCATCAAGGAGAAGCCCCTCAACCTTCGAAAACTCACCATCGCGACGAGAACCGGGTGACGGTAACTTTTGGGATCAGTGCCGCGCCAGATTTCCAGCCTATTCGCAATCTTGGCGGGTGGAAAGTGAAAGCGTTGGGCAAGACTTACAGCAAGGTTGCTTCTGGGGCGAAATTGCTTCAGAGAGGGGAGTTCAGGGTAAGTTTCACTTTCTAGGCGACGACTGGTGCTTACTCTGGGACGCCGCTTGCAGAACAAGTTCGATTCGGATCATGACCCCATGTATGTCTGCTACCCATCCGATGGATTTGGGTTAGACGGGGTCAACGCGTTGCTCAAGGTGTTGAAGAAATAAGTGGTACCCATGATTATTTTCGCATTGCTCAAGATTAATCACTGTTTTCCTGCCGTCGCATTTACCAATTTATTCCGGCATTTCTTCTGTTACTGTAGTTCTTGTATATCCTTTGCTAATACACCACACTCTGAATCCTTTACGAGGTATCGTGTTGATGCCCTAGCATGAGAATAGTACCAAATATGAGTGATTTGGCCACCGAATCATATCCATGACCTGCTTGGAGATCACAAGAAATTTTATCCTGTTTTAATAGCCCTGCACACTACGTCAGTAATGCAGGTAGGCCAAGGCTAAGGTCTACTTACCTTCGTTGTACATATGGCATCCATCGGCAGGATCTTCACCTGGCTTGGATATGAAACGTCATTGGCCCCCGGTTCATTTTCTTTTCATTTAACGGAGGGGCCTTGGCCGTTCGGCTTCCTTCAAGCTTCCTTGCACAGTTCTAGCAGAGCTCCAATTGAACGTCACTGGACGATTGTCGCCTCTTCGATGTCATTGTGGGGTCGGATTGTCCTGGATGTGGTGGAGAGGAAGAGTCCGAGCGCAGATTAGATAGTGTAGAGTAGATCCCATCAGTGGCTGTGCAGGGTATGTGTGCCAGCGTCGTAGTTGAGATAGTCATATTCCTCTTGCTTGCCTCTTCCCATCGCGTGCGACGCGATTCCGCACTGCTCGACGCGTCGCCGAGCCTCAGCCGCCCAGGTCCGGACGGATTGGACTACTCCAATGGTACTCGGTTCTTAAAAAGGGGGTTAGGTCTCATCCTGGATGGCCTGCTTCGCGACGAGGTCCTAGCCATTGCAAATGATCCGAAAATTGGATGCTTTATGACTACTTTGAACAGTGCCAGGGCATTCAAGGAGAAGGAACCGAGCCGTTACGGGTTATATGTTCTTCTATGTAATGACATCCTCCAGCGCCTGGCACCTATTAGCGCAAACCATGGGGCTGAAAAACCAGATCCCCTGGACATTCGGTTCCACCGCAACGATCCCAAATCCGTTACGTCCCACTTTGCAAAAATGAAGAACGACGTAGGCTGCAAGCCGGATGTCGTTATCACGTCCCTCGCCCCTGCGCTGCATGCCGATGGTCTCAAGGAAGAGGAGCCAAAAGAATATTCTCCGAGAAGCCAAGTTCGAGTGGTGGGTCATCCTCTCTTGTGACGAATTTATCGAGGGGTGAAATGTGTTTCAGAACCGAGGGACACGGAATGCGGTATCGCATGCAAACCCCAGGAGCCTAGGTCACGACGTCGCAGGAGTGGACGGGTCTGCGTCAATTGCGGGCTCTGGTTCGAAATGAGCTCGTGAGTGAACATGTTGGGGAACATTTGTCGCCGATAAAGAAACAACTGCTAGCTGTGCTTGTCAACGTTAGAAGATTGGGGAGTCATTCCTTGTCTTAACCCCTGGCCAAAGCATTACACGGACTTCGAGAAACACTGACACCACAAGGTCAACCCTAACTAACAATCTCCAAAGTCATTCTCAATCCGGAACACCCCTCACATTGAATACATACGAGACGCATCCAGTAAGCTGTTGCTCCTTTACTTCACTACCACCAACAACAGCTATGGCAAGCCTATACCCATCCACTTCATCTTTTTTCAGAGGACCAGGATGCTGCGCAGCTCTATCACCCACAGAGCGGAGGTCCCAATCATTGACCAATATCTCTAGTGCTCCAGATTTCATGAGGGCATCAGTAACGGTTCTATCTTTCTCGTTACGCTTCTCTTTAATAAAATCTTTGGCTTGTTCGACCCTTGTGTTCTCCCATTTGTCCTTTCGCTCATCCACGAGCGTATTGCAGTACTGGCGCCATAGGTAAGTGGCTTTGTTACTGCGCTCCCCCGGAGTAGTCGATAAGCCAGTACAGTATGCGAGCTTAGCTTGGGCTAGGTTGATGAGATGTCGCACCTTGATACGATAGTATGCGACGGTGTCCTCACGGCACTAGAAAAGGATATTACACAATTAAGAAAAGAATGACTGGTATAAACGCACCCCACTAGCGAAGAACGTGGTCACATCGTCGATACTGTCTGCTTGGGCTTTACTTGTTCGCTGCAAGGCCTGCTCCGCCTGTATTGCCCTCGCTGTCTCTTGTGTGATGTCTGCTTTCAGTTTCTTGTGACCCTCCTCTATGAGTGCGATTTCTGCCTTCATCTCCTCCTCCATGAGTGCGGTTTCTGCCTTCATCTCCCTCATCTCCTTCTGCATGTTCTCCATTAGCCCCGTTAAAGGCGTCATATAATACACCAGCGGCCGGGCAGAATCACTGAGTTGCAAGCGTGTTTATCGAGGCTTCAGCAATGCTCTGTCTCAGCACTATGAATGGCAATACATAGGCGAAACGGGGCTATTAGGCTGCCGAAAGTTGCCGAGTGATGAGTATATTTGGAAGCAGGCTGGAGTTGAACAACTTGACGACAACCACGCTGAACGACATCACGACGATTTTTACGAATCACTGTTCGGTTTTCTTTCTCCGTCTTTTTAGTCTCACCTCCTCAACTTGCATGCCTTGCGCCAACCTTCATCCTCAATAACCCGCAAAACTCGCTGTTCGACACCTCCAAGCTTGAAGTGCTTCAACCACACTCTTTTCAACATCTGCAGAACCAACTACGCTCCTTAAATGTACTCTACATACCTGGCCCTGGCTTTGGCAATTCTTCTTACGGATGCTGCGGTCCTTGTTAATGCTGCGTTATTCGTACGTGTTTGCCTAGATTGTCTCTTTATTTTTCCTTATCTTCATTCTAGATCGTTCAACCCTCTCAAGGCTCGACATGTACAGGTGGGAAACCGTGTACGGTCACTTGGGTAGACGATGGAACACGACCGCTGCTTTCCGCCGTTGGTGTATCGACCGTTGGGTTGTTTACGGGCAATCAGGTGCGTCGACCTCACACTAGCCTCATGGCCTGAGATTAAAGCCTGCATCTTGAACGTAGAAACTCGTGCAAACTATCACTCCTGTGGACGTGGGTAGTGCGCACTCTTTCACTTTTACGGTACGTTTTCTTGCCTGCCTGGAAGGATGAGTTGTCATCTCATTCCTCGTGCCACACAGCCCAATCCAGCAGCAGGTCCCAACGCGGGCTCATAGTCAGTTCATTTTTCGTCTCACTCGACACTTTGTTCTGACCGATCACACGCACAGCTACGTCGCCATCACCTCAACCTCGCTCAAAGGAAATGATAGCGTCCCATATTCTGGGTGGTCACCGTTTTTCAAGTATGTATGCTTTCAAAATGACATGTATGCGGTCTCAACTGACCGTTTATTCAAAGCCTTGTTGGCATGTCTGGATCATTCGACTCGCCTTTACCTGCGGCTACATCACCTATCTCAATCCCAGCATCCCTCACTCGATCATCAACTCGCTCACGCTCATCGACGATCACTGTCGGCACACTACCTACCGCTCAGCCGTCACCCCCAGTGATATCACCGTCTGTCACACCATCTCCGAGTTCCTTGTCCTCAGCATCCAAATTGACGACGTTGCTTTCCCCGTCAACACCTGCTGCGACGTCAGCGCCTGCGGCTTTGACAACACCAGCACCAGCAAAAACCAGTGGAGCCGGTCCTGTCAGCCACCTACCACCAGTGCTCCACATATTTGCTCTGCTATTTGCCGTCGTGCTATTTTCATAGCTTGGACTCTATTTCTTACCATCGGAAACCCATTTTCGTTCGTTCATCCTCATTACCTCGCCGCGCGACCTTTACATAGCCTCGACACCTGCACTCCAAGCGACGCAAGATTTCTACTTCATTCCGCGACACCAAACTTCCTTCGCCCTTTCATACTTACCTTGACACTCCCCGCCCACCTGCCCATCCATGTCGCGACCTATATTTAGACCAGCCGCTTCTTTTCTTCGTTTCTTAGTGGCTCTGGTCTTGTAACACTTTTTGGACTCGATGCTCGCATGTCGATTACCATTTTTTCTATTATTTTTATTGCCTTTATTTCTTCGCCCATGACATGCGCTTTTTTGCGATACCCGTTCAAGTAGTCTTGTGCATGCTGCCCATCCATCTGTCCTCTGACATCTGCCTATATCAATTACGACAAGATTTCAGCCATTTTCAGTGCTAGAGCTTCTGGGCGCGATCTTCGACATAGTAACATGGGCGTTAATATCAACACAGACACGTATTGCTTGTGTCTGAGCAGCAAATACCTGTCAGGGGTGCGCATACTTCCTTTCATTCTATCCCTGATTACTGCTGAATTGTCGCGAAGATCAATATCGCGGTCCATAGAACGGAACCCCTATTTCATTACGCACCAATGCCGCCTCATGTCATTAGCCATTTCCCTTGAAAAAAGCTGGATCCAGCTATATGCCGTAAGTCTCCCTGAACGAAATTGCTCAAGGCCAGGAAGTCCATCGCACGATACAACATTTTTCTGCGCTATCCTCGATTTTTATGGGCACACACTTCTAATATTAATTAAGGAGACTCGTCCAGACGGTCCAGGAGACTATCCCGCGAAAGTCGTAACTTCCCGATGAACCTATCCGGACCGTCAAGGATGCGGCTCCCTGTCAGCACCACCCACAGATGGGCAACTCATCAACAACTCTATCACCCACGACTGCCTGTCAAGTCATTGATTCTTATTTGTTATACGGGTACTAAAAAAACTATCACAGGCTTAACCAATGATAGCACACTCTGCTGTACTGCTGTTGAGTTGATGGTCAAAAGAGCTCGCTCCTCCTCAGGCTTTCTCCCACAAGAGGACGAGACTCTCTCGCCTGTGGTACGACATCAGCCACATTGTCGCCTCTCGAAACAGATCACCCCGAACGTGTCGTAATGTCTCTCGCCGACCGCCTCGACGCACTTCCACCAACGATTGACCTTGGCCATCAATCGACCATGGTACGAGATCCGTTTCATGAAGGCTGCTGCATTTGGACGGGCCCACAATGACCACGTAACCTGAAATAGACTTTTTTGCGCAACGACCCGTATCTCACCCGCATACGCGTCGCGCCTCTCACCGACCACGACACCCTCTACGTGCCCCCACACTGGCACGAGACGCACGACGAGCTCTTCCGCATCGTCAAGGGGCGCATGCGAGTGTTGATCGGCACGGAGTGGAAGATTTACGTGCCGGAGGACGGGGAGGTGCTGATCCCGCGCCGCACCGTGCACAGTATGCAATGCTTCCAGGGTGAAGAAACGATCTTCGATGAGCGAACGGAGCCCATGGTGTGTGGCATATATATATCTCGGTTTTTGCGGCTGATGGCCATTGTCTGACACTGGTGTCAACCTTGTTCGGTGTTTGCAGGACCCGGGGAAAGAGATATTCTTTCGCAATCTTCTCATTACCGGGAGAGTCCCAACAAGCTTTTTGTACGTCATGGTGGTGTCTTATAACGGTGATATGCGTGTTTCTCTTCCTGGGGGCATCAAGTGGCTGGAAAGCTGGGTGAGCATCTTTTAAAAACTTGTTATGCCTTACGAATTACTTGATGTTCGTTCTGTTCTGAAGCTGGTCACTATCCTTGGGGGTTATATCGCACCGCTGTTGGGCTACAAGATCAAATACGATTCTGAATTCTTCAAGAAGTTATTGTAAAAATTTGCCGTCCTTTATGGGCTCTCTTGTACTATAGTATGGTCTATTGGCATCATCCAAGTATCGCTCACACCTTATCTGTATGATATTCAGCACGCTTATTAGTTTTGCCTGGTGTGAAGTCGTTTCGAAGAGGTTCAGTCATTGGGGCTCGCTCCGATTTCTATGGAACAAAATCTTATTTTTAGTTTCCAAATTCTCAAAGGAGCACTCTGCAAAACTATTTTCCTTGAATGTACCCAAAAACGTGCGTTGACGTAAGGCTGACAGGAGACAGAAGGCATCATTGTGATGAAATATCGGAACAAGCATTGCCAACGGATCGCTTTTTTTTTTTTTGTTACAATTCGGGTCCGAGCAAATGAGTAACGTCGTCGAAAGAGAATATCCATTATCGAACTACCATTTGTACGTGTGTGGTAAATATAAAGTAGTTACTTCTCCCATCGCTGGCAAACTCATCGTTCCCGCCTCATAATCATGAAGAAAAAGGGACTATCGTGGACCAATTGATGGATTGGATGGGTATCAGAGAGTAGGTCGGATATAAGGTAAAAGATAAAACCGCATGGGAAAAAACCGTGCAATAAATCTACTCGGTGTCCAAGTAAAACATCGCTGGTCGCGGTGAACAAAGAAAAAAGATAAAGCACGCAATAGCCTAGAGAACGGTAATGCCAACAACGGCGCCGAGAACAACACCAGCCCACCCAGCGCGAACGCCCATGGCACCACTCGCTTTAGTAGCGCTGGGGGTGGGACCAGTGCTGGAGGCCTTCTTCGAGGTCGCGGATGAAGGGCTGGGAGTGGTTGACGCGGGAGCAGGTGTCGAGACACCAACGGGAGCTGACTGGGAAGCGAGAGGAGCCGTGGATTGACCTGAGATCTGGGATAGAACGGCTGCGCTGAAAACACCAGTCATGCCAGTGAGACTGCATATTTGAACGTCAATAAAAGGCATTGGTATGTATTTCGGAGGGACTTACGTGAACTTGGCAGAGAAGGCGAGAGCGGGGAACTGGGGTTGAGCGGAGTCCTTGAGGGAGAGCGATTCGAAGCGGATGAAACTAAAATGTATGTTAGAAATTTTCGGATTAGGACACGTGGAATGTTCTCACTATTCGCTGCTGTTGGGACCGATGGTAGGGTCAGGGGTGAAGTCGAGCGACGAAACTTTGGAAACATCAGTGTTGGCGTCGAGGGTTTGCAGAAGAGTCTAGTATTGTAAAGTAAGAACACGTCGACTGACAGAATTGACATCATTCAAACCTGTTGTTGAGCATTCCCGGCGTAAATGGAAATCTTGGCTGGGCCAAAGTCAGCAAGAGAAGGCGCAGAGCCGCTGTCTTGCCATTGAATTGTTGACTTTTGTCCGGCAGCGTAGCTAGTGGAAGCAACTGGAGCCGTGACCTGAATGTAAAAGTGAGAAATTTTCTCCAGTGCAGGAGCAGGAAGACGTACGAAAACGGTGGCCATAGCCGCAGAGGCGAAAGCAAAAACAACGAGAGCTTGAGAGAACATTTTTGAAGTTGTGGTTAGCAGGTAAAGGATAGTGTGGTTAAGAGAGAGTGGGGTTGCTAAAAAGCAAAAGTGGGCTGCGGGAAGGGATGATGGATGTTAGAAACAAGGAATCGCTTGCGTTTGAATGCGGAGTTTATACTTGTGTCGTTCCATCTTTCTCGCGCCCAGGAACCCTGACGATTCCGCCGAACAAAGCCATCAAGCTGATTATCCGACTTCCATCCACATCGGCGCCGATCCCCAGTACACAAGACTGTTGGCTCCTTGGGATGCTCTTTTATTTGACACGCATTGCGAGGAGAACGCCTGTATTATTGCATTTCCAATATCTTCAATTAAATATAATTGATTCCCCATTTCACAATGTGCCCGTTAATTACTACAACTCCCATCGCGGCGTCCAGCTGCCGTACGTCGCCCCCTGTACATATCTGCATTTTAAAATATCTCACGATAGCCGTATCGGATTTCAGAAATGCACCAGGCAGCGCAGAAAATGCAGCAAGCCTCATTGCATCCTATTGAATGGGATATTTCCTCGTTCTCTACCATCTGAGTGACAAATTACAAGAGGTGCGAATTAAACGCTGACAGCCTAGATGGGCCGACACCGACAATGAAGCTCAGAAGGAGGGGCTGCCGCAAGGACAAGGGAAGCGCACCCCACCCATTTGGTTGATTGTGGCGTAGGTTGTTGTGCAACAAAAATAGATTGTTCGGTCACGGTGTAATTTAGATTCAAGCGCTCAGCTCGCAGGCATAAACCCTCAGTGGAAACGGAATCGACCTTGTGTAATAACTCGAATACATCTGGGTTATAAATTTCTTTGTACACGTACTTTCCATTTAATTCTCCAGTCCAGCATACGTTGCCCTTTCCAGAGCCTCCCAGAGCCCTATAACCTCGACATCGCCAGTAGGAGCCACTTGGGTTCCGTAGACGACTGCAATTCCCGTAACAGGATCCATAAAGTAATAAGTTCCTGCCCAGCCGTACCCTTGCCAAATTTTTAATACCAAGAACTACCAAGAAGAACGTATCATTTCAAGGGTAACTTACAGAATCCCGATCCCCTCTTCCGACGTTCTGGCCAGTCCTCAGTGGCAAGACATAAGCCAACGCCAAACGATACATCCTTCCAACCCGTAAACAGTTCGATATTTGTAGAACCATGCGGAACGATGGAGGGCTTGAACAGGCTTGAGACAGTATCGACAGTCAAGATGGGATTTTTTGCGAGTCCAGCTTTGGAGTTACGAGTATCAGCTGTTGGATTGCCGTGCATTGTAAAAGGAAAAACAGACAGTTGATGAGAAGAAGATGGCGAAGGAGAGTGAGGTAATCTTTCAGGCCAGAGTATAAACCAATCCCGCCTAAAAGTACGTGCACTGCATATAACAAGTTTCAGTCTGAGTGACGACAAGGAGATCAGAAAGGCTGACTCTTCTCGGGATCCTGTTCGATGGTTCCGAGTTGATTGGTCCATTTCTCGAGCTTACCATCCTTCCTTCTGTATGTCATTTGAACCAGGTTCTCCCTTAATTCCGGGGTGAGATAGAAAGTAGTAGTTGTCATGCCCAGTGGTCCAAAAATTCGCTCCTTGCTTGGTTATCGACATGGCTAAGTATGACAAGAAATGTACGGAGGGGCCGGGAGGGCAGCACAGAAGTGGGTTGACATACCAGAATTCTTGAAGGCTCTTCCCACTTATTCTTTCGACAACAAAACCAATAATATCGCAACTCCATCCATACATCCCTGGAAATAATTAGCCAAGGTTTAACGATTGGCGGAAAAATAGTGGTGTGGCTTACAATTGGTTCCAGGTTCAAATGCAAGAGGGACTGAAGGGTAACCTCTCTGAACGACCATGATAAATCATAGTCAAGGGTGTCTGAAGGCAATGACCCACACGAATAAGCTTAAAAAACTGAGCCACAGAATGGTCGCCTCCGTATCCGATAGAGGTATATGCGGGACCAAGATCATCTGGGGTTACCTTCCCAATCTGCGAGTAAAATAAGCCGCTTGAATGGTTCATTAGATGTTTGATCAGAATAGGCTTCTGGGCTGGCTTATAACCAGACGTCTCCGACATTATATCGTCGATAACCACAGGATTGGCCATCTCCGGAATAATATCTGCGACAGGAGTTTCGTAGTCTATCTTGCCTTCTTCGATGAGCTGGAGGAGAGCGAGCTTAGAAAGTATTTGTTAATTTATATCCAAGACTGATCTGCAGATAAAGCTGAACAGTACATACTGTGACAACGATCTTTGTCATGCTGCAAATCCAGAAGATACTTTTATCGTCTACATTTCCAGCTGAAGGTTCACTGAAGGACTTGAGGCCAGCAGCACCAAAATATAGGTCATCGTCCGCAGTTGCAACAGCGAATGATGCGCCGGGAACTCTGCCCGTCTCTGTGGCCTGAGACTAGCCCACGGACGGCCCATTAGGCGTACATAACACCTGAAGGAGGCGTAGGACATACGAGAAGCTCATCGAGCGCGATTTTCGCTTTTTCTGATATATGAACCATCCTACAAGTGAGTGTAGTTGATGAAGAGGTCACAATGCCGTTTACCCACGGAACGCCTCTGGATCTTGTGAGATATAAGTAGAGGAAGTGAGTGCTTATACCGATTAGCAGCAGGGATATAAACAGACGGAGTTCCGAGTCTGACTAATTGAGACCTCGCACGACGAGTGGCCCATTAATCCCATTAGAAAGAAGGTCGACCTGCTTCCCATATGTACAGTGCGACTTTTACGAATGTCTGATAGCGAGATAGCACGCTGTAGAACCAAAGATAGCAGCAATTACCCAAAAAAGGCTAAATAATTAAGTCATAAAGACATAGCGGGGGTCGTTATCCCAAACCTCTCCTTCGACTTGGTCATGTAGGCGTTCCTTCTCGTCCTTTGACAAGGCAGCTAGCCTCCGCTCGTTCCTTTTATTCAAAAGACTCAGCCTTGTTCGCAATGTGAAAGCCGCAATGAAAGAAAGGAGGAGACAACTTATTATTATGCAATGTCAGTAATAGGCTTCAGAAGTAGATTTCAAGAGCATGCGTACGCAGCGGAAATAGCGTGCCCCTTCCTGTACGAATCATCAGGGTCAAAGTAGATTTGTGGAGAAGCACTTCAAGCAGGGAAGATAATCAATGTTCATCAACTAAGTAGAAGCAAAGGTGCTTACATAGAAACACAGTTGGATATAGAGACAATGAAGGCAGTCCCAACTCCTCGTTTTGAGGTAGGGGAAAAGGCATTTGCAGCCCAGCTCCTATTCCCAGCGAAAACCTAATGAGCAAGAGTTCCACTCGAGTACCGCGAAACAAGCTCACATTACGAGCGGGAACAGGCTGTAATTTCCACCGACCACCAAAAACAAGGCGAAATATGCAGCGCCGACACTCTTCTGGACTGATGTAGCTAGGATCACATATCCAATGAACGAAACAGCACAGGATGCCATGATATGATATCCACGGTCTTTAGTACGGTCGCTGTGCCATGCTTGCAGGAAGACCATGAACCATCCCACAAGATAAGGAGCCACCGTCATGCCTTGTGCGTTGATAGACGAAAACCCGAGGTTCTTGATGAGCTGAGTGAAGAGCGCCAGTTAACATGCCAATACGAAGGCGCCGTTGGAAACCGAGACATACAGTTGGTAGAAAATAGGAAACAGTGGCAACGCCGACATTGACTAAAGAAACGGTTAGCTTCGGGAGAACTGGGATGATTGAACCAATGCGTACAGCTTGCATAGATCAGCATGAAAAGCCACGCATTAAGATCAGAAATGATTGCCTTGAAGCCCACCCAACCGGACATTCCTCCATGAGATTGGGGTTTGTGATCGCGGTTTAAGCGTGCCTGAGCGATGGCTCGTTCTCGTTGACTGAGAAAAGTAGCGGAAAACGGGAAGGAAGGTAGGAAGAAGAGGATCATTGAGGCCATTATGAGGGTTGGTATAGCCTCGATCTAGATACTGTGATGAATATCCCATTTTCAATCAAAGTAAAGAACTAACGAGAAAGAGGAATTGCCATCTATTACGCGGGACAGTGAGTTTCGAAGCGAACGAATTTGGAAGAAGGAATCTCACCCTTGAAGAACCGGTGTTTGTGCTCGGACCAATCCAAATGCTAGAAGACCCTACAAGAGAGATTCCATAAATCTGCGTTCAAGACCAAATCCCTCAGAAAAACAAACCCCGATAGCACCTGGAAGAGTTCCCGTCATACAGAGACTGTCGCGACCATCAGCCAAGAGACGAGAGAACAAAACATGAAATACGAACCTGATACGCAGGGCAAGTTCATGACTGTCCAAAATTATCAACAGAGTGAAGAGAGGCAAGTAGAAAAAGACGTACCGTTTATACCAAAATGACAAATAGTAGATCATTCCTGCGTAATAGCCTGCCTCTCCGATTCCCATCAAGACTCTGAGAGGAGGGGGTAACGTTCAAACAATGTATGAAAGGACACAGACATTCCGTACCTCAGCACCAAAAGGCCTGCATACCCTTTGGCATACACGAAGGAAAGGGAGGCCAAACCCCAGAACGTGAGCGAGAGGAAGAAACTACGGAATTTCGGCTTAATTCGAGTTGTAAAATCAAGACTGGAGAACTGACAAACGATTGGCCCCGATGTGACGTTGGAGGACTGGGCATGGTGAATATTGTGGCACTTTTGGCACTTTTCTAGGTTACGTTGCGAGGTCACTCACCATTTGCCGGCATCTCCAATAGACCTGGAGGTTACGATTACATCAGTATGGAAGCCCTGATATTTTTCAATACTCACAATATCCAACGTAGAAAATGCTCAACGCGAGAGTCCACTTATTGTTGTCCGTAATTCCCTAACGGAGAGTCAGACAATATGGAAGGGCAAACATTCACATAGACTCACATAATTGTCGTTAAAAGCTTTGATAACATGTGCATTTCCACTGGGTTGACGAGTCAGAAGCAGAAGTGTTATCTGAGGAAGTAATCCAACGCACATATTGGTCCTATCTGGAGGCAGGCAGTGTTAGCACAGAGGTCGAAGCTTCAGACGAAGTCAACTCACCAAACTGATTGACTTCGATATCAATCTTAATCAGTAGTTGAAATATTTAGGAAGTGTGCGACATACAAACATAGCTAAGCAAGAGGCGAAATGTTAAACGAGTGACCCTAAAGAGTATGAAGAGGCGAACGAACCTGCAGATAACCAATGGGAGCACAGTGTTGTCTATTTTTTTTCTGACTGCCCGCTACGTCACCCAGTCAATTTCAAATTAGACACAGCAACATAAAACACTACCTCTTCCTCCGCTGTATATTCTACAGCTTCTGCGTCTCGATTTACTGCGTCGGCATAACTAGAATCGAGTGGGGAGAAGAAATGTTTCCTGTGCGCCTTGGGCCCGAGTTCCGATTGATACAAGATTCCCTCCTTGTTCGTATGTTCGGAGACGCTCTTTTCTGCTTGGTCTGGCGAACCGTGCGAATCATGCGACGAGGCCATAGAACAGGACAACCAAATGCGAGAGGAAAGCTCCCAAATCCGCGTCTGAAGGACTTCTTATAGATAATCTTTTGGACAAGCGACAGGATAGGCGAGGATGGGTGAACTGCTTAGTCGGAGTCGAGCATGAGGACACTTCGGCTACCTATTTTTAGGCTGCATGTAAATGGAACTGGAGCGGGGCATGATCGATGGATGACATCGTATGATGTGGGGAGGTCTTGTGATTGGAAAGGAAGCAAGAAGAGTCGAAAGAGTGGGAATGATAGACTGGAATGCACCTCACTGGAAAGCATGAGGCTGTAGAATTGACAACCGTATGTGTGGATGTGCGACCTAGGCCGTAAGCGATCGCGTCTATAACATCTATAAAACCAATGCGTGATTGATATGGCTCAGATGTTGGCGAGTGCGACGGACTGAAAGACGGCTTCTAAGATACCGCGATAGCCTGTGAAGCCTCGTCCACTAACACGAGTCGAGCACCTTTCAGCACCCTGATTTTGTCATCCCCGGAAGTCTTTCGATATTGCCATATATCCAGAGCATACCGAACGTAGAGCGCCTTCGGAGCATCATGATAGACTTTGATGTAATCGACCACAGATGTCTGGTAGGTGGGGTTGAGAGAAGACGAAGAGGTGTCCAATGTAGCTCTGGAAGGGATTAAGAACGAGTCCGACGCGGAAAACTTCGAAGCTTCACTTGGTTTATCTCTTGCAGCGTGAAATGAAATCCCCAACGAGCCCAACGAGCCAACATTTCGCAGGTCAAGGAGGAATTGCCAGAACCGGCGAAGAGAATCTTCGGTCCACGAAACTCGGTCGGGCGAGCCTGGCGTTGGAGGACTAGGCAATAAATGAGAATTGTCGAGAAATTCCCCATTCGTGCAATGCTCCCAGAGAAATGCACCCCGGACGGGGATCAACCACGCCCAACGGGTATCATTGGAAGACGAGAGGGTAGTGTATGGGGAAATGAAGATTGGATTAACCCTCTTGTACGGTTTCCCTTTAGTAGGTGCTTCTGAGGAGGAAAACGGAGAAGGGTGTATATGCGGCTGGGGAAACAAATGAATTAGCCAGGGTAAATCTTTGTTCGGCCAATGGCTAAACCATACTTGCGGAATGACATTATACAGCGAACCGACATGTAGTTTCCTTTTCTTCGGTTCGGGTTCGTTTTCTGGACTTGCAGTATTTTCTCGCTTCTTCGATGACTGTGAGTTCACGGAAGACGCGTGAGCTGCCGTTTTTCCCTCCAGGATATGGCCATATCCACACCCAGCAAATTCCTGCAAATCGTCCATATTGAAGACTTCATCCTCTGTAACGCTAGATCCCCACTCCTTGATTTCTTCAGCGCGCCCCTTCTCAGACAAAATACTGGGAGGAGACGCGTTAAACACGTAGCAAGTGCCCTGAACCGCGGCTAAGAAGGAAATCAGTAGAGCACCAAAGGGAACAAAAAATTGAACTTACTGCCTTGGACGCCATAACTTCCAGGGATACGTTTCACAGACGTCCATTCCGCATCTCCCGAAACAGCGGCTTTGACGAGCTGATATGCGTTCTCCAACAAAACTTCTTGGGTGGTCCGTACATCTGATGCAGGATTGTGGTATTCATGAACGGTAAAGCTGAGGTCACTGTATCGGCCGACTTGGCGTTCAGGTGTAGTTTGAGAAGGCATCGTTTAGCGGGTAAGGACTGTGCAGCGACAATAGCGGGCTCATAGGATCCAGGTGGCGGTTTGTGCCTGGACTATAAGTCCAGGTTTTATCATACCTTAAGGAAGCGTCACGTGAAGTTACGAATAAGGAAATAAAAAGTGATTTTGACCGGGCCACCGGCCCCTTCTTACCGAAATGTGTTTTGGGGGAAATCCTACTTCCAGCCTGCCAGAGAACTTCATCTTTTGAATGTGGAAGCAAGTTCGTCAACGCTGCGAGGAGCCAACCGAAGGTTGGCGACGAGCAGCATAAAATCATATAATTCTTGTTGATAAATTTATTATCTACATACATATACGATATTCTCAAGATATTCTTCGTAGGTGCCAGGACACCCGTGGCGTACTTGAGCATCTATCAAATGTAGTTGTCAAATGAAATCAGAGAGTATTTATCTAATTATCATTCTTTAGAGTCCAGGCGTTGCCCGCAGGGCCATTAACAGGAATGCACAACAATGGTGACCCGCGCATGCGCAGGTCAAGCCTGCTCCGGGAATCGGCCCGGTGGGTTCGCACGTATTGAACTCTGACACGTCTCAGACTCTAGAGCTCTCTTCCAAAGACTTTTACATTCTCGACTCTAGTTCGGACTCTAGTTGATCCAAGTAACCTAAAGCTAGGCCGCTGGTCCATGTCCAGTCAAATTGTATGTTTGCTGACGCAAAGACTTTTTCAAGACTTCCATTTCAAGTCGAAAACTCGAAGTTACTGTAAATTACCTCGAGCTCTAGATTTAACCTGAACCAACAAATCATACAGATAACCGCGTCTGAACATTTCAGAGAAACATATATACCCAAACTATAACATCAATTCCGCAAACTAAGCCCCCTCTTGCTTTTCTGTGATAAACGGCTCTCAGTTGCAACTCAGTCGTCGCTCAAATGCTGGAAAGGTTGCTCGCAATAAAACCCGCAAGCTTCTTGCCAAGGTCCACATGGACAGCGAGAGGAGGGTGCACACCATCGACCGTATTGGCAGTTGTCAGGCCCTCGACGAGGTCGACTACCTTGAACGATATCCCTCCTCCGATTTGAGCTTCGAGCAAGGGGATGAAACTGGGCATTGCGTCGTTGAGCTCCCGATTGTCGGTGTCTGCGTCGGGGAACGGTGGCTAGTCGTTATTTAGCAACAGTGTCATGGGCTTCCGGAAATGACCACTTACCACAAGCCATACGTGACGGAAAGAGCCATCGTACCATTTCGTCAATGCAGACACCAATTCAATGAGCCCGCTTCCAAACCGCTCGCTGGAAACTTTGAAAAACTGGTCGTTGGTACCTAAGGGCATGTTTCATCATTATCAAATTTATTTCATTTGAGAAGTGCTATACCTAACTCGATAATGACGGCCGTCGGAAAGGGAGTAGGTGCATCGGTCAAACGGTCCTTGCTCCAGGGAGAATCCTAAAAAAACTTTCAGCCAAGATGTCCACCAAGGAGTTTCAGGGAGAGAGTCCAACCCAAAAGAACCCCTCGGCCATCCCATTACAGTATCCAGCTTTTTCTTTCTCCTCCTCCGTAGGGCGGACGAGATTATAGCCGGGGTATCCGACCAATTCCACACTGCATTCTAATCCAGACGCTTTATCCTCCCGAAGAATTCGCTGAGCGACGAACGGAAACGTGTTTAGGACCCCGAACGGAATCGGCTCCCCGCCTTGGTCGACGGATACAGCCATTCCAGATGAAATTGAATCGCCAATGACAAGGATATGTGGAACTTGCTTAACACCTGCAGAAGGTAAAGGTTCAATGGACGCTGCCTGGTAGGGAATCAATATCTAAATTTTGAGCTCCAAAATATGAAAAACTGACCTCGTCCACAAGGAAAGCCTCCAACTCAAAGGTAGACGCCCAGTCGATCAATACAAGGCGCACATAGGTCTTTTCCTGTCGCTCGCCTTTGTCAAAAATCACAATCTCAGAATTCGGGTCGGGGTCGAAAGATCGCCAACTTTCAGCATTACCCAGCGCCGCGTCCTCAGATGCACCGCTGAGAATGGCGATCATGGGTGTCCCCCCGTTGGATTTATCTTTCCTTTCGGTGGTTCCTCCAACAGCGAGGACCAGCTTTTCACCCGTAAAATGGAAGGACAAGGACGCGCTGGACCATGCAGCAAGAAGTGATCCAGATGGAGTGGTTAACCATCGTCCAGAACGAGATGAGGTCGGGACAGTGGGTGCAGCCTGCAGACGCGTTGTCATGGTGGAATGCTAAATAAAGTCCTTCGACGGTGATTTAAGAACAGTACGACGACAATCATATCTTCGAGTCACTGCTTGGGGCGGCTCCGTTGGCTGGGCGCATATGGTCATTGTGATCCACGGGCAATATTGGGGGTCGGGGGTACTTGAGATGGCTAACAGAAGCCAGATAAGATAAGATGACAGCATTACGTGATTCTGCCAGACGCGGCGACGCGCTTTCCAAAGGAGTGTCCGCTGTCGTGCTGAACGTTGATCGTTGAACGTTCTAGGTTGTCTTCGAACTGAGACTCACAGCTCAAGCTCAAATCTTTGCCCTTTATTTCTAATGACCCTAAAGATACGAGAAGGGCACTCTAGATCTGGCGATACGATGAGCTCGTATGAACTTCACCACTCCTACGTTTTGTTTGGCTTCATGGTTCAGCTGGGTATACGTACCCACTGGCAGACGCGCGACGATAAGGCAAGAAAGTAAGTTCAGTCTTCCCCGTTCTAGACATTGAATCTCCCAAGGCTAATAAGCATGATTTGACAAACAGAAGTGTCATTTGTAGAATGTGGCTCGCTTACTGGCCGGTCACCAGTAAACGTGTCTATCTTTCGGCGAACCGAGAGGGTTCTCAAGAGATAATGTTGGAGGCGACACATATATAGACAAGTCAGGCGTTCCGTCTGTGACATTCTCCTTTTATTAGGTGGGCATCAGCAGTGCGGGGATTTGGCTTTCGAACGTGTGTCTCCTCAGCCAATCAGGAGGCGGATTTAATGTCGTGTGCCAACCCAGCCTCCCCGCACGTTTCTTGGGCACACGAGCACATAGATAACCTGCCGGCGAAGGCACGATTGCAAGTTAAGTAACGCCCAAATGCATTTGCTGCCCACAACTACTCCTTGATCTCCCCAGATTCATGCCAGAGAGCCTCTACGCAGCAAGTTGTAATCCACCCCGACGTGCAAAGCGCGCTCCAAACGACACAACAGCCTCTGTACCAGCACCCTCACCGCCACCACAGCACCGTGCTATCCTCCCAATGCGGCCCTATGCACCCCGAGCGCCCACCACTGGCGCAGACCCCTCTGCCCCGCCTCCACCGCCTGCAAAGCGTGGTCGCAAGCCGGGGCCTCTCTCCCGCACTGCCCGAGAGGCCCAGCGCCGCCTCAACCACTCTATCATCGAGAAGGCTAGACGGACAAAGATCAACGATGCTCTCGCGACCCTAAAGCAGCTCGTGCCCATCAATTACGGCCAGCAGAACCAGGCGCCCACTGAGTCGCGTGACGAGGATGATGAAGACGAAGACGAAGACGACGACGACTACGATGTCGGGACCAAGAAGCCGAAGGCTAAACCCAAGGGCACAGGCAAGAAGGAGGAGAAGGAGAAAGAGTTCAAGCTCGAGATCCTCGTCAGGACTGTCTCCTTTCTGCAGGACCTGCTTGAACGTGTTGCTGTTCTGGAAGCCAATAAATCCGTACCTTGCCCGAACTGCGCCGCCAGCAAGGACCAGAAGAAAAGGAAACGTATCCATCTACAGGAAGACGACCACCCGGTCGCTCAAAGCACCCATAGCCTTGTTCCTCCTCGAAGCGCTAAAATCCCTCGTCGAGCCTCTGACAGCGCCATGCCCGTGCCCATGGACCAGACACCTGACCTCGCCCAAGCGCCATCACCCATGTTCGTCTCGCAGGCTTCCCAGCCGCCCAGCCCGACTTTCCATTCCCAATCCCATTCTCATTCCCACTCCCAGGCTCAAGCAAACAACGACCCAGCCTCCGTGTCCGCACGCCTGCCCCCCATTTCATCCTGGCTGCACACCAACTCAGTTATCGACCCCCAGCTCCTCCCAGCGCAGCAGCAGGCGCAGGCGCACGCACCGACCCGCGCGTCTCCGCCAGCAGGCTCCTACCTCCCCTCGCCGCCCGCCTCCACCCACTTCGACCCCATCCGCACACCAGGCGGGCCGCCGCCGCTCTTGACCCTCGGTCCAGTGGCCACAGCTGCCATGGTCAGCCCCAACAGGACGCCGGAGGACGAGTCGGCGGCGTCTCTGCTCCTGCAGATCAGCGCGTCGTCGCCGACGTTCCGCCCTGTGTCTTCGTCTTCCTCGACGTATGGTCTTCCGGACCCGTCTGGTTTTTTACTGCACCCCGATCCGCGGTCCCAGCGGGACGGACATGCGAGACAGGCGCAGACTCCATCTTCACTTTTAGGGTTGAGTACGGCTGCTAGAAAGCAGTGAAGTTTCGGCGATGTGCTGTTTGTGTAAATGCCTTTGCTGGTTCCCATCGTGCGCTACATGAGTCCTCCTTGTTTTATTATTCTATGTCTGTCACTAAATCGTTAAACACTATCGGACTTTGCGAAAAATATGTATAGCTATGTATAGTAGTCGTTTCAAGAATTAGAATCGCGTGTTACTTGTACCCTGTTTCGTCTAGCATATACCCCTCTTGAATTGTATTCGAATAGTATTCAGGTGAGGATAGGTTATTTTGAAGCATTTGTTCCGTTGATCAATGGTATCTAATGTGCAACACACAACTCATCATAGATTTGCCCTCAAAGACGATGGACGGATTGACGGGAATCGATACAAGAGGAAGTCGTTCAAGTCTTCCGCTATATTCACCTCAGTAACCTGATCACAGCGGAATTATTAAACACGTACCAAGCTCCCGAGGCGCTTCTTGCACAATCTGGGCAGAAAAAAATTAATCACCTCTAACCCGAAGAGAAGACCCAAACAAAAAAAAAACACCCACCAAATGCCCCGCACCCAAAATCGCAGCATTCGTCGAATTCGCAGGCCTCACCCAAACCTTCCTCGGCGTCGACCCAGGCCGCCCGAGCTCCGGCGCGCCAGGTCTCCCAGGCATAACCCACCTTATCGCAATCCGCTCATCGAGCGTCGCCACCCGCTCAAACGCCTCAAACGAAGTGTGCACCTCCGAGAACACCACGGCCTCCTGGATACCTGGCATCTTCAGCTTGGCGATCTCCTCCTCCCCCCCGCCGCGCGAGGTTTTGGTGGTGTGGATCCCACATTCGACGTAGAGCTTGAGAACGGCTGGGTCCCAGGCGCGGAAGAAGGGGTTTTTGGTGAAGGATTCGAGGGCTTCTTCTCTGTGATTTGTGTGGGCAGGTTAAATTGAATAAATAAAAATGTCTTTGAAGTTGAGATGTGCTCACCTGGACGACCACGACTCGCGTCGACTGAGTGCTCCTGATGCGAGATCCGGAGACTTCCTTTCCTTTTGCCTATCGGAAGGCAGCATGATGACGGGGTCTAGCAGAACGAGGGAGTTGAATAGGGCGGGGAATAGGCTTGCGGCAATAGCTCTATGAAATATTCGTAACTTGGTTCATTCCTTGAGTTGCAAGTAGCCTCACGATGTGCACCCTCCATACGAGTGCCCGACAGCAACAAGTTGACGGTCGCTGAACCCCCTTTTACAACGCGTATCGGTTTCCTCGAGCGGCACGCGACTTAGATGCGTGGATAGCTGTTCTGTAGTCGCGATCTTCGGGAGGTAATGGAGAAAGAAGTTGGCAATATCGCGTGCGTTATCTTGCCAATCAACTTGACAAATAAAATCTGTGAGCCAAGGAAACAGCAGTAGTAATTCAAACTAACATAGACCAGATGCAGATGGTGCGTTGACGAGCCCAGCGTCTCCATGCTGGACAGATTCCCATACCCAAATCTCATCCACTATGCTCGCCGCAGGAGAGGAAAGTAGATACCCCAGAGTCGGCTCAAAGATCTAATCAAGATATGAGCCATTTCCTCGTTCCCAAAAAGACATACATAACCCACCTCCTTCGGAAAACCATTCGCATGCGCGAAAAAAAGCGTAACCCCTGTCCTACTACTCGCATCCAAACCCTGCTTCACATACCGGTTGACACAATTCCACAGCACTCTCGGGTACCCATCCGTCACTTTAGAAGTGCGCAAGTCGTCCAACTCCAACCGCGTCGCGGCGAGGATCCGGTGTCGGTCCTCTTTAGACGCGGTCGGCGGAGGGGGCTGAGGCACTGGGGCGGGGCGGGTCGTGCGCAGGTAGCAGGCGGGGAAGAGGTGCGTGGTTAGCGTGTATGGCGCGTCGAACGCGGGCTTTCGGGGCGGTGAGGGGAGGCTGGGTAGTTCTAGGGGGTCTGGAGGGGGGTATATTGGCAGGACTTCCCGGACCTCCACTTTGTCCCAGGTGAATGGGGGCAGCCTGGGGAAAGCGTTGGGTTTTAAAGTCATGAGAAGTAAAGCCTAGTAAATCAGTATCAATGAAGAAGATTGAAGAAAGGCAGCACCTTTACAATTATAATGTCGAGCTGGACATGATCCTGATTGACCGGGATCTCGGATGCCGACTTTTTAGAGCAATCCACGTGATTTTTGGCTGCTAATTGGCGTCAAAGAACGGAACGAGTAAAGTAAGAGTTCAAACGTTCAAACCATAACCAACCTGTACATAGAAAGTACCAGATAATTATCTAGTTCTGAAGAAAAGGCAGTGCTAAAACACCGAGGTCAAGCCAGTTCGCGTTGAACAGCAGCACGTGATTAGCCTGGACGCGAGTTTTTGAATCAGCCCTGCAAAGTTCGAACACTGTATGTTGCGTCTTTCCTCTCTTCTCCGGTCAAATAAGGCTTCTGGAACACCCTCATTCTTTGAAGGAAGCCGTCGCTGGGTTTCAAGCCAAGAATCATCACAAGGACCAGCCTATACCAACGACGACCTCGAAACATTTCGACGCCGGCGCAAAACTGACTGGAAACGCAGACAAGGGGTTCAAACCTTTCCACGCAATCCTCAAAATTCGAATTGAACTCATGTATTTAACAGGGCCAATCATTTCTTGACAATGTCATAGTAACTGTGCGCGCTGGTGTGTCCCTCCAACTTCCATCCTTGGTAAGGCAGCGTTTGAAAGTTTCGTGCCAGGCAAGGGAGGCGACGGCTGTGCTGCCTTTCACAGAGAGAAATTCAAGCCTTTCGGGCCTCCGTCTGGAGGAGACGGTGGGCGAGGTGGCGACGTCTATATTCTTCCGACAGCTCATCTCACAACGCTCTCTACCGTCCCTAAAAAGATCAGAGGCGAAAACGGCACCCATGGACAAGGGACATGGCAGAACGGAAAGGCTGGATCACCCCTCGTCATTAAGGTGCCTATTGGAACCGTCGTTCGACAGATCCCGTGGGACGACCCGAGACGAGCGAAAGACGTCTGGGAATCGGAGGAAGACTCGGTACAAAATCTTTCTCCCTCCGACAAACGCGAGAGAATGCGAGATAATCGTTGGGTACATTATCCGCGATATCAAGACGCAAATGTGGAACGCGACTCGTTTAAAGACGCGGAGGAGGCGTATTACAAGGCAGAGCGAATCCGACGGTACGAGAGCAGGAGGAAAGCGGTGGAAGAGCCTTTATACCTCGATCTTGACAAGGAGGAGCCGTTCGAACGGCCTCTGAACGCTCCTCTTGGTACACGACACCAAGAACCGCTTGGGCATTTAATTGCTGCTGGTGGGTCCGGCGGCCTTGGGAATCCTCATTTTATTTCAGCAGAGAACCGCTCCCCAAAGTTTGCGACGCGGGGCGTTGAAGGAGAAAGGCTGACTCTATCACTCGAACTTAAACTTCTCGCTGATATCGGCTTCGTTGGCATGCCGAACGCTGGGAAGAGCACTTTGCTTAGAGCGCTTACTGGTGGGAGGGCGAAAAGTGAAGTTGCTGGATACGCGTTTACCACCTTAAACCCCGTCGTTGGCATTGTTCGCGTAGCTGAAGACGGCACCTTCGAAGGGGCTATTTCTGGACACACCGTGCACGAAGAAACCTGGAAGGAAGAACTGGAGGAAAAGGAGCGCGCAGAGAGGGGCGAATATGCTACAGCCTTGACACGCAATCAGACATCGCAAGATTTTCCCGAAGTCTCTTCTGCCCCGCTTAAACCTGGCCATCATTTCGACATATTCGAGACCTTCCGCTTCACCATTGCTGACAACCCAGGGCTTATCTCACGTGCGTCAGAAAATGTTGGCCTGGGTCATGCTTTCTTGCGTTCCATGGAAAGGTCTCTTGCCCTTGTTTACGTTGTCGATCTCTCCTTGGACAATCCCTGGGACGAATTGGCGGTTCTCCGTGAAGAATTAGAGAAATATCAACCGGGAATGAGCCAGAAGGGCCGTATTGTCATTGCAAACAAGGCAGATTTACTGGGAGGAGAAGGGGACCCGGTTGAGGTAGAAAACGCTAAGAAAAAGCTGGAGAGACTGGAGGAGTACGTGAAGACTGATATGCTTCTAGCAGACGGGCGGCAGTTGGACGTCGTGCCGACTTCAGGGAAGTACAGCCAGAACCTAATAAAGGTGGTGGCGCTAATGCAAAAGTATGTCGAAGAAGAGAGGAATCGTCTAGAAACGGAATAGTCCCCTCATTATCTGGCGCGTTTCCGTTTCAGTTACATATCTTCTCGTATACTAATACTAATCACCTTATCATCGCATAACTTACATTTTGTTGAGTGATTGGTCTTCGAGGTGATCTTTTCTGTTGCCATAATCTCTCGCCCGTCTCCAAATCTTCTATACCGTGAATTCCGGCTACAAGTCCAACGACTAGAAAGGCCCTACCATTCAAAAAATTCTGTTCGAACCCGGTATGTCCTTGTCCTTCCAAAATGCAATTTCCCGGGCTAACTGCTATCAACCCAATACAGTCCGGTTGAATACCTTCTTATCTTGTACAGAAGTACAGCAGCAAGTTATGATCGCCTTTGGACCCACTTCATTTCACTAATCAGCCGATCGGGACTTGCGGCACGCACAAATAGACAGGGCTTCCAAGTCACCAAGATCCGATCAGGACGTCCTGTAAGGGTGTGTCAATAGCCGCAGCCTCCCCCGCCTCGATGTCTCCGTGCCGGAGAACTGAATAGTTTGTTCATAGAGATTTCCGCAGGGTATGTGCCCTTGCTGCCTTCACTTGCACCTTTATCGGCCATTAATGGTTTTGAGTCATAGTCTAAAAGACGCCGAGCCTAAGCACTCTGCTAAGATTCATAACACCCTTGTTCTATGATTTACAACATACCTCATCGTTCTGGAGAACTTTCTGGTATATTCCCACTCGCCTTCTTGTGTTTGCTTATTGTTTTCAAAGGTAATTTGCCCATTTCTGGCCATTTTCATACCTCTCGATATGATATGAAAGTCAATATGACAAGTTGAAGCCAACCAACAGCCTGAATGCCGGTCCAACATTGCAACTTATTCTACGCCATGGATAAAATCGGTTAGGTTTCACCTTGCCATATATTCCGTTCGCCAGTCAGATCTTTCACAAATTTTTGGTCTTGTGACTGGTTTTCCCAACAATTCGCGCTCGACTATTAAGTTTGGATGAAATGGCGAAGGATTTATGCCTTCCTTCTATCCATTTCTCGCTCTGAGTTTTGCGGATTACTAGTTCTATATTGGACACACAGACCGGGAATTTCCTCAATTTTGCGCCACCAGAGTTGCGTGAGGGATTGACTATCTCAGTCTCGATCAGTGGTGTGTTGCCTCCAATTATTCAATTTCGGCAACATAGCTCACGTTTCTGCCACGAGACACACAACATGAATGGATGCGGCATCGTCGACCCGCATTGACTTACCGCAAACATAGGTGATTTTCAGACAAATTGGTAATCTTGATTAATATTGGTGGAGTGGAAAACTTCACCTTACGGGCTGATTCATGACTCCAACTAGGCTGTACTCTGCGTAAACCGATGATTGGGATCCGCAAAGAAAGATATACATGGTAATTTTTCTGGGGTCCCGCACTTGCTGAATATGCAATGGTAAATGGGTATGTCGTATTGAGCATGAGCGTTCCAATTACTGGGCTCTCACTGTACAGGCACCTATATAGCTTGCCTCTAACATTTTTCTTCGGACCGGTCTTTCATGAAAGTATGGCCCAGCCACAGCCGCATTCTTCGGTCCCATCCGAGCCTCATTGCTCCTTGCTCTCATTTCGACACTTTCCGCAATTCGGTCCGATTACAAAGGTGATGTATAGAAAGATATGGCTAAGGTGACCGTCGTATTGCGGTATAGCAGGCTAAACCGCTACAGCTTTGTAGGTGAACAAACAAACATTCAGCACACTTATGTGTTTCCCCCATGAGCTGAATAACCACCGGTCACCAAAAGAGAACAGTTCCATGCTGTTCTTTAAACCGTCTAAGATGAGGTTGCCTTGCGATTTACCAATCCCAGTAATCTTGCACCACGATCAATCGTTTTTACGTTGGTAGCGTCTCTGAATCTGGATCTACGATGATGTTGTAACACGATGAAACCGTCCAAAAAACCGACCGGTCAAGCAGTGCAGATATTTCCACAATGGCACCGTCATAAACGATCTGGGACAACAACATTCCCATTACCGAGAGCCAGATGTCGACTTCGAGGACTGGGACTGGTTCACTAAGCTCAGTTGATGGAGGCAATTAATTGCGGGATGGTTTTGTAATAATAGGGCTTTCTGCGGTCGGGTTCCTTCCGTGCAGAGGGGGTGTTGGGCGAGGGTTTTCATGTCTTTGAAAATCCTGCTAACTTAGACTTCGTGACCTCCCTTTCGGGAGGACGACCTTTAATCCTGGACTGGGCGTAGTTCTTAAACACGGTAAGCAGCTCCTTCGAGGGATTGTGGTTGGACGCGGTCTGAAGTCCTGAATCGGCGTGAACGGCCGAAAGAATGCCATATTATTCTCCTTGTTGACATGGACCTGAAGGCCTCGGATTATAGCTCCACCTTCTAACTGCGGCGTCTATCACATCTTAGTTTTGTTTATTTAATTTTTGACTGCTCTAGTAGAGGCACATTTAATACCATGCGTGGCTCCTACTGGTTCTTGCTTGGGAAATATGTTCTCGCATTTATTTTGCAGTCTATAGATCTATGTATTAAATGCTGCCAACTTGTTTTGAAACCATCTTATTCACAATCTGATTGCATTTGGAAGTCATTGATGGGCCAACAATGACGTCGGTGGCGTTACTATCTCATCGCGAGTGTGTAGCCAGCCTTCCCACGTTACTTTGAATTTCCATCGTTTCTTAATGGCACCTCCTCAATAATATACTCCCTCTTTCCTTACATCCAGATATGACAGTAGTCTCTCCTAATATCGATATCTTTTGAGGTGCCTACGGATCACGACAATATGAAGTCTATTTTTTTATTTTACCGCGCGACAAAACCGTGCTAGAAATTTGACCTTGATGGTAGGTTCAAACCACCCTGGTCGCAGCGGTACTATGAGTATGAAGCAAGGCAACAATTGAAGCGAAATTTTTAGCCTTGACGTGTTAATGAACCTCATCCTGTTTGCACGACCACATCATTTTTCGGTACTCTGGCGGCACCAAATCAATTCTTGAAACTCGGCTCAGTGCTAAACGCTACCTTATTACTTCCTATGTTTCATCGCTTACTTTGGAGACTGCCATATACTTCAGCGTAGTCATATGTCGTAATATGTACTCTTGCGCTACAGCGAAAATAAAACCCATTTTCTGACACCAACTCTGTATAGCCAGCCGTCAAGATTGTGTCTCTAAACATGTCAGAAACTGATCATTAAAGAAAAAACTGCGAGTTATGTAAGGTTGTTAGATAGACCCGGCGTTGATTGGCGCCGGAACACGGCACCAACGAATACATAACATTTCGATACCTTATGATCAACCTTACGACTTAATTAAATCTGTTAGCCCAGGTACAAATCCGGAGAATGTCTATACGTCCTGGAAATGAACCTGGTTTACATCTACAACTACTTACACCTCGCTCTACTGTAAGTCGACAATCCGCTCTCTTGCCATGCGAGCTGGTAATCAGTAAAAGTAACCTTCGTAACGACACGATAATAATCTCGGCGGATACATAGACCGGGAAAGATGATCGTACAAAGACTCGATAACTCTGACCTTCCTTACTCCATCTTATGTTGGCAAATTAAACTTATGTAGCCTACATGCGATGAACTTGAGTTGCCCTGCGTTGTCAGAGCGTAAAAGTACAAGAAAGCGAGGAAGGTGCTTATTTTCCATATCTTGAAATTCCGTTCGAGCTCTTAATCCCAATGTCAGCCGAGCCTGGTCGGTATGCAAGGCGCCCGAATACTGTGTGTCGCCGCGCTTTCGATCTGCGATTCTGCGTCCCGTGCGCGTACGGTGGCGAGTGTGCCTGGAATAGCTGCAGCGAAAGAATAGCCAATCGTCTTGCTCCTCCTCACACAAGACCTGCGTCTATGAACCGCTTCATCAATCTCAGGCTTTCCTTCCATGTCAATGTCAAAACTACATCATTCAAGAGACGAGTGTGGCTTACATCTGTCGGTTATTTTCCGTCGAGGTTTGGTTGGTACCCTCACCTCGCTTACCCTGTGTTTCCCTCCAACTACAAGGGGGATAGTACTCTGATAATTTTATCCCATGTGGATGTTCACAACAATTCATGTGCTCAAGTAATTCGTTTAGGTCTTGGAATTAGGGGTTCGTCGTGATTCGGCGATTCGAAGTTCTGGATTTCCCAAGTGACCCTGTAGACATCCAACAGACTGAGAAGTCTCGGCAATTTATGGCGTTGGAGTAAGTAGACCGTCCAGAGTGCACTGCGCAAGATGAGTGAGTACCCGATCAGTGCGGTTCTCACACCAAGCAACGATCAAGCACCTGCACCAGCATTCCAAGGCCGACCTCAATCGGACAGACGACGCAAGGAGGAATGAGATGACGCCAGAGGCATTACTACAAGACTGGGCACCTGTCATAACCAATCGGGAGAGATATGTTGTCACGGTCCGAAGACATTAAATGCAGCAGCAAGGTCCTGCAATTCGTCCTACCCCGGTACCCGTTGCAAAGGGTCCCAGCAGCTCACGCGACAAGACGTTGCAGTCACCAGATTATGAAGATGATCCGGGCAATAATTAACTTCTGATAGGTGAAGACCCTATCTGACTTAGACGCAAGCGAGAGCAAAAAGGCGCTGGAAGCCTGGAATGGGTATATCGTCGATCAGAAGTCTTGTTTCCGTCCTTGCGTGGAAAACCAGATAACAATGGATCAGTCTCAAACACTGGTTGCAGACAATGATGTTGACCCGAAAAATAACGATTTCGTGGCAAGACTGAGGCATCCTCCAGGCTCCAGTCAAGCGTGGATTGTGAAAGTCTGTGCTGTAGAATCACTAGGAATTTGTGTTGGTGACTCATCTTCCGGACCGGATCCGAATCAGCGCATCCGCATCTGACGGACATCCATCTCGGCAACGTGTGAGGGTACAGCATGTCAAATTGAGTCGTTTTGAAATTTGAGGCCTCTGTGACTGCTAGGTATCTGCCCAAATCGCACCTTGGTTCCTCCCTGCATGAATGTCACGATGCCGTCCTGCCGACCCATTATTCAAGTTCGTACCTGCCTCTCTGGGAGAGAAAGTGTGGAGAGCGAAGGTGGGTCGGGTTGAATTTATACATATCCACCACAGATGACATACGTACTTCGGGCAAAGGTGAAATCATAGAAGTATGATAGGTGGCTGGAAGTGACTGTCTGATTGGTGTCCATTGATGATTATCGAAATCCACGGTTCGAAATTCCTGGTAAAGTCGTGTCAATGAGAATTCTATATTTACACCATGTTGGGAGATCGTCGAGCAATCCACTAGAGGGTTTGAGGAATGGCAACAGAGTTCTTGAAAAAAAAATGAACGGAGTTGGTGATTAGGCGAGAAACGAGGTGAGATTTTAGATCAAGTACATAGTTGCTTGGTGGAGCAACTCATCACTGCAGAGTTACAGCCTTCATTATTAATGCACTCGCTAATATCAACATTTCGTACCTGAAAAACGCCAATCAGTCACCACCATACTTCAGATGGGTTACAACCGGGTGTATCCCTAAATCTGGAGAATCTGAATTAAATTAGCAGTTCGTTTGGGACTTAGATGGATTGTGTCGAACAGACCTGTCTTCCTGGTTCCAAGACCTCGAGTTAAGCTGGTGTCATCTAATAGATATTCATTGATCTTGAGTATCCTTCTTCATAATCATCATTCGGTATGAATTATCTGACCTGGAACATGGAATCTGATTTTCAGCCCAGGAATATGGACTTTGTCGACCAAGCATTCGATTCAAAAAGGCTAGGCTCGGTGGCTC
Source organism: Galerina marginata (assembly GCA_023014335.1). Taxonomy (NCBI): domain Eukaryota; kingdom Fungi; phylum Basidiomycota; class Agaricomycetes; order Agaricales; family Galerinaceae; genus Galerina; species Galerina marginata. The sequence continues at coordinate 2,227,692 of JAECYW010000009.1, read as the reverse complement.
GATGCTTTCGCTGTCTTCCATCTGTCATGCATAAAGCTTCAGCACGATCTCGACTATCGGGGATGTTCCTTACATTGTTTACGGAATGTCGGCTGGGCTGCAGGGTGACAATCATTACAGCTGCGTGGAGGTCTGGATCGTCGTTGGCTGGGAAATCACTTGCATTAGGGTCGGCTTTGACAAAAAAGAATGACGGTAAAAGCTGAATCCAGAAGAAGAATAACGACGACGTGGCCTCTCATGAGATATGATCCTTCATTTTAAATTCAAGTTTGCACTGGATCGGTGAATGGGGTCTGGTTGGGGTATGGTGTCTTTTCGGATGCGGCGCCCCTTCGCTGGCCAGAAAATCCGAGAAAGTCGAAAGAGGGTAGATGTCTTGGAATTTTGTGTAGCAACCTTCCAATAACGAGGGGGGGGGATCGACATCCTGTGTCAGGCGTCACTGCATCAGAAGTTGAGCATATTCGGCAATGTCACTTAATCAGTGGCATCTACGATGCATCGGCGACAGACTAAAGATCTCGAGATGCGCAAAAGGAGAAGCTGGGCGGCCATAGACACATCTGAGAGTATCACTGTCGACGCCTTTGTGCGTATATGCGCATATATTAGCAACCGTGGCCGAGGTGATTATCCATGCAACAGTGATGCCTGAGATGTCTTGACGTCAATGACCTGGCAGCATCGCTCGCTGCCAAAAGTGTATGCGACTTTCTCTCGAAGTGTTCGCCCAAACGAGCAAGATAGATCCATGCGTAGCGGAGAAACTCTAGATGGGACAGAATGGCTGCAAGGGGGCGCTAGAAAGTTCGTTCTTGGACAGCTAAGCGAGATTGTGAGAGATTTTTCATGGTGATGAAGACTTCTTCCCATTGCGGACCGAAACGAGTCTTCATAGGTTCCGAAACACGGATTATGCAGGTAGCCAGGAGACAAAGAATACAATCATTCGAGATGAACCTGCTGGGTGGAGGGAATTGCGGAGGGATTAACGTCACCTCGGGGAATCGCCGAGGCTTGAAGTGGCCGCCATTTGCCATCGCATGCTCAGGAAGGAAAGTCCTTTTTGGCAGGGACCAGCGCGATAGACGAAGGCGTCGATGCGGAGCTTGGAAAAATGGAGATGTGTTCTCACAATAACGGATTGTGCCTTTGCGTTAACAACTGTTGGGGCCCGCTGACAGTTGAGGGGGTGACATGGACTGCCAAAAGCATTAGATAAAAATGCGACTGTCTGGCACGGGTGCAAAAATATCGTACGGCATGAGGTGATGGGGGTGGGCCGCGGCAAGCCATAATTGCAAGATGCGATTAAAATCTTGATTTCAAGGGGTTCTTATTGGGTGTTTGGCATCAGGAGGTTCAGGGAAGGCGACATTCAGCCTAACCTCTGGCGTCGATTTGCTATGGAACACGTTTACTCTGGAGATGAGGCGGGATAAGTGAGTAGGAGAAATTATATGAAGAATCAATGAAATTGAGGAGTTGGATGGCTATTGAGAAGGAGTTTGAAGGTTGAAAAGAGAGCCTGAAGTTGAGGGTGAGTCACAGAATGAAAGAGGTCACAGGGGTCACGATGACCCTGAATGTGGCATGAAGAGTGGAGGATATCGAGGATTGAATAACAAGTCGCTCACACCCACTCACCGTCCCTCTTCCTATTCCGCTCTCCCATCTTCTCTCTTTCCGACGCCATGGACGCCAATCCGCCCCCGATGCACCAACCCCCGTCGAGTTCCTCCCAAACACCCTCGTCCGCTAACCCTCACACGCCGTCTACATCGTCAACGGGACCGTGAGTCCTTTTCTTGCGATTGTCAGCGAAAAATTCACCTTCATACCAAAATGTAGGCAAATACGGTCGAGGATTACTGTCGTATGTGCAGAGGTCCGTTTCCTCTTTCTCCACCAATAACCACTGGGTCTAACTTCGTATATGCGCTCTAGTGCAAGCGTTTAAAGCTGAAATGCGACAGGAGGGCGCCGTGCGGCAGTTGTACCAAACGCGATACCGTCGTGAGGTGCATATATTCACCTGCAGCCGCTGAGAAAGTGTGAGTTCTCGTGCTATTCCATGTAAATCGTGAAATAATCCTCTTTAGGGACTTGCATTCTCTAAATAACCGTCTGATCCATGTTGAGACGCTCTTGGCCATGGTCACTGCTGGTCAAACCCCACCAGCATTCCAGTCCGTTTACCCATTTAGTTATCCTTCTGGTGTCGCGAATGCTTCTTCCAACCCTCCGCCGACATCCATTCCCGCTCACCCAGGATCTCACCATCACTACCACCACCATCATTATGCTGCCCCGTCATCTTACAGCTCTGCAAATGATTCCATTAAGCTCTCGCTTCAAGACATTGCGTCAATATGGTTGGAGGATCTGGATCTTGGGGTTCCATGGTTGTTCACTTCCACCCCTTCGGTACAGGAACACCTTTCCTCAAATTCGGGCTACATAAAACTCGAGCCCTCCTCCATTGACTTTGAGCTTTCTCACTCACATCATAACAGTATTGCTAGCCCTCTCGTCATTGACGTCGACACACTACACTTTTCTTCTCGGTTGCCGCGTTCATCATCCCCGCTCATGGACACCCAGCAACGCTCCTCTGCTCAACTGTTACTCCCTGCGTTGAGCATATACTATCCTGTGCCTTCAATTTCGCCACCGGGCACATCCCCTGCGTCCTCTTCTGCATTTCCGCATCATCCTTCTACATATTCGTTACCATTGCCTGCAAACGCGTCGGGATCTTCGCCATCTATGCCTCTGCCGCAACCCCAGTACAGCAGACCCCAAATCACACCCGCATTGTTGGCATTATTACCACCTCTTCCTAGATGTAAAAGCCTCTTGCAGACAGCCCGTGATGTATTTCGTGTTCGGCCCGTGCCATTCGAACCGGGCAGCTGCAAAGGTTGGAAAGGGTTTGAAAGTCGCTGTTTGGCGCTCATTGGAGGCGGGGCGAGCCAGGAGAGGGAACGGGAAAGAGCACGCAAAGAGAAGGCGAGAGAAGCTAAGCGAGCCAGGCAGATCTATTTCGGTGGGATTGCTGGGCTCCCTCAGGACGACACCGACATGGATGAATCCAATGGAAGCGGCAGCAGGAGTAAAGAATGCACCGACGAGCAAGGTAACCCGGAGGAACAGTCTTTGACATTCTTCGCAACGATGTGTGCCGTTTTGGCCATTGGAGCTGTCGTCCCTTCACCAGCTTTTCCCATGGCTGGTTTATCTGCTCCTACGGAAAGCCCAGCATTCTTTTATGCTCTTTCACAGCAAGCCCTTGGTGTGTGGGACACCCATACGACTTCTGGAATAGAGGCCTTGGACGAGGCGGAAAGAATGGATTACCTTTTGGCGTGCTTGATTGGCGTCGAATACCTGCTTCTCTCCGGATCGGCAGGTGGGAATGCAGAGAAGTACGAAAGGGACGGCGGGTGTGGTCCTATCTACGCGCTAGTACGTGTCAGCTCAGTTTCTTATTTTCTTACCAATGCTCATCCAATGGGCCTCCGCTTTTTTTTTAATATCTAGGTCGGCAAGTTGGTTACTGCTGCACGTGGAATGGGGCTCGGCCAAGACAGCTATTCTGGTCGTAAGAGCAAAGCCAGCCTTGGTGGAACTGACAAGAGGGGCAATGCCAGTGGGAGCATTTCGACCCGAGAAACGACGAAAAAGGAGAGGAAGGCTGAGAAGGAGCGTGCGAGGGAGGAGTGGAGGCGAATGGTTCTTTGGGACGTAATGTTTTACGACCTGTTCGTTTTTCTGTTCTCTTGTGTAGAGACCGTGCCGTTTTATTGACATCATGATTTGCAGATTCACAGCGGATGTGCTGGGCCACCAGCCATACATTGCTTCATATTCGTATTCTATGAAGCTGCCTGCGTGCTCTTCGCACATTGTTCCTTCTGATGGTGACGATCGCGGTTCAGACGACGAGGACCCGGATTTCGGCAGTGCTATACAAACGCAGCCCGATGAGTTCAACTCCCAGCATAGGCGGCAGTCCATCCCGAGTAGTGTCGCCTATGACCTGGCTGATGCCTGTGAACGCGACGAGACGTCTTACCTTGGCGCCCGGTATCGGTGTGTGCAGTTATTTATGTTTTGACTTACATACCTAACAGACTTCAAAATTTTAGTTTGACACAGCTCGCGCAAACCGTAAAACACCGGATATCTCATCCTGAATGTTGTTGTGGCTACACTTTTGACCAGGCTGCCTCCCTCGAAGACGATATCAGACGCTGGCAATCCAGTCTTCCATTGTCTCTGAAAGTGCCGGAGCCTGCGTTGGAAGCCTCTGGCTCACCGTCTCCCGTCCGCGACCTTCCTGAGGGATCAAACCTCACTGACAAAGCTCTGCACGCTCAGAGCTGCGAGTTGGCTACGATGGCGAACTTGCTGATCGTGAAAATATATTTGCCTTTCCTGCGCCACGCTGCTGCTTCCGCCGCGGCAGTTGGACAATCAACTTCACTCGGGACGTCGTCGACGTCACCTTCTGCAACCGGGATGACAGGAGGAAATTCTCCTGTGGTGCCAACTAGTGTCAGCTCACCAGCATCGCAGGCCACAGTCCATGCTGCTCAGACAATTATCCGAGCAGCAAAAAACCTTCAAGTGACACAACCGTCCTCGAAAACTGTCAATAGTTTATCGGAGGTTCTGCCTACCATGTTCGACTTTTACTCACTTGACAAGATCGTGTTCGACTGTGTTCTCATTTGCGCACATACTGCGCTTTCTGGCAAGACGTCAACCTTCGCCTTTGATGGGGCAATGCTGTCGGATAACGTCATCTTAGGTTTGAATCTGCTTTCGGACCCATGCTCTGGACCTGGACTTGGGGAAACCCAGAAGAGGGTGATTGAAGCTTTATCCAAGCGTATTTTACAACGTGGTGGAGGTATGAATTTGCTGAAGCGGAAACACGATCAGGTTGACGGTTCTTCCGGCGGTATGTCCTATCATCAAATTTGTTGATCCTCCAGGTTAATCCTTGTAAATTGTTCTAGTGACTGCAACCTCCTACTCGTCGACCAAAAATGCTGCTGCTGGTAGTAATGGGATGACCATGATGAATGGTTTTGACTTTAGCAACGCGCATGCGAGCCCAGATGGTCAATACCTGCATGATGGCCCTCCGATTGTTCAGCAACAGCATAATAGCTTGATAGATATTTCTTCGTCGTCAAATTCTTCTCGCTCCTCCGTCCCTCCCGGATCTTCGATAGGTTCCTTCCCCCAGGATCAGCTCCAACGAAGCGAACAGCAGAAGACAGACTTGGCATCTGCTGTAACCTCGGTTGCCGCTGTGCGTCTTACCAGGAACAGAGAGCAGGATCAAGAACTTGAGAAGGAGAAGAAGCACCCCAAGAAGACGCATTATCCTTCAGTCGGTATTCGTGTGCGACCCAACAAAGATGGAGCCCCTCGATCGCGGGGGCAGTCTGTCTCTTCTGGCCCTCAGCATCCTCCTCTCATGACAACGACGCCGAGGCCATTGCCTTCCGCAGAGTCTGTTCTCACTTACCAACAGCAGATGAAGCAAAAAACGAAAACTATGGCCTCTGCCTCAGGTATTTCGAGCGGTAACAAAGATGACGTCCAGCGTTCTCGTTCCTCGTCGATTAAACTTGCTCGAACGGAACAGCAGTCACGGCAGAGGCAGCCTTCCGACACCGACTATACCTTACCATTTGGGTCGCTCCATCAACCTTCGGACGCAATGGATACCGAGACGGCACATAGAAAACCTTTCTCTATGCACGATTCCAGAGTGCAACAGCAACAGCTCTCTCCCGACCACTCTCCGTTCAGTCCGCGCGTCTTCGACCAGACCCATTCGACGTATGACCAACAACAATCTTATGATTCAGGTTCAGCGTCTTCGGGAGTACATACAGACGGGATGGGGTACAACGCGGTCTCGAGCCCATTCTCGAACTCGGGTGGCCCGCCTTCCTCTTCTGGTTCGCCTTTTGCGTCGACCAGTACCACGAGTTCTGGACATCCTGCTACACCGACTTTTAATTCTCACCAACCCACACCCCCTGTCTTCGGTCCTCAGCCCCCTGCCCCGCCTCCCTCGGCCAGTCCAACAAACTACTTCCACACCCCGAGCACCTATAATAGCTCCTTTAGTCACTCTTCCTCGCCCCCCAGCCTGCCCAATCACCATCAAAGTATGTCTCTCTCGGACATGGGCCTTGACCAGAATATGGTTCCTGTTCCTGGGACCCCGGTCTATGACGTAAAGCCGAGCATGGACCGCCATACTCAGCATCATCTGCTTCAACAGCAACACCATATGCCGCGCCAGCCGATGGGACCCCCTTCCAATTCCTACGAGGACCACGAAATGCCTGGACACCTTTCCATGGGGATGGCATCAGCCCCACCATGGCCTCCTAATCAACAACAATCACAATCACCACAGACTACCCAGTCGTATTGGGAGAACGACGCTGCTTACAGATTCTACGCGTAATCGATGTTCATCCCCGCGCCAAATCCCTTCCCCCACCTTATCATTTTAACTCAACGACCTTTCAGTTGTCGATCGCTGTCATGTTTACCCATTCGTATTTTTACTATACCGACATCTCCTAACGTTCTCTGTATCATATAATATTTACCTCTGCTCTATCGGCTACCCTGCTATTTCGCTCTTTATACACATACTATGTCCGTCACTCCGCATTTCTCTTCACTGTAACCATTACTCTTTTAGGATTTCCAGCTATTCGTCAAACGACAGAAAATCGTTATGCCGTGCATTTCAAGCACGATAGAATATCCCTTAGACTTAAATCACGGATATGAAGTCATCATGCCTTCTATTATACACTCGCGATTGATCGGTAAGGACTTGTATGGAGTTTTGTACACAGGCAAGGCTTCCGACATTTTTTTGCTAATATTTCTCGAAGTCTCGTGCGGTCTGTAGCCCAAATGCACGAATTTAAATAAATAAAAAACATCCTGCAACTACATCTCTTGTCCTCCCACAACTCTGGGCCTTCTATAATAATTACCGACCTCGCCTTGAGAAGTCAAACCATCGACGAAAAAAGCCTTCCATGATTTATGTAATGAGATCTGATAATGAATTTGGTCGCAATGGGCCCATTCGAACAAATAAGTATGTGAGACGGGTCAGGCCTAAGTAAGTCTGACAAACTTGCAGGGATGCTGCGAGAAATGAGGTGGAATGCTGTACCGTGCATGAATTGAGCGACCATAATTTCTCTGCTGAGAAAATTGCCGTACTCAGAGTTGCTATTGTGTTCCGAGTGGTTTCCCCTGTTGTCAACAAGGCATTGGTAAGGATGCCCATCGCCCCATCCATTTTTTAATCTGAGATATTGCTGCTGTGATTCCTATTTCTTCTACCTTTGATGTAAGAAGATGGATAGCATGAGCTCCAAGATAAGAACAGAAGATTTGGCACACCTGGATTCAGATTCGCCACCTTCAGCACAAGGAGATCCTTCCGAGGACCGAAACGAAGCAATCATTTCATGTCATCTTCACAAAATTATTCTCACTCATATGGCTTTACAAATATTCAAAATGTTACATATTTCATGGGCGGTCGATCTTCAGAGTTCGGAGCAGCAATAATACGCAGTCTGAAGGCCAAGCAAGGATTTTCTCGTCAGAAAGAAAGAAGAGTCAGCCATCAGACCTAATTTTCAGGCTTTTGAGGTTTACAAACACCCGTCAAAGAGTTCAAGAAGGAAATTGACGGTTGGCGAAGGCCAAATTTTATTAATATTAAGGCCAGTTACTTAAGCGCTGGTCTGTGTGGGAAGTTTTATTTCCAAAAGCAGAAATGTAGCGCTGATTGAGCGCTGACTCGGACGAAGACCGAGCTGTCCCCCATCTTATGATTCTTATCCATTCAGCCCGCAGCCTATTTTGTGCTAATGATATAGTCGGACCTGCCATATACCTTTCCGGTAAATTGTGGACCCCACCTATGAGCCGATAACTCGACAACGGCCAACACACGGTTCGGAATCCCTTGATGACTGTCGAAGAATTACTGACAGTTTGACCGCTCTTAATCGAGCTTGTTCACATTGTTGCCATTGGGTGCATTAATCTGTTCGGATGTAAATCAACTCTTTTGACGGCCAGTTTTATATTTGTCGTGACTCTAAAACTGTCCCACTGCGGGAGTGTCATTCACGACCTTGGCTGTCTACAATCCAGTCCCAATCCAGTCCTTGTTTCGTGGTTTGATATAAGTAAAGAGAAGATACTGCGCATGAGAGACTCCCCTAGTGGCTGGCACCTTTCAAATGTCCCTTCTTTTCCTTTGGGGAACAGAAGCTATAGCACTGTGCACCTCGCGCCGGTTTATTTCTGCCAGGGGCACGAGTAGTTACAAAAACTATCTCCCAGCTGTCTGGGTGGTCCATGAGTAGTTGATAAACAGGTAATTTTAACTAGAAGCGCACGGATTTTGTGAATGACAGAAATTCAAGGAATATTTACCAGCCTACCAGTTAAAGAACGAACCTGCCAAGTTTAAGCAATCGTTATCAGTTGTATCAGTTGTTCACCATAGTTTTCTATAGCATAGTCCTTCAAACAAAATTGCGACGCCCGTTTTCAAAAGCCCTTATTTTGAAGCACGATTTCTCTTTCAAATGCAAGGTCCCTTTTCCGATCAATTAATCACGACTCGCGGGCCGGGATGTCCAAGATTGGCTGGTCGGTCTTCGTTACTTAGTCCCAGACTATCACTACGAAATAACCATGGAAGATCAACTTGCGCCTTTTCTACGATCCAACGACCCACCTTCTGAAGCAGCAATTGCCCAGGTAAAAGGGCTGCTTCTGAAGCCTTCAGCAGAGCTTCTTGCCACCGATGCAGAAATTCAGCGCCTGGACCTGCTAATGAATGCTTTGAACCTGGAGGCCTATGGCATTTCCAGTTTCACTGACTCAAATTTACTGGACCTCATCAGCAGCAGGTTTGATGCATGGAAACGGGGTGCTGTCACGTCCGCCTTGAAACGTGTCAGGCTGGACTTTTGCCGGCAGAAGCAGCTTCCTGACATTGAGACGGCGGTGTCCCGCTTTGCAGAAGGGGCTGGTGTGAAGTTGGAGTTTGAATTGACATATTCGAAGGCGCTGCACAGGAGTTTCCAGCCTCTTTCGCCGATGCTTTGGGTTGATGCTAGATGGTCGCTCGTGGTCGTTGGATAAAGATGGCCCCTCATTATTTTATTGAACTCTTTCTCTTTGATGAACAAGGATAATTCAGAGATCAAAGGAACCACATTTGTTAATGTCTACAGTAGGGGATAGGTCGCTCGTCGAGATCATCTAGCCCGTTATTTATTAGACCTCCGAGTCTGCGTTCTTGGCTGCATGAAACTGATGTGATTAGTTTGAAGGCCCTTCTGTGGCGGCCGGTTTAGGGTACATACGACCGTGATCATCTAGAGTCGGATCAGAGTGTCATAGAAGTCGGATCCGTCTCTCTGGATCAGTGGACGACAGAATCCTCCAGACCATTGATGTCGTAAGTACTCCAAGGAATAACCAAATATTCAGCACTCGGACGGAAGCTTAATCGTCTGCGACCAGTCGTCTGAACCCTGAAAGTGACAATTGGCCAAGGAGTGGGTACTGCGAATACAGGCCATTTTCACAACCGTGACGACTTAATTTTGAACATCTTCAAAGGTATTCGGCTGCTCGGCTGTTCGGAAATGCCTGACCGCGATCGCGACTGGGGTTTGAGTGGTTAATTTCGTCGAACTTGATCGAAGGATCTTCACGATCATGATACCGTACCAAACCTAATGATAGACTCGGCGTTTTTTCATATTTCGAGCTCGAGTGCGCTACTCACCAATGGTCTGACTGTCAGTGCATAGGCTGTTCGCCGGGCACTGCCTGTCTGGGCCGATCTGAATGCACCACCTCCCACTGGCTCCCATGCTTAGACGACGCGCTGATATTTCCATTGAAGCGTGTATATAGACCGAGAGTTGAGATGGTATATGTACCGTCGTCGAGACAGGTCGAGACATATTGTGTTTATATCGATTATTTCGTTATCCCAGGTGTTCTTGGCTGCTTGGACCTTCCTCTGTGGCTTCTAAACTTCTGACGTTCGACAGAATTATTTGTGCAAGGGGATGGTGATTATCTTGCAGTTAGTTACGATGTAACCGTGGGTTTAGATCCGGCTGTTGCATGACAAAAGTCATAGCCGGCCGCATACCGTCGAGAAGGCGCCATTGGGAGGTCTCGACATTGGGCTCTATGACGCTCGCAATTCTAGCGCAGTTCCAGGGACGCCGCACTCAGCTAATCCATCACTCCAAGTCCGTCCTGGATTACGGGAGACCAGTGCCCAGCTGTGGTTGATGCCGAAAATCCATAGGCGAGGCGTTTGGACTTATCGATTACTGTAAGGCAAGGGAAATATCAGGGGCGATCTAAGAAAGAGGTTTAGTGCTCACGTTCTTTCATATCATGAAGGTATTAAATCATTAATGTGTGCTCACGTCCACGTCAAGCGAACTGCTGCGGAGAAGCTGCAGCTTGAAACGGTTTGGATAAGTCTCGAGATATCCAACCCAATCATAGCCAGGAATGCATTCAACACAGAGAGCGAGAGAGCTTGGACGCTTTGCAGGAGAACCATAACCTATTCTGACACAGGAATTGCGCGATGGCGATTTATCAGATTGCGTAACTGAGTCGGGTAATAATAGTTTGACAGATTTCGCCTTTCTAAGTATATTACCTTTTCTTGGGTAGCTGTGAGAGCCGGAGACGTCACCAGAATTGGTACGAGTTGCATTCTTACTCCTCGCTATCCATGGCAGTAGACATATGACTCAGCCAGCCTGAACGATGCCGGAGGAGACCCTAAAATTTTGAACAGCTAACGCGATAGAGTAAAGGGTCGAGTTTGAACGAGTTTTTTCCGTGAAAGAAACAACCCAAAAATATGAAATGTTTTCTGGGCTGTCGTCTAAGGTTTTGGATACGGCATGTAAGGCTCGATCCGGAGCGCTATCGAGAGAAAAATAACCTGTGAAGCGGATTTGTGCAACGAGGCAAAGGGGTAAGGATTAAAATGGAGGTGCATGGGACGGAACTGGCAGAGCTGTAGGCGGACTTTGGGAGGAAGATCTAATTGCGCCCGAGAACACCGTGCAGTCGTTGGGAGAAGCTTCACAGTGCCGTGTGCCTCCTCTACCTCGAACCATATTCCTCATCTTTCTTTCTCCTCCTCTCCTCTTACCTCCATATCAAATTATGCCACAGGCGGCGAGGAAGGACCCCCAGAGCCAAAGAGCACAGGACAAGGAGTCCAAGCGAGCCAGAGGTGCGCTATCTTTTAGGGTCAGTTACTGGGTATTTCTCGTGGTTGACCATCGTCTAGGCGCATTATCCTGTGCAGAATGTCGTCGGTAGGTCATACAAGTCGTTTAGAACCCTGGTCGTGGTTGGGTGCAGAAAGCAAGGTTGAATTGATGCCGCCACCGATCACGGAAATCATATGTATGCCCCGCTTGTGATATGTTTGCTAACTTGTATGGCCTTCTTCTCTTTCTAGACTCAAGCTGAAATGCGATAAAACCGTACCGTGTTCAAGGTTCGTGCTCAATGGTGTACTTTGTTAAATAGTGCTCATTGAAAGCCCCTTTCTTGCTGCCACTGATCTCATCAATTATAACGTAGCTGCAAGCGAAGAGGGTGTTCAGCCATTTGTCCCAATGGGAGTCTCATAACTGGCCAGGGAACGCGGTGAGTGGGAGGCGAAAGTGTCGCGAAATGACCGCCGGCCTTGTGGCTTACTTGTTTCCAAGGTTCGTTCTCGCGGATACCGAGGTACTGCACCAGAAGATCGCAACCATGTCCGACCGCATTCGTCAACTCGAGGACGCACTTGCAATCCTGCAATCATCACTTAATGGACCGACTGGAGAACCCCATCCCCTTCTCGAGCGAGAATTGCTCAAAATCAAGTCCTCAATTGAATTGCACTCTGCTTCTAACGCTCCTGGCGGAGAAGAAGGGGCCGAACGTGACGACGAGGACGAAGATGGTGGAGAGCAATACATTGACGCATTTGGTACTTTGGCAATACGAGACGATGGTGCAGCCACGTTTTATGGAAGGTCCGCTGGTTCAGAGGTAGGTGTCCATGGTTTAGCCTTCGTGCACAACTAACCCATGGCTTCTGGAATAGTCTCTGCTTATCGTGCGTTTTACACCATATTGTTCTTGCTTCACCCGTTTCTCAAGCTACTAATAGGGAGAAGTATCATCACCCTCTTCAACATACCCCGAAACACCACTGAACGAACCTTCGCCTCCACATCGCTATGCTTCGTCCTCCTCATCGTATGCGGACTTCAACAGCAATTCAACGTACCAGCATATCAATACCGGAACTCTAGAAAACTCAGTAACAACCTTGGCGGCGTCCTTCCCTCTGGCGCCTTCGCTTTCGCATGGCAGTTCCTCCGCGGCATCTGTAATGTCGTCCTCGTCATCTTTCAATCCCTCGTCACTTACGTCTTTGTCTCGCCTTTCGCCAAAGCATCCCATTACTCTACAAATGCTTACTGCGCAGTACCTGCCGCCATACACGGAAGCCTTACGCCTCGTCCAGCTCTATCTCGAGCAAGCTCCCTGGTTCTTCGGCGCTGTCACGCAGAGGCAGATCGAATCGGAACTTCTCCCGCTCTGGTATGAAGAAGCGGCTGCTGCCGCCCCTTCGGTGTCTCCTCCCGCTGGGGGCCTGGCACCCAGCACTACCGGTACGGCAACGACGAGTGAGTCGACACATCGCACGGGCACATCTCACGACCTGGCTTTGCTGTTCGTCATATTCTGCTTCGGTGCTTTGACAGACACAAATCTGCCCCCTCCACCGGACAACGCGCCCGCAGAAAAGTTCTATCAACTAACAAAAGCGGCACTGACTTTGGATCCTGGTGCTGGTAGAGGTGTTACAGGTAAAACATATTGATTGTAGAATTATCTAATCCTTAATGCTCACGCCGAGTACTGCCTTTCAGCAGACCCCAAAGTTTCCAGGAACGGTATACTTGAACGGCCACCTTCCGTAGCGACCGTCCAAACGCTGAGCTTGATGGCAATATATGAGGGAATATGCAGCGGAGAGAACAGCATTGAGACAACATGGGCTCTCATGGGTCTGGCTTGTAAATTATCCCAAAGTGTGAGTCATTTGATGCTATATCCATACTTTTTGTGCCTTATTGGTTATCGATACTAGATTGGCTTACGTTCGTATTTTTCTATCAATGTGGGACCAATCCTCTTGAACTGACTTCTCTACAGATCGCGACTGTGCACGTTGGAAGCTGACTCCAGCCGAAGTTCAGAAACGAAGGGCGCTATTCTGGGAGCTTTTTATCACGGACTGCTGGCAGGTGTGTTTGTTTTTATCTCCTTCACCTGTGAAGGGAGCTAACTGTGGGACATCTTGCCTTACAGAGTCTAGCTACAGGTCGACTAGCGACTTTTTCTCTTCCATTCGTTGACTGCGAGTTACCCGCGGATCCTGATCAAACAATCGCGGACGACGGTTCCGTCCAGCCAAGTTGTGAGTATTTTCTTGCAGGTCTCTTGCAGCACCTCGTTAACTTTGTTCAGTCCCATATTGGAAAGCTCGCTTTGGCGCTGAGTGTGTCTCAGCAGTTGTCCAAGGTACTCTCACTTCCCGTGCGCCTAAATACTCCATCATTCTCGACCTGGATCGGAAAGTCCGCGATATGGATTTGCCATTATACGCCCAAGGCCCTCCACCACAGAGCCTTGGGTTGGCTCAGACGATGTCGCACTTCATGCCGCAGAATTATCGGGAACTCAGTAAGTCCCTTCTTCTGTTCATGTTTTCTTTATCCTGACGGCCTTTTGACCTTTTACCAGCCTTGCTGTATATCCATCGCTGTTTCTTCGCTCATGCTATCTCGAGTAACCCCTTGGATCCCATCAAGAGCCAATACGCACCTTCGTTCCTTGCTGGCTATCGAAGTGCTTGCACCATCATAGCCTCTGTCAAGCTGCAGTTCTCCATGTTTCCCGCTCAGATCGCGCGCTTTTGGGTGCTCTGGACACATGCGTTCTCCGCCTCGGTATGTATCTTTATGGCGGGTGATATAGTGTATCTAACTGCCTGTCTAGGTGATGTTGGCTTCCGTTGCCACGCATAGTTCGCGGTCAAAGATCGCCCCTGCAGCATTGCTGGAACTGCGAACTGCGTGTGATCTTTTTGAGACCGCTGCAGCTTATGGCGGTAGGGCGGGCAAGTTCCTTGTGCGTATAGTTATTACATGATGTGACACCCAAAGTCTAACGTTAAGCATTATGCAGCCTATTCTCAGACGTTTGCAGAGCAAAGCCCAAGTAGCTTACCGTGATGCAAATAGTGGTATCCCCACGGCCATTCCTAACGACATCTTCAAGCCATCGCAACCAAACGAGGCGAAAGACGAACTATCCATATTCAGCGGCAAGACTCACACCGTCAGTACCAAGGTGACGCCGTCCGGTGGCTCCGCACCTGCCCCCATCGCACCTGCCCCATCTATGCCATCACGCGGATCGTCCAAGTCCGCGCGCTCAGTCAGCGACTCGCCAAAAGCATTGATGGACCACCCGTCGTTCGCAGGTGTCCACCCAAGTTTGGTCTCCGAACTCAACATGTTCCATGGGCATATCAAGGCGCAAATACAGAATGCATATCGAAGTGGGGGAGAATTGTTTAGTGGCGTGCCCATGGTCGTGGATCCTGTTGTGAGAGGCTCTCCAGTTCGACCCAAATTGGTTACTCAACCGCCGCAACCACCACCGTATCAACAACAACATGTGCAACAGTACCACCACCAGCCCCACCTCCCCCAGCAGCAAAATGACCACCAACAGGCGATGTATCAAGCCAAGATGAAACAAGAACAATTCGAGAGACAGGAGGCAGAAAGACTGCAAATGGAGCGACTGGATCAAGAACGAAAAGAGACAGAACGCCGCGAGATGGAGAGACAGGAGATAGAGAGACAGGAGCTGGCGAGGAAGCAGCAATTGCAGCAGCAGCAGGAGATCCAACGCCAACAACAGGAAATCCAGAGACAACAGCAGCAAGAACTCCAGCGTCAACAACAAGCACAGGCACAAGCGCATCAGGAAGCCCTCCAGCAACAGATGGAAATCCAACGCCAGCAAGAGAAGCTTCAGCAACGTCAGAGACAAGAACAGTTCCGTCAGCAGTTGGAGATCCAACAGCAGCAGATGGGTCGATACCACGCACAGGCTTACGACGACGCCACCCAACGCCATGGATATACCACCGTGCCTGCCGTTCCTCTTGATGGGCCCGCGACGTCCCATCCAGCGCAGCAAATACCTGCGCCTTCCCAATATCACCAGCAGCAACACCATCGACAACCTAGCATCGAACGCACCTACCAGTTCCCACCGCCAGTGCCGCATCCTAACCCTCCTGCACAACAACATCAGCACCATCAACATGTATCTCAGTCACATCCTCAGCCAATACAGCCCCAACATACAGGTGTACCGGAACATACTTCTCAACCGCAACAACACTCCATGTACGCCATTCCCCCGGAATACTCTCATCATCCCAGCCCCGAGTCGACGCATTCAGGGACAGCCTCCGTCAACTACACACCACCCAGCACGTCCTACGGCCACCCAATGGGAGTCTCTCCTCATGCACCTTCGTCTAATGTGGCGTATATTCCAGATAGCTACAAGTACTGGCCTGCCGCATCGACCTCATTTGCCATGCCGGACCAGCAAACGACGTCCGGATATGCCGCTGCTCCAGGACCTGTACATCATCAACATCAGCAGTATACACCAGAAAGTGCATTGCGCGGCATCGCTGCTGATGACCGAAGCTTGCAGGAGACATGGCAAACGTATATGAGTAATGTAAGCACTCTCCCGCATATGTTCCCTGGCACCCTTGTCTTACTGGACCCATTTTCAGGTTGGGTCTCCCCGACAGTTCTTCGAAGATTGAGTTGCATTGAGCACGGACTTAGATTCGTTGCTTCTCCGGATTCCCTGGTTATTGCCCCAACCCACTGCCTGGAACGCATACAACGCATCTCTCTGTATTTGTATTTGTTTCTGCATCTGCATCTGCATCTGCTCTATATCCATACATAACGCATCTATTCGTTAAACCCGATAGTACTACCATTACCACCTTGCTTTCGTCTTCTTTGGAATCTTGCTCTCCCTTTTTGCGATATTGTTGTGGCTTGGCTCTGTTTTGTTGTCGTGTTATCCGTCGTATAATCGTTTCTTCAAATAGATTGTATTTTACCTCCAGCCATGTAAATTATACTGACCGCGTCTGTGCAGTGTCCAGCAGCCTAAGAGATGTAATTCTAATTGATGTACAGTGAGTAGTAAACCCGGGAAAGATCGGCATGGAGGTAGGAAGAACAGGAGACGGCATATAAAATCGTATTCGTGCCTCAGTCCTCGAGTGACAACTCGATCGAATTATCTCGACATCGCGTCGGCGTCTGGGTTTTGTGATCTGGGTTCGGAGGTATGAGGTGGCCCACCAATATCCGAATCATGAAGTATGCCATCTCTGGCGAGAACGGCGGTATCAAAGCTCCAACCTCCAGGCGTCTGGAAAGGAATCGGCGGGGGCGCCGCCAAAGGCAGCTGGCGCATATCAATGTCCACTCCACCAACATCGTCACCGGGTCGAAAAGGGGCATCATCGCTCCCACGTCGTCTCAGACTCCTTTGCGCATGCCCTCTTTCTCTTTCGATCTCGTGTTCGCTATTCACGAATGATCTTACACCCTGTGAGCCGAGAGCCCTCCGTCCGGATTGAGATGGCACCACTACGAGAGGGTGGCGGGCTTGAAACTCCTCATCTCCAACACTAAGACTTCTTCCTCTTCGCCCGACTGGACCTACTCCTACATCCATGTCATATGCACCCACGCCAGCGGCAACGTTACCTTCGGGAAGAGTCTGCAGCCCAAAAGTTGGATTATCCATGTGCTGGCGGAAACGCTCCATATTGGAATCCAACCTTGCAGGCTGTCCAGTTTGCCCATGACCTATTGCGCGATGGACGTTGAGGAACCGATCTTCTGCATCTCGACGCCGCTTACCCGTCTCCGTGTTTCGACGGATTTGATGGCCGGTATGTGGAGAAAAGGTATCGGAAGACCATTCGGAAGTGGTGTATGATCCGCCTTCATCGATGTCCATGCCGGTCCACAGTCCAGCATCCTGATGAGCTTTACTGGAAAGATCTGCAGCGGTTCGCCGGCCAACCTCCCTCGTCTGCAACAGCGTCGCTTGTCTGACTTGACCGAGATTTCCAAATACTGGAATGAGTGAAGCAGAAGTGGCGGGCTCGAAATGGACGACATGTTGTACATCCATGTTTTCTGGCAACCTGACTGAATGCGGGCCGACATTTCTTCCAGAGAATTCCGAGCGGTCGATGCGTTGATGCTGTTGTAACCGCGACAGCAGTTCCTGGGGTTGTAATCCTGGGTCAGAGGGGTATTCATCCCCGAGTAGTAGATGATATTGGTCTGGATCAGTAAGCGAACCCACTGGTCGAATGTTTCCGGTGATCATAGACGTCGATTCCGCGGCTGGTGACGAGGTCGACATTGAGGCCGAATTTGAGACCGTTTGGGCCAGAGCTAAACGAATGGAAGGGTTCGATTGAACTAAGAGAAGGGTTAGCCATGTCACACCTAAGCCCAGAAAAATAAAGCAATAGGCGAGT
Organism: Galerina marginata; assembly: GCA_023014335.1. Lineage (NCBI taxonomy): Eukaryota > Fungi > Basidiomycota > Agaricomycetes > Agaricales > Galerinaceae > Galerina > Galerina marginata. The sequence continues at coordinate 2,209,859 of JAECYW010000009.1, read as the reverse complement.
CTTTTTGCAAAGACTGAGAAAGAAAGATTGGTAGAAAAAGTAACGCAGTTTGGAAGTTTTCAAGGAAAATAAAAATGTCACGTATTAAGGTACTAGTACCAAGCATATAGTTGGACAATAGCCATAATACGGAAAACAAAATGATATAATTGTTGGGCCTTAGGCAACGGGATTTCTGGACGGTGACGATCATGATGACGCTGAAATTCTACTCACCACTGAAGGAATGCAAAAGGTTCATCAAAACCTCAATCTGTCCATTTTGTTCAGCCACAGCCCTCCTCATCGTACTCATCTCCAACTGCATGGCTCCTTGAGTTTCCTCTAAATCCCGGACTTTCGCCTTCAGAACTTCATTTTCGCCCCTCAAGTGGTTGACCTCTACCTTCACACTTGCTTGAGATGCCAACCTCGAGATGAGGTCATTACTGCGCGAGTAGCCTTGATCGGAATTGGAATTAGAGGATCTTGGGTAGGAACGAGAGTTGGAGGAAGACGCGTAAGGAAGAGATGAGGAAGAAGATGTATTGGAATTGACATTATCAGAGTGAATCGAGCCAGAAGATGTACCAGCCGAGGTTTTCGAGGGGGTCACTTTGCGTTTTATCTTTTGAAGATCATCTGGCCTGTCGCCGTGGAAGTCTGGGTGCCGAAACGTAGCAGTCTGTAATAAGAATTAGGGAGAAAAATTGAAGCTGATGCGAGCGCATATATACCTGTTCACCAGGTTGATTAAACTCGGTTTGCTTGACTTTGTGGAAGTCGTATTTATTTAGTTGCCGCACGAAGGAGGGAAAATTGGAATGGTTAAAGACTTGGGGCAAGACGGTCTTCGAAAATTCGTTGATGTTCTATGACGATCGTTAAAAGTCAAACGTCTGAGACAAAGATAGGAAATCACTTTGACGACGAAGCAATCCCTCTTCGAACCCCAGCAAACGACGGATTGAGTGGAACCATCTTCAAGCATGCTGTAAAGGTTGCAATGTAAGTAATCAGACGAGTGTTAAAGAAGAAAGAAAATTTCTTGTAGAGCTTCCTCGCGAAATCGGACACCGCCGTTGTCATTACAAGGTCCTGGGCTGGGGACGAACGACCAACTAAATCAATGGTGTTATTGTCGCCTGCAGCTATCTCGTCCAACTCGTTGTTCGGCATGATCTTTGATATTGTGGAGGTAATGTAGAGGTTGTGCGATGACGACGATCGACTCTGATGTCGGAATGGTATGGGGTTTCCCTGATGAACCTCGGCAGTTGGGATTCCCACTGGCGTGTTAGTTCGTGTTATTCAGATCTCGAATAGGACAACAAGAAGGCTCGTTGCATAGCTTATCCGCAAAGGTTCACAGTAAGGTACCGACATGGCCAAAAAAACCACTCATGTATACGAGAAGCCCCGCCAAAGGTAAAGGTACTCGGTCTCCATATTCTTCGACTACCTGGAGCCAAATAAAATCTGGTCAGAACTACGACGGCTCGAGCGAAGGATGGCGATGTGCGCAGATCAAACCTCAAAAATGCCTTAGCTGTGTTAGCAAAAGCGATCCTAGAGTGCAGTGATATCGAGTCCGCTGTGCGTTGGAACCCTCTACAGGATCCGATTGGCTGGACCACAACTGCACCACCTTTCTTGGTGCTTGACAATGCGAACCATGGTGACATCTGAACCATTGTGCGTTCGAGGTTGACTACGCCTGGACATAGGGCACTGGGAAGATTCCGGTGAAGTGGCGGAAGGCAATCTTCGTTCGGAATGGATTTCTTCACTGGCGGCAGCTGGTAGCAATTATTCTTCTCACTACCCGCGTTCCTAGTCGCAAAAGTGGACTGCATGCAGTGAAAAGGTAGATGATTGATTGAACATGATGCTCGTCAAGAAGGAAGGGGTTAGTAATAGGTAGGAGGGTTATATAACCATGTTTCTCACCGTACCAACTGATCTGCGTCTGCCTATTTCGGCGGACTGGCTCCTAGTACGGTCCAGGAGAATTGGCAGTGGCGATCGTGTGTATACGGTGTGGATTTTCTTCTTCATATGACTGATCACGAAGTAGTAGCCATCTTCGAGAGGATTCGTTGAGTGAGATGCATATGATGGCCCTTTCGTTCTCATCCGAGTCCGCCCATAAAGACCTCGGGTTTTGCCCCACACACCTACACAAGACGTTTTGACCACTATGCCGGGAGCAGCTGTAGGTTAATTTATTCGAGGTGCTGTTACAAAAAAGCAGAGATCCCCCAGTATTAATATATTCCTCGCTTCAGTTTCAGCCAAGGGCGATTTAAATTTACCCCCCGTCCTCGGACCTCGATGCTGGGCAATATTTTTACACTAGTACTGAAACCTGCTCTCCTAAGGTTTGTTACTTGTCAAAGCCACAGGGGGACATCGACTCACAGGTCCCGACGTGGCAAGGTGCATCGCCAGGGGAATAAACGTACTTCCAGGTCAACGGTTATGCGATGCGCATGCCTTGGGAATGAGGCAGTGGACTGCAAACCCTAAATATTAAATATTCTTCAAATATTCATCTAGCAGCTTTTCCCTATTTTTTGGAGAGGATGCAAAGGCCGATACTGTTGTCTGTCAAAGCAACTCAAACTCAACACTTTTGGCTGCTTGCTTGTTTAAATTTTACATGGATTTAATCTAACATGTATTCTGGTCGAATGATAATAGGTTTACCGTGACCGGGCCAAATAAAGTCCCCGGCAAGCAGTGGCAACAAATGTCGCCCTACCCACTCACAGATGCCAATCTATTTGCCAGACCCTGCATCTGTACAGCGCGCAGTGCTATGGCCCTCTTCATCCCTTCCAGACCAGTTCGCATAGTTTCATGGCCCTCCTCTAGGTTTCGGACTCTTGCCTTCAGATTTTCACTTTCATCCTTGATCTGCTCGATCTCAGTATTTATACTGGCCCGGAGAGCTAACAGCGGGGTGACATTGTGGGTGCGCGACTGACATTGGTCAGAGTCGGAATCGGAGGCAGGCATATAGGGAGGGGGCGATGAGGCACCGGGGGCATAGTATGCGTCGTTCGAGGGTAGCGAGCTAGTCCTGGGCTTCAGATTGGTCAATTTGCGTTTTATGTTTTGAAGGTCGTCTGGCCTATCGGCGTGGAAGTCCGAGTGGCGAAATATGCAGGTCTATAAATTCATAATATCAATTCGAAGTTAGATTGTGGAACTCAGATTGTGGAAATAAAATCGCATACTTTTTCTCCTACGAGATGAAAGTCGGTTTGCTTGACTTTGTGGAAGTCATATTTATTGAGTTGGCGCACAAAGGAGGCAAAATTGGAATGGTTAAAAATGCGTGGCAAAACGGTCATCGAGAATTCATCTATGTCCTATCATGGTGGTCAAAAATGACATCTTGAAGCTAATGACTAAACTCACTTTGACGATGAAGCAATCCCCCTTGGAACCCCAACACACAATCGACTGAGTGGAGACATCTTCAAGCATGCTATAGACATCGAGTATGAGCAGTGGGACAAGTACAAAGAAGATTATACTTTCCTGTGAAGCTTCCTCGCAAAATCAGTCACCGTGGTGGACAATACCAGGTCCTGAATGGAAGGAGAATACCCAACAAGTTCAATGTTAACATCATCGCCGGCATCCGTGTCGTCTGATTCGTTGTGCGACATGGGTTTCAATGACTCGAGATTGAAATACGAACACTGTGGAGGTTGTCCGCCGAAGGTAATTGCAAAAGATGCCTGTCATGAGTCGGCGGTTTCCCACTGGCGTGTTGGGCCATGTTATTCGGTCCTCGAATAGGATTGAAGGAAGAACCTCGTCATCAGTCAAAGCCATAGCCTGCCACATACGTATGATAGCCGTGTCCAGTGAAGACTGCTCGCTTTTCGTCATAATCGACCTCTGAAGCCTAGAAGATTTTGCATCAGTGCTCTGTGGTGCCTGTATCTAGGACTAGATGTGGCGACGCAGAACCAAACCTATAAAACAAGTGCTTGAGCTGGTGTGGGCACTGGGCGAAAGTAATCCCTAAACCTGGGTGAACAGTGACATCAGACTCACCGCACCGCCGCCATTGATGATGGACAGATGAGTTCGTCGCTCGTTGGATATCAAAGCCTATCATGGCAACCAAATGGCAACGCAATGGCGACGTCAATTCGGTCAGCGACTATGAAAGTACCCATTTTTGACGCCTGTATCCAGGAAATCGACGAGGCAAACGTGTGCCAGTGGACTCGAATTCAACTGCCAGACCTAAAGATCTCCAACTGCTCAGGCTGAAGGTCGAAGAAAGCAGCAGATAGATGACAAAAAATATCCTCGTAGGAAGGCTTTTGAACCCGACAGACCATCGCTAGCAGGATCGAGTTTAAAAAGCATAGGAAAGGTGAGAAACAAGTTGAGGGTTATCTGTACCCTTGAATGCTACCCTATTTCTCATGGCACCATTTATTGCTCAGTGTTAGGAAACGATCCGCGTTTCCCCAGTTCGGTAGGTCGTCATCTTTGCTGACTGTCAAGCCGTTCCAAAGGTGAGATCTTAGAGCTAATAACTCACCAGCCGGCGTTCTGACGCAGGATACTAGTTGTGAAGGTGCGGCAAAGGTGCAGTGGACAAATGTCGACAACGATGGGTACGCGGAGCAAGCTTCATCTGCCATGTCTCCGTGAACACGAACGATTCAGGAAACTTGGCAGTCAGACTGCACCTTGCGTCGATCGTCCATATTTTGCTCTTCGCATTTTTCCTTTTTTTATCTCTACAAATGTCAAATATCGTACATCCTCCAGCCAGGCATAGATTAAAGAGTGACACAATATCCGAGTCCCCATCTACAATATAAGAAACACCAGGTTCGTGTGTGGTGCCGTGGCAGATATTTAAAGTCCTTTACATAGCAGCTTACCGCGTCTAATCTGAGCGCTGCAGAGTTCTATTTCCGTAGGGACAGCCAAGATCGACGCGACGAGGATCCCAGTGCTGTCTGCAAACCCAATGGAGCCAATCTTGAACTCACGCTCTTGTCGAGTTTGTTCGATATCGTGATTCGTGGTCGGGTCTGGGGGCTCGTGGTTGATGCGATAAAATACATTCACACTGAGCAGGGTAAAGACGACGAACAGAAGGTCAGCTAAAACTAAGATCTCCGGCGAGAGAAAAACGCACTAAGCCAAGCCTCCACAGATGCCCTCCACACTGATGAGCACAAAGACGAAGAACACGTTCATCGACTCGTGCTCCTCGCCGAATAACCCATAGGCCGATTCGTACGCGAGGGTTAGAAGGATACCGAATTGGACTATGGCAGGAAGCGGCAGGAAGCGGGCGGGTAGGGCAGGCAGTCCGAGAGATATCGACGAACGCGAGAGGAACACGGTGGCTTGGTATACGAGCTAAAACAAATGTGGGGGTTAATTAAAGCAGACATTAGCAATGATATAAAGAGGCCGCGCACCTGCCACAACGGATAGTAGTCTCGGACGGAATGGATGATCTTGCTTAGAAGCCAGTGACCTTCGGGTGGTGGAACGGGATATAGAAGGGTCGGGCCGATACCCTGCAGAAGCCAAGACGGAATGCCGTAAATAAATGGGTCCAAAGTATAAATCGAGGAAGTGACAGACTTGATTGATCGTATACTCGAACTATATTTCCCATAGATGTAGTGAGCATCATCCAATGCCTTGCAAACACGAACCATACGCACAAGATAAACACAGACTAATAACAATAGGTCAGTAAAACCAAGCACAAATATTTGAGACGATATAACTTACACAGCGGAAGCATGTACTTGGTCAAAAGAGGCTTGACAAGTCGCCATTTATCGCTTGCTGATAGGGCAACGCCTCGCTTAGGCCCAGACGGATGACTGCCTTCTTCCTCTCCAACTTCATCTTCCGCGGCGGCCAAGGGCGTATAAGGGAGAGCAGAGGCTGCCAGATGCGGGCTGAGGATGTCTTCGTAGGCAGGCGTTATGGAATAGAGGAATGACGATGCATTTGGAAGTAGAAAGAAATATGTCAAAGGAATTACCGCAGGCAAAACCTGGGTTGGTAGATATAAGACAACTGAGACAATATTTCAGAAGTAAAAAAGATACACACGGAGGACAGTCCAACACCGAGACGCACACCAAGGCCCCGCAATTCCCACCAAAGGAATGCACCCACCAGCCCAGCTGCTCCAGTCCCAGACGCAAAATAACTTCGGAAATTTCAAGTCAGATAAAGAAAAGCTTTGGGGAAACTGAGTCTTACCCAACACTGTGACCAGCTATAGATGGCGGCGCATACGTTGTCGAGAGCTGAAGAAACGTCAACTCGCCCAAACCTACACAGCGACAAGTGAATCAGAGGTGAATTTACACACAAAAGAGGTATACCGACCTGAAGAAAACGAGGCAAGACCTATTCCTAGAAGACGCATGTAGAGGCTGTCAAAAAGCGCCACCACCTGCATTGGACACGATGTGAGGTTCACATGGTAAAAGCTCCAAGATGATGCTGTGAATGACTCACGAGCATACCCAAGGTGCTGAGGAGAGAACATCCGATTAAGCGTTTCGTGTAACGTATCCGGCCTTTCAGGATATAGGGCCAGCCCACTTTCGCCGCCAGAGCTGGGGCAATATTGCAAAAAGCAATTATGCCTTTTGGTGTGGCCGGAGGTACGAGATCAAGGGCTGCCGACAGAATGATAACATATAGTACTGTACAAAACGAAAATCAGGCTTTATGATGACTTCCAGAGATTAATTATTACACACCGTTGTTGATTAGCCCGAAAAGAAAGAAGGAGAGTCCAAGCTTTCGGAGGAGCTTCTTCTCTCGTTCTGTAGATTCAAACGATTAGAAAGACCAAACATAAGTGTAAAAGGAGGTGAATACCCTTTACTTCTTTGAACTGGTGTGTTTCAAGCCGTTCCGTTTCGTCGTCGGAATGCCCTTCGTCCGGGAATGATATGGTCAGTTCTGCAGGCGCAAATGTAGCTCGCGGCATGCTCCGACTCGTTGAGCTCTTTCTTGAAGCAGGATAAAATCTTCAGGCTTCGTTCTAAGATCCGATTCGAATAAACATGAGAGTTCCGGAGGGAAGAAAATACAGAGCCTCCAAATCTGGAAGTGGTAGAGTGGTTATGGCAGTGGGTAAAGTGCACCCCTGCAGCTCAAAACGTGAGATTGGTGTCACGGTCACGGTATCTTCTAATAGTGTGACGAATGTATTCTATTTATTACCTCCGAGCATTGTTCAACCAACATCGAGCTTGTGTGAATCTTAACTTTTTGAACCACCTTCTGCCCATTGACATATCGACGCAAAAAACCAAAATCTGACTGCATAAAACCCCGAAATTCTACTGTTATTTGTCAGAAATGGCACGCGGTCGACCTGCTGCAAAGACAACCAAGAAACCGCGCAAGAGTAAATCCAAACGGCCAGACACGCTCTCGGAGGAGACTTGGGCTCAATTGAAATCATTTGGGTCGTTCATTGGTACGTCTACCTCACATTTCGATGCAGGATTTATTTATCTAACCAAACCCAACTCCATCCTGTCCTTCGGATTCACAATTTACACTGAACTCATCGACGCGACTTTCCAATAATCTCTCACTCACAGTCCCCGATCCAGAAACAGAGGGGCTGACTCATAAGTTCAACAGGGATGACATGTAAGTGTTATTTTCTTGCGTATATTTACTGAAGGGAACTCTGAATATCCGCGCTATCTACAGCGTTGCTATCCTTCCAAATGGTCGTGAACCCGGTGTAGAATTTGCGGAATCAGAATACTGGATCGGGAAGATAAAAGACATTCGTGCTGAAGAACATGTTGAGGATGGGTCAAATACCGTGAAATTTCAACGCCTTTCTTCACCTCTGTCGAACATCTCATCCAGAGTTTTGTCGTTCTTACTAGGTGTGGGCTCGAGTGCAGTGGTATTACTCAGGAAAGGATGTTGGGGACGTCATCAAGTCATTGTGCGTCAGGCCTCCCGCAGTCAACTTATGTGGCTCTGAACAACGTATTTTTCATCCCTCAATTCAGCGACCAATCTGCAGTCGGTCGATTCGAACGAATATTTTCAGATCACTTTGACTTGGTTGGACCAGAATCATTTGAAGGTGCTTATCTCTCCATTATCGTACTTTCTGACCCCACCGACAAGATACCGCCTTCTAGTTATCGTTCCGATGATCAAGTTCAATGAAAACGACCATGAACAGGCATTCATCTCAAGAGACCAATTCTTCCGCCGGTACACGTTTGAATATAAGGCTCGTACCCTCAAGGTATTTCACATTCATTCTCTCTCACAACATGGATTTCATTTTTCTCGTCACTTTCTAGCCGAAACCTGGCTCTTCATCCTGCATTTGCCTGAAACCCTACAACCCCGACGACATGGACCCAACAAGGGTCATGCACTTTTGTCCACGTCCGTCCTGTCGAAGGGCGTACCACCAAAGCTGTCTCATCAAAGCCAAATCCAAAGAAAGCGCGTCTACTGCCGCTGTCGCATCCACCAGCTCCAGCCCCCAAAAGCCCGTCAGAGCAACGAGGAGCGCACGAAAGCACGCCAGCCCTGTCAAGAAACCACCTGTGCGAACCAAGAAAGAAGAAGCCGACGCCGACGCTTCAATTCCAGCCGAAAGCCGCGCGCTTCGCCTGCTTGCTTGTTCACCAGATACCGACGAGTCCATCGACCTGGAATCTCTCATCCCTCTCACAGTAGCCGTAGTACACGTCGTGCCCCAGGATGAAGACGACTCCGATACCGCCGCTGCCCAGCCTCCCAAGAAGAAACGGCGTGGCCGTCCTTCCTCGGGGAAGAAAGCCGCGCCTAGAGCGTCGGGATCCCAGAGCCAAAACCAAATTGAAGAGCCCCGCTCACTTGCCTCAATCCTCGAGGAGATCCCTTCTGAGCTCCTAACAGTAGCCCAGCAGCCCCTGGTGCGTGGAGGCGCATTCGTGCTGGGTGGGGTGTCAGGGAACATCGGGTTCGTGACTCGTGCACGAAGGCTGGTATACCAAATCCTAGAGGGGAACCAAGAGGCGGTTGAAGACTGGGAAAAGGGAATATTTGGCGAGGATGAAATGGCAGGCATGGAAAATGCTCTGGTTAAGCTTGTCGGGTCGAGGAAGCCTCTGCCTCCAGTTGTATGTCCGAATTGTAAGAGCGCCATCTGAGTAGAGGGTGATGCTGGGTTATATTAGTTTTTTTTTTTGTAATCACTTTTGTGCTCAGTGTTCTTCTGTGTTCTCACTTCATGTTATTTTGTTAAATGTATACTGACGTTCTCTCTGAACATTGTAGATATATATGTAAGGTATATTGGGCAATGTCCGCCTTCTGTAATATCACTTTTAACTTGAGAGGTTAAATAATATTGGACGACTGAAGATCACCTTGAATGAGTGCCATTAGAACTAAACAATTGGTTAACAGTTCAGTGACAAGGATAGGTGCGGGTAAATGCTAAGAAGCTAATTTCATATGTATCGATAGGCCTAAGCAAAAATTTACACACATGGATAGGCAGGCTAGGGGCGAACTATGTGATGTGCTCCAGGACCATGATATTTGAAAGCCTGATTGAATGGCTGATCTGCAACTGGAGGTTAATATTTACCATTGACCAACTAGGGCCTATATCCAGACGACTCGGACACGATAGCCACGATAAAACATACAACTCGGAAATATGTAAAAGATACATTGATGATATATTTACAATGTCCATACGTGAGATGTCCGGTGTTCCTAATACAAATAAAGCAATCTGCGGCCAATAGTATGATGTGGTCTATCCTCCTAAGCATCAAGAACGTGGAGCCAGCGGAGACCGACCCGGTCGAGAATTACCTGTAAACGATGGCCTGTCCAAGCTGAATGTTGATGTCGAGCCATCGCGTATCAGGCCCTTCGTCTCGTCCTCATGGGGGTCACTGGAATTGGAACGGAATTCCGAACTGACAGAAGACGAGCGCGCCTTCCGGACCGACGTCATTGACCGCCGGAGCGTATGCACTACCCCCTGCATTTTCGGCAGCGCAGACTTTCTGACACCCTTGATCCATTCGGCACGAGGCTTGAAAGTGGGAGACGATGGTGGAGATACGCGGCCGCCTGACATGGTCGACGAGGTGATCAGTTCTGGGGCCAGGATGTCCTGGAATGTCTTGGGCGGGGGTGATCCATCAGGCGCAGACAGAGAAGATCTCCTAAGAAGCGCTAAACACAAAGTACGGTTAGATTAGCACAACTGAAGCCAAGTAAAAACATGCGCACAAGGTTCGAAGGCGCTTGGCCTTTCGTGGTCCATGACCTCATTCGTGCCAGGTTTGGGTTTCAAGGTGCCATAGTCCAGACCTGGTTTTCCTTGATACACCACACCGTTCGCGTCGCGGAAAGAGTATATCTTAGTATCGGCGTCGTACCCGATGCGCTTGAACCCTTCGGGAAGGCGCGATGAATCCTACAAACGAAACCCTGGTAAGCTTATGCTTTTGCGTTCGAACTGTGACGCTTACTTCTTCGTATTGGGTCCATCTTCCAGGCATTTGGGACGCGGTTACAGTAGAAGGAAGCTGAAACGTTTGTCCCGAAAGGAGCAAATGTTGAGTTGACGAAGTAGTGGTTGTAGACGCCTCGAAGTCGTCAGGGCCTTTGCTTGTCTGTGTTTGGGTCTGTAAGACCCTCTCCAATTACATCATCTCAGTCTCCTTTACACGTAGTCAGTGACTCTACCCAATCTCAATCTCAATATTAGTCGTGCAGATATGAAAACTATTTGGTTTCAGGTTCTAATATAAGTATTTGTCTCTTTAAATCAGGCTACATTTGAACGGCTGCCATGGAATGTCATCAGGACTCAGGAGTCAGAATCGTATAGTAAGGCGGTAGCGTAAGTTCCAGAACAGGGGATAGTAAAGGCGACAGGTTTATGGGCAGAAGGTAAGGGTATAATCGGCCTTCAAGTCCGAAGGGCAAGTCCACAAGGCAGTGCCGCTTGCCTCATCGTAGGCATAGGCATATGCTCTCGGGCAGTTGTTCTCTGTTGTGAAAATAAGTCACACAATACCCGCAGGAATGGAAGAAGCATACTAAAATAGCTGTAGTAGGCCACACCGGACGATGGGCAGGTTGCCGCGGTGTTATGACTGCCAGAGCAGCAATTGGCAGAGTTGCCTGAAGAACAGTCACTTATTAGACAGTGGCCAGCAGCAGGTTGTTCCATAACTACCTTGATTGCCATCAAGATTAGCGAAGCAAGCTGATTTGCAACCAACAGGAAAGCCGGTGGAGTCGTAAGGACCCTTAAGTGGTGCGGGACCTTGTAGATAAAATAAATGTGTATTCTGTCGAGGACGCGATAAAGAGGTTAAGCTCACAGTTAGGACCGAGGTCGACAGCGCAGTCAGCAACAGGGCAACCTTTGTTGTTTGTGATACTATATAATTGGTCATAGTCCAGTCGTGAGCGGAACCCAGCAAAGGAAGTAGGCTGACCGCATGGGGAGGTTGTACCCATCCACTAGGGATACTAGAACGCGATATAAATCTCATAAATTGTATTTTTTTGGCTGGAGTTCTATTTAAACTGACCGTCGTACCAATCCACGTTTCCACCCCCTTGCAAGGTCCACTCGGCGACAGTGGCGGGAGGGACGCCCTGTAAATGCCCTGTATAAATATTACAGAGCAGATGACGTTTAGAGGCTGCTCACAGTTCCAGTACGAGGATCGCATACAAGACCGCCATTGCATCCACCAGTAAGGCAGGAATTTGGTCCTGGATTCTGGCTGAAATCACAGTTACGCCTTCCCTGAATAATATGGGTAAGTGAGGGCCGCCAAGATACCGAAGGCATGAACGATAGTTAGTTGACTAACCCAGATTCTTCCGGCTTTCCAATTGTCGGGCACAGTGAAAGATACCTTGGTCCAGGCTTTGGCCTCCCATCTATGGCGAAATCATTCAAAAAAAATGTGAGATGCAAATAATTTCATCAACCAACCCAGTCGTGAACGATGGAACGTTAGGCGCAACATTCAAGTCGGTAAACATCTAATTCAAATCAGTGACCCAATATGAACAGTGCAATATGGAACTACCGCTGGCCTATGATATAATTTATAAATGAAACAATGAGCTATAGGGATAGGCCGCTAACTCACCAGATGGTGAACGGACAAGCATTGTACACCTAACCGATGAAAATCAGGAAGCGGCCTTGAATCTGAAGTCAAATGACAAACAGTAAAGGTGCGCGCTGACGCTCCACTAGCAAGAGCCAAAGTAGTGGCAAGAAAGATCTTCATGGTAAGTTCAGTTAGCAGGGTGCTAAAGAACGTTTCGCTGTCGATGGCTGCTACTTTTATAGATATACAAGATTGCCTCATCCAGTGCGCATGTCAGACCAACACGATTGTGCTGCACAAAACGAGAAGAGCTGGCCATGCGCCTCACACGAGAACTTAGAGGATGGACGGAGACCCTCAATAGCACCTCAGACTGGGGTTCATCTTTTCAACTTGGGTTGCTTGAATAGTAGCTCACCTGATATCCTTGGTAGTCGCCTGCCAGGGATGCGTGCTTGGCTTGGTATTTTGACGCCTGATAGAGCAAGGCTGTGTCTAATTATTGGCGCTTTCAGTCGAAAGGGGATATGTTTTTACAATTCGGGAGATTCTCGACCGACCGGCTATCGGTGACTTACATACTGCATGGGGTAGAATTCAGCAGTGTAGATAACTGGAGCAGGCCAGAAGATTGTTCTTTTACGATTGTATAGGTGCTAGCCCATCACTTGAAGGCACAGGTATTCAGATTGCAAGATTAATTTTTTTTGGAACTGAGGTGCCAGTGGCTCAGTGAGAACCTGCAAAGTTCAATTCAATACAAATATCAAGAGGAAATAGAGAACGGGAATAACCTTGTAACCTCAAAACTGGCGTTATCGGATGGGGTTGAAGGTTCAGAGCGGAGGGCTCTGGCAATGACACGTTCACCGTGATAGGCTGTCGTTGACTGCGGTGCAAGAAACTAGGGCTGGATCCGGAGCTCCGAGTCCGATTCAACTCGGCCATTAGTCACGGTACATCCCGAAGCACCTTTGACCATCAAGCCCAAAAGCTCAGAGAGCTCGAACGAGGTAAGTTTCGCCGGATCCGAAGGGGAAAGAGAATATTCTTCAATTGAAGAAGTTGGAACTGGGTTGAAGGTAGGTCGCCAGCAGCCAGGTGCGTCAATGTTCTCCCTTCGGCTGAAGCACATGCCTTGATAACAGGATCTTCTGTCCGTCGGGATGACTGGGTGTGATACATACATGTTCTATGGCACCTGGTCATGCTTTGCGTTCACATGAACTTTATCTATCATGTCCTCGAAAGTGGATATGTAATTTGTGGCAAGAAACGATTCGAAGTAAGGAGTACAAGAGAAGCAACGATTCTGGAGCTTTCATCGAAGTAAATACGGGAACTTCGTGGGATATATTTATGGACAGAAAGTAACGGTGTAGTCGGCGTTTTTACTAGAGGGACAGGTCCAGAGCGCAGTGCCGCTAGATTCGTCGAAGGCGTAAGCATATGCATTGGGACAGTTACCCTTGAAGTAGCTGTAGAAAGCGACACCTATTAGTTAGTCAGTTAGAGTCAAGCCGAGTAGGAAGGAAGGGCACCGACCGGAAGGCGGGCAGGTAGCCGCTGTGTTGTGAGACCCCGAACAGCAATTTGCAGAGTTACCTATTCACGGTGCTCAGTCATGGAATGGCCTCAAAATAGTTGCAACAGCTGACCTGGGTTTCCATCAAGGTTTGCAATGCAAGCACTCTTGCAACCAACTGGGAATCCAGTGGAGTCAAATGGTCCTTTTAGCTGTGACGGACCTAGAAAAATGATTAAGGCAAGGATATTTTAGACAGGTCATAATCACTGACAGTTTGGTCCCAAGTCCACTGGGCAGGAAGCCACGGAACATCCTACACTGTTATCGATACGCATAGGAAGATTGTATCCGTCCACGAGGGACACTAAAGGATTGAGACATCAGAACAGATATGATGGGAATTTATTACAAGCTGAGGTATTACCGTCATAGAAGTCTTGATTTCCATCTCCTGAAAGAGTGAACTCGGCGACAGTGGCAGGTGGCACACCCTGCACAGATGTCAGTTAATGTCAGAAAACGCAGGACTTAGACTCTTACTGTTCCTGTGCGCGGGTCACACACCAGACCTCCATTGCAGCCGCCATCCAGGCAAGAATTTGGGCCAGGATTACTGCTAAAGTCGCAGTTGCGACGGGCCTACATGCAGAATGTGCTGATTAAAATAATGCCCAATGTCGAGATGACAAAATTATTCTGGAAACATACCCAGATACGACCAGCCTTCCAATTGTTGGGAACAGTAAAGCTGACCTTCGTGAAGGATCCAGCGGCCCACCTGAAAGCGTGGCATTAGTTCTGTTTTACAGTATTTCCGGTAAATTTACCTACCCAGTCGTGAAAGAAGGCGCCACGTTATTTGGGACATTCAGATCAGTAAACATCTGGGAAATGGGGTTGGTTGTAGACAGTGAAACGGCATCAGCATTGATTTCTTACAGCGGGCCTAGAAGATAACTCGTTAGACAGAAACGCGCACGCAAGTAAGGACCTTACCAAATAGTAAATGGACAGGCATTGTAAACCTGGATAATCGGATCATTCACGTCGCGAAAATCAACGTGGTGAATAGAAACCTACGGTGAGTGTGCGACCCGCAACTCCCGAAATTAAAGCAACAGAGCTGGCAAGGACGAAACCTTTCATAGCTGATGAGAATTTCTGAACCTGAGGGGTTCAGAGACAATCGACGTCCTTTTATACTGCACACACATACCATGACGTCTCTGGTTTTCTGTACTTTGAAGCGATGTGCGTCAAACTGGTCAAGCCATATGCTGGCAGTGACTTTGTAAAAATAGAATTTCTGTAAAGGACGTGGTCATGGTCGGGTTTTTCGTCAAGATGGCCTCGAGAACACACCCCACATGCTTGCTAGTCCATCACGAGTGTTTGAGATTCGGCTTCTTGTATGGTTGTTTCATTTTTGTCTGATGCTAAGTGTAGGATGGAAGGACGAGAAACCGAACATAACGGCAAGACCGAGTGCTGTGGTTGATCCGAACCACAAAGCTGAGGTGTGGAAAGGACACATGTCACGGAATATTTAAATGGAGAAGAAATGTGCTTCACATGATAGTTTTTCAAGTTGACGAAGTCGGTCCAAAGCATCTTGCAAGTGGGAGGTGTAGGGCAACAGGAGTAAAGATAAGCAACCGAATTGAGATAGGGAACAGTATAATTCCCAGATAGATTTTCCGAGAGGTATATCAGCTTAACAACCTGCATTAGATCCAAGGACAGAAGGTCAGGGTATAGTCCGCATTCAGGTTCGAATCACAAGTCCATAGAGCCGTGCCACTTGACTCGTCGAAGGTGTAGGCATTTACACTCGGCAGTTGCTCTTGGAATAGCTGTAGAATTGGAGGCCTGAACGCGCAATCAATTGGATATATCATATGTACTTGAAAATGGCGTTTATGAACTCACCAGAGATGGGGCAAGTCGCAGGCGGTTTGTGTGAACCGGAGTAGCAATTTGCGGTTCTCTAATGGATGTCGTGTGGGAATATTCCCTGTACTTTTGATACTCAGTGGAATTGCCATCCAAATTGGCCTCACAGGCGCTTCTGCATCCTCACGGAATGGAGCAAAATCAAATGGCCATTCAGTGGAAAGGACCAACACCGACCTCAGATCAATTGCCCAACAAACGCAACAACAGCTAAACACATAGAATCAGGGCAGAGATCTAGGCAGTCGGTCACTGGACAGCTTTGGTGTTGTCGATTCTGGCTGATAGATTGTAGCCATCGACGATAGACACTAAAAAAAATGGTTTCATAGGTGAAATGTCATCATCCTCACCATTGTAAAAGCCACGGTCTTTGTTGCCATCGCCTTGCAAAGTCACTCCATTCAGCACCAGTAGTAACACCCTAAGGTGTAATGTTAGAACGAAGCTACAAAAGAAGAGTAAGAGTAAGAGTGCCTGGGTGAGGATTACAAAGGAAACCGCCGTTGCAACGACTCTCCAAGCAGGTTCTAGCCCGAGGCTTAGGATTGAAGATAATGCAAAGGAATTCATGGGCGCGTTTCCGATTGACCGGGAACCTAGTGTGCATTTTGCGGCCGTCAGAGTTATCCACAAAGTGGGAAAAGCGTAGGTAGACTTACCTCTATTCTCGTAGTAGGCCATCATAGCAAACCCATTCCGGTCGATAGCCTCGAACTTTGAACCCACTCCAACTGACTGCATTGGACATCGCCACCGCATATTGTGCCAAGAAGAGGCTGGGACCCGCAGCAATCGCTCCAGCAACAAGAAAGGTCAAGGAAAGAGCACCGAAACGAACTTATTCAAGTAAAAGAAAAAAGCAAAGATCAAACACTACACAGGAGGAAACCAAATTATGTAAAGTCGTGAATGACAAGATCATGGTCATATTGTCTTGTATTGTAGGCGTACACTAAATGTCCTTGCGGTAGAAGATGATCCACGACAGCCGACACGGTGGAGAGGCTATCTAATGAAGAAGAAGAGTCCGTGAGAGATATAATCACTGCAGCAGGGGAATTAAAAAGCATATTGGTAATGAGTGCAAGAGTCTATGGAAGGTCGTGAATAATAGGTCCTTTACAGTTCGTCACAAAGAGTGCAGTTGAATTTTAGAGACATGCGGAGGGAAGCGGCTATGAATGGAACATGTCAAAGATTGGTCTAATAGTAGGAGTGATTGACTTACGTAAAGCAATAAGGGCGACGAAGAATGCAATGACAACGACATAAGCGATTCCATATTTTATGATCTAGGGAAGGACAGCTCAGCGAGAAGTTCTCAAAGGCAACAGAAAAAGACTTACAATCCAACGTCGCTGGCGTTTCTGCTTAATGGAGTACAATGGCGCACGGATTTGCTTGGACGGTCTCAACCAGACTGCAAAAAACGATCAGCATCAAAACTGATAATTAAAATCAAAACTCACATAGAAGAGTTGCATGGAGACGATCGAAATAGGGTATGAGGATGGGCGGCGTCAGCATAAATAGCAGCATATGTCCGAGGAGAAGATCAGAGCTCCATAATGACAGCTCAATAATCTTGACGATGAACTCTCGCGCAGGCTGCGACATAACATGCGCACCAAGTCCGCGTCCGTACCATCTACCCGTCCACCAGGCCCGATTGGTCTCGTCGTGCTTGAATTCACGAGACAAGAAGACGGCGATGAGGATCTTGTGGATGGCACGTTGGATGGCAATCACGCAGATAAGGCCTAGTACGGCATGGGATACGTTCCATGACTCGAGGAACCACTAGGAGAAGACGGAGCAAAGTTAATAATGACAAAGGGAAACATTATTTCGGAAACATACCAAGAACTCGAAGAAACCGATCATGCCGATAACACCGAGCCCATGAGCGATGAACGCAATTACAGAGCCGAACTTGGGGAACATGGGGTCGAGCATGGGACCAAGGAAGAGCGACACCAAGAATAGCACCAGCAGCACAGCGGCATTCCACACAATAGGGCCAATGGAGATGACAGCAATACGAATCAGCGGGCTCGGCGGGTACTTTCCAGTCTTGCTATCCGGGAACGACTTGACGAACATGTACGCAATGATGAACAGCGCAGCCATGAATATCGGGAAAATCACTTCCGAAAAGATCACAGCGCGCCAGCTGGCACGGGGAACGTCGCCTGACAACTTCTCTGATGGGTGGCCAAGTTTCTTTTTCTTGTACCCAGTGATCATTGTGCGCGAGAGACGGCAATAACCAATCCAGGAATTGTTGTGCGAGCGTGAATTTCCGCGCGACATCCATCTCAAAAATTCGCTAAAAAAAGTAAATGAGAAAAAATGAGGTCATCAACGACGCATATCAAAATCTGCATACCGGTAGTCGATGATGAAGTCCGAGAACACGAATTGATGAGGGTTGAACCAGAATGGCGCAACGCACAGTGACATGACCGTAAACCAGAAGTAAATGAGGTAGGGCGTCCATAGCGTCAACGTCACATACAGCAACATGATCAGTGTCCTCATTCCTAGGTATATGCTGGGCCCAGCGAACCGAGAGAACAAAATGCTGAAGTAGATCCGCGTGGTCGCGAATCCACGACCGGTGGCAATGTACCGCGCACCACCGAATGTCAAGTTGCTGAGGATGGAGTGGGTGTAGATCTGAGTCGAGAACACCTCAAACACTGGCGAGAGCGAACCAAACTGTTTGCCGAGACGGAAGATAGCTTTCCATGTACCACGCTCGACGAGTTCTAGGACTACCATCAGAAAGGGCAAAGATTAGGATGAAACATTTTAACATACCTTGAAGGAACAGCGGCAAGAAGGCAATCATGAACACCAAGAAGATACTGATGATGCAGCGTTGGATCCACTGGAAGACCGGAACCAAGTTATAACACCCAGCCTGGCCGCCTAAGAATTGACCTGACGACGTATACTTGCAGATCGTCAGATTCGAGTTCAAAGTGCCAATGAACACCACTAAAAAAAATAATAAAAGTCAGAACCAATAAGACCAATATCAAACACAAATAAAACTCACTAGTCAGAATGAAAATCTGCACCGACAGAATAACCAGCATATTGTTGATCTGGAACCCAGGGTGGCCATAATAAAACGTTAAGAACCGATCGATAGGCAGCTGCGTCCCAAGGTAATAATACTCGCGGCTCAAAAGCTGCTCGCCCATACCCGTGCCAATCTTCGTCTGGAAGTTCAATATCGTGCCAAAGCCCAAATCTCTGCCCTTCCCGCACTGGTAGTATTCCGTGTGCTTGATTCGGCCTCCACGCCCAAAGGCGTTCATGCCCGCGTAGATGTCCTCGTTGAGATGCAGCCCCTTCTGCGCCTTGGACACACCGCCGCGGGTGGTCATGTACAGGGCGTTCAGGAAATCCGGGTGTCCATAGTGAAGTTTCCCGCCGATCCAGGCCATTGACCGCGCAGAGAGCGTACCAAATGTTTGCTCCTTCCCGGCAGCGAGATCACCGAGAATACCAATATTCTCAGAGAAGATGTACTCTCTCGCACCAACGATGGCGATCGGCGGCTTCTTGAAGTCCTGGTGGTTCCAATTTCCATACGGGTTCTGGCTCGACACCGCATACTCCTCAAATTCAGCGAGCACATTCCGGATCTTGAGGCACTCCTCGAGGTAATTGTCCTGGTTCGCGTCGATGAGCTGCAGGTACTCGCCCCGGTAGAAGATGATCGCGTGGTTCTGGTTGTCCGACTTTCCGTCGCCAAGAATCGGGTTTCCGGGAAGCTCGATGCGGAACTTGGGTCGGCGGCGTCCTGTCTCGGGCACGAACTCGGAGTGTCCGTCAATGAGCGAGGAGAAGATACGTGGATCACCACCCTCTTTCCTAGGTGGTTCTTCTTCGAGGTAGGCTATCTGCAGATCCGGGTAGGCTCTCAGCAAGAACTCAGCATTCTCGTGCTCCTCCTTGTTGAACTTCGAGAACCGTTGCATAGAAACGACAAACTTAAACTTTCTCCTCGCCATCCTCTCAAGCTCGCGTTCCAGCTTATCCGTATTCCCACCAAAGTGCTGCACAACCTCCGGGTTTTCAACACGATACAAGAGCTTGATCGCCTTGGAGTAGTTCATCATGCCAGAGACGGTCCTGTATAGAGTTTGTGCACGGAGAGAGGCCCAGATACGCGTGCGGAGGGTAAACTCGGGTGCTGCGCTCTTGAATCCAATGAAGTGGAATGGCAGGTCATCGATCTTGGATTGACCTTTCTCGTCGTTGGCGAAGGGGTTGACGCCGTTGAACATGGCCGACTCCTCCGCGAGAATCTTGGTGTCCTTCACAAAGTTCTCCCATTCGATAGGATGCAGTTGCTTGAGGTACTCCAGAAGCGTGACACGGGTGTTCTGGTCCTCCTCACGGATGATCTCGCGCAGAGAAAGGAGTGTCTAAAGAAACAATCATTAGCACTAAGACCAATGCTGGTTAAATTTCTTCCATACCTTTTCGCTGTAATGGGGTGTAAGAACCGTAAATGTAGGCATAGCGTCCACAGGCAATGGCGGCGGGATGTTCGTCGTCAGAGACTGAGCAAAGAAAGAAATACGACGTTCAGCCTCGCTTCCAGGGGGGAAGAATTCGCCCTGCATTCCCTTGTCGTTTTGTCCAATGAAGAAAGGTGGAGCACGGAGGCTGCGTCTGCCGCCAGCGCCAGTATCGACTTGATGATAGAGCAGCTTCTGTACGTGGTCGATGGAAAGGAGATGTTCTCGGTACATGGAAATGATGATGGCATTCCAGATTTGAGAAACAAGGACCTAAACAAATCTACATTAGCCCATGTCCATCCCCATACAAAACAAAATAGTACACACCTTGGGTTTATACTTGACCTCCATATCCTGCGTCGCCAAAAGCTTCGCATAAATCCTCTTCGGTAAGCGGGTATAAATATCCTTCCACGGCGTCCAAATCGATAGGCCAAGTGTAAACGACCGTCCAATACTGAACACCGTGTTCCAAATGATGTACCACAAAAAGGTATCCAAGAAGAAAAGAACCAAGTCCATGATGTACATAATTGTCAGCGTGAACGCCGCCTGGTTTGTGCACAGTGCATTCCCGAAGAAGCGGTCTGAGCACCCCTGGATCTTCATCCCGACCATGACCTGGATCGGCTTACCGAACGAGGTGGTGAGGAAGAAGTAGGATTCCGTGAACTTGCACCCGAAGACAAGCACCCAAAGCAGGATGGAGCCTATCCGGGCGGGCTTTTCGAGGGTGTGATAGCTGGCAGTGAAGGTCTGGCTGGCAAGGTACTTGCGCGACTTGCCCGCGACTCGGTCGCCAAACATCCTTCCAGACGGCATGACGGAGAAGAGGACCGTGGCGATGACCGAGATGAAGAATTGTACGATGCCTAAGATGAGCGCAAGCGACCCACCGGTGCCGTTATGTTCCACGATGGCGATGTAGAACGTCGGACCGCACGTGAGACCGAGGGTGATGAGCAAGAAAATGAGTCGGCGTGTTAGATGTGACGTGTTGTTCCAAGTAGTAGGGATGTACGAAAATTCGGCAAGAGTGGCAAGGATCATAATGATGGTGGCGACGGCTCCTCCGAGGGCGACGGCGGACCAGGTCATCGCGGGTGATGAACGGCCCTGGACTTTGTAGACATTAGGCGAATTAAAGGCGGTATAGAAATAATACATGGCAATGTGGATGACCCAGATGCGATTAAAGTTGACAAGAAGATGACCAAAGGAGCGTTTTTCGGAATAGGTTTTGAAGAAGGCACGGTTCCAGTCAATGCGGTCAAACTTCATGAACCTCTGGGACGGAGGAAGATCGACAAGGCGAGTCTAAAAAATAATTAGGATAAGCAGCACGAACGTAAAAGCGGAATGCATACCTTATCGTTGAGCACAATCCTTGCTATGCCTTCTGGATACCAGAACAACTGGTTGACATCATCATATCCAATTATGTCCTGATGGTCCCGTTCTCTTCTCACGAACTTGCCATCGACAACCTCGTAGCCCTGATCACGAATGAAGCGGTAGAGAGGTTTTGTGACCGCCCGAAGATACAAGCCCTCCGGAACGGGCTCCACACGGCTCTGGCATTCGGGCGAGCGATAGTAGTCGTCGGCGCATTTGAAGATGAAGCAGAGCGCCTCCGGGCAAAACCGCACCTGTGCGGCCTCACCCCAGCATAAGAGGTAGAGCGCAATCTGCCGTAGGCGGTCGTACTGGCTCATGTTGCTCATGGCCTCCCGCCAACGATCAAGGGCGGTGCTCAGGGACTTTTCATGAGGGGGTCGTTTGACACCGCGTTTTGACTTGAGACGGTTCAGGCCAGGGTTCTGGGTCTGACCAATGGCATCGTCGAGGTCGAGCTGGGCTGCGAAGTACCATTTGCGGTAGTTGGCATTGTGGCCACCGATATAGTCGGCATGCAGTGTCATGAGGGCCAGATTAGGAGACATCCGCGAAGCCCTGCTATCGAGCAGCTGCATCAAAAAGTCGAACTGCAAGAATAGTGAGCATTCGGTACATTGGAAATCGAAAAAGGGAAACCATCAGGGCCGCCCTGGCAATCAGGCGGACGCCTCGAGGTTGAACGGAGGGGGTGATGAAAGAGATAGCACGCACCATATTCCGCATCGAATCTCGCTGGAAACCAAACTTCTGCGTCAGATCGAGAAAGATATCCTCGATTTCCTCCTTGGAGAGCGGGATTTGTCGGTCTGCGCTCCACGCGGGATAAGCCTCCCTTGCGCCGGCTGGTCCACCGTAGTCCATGAATGTAGGGGTCGAGGAATCATAGCCGTTCATACGACTGCCTGGAGCAGGTCCCAGCGACTCTGATGAGGGTGCTGGACGCTGCCCGTAAACATCTGGGTCGGAGTCGGTGTCCTGATGAGCTGAAAACAAGCAGAAATGAGATAAAAACGCAGAAAAATAGGCTGAGATCGCCGCTCACGATAGTCGTAGTTGCCATTGTGGTCGTAATCGTTGGCGGCAGGGATGCTGGTGTCCGAGTTGTAGGTCTCGCGGTAGTCACGACGGCCGCCGAATTCAACATGGTCGGACTCGTTGTCGTAATAGCGGGCGCGGTTGGGGGTATTGAAGGGGTCGTTGGAGTGAGTGTCAACGGAGGGCGACGACGATGGGTAGCCCTCCTGGCTTTGGGGCCCTGGACGGGCAGGCATTGGGGAGAGGGGAGAGGAGCTGGTCGGTCGTTCGTGGCGGAGGGCAAATGACGAAACACGAGTAAACCCAGCCACAATTTAATCTCCGCTCGGCCCAATCCGACTCTCCTTTTCTCCACACTGTGCGCGGTTATTCTCGGCCAGCCCTGTTGCCAAGAGGCGCTGCCAGTGGGATGCGGTCGTCACGCGATCCTCTCAGAGTCTCTGGCCGCTGAGCATCGCTGTCATCACCAATGCACTGCCAGTCGGTTTCATACCTCCCCCGAACTAAAGCCATACCTAACTTCCAGTCGACACCTTCGTGAACTAGCACCCACTTCCAAGCACCCTATTCCCACAAGAAAAGTCAAAACCTGATGGCCGTCACGCCAATACGGAGCGTTTTTCTACCCCAAAGTCTCACACAAGTCTCTCAGGCTGAAGTTGAATAGTAATTCGAGCGTTGAAACAGTGTCGAAACCAATACTTGGTGAAATTTTACTTCCGGTGCGCGATGGCGCAGGAACCAGCGGCAGCGGACATCTCTGGCCGCACCAAGCACAACGAAGCACCCCTCCGGTAAGTTTCGTCCGTTTGCGTGTAACTCCTTCGTCGTCATCAAAAACATCCGTTCGCAGCACCGTCACCCGGAATATCTTCTCATTTACTGACGCAGCACCTTCAAAAATAGATTGTATTTTTAGCCAGGTGAGGCTAGCATGCCAACCTATTGCATACTCGAGTATATAATCCTGGACTGAAGTACGTCTTGATGAGAGCCGAGACAACTTAGCGAAACTTCGACAGCCTTCGTCGGATTTAATCCATCAATTACTCGAACCTCTCAAAGTGCTCAGGCAACCCCAAAATTAACACCAACTTCGCAAACATTTCGTAGCTTGGTGCTAACGTCATGGACACCACTTGTCTTGTAAATGTGCAATCATGTTATTATTTGCCTTCTACTTCAATCCCGAAGTTTGCGTTATTCTTGACCGGCGCGGCGCTTGCAAATATCCCTTAAGCTTCACCCTGTCAAACAACTTTGACACGGTCAGTCACCTCTTCCACCACAACCCAGGACCCAGGTTATGAATATATAAACCACGACATAGCCCTCGAACGATTAGAGTCCAGAAAGGCTCTAGCCGCCTATCGTGGTACACTTGTAACCGCAAACGCTATGACTTGGATCAGTATTCCCCGAACCTTAGCAGCGCCGTAGTTAAATGGCACGATTGCGATATGCATCAGGTCTTCAAGCCTTTTCATTTGTCGACCCCACGAACGATGTCTGGCGCCAAGACGAGATCCCCGAACCCAAAGATACAACTTGAATCCGGCGCCTGCCAGGAAGCTCTGTCCTGACTCTATTGCGTCAAATCCTGTCAAGTCGCACAAATTTGCCTCAGTATTAGCTTCGAGGCGGCCCTGCTCGGGAGTTCGCCAATTATTAATGAACCTACCCACGATTCCGGACTGAGCGCCGACCTATAATGTTGTTCATAATAAATACACGACCAAAATTCTCGACTCAGGCTGCATATCGAATATACGCGCCTACCGAACGACCACTTACTTCCCCAGTAGCCTGATAGTTAAAGCGGCCGTACTGGATAACTTTCGCTGAGCGAGCCGTAAGTAGATCTAGACGCCGGTGGTCCCATTCTAGACTCTAGACGCCAACAAAAATATCTCCACTTTGGATTTGCGATGGGGTCTGGATGTGCGGTTTAGTTCTTGAAGGTAAATGCGCATTTTGAGCTCGCGGCGCTTACCATTTGAAGTTTTTTATTCTGGGATATGCTCGGTTTTCTTTGCCCAACACAGCTATTCTCCATAATTGCCGTTTTCATTCATACAACTCCTACGTACAGTAAGTTTGATTTTCGCTTCGTAACTAGACAATATTCAAGCAATGCGATCTTTTTTCTCGCCAGCCAAGAGGCGGACATCTGGAAGCCCCTTTCAAGTTGGCAAGTTTGCTTCTCTGCTCCCTCAAAATGAAGCGAGTTTCTGAAGGTTTCTGACTTCCCGCCTGTTGCCGAATGTTTGATGTGTTTGATGCCATCAGTAACTTACGTAAGTAACGTTCACCTCCGATGTTGCGTGAACTGGATGAATTTTTTTTCCCGCACATAACTTTTATATAACAGCCTTTATCGACATGAGAACTTACGAGGTATGTACCCTGCAAAGCCCTGAATACAATCCTTGTGCTCAGTTCCACAGTCTATCACAGGTTACTTCATTCATGACGACCGTACAAAGTTACCCCTGCCTCCAGTGCGCAATTCAGCATTGAGATGCAACATAAAGGCATTAACGTTGACCACAGGTACCCAGCAGATTTGGCCTCAATGACGATTCCGATGATAGATGGCCGAAATTTTTCGAATCTGTTAGAAACTTAAATAACAATAGTCCGCCGGAGATCTCGTACAAATTCATCCTGCTCTCGCGGCACGGACAGGGATATCGTGGGCCAGGTCTTCTCAATTTTTTTTGTGGAAACTAAACTCTTTTCTGTCCAGACAATGTCGCGGAATCGAAGTATGGAACTGAAGCTTGGGATGAGTGTGTATACCACCATCTCTGAACCCATTGCTCGCATCTTATCAGTTGTTTGACAGCCATTGGTCCAAGCTGAACGGCGATGGCGAGCTCACCTGGGGACGTCAGTCCCCCATCTATAGAATATATACCGACTTATAGCTAACTTTTATTTCTCAGCCGATCCTTTACTTACACCCCTTGGAAAAGCCCAAGCTCGTGATATTCAAAGCGAATGGAAGATGGAAGCCTCCTCTGGCCTTCTCCCTCCAGACAAGCGATATTGCAGTCCGCTATCCCGAGCGCTTGATACTTGCGACATCATGTTTGAGGGTGTATTTGATAAACACCCAAGTCCGGTTCTTGTAGTCGAAGTGAATCTCCTTCATCTCTTCATTTATGCGCTGCTGATTTAAAGCAAAGAATTGCAGAGAGGAAAACGGGCTTCACACCTGCGATAACCGGAATTCTAGATCTTATATAGCAAACTACAAACCCCACTTCGAAATCGAGAAGAATCTAACAGAATTCGACGAACTCTGGCATCCCACAATCCGAGAAACTCATCCAGAAGTTGCTGCCCGTGCCCTGAAGGTACTGGATATGATTTTTGAAAATGATCTTGAGGCAACGTGTGAGCTTCCTTTTTCTTGAATGCATCAAGGCTTGCCTAATCCTTCAGTTATATCTATCACTGCTCATGGTGATTTTATTTCCGGTTTTTTGACGGCTATCGGGAGAGAGCGATACATCTTACCTACGGGAGGTAAATTTTTCGTGCACCTAGCCGCTCTAATTTCTCACAAGTCACCCAGGGCTGCTACCTATCTTGGTGAAAGCAGAAAAACATCCTTGAGGTTTTCCTGTGCACTTGGATCACTCTGGCGCATATTTATGGCATTCTTGAATTTTTGTTTTAAAAGCTGCCAATTACAGCTGTTTCAGAAAACCTTGTCCGAACCAACTTTTTTTTTTTCGCGAGCCATCATGTGATATAATCCCCACGACCTTATATGGTAGTTTCCCAGCCGTCCCAATTTGGGGACTGGACATGGATAGCCTGAATTCAGGTAGTATTTGACGCATTCCGACGGTAAAATTGCGCGCTTCGACGAATAAAATTAATTTCTGGTATGTTTCAAAAAAAACGAGGAGAATCGGTGGTGAATTCGGCTTACGCGCGTCCAAAGCGCACTGAAGTACCAACTGTCCTTCATAACAGGTGCTAAAGCTTACAGAATCATCATATTACCACCCAAACAATGCAGTAATGAGACTCATATATGTCTCTCTAATGATATAAGTATAAAAATTGAATTATATGTGCCAGAAGGAGACTCCAGCAGCTCAGACGAGCTTGCGCGCACTCATTTTGGCAGGTCCCGGGGCTGCCGAGCCTGCACGTGATGGCTCGCGCGAGAAAAAAAAAAAAAGTGACCTGGACAAGGTTTTCTGAAATAGCTGTAAGATTGCATGGAGGCATTTTTTTCCTGCAGAACTCAAGTTCTTCTAAGAAATTTTGATTAGTCCCTTCAAAGTTAGTCAAAGTCCTGGTATGATTCCGAAAATGTTTTCTCAACACCAATTCCACAATTTCCACTACCGGTTCCTCGCCGGTTCGTGTCATGTAACCATGTTATAATGCTTCTCTCTGAAGTGTGGTTGAAACGTGAGTAAAGTCAAACTCTAACCTCCTTATTTTTTTGAACTTCTGGAAGCTCTTCACAGACGTTAAGAAACGGGAATCGAGACGCTGAACGCGTCGGACGGCCCGCCGTCTTGCGTAGGCGTGATCGCCGGCTGACCTCCGCCGTTCTGATTTCTGATCGCCATTAATAATTAAATAATTGCCCCAGCCGTTTTTTCCCCCAATCCAACATGTTATCGCCAAGAGTTATTAGGAAATTCACAGGAACAAATTCAATCAGAGCGCTAATTCACAACCGCCTCAAAAGCGTGATGTCCCCGCCGAGGGATTCAAAACCATTATAATTGTAACACTACTAGCCCCAATAGCAAGGCATTGTCATCATTATCGCCCACGTCGCAGTACAAACAAGGGAACGCAAAACCAAAAAGAAAATAATAATAATAATCTAGCTCACACCCGCTGCCGTCCTCCGCGTTCTCCACAGCCCAAGTCTCTGTGCATCTGCGCTTGCACAATACCAGGAGTAGGTCCCCTCTTTAAAAACCCTTTCGTACCCAGGGATGCCAGTTCTGGGATCGAAATATGACGATGGTGGGTTTTGGTTTTGGACGCGAGCTGGCTGCTCAGCGTCCGCGCAAACTAGACGAGGCATCGTGAGACTGTATAGGACTGCGAATAGACTCGGGACGACATTGGAAGTGTGGGTTCGATGAAGAAAGAGAGTATTTTAAAAATAAAAATGGGAGAGAAATAGAAGGAAAGAAAATGAAGGAACAGTTCGCCGAGAATTCGAATGATCGTCTTGTAAGCCCAGGTTATTAGGCGGCGAGTTATTAGGTGGCGGCGTGAAGGCAAGCTGGAATGAGAAAGAGGTTAGCGGGCGAGTTCGGCATGAGGGTAGATCACTGTTCACACTTTGAAGATGGCTCGCCGTGAAGGAAGTCACGAAAACGAATATCGAACGGCCTGGACCTAGGTGGGTGACACCGAACAAACGGTGAGCCAAATGGGAGTCAAGAACAAAATATGAATACCAAGAGTTGCGTCAAGGCGAACGACTGCTAAATAGCGGTCTCGTCTAGTCAGAGAAAGCGAGATAGGGGAGAGAATGACAATACCTGAACAACCAGTTAACCGCCACGCGGTGGGCTGGAATATGGAAAGCGGCTTGCGGTCGACCGCGATATCTTGAAAGGCGTTTTGTTGTGTGTATCGAGTTGCCGCCATGGAGACTGAAATGGCCTTGTCAATTAAAGCAGAATTTCGAGGATTCAGATGAGTGGCGCTACCTTAATTGCCATGAGTGGCAACGCCAACGCCGACACCGCTCAGCCAAAAGCTAGATAGGCGATTATCTATGTGGCGCTTCAGCAAAACATCCTTAAGATGACTAGGGTGGTCACCAACGAGCAGGTATTGAGTGGCTGGATGGTAAACGTGAGGTAGTAGCCATGGCGGGATGACGCAAAGCTGCTTAGAGTAAATTGCCTTGGGTGAATGACCCATAACGAGGGTGGAAAAGCGAGTAATGATGGTGGTTGAGGAGAAAGAGCGTTTAGGAGAAGGGGGGGGGGTTATATACGCCTCCAAAAGATGGTCGTGTTTGTCCGCAGCTTCGATCGTCACTTATATCTCCGTCAGCCACCATAAGCCACTGAGCGCTCTGGCATCAGGGAATGCGAGAGAGAGCGTGTGAAAGAAATGCCCAGCGCGGCCTTGTTCCAAGAGGTCGTGTGCAACGAATGACTAGGAATGAATAACAACGTGGTCATTTTGTTTCTTTCTAGCCCCCAATCAGTCCCAAAAGAACAAAGAATCAACCACAGAGCTTCGCGGACTTGAAATTTTACATCGATTAGATGGAAGGGGACAAACCAGGGCTGCCAAAGAGCGCTAGGTGATAAAGTCTGGGTTTCAGTGTTCTTGAGAGTTGGTGGCTTGGATCGCAATAAAATATTACAATTAGCCCTGATTTTTTGAAGGTGGTGAGACAAGAGCATTCGAAAAGAAGACCTTCGGAGTTGGATTTAGCATGGGCGCTTAATTGTTTCAAACTTCCGAGAATTCACCGCGATCGAAAGCACGCCACAAGCCACGAAATTATGGGTGATTCCCAAGTGATTCCTGGAGTTTTCTACACCCGAAGTTCGCTCACGCCCAAACATCAGTTTTCATATTCCGTCGTCATTGTGCTAACAAACCCTCTCTGTGAAGTACAAGTCGACTCACAGAGCAAACTAGAGCAGTGACAGTTGGTCTGCGCTTGACGGTCTTGAAATAAGTCATTACAATCCCCACATGAAATAATAGTATTGATACACTGTAGACACGTATTAATACCCAGTACGATCACCGATTCTACCAACCTTGCTACGGAATAAGGAATCGTAAAATACCACACCAATTACGGGAATTATGATTAAAATTGCATACGGTGAATTCAGCAAAAGCCCAAAGAGACATGCTGTCCCTACAGTCAGTGCCAGCAAACCATAATACTGCATCGTGGAGCATAGCTGCAATTTGGTGTCTAGGGCTTGGTTGTGACTGAACTCTGTCGCTCGCTGACCGAGTAGAAGACGCGAGGATTGTGAAGATGCTGTCCCGCCAGCGACGATGGCGACCGAAAGGTTGAAAGAAAGTGAGAGAGAACAGAAGACTTGAAGTATCACATGTAACGACTTATTGAGGGCGGTCGACCCATTGTCAAGACTATGCCCGAGACTGAGCATCGAAATTGACACGGAGGCCAAGAAAGTAGCCTGCAAATATTATTAATTTGTTAGTGAGGCATTCGATATTGAAAATTTGAAATGTACACACGATTATAATTATAGAGGAGAAATCACTGATAACCGAATTCAATTGTCGAGTCGTGAAATCTGGCATATACGGAGAACCCGAGATGATGGGGGGCTGCTGTATAACAATCCGACTAGGGCTATTGCTTTCTCGACAACCATGTCTTAAATGTCTCTCCGATGTGACTGAAAAGGGAGAAACTGAGCGTCCACGTACTGGGATGTCTTCCACATTCTGTGACATCTGGTTTGTTGGCCTTGGTGGAAGGAAGGATTCAAAAGGCAGCGCATTATGCTGACGCGGTCCCCAAGTGGAACGGTCTGGTGATCGTATTGCACCTCCGCGCGAACCCAGGTTACCCATCATATGGGAGCGAAGGTCACGAACCGTATTTCGTAGTTCTTCGAAGTCTGCAGGTGTGACGATGGTGGGCGAATTTGAAGACGCCGATGTGATATTATTTCCGCCTGCAAAAACAATCAGAGTTCGTGTATCCAAGAATAGCCGTATGATACCTTGGCTGTCGGGTCGAGGGTAATGCGCCATTTGATAGATCGAAGACTGGGCAATTTGTTAGCATATTATCCCAGCTGTGTAGTGTTAAATAGGAGAATGCTCAACCTGTTAGACTCCACCCGTGGGCTAAGAATACGAGAACATCGCATCGCATTGGAAATAGAAAAGTAGAGCCACCCGCCACTAGGATTGACATCATTCATCTTCCGGCCAATGAAATGATAACCAAGGAGTAACAAAATAAGTAGCAGCGTCTTTCAAAATAGTAGACGTTGGAAGGACATACATATTCGTGTTGGCGATCAACATTCGTCGGTGTTGGTCGATCTTGGGCCTGCAGCGCCAGTCTACTTCGGATCCTCGTCGTGGATCCAATCAGTGCTCGAGAGAAATTCAAGACCGACCCCGTTTCGTTGAGAAGTAACTAAATCCCCTCGACGTCAGCATCGGAGCAAGAATTGGAGTTGGTTCTCGGAGCCAGGGCACGCAGACAAGAAGTTCAACAACAAATGAACGTCGGCAGCTGAGTGTGTGGGGCGCCAAACTATCCTATGGAGTTTCGCACAGCTTTAGGAAGATTCTGGAAGATCGGGACTAAGAACGAGGGTGGTGCTTGCGGTCTCCACCCCACCCCACACTAGGGCCGGGGCCCACATCCATTTATAGTGCCGGCAGGACTGCAGTCCTACTTAAAAGGATGGATAACTGTGAAAACGTCAACCGGTGTGACATGCCGAGGCTCCTAGCCATTGTACTTCTGGCAGAGAATGTATCCAATGTGATTAACCCTTGGAAAACTTGCTCCTTTCTTCGACGGTTTTCTGTTGATTTGGACTGTTCAACAGAATGATACTTAGGGAGAAGGAGAAGCAGTTTATTATACTGACGTGGTCCCCAATGCCCATACGGAAACTGCAAGTTTACCGTGTACAACCCGGCGCCAGCGACGAAGCTCTGATCTAACCCCATTGCGTCAAATCGCATATACGCCTAACAAATTTGCCTATGTATTAGCATCAAGGCACACCGTCAGACTGCTCGGCCATTCGCCAATGAAAAAATCCACCATCCTGGATTGGACGCCGACCTAGGTCCTTCTTAACAAATGCACGATTAGAACCTCCGGAATTCCCGACTGCATACCGAATATATGCGCCTACCGGACGAACGCTTACTTACCCAGCGGCCTGATAGTTAAAACGGCCGGGACTGGAACACTTTCGCTGACCAAGCCTAAGTAGATTTAGACGCCAGTAGTCCCAGTCTGGATTGTGAACGCCAAAAAAACTATTTCCAGTTTGAATTTGCAATGAGGTAGCTGTGTAATTCAGGTTATTTAATGCGTATTTTAAATTTAAGCTCGCAGGGCCGACCTTTTTAAGTGACTTGTCTAGCCCATGCGTCAACTTTTTCTTGCAGTTCTCTCTGGTCTGCTGCCTCCACCTTCTCTCTGGATTCTCAGCATCGCCCGCAGCTCATCCTTTGGCACCAGGATATATGGCAGGGTCATCAGCATGTCGAGGGTGTCAGGTTCATGGGAAGTTGATAGCGAGTGTCACACTGCTGGTCTTGATCCTGTTCTCTCTGTGCTACTGCTGTTCATGTGTCAAGAGTTTTCTGGTATTCAGCACATAGAACATATCAGGGTAGGTGTCTTTCCAAGTTTCAATGAGATCATTTTTCAGTACTGAGGTGCCGAAATCTTGCAAAACAAATCCGGCATAAACTGCGTCAAAGATAAAGGAGGGCCATCAGGGGTACCAAGAAGCTTGAGTGAAGACGAAAACTGGAATGGGAGGTCCGTGTGATCACGGTTGTGTACCTCTCCTCTGTCGGTGGTGCAGTAGGGTCAACGTCAGTCGTTCCCATGGCAAAGTTGGGGGTCTGTTTATCTACACCGTCAGGCTCGAACTGACTATACAGTAGTAGAAGTGCCACGCACCATCAAGAAAGCAAGCTCGATACTCAACAGCCTGTGAGCGGCGTTGAATAGCAGAAGGCCATTTCGAATGTTGTCAATATCTTCAATAATATCACCTCTAGCAGGGTCTCGACTCCGGCGATGGGTGTAGGTCGAAATGTACTACCAAATTATGGTGAGTGGGGAAGCACTGAAAGACAAAATGACATACCATGTCGCCTTTACTGTGAAGGAGAAGGTGTACAGCGTCACAATACCGCCTATTAAATGCGGTCAAGAGGCAGATTTCTCCATCCCGATTCAAAACTTGTGTCCTAAAATCATTCCTTCGAGGGGTATTCACACTTGATGTGAGACTCCGAGTCAACCGGGCACCAAAGGGATCAACTGGGAATATCCTGCGTGTCTCCTCGTCGCTGATGTGATAGAATAGATCGGCGGGCTCAGCTGGCAGAGCAGCGTTGTAATCCACGGCATTGAGGCTGTCAGAATCGGCAGAGAGCATTCCTTCTGCTCCAATAACGACCCTACAGCATAACGAATCCACTTGTACGGTTTGTGCGAGAACTTGTAGAGCGGTTCGACAGGAAAGGTGAGACAATGAACCCAGTGCCAGTTACTTGCGTCCACGTTGAGGTCTGCATCAAGGGCCACGGCCAGAGGTAACGAAGCAAAGACCTTAATTTGTGGCATGACGGGACAAGCGCCCAGGTCACGCTGTTGTCACATTGAGCAAACTCCATTGCTCCTTTCTCCAACCTTTCTCAGTCTGTCAGAGATATCGAAGGGAAAGGTAAGGAAAGTTGCTCTTTACTTGGACAATTTTCTCTGACGGTTCAAAGGAATGATGCTTAGGACAGCCTTTGGATGCATCGGATTCGAATGTTCTCAGTCTTTCGACCGAACTGTTCGCTGTTTCGACACCGACCACTACAACGGACCTTTTCTACAATAGCGCAGCCCAGATTCCGCTACCCGCGACTTGATGACATAGAGAACCTCGAGCAATACTGCCCTGGTGGATATCACCCGGTGTCGATCGGAGATGCCTTCGCTGGCGGTCGGTACAAGATCGTGCACAAACTTGGATATGGAGGCTCCTCCACTATCTGGCTTGCTCAGGATCAACACATTCAAGAGCATTTGGGAAACCTCGTCACCCTGAAAATTATGTCTGCCGAACAGTCGTCGAACCGCAGGTCAGAGATCGCGGACCTCTACATCCCTCAGGAACTCCACAAGTTTTACGTTGACCATCCATCGAGAGAAACCCTCTATGTTGTCAAGGATTACTTTTGGTTGAAAGGTCCAAATGGGTCCCATCTCTGTCTGGTCTCTCAATTCTCTGGGCCCAGCATTCGGTCAGTTGTGGAATGTGACAGTTCTGGGAGAGTATCCGGTAGTAGACGATTCCGTGGAGACCTGGCTAGAAGGCTTGCGAAGCAAATGGCGGGTGCGGTCGAACTCATGCATTCTGCAGGTATCGTTCACGGAGGTTAGCCGTCTTCTCAATGACTCCCTGCATTCGGGTTAAATTCTTAGTTTTCAATTCTCAGACTTGACAACATCCAATGTCCTTTTTCAAGTCTCTGACGAGGTCCAGAAATGGTCGGCTAACTACGTCTACCAGAGTTTGGGGAGCCCTGAAATGGACGAAGTGCAGACTCTCGACGGGTCTCCACCTGGTCCTTTTACGCCTCAGCAATACATTGCCCCGATAGACATTTCTCTCTTCTCCTCTCCTTGGTTCCTCAAAGAGGACGTCATTCTTATCGACTTTGGTCAATCCTTCTTCGCAATTTGTCGGCCACCGGGTTACACACCTGCCACAGTATTTCATTATCTCTCTCCTGAAGGATGTTTCGACTCAGAGGTCAGCTTCCCGTCGGACGTCTGGGCATTTGCATGCGCCATCTTCGAGATTCGGGCTGGAACACCTCTCTTTGACCCCTTCCTCAGCAACCGAGATCTGATTCTTAAACAAGTTTTGAAACGCTGGGCAAATTTTGGTGGAGTGAATGGATGGCCCGGAAAACCTGGTTTGATGAGGCGGGCGTACCTAATCCTGTGGAAGAAGGCCAAGAAGGCATATTATTCCCTGTCGTCAAGACCCTTGTTCGTCAAAAATTGGCAGACATTGGAGCACAGGACGACGATTCATACCTTAATGCAGGAGCTATGATGGAGAGAACGGGGACGCGGCTTGGAGAGGTGGAAGTCGACCTTCTGGCCGATCTGTTGGAGAAAATGTTAAGGTACCGTCCCGAGGATAGGATCTCTATGATGCAAGTGGTGCGACACCCGTGGTCCGCATATGCTGAAGAACCTAACTCCACGGAAAGCAAGCATCTTTTGGGTCTTGAAGGCTCTCTTTAAAAAGAATCCTGCGTCGCAGTCGATAGCCGGCGACCCATTCCGTGCCCAGACTATCCCGTATTTTGGCCGCATTCACCTGCCTGACTGATCATGGGGCACTACGAGCACCAGGTTGTCTTACCTTGAAGGCGTTGCAACGCTCAAATAAATATTTCCCAAAGAGCCGATATCTTTTTTCTCCTTCCGATGATATTATTTCTCCACACTGTCTGTTCCATTGCATGACGATTTCATTCTTTATTATTGAAACGTTTGTAGTTAATTATTACATGCACTAAGCTTCTTGGAATCTCTATCGACATCAGTTAGTTGTTATTAGAATGCATCGCCAACGAGATATCGGTTAACAAGTTCATCGCATCCACTCGGAAGGTGTCGAACGTGATCGAGACATTAGGAGTAGGATCGATGAAAGTCAACAAAGAGGGCCTAGTAGACGCGGTCCAAGCGGGCCAATTTATCGCAGAAAGAAGACTCATGGAATTAATAGGAAGGTTGGGATCCCCCGTATTCGCAAAGTTGACTTTTATTAAGGGATATATTAGCCAGAGTGTTCGGGTTTCACAACGAAACTCGCTTACCTAAAGCATCAGTCCCAATGAAATCTGGACTGGTTGCGTTTATATCGCTTTCAACGCCATAGAATTCCGCAATATCGGACGAGTGGAATGATCCAAGGACTGGAGTTGTCTTGCCCCGCTTGAAGACTGATGTTTCAAATTTAGTAACAAAGTCGATTTTGTATCAATAATTGCGTCGACAATTTGGTAATGGAAAGCCAGACTCACGGAAAGCAAACGTCTTTTGGGTCTTAGAGGTTATCTTTAAAAAGAATCGACGAGGGACCTGGAATTGAAGGTCGCCCTGGACGGCAGCCAGTCGCTTAAACTGGGGACTAGTGCCGAACATAAGCCATTCACGTATTAACAAATTTTATTATTACAAAAACCGTACCTCAAAGCACTCTGGTTTTGGGTACCAAAGGGCGATCCCTTTAAACGATAATGTCGGATGTCAGAAAGGACAATAGGTTGACAATGGATCCATTACATACCTGAGTGACATCGTCAGGATATGCTTGACCCAAAGCCGCCAACTGATTGTTCGGGACCAAGTAACTAAGATGGAGAAATGATTAGGCTATTTTGGGCAGGACATCGAACGAAACTTGAATCAGTGTAAGATGGATATCGCACTTTGAATGCATGTAAGCCAAAAACTCTGCGTCGGTCCTGAATACAGCACGAAGAGTAAATGCCATTAGTCCTTGATGTAAATGTGCAGGATAAAATACTTGCGTAACGTTGAGGTTAGACAGTGAGAAGAGACTGATAGTAAGCATGTTAATGTGTTCAATTAAAGGCTTTGAAGCTACGCACGTTCCCTCGTCGTCGCAGTCGCCTGAAATAATCGGAACCTATCATCGGACGAAGTGTGAGTTGTAATGTGATAAAGAAGTAACACGAAGGTAAAGTTACGGACCCTAGCATACAATCCCTTCTGCAGAGATTCTATAGGATTCCGTGTGATGAACTGGCCGTCTACACTAGGGTTCCAAGAAGAAGAACGTTGGAAGCTAGTAAATGAGAAGATATTCGGCGAGAGATTTATGGCAGACGAGATATTCTGGAAAGTGACAGCTCTTAGGCAAGATATGGGATCGCGAGAGCCAGTGCAGCCAGTGTTGTTGACCAATTGATCAAAAAGTGATTGCTGGGCAGTGATATCACTCAATAAGAAAGGAGAGCCTGATTCCTAAAGTGTCATTCAGTTTGATTGTCGACAGCAGTGTTTACAAACATACCATGACGGCGCCACGAAAAAGACCCCCAGGGTTACCATCGTTTAACACCAGATGCAATCCGACTGAAACAGCACCAGCACTTTCCCCCCAGCTAGAAATGCGTTGGGTTAGTCTCTATTTAAATTCGAACTCGTGATGCCGACATAGTGACTTTGGTTGGGTCACCACCGAATTTGACCGAAAGCGGCGATGTTATCTTGGATCCACTGCATCGCAAAACGTTCTTGACATCGTCTCGTCAAATAGATCACTGGAAATGAAGGACAGCATCTTACGATCACGGAGCCCAGCGTTTCCAAGGCCTGCAGTTTTGGCTTCTTTTCCACCTAAAAAGCCTAGAGCTATGAGAGCACCTCATTCAGTCGGAGTGGCATATAGTTCGAAAGTGGCTTGCCGTTCAGGCGATAGTTTGCTGACACGTAGATCACAGGCTCGTTGAGAGCTATTGACCGAGCAACAACTGAATTTCCAGGGTTTGCTGATGCGTCTCCGTCAACAAAGCCACCTGCAGAAGTTTCTTTTGAGTCTATAGCCGTACAGTTCTTGAAGTAGACCTTCAAACCTCCATACATCCACTAAGCGTTTAAAATCAGCCCTTTGAGCATCCATGATAACCTTATAAGCTTTGAAACGTACGAAAAGAACAGGAACACTCTTGCCAGCTGTAAGGTTAGCGGGTTTTATGACATTGATGAAAAGACCTTTAAAGGTAGGGTATTTGAGGTCAGCAAGCGCAAGAGCAGAAATCGTTTCTCACAGTCTTCGGATACGTTGGTAAATCCAGCAATACCGTTTGCAATGGCACTGCCAATTTCTCCCAGAGATGCACTGAGTACTGTTGCATTGATGGCTTGCTGGAAGCATGCTGCGCCAAACGATGTCGCCTGACGAACACCAGTGAAAGGCGCAGGAGGACGAGGCGGTGCGAAGCGGAGGTCTCCAACACTTTCATGAAAGCGTTAGTTACAAGGACAAAATAGGATGGGTGGAGACGCATACGGTGGAGCAGCGAAAGGCATTCCTAGGAATTCAACAACGTTTCCAGTAGCGTTGCCTTGGAATGAGCCGTAGCTCAGCTTCACAGTCAGGTTCGCAGAAGGAGTCGGGCTTGCTTGTGCCACGACCAGAATAGCCAGAGAAAGAATCTTCAAAGTTTGTAACATAGCGAAAGGCAGAGTCATTAAGTTAGTTATGAGGATAAGCCTTCCATCGGGTGTTCCTTTATAAACAACGGAGTGGGGTGTTTGTTAATAAACCATGGCGTCCACTGGTGCAGAAATCGCACCCGTCTCCTGCGGCACGGAAAGAGGTGGTTCAGGCATATCTTTAAATTTATACTCGCTTGGAGTTGGCTTGGAGATGAGCACCCCACTGGCAGATTCCGCAGGGCGCAGTGACCGGGAACGAACCATAAGAGCGAACTAGGAGCAAAGTATCCCCTCAGGAGGCTGGAAAAGAGAAATTATGGCCGAGAGGTGAAGTAATAGCACCTTTTATTAGCTCGCTAAAGTGCGTAGTAGTGGTAGTAGTAGATTAACCGGCATGGTACAATGGCTGAACGCCGGGTTTCGAATGTCACGGTCCATGAAACAATGATATCGATAAAGCTGAGTGAAAGAATAGAGCGGGTATGTACATGTAGAATAGAGAAGCGTGTGAAAACCAAAGTCGTCCTCTTTTCTCCACAGTGACCACCATTCGCGAGCGGCTAAACACTTGTCGCACTGCGCAAGAAATATTCTCTTTCTATCTTTAATTACAAGGATTGCATCCAAATGGAGGGTTTCAGGCTATTTGAAAAACCAGCGCCGAGTTGGCTGTCGGGCGGACGCAAAACACTCAAGGATTCACGATAGGTCCGATAGGTCGTCGTTCCTCCAGACAAAAGACGACACAAGCCAAGATTCACATACTTACAAATGGGACGACATACAGATGTGAAAAAATCCTACAGTCTTCAAATTGCCATCAAGAGAAGGTGCGATTCCCCGCCAGCCAACTCGTCAGTTTCGTATTCTCGTAGTTCATATTCTCCTCATAATCGCCGTCATCTGCATGCTCTTCGTCCGCACTCCTCCCAAAGTCAATCAGCCGATAGCTCCATTCCGTGCCCAGGCCGCCCCTTTTCTCGACACTATTCGTCTTCCTGATCATTGGGTGCGCGGAAAGCGGACCAGGCTGGCGGACGATATTTCGCTTGAAGGGGGATCCGTGGTACCACTTAGCAGCGTGCATGCGATGGATGAGGGACGCACATTCGGTCCTGCCGATACAAGTGGGTTAATCAATGGGACTTCCGAATTCCACAAAGAAAACACACCGATCATCCATGCTGAGCCCCTCTGGCTCTATGGGAGCTCCACATTCTTCAACAAGTAGGATAGGGCTCGAATACCCCGTACACTCCTTGTTCTGCTCGTCCTCTTTATCGAGCACATAGTAGCCATAAAACTGCGGCACTATCGCCCCAACTGGCGTAGGGATCAACAACGGTTTGACCACGTTGAAACCGTTGTAATGCTCAAAGAAGTCCTTTGGGAAGCGCTGGTAATTCGCCGCCTCTTTCGGGAGGTGATCGTCGTGCTGGATGGAAAGCTTCGCAGCTACCTGAACTTTCGTCGTCAACGGATGAATGTTCTCTTCGCGGAGGTGTTCGCAATACGCCGCCCTTTCAAGGTTTTGATATCCAACAGTCGTCTGGATAGCGCGATACGGACCCTCATATACCATTTCGACCTCTTGGGTATCAGGAGTCAACTGATGTTCCTCTTCTCCGAACATGGCATTTCTAGGCGGTTTCCCTCGCAGCTTGATAGTGTATCGACCGCTCAACTCGTCCCACCTTCCATCTCGACGGTCGCCGTTCGGCCCGTCCTCTTCCTCAAGTATCCGCTTGACGTCATTCAAAACACACTCTTTGCAAATTTCTTCATCGACTAAAAACGAACGCGGAACCTCGTACTCGGCGCGGTACACAAAAGAGTGATTGCCTGTCCCAAGACGGGCAGCAGGCGAAATATAAAGATGCGCCGTTTTGGCGGCTTGAGTACTGGGTTTTGGTGGGAAGACGATATACACGGGTGGCTTTGAAGGCCCGAGCTTGAACCCTGCATTGGCGGGTGGATACACCATGCCGTCAGGCCGCTCTCGGTTCGAATGTGGATTGGCAAGGAAGTGGTCACGAACAGATTTCGCCATGTTGGTTTTTAATTTGCATTCAGCAATATCCTTGTTCTGCCTGACCACGAGCCCTTTTGTCGCCGGCGGCTTCAACTTGTAAATGCGAACTTCGTCGTCTTTATCTACCCATGGGGTGGTCCTGTCGTAGCAGCTCTGAGCCCTCAGAAGGTTCCAAGGATCGTGGACGACTAGCTTCTCGGGGAGCAAATGTTGCGGAATATACTGCTGGAGTACCGGCGTGTGGACAAAGTTGTTGAAACTTTCCTTGGGATGCCACCATTGCGACTTGAACGGCTCAAGCGGCCATCGTTGCGGGTATGCCGACGGGTCGAACACAGATTTTGGTGGCCACTACAGCAATGTCAATCTCGATTGAATATTCACCCATAAATTCAACACAAACCAAATCTGGCACTTTCCATGCTTCCCTCTCCTCTCCATCAGCTTTTCCATCAGGCCAAACAGGCCTCGCCCAAGACGCACCCTCCTGCGACCGGACCCACGACTCACTATTACGTATCAACCGTTCAACACTATACACAGGCACAACGTGCGGTCGGCCCTCCATCTCCGCAAGGCGCATCAGCTGCCTCGCAGGCGCGTGGTCCTCCCCCTCAGCGCGACACCACGCGTACATCCAGCTCGCAGTCGCCAGCCGCAACTGCACCGGACACGTCGGGTAATCTTGCACGTTGTAGAAATCGGCGAGCGTCTCGCCCCACATGACGGCGCCTTCGAAATCTCCTGGAGCGCCTGCCACCTTGCCGGCGGCGATGGACTTGGGCTCGGCGCTCATGCGCTTGCCAGTGGCATCGCGCGGCCAGGTGTTGAACACGAAGCGCCACCGCGTGCTCAGGGAGTTGAGGTACTTTGCGCGCTTAGCTGGGCGCTCAGACTCGTTCTCGGAGGAGTACATGGTTCTTTGGAGGATGAGCTCCTCCATGCGGTCAGCGGCCGTTTTCGGTTTGATTGGCTCTGGGATGGTGAAGGTTTGGGTTGGAAGACATGGGAGGACTTCTACGACGATAATGTCTTTATTTTGGGAAGGCGCTTCGCGCTCGATCTGTACTGGATATCACAATTGATTGCTAAGTAGAGTCGACAAAGATCGCACGGTCAAAAACTCACAGTCCTGTTGATAGTCCACCATCCTACCAGACTTGTCTAGGAAGATCGATGGGATGAGAACAACTTGAGGAAATCGATGTAGGGACGCTCACACAGAACAATCTGAGTTTATATATTGGAAGGGGGTGTGGCACCAATGTGGCCTTCAAATATGGCCCGGTTTCGTGTGTATATCGGGAAACTGACCAAAAGCTAGAGGCTGTGGCACATTTAAGCTTCACAGGAAATATCGAGTCAGAACTGCTTGAAGGGCGTGCGACGTCAATTAGATGAAGCCCGTGGTCGGACAAATAATATATATACAAAGCAACACGAGGTAGCGGAAATGTATGAGTATGTATAGGTTCGGAAAGGAGGTGAATAGATAGACAGACCCTCTACGCCCAAGTCCGGATAGGAGACTTCAGACCTATGTCTACTCGCCTTTCACTCTTTCGTAAGAGCCTCTGTCCTTTCCGCCTGCACTCCAGCTGCTGAACCACTTTGGCCTGCTTTGCCCGCTGTCGCTGCCACTTCCGCCGGCAACGAAGCCGCCGACAAAGTCTTCGTCCACTTCGTACCCTTCTACATCTTTGCCCTTGATCTCCTCAAACTTGCCAGACATCGTACGCTCCCTCAGCCCAGGCGACGAGGAGCTGGACGATGAAGGCGTTGCTGAAGCACCAGTACGCGCAGGATTGTTCGCGGTCGGCATCGGGATGGATGATGTCGAGCCTGGAGTATATGGTGGGAGGGCGGCGAGCTCGGCTTCTAGCTGTTTCCGTCTCTCGGCAGGATCGAGAGCTGGGTTGAAGAACATGGAGCTTGGAGGTGTATTTAGGGCATTTGATCTCGGCGCACCTGCGTTGCTTTGGCCGGCTGGTACACCCGAAGGCAGGGTAGCGGCCGCAGTCTGGCGCAGCAACGCGGCTCCTCCTGCGATAATCCCTGGACCATACGAGGTCCACAAGGACGAGAGAAGCTGGGTTGGCCCTCCGACAGGGTTGTTCATGCTCGGAGGCGGTTGTCCTGCAGGATTTGCAGGCTGATTGAGGCCCTGCGACCCGACTTCTCCTCCAGGAGCTAGGGCACCCACCATGGCGGCCCACAGAGCCCTGGCCTTCTCCTGGATGAAACGGTATACCCGTCCTCGCACCTCGGCTATCGCGATATCGATTTGTTTCTCATGGGTCGCGAAGAAAGGGCGTAGATGGACCATGTAAATATACGTGGCCCCTTGCGTCTGCGGGAGAGCAAGATAGAGAAGGAAGATGGCTTTGAATGTTGTGTATAGTGGGATCCTGGGCGATAGGTATATTCGTAAGACTTCCGCAGCTCTCGTTTTTGTGGAAGAGATTTACCATGAAACGAGCCACTCTGCTAGATATTCCACCCCAACGATGCAGCCCAAGACGGACCAGTACATGAGCCATCTTTCGAGGTCTGCCTCTGATGCTGGGCGTTGGCTAAGGGTTTTGTACGACGCATACCCTGGATAGAGAAACGCAGCCAGAGCACTGGTGCGGAGATGAAAGAAGTAGAGATATCCGTCAGGATCAAAGAATCTAATAACGAGATTAGTTACACACCTGACTATGCGGGACGTAAAAGAAAACAACATGATGCTGATCCAGACTCTCGTTCCTCCTCAGTCTTGGCTGAGGCTGGGACACAAAGACGCTTGAGGGGTTTTGTCTCCGCTGAGGATCCGGCAATCGTGAATTTACTTGGAGGATTTACTAGAATTTCAAAGCTTCAGGTTTAGGGAGGCAAATGGATGAGCAGACGAGAGAAGAAAGACTTTGGGTCTAACAGAGCACCGTCCGCGTGTTCCACTTTAATTATAGCTGCCTAGGCACATTACGTAACACCCTTCATTTTATTCCTGTCCCTCACCTCTTCACGATGGCAAAGGGCGATGTAGCCCCTTTGGCTGGCCCTTCACGGCACCAGAACGCGAAAAAGTCAAAGAAAGACTCCAAGCCGCAGGTCCGAACTTCAAAAGTGAAAAAGATTACGGAAAAACAGAAAATTGGGGCTTTGGAACTGGAGGCGACGAATTATGTGAGTCGACGTCCAAGAGACGGCTTTCAGAGTATCGCGGCGCGTACTAGGGCTGGACTGATTCTATGCATAGGTTCCTCCAGACGATCTCAAAGCCTTCGCCGATCTTCCAATTTCTGAAGCCACAAAAAGAGGTCGGCTAATTCCTCTCACTGCTAAATAGTGCGTACTAACTGTTCGGATGAACAGGATTGAAAAAGGGTTTCTTCGTGGACATGACCGACATCCAAAAAGCCAGTATTCCCGCCTCGCTTAAGGGAAAGGACGTTCTGGGTGCAGCTCGCACAGGAAGCGGAAAAACACTCGCATTTCTTGTTCCTGTGCTCGACATTCTATATCGTCGGAAATGGGGTGCGGCCGATGGATTAGGTGCACTGATAATATCTCCCACTAGAGAGCTTGTATGCTGCTTCATAGTTTCCCAATTATCTAACTAATTGTTCACCGAAGGCCGTCCAAATTTTCGACGTACTCCGGTCAATCGGTGGACACCACTCATTCTCAGCTGGCCTTGTCATCGGTGGAAAAAACCTCAAGGATGAAAGCGACAGACTATCACGAATGAATATCCTAGTCGCCACCCCAGGCCGACTGCTACAACACATGGATCAAACAGTAGGTTTCGATGCAGGCAACCTCCAAGTACTAGGTAAACATAGAGGCCATTACATCTTCACACCCTAACTCACTATCTACCTCAGTACTCGATGAAGCCGACCGTATCCTCGACATGGGCTTCCAACGCACCCTCACCGCCCTCCTCGACCACCTCCCCAAATCCCGTCAGACCCTCCTCTTCTCCGCCACCCAAACCGAATCCGTATCCGACCTTGCCCGTCTCAGCCTCAAAGACCCCGTCAAAATCGGCGTTGGCCCTGCCTCCTCCAACTCCACCTCCCTATCCACGATGCCCCAAAACCTCGAACAACACTACCTCATTGTATCCCTTGACAAGAAACTCGATGTTCTCTGGAGCTTCATCAAAACGCACCTCCAAGCCAAGACGATCGTCTTCCTGTCGAGCTGCAAGCAGGTCCGCTTCGTGTTCGAGACATTCTGCCGGATGCACCCCGGCGTACCACTGCTCAACCTGCACGGGAAGCAGAAGCAGACCGCGCGGCTGACGATGTACCAGAAGTTTACGTCGATGTCGCATGCGGTGCTCCTGGCCACAGACATTGCAGCGAGGGGCCTGGATTTCCCGTCTGTAGACTGGGTCGTGCAGCTGGATGCCCCGGAGGATGCGGATACGTATATCCATCGCGTGGGTAGGACGGCGAGATACGAGAGCAAAGGGAAGAGTCTATTGTTCCTGATGCCGAGTGAGGAGGAGGGTATGAAAGCTGCTCTGCAGAAGAAGAACATCGAGGTCTCCAAGATCAAGAATCGGCCAAG
Organism: Galerina marginata; assembly: GCA_023014335.1. NCBI lineage: Eukaryota > Fungi > Basidiomycota > Agaricomycetes > Agaricales > Galerinaceae > Galerina > Galerina marginata. The sequence continues at coordinate 2,165,668 of JAECYW010000009.1, read as the reverse complement.
CAAAACCCAGAATATCCAAAATCAACTCCAAAACCTCGCTTTCCAGGATCCAGAAATTAAATACCTAGGACAAAGAGTGCGTTTTTTCTTTCTCTGTTCCTATTCCCAGCGGGCTTACCCCGACGGCGTACAGGCATTTGTATCATACCTCCGCTCCATATACCTGCACAAGGACAAGACAATATTCAAGCTGGAAGACTTGCCTGTTGATAGCTTCGCAGAGGCACTTGGTTTGCCTGGGACACCGAAAATCAAGTTCCTCAGCAAGGCTGCTGTAAAGCAGAAAAAGAACGCGTCGAGAGCTGTTGAAGCTGCTCAAGCAGCAGCCTTGGACGTTGACGGGTCCGGTTCCGAAGGTGATGAAGACGATGATAATATGTCTTCATCGTCAGACGAGGAAGAGGTTGAGGAAGAAAAACCAGCTCAAACCGATACAAAACCATCAAAAGTGCGAACCAAATACGACCGCATGTTCGAGCGCAAAAATCAGAACGTCCTCTCCGCGCACTACTCCAAGCTCGTCGAGCACGACCCAGCAACCGCGCCCAATAACGACGACGACGACTTCATCGTCCTCAAACGCGCCGACCACGACCTGCCCTCCTCCAATATGCCTCTCGACTCCAGCGACCTCTCCAAGCGAAAATTAAAGCTCAGCCGCTCGAAGCAGGCAATCGCCACGAACGGGCTCGGCACAAAGCTGGTGTTCGACGACGAGGGCAACCCGCACCATATCTATGAGATGGCGGACCCGGACGCGTGGTACCAGGCCAAGGGCGGTTTGGACGGTGCGAAAGAGGAAGGCAGGGCGTTCGCGCGAGAGGAGGGAATGAAGCTCCGGCAGGCGGACGTGGTGGATAAACAGGAGGCGAGGGATAAGAAGCTGGAGAAGAAGCGGAAGCGGAAGGAGCGGGAGAAGAGTGTATGTTTTTTCTTATCCTTTGAGCATTTTGATTCTTAATTGTCTTCAGGCGAACGACCAACCTATGGCGACCGCTGTAATTGCGCCACCATCAGACGATGACGGTTATGTCTCGCCCGAGTTTGACCTTCCTGACCTCCCGTCAGAGGACGAAGACATGGCACCTCCTCCAAACAAACGTAATAAGTTCGACTCAAATTCAGCCAAACAGCCTACAAATCACCTGTCAGAGACTGGATTGGAAGATGAGGAGGTGCTGGCATTGCGTTTGTTGGGCAGATCTTATTAGCTTTGTATTGCAATTCACGGAAACAGAATTTTGGATCTCTGTTTTTCTGTTTATGTCATTGGCTGGTGCGGTGCAAATTCCCAACCTTGCAAGTATTGGCAGTATTTGATGCACAAACGAAGGGAAATCACTATTATGTGATCCTTCCTATTTACAAAGGCCCTCCAACTTTCAAGCCACTTAGATATTCTGAGGAAAATGTCGACAGCAATACTGGGAGCAGGATACATGAAGCATACTAGATAAAAACCAGCTGGTTTCCTTTCAGCCAGGACTATTGGCTGATGGCTGCGAAAGAATCTTCCCCTGCAGCAGGGTTAAGAGCGCATCCATTTTCGCCTCTAAACCAACCATTCTAGCTTCCAAACCATCCATTTTCGTTCCAATCGCAGTATATCTTCCGTCGAGAGCTTGGTTGTGTTGATTAACGTTCTCCAGTTTTGTTTCAAGCGAAGAAAACCTGGCCACGAGGTTCAACTTGGCTTTTCCTTCGTGGTTTCGCGGACGAGGCGCTGTTCCCTTCTCTGACTCTTCAGAATCATTACTTTCCGATTCCGAGGTAGACACCGCGTCGTCGACTTCCACTTCACCTTCAACCCCAGCTTCGATCCCGGCCTTTACATGTAGTTCTGTGTCATCTCTGCTGGGAACTTCGTCGGCCAAACCCAAACTTAGAACAGTTGAGTGGTCGTCATCTTGCGCCCCCACGGTCTTCGCTACTTCGTTCACCACAGACTTCATTCTTTGGGCCTCTTCCAGCTGAATATCCACCATCTTTTTCAAAGCCGAAACATTCAAATTGAGTTCTTCTAGCTGTCGTTCAGTGTCATTGGTTTTGATTGGCTTCACTTCGTCGCTGTTGTAAATCCGAAGGAGATGGTGTTTGAATGAGTGACTATGACCAATTTGAACAACTGGAGCGTTCCTTCGACCACAACGGTCACAAATGAATGTAAGCGGGGCTATAACCTTATGAGTATTCCCATACACCTAGAATGCTTGCAGTAGCTTACAGCACGAAACACAGACCCAACAAGGGGTTGAGACAGACACAGCGCAACATGCGCAGGTAGGCGCTGCTTCGCTTTTCGTCGTGGCCGCGCTAGATGCGTCCTTATTCTTGGCACCTCTCCCCCTGGTAGCCTTTCTCGAGTCGCGCTCCTTTGTTTCTGGTTTTTTTGCTTCGTGCACTCGCAAAATGGTCTTGCTTCTCTCCGAAATTAGTCTGGACTCTGCCACAAGTGTCTTGACCTCGAAAGTATGGATGCGGTGTCGCGAGCGAAGAAGGGAATGGGACGGAATATGGGTAAAACCTGACGCCGTATGGATGGTGTCAGGTTTCTCGAAACAGTTTTCACAAAGGTCAATCTGATGGTTCGAATCGTCCCCAATACAGACGATACACTGATAACGGGTGAAAGTAAGGCTCTTGTCACACACATCACATTTGACAAAACCTCTAAATAGACAGAGTAAGCCGAGGAAGCATGGCTCAAGGCTGAGGCTCGGACTCACATGCTCCATGAACCCCTGGATGCTAAATATCGACCCATCGCCTCATATAGCCTCCCAATTACTGGATTCACTGTTGACATCATGGTTGCATAGTCCTCCCATTGAAGGTCAGAGAGCGGCTCAAACCGGTACCACCGAGGATTAGTATCACTATCAGTAAGGTCAGAGCGTTGGCTGTAAGTAAGCCATCGGCGGCGTTCAGCAAGTATAGAATTGATAACTTTGCGAGAACCCAGTCGAAGACGTGTCTGGAATAATATGGCTTCTGTTGCGAATGCCCAGCGCTTGCGGGCTGTCGGCCATATAGTCCAACATGGAACCGGACCCGGCCCATCTAGGAGGTAGCGGAAACGTAAAACATCGGGAGGAGTGCGTGAAAGGTAGAAGTTCCCTCCTGCCACTGAATGGATAGCATTCATAACTTTGCGAGACTCCAGTCGAAGACGTGTTTGGGATAAGACAGCTTCGATTGCAAATGCCCAACGCTTGCGGGCTGTTGGCCATATAGTCCAACATGGAACCGGACCCGGCCCATCTAGGAGGTAGCGGAAACGTAAAACATCAGGTGGAGTGTTTGGAAGGTAGAGGTTGCTGTCCGCCACTGAGTGTTCACCCTCCAATGTCGAGGCGGGATTGTAAGGTGCACTGTCGGAATCGGGTTTTTGGTTCTGAACAAGCACTTTTTCGCTTTCTAAAACCGCAGTATCTCCTCTCGTGCCCCCATCGCTGGTCGAACCTGACGCGGATTCGTCGTTGTCATCTGACAGCGGTTTCGGTTCTTCATGATTTTGACTACTCCCAATCACGGGCTCCGTCTCCCAAGATTCAGTTTGGCCATTCCCTGTTTGAATTTTGGCAATTTCATCGGCCATCCAAAAAAATGTCCCTGTAAGGACATCCCTTTGCGGGTCATACCTTCCTCGACATGTCATAAACAGTGTTGGGATATCGAAAGAAATCCCTATCAGCCCGTCAGAGGAAGCTTCTTCAGTGCCAAACTGCCCATTGGTGATATCTAGGGTGCCATAAAATGCTTCTCCTTTGCCTGCGAACGCCTTTCCGCTAAAAGGATGAATCACACAGGAAAAAAGGTCCCTCCAACCATTTTCATCGGGGATTATTAACCCTGACCACGGACCTTCCAGCGGTTGCGGGATATGGTCGCCAGGCCCAGCTTCGGACGGGAAAGGCTCCAAACTTTCGTATTGAACCAGACTCCCGGCAGGTTTTGAAAGAATGGACGTGTCGACTTGCTCACTTGACAAAGGCACCTCACTCTTTGGTCGGTTATACTCATCCATTTTCAACGACAGCAAGGTGTTTTCTGATGTATTCAGGTCTGTTTTCTTAAATGCTGCAAGGAACTATAAATCATAGGATATTTCAGTGTGGAAAATAAGGCAATAAAAGTAACAAGTACCATCCCGTAGGAGAAATTTTCGAATTGGTTGTTGATATCTCGGTGTAGCTGACGGAATTTCGCTCAACGAAGATTTAAAATTAGGTGTATATCATTTGCAAATGAAAGGTGGAGATACCTTCAAGACTTTCCATGCGTTCATAAAAGACAACAAACACCGAAGCTAGAGAGGTAACGTGTGCATCAAACTCAGCATTGTCGAGCACAACTGTCTTGGCGAGGTGGATAATGTCTAAGTGACGACGAAGGAGAAGCAAGAGGAGTGGCAGAATCCACTAAAAATTTGATGTGTTAACTACCGATCCGTTCGCCTGCAGTGAAACTCACAGTCTCGACCCGAGCAGAACCACCAATAGCGGTGGCAACTGTACTTGACTCGATCGAATATCCCATAGCATCGAGGTTTGTCTTCAATCTCTCGGACTGAGCCGAAGCGACGGTGTTCGCGATCTCCAACAATTTGCGTTCCTTTCGACCAGTATCGGAAAGGGGCTTAATGGATCGAAGTAAGGCCTCCAATCGCCACAAGGAGTGATCGTCAAGATAGTCGTCCACTAATTTGCGATTTGCTGTGTGTATGGAAGGAAGTGCGTCATACATTTCCAGTAAAACCGAATATATCTCTCTTCTTTGGTTGGCTAGGTTGATATGCCATCCTAGTGGGTACATGAGCGACAGATAAAACCACAGCTGACAAGACCATACCCGCTGCCCAATACGCAATCCAATGCAATAAACTAGATCTCGTATGAGCCGCCTGTCGAGGATGTACCAAGATTGAGGTTTATCACTTGCCTTAATTCTGGGGGTCGCGCAAGCGCAAACTTATTTGCTTCTTTGACACTGATGAAGCCTGATGCATCTTCGTCCATGGCTTCAACGATTGACTGTACGTAGGCGACGTCAATATAATCTAAAACCCATTCATCGGACTCCTTGTCCGCGATATTCGGAGCAAAAGGATGTAGCATGTTCGAATCGCCCACTTCTTCAGGCAAGGCTGCTCTTTTGAGGATCGGCGTTCCCGGGTTGGAGTTGTCGTTGCTGATGTGGTCTCTAAACGTCAGCACGAAGACCTTCGCTTTCACGCTACTCCTGGTAAGATTCTGCGATGATATGAATCCCACAAGATAGGACTGGAAACAAGGACGGGCGACTCGCCATCTGTGTCCATACTCGCTGAATTTCCTGAAAAAGATCAGTTAGAGTGTAGAATTGAACCATTCAGAGGCCTTTACCGGATCCTTAAGTTTTACTGCCCTTGTCTGTATTCGGCCCTCCTCCATCACCATAATAGTCGTAACAGTGTCCAGAATCTTGCCTAGCCCAGTTGAATGTGTTTGCAACAATGCACCTTGGTCCTTCAGATCTGCAGACATGGACTTCAAGTTATTATTTTGGACTTCAAGGATCTTCTCAAACCGCGAGTAATGCTTTTCAAGAACCTTGTCAAGGTTTTCATTTAGCGCTTCATTTAGTTGCTTTTGAAGGTTCTCAAGCCCGTTCCTATCATAAATGGTGGGACTTCCAACAGTACCCAACGGCTCCCCAACTTTCGCGACGAGCATTGGGAGCAGATCAATGTTACCAACACATTTTTCTGGACCACCATTCTTGTCCATGAACTTGAAGACCTCTTGTTCACGTTGCGTGTCTAGATTTCGGAATAGCTTGGAAATGATTGTCTCGAGTTTACTGTCGACAACGTCGAGTTTCCTTCCGACTTTATCAAGAGCGGTAGTTACGGAGCTGATCCCGATGGCGAGGTACTCTGAGATGACCGCTAGCAGCTCGGATCGTCGCAAAGCAAATATTTCCATGTGTGTCGCAAACTTTTTTTCGTAGCCTTTTGCAAGGACCAACTTATCTGAAGGGTGAATTATGAGGCTCGGTCTACACTGCATTCTACAAGCCGTGTACTTACACATGGCTTTCCGGCCCATGAAGTGGGAAATGTCGCTCCTGCATTCTTTGATATTGCGCTCAACTACTCCTATCAGTTCCTTCAGCCGGCTTTCGTGGCGGTCTCTCTCTGCTGCGGGCATATGATCGCGATTGAGATTTCGAAGCCTTGGAAGGCAGTATAAAGAGATCATCCTAAAGAAGGAAATTTAACACGTACTGGAACATGGCACCCATCATGCTTTGCATGTGAACAACCACGACTAAGACCTTCTTATTGTTATCGCGTCGCGCAATATCCAACTTTACAACTTCACGAAAAGCGAAAATGGCAACTACATGAAAAAATATTCTGGTCAGTGTCAGGTTGAAGGTACTTGCAAAAAACACATACGTACCTGCAAGGACCGGATGCATATTCCCAAGAAAGGACAATTCGTCCAGAACTGCATCTGCACCATTCATGAACACCTCGAGGAGACTGTCAAGCTTCTCAGCAATGTGCTCAATTTTGCCCCCAGAGGTAGCTTTCAGGTCAGGAGTTGCTTTCAGCTCTTCATTGGCAGAATATAGCGACGATAAACCGGTCCAAAGTCGTTCCAGGGTTGCATCCACGTTTCTAGTCCGAGAAGAAACACCTGGAGGCCCTAACGAAGATGACATTTCAAAGGAATAGGGGGCCAATGGTACATCAAGCGAAGAATGTTCAGCTTCTGCGACTTCAGACGAGTCGATTATCACAGATAGTCCACTCATCATAGCTGTCAGGTCCAAAGTAAGTTATGGCAGTAATCACCTCTCATGATCAACCATTCTCACGTGGTCGCCAAAAATAGAAGTTACTTGTCGTCGAAAATCTCATCAACCACTTTTAGTCTTTACCGGCTTTACCTCTTAGACCGGTGACCGGTCCCTCCCAAAAATTGTCTTCAGGTGAACGACCAGCCTATGGCGACCGCTGTAATTGCGCCGCCGTCAGACGACGACGGTTATGTCTCGCGTCCGAGTTTGACCTTCCGTCAGACAACGAAGATATAGCACCTCCTTCAACCAAACGCAATAAGTTCGACTCGAATTCAGCCAGACGGCCAACAAACCATCTGTTAGAGACTGGATTGAAAGACAGGGAGGAGCTGGCGCTGCGTTTGCTGGGGCGAGCCAGACTTTGGGGCACTTGCGAGAAGTTACCTGGTATTATCGCTCACTGGATCTGAATTTTGGATGTTTATCTGTTTTCTGTTCATAACATGGATGTTTGCAAAGCTGAGGAAGCAAGGCGCAGTTCATTATCTCAAAGGCGTGCCATTATCTCCGTTATCGATGGTATGGGTGGAATGCGCCTCGAATGATTGAATGGTAGAATTGACATTCACCACCAACGAAATTTCTACAACAATGGCTCACAATGTGCGGAATACACGATGCAATGAGAAGCTAGCCACGGTTAATGCGCGATGAGTGCCAGTTTTTTTTCTACAATGGACAACCTTCAAGAAATCAATCAGGGTCTGAAACCGCAAAGTATGTATATGAAAACACAAGGGTAAAACTGACTGGTGGGGTAATATCATTCAAGACTAATTGGCCGATGGCGGTGCAAGGATTTTCTGCATCAGGTTTAAGAGCGAATCCATTTTTGCCTCCAAACCATCGATTTTCATTCCAAGTGCAGTGTACCTGTCATCAAGAGCTTGATTGTTTTGATTGACGCTTTCAAGTTTTGTCTCAAGCGTAGAAATCCTGGCCACGAGGTCCAGCTTGGTTTTTCCTTCTTCTTGGTTTTTTGGGCCCGATGATGTTTTGTTTTCGGTTTCCTTTGAATCACGATTGTCCGGTTCCGAATTAGATACCGTGTCGTTGGGTTCCCCTTCGCCGTCGACTCCAATTTCCATCTCGGCTTTCACATGTAGTTCTGTGTAATCCTCGGAGGGAAATTCATCATCCGAATCCAAACTTGCGATAGTGGAATGATCGTCATCTTGCACCCCCACCGTCTTCGCTACATCGTTGACCACAGACTTCATTTTTTTGGCTTCTTCCAGCTGAATATCCACCTTCTTTTCCAAAGCTGAAATATTTAAGTTGAGTTCTTCTAACTGTCTTTCCGTGTCATTGGTCCTGATTGCCTTCACTTCGATGCTGTCGTAGATGCGGAGGAGATGGTGTTTGAGCAGGTGACCTTGACCGGCTTGAAGGACTGGTGCATTCTTTCGACCGCAACTGTCACAAATGAATGTGAGTGGGGCTATAGCCTGGTAAGTATTTTCATATAACTAAAATGTTTTCAGTAGCTTACAGCACAAAACACAGACCCAACAAGGGGTTGAAACCACCACGGCGCAGCATGCACAGGTTGGCGCTGGCTCATCATTCTTGCTGGGTGCGCTAGACGGGTCCTTATTCTTGGTGCCCTTCCCCCTAGTAGCCTTTCTTGAGTCATGCTCCTTCGTCTCCAGTTTCTTAGCTTCCTGCACTCGGAAAATGCTCTTGCTTCTCTCCGAAATTAGTCTGGATTCTCCCACAAGTGTCTTGACCTCGAAGGTATGGATGCGGTGTCGCGAACGAAGGAGAGAATGTGACGGAATATGGGTAAGATTTCCCGCTCCGTGGACAGTGTCAGGTTTGTTGAAACAGTTTTCGCAGAGGTCAATTTGGTGGCTCAAATCATCCTCCATACAGATGATGCATTGATAGCGGGTGAAAGCAAGGCTTTTACCACACGCATCACAGTAGACAAAACCTCTAAATTGTTGGTTTAAGCTCCTGAAGCCCGACTAAAAGATGAGGGACTCACATGCTCCACGTACCCCTGGACATCAAATAATGACCCATCGCTTCATATAGCCTTGCAATTACTGGGTTTACTGTGGAGAGCATAATGGCATAGTCCTCCCATTCAGAGTCAGAGAGCGGCTCGTACCGAAACCAACGAGATGAAGAACCACTATCAGTAAGGTCAAAGCGTTGACAGTAAACAAGCCATCGACGGCGTTCAGAAAGGATAAAATCCAAAACTTTACGAGATCCCAATCGAAGGCGTGTCTGGAATAATATGGCTTCTGTTACGAATGCCCAACGCTTGCGGGCTGTCGGCCATATAGTCCAACATGGAACCCGACCCGGCCCATCTAGGAGATAGCGGAAACGTAAAACATCAGGAGGAGTGCGTGTAAGGTAGAAGTTGCCAGATGACACTGAAGGTTCGCCGGCCAATGTCGAAGCAGGATTGTAAGGTACACCGTCGGGAATGGATTCTTGGTTCAGAATATGCACCTGTCCACTTTCTAAAATGGCTGTATCTCCTCCTATGCCTGCATCCTCGGTTAAATCTGGCTTGGATTCGTCGTGGTCATCGGCTAACGGCTTCAGATCCTGGCGATGTTGGTCACTTCCAGCCTCGTGTTCCGTGGTCTCCTGAGATTCAGTTTGTACATTTTCCGTTTGAACTGGGGCAATTTCATTGGCCATCCAAGAAAATGTCCCTTTAATTAAATCCCTTTGCGGGTCATACCTTCCTTCGCATCTCATAGACAGTGTTGGGATATCGAAAGTAACCCCTACCAGTTCGTGAGAGGAAGCTTCTTCGCTGTTAAACTTGCCATTTGTGATATCCAGGATCCCAAAATATGCTTCTCCTTTTCCTGCGAACGTCTTTCCAGTCAAAGGATGAATCACACAGGCAAAGGAGTCCCTCCATCCACTGTCGGAATGGATCATTGAGCCCGACCAGGGCCCTTCCATTGGGTGCAAAATATGGTCACCAGACGTGCCTTCGGACGGGAAAGACTCCAATATTTCATACTGAACAAGGCTCCCGGCAGGTTTTGAGAGAATGGACGTGTCGACGGGCTTATCTGACAAAGTCATTGCGCTCTTTGGTCCGTCATTCTCGTCCGTTTTCAGCGACAATAAGGTGTTTTCCGACGACTTCAGGTCTGTTTTCTTGAACGCTGCAAGGAACTACAAGTAGTATGACATTTTAGAGTGGTAAACCAGGTCATAAAAGTAACAAGTACCATCCCGTAGGAGAAGTTTTCGAATTGGTTGTCGACATCTCGGTGTAGCTGTCGGAATTTTGCTCAAAAGAGAATGAAGGATCAATTATATATCATTTATAAACAGAAAAGTGGGCATACCTTCAAGGCTTTCCATGCGTTCATAAAAGACAACAAACACAGAAGCTAGAGAAGTAACATGCGCTTCGAACTCGCTACTGTCGAGCACAACTGTCTTTGCGAGGTGGATGATATCCAAGTGACGGCGAAGTAGAAGCAAGAGCAGCGGCAAAATCCACTAACATTTGGATGTGTTAACCACCAATCTGTATGCTTGCGGTAAGACTCACAGTCTCGACCCGAGCAGAACCGCCAATAGTGGTAGCATCTGTACCTGACTCGATCGAATATCCCATATCTTCGAGGTTTTTTTTCAGTCTCTCGAACTGGGACGAAGCAACGGTGTTCGCGATCTCCAACAATTTGCGTTCCTTTCGACCAGTGTCGGAAAGGGGCTTAATGGAACGAAGTAAGGCCTCCACTCGCCACAAGGAGTGATCGTCAAGATAGTCGTCCACTAATTTGCGATTTGCTACATGTATGGAAGGAAGGGCGTCATACATTTCCAATAAAACCGAGTATATCTCTTTTTTCTGGTTGGCAAGGTTAATATGCCATCCTGGTGGGTAAATTAGCGATAGGTGAAATCGCAGCTGAAAAGATCATACCTGCTGCCCAATACGCAATCCAATGCAATAAACTAAATCCTGTGTGAGCCTACCGTCGACAAATTATCAAAGGTCGAGGTCAATACTTGCCTTAATTCTTGTGGTCGCGCAAGGGCAAAGCTATTTGCTTCTTTGACGCTGATGAAACCTGAGGCATCTTCGTCTATTGCTTCAACGATTGGCTGTACGTATGCGACGTCAATATAATCTAAAACCCATTCATCGGACTCCTTGTCTGCAATATTCGGAGCAGAAGGGTGAAGCCTTTTCGAATCGCCCATTTCTTCGGGCAACACTGCTCTTTTGAGGATCGGCGTTCCCGGGTTGGAGTTGTCGTTGCTAATGTGATCCCTTAACGTCAGCACAAAGACCTTCGCTTTCACGCTACTCCTGGTAAGATTCTGCGATAATATGAGTCTCACAAAAAAGAATCGGAAACAAGGGTGGGTGACTCGCCATTTGCATCCATACTCGATGAATTTCCTGCAAAACGAACTGATTTAGAGCGGAGGATAAACCTATGGAGAGGCCTTTACCGGGTCCTTAAGTTTTACTGCCTTTGTCTGTATTCTGCCCTCCTCCATCACCATAATAGTCGTAACAGTGTCCAGAATCTTGCCAAGCCTAGTTGTGTGTGTCTGCATCAATACACGTTGGTCCTTCAGATGGGCAGACATGGACTTCAGGTTATTGTTTTGGACCTGAAGGATCTTCTCGAACCGCGAATAATGCTTTTCAAGGACCTTGTCAAGGTCTTCTATTAGCGCTTCCCTTAGTTGCTTTTGGAGGTCCTGAAGCCCTTTCTGATCATAAATGGCAGGGCTTCCTGCAGTACCCAGGGGCTCCCCAACTTTTGAGATGAGTTTTGGGAGCAGATCAAGATCGTCAACACATTTGCTTGGACCACCATTCTGCTGTATGAACTTGAAGACTTCTCGTTCCCGTGGCGTGTCTAGGTTTCGGAATAGCCTGGAAATGATCGTCTCTAGTTTATCGTCAACGACATTGAGCTTCCTTCCGACATCAGCAAGAGCGACAGTTGCGGAGCTGATCCCGATGGCGAGGTACTCCGATATCACAGATAGTAGCTCGGATTGTCGCAAAGCAAATATTTCCATGTGCGTCGCGAACTTTTTTTCGTAGCCTTTTGCCAGGACCAACTTAACTAAAGCGTGAATTATGAGGCGCAGTCCACATTGCATTCAGGTAATGTACTCACGCATGAATTTTCGATTCATGAAGTGGGAAATGTCACTCCTGCATTCTTTGATGTTGCGCGCAATTACTTCTATCAGTTCCTGCAGCCGGCCTTCATGGTAGTCTCTCTCTGCTGCAGGCATATGATCGCGATTGAGATTTCGAAGCCTTGAAACGCAGAATATGAAGAGATTATCTTAGACGGGGAGATTAAGTACGTACTGAAACATGGGACCCATCATGCTCTGCATTTGAATAATTACAACTAAAACCTTCTTATTGTTATCGCGTCGCGCAATATCCAACTTTACAACTTCACGAAAAGCGAAGATGGCAACTATATGCGAACAAATATACTGATCGGTACCGGGTTGAAGATAGCTGCAAGACATACACACTTACCCGCAAGGGCCGGATGCGCATTTCCAAGAAAGGATAGTTCCTCCAGAACAGCATTTGCACCGTTCATGAATGATTCCAGGAGACTTTCCAGCTTCTCAGCAACGTCGTCTGCCATGTCCCCATCTTTGTTCCTAGAGGTAGGTTTCAAGGTAGAAGTGGTTTTCAACTCTTCATTGGCAGTATACAGCGATGATAAATCGGTCCATAATCGTTCCTGGGCTGCATCCACAGTCCTAGTCCGAGAAGATGTATCCGGAGGCCCCGAAGACGAAGAAATTTCATAGGCATAGGAAATCAATGGAACATCAAGCGAGGAATGTTCAGCTGCCGACGAGTCGATTGTGACAGATAGTCCATTCATCGTCGTTGTCGGGTCCAAAGACGCGAATCCATAACCGACCGAAGGCACGTGACTGTGATTGTGCGCCAGATATGGAAGGTACTGTTGCAATGATTCTGACCAACTCTTCCTTCGCCCTCAACGCCTTGGTACATCTTCCCTCGTGTCTTCTGATATTTTTTCCTTAACCTCTGCGCTCCATAAATGATGTATTAGACGGGGTTGACGTTTTTCTTGACTGGTCAACTGGATCCTTTGGTTGGGCTTAAGCTTCTTTTGTTACATAAGTCCCAACTGAATAATACTTTTACCTATGTAACCATTTTAGGAGAGTTGACCAGTTTTGTCCTCGAGACTCTTATAGCCGCCATGTGGGGCTCATAATAACTGACAGTTGTGATTTTCGCCTACCGCGTCCAAGTGACCGTCAATGTACGTGTTCGAGCTTGAAGTAATAATTCCAGTCAACCTATTTCATTCGAATACGAAAAGCTTCATAGACTTTTTCTTACGGCCTAAAAGGTTCTTCTAAATCAGCCTAGAACATTGCTATCTACTTGCTCTGGAACTTGGGAAAGTGAATCTTTCAGTCATCTTCTGTCCCGTATAAGGAGGACCGGACAGCAGCCAGCTCGTCGGTTTTTTTTCCTGGCCAAGCTCTTCCTTCACTGCGGCCAAAACGAAGTTTGGCGCTCAGCGCTCAGGTCTTAAATTGCTATATTCGAGCCATTCCCCGATGTCCAACTATCCCTTTAGACATTCGACATTCTTCACTGGGAGAGATCCTGTGTATACTTCGGAGCTTCCAGTATGTTGCACATTTATCCGCTGTAACGTCCTGCCATTCTAAAACTAGATGTTCACAACAGCCCATGAATAGTACTGAGGATATCCTCCAAGATTTATTCATGCACGACAGGAACACAACAAACCTCGTAGAACCCAAGCGCAATTCCTTCAAGAAATTCATGATTTCTATCAAGGCAAGCTGCAAGACTTTGCCCCAATTATCCAAACTCATGCTGAACGGACGCGATAACGCAGAACTGGAAGAAAGGTGTAGAGTCCCACTTTATATCCGACCCTGGAACCATGCGGAGCATATTTTGAACTGTCGGATTCCCCTCCTGTCCAGATTTAAAATCTTTTATATCGAATCACTACCTGAAAATTTCGTATTAAATTTATTCCTAATTTATGGCAGGCAATTTTGTTTCCGGAGCGGAAGGCCAAGGAAGAGGTTTAAATTTCTCTACGACACGGCAAAGAGAATGAACTTAGTGAAATGATAACGGAGGTAAATGGTTAGCATGGAGGATAGTCGGGGTATGGGCACACGAGTCCTGAGTCGGCGAAGGATGAGGAAGTCGAGCAGCTGTGTATTAGTCTTCTTGACGTGGCAATGCCGAATAGGATCGAGTTGCCAGATTTCCGTAAATACATCGATCAATTACGTTCCCCTATGCCTTGCAAGAGGCAATAAAATCGGCCAATGAGAAGAAATTGTATTCCATTGTTGGTCATTCCACGAAAAGGATGAATGGGTAGGGTAGTACTTTGGGACAAGACCGAGCTTGCCAGTGATTGGAGTTCGTGAGATACGGCAGACCATGTCGATCGTGCGGTCCATGAGCGAGAAGGACTCTAAGGTAGGACAATGGGCCACGAAAGGGAGAGCAATCCAGTGACTGTCAAGAAAATAAGGCACCTCGTCGGCCAGATCAAAATATGGCATCTGGTCGGCTGATTCTGCATCAGGCCTGTTCTTCGTGGGCGGAGTAGCTTGGAAGTCAGACTCGAACGCAAGAAGCGAGGTTGGCGTGGCGTCCCAATATTCGGTGAGAAAATTCCAGCAAAAGTGGCGCAAATTTTTGAAGCCTCGAAAGTATGTGGCGTATTCCCAGGACGAATGGGGCCAGATGGCAAGTTTGTTGAGGTGTTGGTTTCGATTTTGTCGACGAACCAGCGTCAGGGCGATGAGATATGGGTACTGGACTACGATCGTTTCAAAAATAACGAACTCGGCTTCTGCTAGTCCTTCGAGAACCAGGACTTCGATAGGAGATTTTCGCAATGCGAGCAGCAGGTTCATAACCTCTGAATCTGGCATGCCCCAATCCATGTGGAGTTTGAAATGGGTCAGATGAATTCCTGCCATTTTATTACCAGTGAGGAACCTTGTGAGTTCCGCCAGGTCACCAGAATCGATGTTATCCAAAGACAAGCGCTCAAGATTGCCCAGACGGCATTTCATCCAGAACAAGGCGTCTGGTGTTGGGAATGCGCCGATACCAAATTGGACGATCGATAATGTGCGGACCTGGGGGCAAAGGAGGAGGCTAAACCATTGACCGTGCGTTTCTTGGAAGCTCGAATCCATGAATATGCGAAGGTTGGCTACCTGTGGACAACCGAAGGCGGACTCGGAGCACAGTTTCCGCCGGACCATACGTGAGATATGACAGAGGTGAAGTTCGAGGGTGTGCAGGGTGGATATTTCGGAAATTCGGCGACATAGTTCCAGATTCATCTCGAGGTTACACAGGACGAGGGTCGTGAGGCTGGGTGTAGATTTGAAGACAGATCCGAAAATTTGGATGACAGATCTGTAGAAATCCATGCCGAGAACGAAGGGGTTGTTTCCGTGTGGATGTGCTCTTCGGCTTACCCACCACTCGTCCGTTAACACAAGCCTTTGGATCCGGCGGTTGATGTGAGGGGTACTGAGAATAAACTCGGCATTCTTCTCGAGGTCCTTACGAGAATAATACGCGACCGTGGGTAGGTCGACTGAAGAATATTCCACATTGAAGGGGCTAATATGAGGGGGTACATGAAGTTTCATGCGCCATGTCTAAAGAAATTGCAGCATTCGGGTAAGTGGATCGACAAATAAATCACAAAAGGAAACGCACCCGAAAAATATGACGTTGCGCAATATCATTTAGCATATGACAGGTAGAGGCAAACACCTTCGACTGCGCCGCGGATGCCAGGCCAACGATATTATCGAGCACTTCAGAAGGCAGATCGGTAAGACGGAGGATCTGAAACTGTGGCACAGGGTTTTGCTTTAGCTCTCGGAGAACTATCTCTATACACCCGATCGTGAGAGGGACATCATTGGGTAAAGTAGAAAGCCACTCACGTGTACATCGCAAAAGTTGACTGTACGATGCTGATTCTGGTAGCCGCCACTTCAGCTGGAAGCGACGCCAACGGTCCGCATTAAAAACGATGCGGTAATACGCAGTCAGACCTAGAACTATCAAAATTAGTGAGGTGTTTTGTTGAAAAGTTCGCTTGTTGTATACCCGGAGCGTCCAGATCTCCACATGACCGTATTTCGGTCTCGAGACTCAGAAAGCTCAAGAGATATCTGTTCCATTGGCTCTGAAGGTTATAATATCTCTGAAGGTCGTCATCATACGTCAGTAGCTGCTGAATTATTACGATATTCTTGTACTTGCCTGAGGGTGACGACCGGACAAGTCAAGATAACCCTGTCGTAAATAATTACAATGATTAAATCAAAGATCGAGATTGGCAGGAACAGAATAAACTCGGACTTACCTTGTGGAACCCCCTAATCGAATCGAACAGGCGGAGCAGGTGGTATATTGTAGGCCGGATTAACGTCTCATTAGGATCGGTCGTCAACCCCGGGGTTGAATCCATGGTCAAGTACTCTTCGTTCCACGTCGGCTGCTCAAACGATTCTTCTTCCTCGTACAACGATAGAAAAACCGTGCTCGAGAAGGTCGCGTGGCCAGGGTAGCAATATTTTGAGTTCAGGGCTTCCAGGCAAGAGGCCGGCTGCTCAATGGCCTCTTTCACGCCTGCCGACCGTAGTTCTTCCATTAGAGCATCGCTGACCACGTAAGCCGACATCTTCAGTCAATAATGCAGTATATTGTTCTGCTAGCAGATGTCAGTCAAGTAAAGACGACAGCAGTCGACGCAATGGAGCATACTCACGTCTGGATCAGAATTGGGTTGATTTTGGAACGGGAAAACCGTGCCCTGCCAGATTATATAGACAACTGAAGGAAAAAATTGGATCCGCTCATTAAGCTTGTTGGGCTGATCATGCCCCAGGTCCGGGCTAAACGCAAAGGAAGGAAAACCGTAGCCTCAAGGAGCTTATGCGCCGTCTGTCTTCTGATAGAGCTTCATGCTAACTTCACTTTCAAACCTTCGGCGTTTGACTCCCATAAGTGCATCACCATTCCCTGGTCCCATCTCAAGCAGAAAGGGTGAGGTTGGCTAAGCAGAACCAGCGGGTAGAAATTTTCAAAGAGGGTTGCGGAAGGGACTCGGGAGGATCTGTGGTCACCAAAACGGGAAGTTTAAGATTCCCACGCATACTTCATTAACCGGGCCGAATCTCAGCCGCATCCGCTCACAGGAGACTCCACCTTCCGTCCTCGATCTCGACGCACTCTCGTCGTTACCAGCAGCAATGGCGACCCGAGAAATCGTTATCATAGGGGGAGGCATTATTGGATGCACAACAGCGTACTATTTAACTCGGCACCCATCAGCTTCCTCCACCAAAATAACCCTGATCGAGGCATCAGCCCATGGTCCTGCACAGGGTGCTTCTGGGAAGGCAGGAGGCCTAGTTGCCAGGTGGGCATACCCCAAAGAAATCGTTGACGTCTCTTTTGAAGAACACGTAAAGCTCGCCGCAGAGCACAACGGGAAAGACCGTTGGGGATGGAGATATGTGGGGTGCGGAAGCTGGGAAGGACGGGGCGAAGTGGTCGTACCACCTGAGCAGGAAGGCATCGAAGGAAGTAAGAGCTTGGAGAAGACACTAGGGCTTCCAGGAGGTCAAAAACCAGCTGCGCGATTGCACCAGCCTAGAAAAACAAATGGCCGGCCGCGAGATCTTCTCTGGGTCGAGGAGGACTTGACAGATTCCTATACCCCGATGGCAAAAAACGGAGAGACTGCACAGGTTCACCCATACCTTTTCACCACGAGAATGTTTGAATTGGCAAAAAATGAGGGGCTGAATTACATCAGGGGCAAGGTCATATCGATCTTGAAGAAGGATGGCTCAGTCACGGGCATCGAATACCTGAACCCAATCACTCACGAGAAAGAAAGCATATCAGCCACCCACGTCGTCTTAGCTGCTGGCGCCTGGTCCCCTACAATTGTCGATGATCTTCCCATTGCTGCAACCCGTGCCCATAGCATAACCATCCGACCAAAAGAGGGCGCTGCAATCGCTCCATATGTCCTCTTCACGGAAATTCTGGATCCAGAAACGTCCAAAACTTCTTCCCCAGAAATATATGCCCGCCCAGATAACGAGATCTACGCCTGTGGATCAGGCGATGACTGCCCACTTCCTCCAACCGTTGACGACGTGGTTGTCGATCAGCCGTCTTGCGACTTGATCCAGAGGCAGGTTTATGGTATCTCCCAACAGCTCCGCGAAGGAACCATCGAAAAGCGGCAAGCCTGTTACCTGCCTACCGTCAGTACAGGAGGTGGTCCAATTATCGGGGAAGCAAGTCGAATAGCAAAGGGTTTATTTATTGGGACAGGCCATACTTGTTGGGTAAGTTGGTTGTAAGAGTGATCATGTTGCAAACAATTTATTGACTTGAATTTTCATGAATCAGGGCATTTCAAATGCACCAGGGACGGCTAGGGCACTTACAGAGCTGATTATGGATGGCAAGGTAAAATGCGTAAATCTGAAGAAATTGAATCCATCAGTTTTTCTATAGAGTACTAAAATGGGGCATAACCATGTTCGTTAGGTCAGGGCTTATCAAAGTGACTGTTGCCGCAGCCTTCAGAAATGAGGGCAAGTAATTCAATAGGTAGATCCTCATCTATCCTCATGTTTGATTTTTTTTACCAGTTTCATAACGACATAAGCACCGAACGTTGAACGGTGGAACCGGAAATGAAATAGACGCGGCCACGTTTGCGTTTTCTGACAGTTGAGGGCTTCAGCATGTTCGCGGCTTCAATCGGACATAAGTTAATCCTCTTTTTTTTGACAAGAAAAATTTGAACCTACGCGGGACCTTCGCTGGCGTCCTGTAATTGGTCAGTAATCTGTAGCATATTTTACCGAGTCAAAAGTCCTCTCCAAGGAACCTGGAGATCGGCTTTCTTGAGGTAATGATTGTGTTATGATCAGCTGAGATAACCCAGACAACAGAAACATTATGGATGCCTATCTCGATGTTTCGATGGTGATGAACGAACGCAGCGGCTCATATAGGTCGTCATTGGATTCCTGCTGTTTCTGTTTAAAAAAACTTAAAATCGATGCCCGGCTATGGTGGTAAACCTGTCCGAACCTTAATGTTTCCACTGATCAACACAGGCTGTTAATGGCAAGTCTGCCCCAAACGTTGCGGTCAAAAGGACCGACAGCATGGGTTAGAATGTCGAAAGGAGATGTGAGATAACATTGCCAGCGACAGCGTGTGCGTGAGGAGCGAGATGAATTCGGAAAGCCCGCGAAGACGAACGAAGCAGGTGGGTCCCAAAAATACGGAGTAATTCCGTTGGATGATCAGGAAGAGAAAGCATCATTGTTGCGTCGCTCGCTGTCCAACTGTCAAGTTTATAGAAAGGATGAGCCGACGATGGTTCGGCGGTGACGCCGGTGAGGTGGACAGGCTCTCGACTTGAATAACGCGAAGACCAGTGCCGACGTCAAGGAAACAAGAGAGCAAGACAGTACTGGTAACTAGTGCAGTTATGGCGACCGAGTATTGGATGAAATTTTAGTGAACTAGAGGAATTAAATCAGCACACATAAGTATTGACATGTACGACAGCATCATCAAGGAATTCCTGCTGGCCAGGCGCACCAGTTAACAAGCCCGACCCACTGTGGCGTTTCATCATAGAGCCTGGCGTTCCGTACCCGTCATCTAAATTAAAGTGGTCGATTAGAAAAGTGACCTTACTGGCCGTTCTATCAACGCGAAATATGCACCTGTTTCAGGATCCCGCCGCAGTGTTTCCGTAAAGAGAAGAGTGGGCGCTCCCAAGCAACGATTTATGGAGCGATTGGACATAGATTATGTTGAGATTATGTACAACTTTCGGTGTTTTGACCCTGAAGGATCGGTTGTCAAGCTAAGCGGTACCTGCGTATCTGATAGCCGACATCCACGTTTTCTCCTCTTCCACCGTCACCGACGCGACTCCCGTCCCATTCTTCTCGTTCTGAGCGCCATTAGGTTGGCCACGGGGGAGGTGTAATGGTTTGGAGGCTCAAAGGATTTCTCTAGTGTCTAATCATGGTCTCTACCTGCACCGATTGGCCTCGGGGTTCGTAAAGTTGAGTATGTCATGACACAAAACACATATTCACTAAATTGCCTCGTGGATCATTTTATATCCATTTGATAAAATTGGGCAAATCCGAAGAGAATTTGGGGACGATTTGGACCCGGAGACAGCCTTGCAAGGATCAAAGGTCCTCTGCACGCCTTCTTGACGTGTCCTCGATGGCCAAGAAAGTCTCGTTGCTGGAGGCGAGGTTGTGGGGGTTCGGTGTGCGTCCCTGAAAGTGCTTTAAGTTTAACCTGTCTGTGCTTCGATTTCGCGTTACCTGGAACGCGTTCCCGATTATCTTGCCGAGAAGCGGACTTATAAGTGTACGTACACGCCGCAACTTTTTTTCTGTTTCATTCCGTTCCTCTCATCTCGTTCCTCTAATATCACTTTCCTTTCAAAAGCTTCGCCTCCAGGGCCGACGCGTTTAATCCTCTCTCCTCTCAAGACTGTATACGACCTTACGGAAACGACGCGACTTGCCACCATACCGGACCATTTACGCCTTCATCTCTCTCCTTCAACCGCCACGAACGCCCCTCGTCATCCAACTGTACCATGCAACGCCCCCAATTCTTCGGAGCACGAGAAGACCCTATTGAGTACCGCACCCTCTTTCCTTTGTACGCTTCTTGGTTATTTTAACCCCCTCCTGCAGCGCCCTATGCCATCATTTTAACCTACGACAGACGACGCCGCCTACTGGTACAGCCTTGGGCCCGTCATTCGACATGCGAGTTACCCGCGATGCCCACATGCCAACTCATGTCCTCGCCGTCACTCAAACCGACCAACAGCCATCCACACCTCCCCTCATGCTCCCAATCGACCGCAGTCTGTTCGAACGTGCCTTCCGGAACGACTTGAACTTCCCACTCGCCTATCCAGGCTCAATCGCTCCTATACCCCGACTTGTATCGGCAGGCGATTCCCAGCCTGTCTTAATGGTGTCTTTACCGGTGGTCCCCATTCCTGTCCCCCACGTCCGCTCTCTCGCACTGTTGCTGCTATTTGGCATGGGTCTTGAAACAGATTTGAATCTGCTCTCCTGGAATCTTCTTCCCGTCAACGTGGTGGAGGAGTTCCCAAACGCGGCAGCGATGTCTTTGGTCCTGTCCCGAAAGAGCGACGACCGTTTTGAGTCGATTTACAAGCACAATCAAGGACTTTGGCGGAATATCCTCGCGTTGGGCCTCACAGATACACGGATTCTGGAGCTGGTCCATACCGCGTGGAATGTCACAGCCGAGGCTCGTCGGATCCGTCAGCGCAGTTCCTCGCGGCAAATGTAATTTTCACCGGCGAAGCAAAACACCATCACATAACAGGCTTGCCTCGCTTCGCGTACCATCTATTTTTTACTGTTTGATTGATTACTTACCTATTTTAATGAACTGCACAGACTCCCAAGCCTAATCTTTCTTTTCGTATTTGCTTATCGTCTCTTGCTTTGTTTTCGACGCACCTCCATCTCGATCCAAAATACCCCCGACACTTGCATTCTACATATTTACGACCTTATCCAACGAACACTCACATAATTACTTTTCGTCCTTATTCACGTCTAGTCTCTTATAGCTACCTACTTACATACTTATAGCCTGACGACATTCGCTAATCTTTCAAATGATATACCGCATAGCGCCCCGTTTAATCTGTCACCCGTTCATGATTTCATTAATTAAGGACCTTTCATTCCCTGCTTCTAAAGAGAACGCAAGGGTGGTTTCAGAATCAGAACTTTCTTCCAGAGTTCGGATCCTTGAAAACTGTCACTGTGTCGATCCAGGCAGAGAGACAACTGAGCTATCCAACACGTTGACCTTTTCTCCATCGTGCTATCGGAGAGGCGGGCTCGCTCTGAAAATTTTTAGGGCAACATGTGATATTAATGGGCGCCAATCAACACCATGCCAGCCCACGTTGGGCCATGTGCTGGTCGGGCCATCTAAACGGCATTCCGCCACAGTTTCCTTGTACGTCCGAGTCGTTTTGATACCAAGGACTTGGGGTGTCGAATTCGTGTTTTATTCATACAAATCTTATACATATGACTTGATCATAAGATAACAAACGTCAATTATCTACATGTGGGTTGGGCTATGTATCAAAGCAAGTAAGAGCAAGTGGATAGCAATTGGAGAACAAATCAATGTACAGGCTGTAACAATGCAGTGGGTGAACAAAAATGATGTGATAATAAATCAATGCAAGGTGATAACGAGTAAATAACATTAAGAAGAGTTCGCCGGCAGAGACGACGATTGAGGGGCTTCTTCGGCTGGTGGCGGAATCATCATGTTTGGGTTGCCGGTAGCGATAGCGAGGGCGGTGAGGAGGGTCTGCCACATCAAATCCATCGCCTCCCAGAGGATGCTGTCAAAGATCCCCAACGCGCAGACGTTCTGCCACAATCCATGCACTGCAAAGATATGTTTCACCAACGCCTGGATCGTAAACGTTGCAGATAAATGTGTTGCGAACGCCACGAGCTGAGATGGATTTTCCAAGAAGGCGGGAGGAGGCATACACGGGAGCATACTCCTCATGAGGTGGTTGATCTGTTTCGTGTAGAGATATGTTGATAGTTGTGGGTAGGTTACGGGAGAAGGTAGACAGAGCGACCAGACCGGTAGTTCCGCTTCCTGTTGACCGGTCTCGTGGAGGGGCACTGGGAGAGCAGAGGGGGGTTTAGGTAGGTTCGCACAAGTTGTAGCGAGGACGAGGCTGTGGACGGGA
Source organism: Galerina marginata (assembly GCA_023014335.1). Classification (NCBI taxonomy): domain Eukaryota; kingdom Fungi; phylum Basidiomycota; class Agaricomycetes; order Agaricales; family Galerinaceae; genus Galerina; species Galerina marginata. Next base: position 2,142,896 of record JAECYW010000009.1, on the reverse strand, counting down.
AAGAGCGTCACTTTGCGGGGCTCTGACGGTGAAGCGTTGTTAGATTGTTTTCCGAAAACTGCCAGTAGATGAGTTGGGAGGATGGTGGTCATGTCGTTGACAACAATGGTAAGCTCCTTCGGTAGCTTGTCCTTGACTGTGTTGACTTTTACGTTGGACAACGATTGCATCAGCCTGATATAAAAAGTCAACAACGATATGAAAATAAAATAGCGAGACGCTTACTCAGGACCAAGAACTTCAAGGTTCTCGCGAAGGTAATCTAAATCCGTTTCAGCGAGAGTTGGATCGACAGCATCGATAATTTCGCGGTTAATCTCCTTAAAATCTGGTCGGCCAAGTTCTTTGGGTAGGCTGATAGGGAAGGCCCTTGGACGGGGTACCGAAGATGTAGATGACCCATCCGCCATCTCAATGTCAGCTAAAGTTGGGACGGTCGTGACATTGAACCGGAGTGAGGTCTTCGCTTTATTGGTATTTCGACGCTTTGCCTGCTCGACGGCGTACTTTGGTGTCCGTGTCATTCCACTGATTCGCGAGCGGCGGCGGTGAGAGGCGTCGTGCAAGCTGCTTTGGATTCGTGACACCAAGGCCTTTGAATTCAGAGTACGAGCTGGAGGGTGATTTTCATTTTGATTCGCGGTGTGTTTCGCAAAATTTGGGCGAAGAACCATGGCTGCAAGGAATTTGGACGAGGAGAAGGGTTGGGTTTGAGGATGTGGCGACGGTTGGGAAGTGGTTATATAGAGCCGTTCAACAATGACTTGGACAGAGCCAATCCAAGACCCACAATCATAATGTTACCATTCGAAGCAGGTGATGGCGCCAAGCAAGCACCAACACAAACACCCACACACGCCTTTTAGGGAAATAAATCGCTTTACCCAATCACCAATCACCCTGATTGGTTCGCACGGGTGAATTAGTGGATTGCGTGCCAAAGGAGAAATTACACAAGAGTGGGCGTTGAGCTCAGTCATAGACGTTCACATTCGAAGGATCCAATTCCAGAGACAAAAGCACCCGATTTCCGTAAATCAAGCCTGCAGTCACCCCAAAATCCTGAGGTCAAGGGCAGTCGAGCTCAGAAAAATGGAACCCGACAGGGCAGGGACCCGCGATTCACATCATTCGAATCCTTTGGAAGTGTCGTCAGGTGCAAAAATATCCAGCGGTCGGATTAGAGGTTCCGTCTTTGCCAGCCTCATAGAGAACTTGAACTCAGCGGAGTCAGTCCATGTCGCCAGAAATACTACAAACTGCGCTCTGCAGACCAACGCCTCAGTGTGCAAGTAGCACAAATCTGAAACTCTCTCCGGGCAAAGAACACGAGCAACCGATTCAGCGCGCCTTCTGAACAAATGAGTTCCAGGCTTCCAGCGCCACAGATGGTAGGTAGCCCAGGGCTGAGAAGTCCATAACCAAGGGTCGAAAGATGAAGCCAAGTAGATGTCGTAGGTGCGAGGCTCGCGCTCGTGAATGGCAGTGAGTGAAGAAAGCAAACTGCAATTCGAATTGGATCTTTACGCCGTTAGTTGTGTCCATCCATAAGAAGGAGACAATGCTTGACGCGCGGGTTTTGAAAGTCCGTTCCATTGTTTCTTAATTAGAGTCACGTAAGCACGTGACTCGTCGCGTCGCGTCGCGATTCGACCAAACTTCGAACCAACTTTGAACTACTAGTACAAGCAGAATTACTCATTACAACACACATGATGGCTCATCCTGACCCTTGACTCTCGTAGCTCATTGACCGTCATTTCAACACCTTCCTGCCAGTCAGAGTCCAAAATGAAGCCCAGTCTGGATAGATCGAGGTGCTTGAGATGAGGGCAGAGGTAGTGGATGTACTAGTAGCGCGCAACAACGAATACCCTGCAGACCTCGCCAACTATAGCGTCAAAGTCGACGGCCAAGTTCCTAAAGGGCAACAATACCAGTTCTTGAAGGCTGTAACATGCTGTTGCGCATATCAGCACTTTTCGCATGAAGTTAACATGGGCCGAGTCCATCACTCATGGAAACATTTAATTGCTTCAGGTTTGGGAACACAAGTACAATCATGCAGTCCAGAGATTGAAAGAGCCTCTCCATTTGGCATTGTTCTGCCAGGCCTGAGTGTTAAACCTTCGATAGACGCCGACCACTCCCCGCCCAACGATAAAAAACAGGAGTATGTGTTGGATGTGAGGACGTCGACTGTCATATCTATTTGGGAAACTTTGGTCCACAATTTCAACCACTTGAGCTCCATCCGGGGTACATAGAGATCAACATTAGCTGAATCGATCTGGATGGATTTTAGGGTTTGAGGATTTCGTGTCAGAAGGCTTATTCTCTGAATGCAGTGACCAGGACAATGAAAGCCTTTTTTTCCCAGAGATAATACAGTATTTAACGGGTACTTTGTACACTATGGGTCCTTTGTACAGTTGAGTTTTTTGAGACTATCGGGTATATCTACTATTATATTTGGTTTCCTACACATGAGTACTGCCCATGGGCGATATAAAAGTACGGAACGGAAGGTAGAAATCAAGTGGGTCAGTGCCGGTGCCTGAGATACCCAAATTGGATAGTTTTCCGAAAATGGTATTTGGGTTCTTGAATAGCAATCACTGAAAAATTGGGAACTTTTTTACATTAAGGACATTAAGGTATCATAACTACATATTATGCAAAAGAAATTAGGGGAATTGGATGCAAACTCGCTGAGAAAATGGCGAAATACCAATGGAAGAGGGGGAAGGGGGATGCCGAGATTTGATAGCATTACAAATCAGGGTTAACAAAGTCCAGGAAAAGCTGACCGGCAGATAAGTAAAAGCCGGTGTACAAAGTATTTATAAACGGGCTGCGAAAATGACTTCGTCTTGAGGAGTGAATTACTCAACATGATGTTCTCTTCATGCTCTGAAATTTGGTATAAAAGACTATGAGATGTATAGCTACATGTTTATATAATTTTATTGATATTTTATGGACGGCATCATATTGAAAACTGAGCAAAGTTAATTTTGGTGTACAAAGTACCCGTTAAATACTGTAAGGCAATTTTTATTTTTTTCTCAGATTTCGAGGGTAAAAAGTGTTCTGAACAATAGTGGGACATCACTTGTAGAACCCAAAATTTCCAGGTAGCATCCCAGAAAATTGCATTCTTGGATGTGATAACCAATGAGTCTATAGCTAGTTATGTATATTAAACTGGCTGACGAGATTGAACGAGGTTGGCAAAAGTTGGCCTGCTCTAGAGAGCAACACAAGCTCTCGCGCTTGAACGCTGATGCTATGATATGAATTGGAGATGCTGCAAAAACCTCAGTAGAGTGAGTTATGCCATCCAGTGCAACCGAGCGTAATGCCAATGAAGGCATAAGGAAGAGGCCAGAAACATGTCGAAAGGTATTTCCGATGTTGGGAATAGGCGCCGTGAATTTCGCGAGTGGGTGTTTACGTGGTCACGAGGGCCTCAGACGTCGGGCCTGGCACGATGCGGTGTGTATAATGAATTTACATCCCATACTTAATTACGCGGCAATATTCATCACTTTTTGTCCTGGCAAACATGCACGGATTCCCCCGTTTCCTGAAGCCCTTTAACCATGACCTTTACCCCCTTGCGCCAATCTGCGTCGATATCTGTGATCCTCGAAAGGTCAAGGTTTTCCAGATGAGGGCAGAAACGAATGATATAACGCGATAGAACAAAAGCATTTTCGACTGTCGCACTGCCAGCTACCGACAGGACCCTGCGCGAATCGTTGAATGGGAGGAATACCAATTCTCGAAGTTTGTGACATGAAGCCGGGCTTTGAATCCTTGCATGCATGTCATTAACGTTACGTGCATCCATCCGGAGGGAAATAGCGACGGCTAGATGTTTAAGATTTGGAAGACGGACCAAACATTGAAGCCAGCCGAAGAGGTTGATAACCGTTGGTTGGCCAACCATTTTGGCCTTGCCCCTTCCTGATCTAAGCACCAACTTTTCAATATTTCGCAGGCCACCGCTAGGTAAACCACGTTGGATCAACTCGTATGAAATCAGATCCACTGATATGTCTATGTGTGTGATGTGTGCCTGCAGGAAGCACTTGAGCTCTGAGGCGGGGATGGCCAAACTAGCATTAGCTGACGTGATATGAACAGTTTTGAGGGATTGTGTCGCAGTCGTTGTCATGCTGATTTGTTGGACACATTCTCCGAGAGAGGCTTGCGATGCATCATCCCCTGAAGAGGTGATGTGGACCCGAATCACCTTCAAGAGCTGCAGGACCATATGCCGAAGAATAACCAAGATTTGACTTGCCGACGCGGAAATGTCAAGGTCATGGAGTGCCTTAAAGCAAGATTTTGAGGATGAAGGAACAAATGAAGAGTCCTCTCTGAAACGAATATGAAGGGCCTTCAAGCATGCCAACTTGGAGAAGCGCTCCAGGATATCTCCTGGAAGATCTGTGTAACAACAGTCAATCCGTAAAGTCTCCAAATTGGCGAATTGGTTGACAAAGTTCAACAAATCGGTGGAACCAGTTAAATAACCTGTCAAAGCCAGCTTTCGAATGGTTGGTGATTTCATACAGACATTTTGGAGAAATGAGGCCGCAATATTTCCCGTGAAAAGATCAATTTGTCCGATGGTCAATTCAAACAGCATTGATGAAGGAATTAGAAACAGCCCAGGATAGTCTTCCTCATCAATGTATCCAAGATCTGGGATAATTAATTGCTGGAGAGCAGGAAAAAAATGAGAATGGGAGAGTTGCAAGAGGCAAGTGTAAGTGTAGGAAGCGATGGGGTGCGCCTGAACTTGGAGGTCAAGTCGCCTTGTCCGCCGGCCATATAGACGTAGTCTTTGAAGGTCTTCTTCGTGAATAATTCCCTCCATGGTCTGCAAAATGAGTTTGGTGAATAGATATCATGAAAATCTAAACTCACATATTTGTTCTCTCCTCTAATCAAGGCAGGAATGAGCTGCAACAAGGGCTCCCACGAGTCCATTGCACGCCAGAGGATGTTCATGGCGGGCTCGAAGAAAGTCTTGCATGTCAACGATGCCCAGAGAAGGTGCTGGCTGTCCGGGATAGGAATACGAGAGACGGGTTCTACGTCGTTGTGGAAGAAGGAAAAGACGGATTGGAGGAGGTCGAGATTGCCCAACACTTGCGACTGGGCTAACTGCCTGGTGGTGGACGCTGAAAAACGAATCGCGTCGTTGTCCGGCAATTCCTGATCACTGAAAGTTCCCAAAATTAGTTTACGCGAAGAGCTGGTGTTTTATCACTCACTTGTCGCTAGATTCTTCTGCACCAGCACTGACCGAGATACTACTGCTATCCATGCTGTCAACGCTCCTAAGCAGCTCTGCTCTTGGCTCGCTCTGAGTGACTGAGTCTGAATCGGTGATGGCCATGGCCACTGCGACATGGCTTACCAATGAACCCCATTACGTGACCAATCTTGTTCATTTAACAAGCAGAGTGCAGACTATCACGTCCATTTGCCTATCATCATCTAAACTAAGAAGGATAAAGATGTTGGTCCTAGTGGGTTTTTTATCCATCCTGAAGTCGCAGTTGTTCGTCGTTGATGGTAGGTGAGGTGGAAGCGGATGATCTAAATCGGACAATCAGCCGATTTAGACGCCCGTTTAGCCATGGTTGGGTTCAACTTCTATCCGTGATAACCTACCAAATTTTCACAAAATAACAATATTTCTCGCCCGGGCTAGAAGAATCCTCTAAGCTCAGTCACCTGTAGGCGACAAAATTGAAATGAGTTAGATACATACAGATAGCGAATGTCATAACAGTAAATTCCGATTTGTTCTGAATCCACGACTCATCCTCTGGCCAGGCAGACGTGTCCCCTATTCCTTTCTTCCTGGAGTCCTCTAACCATGGCCTTCACCGCTTCCCGCCAATCGGAGGGAACTTCAGTGATCCTTGATAAATCGAGCGTTTTCAGATGGGGACAGAAGTGGACGATGTAGCGTGAGAGATCAAAGGCGTATTCAATCATGGTAGTAGCGGTCTGAGGAATTACCTGGCTTGAATCTTCACATGGTAATAATGTTAACTCCTGGAGATTGTGACACGGAACCTGTTTTTGCACCGCCTTTTGCATGAAGTCACTTGTTTCGGGTCCCGTCCTGATGACGACAGACATCGCTAAATATTTGAGGTTCGGAAAAAAGTCAAGTAATCTGAGCAAACGATAGATAGATAGAGCATATGACCATGCTTTCATTCCAGCTCTGAGCGTCAAAGTTTCAATTGACACCCAGGTCTGACTTGATGTTTCGAAAAGACCTCGGATCTTCTGATGCGAGATCATATCCAGTGTCATGTTTATGTGCATAACTTTCGTATGCGCTTTAAGTTGTGCAAGCTCCTCTAGAGGTATGCGAGTGGATGCATTAGCCGATGTGATGTGAACAGTTTCGAGTGTCTGTGTTGCTTTCGTCAGAAGGCTAATGCTTTGAATGCATTTTCCTAGGATTTCTTGCGATGCGCCGGGGCCCAGAGAAGCGAAGTGAACACGAATCCGTTTCAAGTGCGGTACATCTATGTGCTGAAGAACGGCCAGGACGTCGCTTGCCTTCGCAGAAAGTTCAAGACTGTCAAGCGCTTCGAAAGAAGAGATTGTCGATGATGGTGAAGAAAACGAAGACCGATCAACGAAAATAATGCAGAGGCTTTTCAAGCACATCAATTTGGAGAAATGGTCCAAGGTGTTCCCTGGAAAGTTCGTGAAACTAGTATCAATCCGTAATGTCTCCAGTTTTTCGAACTGGTTGACAAGGCTCAACGGATTGGTGCCAGAAATGAAAAATACACCTGCCAAAGTAAGGCTGCGAAGTGTTGGTGACTTCATATTGACGCTCTGAAAGAGAGCAGCCATAGTGTTTACAGTGGCAGGGAAAATACCGCTGATGGAGAGTTCGGAGAGTGATGGTGAGGGGGTAAGGAAAAGGCCAGGCAAGTTCTGTTCAGAGATGCCATCGATATCTTGGATGATTAATTGCCTGAGAGCTGGGAAGAGATGAGAATGGGAGAGCTGCGAAATAAAGGTGTAAATGTAGGGAGAAACGAAGGAGCGCTTTAACTTCGGAAGGTCAAGGCGCCTAGTTCGCCGGCCGTATAGATGTAATCTTTGAAGGTCTTCTTCGCGAACAATCCCATCCATGGTCTACAGGAAACTCAGGTTCCGAGAATGAATATTACGAAAATCTCAACTCACACGAAATATCTCTTCTCTGGTCAAGACAGGAATGACCTGCAACAAAGGCTCCCAAGAGTCCATCGTACGCCAGAGAATGTTCATGGAGGGCTCGAAGAAGGTCCTGCATGTCAACGAAGCCCAGAGAAGGTGCTGGCTATCCGGGACAGGAATACGAGAGACGGCTTCTACGTCGCAGTGGAAGAAGGAAAATATGGATTGGAGGAGGTCGAGATTGCCCAATACTTGCGACTGGGCTGATCGCGTGGTGGTCGACCCTGAGGAATGAACCTCGATTTGATTGTTTCCCAGTAGATCCTCGTTACTGAAAATGCCCACAATTAGTATACTTGAAGAGCTGATGTTTTAACCTCACTTGTCGACAGATTCTCCTGCACCAACACTGCTGCTGCTATCCATGCTGTGCGAGTGCGTCAACGCTCTTATCAGGACGTTGAGTTCGCTAACTTCGCTTTGCGATCATTGATGGCGGCTTACCAATAAACGCGGTCACATGACTGATATCGTTTGGTTGAACTTTCGCTCATTTCGTCAGTCTTACCGAAACTTGATGACTCCACGCCTCTGATGTCGACGACCACCCAAATTCTTTTCAATTCTCCAGCCTTACACTCCCTTAAACGAGAACAGCTCGTCAAACTGTGCAAAATACATTCCATCAAGGCCAACGGCAAGAATGTGGAGCTTATCCAGAAACTCAGGCAACATGCGCAGACTTTACCTAAGGACTCGCCGTTGAGCATCGCTGCGAGGAGCGAGCTAAGCGGTCCAATTCCAATTCAACCTCAACATATGGAGGAAGACCAGGTTGAGGAAATCAGGGACGAAGAGGTTCTTCAGACCTCAAGACCGCCTCGGCCGAGCGAACAATGGGAGATGGTCATGGACAGCATCGAGGAGGTTGAAGAAAATTCATCCCAGGGCACACTCTCGTCCCAACGCACAATTAACTTGAACGGACATACGAGCGAGTTTGGAACTGGTAGCTCTAAATGTGAGTTTCACTTCACTGATATCTACAATCAATTAACTGATCGTTCTATTGAAATTCACAGCCTCGACTGTCAGCTCTTCTATTAAAGCTCTAGCCACTTCCCTTGGCCTTAAACGTAGCGCAGGCTCTAAATCCACCCTAGCTTCAACCACCTCTTCCAAAGATAGCGGCGCTTTCCCCCCGCCCATACAAGAACGCCCAGACGAACTCTCTCAAATGTCAACGCCATACGCCTCCCTCCCAGAATCAACTTCCATGCCCCAAACCGACCATTTCACTCTAAACGACACCCGGATGTCTATCGGTGGCACTGGCGAGGTCCTACCAGGGCATGCCTTACGGCCAGGTGCCCCAGCTCCACCCAACGCCCGTCTGAGTATGGGCCTAACGGTCCCATCTACACCCACGCGCCAAGCACAGCCTACGACCACCATCAGACTTGTGTCTAACCCACTATCCCACAATCCTGGCAGCAGCTTCGACACGAGCTACGGCGCGGGTGAGTGTGGCACACCGCAGCTCAAGCCTTTCCAAACCACCTTCGATATCACTTTCGGAAGCCCTGCGCCTAGTGGTGCTGGGTTTGGGTTTGGTAGTCTGAGCACTTGGCCTCCCAGAGGGGAAGACGACGTGCAGATGAAAGGAATTTATCCTACTTTGACATTGGACGACCTGCCGCCTTCGGTTGAGATGAAGACAGCAGAAGACACCTACACCTCCACAGATAACGACGTCGCCATGCCCGGCGCCATGACCCCAAACATCCCCAAGTCACCTGAACCCTTCATCTTCGGCACACCCCAACATAAAGTAACCAATGACCAATTCCGCTTGGCAGCTGCAGCTGTCCTCGACGACCTAAACCAGAAGCTACGCGAGGATGGCGTAGACGAGATCGGAGCAGACATCATCGCCAAGCTACATCCAAACGCAAAGAAAGAGCCCCTGCGTGAGATCAAGCCCATGCCCGTGTCGCGACTTGGACGCGGCGAGATCACGGATAAATTCCAGAAGATGCACGAGGAGGACTTCCGGAAAATGGAGGGGATCGACGAGCTAGTGAAGAGAAGGGGGGAGAGGTCACCCCCGAAAGCGATGCGCGTACTTGGACTGGGAGGGCTGGGCGTTGAGGAAGGGAAGGTGGTGGTGGGCAAGAAACGCAAGTCGAGTGCCATTGAGAGGGATGGTGGGGCTGCGTCTGGACCCCGCCGGCCGAGTGCGGTTGCTGGAAGGGCGAGTTCTACGAGGGTGATAAGCAACGGACGCCGGGCGAAGGCGAAAGTTGTCATTCCTGGGGCCTTCGGCATGGACGAGGATGACGATGAAGATGACGAACCAGAGGAAGAGGCGGCGGATAGAGGTGGCAAGCGTGTAAGGATTGCTCCTGAGGATGAACCGACGCCTGAAGAGGAGCGGAAGCAGCTGGAGGATGAGCAACAGAGGCGGACGGAGTTGGAGAAGGAGAGGGAGGCGATTCGGAAGAAGCTTGAAGCAAATAGGGCAAGGCGGCGGAGTAGTGCTGCTCATGGTGCTGGTGTGTTGGCTGGCAGGAAAAGTCATGGTGGAAGGGTCAGTGTAGGTCGACCGAGGCAGAGTTTAGGTGGGATATTTTTTCTTTCGTTCCTTCATTGTTTTAACTGATATACATTGACCTTCTAGTCAAACCCAAACCCAAGCCTTCAAGATTTGGATTCTTGTCCTCTGCGAAGACACTCGTTCAAAGTGTATGGAACCGTGGAAAGGCACCAACTGCCGCGGTGCCAAGCAGTATCCCAAAAGCTGCCCCGCTTAAAGCTGAACTAATCAAAGAGAAAGAGAAGTCAGCCATGGGCCCGCCATCCCTTGTGCCCGCAAAGAAGTCCTCCATTGTCCCTGCGAAACCCACATCGACTACGGCGGTCGCCAGTGGTAGCAAAGCCCCTTCTGTCCGGGTCAGCATGGCAAGAACCACTGCCGCGACGAACGCCTCTTCGACTGCCACAAGAGGCTCCATCGCATCATCCACGGGAACCTCGAGCTCACGGTCGCCACTTCCATCGTTTAACAACAACAGCTTGCAGAGTAACGCCGGCACGCGGTCGACTCGGAGTCGAACAAGTTCAATCGTGCCGTCTGTCCCATCCTCCTCGCGGACCAGTTCTATCGCAGGCACGGGCACGGGTGCGAGCACTCGGTCGCGGACGAGCTCAAACGCTGTCTCATCTATTGGGACAAGACTGTCGTCTTCTAAGGTGTCGGCTATCGGCACTGTGGGGAGTATGGGCTCGAAGAACCTTCTTGGTCGGACTTCGGTTGCGTCGCGGACGTCGGCGGGTGTGGGCTCGGGTTCCTCGAGGCTCTCGACGTCAAGACTGTTGGCGCCGACTGCTAGTTCGTTGGCGAAGGCAACGCGGTCGTCTTCTGGTGCCGCTGGCAGGGGTCTGAACCCCGTTGTAGAAGACAAGGACACGAAGCAGGCTTTGGGGGCGATTACCAACAGCCCAGCCGTTCACTCACCAGCTCTGAGCGGTGCTACATCGCCATCTGGTCCGTTCTCCCCAAGACAAGGAGGAATATTTAGCAAGCCCCTACTGTTGCCCCAGCAATCAGGCATACCGACGCCTGTGAAGAAGCGCAATCTGAGCGGTGAATCCTCGTCTAGCAGTGGCGCAAGGGAGGATGGTACATCTGCCAAACCAAACTCCAACACAACTGGCATAGTGGGATCCACCCGCACCCGCTCCCTTAACGGCCGCAAACCGCGCATCTCCCGATCCAAAGTCATCGCGCGCCTCGCTTCGCAGCGAGCCGCGAGCGGAAGCAGCGTAGCCTCTGTCGCGTCGTCTTTGGCTCCGAAACCCCGCGCCTCCGGGAGCGGGAAGACACGCTCGAGCCTCGGTGCCAAGGTGTCCAGGGCGAGCTATGGGGGTGGGATACGCTCCAGGGCGAGCGGCGGGGGCGGGGGTGTATTGCTGAGTGCGAAGAAGCGGGCGAGACAGAGCGAGTACGCGCGGAGGAGGAGCCGGGTTGGGCCGTTGAGTTTGGGAGGGCAGGGTGGGGAGAACGAGCGGATGGAGGTTGAGTGAGTGGTTGGTTGGTTGGTGCTCTGTGGTGTGTGCGTTGTGTGGTATGTTTGCTCGGCTGGCCATTTCTGCTTTCTTTGCGGGCAGAGGGAGCTGTTTGCCGGAGCCCTGAGCGTTTTCTTGAATGGACTTTTGCAGCCTTCGACAAAGGCGTCCCGTCCATTTTCCTGTCTTTCATCTCCATTTTCTTATTTATTTTCTTTCTCTCCGTCCATCTCTTTCCCTTATCCAAGTGCATGTGCACTTTCTCTCCCCTCAGTCTCCATCTCTTGTCGTCGCTCTCTCGCATCTGATTCTCAAGCTATCTATCAGCTTTCATCCATCGGCTGATCCCACTATCCAACCCCCCCGCCTCGCGTATGGCCCTCCACATTCAAATTATTTTTTACTTAAAATTCAAATAAGTAACGGCCTGCATTTCTCTTTTCCTACTTATGTATGTTATGATATCACCAGCTTAAGGCTCATGTACCTGTACGACTTGTTATTTAACGTAGAATTTCGATGAATTTTGATGCCCACCCTTTGCTGTTGTTTGAGGATGGATCCACAGATTGACGCGATTTCAATATCCGCTCTGTCGGGTGCAATTGCTTGTTCGAATTTCTCTCTGGTCGTTACTATCAACACTTGCCCTAACTCAACGGCGCTGCCTTCACCTATTCTAGCTGCTATTTACGAACACCCACGGTGCCGAGACCATCCACCAATTGCACCCAGACTTGTTGGGGCGAATTTTTATGGCGAACAAGGATGTGGACGCGATCTATGCATGCAGCCGGCTGTCTATATCATGACGACTTCATTGCGCACACCATCGCCCGCAGAACATCCCGAATCTGCAGACAGTGACGCGATCTTATGATCAGCTTTCCTTAGGAACACCGGGTATCTATCCAGGATGTCAACTGTCTTTCGTCACATAAATCGGATCCCCTATTTGCCTTTGTCAACCTACAATATGCGGCCAGAGCCCCTGGTACGATTTATCAACTTTATTCCTATCCTAGTGTCCACCATGCTAAACTCTGCCAGGAGTTGAATGCAATACGCAGCTTGGTCATAAACGACTTCGTAGCAGACGAAAATGGCAAGCACATAAGTGTCACTCTACGCCGTCGAACGCCGGAGCCAGCCAAAGGTTTTCGTACTCTGCAGCCGTCTGTTCTGCCAGATGGACCACCCGCTCGCCTCCCATCTGTTCTACCACCGGCGGGAGACCTCCAGCTGACCATTTCTATAATGGACCTCATAGGAAGCGGACGTTGTGGGAGCGTCTATTCTACCAGCCTTCCCCATCTCCAGGACCGCGCCACGTCCAATCCGCCTTACGACAAGCCTCTGCCTCCCCTCTCTTATTTACCAGAACTGGTCGTCAAGGTCGCAGATGAAGCACATGTCGACGACCTGGCTAGCGAAGCGTCGATGTACGACGAAATGGAGGTTCTGCAAGGTGTTGCCATACCTCGGTGTTATGGCTGGTTTGAAGGGGAACTCGGGCCTTTGTCGATGGCACCAGCAGCCAACCCCTCCAAACGTGAACCCGAAACGAAGGTAGCTCAGAGGAGGAATGTACCAACCCGGCTTTCAATCCTAGTCCTCGAAAGAGTAGGCGAACACCTTCCCCTGGGAGAACGAATCCCCGATCGGTAAGCATTCTGGATCTTAGAGGATCTTAGCCATGGTCCCCCCCTCTAACTGACATCCATCCGAGCAGTTCCGACATCTGGGAGGTCTTCAGCGATCTGTCCCAACTGGGCATAGACCAGCCCGACATGCGTTATTCCAACATCCTGACATCACCTACTTCACCTGTGTCCCAAATCCCCTCTTCACCTAGCACAGTTAGTCTTCCTGGAATGATATGCCCTTATCACCACCACACTCATAAATACCGTATCATCGACTTCGACCGCGCTCGCAAAACTGACTGGACGCTCAAGCAGCATTATTACCAGCAGGTGGGTACTTTGGGCCGGTTGTTAGAAATGATGGAGATGAATATTATCCTCGAACCTTGGGAGTACTAGGGCTCATGTAACGATAAGACACAAGGCCCGCTCCAGGCTCTCCCTACGTTCTGGTGACGCGACCTTCTTTATTCATGAACCTGCGTTGGCTCAATATATTTAATGCAACCTGTAGTACCGATCCAGGACGGAATGCAAATCCGTGGCATTGATTTTCTCTCGAAATCAAATCTACTTTTTGAACGCCTCAAGGATATTTTTTTTGTCCATTTCGATTTCAATTGGCCTACCCCGCTTCTCAGTCCATCGCAAGTAACTGAAAAGCCCATTGCCTTCAAGTTCTCTTACTCGTCCTCGTCCCCAGTTTCCCACTTGCACTTCATCCTCCCGCAACTACAATATAGTATCGAACAAACACTTCTCTACAGCTCACGTCTCTTGCTTTGCCAGTCTTTTTCGTCTCTATCTGCGGCCCACCTTGCCCGTACCAAAAATGATGACGTCATTCTAGTATGATGCTGCACTTCCTTGATTCTATTTTTAGGTTCATTTTGGGCCACAGTGGCCAAGCTTCATAACTCACAATAAAAATATTAGCCAATTAGCAAAGACAATGGTTCGCCCATTCAAGTTCATTGGAGTTTGTGGGTGGCTGCGAATCCAGACGAAGTTCAAGATTTGTCATTAGTGACAACGATTACATGCGAGACATCCGGGTTCAAACGTTCATAACTGGAAGCAAGATTCGTCTTCCAACCATCATCCCCAAACCAAAGCGTTCAACTCGCTAGGAGGCCAACCACCTAGTTACTTCTTCCATTATGTCCGACAATGGTGAGCATTGAAATTTTTTAATCATTTGATGCACCAACTCATCCAACACTACCATCGATTGAAGGAGAAAGCTCCCAAAACCAGTTCAACATCAAAGACTTCACGCCCAACGAGCAGCATGAAATAGAGTACCTTAGGAATGCTATGCAAAGCCGAGGGTCCTCTAAAATAGAGAAAGAGATAGCGGAAGCGAAGCTCGACGTTATTCTCAAATCAAAGGGTGCGCGTTCCCTTCTTATATGCTTACGCGCGCTGATATTTTTCCTATCATACTTCTTATAGAGAAACCGCCTCATAATCGCCGCCACCGAATTCCGTCTTTGGAAACGGAAGGAAGTGGCTCAAGCAACATCTTCAACGACGATATTACCTTCGAGAAATACGAGATGGGGAATGACGGGAAGAAAGAAAAGGGCTCTAAAGCCAGAAACGATGATGTCGCAAGCGTCAAATTCAGTTAGTTTTTTTACTTTCTCTTCCCTATTAACGGCTGGCTGATAACCAACGTAGATCACAAAGCAAGGGGGGTGGCCAAGGAAAAAATCGAGAACGAGGCGGGAAAGGACCAGATGGACAATATTCACTTTTAAATTGAACACGGCCTGCGTCGGCAATAGTAGTTTTTTCTGCCGCGTCGAATCTAAATCGTATTTACTTCTCCGTCTTCCTTTAGCCTGCTCAACCACTATAGCTATCGGCGGTGTATTCGTCATACCTTCAGGCGAAGAGGTCAGATGGGGATTGGTGACATCCAAATATAGCACGAAGGTCTGAGGTATTAATTGACGAGACCTCACCCATATTGCCAAGCCTCCCCCAGAATTCTTTCACCTCAGTGAACGCACAAATTCTACACAGCCAATGTCGTCCATTACGACAACACGTAGGCACCTTTCCTTTCAACTTGCAGAATATTATGAACTGAAATTGAGGGTACAGACGACAAGCCCAGCGCCAGGGAGCAGATGAAAATAGAAATCATGGACCTCCAAGCGAAGGTACATGACAATAATTTATCCCAGGAGGCAAGAGGGCAAGCCAAATCTAGGCTCGAAGTTCTCGAAAAAAGTACGTTGCATTTAATATCTAGAGTGGAAGCAAACACAAAATACTGCTCCCATATCAGCACACCACGACCATGGATGGGGCGTTTGTCCTTGCATTCGGTACGGAGAGTGGGGCATAGAAGACGAAGACCTATCCGCCAGCGCCCAAGCAGACTCTATGGCCGGAGAACGCCCGAGAGCCTCGAAGGAAGGTCGTGGTCATGGTGAGCCCGACAGGTCTTTATCTCACTTCCATATTCACGATGGCTGCGTGCAAAGAGTAAACGCAGAGTCGCAAAAAATCGTTGACGAAGAATTTTAACTTCAGAAAAGTCGTTCAATGTAGTAACTTGTATTTGTATTTCGTTATGAAGTCATCGTTATTGAACAATATCCCTACCAAGGGCAGGCGCCTCGAAACCGAGGCACCATCAGCAGCCTGAGTTTCAACGATCCATGAGTCCATGACCGAAATTAGAGCGGTGAACCAGATCGAAAAATAACGTCATGCGTAATTGAGACGTCTGACGTCTGAGGCGCAAATGTAGCGACGCATTTAAAGGCAAGAGAGTCCTGTGTCTGAATTAACAAACCCCCCAATTATCAAGCTCTCTTCACGAAATAACCACAAGCATTATGTCAGGTATCCGTCTGTCATCCACGATTTTACCGAGGAGGTTGCTGATGCCCCGGGCTGGGTACCATTGCTTCCGTACCTACTCGTCAGACACACCAGCTCACAAGAACCCAGAGCGAGTAGCTGCAGGTCTGAAAGCCACTTTGCACAACCCGGCGACTTCCTCCGAGGCAAAGGATTCCGCTCGCCATCGCCTTCACGAGATGGGCGAAAAGGACCCGGAGCGCGTAGCGGCAGGCTTGAAAGCCTCGTTGCATAACCCTGCGACCTCCAGCGAGGCCAAAAAGCACGCCAGCAGCCGCCTTGTCGAGCTCGGCTACGAAATCGACGAGTCTGGTAAAGTCTCTGGTATGCATATTATACTTCTGCCAATCAAACGAGCCGGCTTGAACTACCGCCTAGACAAGCCCAAAAGATCTCATCACCATGACTCGGGAGAATCCCACTCCAAGGTCAGTCATACTCAGGCAGAAGCCGCAGAGGAGGAGCACCGCAAGCTTGGGGGCTACAAGGCAACATTGAAGAGTGAGTCGAGGTTCCTTTCTTGACGCCCCAGCTGACAAATTCCATCCCACACAGATGTGCATGCCTCGGACGCAGCAAAGGAACACGCGACAAAAGTGTTGAAGGAGCATGGGGCCATTTGATTGTCGCCATTTTGGTTAAATATTGACCGAGCAAGCTGCCAGTAAAATTTCAAAATATACGCGCAAGGCGTGCTGTTTTTGTTACTCAGTGTACCGTCATGATATCGAGTGTTTAAAGCGTTTGAATATCCAACTTTAAAATAATGGACGACAGCCAATTTACAGTGGTAATAAGACAGGACAGGTTAGGTATACAATTTTAGTGAAATGGGCTGCGAATGACTTAAGAATTAGGGCATAAGGCGTATTACTCAAATAAAGATCGTCCAAGGCTCATTCAAGGAAATGGCCTTGGTCATCGTCAATATCTATGATTGGGGCGGGATTTGCAGCCGGATCCTCGTCAGAGAAAGAGTCAGCATCGCCATTAAAGCCCTTGACCCAGTCTTCAATGGAGCGCCATATCTCATCCAAGACTTTCCTGTCCCACCAAAATTCGCTGAGAATCAGCGGATCGTGGCATGCATCCTTGGCCCAATGAACCTGTAAATCTACCCCGTCGGCGTTCATGGCAGATATTAAACTCCCCACTTCTCTCACTAAACGCTCTGCATCGCCACATACCACCAGGGTACGTGGAAATTCGCTGAACAACTTCTGGAATCGACGAGGTTTGAGGTACGCGTCGTCCGCAGGGAATTGAGCAGCCACAAGGCCAAGGTTTTCGGGTGCACGTGTGTTGCGCAGGTCCGTGGGGAGGCGTTTGAAAACATTTCGCATAAAGTGGGCTTCGTGTTCGCCTTCGGGATCTTGCTTTAGTTCGTGGCCCCACCTCTTGAGTACAATCGGCGAGCACGGTGAAACATATTCCGAATGCACGATCTCCATTAGTCGCCTTTCTTCCTCTATGTCTGGCGTTCCTGACTTTTGTTTGAACCCTAGGAACGTGCGCTGTAGTAGAGCACGGGGCTCTGGAGTGTCTACTAGGTAGTCCGTGTGTTGATTGGGACGGGGGATATAAGACGAGAGTGTTTCCGGAAGAGAGTGCGATGTATCACAGGAAGGCTGCGATCATGATAAATTTTTAAGAGGTAGACACAGCGATAAAGTATGCTCACGGAGAGGAGAAGCAGTCCATCAGGGAGAGGGAGTTGACCTTCGTCTCTGATCCAGCGAGCGAGCGAAAGGACGAGATTTCCTCCAGAGCTATCGCCAATAAGAATGATTTTAAATTTCGATTTCTTTATGGCGTATTTTTCTACAACCTCAGCGTACACAGCTGCGGCGTCCATGACGACAGCAGGGAAAGGAGCATGTTGCAATAGCCGATACTCCACAGAATAAACTTCCTGTAATATATTTTTCTGTTGGGAAGGTGTTAGTTAAATAAACGTCAGATATTGGTAGCCAACGGTCTGTACCTGGACCAAGTTCCTAGGTATCCTCGATGTTCTACTTGATTCATGCGCAGACATATGACAATAACCGCCCCCATGCATGAAAACGCCTATCAGCGGCACCTTCTCATTCCCAGCCTCCATATCCAAAGTCGATGCCAATTGCCGTGACTCCAGGTCCCCTGTATTCTTCCCAGCATCATAGAGAACAGGACGTGGTTGTTTCGGCCAAATATAGCAGCCCACTTCGACGAACGGTACGCTGTCCTTGACTATGCCAGTTCTCAACTTCTCTGGAAGAGGTTTTACCGATTCGAATCGTGTTTCCCCTAATGCCTCGTTGCCGGGTCCGATAGTTGGATCCCGCGTGCCCCAAGTCACACCTGCAACCTCGGTAACTTTGTATATTCTTCGAGTAAAGTTGACGTTCACAATTTGCCTGAGGTTCCACGAAGCACGAGGGCGATAGCGTCTCGGAAGGATTGAATAGTAAACGACCCATACTGGAACAAGAGCGAGGGTAGTAAAAAGCCTGAAGTAGACGTATATCGATTTCCAGGGTTCCTTTGCATAAGGAAGGTGGTCGTAATGTGGATATGGCGGGTTTTTGTCGTACATCGTAGCCGTAGGAGGCTTAAGATTAAGCGAAAGCCACTGGCTTATGTATACTAGCGACTGGAGTTTGGTGCAACTCCACCCGACTCCGAGTGGATAATTGTTGACGTCAAGGTTGAGAGTTGAAAATAGCTGGGTGGGAGAACCGCAACATTTCGAGAAATCAAGCTCCAGTTAGTTGGGTCAGAGCATCATGAAAGTAGGCGTTCTGTAAAGGTGGAATGAGAAAGACGCTGTGAGTCGTGACAAGAAAATGTAAAGGTCACACTTACGTTGCACTGCTCTAAAACGGGTAATCGATTACTTGATTCGGCTGTTCGGCAGCCCACTTCTCAATCGACCTCGGAACAACTCAAGAACGCAAGAACACTTCCAACTTGAGGAGGGACTAGACACAATTTAAAGGACACGGTATCCAAGCCAAATTTTATTTCTACAACCAATAGTGTGTGTCCCGTTACAGGGGAAATACGAACCTGCTGCCAAGACTCTGCTGCCCGTGAGGCCATACCTTTGCTGAATTGTTGCCCCTACATTGTCGACCCGTCTTCACAGAACCGAATACCAATTGTAGGACTCTAATTCATTTTTTTCTCCTTCTGCAGGTAGTCACCCTTGACCCCAGCATTGAGGTTCGTTAGAAATGAACAAGGCGGTGCACCGAAGGTCCGGTGGATAGCTGTGTGTAAAATGACAATACAGTCCTACTTGACACCCACTCCCTCTCAGATTGCAACGGCTTACCATTAGCAAGCCGGAATTATTTGCGTTGCCTATACCTCGCTCGTAACAGCTCGTGTTGCTTTCCTGGGACCGGCGGAGGGGGAGGAGGCGAATGCGATCACCCAAGAGGACATTTCCTTGTTTCTTCTTTTGCTCCGGTGAAGCGTGTTTTAGTTTTTCATCAATGCGACTGTATCCTTTAAATAACTTCAAAATTTGGCTCTTGTTGGATATTTCTATTTTAGAGATATCGGACTGGTGGCCGGGAATCAGGTGTAACGTGATGATCAAATGCGATTGATTTGAAGACGCAGATAAGAACACGGTCCTCTACCGGACGACGGTGCGACTACAGCAATCGGCAAGTAATTACTTCCTAACTTGAGCTTGAATTAGAACAGGTGAAACAAACGGCGTCTACCAGTCACGAATTGTCGCAGGTACTAGTAAACTTGAACAAGGCTAGAATAATCGGTCAGTTGGACCTGCCGATTTCTGTACACCATTGAACGCAGAGTAAAACTGACTCACATTCGCTCATACCATCTCTTTTTCTCTGTTGAATAATTGACTCACTGTCCGATGTGGGCCCCGGACATCATTCGAAAGACGCGAACTGTACCAAGGACAACATTCTCGGATGAACTTTACAGCTTTCAATAGTTCACACTAACATTGTCAAAAAAACGCAGTGAATATTGACCCGGCAGGGGTAGCACGCGTTCTCCTCGTGTACTCCTTGCGATTTTGCTTCAGCAAGCCACAAAGCTGTTGCGTTTAGATCCAGACAGCTTAAAGCAACCTAACTAAGCGATATGACGCACTGCGCTTATTATTCGTCTGCTATGCTTCTTACTTTCTTTCGGCTTCCTATGCACACATTTTCGTTGAAAGACACGCACTGCCTTTCAGATTTCCATCGAATTAATCCACGAAGTCCTTCATTTTTCTTCGTTGTCGCGGTCACGTTATCTGGATGTGTGGCGCCCTGTCCAAAATTGGAAACAGCAGCACAGCCGCTCTCGCGCGACGCGGATCTGTGGCGTCCTACCTAGAAAATAAATAAAACCTTTGAAGCACCAAGCCTAGGTATATCTTACTCAGACAAATGTCGACGCTAAGTAAGTAAATCTCGTCCTTCATTTTTTTGGCCTTCTGTAATGAAATACTATCACCGATACACCAAGATAGTGCATATCCTTCAACCAGCTTGGACAAGAGGTCGGCGATCAAACGGTAGCCGGTAAATATTGCCATTCTCCCTTTAAAAAAAGAAATTCTCCGAATTAGGTATGGCTTGTAGCCCTTTTTCCTCGGGATACGGGCGCCATACGAACGACTGAAGTAATTCTGATGGGAAAGGCAAGCTGTACGGGTGGTTTTCCATCTGTTTATACCCTCGTGTACCTTGCTATTTGTGTAGTTGTGGGCTAAAAAAACGTGTTTATAAGCTGGCGCAGGCTATGCTCGAGAACTTGGGTTTCTAACTCTGGTTTTCTGTGAGAAATTTTGTGGATGAACATAACTTCGTGACTGGTATGAATGAATAACCATATTGATTTTTCCAAGAGACTCCTGAACAATTAGTCTGCGAGGCGCAAATTAACCACGAAAATGAGCTCCTTAATTGAGTCAAAAAGCAAAGGCTCTCCTATTATTTCAACTCTCAGCCATCAGTAAGGACGCCACAGATACCTGACGTCATCCAAATTTAGCTGACCCTGAGAAACGGTTAGACGCCACAGATCCATATTTTTGCGCAAAGTGCTTTCAGGACCAGCGATATTCGTGGGATCCGAAAGACAAAGTTGACGCTCTCATGGCTATGCAAATTCTCCGCAATCTCACTTGGGTTAACGACCTGGATCTCCGCTGTGGGCAAAGCCTGAGGGCAGTCGGAGGATGGCTATGATGCGACGTCGCCATTACCAAAGGCCACGATGCGACGGGACCCCATTGACTCGCGTATGGCATATATAAGAATCGGCACATCGATCCTGTGTTCCATTGCTAAATCTCTCGTCGCGCATACACGCACGTCTCCCTGCTCATCCTTTCATCGTCTATGCCAAAAGAATTCGGTCTCAAAACATCAAAGGCTAAAAAGATGGTGCGTCGTGCGTTACATAAATCCTTGGATGAACTCCCTCCGGATGTGAGTACATCCTAACTATTTATTCACCCGTAACCGGCACTTACAACATATTTGTATCCCAGAGCACCAAGAACAGTTTTACGAACAGGATTGTGGTAGCAGGGTCAGGAAACCCTCCTTCCTCAATGGGCTGTTTCGGCGTATCGGGTGAAGATTCTCGGACTCACTTGATCCAGGCAGTAGACGACATAGATTATCGTGAAATGCAACGACTGGACCGTCAAATCCGAGTTCTGCAATCGACCAGCGAAAGCAACCCTTCTTCCCATTCGAATGTGACTCGGCACCCTGGGAGACATTCGTCGAGTACCACTGCGGGTCGGAAGTCATCACGTATGGCCTTTTCGCGGGCCAGTGCGTCGCATGGTTTAGGGAGCATGCAGGAATTCCCGTCTCCGGGGCCATATTCATATCCATCCCATTGCTCGTATCCATCCCGTTCACCATATCCATCCAATGACTTCCAGGGGTTTTCATCGTACACCCCGGGCGCTGAGGGAGCAGCGCCTTATACTCGCCAGCTACCAATACGCGAAGCACAGATCACTCACCATGCACAGAGCGCTCGAGAATTTGCCTTCGACGCTTACCAGGCTGAACCATTTTATCCAGGGTATGGGTCCAGCACGACGATGATGGGGGACAATGTCAAGATAGGATTGAACCCAGGATACCCCCAGCAGCCACCTGTTTTTGGTTTACCTAATTATCCCAATTCTCATGCCGTTCCTTTTACTGGTTCTAGTTACCCTACGGAAGTAGCTTCCCACGGCACGGAGCTGACATCGTGCCCTCATACATCGGAGTCGGACCTGATAGCGGATAATCAGTTTGAAGACAATACTTTCCCTGTCGACCACTCCGTTTATTTTTCCGTTCCTCAAAATCTCGACGAGCAGCCTGATATATTATATTCTGGGCCTCCTTTCGTTCCAGCTCCTCTCTTCCAGGCCATTTATAGGTCCCCCAACTACACTTCTAGTGGTGATGAAGTTTATTACCACGGAAGTCGTCCATATCAAACCGACGATGTTCGACGTTTCTTCTGAAGAAAGCGTGCCTTTCTGGGGCCGGAAAAACCTATCACCTTTGTCTTTAGCAGCGTGGACACTTCTGACATTCTTCTCGCGAGGCGGATTGCAAGGCTTGTACCTAGTGCTTATCTTGCCATAGGCTATTTTTTTAAGTTGTCTTCGTTGAGTGTTCCACCACCCATTTTTCTTGTCACTTCGCCGCCTTCGTAACTTCTCTGATAATTTGTCTGTGCCTGTATTTTGTAGCTATTCGTCCTCATATTCCCGCGGTTCTGCGCTTCTAATGCCCTCGGTTTATAATCGGGATTGGACCCTTCTAATGTAGCAATAATTCTGAACGCTTTCCATCTCCCTTTGATTCTCATGTATCATTAGCTAGCGGTGTTTAGCACACAATCCGTTCGTCCTATTTTGAAAGGCACTACAGTCTTCCTCAACATGGCAAAAGGCTCATCATCCATTGCAGGGGCAGTTATTAAACATAGTTTCCCCAGAGTGTATGCTAATCAATAGACGACAGGCTACCGCTATGTTATTTTTGTTGATGTACGCAGTTTGAGTTTGACAAAAGAACGGATGGGCGGCTATTTTTAGAGTTTCTCCGAATCTAAGTTTGGCGAACAATGGACTCAATGAGCCTATTTAGCCAACAATGGCCATGGGTACATGGCATTGCTAGCGCTGTCTTGTTTGAAGCTTACTCACCGGCGTTCCTCAGTCCGGGCCGTCTTTATGAAATATTAAATGAAAGGGCGGTCTAACTATAGGTGAGGCCTGCCTCAGAGGTAACTGAGTTTGAATTGACTTACTACATTTGTTCACACGACTTACCGCATTAGCTAACGCGACTTACTTCTTTAGGAAGCTGAAATTTGGCAGAGAGAGCACCTCGACGAGGCCCTGCAGCCTTCCACATATCTTGGATCAACCTGAAAAAATTCAAATTTGTTCTTTGACTGTTTGAATACAAGTCTAAATAGCCTTTAAGCCATGTACATTTAATGTAATGTAGTAAATGAATTGTTTAAATAGCTTCACTGGTGGATCTGGTCAGTAAATTGACCATTCAAGGATGAATATGCCACTTCCTTCCACAAAACTTGAGTGGTTTGGAACTAACAAATATAGAAGCATATTAGCCGATTCAAAGTTGAGAATAGCGCGAAATTCTGTCTAGAAATCGGTGCAAAACACGATTTCCTACCATTTTGAGGCTTGGAACCCACTGATCCTGGACTGCATGGGTGATTAAATATTTAAACAAGTGTATTCTAAGAGATACGGTAAGTTAATAGTATTCTATGCTAAAATTTTATCTCACCGGCGCGGCTGTTTAGCACAAGCGCACGCAGATGAGTTTTCCGCGGGGCCTTTTGGCACCCGGATATTGCGCCGCAGGCGCCGGAAATTTTCTATCTTTTTGCTCTATTCCAACTCGCTATCTACGAGGTTCAAAATGTAAATTTTTCAAGAGACTACATCGAAGTGGGAGGGAGTATATTAATTTCTCCGTCCCCTTCTCTCTCTCTGCGATCAATTAATTAATTAATTAATTCTTTTCGTGGAGGCCACACCTATAGTTAGACCGCCAATGAAAGACCAAATGACAACAATCGGAAGACCTGTTTTTGGAAGTGCGCCACTCTGGCTTCGCGCGTGTCTCCGACTTAATGCCTTTTGGACGCCACCCCGTCCACAAGGAATTATTCATCATTCAAAACGATGAAAGAACGTACGTTGTGCTGACTGGTGTTGAGTATGAGAAGTATTTTGCGGTAAGCAAAGGTTGTTTGGTGTAATGGCTTGACAATCCTGGTTCATTGGACCCTATTTTGTCCTGGAGGAGTTGTCGCATTGCTAAGCAAATTATGTGCAACGATGGACATACAGACTGCCTAATTAATAGCTGCATTGGAGTCTATTATAGTGAAAAGAGCATACTTCTTCTCACGAAACAAAATCGTTTGGCACATCAAAGTTGAAGACGACGAGGCAATCTAATGATCTGCGCACTCCAGTCTTACTCGACGTCTGGGCCAGGGGGTGTCCGCAACCTCTGGAACCTTTGGCGCTAACTGGGGTCAGCAACAAAAACACTCGCGCATCTCAAAACCTTTAGCAGGTTCGGAGACCAGATTCACAGTAGCTGAGTATATTATTAAAAGTTTGGATCATAGTTCGGTGTTAAAGCATAGAAAGCAAAGCCATAAATCATCTAACAAGGCGTGGCAAATTATTTAGTGACGAATGGCGTTGTTGATTTCTTGTTGGCATCATGGATTAATATTGCATTTTTCACTTATTTTTCACCGTCATTCCATCTGACCCTGAGAGCTCCAGATCATTGGATTCAATTGAAAGCTTAACCTTTGGAGGGTATTGCATCATACCCAGCGCCATGCATGACGAATTGGGTGGCTTCTTCGCCTAATTACGTTTGCGGGTTGGTGTCAGGGTCCTGTTCTTTGCATATAAATAGTGGGCCAATTTCGTATCCTACCCTAACAAATCGCAACCTGCTTAACATGTCCGACAACAGTGATTATACTCTCCACTACTTCATTCGCCTGTTCTTATACTGACGAATTTCAGACACCAATAAGAACCCGGAAAACGTTGCAAGGGGTCTCAAAGCGGCGATCCATAACGACAGTGTCTCTGCTGAGGCGAAAGAAAGTGCGGCTCAACGGCTTGAACAGATGGGCAGGGAAGTACCTGCTGATTACTCGAGTGGAGGTTCCAATCGCGCGAATGTTGACGACGAAGGCGACGGGAAGAACCCAAATCGCCAACGTGGCGGTACGTATATTCATGTATGAATACACCGCAAGTGGTGGCTTATTTTATCTTCCCGTATAACAGGCTACAAGGCGACTTTGGCCCGTTCGTACTGCTCTATGTTTCATTTTGCTTTTGACTAATGCGACAAATAGGAGACAATGTTTCCGACGAAGCCAAGGAGCATGCGAAGCGAATGCTCGATGGGGAGGAGTCTTCGGCATACACCCCGGAAGCTGACAGCGACGAAAGCCCTAATTTCAACCGTGTTCTCGGGGGCTACAAAGCTACTTTGAAGAGTGAGCGGTCAATTCCTAAAATTTTCTAGATTCATGAATCATTGAATTTTGGCATTGCGTTATAGACCCAAACGTTTCGGACGAAGCCAAGCATCACGCTGAACAGGTATTGAAGGACGCGTACGAGTAGCTGGCTGGCTTTCGTTAGATGATTTTCAAACGAACTTTGTAACTCATTAAGAATTTATCGTAACCTTCCGAACAAACGTATGGAAATTAGGGTTTCTATGGAGACCCCGTCACGTTAAGGCTTTAAGCGCCTGTGGAGCCCGCCAAGACCTTTTAAAACAAATAAAGGCCAAACAAATATTCTCAAATTTTTGGGGACGCGATGTGACTTCGCCGAGCTTTGCTTCAGCTTCAATCTCAACTTCGATGTTCCCGACCGTGGCCTAGTCCAATTCCAACGATGAATGTTGGGATACATGGCCTGGTGCCCGGATATTGTTGAGTTCGTTCACAGACTTGCCGTTTGCGACAAGTTTGCGATTGCTTTACACTTGAACCGGCACTCCATTTTCGATCGTCAATTTGGCTCCGAGTTGAATTTAGGGTTTCTTTCCTTTCTCCCTATTTATTTTTTTCATCATTCTAGATGCTACCCAAGGTCGGCCTGCGCACGGACGCGGATGCTCTTTACTCCGAGGATTTCTGGGAGGATGACGATCAGATCAAAAGCAACAGCATCTACTGGACCCCTAGCTCGTCTCGACGTTCTTCACCGGCCAATCACCTCGCCCTTTCTGTTAACCCAAATCGTAGCTCCAGATTACGAGTCTCACCGGGTTCTCTTAGTCGTTCCAGTACGTCAGAGGACTTTTTGAGCTAGCTTCCATTGGATGAAGGTTCCCTCTCCGCTTGCCACCCCGCCGCTGCCAGGGCATATCCAAAATCGTTTCGACCCAATTCATTCTCTCGGCCGTCCACTGCCCACCACTTTCCGACCATTCCCTTGCGTCGGAATCGAGAGAACCTCTCTACAACAATGACCCAGCATGAAGACAACTCGTTCGTTGTTGCGAAGTTGCTCAAGGACACCATTCGAAACTATGGATACTCCAGGGACAATGCGCAGGAAATTGCAATTCTCGAGTTCATCGCGTCCACCAAAGGATCATGTCCATTTGTTCAAGGAGTGAGGGTACAGAAAGGCTTCTCAGACGATGTCTTTTCTCATATCCACTTGGTGAATTGACATTTCATTTGAGCGAGTATCATTGAAACTTGACTCAAGTATGCCTTACAGGACAATTACCCGACCAGTTTAGCTAACCCCCGTGTTGCGAGACATTTTTGCGTTTATCAAGGTATGTCGTACTCAGCATTGTTTAAATCCGATCTTCTAACATGTATATTTACAGATTCGCCAGAATCTGCGATCAGGTCCTTGAGATTGTTAGCAGCAGAACTCTGCATCGCGCTGTTATTTCTCCATCGTCATGGAATAGTCCATCAAGATGTTAAACCCGCCAACATCATGATCACCAGGGACGGACACGTAGTCCTCGGCGACTTCGGTGCTGCCAGGCTACTGCCCATTGTCGATTATCCGTCGATAGAGAGCCAGCAGTCCCTCTCGGAATGCGACACTAAAAACGTCAAGTTCGGGAATATCGTTCTACAGCTGGACGATGTAGTTACGCTGACCCCTGCATATGCCGCTCCAGAGCTCTTGGAAAGGAACGATGAGGGCCTCTTGGTGTACGACGAGCGAATTGATTGGTGGAGCCTGGGTCTGATGCTTTACGAAGTCCGTACTGGACGAATCCCGTCTCATTCGGAAAGCGACTTACCGGACGACCTTGCCCGCATTTTGCACGGAGAATCGAAAATAATCCAGGAGTCTGACGCATCATTGCATTGCTTCCTGCAATCAGTAAGTTGACTTATATTCCTGCAACGGCTCCTTTGTTCTAAATGGTGCTGTTCTACAGCTACTTGTTCGTAACCCAAGCGGTCGACTGTTTGGGGAAGCGGTCATATTGCATACATTTTTTGATCCCCTAAGGGATTCGTGGAAGGACGTCGAATCTCTGCGCCACCCACCATGTCCACGTCCACCTAACATATCCTTTTTTGGGGTTGATTCACTCAACCCACCAATCGGAGTCGGCGGACAAAGACCAGAAGGACCTTCCCTAGACGACACTGCATCTCGAACGCGGAGCCCATTACGCGACGCATTTCCAACCGATTACGATTCACCTGGCCTCGCTCGTGGGTCGAGTTTAAGCACGATCACCCCGATGCTACAGCATTTTATGGACCGCCGGAAAGAAGCCCTCGACATTAGTCGGCCTGCAACACGTATACTCGAAGACAGAACTAACGATTTTGGCTCTCCCACCTCACATGATTCTGGCCAATCGATGCTTGTTGACCAGGAGGAGTTTATGTCGTCTCGATTTGTTTCCACCGTCGGACAGGATACCCCCAATAGCTCTATGCAACCATTCCCTTCCAGTGCATCTATCGCCCGCTTTTTTGCCAAGGGCGACGTGAAACTTGGTCAGCCAATGGAGCTGATGTCGGAGGAGGAATATGGTCACTGTACCTTGATTCTGGATACTTCGAATTCCGACCGCAGCTTCAATGATTCAGGATTAGACTTCCCTCTGGGAGAATCTCCAGAATCCTGGGGCGCAAGGAAAGACGACGAAATACGAAAGCCAGACAGGCTGCGACTGGTATCCACAACGAACGAGCCTCCTCGTCTCACCCAGCAAAT
Organism: Galerina marginata; assembly: GCA_023014335.1. Lineage (NCBI taxonomy): Eukaryota > Fungi > Basidiomycota > Agaricomycetes > Agaricales > Galerinaceae > Galerina > Galerina marginata. The sequence goes on along the minus strand of JAECYW010000009.1, from coordinate 2,114,792 downwards.
CGAGGTCGACCAAAAGGAGCGGTCCTCAGTGCGCCTGCCTCTGGTAAATCCAATTTTGCCGCAAATACCGTCAGCAGAGAGGATGGGTAATATCTGGTCAATCGACCAAAAAATAGCCATCTCCTTGCTAAGCGCTGGCGTGACTAACGAGCGGCTGCCATCGGAACGGCAAGTGAAACGGCGTTCGGGGACGGTCCAACTCATTGCGACTGCACCGGGCAGAGCTATTCGTGCAGTAACGAAACGTGTCACGAACATTCTTTGGTGCTGGCAACCTGACCTTCTCGAAACCTGATAAATTAAGCTTGACTGTCGATTGTTGTCTGCATTCGAGCTTGTGCCATTCTCAAGCCATTCTATGTTATGATTCGTTGCATCGGTTGTATTTAGGTCTGTAAAACCATTGAAGTGTCGCGTGTATAGGAATTATGTCGCTAGATGACGTACTCTGGATGTCTTCTGAGTAGAATAGTTGTCGTCGAATTGACTGTTCGTATGAGACGAAGATCCTTCTCCGTCGGGATGGATGGATGAGTTATGACCGGCGCGGTTTCGACGCGTGCAGAAATATTGAAAGGTCACGTGATGTACCAACTGCAAATCGACATCCTTTCATTTTCTGCGATTGTACTTGATCCAAAACTTGATACAGACTGCAGCAGCTGGAATGAGGCGAGCTAACCATCACATGTGCCTGCTGCTCGAAGGCATACCATTGTGCGATTAACAAGAGGTTGCAAAGCCGGCTGAGGCGGTGATATTGCACTATGACGGGAGGCCACCCGTGTTTACCCGCGCGTCCTTCTGCTTCGTCCACATAAAAGGCTGCAATGGAAACCCGTTATCCTCGCAAATTCCTTTCAACTTCATGTCGACTACTACATTTTGTAGCACTCGTCGTGTTTTTCAGCCCCGTGTACTCGGTCGCATCCTCCAAACGCGGCAGTTTAGCTCTTCACTTCCTAGAAGCACAGAACGCGTCGTGATTTTAGGCTCTGGGTGGGGAGGATACAACGTCCTTCGGAAGATTGATAAGAAGCGTTGGGGTAAGTTACGTTGTCATGAATCGGTCTTGTGATGCCTCACCGTTGTTCGATGGTTAGATGTTGTCATAATTTCTCCCAACAATTACTTCAACTTTACGCCTCTACTCGCGGGAACGGCAGTTGGGACCTTGGAGTTTAGATGTGCTGTGGAACCTGTCAGTCCCTTTAATGCTTCTATACTCGTTCTCATTGTCTCTAGGTTAGACGCTATACACCTCAAGCAGTTCGTGTGCCACGGTCCAAAGTAAACAAAGCTGAAACTTTCCTTCTTCCAGACTTACCATCAAGCCTGGTGCGATGAAATTGGTGGGTACCAAACAGCCTTTTTAATCCGATTGTTAATACTATTACTTTGCTAGATTTTACTCAGAAGCAGCTTAAATGCGTTCGTTAGAAATATAGTCTGTGAAAGCCATAGTCTTATCATTGTTTTAGATGCCCGCCACGCGACCCATCAATGCTGAGGCAATTGGGGACTCCGAAGCACTCGTGGATCGACCAGGGCCCCCATTCACATTGAAATATGACAAACTGATCATCGCTGTCGGAGCTTATTCGCAAAGTAAGCTTCCGAATTATCAGAAACGGCCTATGTAATTCACGCGACTCCTAGCCTTCGACATACCAGGGGTGAAGGAACACGCCCACTTTCTCAAAGACGTGAAAGATGCTCGACGGATTCGAGCTCGCATTCTCGAATGTTTTGAACAAGCTAGCCAGCCTTTCTTATCTGACATTGAGCGCCAAAACTTACTCAACTTCTGTATTGTTGGTAAGCACAACATTCATGTTGCTGAAAGGGCATCTGGTTTATCGTATCATGAAGGCGGTGGACCAACCGGAATTGAATTTTCGGCGGAGTTGCACGATCTCATACACGCTGAAATATCTCAACATTACCCAACACTTGCCAGGATGGTAAAAATCACGGTTTATGACGTTGCTCCTAGTATTTTGGGCTCTTTCGATCAGTCTTTGCGACAGTAAGCAGTTGTATTTTTCTTCGTCGTCGTTCTTTGTTGTCGACTCACACTGCGCTAAGATACACGGAGAAGACTCTGTCTCGCGAAGGCATCAGCATTTTAACTAATCATCACGTTGAACGCGTCGAAAATGTTTGCTTCTCCGGTTTTTATGCGTTTCTAAGGCTTACATTTGAATAGGGGAAAATGATTGTCAAGGAGATAGGAGAAGGTGCAGTACTGGCTTAGAATTTAGTAGCGCGTTCTGACAGATTTTGTAGTTCCCTTTGGTCTACTTGTATGGAGCACAGGTCTGGCACCAAATCCCCTTGTGCGAGTGGCGTCACAAATTAGAAAGGACCCCAAGGGATTGAGGTGAGGATCACAAATTTGTTTTATCTCTGCACTGTTCTGATTAGGGCAGCCTGATCACCAACGACCACCTGAACGTCATTATGGAGGACGGAAAGCCAAATCCTGACGTTTGGGCTATTGGTGACGCCGCCCGGATAGACGACGCTCCTCTTCCTGCAACTGCACAAGGTGACTTCTCCGCCCGTTTCCCGAGCTTTCAACTAATTAACGATTCACAGTGGCCGCCCAAAAGGCGAAGTACATTACCAAAAAAATCAATAGGCTTGCTAAAGACCAACCCTCCCCTGAACCGTTTGAATTCCACAACCAAGGCAGTCTAGCATATATCGGGGACTGGTCAGTGTGTTTCAGAAGTTTCTACGTAGACTTACAGAACATTGTGCTTTAGGAAAGCGATATTCGATCGTCCTGCTGCAAATGGTTCAGCAGATGGCTTTATGCAGAAGGAGACGGGCCGTCTTGCATGGCTGCTATGGCGCTCTGCATATTTTACGATGACGCTGAGTCTCAGAAACAAGTACGTCTAGAGGCTACTTCTATTTGCCTATATCTGATAAGTTCATTCCAGAATACTTGTCCCAACATATTGGTAGGTATTTCTCCACCAACGCCTTGAATGAAATTCCACGACTAACTCGCCATTTGTGAACAGGTTCTTAAATTGTACGTGGTCTTGATATTTCTCTCTTTACCTTTCTTGACTCTCTCTTAGGGATCTTTGGGCGCGATCTAACACGTTTTTAATCAAATATCGTACAACATTTCATAGACCTGCTATAGATCATTAGAGCCGCAAGTATCGAGGTAATAATTATATCCATCACGAATTGTAACCTGCATATGTAGCCGTATCCCCACTTATTCAAAATGCCGAAACCGAAGCCATTTTGCGCGACATTTCTTTCCCTGCGTCATACATTCAGTCGTTACAAGAGGTCAGAATATTCGAGCAACTTACCATCGAATCTCTCCACCTCCGAAGGTTCGACCATTCGGATGGCTTCGACACCCTTCCAAAAGCCGTCAACAAAGTCGCTATGCCGTACAACGATGGCCTCACTGACTCCGTGACCTTGTAAGTCTGCGAGCATTGCCCTCCAGGCGCTGTCGAGATCTTTCGAAGCCTCGAAGACACCTTCCTTGTTGACGCCCACATGGGCAACATGCTTGAAGGAATGAGGTGCGGGCGAAGAGATCATGGTGCGCGAAATGCTGCCAGAGAGGGATTTTGACCTGACTGTCCCATTTCGCGCCTTCTTCGGCGGTTCTAGAGGGGTTTTGCGGAAGATGTTAGCCCAAAAACTGTGTGTTGTGAGTGATTGCCACCCACGACCGTTGAACAGCCGTTCCATTACTTTACGCCCGAAGACAGAAGCCTCGTCGTCGTCGTTGAAGAGGAACCCATATCGTCGGGTCTAAACGAAAATTGAGCTTTAGTTTCCATGATAATCAATAGCGTCTGGCAGCATGGACGAACCCTCCCTTGGAAGACGTGGAAGAACGGGCGGTCTACTGAGTATTCGAATTGTTCTGGAAACTTGAACATCCACACGGTCCTCCCTGTTTCATCGTCGGCAAGTCGGAACCAGTGTCTCTCTGTCTCGCTGACTTCCTGCGAGGCAGAGTTAGGGGTTTCGATGTCCCGCCCGAACGTCAGCGTGCCCTTCCAGCGAGAATAAACCCACTGGCTGTCCTTCACATTGAGCTTGGTGTGATATACACGTGCTCCGGCAACTGCTAGCACGGCGTAGGGATTGTGCTCGAGCCCTGACACCATCCCGTTCCTTTCGACGCCCCGTGCGCCGTTTGCTGCGATGAAATTGGAATCGAGAGCCATGATGCGAGGAAGAAACCGTCAAGAAGCCGTGAAATCCAGGAACAGTCCGCAGAGGGGGAGTATGGAATATGAAGTAGGCCCGATATCGGCAATGGGAAAGGGAAAGGGAGAATAGAGGGGGGCGAGGACGGAAGGGGGACGAAAGAGTGAACTCGAGAGGGGGGCGAGGATGGCGAGTGTGAAGTGTTGTTATCCAGGTTTGTTTAGAATGACCTCACCATCGTGGCCTCCTTGCTGCTCTGCATGTGGTGGAATGGCCTGATTGCCTTGAACTTGGGCACACGTCCCTGGACGATCCCCTGCTGTGCTAGTCAATAACAGGCTTGTTGTCCGACTGCGTGGTCGGTTTTTTCGTTCGTTTCCGGGTCGATCACTCCTTTCTTGGTCGTCCTTGGATGCATGACGCGCCTCAAGGCATTCGAAGCTGGGCATTGAATGGGCGAGGTCCTTCGATAACGGAACCTGGCCATATTCGCGGGATTTTAAAAGGTGAGCGAGCTCTTGTTTGAAGATACCTTCTGTGAACCAAGACCCAGGAATCGACATGGCCCAGAGGAGATGGCAAGGAAATTGCTCCATAACATGCTCGAAGAATAGATTTCTTTCATCTGGCCAGAACACATGAATAGTGGATAACTCTTCGCCTGTTGTGCGTCTTTCGCAGTCGTGTTGTCATCGAGGCCGTATAATAGCACTCGACTAGTGAGTGCTCCGCGCAATTATGACCGATCATAATTGCAGAAAGCAAACCTTGCCCGAGAGTCCTGCGGCTTTACTTGTGGGCATCGTCATCAGAAGACTCGATTACGTGGCTGGAACCAGGAGGGACTCCGAAAACGTCGCGCAGCTTCACTGACTGCGTATAGAAAATCTAGACCAACAGTCCCCTGCTTGAAACGACGTACAGAACCAGCTCCGCCAATTGCAATTTCAAGCTCGATGTTGTGACTGACCACTAAAAGCGACGAAGACGAAAGGCTTCGAATGGCTAGGATACCATCCTGTGCACTAGAATTTGCGAGCCATGGGAAAGATTATCACTGAGAATGGGCAGTTGTTGCATGTGTATGTCTATTTTCCAATGTGAAAAATTATTGTTCCATGGTGTGCTCTTGCAGGATAAGTCTGGCGAACTGTTGAGGCCTTCGAGTGTTTGTTTGAACCTTACATTGTGATAGAATGTCCTGTTGACTGTCTGTGATAAAATTTCATCATCCAATTCCATATTATACATGAGTGATATTTCTTCAAACCTAGGACCTTTCTCAGGCTGTTCCAGTAACCAAGGCAGAATATAATACAACCTCTAAATCCTTGGTAGCCTGAACCGTCTCCATGTCGGGGGGTGTCATCTGGATCCCGAAGACAGCAGCAATCCCAGTGGCCGGATCGATAAAATGTGCAGTTCCTGCCCACCCTCCCCCTATGAGATGTAAGAAGTGCAGTGTTAGATACTGGTAAACGTGATTTGGAAAAGTCCACGCACAGCAAACAGAACCTTTCTTTCGGCGCTGAGGCCAGTCCTCGCTTACGATAGCCATTGTTGTACCCCAGTTTAAGTCTGGGAGTTGGACAATTTCCGACACAGACTTGGCGGCGGCCTCAGAAAGCGCAGGCACCCATATTTCGTGGACGGTCTCTGGTTTTAAAATGGGATTTGCGACCGACTTCCCGGCTACAAAATCTATTAACACGGAAGTGACTAGTGTTGATCGTGTATTCACCATGAATCTGCATAAGATGGCGAAGAAGTTTGAGATAATCCCTCATGGAGCTGTACAAGCCCACTCCTCCAAGGTGAAGTTTGACTGATAAGGGGTCACGTTAGTCGATGACGATATTCTCCGCCTCTGAAAAACGTAATACGTACGTTTGGCCGGATCTTGCTCTATGATCTCGACCTGATTTGCCCAAGAACGGAGTGTTCCATCTTTCTCGCGGAAAGACAGGTTGACGAGACGTTGGCGAAGCTCAGGTGTCAAGTAGAAGGATGTTTCCATTCCCAAGGGGTTAAATATATGTTCTTTGCTGTAAAATTACCGTGCGCATCGGTTTTGCTGTTTGCCTGATATATTGTGTGAATAAACGTACCAGAATTGTTCCAAAGTTTGACCGGAGACCTTCTCAACAAGGAAGCCCAACACGTCCGAACTCCATCCATACGCGACTTCAAATAGGAGATGAATTAGTAAACCCGAGTACTGCTCGGTGTAATCCGTAGATGCGCACAATCTGTTCCAGGTTCAAATTTCAGAGGCACCCCAGGAAGATCCCCCTGGCAGACATTAGTATTCGAGCCCAGCTTTTAGAGAGAAGTCATACCTTTAGCAGGCTGAAGAACGCAGAAACAGGGTCTGCGGCAGCATGTATATCTTTCGAGTGGTAGCCCTCCGGCAAGAGGAAAGGTGCTTCAGGCGAGAATGGGTAGAATAGCCCACTGGTGAAATTAAGCAAGTGCTTGACGGTAATGGCCGTCTTTGCAGGTGTCGAAGTCGAATTCCCTGAGGACTGGTCGATAATGACGGGGTTGCGCAATTCGGGGAAATAATCCCCGACCACTGTGTCCAAGTTGATTTTGCCTTGATCGATTAGCTTCAAGGCAGCTAGCTACAAATATCACCTGTTGTGAAGTTTGTAACGAGGACGAAAAAACGGAACTTACGGCGGCTATTAATTTCGTTTGACTGCATAGCCAGAAAACGCTATCAGCATTGATTTCTCCACTTGCGGGGTCGTCTACAACGTTTGGTCCACCTCCATGGAAGTATATTTCACCATCGATGTTCGATACTCCTAGAACGAATCCAGGAACCTTCTTTGCATCAAGGGTTTCTTTCTATTGGTTTACCAACGATTAGCTGTAGAATAATAGCGTAGGACCGGCACATACGATGAAATTGTCCAAAGCTTGTTTACCCTCTGGAGATATAGTGGTCATCGTAGGATAGTGCTTAAGACGTGCGAGTATCGTTCGAGAAGCAAATGAGGGGAATATTTAAGGTGGGATGTTTTTGGCGTGGGTTTCTATCAGAGTTTCTATCAGAGTTTCTTATCATCATTTAAATGATTAATCGCCGGGTATCCAGATGCCCCGTTTGTCCGATCGGCGATGTGTAGAAGCTAAAGGAAGCTTGAAGGGGCTTGAAGGCCGACACATGACTATGAGTATCAGGTGGAAGGACTTGTAGAGCGCGCGCCACCAAGATGGATTCAAATAGTACTTAGTGGTTTTCGTCGAGGGTTATGATGGAGCTCAATTTCCTTCGTCGAAACATTTTGGCATCGAACGCGGTGAAGAGCGAACCTGAATGTTTCTGGTCATGCCAGTGGTATGGAAGGTATTCAAGAGAAAGAGAGAGTTTGGATATTACTAAAAATGATAATTCAAATTTGCAATTACCTGAGTCCCACGATGGGCGCGTTATTATATTTACCCCTAAATTAAAATCAAAAGTTTGAATATGGCACAAACCGACTTTCCGCAAGGGCAAATTCGCTGAATGAAAAACGAACGTTTACAGAAATAATAAAGCATCTGTCAGCCTATGTTACAAGTGTTACAGTTATTCCAGGATGTGAGATCAAAGTTTTTCAGACTGGCTCAAGGCAGAATATATCAAAGCCTCGAGCTTTGACCAAACCTTTGTCACTTCCATGTCTCGACTTGGGGTAACTTGAACACCGAAAACCACAGCAATGCCGCTTGTTGGATCAAGGAAATACGACGTGCCTGCCCATCCTCCCCCTGAGAAACATCGTCAGCGTTAATCAAAATATGGCAGTAAGAATTTCCGCACAGAAAACAGAGCCTTTCTTGCGACGACGAGGCCAGTCTTGGGTAGCTATCGCCAATGCTGTGCCCCATTGTGTACCCGGAACCATGTTGAAGTCGGATAACGACTTTTCGCCTGCCTCGGACAGCGTTGGGATAAAAATTTGGCGAACTGTTTCCAGCTTCAAGATAGGATTCTTGACAGATCTGCCAGCTGAGAGCCGGTCAGCCACCTGGACCAAGATTTTGAAATGAGAATGCTACCATTTATTTGCATCAAGTGGCGGAGAAGTTTGAGATAGTCCCTCATCGAGCTGTACATGCCAATCCCACCAAGGTGAAGACGAACTGGTGACGTTGGGTCAGATGAAGTGTGACTTACTCGCGAAAGCATGGCCTTGCCATGAAAATCGCGTACCTTTGGCCGGGGCTTGTTCAATTATATTGACCTGATTCGCCCAGTGGCTAAGACTCCCATCCTTTTCGCGGAAAGCAAGGTCAACAAGATGTTGTCGCAGTTCAGGTGTTAGGTAGAAGGACGATTTCATGCCTAAGGGATTAAAAATATGTTCCTTGCTTCAAGCCAAAGGAGAAACATTTATTCTCGAAGGACTTGATGTCGGCAGAGTGGGCGACGCACCAGAATTGCTCCAAGCTTTGACCAGATACCTTCTCAACAAGAAATCCCAATACATCAGAACTCCATCCGTACACAACTGGAGAAAATAATTCAGCCGTTGTTATTTCCAGTGACGATACCGTGAAACCTACAGTTGGAACCAGGCTCAAATTTCAAAGGAGCACCTGGAAGATCTCCCTAGAGAGGTTGTATTAACCCTCGCCGAAAGGGGGAAAAAGGACAGAAGTACCTACCATGATTATGCGAAGGAAAGCAGAAACAGGGTCCGCTGCTGCGTGCATTTCTTTCGAGTAGTAGCCCTCATTAAGGCCATCTAAATTACCCGGGACGACGAGATAGAATAATCCACTGGAAAAATTAAGAAGATGTTTGACGGCTACCACAGTCCTCGCCGGTCGGAACGTCGTTTTCGGTGTAGATGTCCTATCGACGACGACGGGGTTGCGAAATTCTGGCAGATAATCCGCGACGGGAGTTTCTGCAGTGATTTTGCCTTGGTCAATAAGTTTCAAAGCAGCTAGCTATAAAGGTGTTCTTTCGTGAGTGCAACCACGAGTAAAAAGATAGCAAATGGACGTACGTGAGCTATCAACTTCGTTTGGCTGCATATCCAAAAAATGCTGTCTGGGTTGATCTCGCCACTTGCAGGGTCGTCGACAATGTTTGAGCCTCCTCCGTCAAAGTATATCTCTTCGTCGATATTAGATATTCCGAGCGTGAACCCTGGAACCTTCTTTGCTTCAAGTGTCTCTTTCTGTCAAATTATAGTCGGTTACCCAGGGCTTTGGAAGATCTTAATACGTACGATGAAGTTGTGCAAAGCCCGTTTGCCGTCTGGAGACAACGTCGTCATGTTGCGAACAGGGAAATGGTTCGAGAGTTGCCCGGTGCGTTTCTTATGTCCACTGCTTGCGGCTATGGATCTCTCCGACTTCCGATGTTATTACTTCCTCAGGACCATATCGAAGAAGTTGGCATGACATATGTAGACTGGAATTGGCTTCAGGGATTCGGGAACTTTCATCGTAGCCCGAAAGCTTGGATGATAGTGATGGTCTTGGATGATACCTTTGGTCCGTATCACCAAGTCAGCCTTGTCACGTCGCTTTCGTGACCTTGCTTAAGACACTCATGGACCCAGCTTCTCCTCAAATCAAGGTCTTTGCTTCGCTACCTCTGGCTGTGGCCCTTGATGCCGACCTCAACGTGGATGCTAGCAACTGGCACTGGGTTCATTGTCTCACTTTTCCCGTTGAATCGCTCGAAGAGTTCTCGCACAAACCGTACAAGTGGATTCGTTTTGCCGTGGGGGTCGTTATTGGGGCAGAAGGAGTGCTCTCTGCCGATTCTGATAGCCCTAATGCCGTGGATTACAACGCTACTCCGCCAGCTGAGCCCGCCAGTCTATTCTATCACATCAGCGACGAGGAGAAACGCAGGATGTTCCCAGTTGATCCCTTCGGTGCCCGATCGCGTATCACATCTAGTGCCAACACCCCTCGAAGGATTGATTTTAGGACACAAATTTCGAGTCGGGATCATGAAACCTGCCTCTTGACGGGGTGTGATGGGGTGTATTGTGACGCTGTGCACCTTCTCTCCCATAGTAAAGGCGACAAGGTACGTTACTTTTCCTTTCAGTCCATCCCTGCTCACCATTGCAATATTTACGGTAGTACATGTCAACCTATACACACCGCCGGAGTCGAGATCCTGCTAGAAGCGACGTTATAGAAGATATTGACGACATTCGAAATGGCCTTCTGCTAATCAATCCCGCTCACAGGCTTTTGGGTGTACAGCTTGCTTTCTTGAAGGTGTGTAGCACTTCTATTATAGTTTGTTTTGGCCTGACGGTGTGGACAAACAGACCCCCAACTTTGCAATGGACACAACTGATGTTGACCCCAGTGCACCACCGACAGAGGAGAGGTACACTACCCATATTTTCGGTGATCTCCCGCGTCTCCCGTTTCAGCTGTCGTCTTCACTCCGACTTCTTGGTACTCCTGATGACCCTCCTCCCATTATCTTTGATGCAGTTTATACTGGATCTGTTCTGCATCGTTTTGGCACCTCAATACTGAGAAATGATCTTGATAAAACTTGGAATAAGACTTTCTACCCTGGCAACGTCATGAATGCTAAGAAAGCTGAACACCAGAACCTTCTTGACACAAGAACTGCCGCAGTCCAGAACAAAAAGGATCAAGACCAACAGCGTGACATTCGCTATCAAGCCCGTGATGACGCACTTGACATGCTGATGACCTTGCCATATATCCTGGTGCCAAAGGACAAGCTGCAAGCGATGTTGCGGGAATCCAAAGAGAAGGCAGAGGCGGCGGAGCAGAGAGAGGTGCAAGAAAAAGTTACTGCATGGGCCAGGCAAGTCGCTGCAGCATAGCCTGATGGATATGGACTCTGTATTTTGTCGTCGGACCTTTAATAAGTAACCTACCTGTTGATAATCATACTGCTGCCTAATTTCATTCAACTCATATCAAAGGGTGAATGTATGTGACGTTATGATCCACAAGTGGACAATCTTGGTATGAGAATACAACACAGACAAAATACAAGACGTAGATTACATGGGGTCAGCAACAAGGCAATAATCCTATATTACTACAGAGAACATAGAACAAGCAGGAGGGAATCATTTGCGCAAAGCGACAATTAAAGCGCCAATAGCCATGAACCCAAACCCATTCGCGGGGTAGCACACATACATCGGCTCGCGTTTGGTCCCAAATTCTTTCTAAAAACGAAGCTGATTAAAATTCTCCATGTAGAGTATAGATTGAGAAAGACGTACCGTAAACTCAACTGTGTGGTTCAGGCTGATGACACCCGAAACTGCATGATAGGTTTTGCTCAAAACGTTGACCTTCCACCCGCTGAGATTATGCCCAGGTTCGAGATGATCGGAAGCTGCGATCCCAAAGGTGACAGACAGCCTGTTCGTGGTACGATCTAGTTGTGCCTCTGGTGCGTCCTCCTCTGAATCGGGGGACATGGCAGCCGTCCTGAGCTCGACGGTAGGGGGTACTGGCGTTGCTGTTTTGAGGCGTTCTTCCCTTTCGGTGTACAGGTCCTTCAAGGCTGTGTAGACCAGTGTCTCCGACGTGCCATGAGCAGCGTGTCGGAAGGTCAGACAATTGACGATTTGCCAGCACGTTGGGCTCGTTTGTGAGAGGATAGCAACGCCCACAACCTCCAATCGAAGATTCATTAGGATTGATAAGTAAGAACGAACGAAGACATTAGGCTTACCTTGTGATGACGTTTAGCCACCCAATATCTTCGGTGTGGCTCGTCTGTCCACGGGTTAAGCGTCATCGTTTTGAGTTCCATTCCGTGCTTGTGGGCTTTCCATTCCTTTATCCCCTTCTCGACCCCCTCCCGGTCCTTCTCGTTCCATCCTCCCTTCTTGACCTCGTCCACTTCCACATGCTCTATCTCAGCACTGTGCAAGTTCTTCGCCAAGTCTCCAATAACACCCGCGGCGTGTTCTGAGCTTGCCAAATCGAGAACATGAGCTGGGTCCATGACCTCTTCGAAAATACAGGACACGGTGACCCATCCTAGGGCGAAGCCCGCTAGCACAGTTTCAAGGTCGTGGTCCACGCAGGACCATATGGGATGGAGGTGGCTCGCTTCTGCAAATGCTATGAAGGCGCGAGCGGTTTTCTCGAGCGCTCTTGGAGACGAGACCAGGGGATTTCCCCAGGCAAAGATGAATGGATCTGAAATCGAGGAGAATCAGCTTTTATATCGAAAGGCAGAAAAATAAGATTGACCTTTTTGGATATATCCCTGCACCGGGGTAAATTCTGATTCAGGTATGGGTTGAGAAGGCCGCCATATTTTGTAGCGGTGGCTATCAAGCCAAGCAGTAGCGCTCGAGTTCCCATACCGAGCAATCAAATCTGGGACAGGCATCTCTTCCCTTTTATAACCGGATGACGACGACGTGAAGATTCCGGGCGGTGGTGTCGCAAGGTGTTCGCGACTGGCGGCTTCGAGTCCATGGTGGGCTGCATGATCATGCGAACCAAAGACGCAGCCTGTCGGGCACTCGTTTGTTGGCGGTGACATATGTTTAGAGTCAGGATGCGTTGTCGACACGTTGGCCATATCGTTTGCTCGTGGCGAGTTTTATGAAGTTCGAACACTGGGTTGATTTCGAGTATTGCGAGGAAAAGCTCTCTCATATACACAGAATACCCATAGCCACCGAGTTCTGGAGTACTCAGGCTGAGCCAGACCGTCTTGGCCCTATCTAAGACTGTGCGTCCATTGGTCACTTGAACGTCCATGGTGGATGGATGAATGGTGGAGTCTAAGACTGGTGTGAATATGGCCTAGAACGCTCTAAGAAGTTAAAATGGTGTTAGTCGGGATGAATGACGCGTATTAAACGCAGCTGTGACCGCACTGGTTGTGCTCTTGTGATTGTGTATTCAAAACTATAGGCGGTAGTCAGGTCGTAGAAGAGAAACTTTCAATGGGTGGCGATCGAAATTCTGCCTGAGAATGAGGACAAGTTCTGTGAGAGTCTGACAAATGCGCCCAGAGCATTCTCGAACCCATCCAGTACTGGTGGACGAGGTATGATATGGATGGCTATACAATATTACAAAACACAAATTAGTACAAACGAGTGAACACCGCCAGGGCGGCGCAAATGCAGCATCCTTGAACTGTCTATAGAGCCGTGCCTCGCTCGAAGCTGGCGCGAATCTCCGCCGTGTACTTGTCGTAGTAACGAGCAATCTGAGAGGCGGACATTGAGCAGGGCAAAAAAGGAAAACTTTCGGCGATATAATTACCTTCTTGTTAAAGACACGATTGTGCTCGTTGATATATGTGATATCGCCTTCTTCTTCGTTGAGGCGCTTGCGAGAGAATTTGCCTTTCTTGTCAATGCTGTGTTAAGAAAAAAAAGCCGTCAGGCAAGGCAAACGTGAAGAATAACGACCCCAGATAGAATAACATACTCTTTGTTGATCTTACCAACGACTCTGTCAATGGCATCCTCTGAAGGCTTGCTGTCTCCATATATAAGAGTGTTGGCGTCCCTGTAGAGGTTTTCCGCAGCCAACTTCTGTTCTTGACTGATAGCCGCGAGCTCAGACGACCCTGCTTCTGGGTTGAAACCAACGAGGGACCCGGAGTTCAGACCCATTGCTATGGCTTTCTGCTTATTGTAGGCAACAAGATCAGGCTTGATGTGGTCAAGATCTTTCTTGTACCGCCTTCGTGCAGCATGAGCATCGTCTAAGAAGTGCTTTGGTTAGACACGAAAAACAAGGTACGGAAGCCGAAAGACTGTACCATGAAACTCGAAATCTGCTCTCCGTTTCTTACGGGCAAGCTTCTTCTCCCATTCGTCGTTCTCCTCTATGGTATATTCCCAGTTTTTCTGTCGTTCCACATCCTCGCCCCGATCCTCTGCGTCGGCCTTCAGTCTCAGTGTTTCGGCGAGTTTTCGCTGTCTTTCCAGTCGAGCAGCGTCTCGGGCAGTCACTTTTGCTTTGGCAGCCTCATTTACTAGTGATGAACGATTGGCCTTGGAAGAAGCGGCCTGAACACATGGAATGAGTCAATACTGAACGCAGGACTGAAATGAAGGGTGTGCAGACCATCTTTTTACGCAACTCGTCTAGCTTGGCTCTCCTCTCTTCTATTGTCATCTTCTGTGTCTCCCCTTTAACCTCAGCTCCTCCTTCTGCAGGCGTTGCAGTACCAGACTTGCTTGAGCTTGAATTGTTTTCCTCGATTCCAGTCATCGTCATTTCCTCGACAAACTCCTCTGCGGCTTCCACCACGTCCTCAACCGTCTCTTTCACGGCTTCAACTGCAACACCCACAGCTCTCTCAGAACTGTCTACCAGCTCTGTCGCAGCTTGGAGGACTGACGATGATGTCGATGGCTCTGGCTGGTTTGTTTGCATAGCATTGTCGTCAACCGTTATCTCTGGCTCCACAGGCGGTGGTGACGGTGCTACTGCTGCCGCCTTCTTCGCGGCGCCTTTCTTGCCTTTCTTGCTTCTTGAGGCTGGCATGATTTATGAGGAAATGTAGAGTAGGGAGGCGCTGGTGGCACTGGACAAGTTGTCTGGCCGATGTTCGTAATTGGAAACAGCCAATAATGTTGTTCCTTCCCACGGTGTACCGCCAGTAAATTTGAAGGAGGAAGACGACGTCAACTTTCAAGCACTTTCAAGACAAGTAATTTGCGGGTTAAGAAAGATAGAATTACTGGGTAAACGTGTAGGGTAATACATAAAAGGTATGTAAGAACGGGTCTGATCAGAGGAAGAAACACGAATTATGAACGACCTCTCAAGGTAGTCTCTACTTTTGATCCAAGATACAAACAGATGTGGTTTGTTGTCCAACGGTACCAGGCTATGAACGCCTAGACGATCACTCCTAGTGGAAAGTAGACAGGATGGCACCAAGTGCGTCGCAGGCGCCAAATTCCCTGGAAGGAAACAGTAAAGACAGAGGGAGGTGGGTGGTATTGAAGTGCACAACTTCGGACATGCAGCCATCTAATCTATTCAAAGGGAAAGTCAGTAAATGGAAACTAGAGACGAGGTTCAAGAAGCGAATGTCAGAATTGCAGAAGTGATAGTCAGCAGCGGGAATAAATCCCTAAGACTGTTGAGCTTGATATGTGAATTCTTATTCATCATTCAAAATGAAGGAAAGGATGTAGAGACAAAAGTAGAAACGAACACTCACATTCCAAGAAAATTTACGAGCCTCAGAAGCGATGGTAGAGCCTGGTAGAGCAGTGGTGGAAGTCGG
The DNA here is from genome assembly GCA_023014335.1 of Galerina marginata. Classification (NCBI taxonomy): domain Eukaryota; kingdom Fungi; phylum Basidiomycota; class Agaricomycetes; order Agaricales; family Galerinaceae; genus Galerina; species Galerina marginata. The sequence goes on along the minus strand of JAECYW010000009.1, from coordinate 2,099,338 downwards.
GATACAACCTTCTCAAGGAAAAAAAAAGTTTCAATTGAAATGTTTAATCTCCGATAGGCGACCGAGTCGGCATCTACCGAACTTTGCTCGAATCATATCCAATGTTCAAGCACAGTTCTCCGACTCATCTTCCAGAACCCATGTCTACGGCGCCTGCACCTCCGAAAGCCCAGAAATTCAAGAAAGAAAAGGAGAAGGAGAGAGATAAAGAGAGAAAGGCCTCTATACCTGGACCCCTTAACGAGCGATTGAAGACTGTTGTTCGAAGGCTCCCGCCAAATCTACCTGAAGACATATTCTGGCAGAGCGTGCAAACTTGGGTCACTGAGGAGACTGCGGTTTGGAAAATATACTACCAGGGAAAGCTACGAAAGAAGTACGCATCTGCTTGCTGTGATCACCCTCACATGTTAATTCAAGATGTAAAACAGATTAAACAAGGAAAACATTCCTTCTCGTGCTTATATTGCCTTCAAGAACGAAGAGCAGCTAGCGCTATTCAGCCGAGAATACGATGGTCATGTATTTCGGGACAAAGCAGGTGCGATCGTTGCACAACCTCGGTCTTCTGTGTAGTATCTTAAATCGACGCAGGGGTTGAATCTCAGGCTGTAGTCGAGTTCGCGCCGTATCCCAAAGTTCCTTCAGAGAAGCGAAAGCCAGATAATCGCAACGCGACGATTGAGAAAGGTCGGATCTCCGGTTACTTTCGAGGATCCTATGCTCATCTTCTGGCGTTGCAGACGAGGACTTCATTTCTTTCGTCGAGTCGCTCAAGGCCGCAGAAAATGCTGAACCAGTATCTTTAGAATCTCTAAGTAGGTCTTCGGCTGATCACACCTCGATTGGTTGCTCATTCGGAACCTTGAAGTCGCCGCTTCGCAGCCTCCGCCTCCACCAAAGACAACCCCTCTGCTTGAGGCTCTTAAGGCAGAGAAATCTGCTAACAGGGACAAAGAAGCTATTCTCCGTAATCATGCGCACTACAACCAACTAAACGGTGCATCTTCCCGCAAGGACGAGAAGAAGAAGGCCAGCGCACTGCCACCATCCGTGTCCTCCAAACCTCCAGAATCCGCCAACGCAAATGCATCCAATGCCGGGGGTGGAAGGAAAATCCCGAAGAAACCTCAAGGCAACGCATCTGGCACTGCTGGATCTGTTAACCCGAAGAACGCAGCTCCGTCCGGCCAAACTCCCAAAGGCGTACCAACCAATGCTCCTGCCAATCAAGCCGCCAGACCTCCAAGGCAACCACGAGCACCTCGCCCGCCACCGCCCGCCAAACAGGCTGCCAATGAAACGCGTCTCAATCCTCCTGCTATTGCCGTTTCTCCGGGAGGACCGCAGACAGATAGCCCAGCGTCACCGATCACGCCCCCACCTACCCGACGTAGTCGCCCTGTGTTGGGCTTGGGATCCAGGCAATTTGAGGCCGCCTTGAGTGGAGTCGCAGGGCTCGCTAGCGCTGCCACCGAAAGGAAGAGGCGCGAGAAAGAGAAAGAAACCCAGAACGCAGGTGGCGGTGCTGGTCCATCTACACCTGCTGCGCCAGCACCCACCTTTCCATTTGCGCGGATCGATGGCTCTGACTCCGAGAAACCGCCTGCCCCCCTTTCGCAGTCCCCGAAGAAGGAGAAGACGAGGCGCGGTGGCCGCGGCGGAGGAGGTGGACACAACGCTACATCTTCTGGGGAGACGTCTCAAGTCAAGGTCCCGAGCATCTTGCAGCGTGTCGATGCACCTCCGCCTACTGCCGTCCTTCAGAAGGATGTAGCCGAGGGATCGAATGCCGTTGGACCTGAAGGCCCTGTAGCTGCGTCTTTTGTTCCGTCAGCTAACCCTCCTGGCAATACAAACCCAACTGGGACTCCAAATCGCGGTGGTGGTCGACGGGGTAGAGGCGGCGGACGTGGCCGAGGAGGTGGAGCACCGTCTGCTCCCAGAGGTGGTTAAGTTGCGCATTGATTGCTTTCAAAGTCAAGGTATTGTTGGCATGCTAATGTCAGACCAGCATCACTAACATACCTCATCGTTTAACAGGAACCCGATAGTCGTTCTATCAATATACATTGAGCTTTCTTCGCACATCGGACCTCGACACGGACCTTCATACTGAGTCCTCCCGCTCTCCAAGTTACGAGCTATTCCTGTCTCCATAACCCTGCGGCGCTGCAGATCCTGCTATGCATATTTCGCTAAAGGACATCACGCTCTAGTCTTACTCGCCAGACTCGACAATGGAATACAGCATGACAGATTACGATTTAGGAGTGGACAACCTTCGTCTGCAATAATGTCCCAATGTTTTCTATCGCCTCTTACACAAAATAAAAAAAGCCATTGACGCCTGAAGCTTTCTGCTTACCCAGTTGTTTTTTTCTTCGATTCTTTAAAACCAAGAAATTTCTTGATGGCTGACTTTAAGTTTGAGCAATTTCTAGGTCGCGCAAACTGATTGAGGTGAGTGCCTTCCTCCACTCCTTCTCTCGTTAAATTCATACTTTATCTCTAAAGTTCAGTGATCATGGCGCCGACTCTTTTATGAGCCTTAACTGATATGCCCAAGAGTTGCTGATGTATTGCCGCACAGAGACCTCCCCTCTTATCGTGTCGGATATGTGATAGTCCCCAGCCCCGCATGCCACGATCTTCTCTTCACGCATCTGCAGATCTCCACTTCAGGAACTACATCCATTTTTGGCGGCCTGCCGTTTGCATAGGCTTGATATAGAGTAGGCTTGACACTCTAGCAGTGATGCCAAACGGATTCCTAGGCGATCCCCACGAAACGTCAGTTTAACCGGTGTTAATGCACAAAGTTTTCCCGTCCAGAAACATCGTTCATTGTCATTGGGTCGGGCTTCCCGTTATTAGCTTAGGTTCTTTTGTTTACTTTGAAGTTCCAATCATTGAAGTGTTATTCTAGATACACGCTATATCAAGTTCCAATTAGACTACCAAATTCCGGGTATGACGCGATATCGAACTCGGCTGGCCCACTGGTCCCATTCCTTCCCAAATTGTTTCTTGAGAGCCTTATCTTCCCCCGACATTCTCCCAAGTGTAAGATACAAGGTCCCTAGGATCATGATCACACCGAACGACACGACGACAAACTTCCCAAGGGCGGTGTCCCATAAGCCTGACTCTCTGACCCAAGACCCTTGGCCGAACTGCCATAAAAACCAGCCAGGATGAGAAAGGATCAACCCTGTGTAGGCTGGATGGCGAACAATGGAGTATGGACCGCTTGTGATCAGTCGGTGGTCTTTCTGGATGCTGGCTTCAAAGCGAAAGAACTTTCCCAAGTATCGGAATGTTATGAGCCTGATTAATGTCCCGACTATCACCATGCACCCTCCGATTGTTGTAACAGGCAATAGTCGAAGTCTGTCAGGGTTACCCGTTCTCAGAACGAGAAATGAAAGCACGGCTTTCGATATCGGCGACGATGGGAAATTCCAGGCAAGTATTGTTGCAATTTCTGCAAGCCCTGCAAGCCATTGAAGACTCTATCATATTGTTAGTAGTCCTTGTGGGGTGGTAGCTCATTTACTTACCGTGGCATAGAAAGGCGATTTTTGTGTATACCACTGGATTTCCATGAAGTTAGAAGAAATTCGCGAGTCGATTTTTGTTGGTGGGGGATTTGGAGGGGTTATACATTTTTTGAAAGACCAGCATACAGCGAACGTGAGTGGAATTTTAGCCAGCGACATTTGGGATTGGACCTGTGTACCGTGGAGACAAACCAGCCGCCTTTTATTATGCGATCACTCGCACCTCCCCTCTATCACCTTACTCTCCTAAAAGATGAACGTCCATGAGAAGGCTATATTACGAATGGACATCTCGCGCGCACGGAGTTGGACACTTCCGGCCAGACTGCTTCCCAATTATTCCCATTTAGTCGTAGAAAAACTAAAGTTGCGGACGGCAACGGTTCATGGGAATTATTATTCATGAAGTCTTCTCCAAAGTTAAGGGGAGCGTGTTCTAAAGAGGTCTTTCCCTAGGCAAGGATAAAAGTTTTAACAGTGCCGAAACTCGAGGCAATCATGCAAACTGCTCCGACATGGGCACCCACTAAGTGATGAAGCCTAATGAAGTCCACGTTTTGCCCACGAGCTTTCGGCGCCATGTCATAGATGATAGAAAACATTCAACGCCGAAGTCCAATTCTGTTGGTCTACGGCTCGGATGGAATACCCGCCGTTCATAATTAATTTCCGCTAGAAAAACAACGGAGCTTGGGCAACGACGGAAAGTTGACGGCGACTATCGTTATTTTGGCGTAGCCGCCGTAGAGAATCTGAGATTTTGAAAAAAAAACCCGGGCCATGGCAAGTAGTATTAGCAATATTTACACGACACGGTCCAAGTACCAAATATTTCTGAATGCCGATTTCCGGGCAAAGTCATGTACTCGAGTAGTATTTTCCGTGTTGCAATCCCGGCCCGTTGAGCTGTCAACTGTCGATGTCGTTGTGGTTCGAGGTGAAATTGTTCTCATGCCAGGACACGGGAGAAACGTTTCTGTTGCCTAAAAAAAAAAAAGCGGCGGCTGGGTTTGAATGATCCATGAGATAGGTACCTAGGTCGTAAATGCATCATGACAAGGTGGCAAGGTTTTTTGCTATCAGAGCCATGTTCTACTCTATACTAAGTGAGCTTCTACAACATCATAGTAATCTAAGACGATTTCGAAAGGCGTCGTGTAAATGACCAAGTCTACTCGAGTACTAATATATTCCAGGTAATACCGAATAAGGCACCTTTGCTGCCCATTTGTCCCATTCATCCCCGAATGTCTGCCTCAGTGCTTCATCTTCCTTCGACATTCTAGAAAGGGTGATAGCCGATGTCGGCACCACGACGAAAATGGCGTAGGCAAGCAGCATGACCTGTCCTAGGGTTGTTTTCAAAATCCCAGATTCTCTAACCCACGAGCCTTCTCCCCCGTTCCACAGAAACCAGCCTATATTCGCCAACAGCATGCCACTGTAAGCGGGGTGGCGTACATATGAGTAAAGGCCATTGGTTATTAAACGGTGGTCTTTCTGGATGCTGATATCATAACGGAAGAAGCGTCCCAAGTCCTTGTAGGTGCGTATTCTCAGGGCAGCACCAGCAGCCCAAAAAATGGCGCCCAAAGAACCCAGTTGGCCTAAGCGAAGTTTGTTCGGTTGGCCGTCAAATGTATAGAAGGCTAGGATTCTCTGGGAGACAGAAAACGACGGATAGTTGACCGCAAAAATAGCCGCTATTTCGACGACTGCAGCTACTGCTTGAACGATCTGAAAAGTAAATTTACTGGTGTGAGTAGCGGGAAACAATCTATGAGATGAAGAAGTACATGTCCGAGAGTGAGCCGATAGTACCGCATCTTAGTGCTATCAATTTTTGTGGACGATACTATTTCATTCTTCGCAGGAGGTGGTTGGGGAGGAGTGAGCATCGCCTTGAACCCAAGGGTCAAAATGACGATAACAGGGATTTTAGACAGAGACATGGACGGTAACTCGCGATGATCTAGTAGGCTAGGAAGACTCTCACTTCAATTTATGTGAAATCGGAGACTGTCATTGCAGCCTAGACACAATAGATTACCCCGGTCCTGGGGATTCTGAGATTCACAGATTGGTGGAAAGGCGTTCTCACATCGGAGCCAAGCTTTAGCGATGCTCCGAGAATAGGTGTTGTAAAAAGAGCAAGGTGAAAGCCTAAATTGGTGATCGGAAAATTAATACACATGGCAAAACACGTTACCTCATTGTTATTTTTAGACATGGGCTCATCAACGGAGGGCGTTTCTCTTTCCTGGAATATTTTCTTTCACCGCAAGAGAACTAGTACCGTTGTCACCCTGACTGAACTACCGTCAGTTCCATTTTACCGCCGTAGTATTATGTACTTTACAGCTTCGTGCAAAAATCGAGGCACCTTCCTAGATCCTGGATTCGGACTCGGAGTCCTACCAGTTGGCAGCGGCACATTGCAACCATGACCGCATATGCCGCAACAGAAAAAGGTTGGAGCCTATTACTATTCAATCACCTACCAGCACATATATATGGTGGTGTGGACAGCTGTATAGTGACCAGCTTTACACACCCGGCTATGTTTGCATGTTTGTAAAGACAATCTGAATCTGTACGGCGGTTTCAACAAGCCTAAGCGGTGCTAGTCCGTTCCCTTCATGGGTTGGGCTGACATAGCTGCCGAAAGAGGGCGTACTAAATGGCGAAGCTTGTAACTTTGTCTACCAAGTGATTATAATCTGCGCGTTAGAGCTCAAGCGCTCAAGCCTTGTGAATTGTACCAATTGACCTAAGAGTCTTTTCTAAACTCTCTCTATAAATCACGGCGCATCAGCCGCATCAGCCTGCAGGATTTCTACCCTACAATAGCTTGGCTAGTTCGCCGACACCATGTTTATGTAGAGACACTTTTCGAATCTGATGCACAATTGCCAACAATTGCCCAAAACACCGTTCTAGGCCTGTAAAAAGCAGTCTACTTTACGTACTTCTCATGACCTAGTGTGGTTTAGATTATTGTTCTTATCGCTAAAAGGACGTTTCAAATTTCTATCCTCTGGCGGCAAAAGTGACTAGAACACCAATAGAACACAATAGAACACAGCCTCAAGTGGCTATACTGGAGCAAATAAACATACAGTCATCCACCGGCTAATGTTACGCCACCACTGAGTGTTACACCTTCATAACTCAGCCAAAAATGCGTATTTTTTGATGAAATAAATTTTTTCTGTGAGCTGTATACATTCCCTATAACCTTGTAAGATTTCAGAGGGAATGGATAAAAATTGACTGAGGAATGGCAAGCCCAAAGTCCCTCAAATTGGCTCACTACTCAGTGTTACACTAGTGTTTCGGGAATAACTTTGTGAGAAGTGGATAGAATCGCCTGAAATTTTGACAGAAGGAGCTAATAGAATTATAAAGAATTATCATATAGTTTTTATTGGGAGAAAGTGAGATGAAAAATTTTGATTTTGATTTTTAACTTTCAGTGTAACATTAGCCGGTGCATGACTGTAAGCACCCCAAATCTATTTCGGCACTTCGGCAAACAGTCGTAACTCCAAGGCGGCTGCCATTTCCTGACTCCAGAGGCTCCTCATCCCAATCCAAAGTGTGCAAAATCAGCTCCATGACTCGGATGTTATCTGTTATCTTACACAAAATGGCGAATTGTCGTGACGTTTTGTGGTGCGGCCTTTGGGCTGCGTAAACTCTTTCTATAAAATGTACTGCACTCAGCGCACCGCCTGTTCCGGAATCTCATTCTTGTTCTGCATACAAGTACCACATCCTCTCATTCACCGTATAAGTTGTGACTATAATCACTGCTTTTGGGTTTGAGCGCTTCAAAAGCGCCCATACGCCTTGTATGCCCTTTCTTCCGAACGTCAACCTCCAGAGCAGTATGGCCACTCACTACCATGATCACCATGGCTTCGATCCTCAGTCGGTGTACGATGGTGATGAGTTTTATGATGGTGATGAGTTGTATGACGGTGAAGAGATGTACGATGGTGAAGAGATATACGAGGGCGAAGAAGATTTCCCTGATGAGGATTTCTATTACGATGAAGGTGATAACGAGCACTGTGGCGTGGCATACGACGACAACGACATACAGGAGAACAACCCCAGCGGAGACGGGTACCATGAAGAAGGACATGTCGAGCTTAATGATGACTTGGGTGGCGACCACGTCGCACCGAATGTTCCTCAGGTCTCGACGTCGTTCTTCAAAAACGCTCAGAACTTTTCCGTCAATGGGGGAAGATTTTCTGCAGTGAGCGGTTCCTACTACTCCCTGGGTCCTCGCCATGGGCCTGGACGAGAGAATGCTCAATCAGGAATTTCTATGCCCACTGATCCAGAGGCTCTCGATGGGCAGCCTAAGTCTGCGCCACTGTCTGGTACTAGTACCGCAACGCCACTTCAACATCCTTCTCGTCCTCCCTCCTACTCGCCGCCACGAGTGCAATCCCATTCTCGACGAAAAGCGCCGGAGCCCAGCTTTTTTGAAGGCGCTAAAGGTGGTGACATAAATGGCGGGACTTTCACATCCGTCGAAGGGTCTTGCTATTATTATGGACATAAGGATGGTCCCAGAGCTCCTCCCTCAGGCTATCCAGCTCCAGCTCGTTCTCGCTACGATAGCCGTGACAACGTCGATCCTAGGGGGCGTCGTCCTCCAAAGGCGACTAATACCTCTGATGGACGCAAAAACCTTCGAAGCCGTCGTAATTTAAACCCGCCAGCTTCAAACCTGCCGCACCACGACCGCCCACCAATCTCGTTCTATAAGAATGCCTCCAACTTTTGTATCACCTCTGGAAATTTTATGACTGTCGGTGGCGAGTGCTATGGGCTGTCTGAACCTCCACCACGAGCTCCATTTCGGCCTCAACCTCAAGCCCGTTATCCTCAGCACCCATCTCAATTCCAACGGCCACGAATCTCTGTAGAAAAAGGTTTGTGACAAATCTTCTCTTTTCTGTATTATTTACATATCAGCCGATAGATCCTCCCAATACTTTCCGTTCTGGTATTCGCAAAACTGACCAGTTTGCTAGCCGTCCCCTTTTGCGAACACCTAGAGGTCCTGATGCTTCTCCTCGTCCTCCAATGGCTCCTTCCTCTGCCGACGTACCTCTGCCGCATATTCGCTCACCCATTGGTCCCACGTCGGACGCTGGACCAGCGCAATCAGCCCCGAAGTCCCAGCAAAACGGTTCGAGTACAGACCGGAATCTGGAGCTCTCCCTACCCCGTGGATCCGAGACTATTACCACAAGGACCACCGACGTTCGCACATTCACAGCCGAGCTCGGGAAACTGTCTTTATCATACAAACGATCCAAATCTTCCGCCCATCATTCACAAACCCAGACGCATTCGTAGTTTCTCTTACAAATTGAGGTATCACTGTCTCAACAGACAACATTTACGGTTGCTCAAGGTATATCTTGCATTTCTTGGTCATGAGGAAGTTGCGATCCAGCTGCAGCAATAAACAAACAGATAGAAGGAATAAGAAGAAAAAAAGTGTCATGCTTGAGAAGCAAAATTAGGCTTCCGGAACAGAAAGTTACTGGATAAATTATAGATTGTGAACTTGAAACTTTTGGTGCCTGTGTGGTCGCCACTGAGGCGCATAAGCAAATGGGATCATTTGAAGTCGATTCAGAAATCTTCCATTTCCTAAATTCCTTACATTCATTCATGTCCTCTTAAACATTCCCCGGTAATAAATTCTTTCCTCCTTTCCTTACCGTCGTTCACTTCATTTGGACCTTGCCGGCTACTATCCTACCTTACCCTTACAACGTCGGAATAGATTATGGGAGCTGCGTATATAGAGTACCCCGGTCATCGTTTGAGTATGACGAGCTAATTCCAAAATTTCAACCTTCAAGTTGGCAATTGGTAAAGGGTAATAAATTTGACTGGCTACGTTACGCCACCAGTGACTACATACTAATATACGGCACCTCACCTGGTCAAGTGAATAAGTGGAAAATAAGGGAGAGAAAGTTGAGAAAATGGCCCGTTGATTCTGCGTAGAGTCAACAAAAGGTTGATAAGATTTGGGTTATGCAGAAAAAAAACAGTTAAAGAAGGATAAAAGGAAGGAAGGATGGTCTCGAAGAGCGAAAGCAAAGCGGTCTTCCTTTGCGGCGGTTTAGGTGATGAAGTTGGAGGACTCTAAAGTCGTGTTGAGCTCTTATTATTTATATAGGGAAGGGAGCTCGGGCCGACCGGAGCAACCTCGGTTGTGGCTTGGAAGCTGCTCTTGAATTCAACCATGACAGTCCCAACCCCAACTACTATCATGTGCAACGGGATTCAAAGTGACCGGGAGATTCAAAATCGACTCTGTGGCTTCCACAACACACAATTTTGCCAATCTTTTTGCACATTCTGAATGCCTTGCATCTCAGCTCCACAAATATGTAAAAATATTGGGGAAAAACTGAAATGGAATCGTTGTGGACACTGCGCTTTGGTGAGAGCTTACGAAATTTCCGACTAAAATGTTTCTCAAACTTCAAGAACTTTGAGTTTTAACACAAAATTTCGTGAATACTTTCTAATTGCAATTAAGAATGTGCATACCAAAAATCAGGATATATGAGTAAGTTCTGCCAGAGATGTGGATGGAAAGGTAGAAAGGCGTGACAAAATCGTGACAAATCGAATATTCTCCGCTTTCGGTTTGGTGGGAATCTCCGTGACTTTGCGTTACTTTCGATTTGCATCTCCTGGATTTTGGCACCTTCAAACGCGGAACTGTCCCGATGCTGTCTCTGTTCATCCTTTTCTGAAATTTTTTAGAGATATCAGTATAAAATATGTTTGTCTATGTATATACCAAATTTTAAGGCCAAAGAGCATGAACTCATGGCAAACCGCTTCAAATACAAAAAATTTTGAATCTCCTTGCACATGATAGTAATGCCGTCAAGCGCGATGTCAAATCCAATTCTTCCTAGTAACTAAGTTGCACTGTTGCACTTCCAGAGCCCCGAGTCGCCTTGGACGGACTCAGGATTCATTACAAGTTCGAACAAGCCCGCTTCCAGTACCCCATAGGTTCGTGTTTCTCTCAATCCACGTACTCGTTATTGATGCCTTAGGTCTTTAAACCAGATAACGCTGGACTAATAAACACCCTTATTACGGACATGCCTTCACGATGATATCAATGCGCCAAAAATATGAACATGGAATGCACCATACACCCATTTGCATGATTCTTCCTTCCGTCGGATATCCGAAGAACGCGCGGTTTTCTATTGATATAGCTGCAGTTTTGACCATAGATGTTGTCTCAGTGGTTCTGGGCCAGACGTTCTGATGTTTCCTGGGTCCAGGCTTCATGGGGGTCTCGTTTTAGAAGTGCTTTGTTGGTGAGAGCCGAATTTCTTCGCTGCATTCGAAGATTGATGAACCTAACTATTGCATTTCACAGCTGTTATTGCGGCCTTCGCCAACTGGCGCATCGCTCTGAATGAGCTTGCATCTAAAACAGTTTTCCCGCCATAGGCGGCATCAGCATGTTACGAAACGAGGTTTCATGAGACGGTTTGAGCCTTGATTACGATTCCCCTGGATATTTTTAGTCGCTTTTGCTGCCCGCGCTATCTATGCATTCATATCGCATGACCGCATTGCTGGCGTCCTTCAATTCTTCTTGTATGGATTTTACGACGATCAGTTCTTTTATTTCTGACCAGTATAACGTCTGACTTGCACTTACTTCTCCTAGTCCGCCATTACGCCTCCGATGAGCCGTCATCTGCTTGCCTTCTGAAGCGAAATCTATGCATATCCGTCGTGTTATGGTAGAGTACGTTATTGCCCTCCTTTCGACGTCACGCAGACCTGGAACGGGCAAGGAACCCGGAGTCCCGGATCCGCCCAGTGCTACAATAACGTTATTGTACGATGACATGTTCCGCGTTGTTTTCCGTTATATTTGACCATTTGAAGTAGTTTGAAGCCTGCACGTTGGAGCGACATACACTGGAAATTGGTCAAATCTAATTCGCTGAGGAATCTTTTGAACGATTCCCATGGGTGTTGACTGCTTTGTCTGGCTGCATCTGTGAGTCAATATATTATTCTTTTTTGCTTCTCGGTTGAGCGATGTCAGACTAGGCCGTAACAATCGCACGACATGTTGGCAATCTCAGGCGAGGCACACAATGAAGATCGGCCGTCCAGCTTATTCGACAAGTTGTTCGGATTTAAATTGTTGCGTGCTGAGGCACGTACTGAGGGAAAGTAGGCGCCGCCTCCGATGTTCTGATGCTTCTGATTCCTGACTGGGGCTGATCCATGACAGCATTGGATCGATGGTTGAATTTGGGATACAAAAAATCAAGGGTTGACCTCACAATAGTCCCAGCTTGGCCAGAGAGCTCTTGAACCTTGAAATTTTTAACGAAAGGACATTGCAACTGAAGGACACGGGCCCCACTCTGTTCCGAAATGGCGTCAGCAATGGGACTCGTGAACAATAGAACCTATTGTGGTAATTGTTGGTTACTCCAGCATGAGTATACTAAAATTTGACGACAGAGTTAGAGGCACAAAGTTGTGAGCTGTGGGCAAGGAAGTTGAAGGTAAGTCGTCTGTTGGCCCAAATCTCCTTATTGAAACTCCTGCCCTCAAGTGCAGCCTTTACCGAATTACCAGCAAATGCTTCCGAATTCTTCTCGTTTTTCTGTGCCCCTTCTACGGTATCTGTCGGCGAGGACTACTAGAATCACTCATGCCACTCACAAGTGGTTATCCCTGATGAGTGCGGACTGGGACCGGAGACCTCGCCGCCTGAGGTTCCAGGTTGAACAGCCAGTCGACATATGCCAACAGGCTCGCGTCCACCGATCTGTGCTGTACAGTATCTCAAAGTTCAAACGTCATACATAGTCTTCTGACGAAAACGACATGATCGTAGCTGTGCGTGCCCGCGCGCCTTCCTTGAGTACGCCGTTCTCGACTGGACAACAATCACTGTGTCGACATATGTCGCATGACGGTCGGGAGCAACTCGAAGCAAGCCCACGAGCCCGGGAAGCACGACAATGTGAGTTTTCATCTGTTTTCGTACAATTTTCTCAAGGCGAACACCATGCAAATCTGCAGTCAAAGGAAGTCCTGATTAGCATAAACTGTCATCATTTGCTTTTATTATTATTCTTGAGCAGGTCCAATTTTATCCGAGTCCGCTTCCTGAATATTTGATAGCTCAAGTTACTTGGAGATGTCTTTTCAGGCCCCTGTCTCCCTGCTTCAACCCAGCCGGCAGAGTAAGGAACTCAACTAACATTTCCCGCCAGTCATCGGGTTGGGCCAAATTAGGTGGGAGATTACCGGTGATAATGGAGTAACACTTGCCGTTACAGGTTTCGCACCAACTGACCAAGCGAAAAGTGTCAGACCGCGTTTCACCCTGACACTCGATGTCCTATGCTATAAATCCAGCGTCTTTTCACTCTGGGTAGTTTGTGTAACCTGGTCACTTGTTATCAGTGCCAAGTTCGAGCACCGCGACGCATATATATCTTTCGGCCGTTGGATTTGATCCCAAAGACTTCCTTACCTATCCTCCCTCTGCCATGTCTTCAGAACTCCCCCCGATTCCAGCGGATATCGGCAGAATGTAAGCCCAATTCCTCCAGATTCTTCAGTTTCTGATCCTTAGAGGAACTTCCAGCGCTGGTCCTCTGGTGAGTAGCATCGCCTTTCTTAGGGACTTGGAGACTGACTCCACAGATAGCTCATTGGACATCTCCTCAACTGGGCCTTGTTCGGTATTTTGTGCATGCAGACTTGTGAGTTCGCTAAAACGAGACTATCTTTGCATAAGTATTAAGATGGTGAATCTTTCTCTAGATTTGTATTACCTGGCTTTCGGAAACGACCCGTTACGTAGCAGGCTCATCGTATTCGGCGTGTTTCTTTTCGAAGCAGTACAAACATTCCTCTTGACGCAAAGTGCATTCCACGAGTTTGCGGAAGGCTTTGGAAACCTACTTTTCCTGGACCGGATCGGGACTATCTGGTTCAGTGTCCCTATTATGGGTGGCATCGGTAAGTTCACCGTGTCAGAAAACCCGAACCTGACTGACCCAAATCCATTGTTTAGTTGCATTTGTTGTCCAAGCGTTCTATGCCTACCGGGTTAGCATTCTGGCACAGTCTAAGGTTGTCCCATCCTTCATTGTTCTGGTACGAACATACTCTTTTGATTTTTCTATCCGTTGGCTGAAGTGATCCTTAGCTTGCATTTGTTCAATTGGGAGGAGCCATTGCCACCGGCGTTGAATCCAAGAAAGCAGTCTTCAACAGCCGTTTCCTCGGGAAGGCTTCTTATATTACGGTTGGAGTGAGTGGCATGACAAATGTCATAGAAGAGAGTTTAATTCTTCCACGTCCTTTCTTTTAGATTTGGAATGGGGGCAGCGCCCTTTGTGATGTGATCATTGCCATGTGCATGATTGTATACGTGCGCGTCCATCTCAACCCTTTTTTTCCTATAGCTGATTAGACAACTACAGCTTTCCCGTCGGAATACAGGCATGAAGCAAACAAACGCAATACTGAGCAAAATTATTCGTTTGGCGATCGAAACAGGATCGGTGACAGGTAAATTTAACCTGAAACTGGACAGCCAAAAGTAACGGACTAATCGAAACTAGCCATCATTGCTATCCTTACGTTCGCATTGGCGATCCTTCCTGGACATCCGACATATTATATGGCTACCGTTGCTCTCCTTGGAAAGTTGTACGCTAATTCCATGCTGGTCGTCTTCAACAGCCGAATGAAGATCGGTTCCGAGAAGAATGGATCATCGGCCCAAGAACTTTCTTCAGCTGGCCCGCGAACCAATCCTCATATACGGAGTGTAAATGCGTACGAGATGCACGGTGGCGTTACCGTCACGCGCGAGGAAGTTTCTTTCCCGGCTACTGAGGCCTGGAAGAAGGTGAGTAAAACAAGATGTTGGACTTGTTGGGCTTGCTAATAATCGACCATTCAACCCCAGGCACGCCCCGATGATTTGGAAAGTTACAACGATAAACCGATATCTCTATGAACAAATCGAGAACAAAAGAGTAATGTCGTATATTATCACCAAGAGAAGTTGGCGTTTGCTAAAACGCTATGTATATTCTTCGAACCCTTTTTATTCACTAGGGGCACTATTGTATTCATTCACGTTTTTTACGCTCATTATTATCTACTATATGTAGTCCGGTCTTTGCAGTTGTTTAGCTTCGTGCATGTAATAATTTTTTGCAATCTGGACAGTCACTTTTTGAAGTCGCAAAAATCTCGACGAGTTTTAAACGCATGTTTTTCTGTCATGACGATATATATACCGACCTGCCCGAATGTGAGGGAGGTAGCTACGATGTCTCCCTCTATCTGTCCCGATCAAACGAGAATGGCAGATGGTAGCCTGTCTTTATTCCTGGGCCCGAGAACATTCTTTTGATATAAAGCTTAAAAGCATAACACGATCCAGACATTCGCTGCTTGATTGGGTCGGTTCAATGGATCAGCGACTGTTGGACTCGAGGCAGTGCGTCCATTATAACATACCTTCGCATCTTAAACTCAAGCCAGATCATTTTGATCAGCCTTCAAACCCTTCAAACATTAACATCATTTGAATGCCCACATGGCTGTTACAGACCAACAACTGGTCAGTATCCGATACGAGTTTGAATAGAAGCAAGCGTATGTTGACACAACCTCATTCGGCGTCGTCGATGTCGAATATAGTTCTCACTAAATGATCTGCCTTTCGGCCAGTATGCTTGATAAACCCAAGGTAGTCAAGTTCATGAAGGGCCCGAATGAAGCGAGCCTGAACCTCGATATTCCACTTCTCCTCGTCTTCCTCTGTCATTATCTCCGTCGGTTGCCGTTTCGTCTTGCCCTTGCCCCTTTTCTTCGGTGACGATTGCTCTTTTAGATGCATTCGCTGAGAGTCGACCACCGTCTTAAAGGACTCGAACCAGTCATAGACGTTGATCATTTTCCCGCTGTCGAGGTATCGCTTGAAGAGGATGCTTGTGTCAGGTAGTTCCCAAATGTCCTTAGAAGCTTCTTCCATGTCCCCGTTTCTATTTATATCTTCCACATAGTCATGAGGCCGTAGAAGCCCTCCCATTAAGACAGCCCGTATAGAAGGGTTTAATATCTTGGGAATGCGTAGTCAGCCTTCTTTCCGGTCGGTCAGAACAAAAGAGGTAAGATACCTCTGACGGGAATGGAGATAAGCCAGTATACCAGACGTCCCAAAGCTCAAGCTCGTCAAGTGGTCTAAGTTTTTCACTGGATATTCGGTCAGAATCACTTCCGATTTGATGCAATTCAGGTTTCATACCCAAGGTATTCCGCCAACCAGTCACTAAAACTGGTAGGTAGGCTCGGCGCCGTGTCACTGTCAATCGCAAGTGAGGATTTCAGTTGGACGAGTGTCGTCCTCGCTCCATTTTCTTCCATGCGAATGGATGGCAGCATGTCAAAGAAGAATTTATGGAGACGGTCGAGCAAACCCCGGAGTTCATCTCGAGTGAGCTTTCTAAGTTCAAAGTGAGTACGTTACGACGTCGCTGTTCTCTGTTGGCACCTACCCCGTGATCCTAACAAGGTTTTTTACATCTCTGGTAAAGTGGCCTTTGAGCAGGCTAATCATAGCATTGCAGAGTCCTCCTTTTTGGAGATTGACAAACCAATCAAGACCTTTATGGCCTTGTTGTTCTAAGAATGTCTGGATACACAGCATGATTCCAAACCCAATGCGTAAATTGCGGCATGTAGAGTAGAATCTTTGGCGCGCATTATCGACGGCTTTGACAGCCACGGAAATGTCCTGGAGGTGGTGTGACTCTTCGCCATCCATGACGACATCCTCGGTGGTGGCTGGCAGTGATAATCTAGCTGTAAGAGCATTCACAAATCCAGATGACGCCGGCTGGGATAAGGTATCGAGGGACGGCGCATTACTGACAAGAGCAGTCAAAGGTTCTGAGCTGAAGTGTCTCAGGTGCGCGAGCTAGATTGCTGGAACAATGAATTCACAACAATGCAGAAAGCGAGGCGGAAACATACCTGTAGGATTGTAAGAATAGAGTCGATCGAAGAATGATATCGCTTAAAATAATCTTGTAGATATTCCAATATCGTGGGTCCTATCATAATCTCAGGTTCAAATCCGACGTCGAAGAAAGTCTGCGATTACGATCAGCACCCGAAGTAAAAAGGTCGACGTGAGGTTACCTTTAAAAGAATTTCTTGTAAGACGCCTTGTCCAGATGGGGCCGTGAAGGTGCGAACCCGAAGAAGCGACATGGTCGCTCGAGGATAGGTCGAATTCAGATAATTTGGGGACGGGGATGACATTGAAAGCATGAAAACGAGGGGTATTTGCAGTACCGATCCACTTTCATACCTTCGATCAGAGAACGAAAGGCATCAAACGGGTTACGAAAGTACCTGCATATGTAGAAAACATCCTGCATAACGAATGGGTCGTACTGTTCAAAATCGTGCAGCACAACGACGAGGTTTGGACGAGTCAGCTGGTCGTCCAACTCTTTAAACAGCCGTATTAATCATAAAATTCAATGAGCAGGCGGAACTGCTCACCAAACGAATCTAACCAAGCTCGGTACCATGCCACGAGGAATTTTATGTCGTAATTTGCAAGCGAAGTTGTTGGTTTACGTTTAACTACAGCCCTTTAGTTTATTGTTCAACCACGAGAGCCGTACCAGCGTACCTCGTTCAAACATTTCAGCTTTTTCGAGGAAACCTGAGATTATGGATCTCATTCCGGTCGATACATTTGGAAAATCACCCGGATATAGGTGTGTAACGATACACTTGTCGAGCTGATGTCCGTCAGAAGAGACCTGTTCATTTTCTAGTTGTGAGGTAACATCGTCTAAGAACGGCGATCCAAGGGCTGGGTCTGATGACGCATAAGTCGTGGCCTAGGTCGAGAAAAGTACATGGCCTACTGATAATCGATACAACTGGTAGCTCGGGGTAAGGCAATCCGAGAAGTGCAGTGGCATACGATGACTTGACTTCTAGCGCTACGGCATTGGCATACGGATTTTGGAGTTCTTTTAGAATTTTCTGGTGCAAGGTCAGTCAAATTGATTGGACGATGCAAAGAGTCACGCACAAGCATCCTACCCAAACATTTTCTCCATGCTGCTTGGTACGCCGCAAATCTCAACACCTGGCCATCTTCTAGGTCACGTCCTTCGTAAATGGACTTAGGCATCTCCGGTTTTTGGTCTTCCACAGTATCTAGGCAAATTTCAGTATGTGGATCTAAAAAGTATAGAGTCGCGGCCAACCATCGGGGTCGTACGGGATGTAGAAGACAGTCTGGCTTAACGTTAGAGAGAGGACTAGCATGAACCTAGAATAATCACTTTGTTGACATCATCAAGATTGAGTTCATCGTGCATGTTTGTGAGAAAAGTGAGTCCTTCGTGAGGTTGTGTTCCGAAAAGTCCACTAACGAGACCATTGAGCGACAGTATCCCACACGGAATTCACTTCAGAATCACTCACCGATTTTGTACGGAAAACTCTTGACCTAGGTAGCCAGTCACTGACTGCCAGTGCTTTCACCTGGTTGACCAGGTGGTTCGTGATCAAGAATCAAGACGCGTCGTGTGTATCACGTGTGGATAAATTTAAAATAGCGCCTGCCCTAAGTTTGACGCGCTTGACCAGGCTAAGGCTTAGACTAAAGCCGCGTTCTATTATACGTTCACTAAGCTTTAAACGAGGTTCATTAATTCTATGGCGTCCTACTACTGCACTTTTTCACACCTTCTGCAATTCCAGAACCACACGAAAGTAAAGCTGTCTTAGGCCGAGAACTTACCATAATGCGCCTACTACCGAATCTATGTGCTTCAACTTTCTGGGAACTGCAGGCCAGGTATTACATGTGCTGTCATGATACCAAAAATAAGAATCATGACACGAGAGGGCTGTAACCTGTTGTGCTAGAAGAGACAGATTTCAGAATTCTTCAACTCGTTTCTCGTCGTGCTCATCAGCTCAAAGTAG
The DNA here is from genome assembly GCA_023014335.1 of Galerina marginata. Classification (NCBI taxonomy): domain Eukaryota; kingdom Fungi; phylum Basidiomycota; class Agaricomycetes; order Agaricales; family Galerinaceae; genus Galerina; species Galerina marginata. Next base: position 2,080,673 of record JAECYW010000009.1, on the reverse strand, counting down.
GTGTAGAGTGCCGCGCAGCCGAATGGTTTGCTCATGACATGGCTATTTTAATTTATGTTCTCTCCGTCTTCCGAGAACGTCAAAAAGTTTCCATTTACTCTATATAAAAGATGGAGCCAACAAACGCGGGGTAAGCATTCTATTTCGTGTCGGAGGATCCGTAAGCCATTCTAATTTTGCCCCGCTTCCTTCAGTCCTTTCTAGCTGTATCGCCCAGTTTACCCCTAGGAAATAACCCGGCAAAACGCCAAACCCGCACTTTCTGCCCACTGGGCAGTTCCTCAACTTTGTTTCTTTACTACCTCTCTAAGGCTCTCTTATGGTCAGATTTTCTCACTGTCAAAGGGTCTCTCACTCTAAACCTTAATTAAGCAGGAATACGCGTCTGCCAGGAGGATGTTAATGTGCACTGAATTCAACTTTAACGATATTTGGAATCCCTTCATTTGTCCCAGTTCACATAATTTTTTTTTGTTGCAAACTCGATGCAGAATTTCGAGAAACAGCCTTGTCCTGACTCCTGGGCTACCCATTCCACCGTTCAGGGCCCTTTGTCACGTCACGAACGTGTGAATCGCATGGATGTTAAGTTCTAGATGAAATATCTCCCTTTGACATGGGCTAACACATGGGATGGCGTCGATTTAATGGCGCTCGGCCCGTCGCGAAGACCGCGTGTTACCCACCTCCGGTCTAACCATGCACTTTCCAGCTTCTTCTTAACAAGCTCTCGGGGATCGCATAACCACCACAATTCCCAGTACATGAATTAGCACATAGAAGGCCTCCCGCCTCCCGCCTCTTGCCTCCCTTCCACCACAACCTTTCGTGTTCATGGATGCCGATGTTGCCAGGATGTACGTCTCTTTTGCCTTGCAGACGTTCTAACAGTCTAACCACTTTTTGTCGCTCTTTTAGCGCGGGCCCTTTGGTAAGAGCCTCCTTGTTTTGAAGGATCCCATGGAGTTGACCGTTGGAACAGCTGATAAGCTACCTGATCGATTGGGGTCTATTTGGGGTGCTTTCGATGCAAGTTTGTGAGTGGCGTGCTCTGTCGTCTTTCCTTACAGACTAACGAAATTCCTCATTCGTAGACATCTATTATCTTGCTTTCACCAAGGACCCTCTCCTCAACCAGGCTCTGGTTTACGGGGTCTACCTCTTCATGGTCGTTCAATCAATTCTGTTCTCCAAGTCGGCTTTCCAGACTTTTGGCCCCGGGTTTGGGAACTTGCAGATGGTTGATGACATTACTCACATTTGGTTCTCGGTGCCAATCATGTGCTCAGTGGGTATGTACGCCTCTTCCTACGCCTGTGGACCCTTGATTAACCCTTGATTCAAGTCGCGCTGGTGGTGCAAGGGTACTACGCGTCAACTATACACTCCATGTCTAAAGATAAACGCATAGTATCTGTCATCGTCCTGGTGAGTGTTTCTGTTTGTTTCTATAGGTTGGCAGATTTTGATATGAAGCTATGTAATCCAGCTCTCCGTGACGCAGCTTACTGGTGGAATATTTACGGGGGTGGTCGGACACGGCGCCCACACATTCTCGAAGTTCTTGGATCGAGAAGCGGAAATCGCGACGGCGGTAAGTTAATATCTTCGAGCGCTCATCTCCAGGAAGATAATTGATCTTGGGTATGTAGATTTGGAACACTGCCGGTGCTTTGTGCGACATTATCATAGCCATTTGCATGTCGTACTATGTGAGTGCCAGCTTTAGAGTGCCGAGAAAATCTACCGGCCAACCTGACTTGCCTTGTGCAGTATCTGAGCGCGAACTCTCAATGGAAGCTCAAACCTTCTCGGGTCCCGATATTCATCCGTGTACTTGTCTTGTCCGGCGCATTGCTAGGTCAGTGCCTTTCTAAAGTGATGACCCACGAGATTAATGCTGGGTTGCTCATTAATAGCTGTTATCGCGTCACTCAACGCCGTCCTCATACAAATAAAAGGGCGGACGTACTACCAAACGACGTCGGGCATCCTCGGCAACGTATATTCCAACACCCTGTTAGCCCTCCTCAACAGCCGCGCCCGCTTAGCCCGTCCAGATGGGTATACGAATGACGAGGTTTCTGGAACGTACTTATCGCAGCATGGGGACTTCAGGCCTCCGAGGTCTGCCCTTGTGTTCGCCAAGCCAACGCTGGGAGGAGAGGTAGTCACACAGACGGAGGTGGAGACGCAGATCGGCCATGGAGGAAAAGGTTCTCGCCTTACGAGTACCTCAGCGATGACTGAGGGTTCCCGTACGATGGCTTCGGCAGATGTAAGCGACTGGGATGAGCCGGTATGTTTCTTTGTCATTATTACTTCCGTTACCTGCAATGTGCTGATGCCTGATTTCATCTGATTTTATTCCAGACGAGGTCCACACCAAAAGAGGGTACATCTCTTGACGTTGCGCAGGCCTAAGTGGTGTCCTTCCATTCCTCGGCGCCTGTCAACGGGCGCGGAGCGGGTTCGACATACTTTGCGCAGATCTCGGCCTCCAGGTCAGTCGGAGGACGATCGTGCGCGAAGCCCCGAATATTACGACCGCGAGGTTAGATCACCGAGATTTCGGTGGGTTCTGATGTGTCCTGATTGCAACGGAGAAATCGAGGGCATATAACGGCCGAATTCGACGCAAGATGTTTGGGCAATGAAAATCGACCAGACTTGGAACATCACTCGCAAAGGATCAGAGTTTAATGTATTAATACTATTATCAAATGGACGTTCCGCCACCGAATGGTATTATAAACTTACAATAACAAGTAGGCCATACATGGAATCAAATAATACATATACTCTAACCATGTAATTTCCTGTGAGACCTGAAAAAACAGCGCTTGTGCCGCCCGTACCTGGAGAGACAGAGATTGCATACCTCCATATTTCGTCTAAAGTCGACGAACACGAGCATCGAATATCACTATTCGCCGGCGCAGAAGAAGCAGGTGACTCAAAAGGTGGTCGAAAGGATTGGTGTTGTAGGGAGGCAGTTGAGTTTCATCCCTGAAAAGCGATACCAGCCTTGGATGTCTCCGCCAGACCTCCACCAGCAAATCCTGTACCTGAAATGTCGGTAAAAGATAAGTACGTCAATCGAGCTGACTCAGGCGAGAAAGGAACGCACCTTCTCTCTTTAGCTCAATCACATCCTTGTCTTTCAGTTTGACATCGCAAACGATGCATTGCTTGTTCGGTCGCACGAGGGTGTCGGTGCACGTCTTGCAAGTGACATGTCCGCAGGGCTTGCTCACTGTCATTCGCGGTTAGCGACGTTAATGTGGGAGAAAAGACTATCCAGAATTCAAAAATAGCGGTTGTGGGTCAAAATAAAAGGTCTCATAACGCACAGAAGAGTAACACGCTATTCGATAGCCGCTTTTTGCATGAAGGACACATGGGCTCCGTGTCTTCTTTCTTTGTTTTTGGGTTGTCGGTTGTACTGGATGAGGACGCAGCGGAGGCGGAGGGTGTGTAGAATGTGAAGTTAACGGGGATGAGGTTCTTCATGCTAAATCCCAGCGCATTAGCATGACCGATCAGAAGGACAACCTGAAGAAATACATACGCGAGGACATGGGCTGCTCCCTCCCCGCCGCCTCTACACACTGTTTTCGCCACCTCCATTTTGGCTTGGACATCTTCCAAAGTCTGTGGTGGGCCTGACGTGTGTGTAGGTGTCAGCGAGGGTAACCAGAAATCGGGCAGTTTGGCCTTGAGAGCCTCCGCCTGCTCTTCTTCTATTTTCTTCAGAGCCACGTCTTCGGCTTGCTTTGCAAGGGTCGAAACTGTACTTGAGGAAAAGGCGAATGGTGTTGACGATGGATTTTTTCGCTTCATTCCCGCTTCTGGAAACAGATAGTAATTGAATGGGAGGACATAGTATAGAGACGAAGAAGACTTACGTTGGTCGTTTGGGGTGCTTTCATTGTCGTTATTCGAGCTGATACCAAGCCCTAGTTGTCCTTTCTCGAAGTCAAGCAGCACACGATCCCTGGCTGCTTCGCGGGCTCGCGCACGCTCATCTTCCGCCTCTCTTTTCAAGGCTTCTATCTTCGCCTTTTGTCGTTTGATAGCATTCTTCTGTGTTACTGGCGTGAATTCAATAAAATTCACATTCATCAATGATGACACAGTTAAACTTACGCAGATCGGTGTAAACGCATTCTTTGCAGAAGAGGTGTCCCTCATGACACGCCAGCGGTTCTCGCGCGTGGTTGAGGCACAGAGCACAGGCGTCGAATCGGCGCATCGACTCGTTCCCCAGACGTTGTTTCTTGGTGCCATAGTCAAGCTTTTTGTATTCCGCATACGTGAATATTGAGGATGCGGTGTTGTTCTTGCTGTGTTTTGTCATGATACTTAGGCTACAGGGCTTGATGGAAGAATGAGTTCGACGTCGGTGAGAGCGATGGGGGTTGCTATTGCACCTCTTTGGCGAAAAGCCCTCCGGGATGGCGGCCCGGATTCAGCGATCCCTGAAATCAACCCTTTTTGTTCTTTCTTTCGAGACAAATCCACTCTTTCTCTGACCTTCGCCATCTGTACACTGTAAAATGCGTACTTCGTCACCGGACGATACTCCGCTCTATGCTGACCGCCCCGAATGGAACGATGTTCAGCCATTAGAACAGTATGAGGATATCAACCCTCTTGCTCCTATTTTCTACACCGAAGAATGTGTGTTGGATCGGTTTCTCATTTCCTGTTTCTTTGTTGATGAAGATTCTTATGTCAACAGATAAAGACGCAACGAACTACTTTCGTGCGATCGTCAAAGCTAACGAGAAGAGCTCCAGAGTACTCGAGCTAACTGAGAACATCATACGGCAAAATCCTGCGCATTACTCTGCATGGTACGTTGGTGGTCATTTGTGTCAATTTTAAAGCATTCATAGCAAGACACATACAGGCAATACCGCTACGAAACACTCGTTTCACTCCTGCCAGCCACAGACCCGGCCTCATCGCCCCTCCTCAAAGCAGAGATCGAATTAATGGACGAGCTTGCCGTGCTCTTCCTCAAGACTTATCAAGTATGGCACCACCGCCGCCTCCTCGTCTCCCTTACCAGACAACCCTCTCGCGAGCTTGATTTCATAAAGAGAGGCCTGCAAGCTGACGCAAAGAATTACCACACATGGAGTTACAGGCAGTGGCTCCTAGCATGTTTCGGCGGGCGGGGCGGCAGTGTAACGGAAGCCGGAGACGTCGAGGTGGATGAAGACCTATGGGCTAACGAGCTTGATTTCGTCGATACGATGCTCGCCCATGACGTACGTAATAATTCTGCGTGGCACCATCGCTTTTTCGTCGTTTGGGGATGCGGCGTTCGTGAAGGCGAAGAAGATCGAGAGAGGATCCTGAAACGAGAGTTGACGTAAGTTCCTCGTTTTGCTACCTGTCTTATCCCAACTGACATATTAAATTAATTTGAAGATACGTAAAACAAAACATCTCTCTCGCGCCGTCCAACCCCTCTGCGTGGAACTACTTGCGTGGAATCCTAAACCACACTCGTAGACCATTGATATCCGTGACTGATTTCGCGCGCGCATATGCCTACCCCCGCGGTTCGCAGCCTATTAAAGACATTGTTGACCTAGAAAATCCACCACCGAGTGAGACTGCTGAACTCCCATGTGTGCAGGCTATGGAGTTCATGGCAGACGCATGGGAGGCCGAAGGAGGGGAAGAAAAGACCGAGATGGCCGTGAAGATCTGGGTGGAATTGGCTAATGAGCATGATACGATTAGGAAGAAGTGGGTGCTGCTTGCAATTTCGCTGATAACTTGACCAGTGAGGTGCCTTACTCACCTGACTTTCTTCCCCAGGTACTGGGAGCATCGTATTCGCGATGCACACCTTGCTCTCCGCGAAGGAAAGAAGAAGACAGCTTGAACGAGGGCATGATATTTGAGTTTTGTACCGTATCTCTCTTTTGACTACAGGATCTTTGTACTAAACCCAACAATCTCTATGTATGTGAACAAATTTTGAGCTTAACAGCTTATGCTGGTAACCAACCCAAACGGTTATGGCAATCCCGTGGTGACACCGAATCAAGAATACGGATGAAAGGCATTCCTAGTGCTTTTTACGTGGGTACTGGGCTGTTCGACCTTGAAGTACCCTGCACCGACCGCCTTCCAACCATGCCCGGTTGTCGACCATAATTCTGTCAGCCGCCTTTGATTCTATACCACCAATATACCACCATTGACACTGCGCCACTCTCATACATAACGTTATCCACCAAATATTGCGGACGGCTGTTGCCCGGATCGGGTTGTTGTGGGACATTGTCTGACTTCTGGAGTTGCCTTACCTCGATGTTCTCCAACGCCTTAGACTGCATCAACAAGTTTCATTTTTCATTTTGCTTTCGCCACTCTTTCACTTTTGGCCTTGAAAATTACCATGAAATGAAGTGCTTTTAAAGGCAAATCACTGCCAAATCAGCAGGTCTCCGTGCCAGCTTTTGCCGATCGAGACCTGGCTTTTTGACTTGCGGCTTTCTTCACTTTTCCCCGCTTTTTTTTCTTGTACAAGCGGAAAAAAGCTGGTTGCTAGACGTCTGATGGCAGTTCACTGATACACACATTTTCAACTGAGAGCCAGTGGAGAACACCTGGGTAAGGGAATCTCTCGTCCAAAACCTTCACCGTCAGTTCAAGTTGTTGTTTGTCTCTATTATGTACTCGAGTACTTATAAGAGGTATGACCTCTCTACCCGACCATCATCGTCACTGTCGAGGAACGCGAGAATGGCCAGCACGAGCACCGTATGTCATCACAATTACAACTCCTTGACGAGTTCTGACCCGCTTTCCCTGGACGCAGACCGAACTAAACGCGTCGGATCTTCCTGACCTCCCCATCTACCTGGCAGGAGTACGCATACCCAGCAACGGTTTTGAAGAATTGATAGGCTATGTCCGTTCACTTGTCGAACAGCAATTACCGACATCCAATCTCGTACCGACGACATATGAAGAATCGAGGGCATATCTCGGCCAACAAGGCAGCAAGTTCGATCGTCTTAGAGAGATGTGCTTGGTCATTGCGGTTGATATCCCGAAAAATCAAGAAATCTCAATGATGATAAGTGCTCTTGGAATCTGCCAGCAGCTTAAAAGTGGTAAGGTTTTAATTTGCATAATAAAGTCTGGGTGAATACTAAACACGGTTTTGTCATCCATGTAGGTTCCAATATGTTTGTAGCAACGATGTTACTCCCTCCCAACGCGTTTGGCTCGCCAGAGGATCAGACGTGCAGCGCGTTGGTGAACACTACGACATCCAAGCCAGTCCAAGCAAACGAAGTTCGAATATTAACCGCGTACTTCACCAAGAAACGGGATGCAACTAAGCCGGATACTAGTGATGCGTTTTCAAAGAAGAAAAAGAACAAGAACAAGAGGAAAAAGAACAAGAAGAAAGGAACTGCAGAGGAAAAGGGTGAGGAAGAAGTTGAGGAGGAAGGGGAGGAAGAAGAAACAGTCTCTGATGTTGCCAACTCGTAACGTACAAGCTTCTGTGGCGTATTATCCCGGGTGCTGTGCACTCATCTTCAACTATGTATCAAGTTATGCTGCTCTGTTTGCCCACTATCAAGGTACCACACAGGTGCACAACATTTAATGTTCAACATCTCCTCAGGATGTATTGTTCAATAAATGGAAAAGAAGGCAATAGGTAGGTAGGCAGTCGGGTTTAATACCAGTTACAGCTTGCTTGAAAATTCTGCCTTGAGCTTATCAACCAAACCGCCAAGTACGAGGGATGCCGACTTGGCTCACTGATCACATGACGTCATTATGGGCGCCTAGCCAATTAAGCGCTCGACGTCAATGCTCGCGTAACTCACCGTCTGCCAGTGTGCATTTACCCGTGTACGTCCATCCGTCTGGCACACTCGCCAATGGTCCACATTGCATTAAGCACTCTTTGTTTCACGCCGCTCTGGTCATTTCCATGAGTTATTTAAGCTTTTTCTAGCGGGTATTTTAGCACATTGAGGAACCCAGTACTCTGAAAGTTTGTTAGGTTTGGCCCTATGTAATTCACAGTTTTTGAATATGCTTTCAATGTTGAACCCGCCAACCTTCGTGCCTGATGGTCTCACTTAATCGGGCAAACTGCTGGTTTGTTGGCTCCAACCTTGGCATAAATTATGGAGGCAGAAGGGCATATAATGGTTCACCCATTCACACACCTTCACCGGAAGATCAGTGGAGAACACTCGGGAAAAGTATTTTAATATGCATACCACCGTACCGTACGTCATTAGCGAAGGCATTTTAGAAGGGGGTGTTTGTCTTTATTATGTACTTGAGCACTAAAGGTGAGACGGGTTTGAGACATCATGTGGAAAGACCTCTCTATTCAACCATCATCGTTACTGTCGCAAGAATGGCCAGCACGAGCACCGTACGTCCTCACAATTACAACTCCTTGACGAGTTCTGATCCATGACACCCGCTTTTACTGGACGCCAAAGACCGAACCCAACGGCCTTGACATTTCTGAGATCCCCATCTACATCACAGGAGTACGCATAACCAGCAGCGGTATGGAGTCGGCGAAGCGCCTCGTCCGTTCAATTGTCGAACAGCAATCAATGAGGCCCAATCTCGTACCGACGACGTATGAAGAATCGAGAGCATACCTCGAACAAGAAGGTGGCAATGTTGACCTGTTGAGGGAGATGTGCTTGGTCGTTGCGGTTAATATTCCGGACAATCAAGAAATCTTGATGATGACAAGTGCTCTTGGAATTTTCCAGGAGCTGAAAAGTGGTAAGTGTCAATTTACACTATAAAGTCTGAGAAAGTAAATCCGAAACTCGGTTTTGATCATTCGCATAGGTTCTAGTCTATTCTTACCAACGGCCTTCGTCCCTGCCAACGCGTTTGGCACGCCTGAGGACCGGACGTGCAGGATATTAAGGAACTCCACGACATCTAAGCCAGTCCGAGTGAACGAAGTTTTAATATTAACCGCCTACTTCACCACGAAAAGTTAGGTCGAAATACAAGTGATTCGATTTCAAAAAACGAGAAGAAAGTGGCACGGAAAGGGAGGATACAGTGTCGATGATGTTGACGATTGTCAATGTGTCATTCCATAAACATCTGTGACACGATCGGACTGGTAGCCTGTTCTCGGGGGATCCATTACATGTATAAGTTTCTGTGGCGTGTTTTTTAGGCATTTTGTATTCGTATTCATCTCTAACTATGTATCAAGTTATGCTGTTTTACACAAGCATCCGAGACAATTTTCAGTCACAGTTGGCTTGAAAATTTAAATTCATCAGACTGGCAAGTACGAGGGTTGTCTCCGTCGTCCAACTTGATCACATGACGTCATTTAAATTATGAGCGCTTAGCCTACTAAGCGCTCGCCTCAAACCTCGCGTAACGCAACACCTGCCAGCGTGCACCTACTCCGCTATGTCATTCCGTTCGGCACACTTGCCGATGGCCCACAATCCATTTTTGTCACTTGTAAGCAGCACACTTGGTCTCACGTCTCTGGTTCTTTTCCATGAATTCATATATTCTAAGTTTTTTTCCGGCAGGTATTTTTGCACACCGAGGAATCTGATACCCATATGATTTGTTATGTTCTCCCTATGTTACTTTCCACTTTTTAATATGGCCGCAATGTTGAACCGGCCAAGCCTCGTGCTTGATGGCCTCACCTATTCGGGCAGCCTGCTGGTTTGGCTCTAGCCGATTGACGTAAATTTAGGCAGAAGCATGGCATGCTATAAGGGCCACACCAAGGGCATACGTAAAAAGAGTGCACTACAGACACGAACTTTCGATTTATTTGTCTGTGTTACTCTAGGGTTGAACTCCACCGCCATCTTCTTATCATCCAGCAAGTAAGGAATGTCCACTGCGAGCACCGTAAGTCATAGCAATCACGACTCTTTCTGCAAGTGCAAAGATCTCACCACAAGACTCCCATTCTCATATCAACTGAACCTCAGTCCCGACCAAAGCCAGGGCCTGTGGAGCTCACCCTGTACCTGCGGGGCATTCCCGTACCCAGCGGCACATTCCCCAAGCCATTCACGGACACAATTCTCGATACCGCAAAACAGAACTTCAGCAACATCGTACCGACCACGTACGAAGCGTCAAAGGCATATCTCGATGCGGAGATGTTGAAGCCTACCGGGGAGCGCGATCTTCGGAGGGAGATGTGCATGATCATCGTGATGGCCGTCCCGAAAAATCAAGAGGTCTACTTGAAGAACACTACCATGGGAATCTTGTTTGCGCTTACTGAAGGTGAGGGTCCTTGTTTGATTAATGCTCCTTCCAATGAGAATGCTAAACGCCCTCGACGACATTGACAGGTACAATGATGCTTTCACCCACGGTCGATTACCCCCCCACCGCGTTTGGTACGCTAGATGATCCCCTGAGCAGCAACCTAATGGACAAAAAGACGTCCGAACCAGCCCAGGCCACGATAGCGCTGGCTTATTTCACAAGGACAGGCGACGACCTCGATTATATTGGGGATATTAAAGATCAAATCCGGGTTGATGGTACTCCCTATCAATAGAGCGTCTACACAAAGGCCGGCTCTAAGTACAGGGTTGATTCGTTAGCGGCACAGACGTGGAACACAAAAAACTTGCCACTGTAGAATCACTGCAAGGAATATACTGATGATTTTACGATATCTCTGAGTTATATTCTCATGTCACTAGATTGGACTGCGCATTAAACGGGTCTGGTAAAACTGGAACAGATTTTTATCCTTCGCCTCATTGTTCTTGTTGTGCATTAAACAATTACTTAGCGTCTGTCGAATGTCGGACAGCATGACTTGCCCTTTTTGAATTTTGAAAGGGAAGTTTATGGCGTAGAAAAAATACCGCCAGAGAAAATTACTCGTTGCTCGCAAATTATCCTCATAAACAAGTAATCATAGTACCTTCTGAAAGAGAAACACTTCTACCATGATAAATGTTGGCCTAAGGCCAGTCAAGTCCAAGAAAATCACTCCTTCCCATTCCTAGTTTTCGCTCCTTTTCCAGTCGCATCGGCAACGGAAAATCGAAACGAGAACACAAGCATACAATTTTCAACCCCAATTCTCGTCCTCGATCTCTGCAGGCCCTCGTTCAATTTCCGGTTCAGACGGATGTGAAGCGGACGGTCTGGATCCGTTGGCGTAAATCCTTCTGTCATCACCGGTCAGCGCTATCCTGGTAGGCTGCATGTAGAACCGTGCGTAGATGCTCGCTATGATCAAGCCGAGCGGGTGGAGGGCAGTGAAAGTTATAGAGGTTATCTACGTTCAAAACCAGTACCAGTTAGGACACTATATTTATTTATTACGAGGGAAGCAAAAAACAGAACTCACGTAGACACTCGCAGGCTTAGGCAATGCAGTCCACAGACTGACAGAAATCCATGTAGCGGCGACACACCAAACAATGTCTCTACGCATTACGATGACGAGGAAGCCTAGGATGTTAGTGCCTAGGAGTACACCCAATGCGGCTGTGGAGTGATATTCGGCCGGGTCTCTGGGTGGGCCGCTGGGCGTTGGGATGTACGAAAGGTTGAGCGCAATGCTAGAGTCAGAGTCAGTGTTGGCGTAAGTCAGCAACTGGGACAAGGGGCGAGACTTACAATAGAGTTAGAGGAAATAAAATATTCAATGGAAGGATAAGGAAAAATCGGAGAGGAGCATGGATAAGGGCAGTGTCAAGAGGTCGAGAGGAGTCAGGTCCATGATAGATAAGCAGAGCCAGATTCGAGAAGATGAGAAGGGCGAGGAGAACTCCAAGAAGGATCGTCGAGAGCAGGAACCATTGCATGATCTAATGGTTAATGAGTAAAAAGTTGACAAAGATTTGGTTGTAAAACATACAAACGCAACAGCCCAAAGAGCCATAACCACATTCGCAAACACCAACCCCAGCCCCACGGCGCTCACCATAGCTTTCTTCGTTTCCTCCTTCCGTGCTACGACCAATAGCACACAGTACCCCACCTGTGCAAGCCATATAAGCCCTACATATGCACTAATAGCATGCGAATTTGGCGTGAGCGATGTCGGATAAAGATGAGCGACGCCTGCGATTGATGGGTTCGCCACAAGAGTGCAGATGAGGGTGGTAGCGATGTTAATGAGCAAAGACAATGGCGTGAGGACTTGGAGACGGACGAGGGCGAGGTAGAACTTTACAGACGGATGAGAGAGGTCGAGTGGTAAGGCTTCCATGGTACGAGAAGGTGGGAGGGATGAAGAGAGGAGGAAGAGGAGCCCCCAGATGCGACACTGTCAGACTCGTTTTAACCGCACACGCCCACACTCATCGGCACATTCCCACACTCGGACGACATTTTACTCGACCACACTCAGTTTTGACCAACCACACTGAGGGCAAGCGCCCACACTCGTTTCCACTCCCCCACACTCATCCGGCCACACTCACTGTACACCACCACACTCAGTTGGACTTAGAATAACTAGAAAAACCTTGGGCGGATCAATGTGTGCGGCGGGACTTCAGTGTGGGCAGGAACGACTGTGGGCGGGCCGGCTGTGTGGTATCCTAAGTGTGGGAGTGTGCAGCTGAGTGTGGGCGTGTGCGGTTGAAACGAGTCTGACGGTGTCGCATCTTGTATATCCTCGAGGAGGAACGGCGATGGGTGTGGTATTTACATCGATGATGTCATCCGTCATTCATTCGATCAGACCCGATCGAGATCCCATCAAAGGGACTTGGAAATAACTGACTCTCGAATGAAAAGCTGGCCTTGACTTACAGGCGCCTTATTCCACGAACTGACCTTTACGCGCTGATTCGATTCCTCGGGTTCACTGAGTTACTCTTGATGCAGTTAGTTGCACCATTCGGAGAATTTCGGACCTTGAGCTTCCCTAGGCATGCAGCAAAACTTGGGCAACTTGAAGTTACGAGTATAGAACACATCTTGACTGATAATTATTTGCATGAGTGTATGACGATACAAAGCAGAAGAACTCGCCTTCAAGCGTGGCTGTGTGGGAGGGACAGAAGGAGTTGTTGCCATTTTTGATTATTGGCCCTCGCATTGGCCCTTTGTCGCAACTTGATCGAGCCAGCCACTGGGTTTGCCAGGGAGAAAATTCCATTGTCCGTCCTTTCTTTCACTTTCTCAATGCACACTGCGGTGCAGTGTTTCGGGGGTATATAACCAACCAAAGGAACATCGAAGGCGCAACCACCCAAGCCACTCCCATTAACGAGTCCTGACCAGCTGCGCTGCGTCGTTGTCCCACCGCTCATTCGCATTTCTCCTCACCGCGCTGAATATTGACTATTCACCATCCGCTCGATAGGCTTCCACATTTTACCATCGTTTTCACGATTCATCACGATCGCTTGGCCTTCCACGAATTCCTTCTAAATCTCGGTGCCACTCCGCTTTGCCACTGGATCTGCCACCTTCCGTTTCGTTCCTTTCCCAGCCCAGCTCGCTTTGCCTTCAACGCCTGTTAATATAAGAAACAGGAACAGCCGTCAAGTTTTCCCACTCACATTCGGCTTCCCCACCACATTTCACATTCGACATGTACCCGTCCACATATTTAAGCAAGCCTTTCATGGGCTCCCGCATCTTCGGCGCCAACGCCAACACCTTGCAATACAACCAAGGGCCCTCCAGAGACCTAGAGACATTCGCATACCACTGCAGAATCTTCGCAAACACCACCCCATCACCCATTCCGAGGTCCCAGCATCCGTTCCTTCCATGCCGGATAAGTAGGGCGGGATCCCGACCCAAGCCTCAAACCAGTCCCAGGACACTCCCCAACCCACCACTCGTGCTGCACAGTCCTATCCCCGACAAGGTCTTCGTGAACGTTCCATTTTGGTTATCCGAAGACTACGACTGGGCAGAGGTCGATTTCTCCGCTAGAATTTCCACCAGTCCCGCGATCGAAGCATCAATCAACATCACCGAAGAACCCGCCGAGATTGAATATGCGACGGACGACACAGATTCGACCGGTACAAGCTCAAGCCCCTTCGGCTCCCCTTCGTCTCGATATTCGTCATGCTCCATGTCTTCATTAGCCCCGACCTCATATACCACCTCTTCTTCCCCGGATATTCCCCTCCCAACCCCAACACACAATGTGGAGTCAGACGTCTCGGAGGAGGACGCTGAGGCCTTGCTCAAAGCGTCCCATTTCGCCGAACGTATCATAGAGCTAGATAATATGGAAGATTCCGAAGCGAAGGCGGCGGAAATGCAACACTTGTTGAAGGCCTGGGAGGAGACATATTCGCAAATCAAGAAGTTGGTCGATAGTGCAGGTGGGAGCTCGGGGGTGGCGAAGAAGTAGGGAATTAGTTGACGAGAGTACGGGAATGTCAGGTTAAGGGAGCCCAGAGAAATCCTCAGAACAATTGGAGACACCAGAATGAAAGACAGTGTAGCTTTTTCGGACCCAAATTAAACTGCAATCAGCTATCGAGAGCCTCACTGTACCCACTTACACGACACAAATTTCACCTCGGAGAAGACGTAGAAGGCTCAAACTCAGAGTAGAGTTGAGGTGTCGAACCGATGAATCCGGGTAGGATGGACTCGACGAGGAGCAACATGACCAGAACTGTGATGGTCCACTGTTGCGAATTGGAGAGATGGTGATTGGATTGGAGCAGAAGCGTTACCTTTTTCGTCGTCGTAGCCACGTTGACCAAGTTCTTACATAATGCCAGTGTAATGTCATCGATCCGGGCCGATTCATAGGCGACGCTGAAGTTCCAATGCCGAGCCAAATAGAATTGGACGAAAATATTCTAAAGATCTCGTATGGAGCAATCTGGAAATGTGAAAGTGCCTTGGCGCTCGTCCTAGCGACAATGGTTTTGTTGAACAATTTTATTTGGCAATTCCAGTCGAAAACATTCAAGCAACAATTTCGTTGAACAATTTATTTTGCCATTCAAACTGTTTATTACTTGGGGGACATTGCGAGGAATGTATCGTTCGTGATTAAGAATCGTAAAATATGCAGAATGAAGCAAGTACACTGGGTTAATGTGCTGAATCCGGGCATAGGAACGTCAACCAGCCGCCTAAAGATCCAGCTAAATTTTCTCGTCGATTCCAGCGTAGTCCCCACCTCAAGCACCTCCACCCTCAATCGCCGTTTTAACCTTCGCGTAAGCCCTCTCCCAGTCCTTAAGCACCGCGTTCATTTTCTCCGGCCTATCTGCTGAGTTGACTTGCTCGTCTAAATCCAGGACGCGCTGCGCAAGTTGCGCTACTTTGGGTAAAGCTTTCTCGGCCCTCTTATGAGCTGTTGAGCCTCCTGGATTGTCGAGCTTCCCTGAGGAAGCGGATGTAGACGCCGATGTGGGTGATGATACGAGTGTTATTGGTGTCGAAAACGAAAAGAGGGTTGTAAGAGTCGTGATGTATGGTAAATAGCCAGTGGCCCGAGACCGCGCGGCAATGGCAGCAGTCGTCGAAGATGTAATCATCTGGTAGATATGGGTAAGAATGAACATGAGGATTTTGTTAAATGGTGAGTGTAGGCTGCTCAGGAGTTCGGTTTTGTCTGGTTCCGTAGATTCCAAACTGCCTTGACTTTATATCTTTATGTCTTCCCCATAAGCAGAATTATGGGCCATGGTGAAAAGGCCCTATTTCTGCCACCGCATTGTCACTGGCCTCGAGGGTAACATTTCTTCAACGACCATGCGCTGGAATTTAGTCGCATCACTACCAGGCCGACTAATGGCACTGGCCAGATACCCACTATTTTGGAAACCAAGTCTTAGTGGCCATTGTCGTGTACGGATCCTCTAAGTCGGTGTGCACTAAAAATAGAACCTATGCCACCCCACTTGCAGAGGCTCTATCGAAGCGAAGAGATTGGAGATGCTATGGTCTACCTTCAAGCCAGTGCAGATAGCTAGGATACGATACAGAATAGTGATATTCCTCATACGTTGAGGACGGCGTTTTCGTCTCGGAGTGCTCGGTAGAAATTTCTCCAATGTCCAAAGAAGGAAATTGGTGGTGGCCTTTTCCTTTTCGAGAATCCCTCGTCCCATTGTCCGCCATTCGCGATCACGAGCTGAGCCTTTGTCGAGTTGGTAAATGCGCGTTTGTGTATTTCATCCTCGGCAGATTTGGACATCTGAACAGTCGCGTTCATGCTGTACAATGGGGCTCGCCGGTGGCCCTCGGTCTTCGAATGAATGTTTGTTATTTAAATTTATGCCAATAATTCGTCTGAGTTCGTTTCTTGGGCCACAAACAAGATAAGAGCTGTGTCCACGACTCTCTTTCAAACAACCACCTCTCTCCTCGTCGCTTTGCTAGCTGCCATCGAATTGCGCTCTTCATCTACAATGGCATATTATCTCGGACCTTCCAGTTTATCGACCAATTGTGCCACTGTCGACACAACGCATTTCCCTGGCTGTGGCTCGCGTCTGCGGCCAAGGTCCCCTGCATTCTTCGCAGGTCGTCAGAAATCGGTACAAGCAGAGGTGCCACAGTACCCACCAAATCCTTACCGAGGCGCGACAGCCGCGACTCTCCTTGCATCCATACAGGCTGGGTGGCTACCCGGCTTTCAATCGGAGCCTTCTGAGCTCAGTACGTGCCACCGTTTTCCTTTCTCAGGCGTCTTCTCACTCCCCATTTCCAGAGGTGTTTTCAAACCCTTACGCAGGTGCAGATGCCGCCTCGTTACTCTCCTCCATCCAATCTGGGTGGATTCCGTGTCTCCATTCTAGATATGAGGGATCCCGGTGCTGCGCCTCGTCTCGTCATTTATCAGGGTCTTCCCACTCGTCGCCTGCGTCCACTTCTGCAAGCATGAGCCCCGGCGGTCTTCCCTCGGTTTCGAGTCCGGACACAAGCAGTGCCGAGGAGGTGCCAACCGATATCGCCTCAAAAAGTCTCCTCGGGGCAACGGTGAACGATGTCCTTACTAGACGTCCGCCTTTGCTAGACACTGGGAGTGGGCTCGAGCGATGGGAAACATCGTGCGATAGTACGGCCAGTAACGATGTTAAGCCTGTGGAAGAAGGACGACTAGACTCCGAAGCAAGCCAGCAGGATACAGAAAGCGACACCGAGGACGAGGATGAACAAGTGGCTATATCCCGCCACCGGAGACTTCATGATGCGAACACATGGGTCTGGTACAGGAAGAAAAGAGGTGTAAAGCGAGTTCTCACACATCCTTTCAAGTTTTCCGAAGCCGGTCCACGCTGTGAGGGTTATGAAGGAGAAGACGAGGATGACTACGGCCACCTCTCTCTCCGTAGTCGCCTTTCGCTTCGATCGCGAAGATTCGAGGCACCATGGGACCTTGACGAGGATGAAGGTGCCAAGAAGATGCCAGTGGAGTACCCGCTCCATATCCGGTCGTTCCGGAACGAGAACAGGATCCGTTATACCGTGACATACGGGTCCGAGACGACTGTCGGTTACGTTGAGCGTTGGGAGGTGGGGGATGATAGCGAAATGGACACGGACCAAGAAAATTCCCTACGAAGGCGACCGTTCGGGTTGGCAATTTTTAAGTAATGAACAAGTAGTTACTTGTAATTTGTAAACATGTCTTGATAGTACTTTTCTACAGTTTTCATGAGACTTTTCCCATTGACAGGATTGTCATCTGCTCGGCATGCGCGAAATATTAGTAGGATAGCAGGGATCTCGCACTGCTGAAGCCGGAGCTGGAAAGGGAATCTCACGGTTACGACTTCGAGGCTTGACCTCGAACAGCCTCGTACTTAAACCTCGCAGTATACTGGCAAACCACAGACGACCTGGGATATCCATACCGACGATCGAATTCAACAACGTTGACCATGATTCCGCTTCCGTACGATATTTGGCTGCACATAGCCAGTTTCTTGCATAAAGATTTTCTCCGGTCCCTTTTTTCCGTCAACAGGCCTTTGTTTGACATCGCTTTGGACAACCGTTATCGACAGGCTTGCCTTGCGATTTCTACTGGGCATGATATAATATACAACCATAGGAAATGTTCTCCAATTCGGTACGATACTGGAGAACCATAACCATTGAATATAAAGTTTTGCTCAATTTTCATTACGCACAGAGACAAGTTTGCTGCAAAGCGGGTCCGACAGCTGGTGATTCACGACTCATACCCCCTTCGAAAGACTGTAATGGTCAAGAAGCACAAACCTTCTTTCCAACCGCTTTTAGCTCTGATCAAAGCACACTGGACTCGTACCCGCGCCTGTTACGATGGTGAAATCCGATCACCAAAAGCAAAGGATTCGAATTACATAGATGACTCACAAGAAATCCTCTCGGGTTTGACGTCAGTAACGACATTGGAAATCGGACGATATTTTGGACACACCCCCCATCCCTCAACGCTCACAGTCTTGCATTCCGTGTGGTCTACCTTGGGAGCAGGGTTGACGAGCCTTGTTCTCGAATGTAATCCTGAAGCACTTACTGTCACGCTACCACCTCTCACCAAGCTCGTTCAGCTTCAGATGCTCACGATTCGTATCGCAACACTACTCTATGCGTCTGACTATGATCAAATTTCCCGGCTTCAGAAAACTGTCCTACCATTCCTCGAAACCCATCGCGATGTCCTTCGATCGCTGACGTTGGACTTCGAAGGGCCTGTAGATCTTTCGTCTCTTCTCGCCAGCCTACCTTACATGCCTTTACTCTCAAGTTTTTATCTCATCCAAATCCTTCCAGATCCTTTCGAAGTCGACCTTTCGCCACATATGAACTTCCTTCAAGCCCATCGAAATATTATCCAGCACCTTCACCTCGAATTTTTCGCAATGTCAAACTTATTCCCGAATCCTGCAGTCTGGTTTTTCAAAAAATTTATTGAGATTCCTTTTCCGGAACTCAAATCTTTATCGTTAAAATTCCCTGACCTGTTTCGCGAGCTCCCCGAGCAAGTGATCCCTTATTTACAGTACTATCTTCCGACACTTACCTCCCTTGAACTTTCGCATTACACGTTCTTGGATGAAGATGTCGCCCGTTTGCTCTTGCCACATATTTGCCGGCACCTTCGCCACCTACACTTGAATATTTCTTCCCTGACCAGGAATATCTTGCGTCTGTTCGCAACTAATTTACCGAACCTTCATTCACTCTCTTTGGGAGCAGCTTGGAATCGTTTCCACGCTTTCGATATTGCATATCTTTACTACGAGGATGTCAACGGGGTAAGCGTTGTCGTTATAACAGTTTCCATATGGATTCATCTCATTTTTTCTTAAAACGAAGGTTTATCTAGCTGTGCCACAGATTACCTTCCCAGATTGGAACCTGGACTCGCTTAGAATATTCCCTTCCGATGCCTTCCCCAACACTGACAGACGACTGGCCTTTTATGCAAAAGCTTTGCTCACGACAATACCTAGGCTTCAATATTTCTGCGGAGTCGAACGCGGAGAAATTTTAAATCTGCCTCTCAAAGCTGATTTCGATTATTTCCACGGAAATTAGACATTTGACATTCAACCCCTACAGCTCAAACCAGTAAATACAACCTCACTGAATTTTATTAACCCTAATTCAAGTCTCCCTCGTAAACCACTCGAAGATTTCGTCGCTTCGTCTGCCTGAAATTTCTAGTTCAAGTTATTTCCCTGATTTTTTGGGGTTAACTGGCATGATGGACTTCATGAAACCCTTCACAGGACTGTCCTTACTTATCGTACTCGATGTGAGTCGATGGCGCGACAAGCGTGAAGAATATGGCACTGCCACTAGATGAGTAGCAGGGCATGAAATTTCGACGGTATACGTAACTTCAACCTCCAATCTTCCTGTCCTGGCTACCGAAGGACACTCTGGAACACTCCATATCAGCGATTATTTCTAACTCCTTCAATATCTCTGACAATGATACCACTTCCATATGACATCTGGCTGCACATAGTCAGCTTCTTGCACGAAGACACCATCCCGTACCTCATTTCCGTCAACAGGCCCTTATTCAACATCGCTTTGGATAATCGTTATCGACAAGCATGCATTGGAGTTTGTACATCAAATGATGGCCTCGACAGGCATACGAAGTGTTCTCCGATTCGGTATGTAGTTATGAAGTCAAACGTATTGAAATCAACTAACACGCCTATATTATCGCCCGCAGAGACGGGCTCTCAGCAAGCCGAATTCGACATCTGGTGATCCATGAGGGCTCGCCATATATGCTCCCAAAAGAGAGGGTTGTAACGGCCAACAAGCGCAAGCTTTCTTCCTGGGACTTTTTAAACCGAATCAAAGTCCATAGGACTCGTAACTCCAGCCATTACGATGAGGAATCCACCTTAAAGGTTTCGAGTGAAATCATTAATTTACAAGAACTCCTCTCAAGTCTGGGGTCAGTGACAACATTGGAAATAAGATTCAGGCGATATGAAGACGGGATTTTCTATGCCTCAAAAGTCGGATTCTTGGAATCTGGGTGGACTACCCTCGGAGTTGGTTTGACTAACCTCATTATCAAATCGACTCTCGATGATATTGCAACCATCCTGCGCCCTCCCACAAAGCTCATCCAGCTGCAGATGTTCACGGTTCAGATCTTACCCATAACAGAACCTTCTCATAACCAAACTGCCCTTTTGAAAGAAACTTTCCTGCCGTTCCTCGAAACTCACCGCGATGTTATTCGATCCCTGACCCTGGAATGCATGAAAGAGATTGATATGTCTTCCCTTCTTGCAGGCCTGCCGCACATGCCCAACCTCTCAAGCTTCCGTCTTGCCCATATCTTCAAACATCCGTGGAGAGTCAATATCTCGGGACATAAACACTTCCTTCAAGCCCAGAGAAGTCTTATCCAGCATCTTGATCTCCAACTCTTGCCACAAACGCCCGTTCTCCAAAATCCAGGGGAATGGTTTTTCGAAGACTTGAATCGCATTGCTTTCCCGCGGCTTAAATCATTGACTCTGCAGGTCACTCGCCATACATGTAATCTCCCTGAACAAGCAATTCCGTATTTGCAGCAATATCTTCCGACCCTTACTTCCCTTGAATTTCGATCTTTCACTGTTTTAGAGGACGATGTTGTCCGTCTTTTCTCGTTGCCGATGGGTCGGCACCTTCGCCACCTAAAGTTACAGATTTCTTCGTTGACCAGGAATCTTTTATTTGTTTTTTCAACTAATTTACCTAGCCTTCACTCATTGTCTTTGGTAGCTGAGTATGTGGACCCAGCTTTCGACGTTATCAGTCATTACTACGAGAACACCAACGGGGTACGTGTGCTATCGTTCAATAGTTTTTGTGCGGTCATTTATTACAAGCAGGTCCAGGTCTACCGAGCGTTGCCAGTCGCTCTCCCCCAGTGGAATCTGTATTCACTCAATATCTCCCCTTTTGACTTCTACCCTGAACGACTTACCTTTTATGTGAGAGCTTTGCTTGCGACATTGCCTCAACTACAATATTTATGCGGGGTGGAACGCGAAGAACTTCTGACTTCTCCACTCAGAGCTCGTACCAATTATTTCCCGGGAAATCAGATATTCAATATGTAACCGGTTGTAACCCTTAACACCCCATGCTTATTATTAGAACTTCAATGATTAGGAACTTCCACAGCGTTGGATTTCGAAAGGTCAATTTCATTTCTCTGGGCTAAAAACGAAGGCCATCCACAAAATTTCTACAACACCATCGCGCTCGTAGTGGTGTACTGCAGTTCAGAATTTCGTATGAAGGATTCAGACCCGCCTTATGCCTAGCTAGCACAGGAACCACATGGGCAAATATTGCATAACGGAATTGTCCGCGCGTCTTTGGTGGTGGCATATTCCTTTTTCGGAAGGTTTCCGTGATTCGAAATATGACCATTGTCCAAAGGAAAGCATCGCCTTATCTGATACCAAAGCAGAAGGTTAAAGGGACGGGGCTGGTGAGGAGAATCGTGTTTGTTAAATTTAGTTTGTTCACCTGACATTGGTTTAAACCACTTACCAGTTGACTTCATCGCGCCCCTCTGTTGTATCGTCCTTGCTCGTCGAGGCCGCCATCTTGTTTAAAGGAGGAAAAGACTAAGAAACCTCTTTATTTCATTCAGCATTGCCTCATTCAGCGATATCCACCTCCTTTGGCTTTTTTTTCTTGCCACCATTCAAATAGGTCACAAAGACGCTTTCGCGACCACAACCGACGATGACTGATCAAGCTGCTCGCACCCTCCTCGCCAT
The DNA here is from genome assembly GCA_023014335.1 of Galerina marginata. Lineage (NCBI taxonomy): Eukaryota > Fungi > Basidiomycota > Agaricomycetes > Agaricales > Galerinaceae > Galerina > Galerina marginata. Next base: position 2,058,426 of record JAECYW010000009.1, on the reverse strand, counting down.
GTCCCGTGGGGGCAATGACAAAGGTGTCGGCAGTGGCTCGCAGAGAGTCGAAAACTATTTAGCTGCGTCCGAGCCTCTCCATACCCAAATTCCCCTGCCTGCTTCACCACCTCAATCCGCGTTCTCCACACCTCCATCCTTTGGGACAAATCCACTCCATAATTTACGCGCAAATACAGACGACGACCGAGCCACTGGCCCGTCCTCGCCGATGACCACTTGTGGCACAATCACGGTCAATGCCACCAATTCAAACTTCACCGGCTCGTTACACGCAACGGGCAGGCCAGCATTTGGGACACATTCCTCAACACCGGGAGCACCACCACCGTATCAATTCCTCTTTCCGTCGACGGCCTTGACCACAGGCACGCGTTCCACTTTCAACGGTAACACTATTTCCTTTGCCACTGGGTCAACACAGGCAAGCGCTCCCCGCGCATGGGCCGAATCTATACCGATCGCTTCATGTTCACAAAGCTCGCCATCGCCTTCCAGAGACGAAGGCCGAGACTTATTTTTGGAAGACTTTACATGCACGAGTTATGTCAGGAACCTTCCCCTCGTCGATGATATTAGCCCCAGGCCAAGCAGAGAACCCACCGACTTCAGATCAGACTTACATACCGCCGCTACCACGGACGAGGGTTCGAACGCGAACCAGACCTACCGCGCACTCCGTGTGCTCCAAGCATCCCAGGAGCACGGAGGACGGGACGGATGGTCTGCCAAGTACAGTGGGCTAGCAGAGGAACTTAGCCGAACTAGTGTCGGTGGGGTCGACTTTGCCGGGCACGTGGACGGGGAATGGAAGGAGGAAAAAGGAGAGGAACAAGGCTCGGATGAGGAGGACGACGAACCTTGTGACAAGGAAGGCCTTGATGGCAGCCATCCCATTCGCCTCACTTTTCCTGCGTACTCCAGCAGTACAGGGGCTTCCGGGTCATCATGGTACAATACCAACGATGGGCATAAGGGCATATGCTCTCGTGGTGAACTCCGGGCGGCGGTCGACATTGGAAGTTCGGGTTCTGGAGACCAAGAACATTCCTCACATGCTTCGGACCAGGAGTGGGACTGGGAGGAAGAAGAGGACGAAGAATCGGATGTAGGAGAGGGCGATGAGGCAGAAAGTGGGGAGGAAAGAGAAGATGAGGCGGCTGTTGAAGGCCTTCGGCGATTGCACCCACAGCTCGTCGAGCATCGCAGCATACTGCCGCCGTCAAAGTTCCGAGTCAACCAGAGGTCGCCGCTCCCTTTGCGAGATTTCGTGGAGCTGACAGGCTACCCCATGCCGAGAATGAGGTTCCTCAAAGTCAGAAACCTGCTCGAAGGAAATGGGACGGCTTCGCTTGAGGTAGTGCGCTCAAACCTGCCACAGAACGATGGGTTTGGGCTGCCAATGGGCAGCTTGTGGGTGATGAAACGATTCAGGACGTCGGGCGGGACTGTTGGGGATGGATTGCGAGCACGGTCCCAGCTGAAAAGGGAAAGCAGCGCATACTGGCGCATTGCGGAGGCTCCGAAGGTCGGCAAGGTCGGCTTCGAGTTCCTCATGACGATGGAGGCGACGGTGACCCTTGAGAAGGAAGAATGTCTTATTTTGGTACGGAAAAGTTTGATATCCTCGACGCACCTTTATATGCTGACCATGACCCCATTTTAGCCTCTAATGTCCGGGGACCTTCGGGGATTGATGGACAACAGTGCAATCCATCGAGATGACATTCGCCGAATTATGGCGCAGGCGGTGCGTGATTTCCCATTGTTGCTCCTAGCTTTGTCTTACCGTGCATCAGAGTATCGGTCTCGCGACCCTCCACAGCATCGGCATCATACACAGCGACATGAAGCCAGAGAACGTCTTGATCGATGGTCGCGGTAATGTCAAGATCGGCGACTTTGGACTGAGCCATGTCAGCCGAACGATGCTGGCCTTGGATGATGGGGCCAGATACACCGATGCCACAGTCGGGACTCCAGGCTACGTGGCCCCAGAGGAGAAGTCCGGAGTGAAGTATGGCATCGAGGTGGACTACTGGGCACTGGGGTGCATCTTCTACGAGATGGTCGCTGAGGATCGCGATGAAGACGACAATGTTTGTTTTCCCTTTTTCGTGCTTTGTTTTGGCACGTTTTGACCGATTTGGACTTAGGTGCTAGCCGAATTCGAGGACTCCGAAGATCTTCTCGAGTGGGCAGACGCATTACCGACCACCGAGAGTGTCCTAAAGTACTATCAGAATGAAGGTTTTGACGAGGACACATTAACTTTGCTATGCGGAGTAAGTGCTCGATGGTTTCGAACCTCACTTTCTCGCTCATGCCATCATCAGCTCCTCAACCCACACCCCGAACACCGCCTAGGGATTGCAGGTCTCATTACCCACCCATACTTTCAAGTTAACGGGTACGTAAAGCTAGAACATTTTTTTCCAGCTTAACTCTTACAAACTGTCTTCTGTTTAGACGCTCGGAGTTCTGCAATATGGGAGAGTCGGGTATGTTGCCTTCTTTCTGTCCAATATTCTCTTCACTAAACCAGCTCAAAATTTAGCCCTCGAACGAAATCTTACGACCATAGCAGTCACGGACCACCGCCCGCGGATACGATACAGTCCTCAGCCTCCAGATGGGACCGACTTCCGATGGATAAATCCGTACGGTGCTTGTGTTCCTGTAGGAGCGGTTTCTGCGCGATAGGATCGACAGGCCATGCTAATTATCTAGGCTAAAAATCATTTCTAATGCAAACTTTTAACTGAACTTCGAATAGTGAAGTGCGAAAACAGTATATCGAAAGAATACTTGAGAACTCTTAGATATCTATGCTCACCTACAGGGTTCCTCAGCCTGCTCTACCCTTTCACTGATGGTTCGGGTGTGTGGCTCTGATCACATATACGAACTGAGCTTTCCGCGCCAGTTACAGCAGTAGTAATAACAAATTCATCCGTCTTTTAAAAAGAGCATCGAATTCAAAAACCCCAGATTGAAGACCTCGCCTAGGTCTGGAGAAGAAAGTTAGCCTACAAGAAAGTTTTATCTGGCATATCTCTTAGATTTTTAGGTCCTTTGGTGGATGTAAGGAAGAAAGATGGAAAACGACGGGCGCTTATCGATGCTTCAACTAGAATCGTGATCTGGATCACCTGATTCGATGATCGGCGGATCCCGATGGAATCTTATCTCTCTTCCTGTCAGTGACGCTTTGGACTCTACTACGTCCAGGATTGTACCGTCCGCCAGTCTAGGTGCATAACTTACTCGTAAACTTGAATAACCCCATGTCCACCTCCACCATTCCCCTCAAGGTTGAATTCGGCGGCGGCCTCGAACTTCTTTTCGACAACAAACGATCCTACCACATCGACGTTCCATCTCATGTTCCTAAAGATAATTCGACCGATGCAGCCAGCCTTTCGACTAAGGACAAGAAACCAGTAGATGTGGACTATCTGATCCATCATATGCGAGACCATCTGTTGAAAGAACGCGTGGAATTGTTCATGGAGAAGAATACAGTGTGAGTTGGTGAATGAAACCCGACTCTCATCTTTCGTGGTTGTCCAGTGTTGGCTAACGAGTCCTGATCTGTTTATTAGGCGTCCTGGAATTCTGGTACTTATCAATGATACCGACTGGGAGCTCGAAGGCGAGGGCGAATATGAGCTGAAGAGTGGAGATGAGATCGTTTTCATTTCGACGTTGCATGGAGGGTGATCGCGATCATGATCAAGGAGCTTGAAAGCTGTTTTGGATTAAAGAAGACACTTACCTCCTACGAATGCCCGGCTGAAGCGCTTCTCATTTTTGTCTCTCATAGGCAAGAATGCTGCTGGACAACATTCGTTCGCGTATGTGGTCCAGAGGATGTCTGGGTGGTTGTTCAATGACGGAAAGGAAGGGTTTGATTGTGCTTCACAGAACTACCCATATTGTATTTACTACATACCATTTTTTCTTTCCTGTAATCTATAAACTCGACATCGCCGTGAGCTGTTCGTCAGAGCACAATTTTATTTCGTTCCGAAAAAGGCAACTCGGGTCTGTCAACGACCTGTTCCGCAACCACCATTTCGATACGCCGTGTTTCCTTGGCTTTAGACCAATCCCTTGCAAGCTTTCACGCCCAACGGAACCGACCGCAAGATACAGAACGTTGTGGACTGTACTTGTAAGTCTTGGACATCACTTTTCTCCTCAACAAACTCATCAATTCCTTCGTTAACTGGAAGGCTCTCCGATTGTACCTGGTGTCATTACACGTGTATCTGCTACATAAATTCTTTTCGACGCACGCGAAGTCGTAGCTCTAGACAAAAACAGGATGAGCTCAAGTACCAGACCTCTACAAGACCCCCTTGAACCTTGGAGTACGAAGTTTTCGCGAAAATTCAAAGAGAATCCCTGGGTCCCAATAGGTGCGTCAACCATGACTATGAGCCCAAAAGAAGTATGAACTCACCCGTAGTTCTTCGTGTCTTAGGATGTCTGGCAACGTGCGGTGCCCTCATCATGTCCGCTGCGAAGATGCGTTCTGGTAAATCTAAACAGATGAACCACTGGCTTCGTGCTCGAGTAGCCCTGCAAGGCGCTACAGTTGTTGCATTGTTGTTAGGCTCGACGTGGGGTCGGGAGTGGTTGAAGAAGAACTTCGGGAAAGATGATGCGATAGCTGCGGAAGAGGCCGAGCTGAGCAAGGAACTCAAGAAGGAGAAGGAACGAATGGAGTTCGAAGAGAGGCTACGGGGGGCTCAGGAGGCAACTCAGCAGGAGGAAAGTCTGGGCTTAAGCGGGAAGATGGTGGTGAAAGGCCCTACGGTAACGACGACATCCGATGCGGTGAAGAACAGTGATAGTTATCGGCGATGGAATAAAGGGGATGACGACTCGAGTAGAACGCGATAACGACGAAGACGAATAAAACCATCCATTCATACTACATTACTTCTAATGATAATCCCCACCTCCTCATTGAGTCGGTTAAACGACAAGGCCCAAACCTCCGGAATGACCAAGATGATAGAATATCCTACATTGACCTGCCTCCACATCTTCAGTGTCGAGATGGTTTTCCATCGAGAAACTTCCGCTATCCAAGTTGAAGTTGGACGTCGGATTCCAGGCAAAGCTCCCAAGCTTTGTCCAGGCGAGATTTAAGAGTCACTTCTTTCCAATGTCAGGTCTGGACGTTTTTCTGCATCCTGGACCTCAACGGCTAGTTTCCAGCCACCGTAAAGTTGGTTGACGATAGCACTTCTGTGCAGGACGGTGCTCTCTTTGACAGCCTCAGAGTAGAGAGACCGTACTCTTTCCGGGTCCGATTCGTTCTATCAGAAAGGAAGGGGCGAAGTCAGTAGGCGCAGATACCAAAGAAGAGAAGCGCGAGAGAGCATTTGCAGGACGAGAGATGCCATTGCTCAACAGACGGGAGCTCACTTGGATAACCCGGAATTTGTCCCTTGTTCGCCGTAGAAAGTATTCACGGAAATTGTAGGAGCTGAATGACTGCGACGAGCGCATCATATTGTGGTACAAGCTCAGGATGGCTTGCCGACTGGGTGTCCCTGACATGGCTGGCGAGAGTTATCAAGACAGAGCTGGTCGAGGACCGCGAGACTGACTTGCGTGAGGCTGCCGGATTTGTCATCGTATGAGTTTGGCCTTGTTGCATCCCAAGGTTATTGCTCTGTGCCATTCCCTGTCTTCAACCACCACCACCGACATTGGTTTTGTGTCTTTTATTATCCTGTCTACATGGAATCCCTTCGGAATCGTATCTGGCATTGGAATCAGACTAAATGAACTGCAACGCGGCTGATGTGCTTGAACTAATCGGCTGATGTTCGGCCTTGCGCCTGATTGGCACATCGCTCTTTTGCTCTTGGTGTTGAAGTAAGTTCCGAAATTCTCGCCAGCGCACAACTTACTTATGTGCACTTAGGCTCATGATGCTCCCGATCCTACTGCCGGAACGCTTGTTCAGTACAATCTCAAGAAGTTAGCATCTCACCATTAGAGCTATCTCGGTCTACCTTGAACGCAAAACGTCGAAAGCAAGAATGGAAGCAATCGGATTCAATGCTCTGTTGCGTACACCCTGGAGAACCGACGCCTTCTGGACTGCCTTCTGGTCAACCTTTCCTCGACATTTGCCATCTTAGTGCAATGAAATGCTTCATAGACGTCCCTATTGTTGAATATCCGAGAATATCCGAGGCCGCCTTCATCGTAGACACAGCACATGTCTCCAGGGCCGCCCGCATTTGGGCATTATTCCATTCAATCCCGCCAATGGCCTTTGAGACACCGTGATCCATGTGGTGGAGGGAAGCATCCAGAGGTCAGGAAAGCTTTGCAGGTCGAATGTTAATCAAGTACGCCAGCATAATGCGTTTGTTATTCGCTACGAGGTCTCAATCATCAGAACACGCAGGAGCACATCAATGTGTATGTCTAGACCGAAAACCCTCTGCCCTATTTCCAAATGCACTTACGCCGGCGCTGGCTGTGCGCGCTTAGATGTGGGTTGCGAGTTTCATGAAGCATCAAAAAAAATATGTCGCGGGATGGATCATGAGTCGGGGACGAGTTGCCATAGCGGGACAGGTTCTCGTCTTTATTTAGTGCGAAAAGTTTGCAGGGCAGCTCTTGACAAGGTACGTCTCGCTCTGCTGCCAATATACGTGTACACTTTTTAATTTCCATGCAGTTCCTTCTCGTTGACGAGATACGAACTAAATCTTTATATTAAAGACAGACAGCGCTGGTCGCTTCCTTCTTCACTCACTCAATCCACTCTTTTAAACCCCCTCCTTCGAGGAAACGAAAATCCACCCAAAACTCCAAAAAATGGAATCCCAAACTTCCTCCTACATATCCAAGCCCAGTTCCCCACCAGCCACCGCCGACCTCCCCGTTCTCAATTCCTACTTCCCACCTCCCAAGCCAAAGAGCGCCATCAGCAGGGTTCGGTGAGCCACAGACTCAGTCTTATTGTACGACCCCTTGCAGTATTGACTCGTGACCATTCGCAGACAAGCTATCCGCGAACCCATGGCGGAGTTCTTTGGCGTTGCAATTTTCATCATCCTTGGTACCGGCGTCGATTGTCAAGTCGTCTTATCGACCAATAAAGGGGTTGCCTCGTCTCCCAAAGGAGTACGTTCTCATCGTCGACTGCTATCGGTGCTGCCACTTACCTTCCCGGTTTGCAGGATTTTCTCTCTGTTAACTTTGGATGGGCGATCGGTGGGTCTTGACTGCAAGGCCTACTCATTGTTTCTGATTTGGGCCTTCTGTATAGGTTTGGCTCTGGGTGCATGGATCAGCGGTGGCATCTCTGGTGGTCATCTGAACCCTGCGGTAAGTGCCTCAATTGATTCAGCGTCGATTTTTCTGATCTCCATGCATTTGAATTCAGGTTACCCTCGCGATGGCTACATGGCGCGGGTTTTCGTGGCGAAAAGTACCTGGTACGTTTCTGGAATGTTTCGCCTCCTGCCCAGTTCACTTATTTCCCATCTTAGGCTACATCTTTGCCCAAGTCACGGGAGGTCTCGTTGGAGCAGCATTAGTATACGGAAATTACCGCCATGCCATTGATATCTTCGAGGGTGGCCACGGAATCCGTACCCAAGCTACTGCGGGTCTCTTTGCGACATACGCAGTGAGTTTTCTTGATCCATTTGGCGAAGCAAACCCAAATGTCTGATTTACGTCAAGCTCGATTATATGACTGCTGCAGGCTGCTTTTTCGCTGAATTCCTTGGAACTGCCATCCTCGTCTTCATGGTCGTTGCGGCGACCGACAAGAAGAACAATGCCCCGCCTAGTGGCCTCCTTCCCCTGACTTTATTCCTTACCCTTCTCGGTCTTGGAACCGCCCTTGGAATGCAAACATGTACGCTCATCTGTTTTCGGTGGCTAACAAAAGTATTCATAATTCGTTGAAGCATACGCATTCAACCCCGCTCGGGACTTCGGTCCTCGTCTTCTCCTTACTTTTGCTGGATATGGAAAGCAATTGTACACCTACAGAAAGTGAGCACTATTCGACGAAACAGCCCCATTTACAGCTGGTTCTGTTTATTCTTACAATTCGATTACTAACGAATGACCTCTGCTTGTTTAGTCAATATTGGTTATGGTGCCCAATCATTGCACCTTTCCTCGGTGCTCAGGCTGCTGTGGGACTCTACGACCTCTTCCTCAACGAACAGGACCCGTGTTGCCGTGATGAAACCACGTAAGTTGTTATCCAACACTAGGATGTACATCATGAAACTCATAAGCCACATCCCGCTAGCAAGAATCATGCAATGGAAAACGGGAGTCAGGTTTAGTCTTTTTTGGATACTTGCGCATCAGAAGTGTACCGGGCAAGTACCAGGGTTTGCGGTCAGGCCATCACCTTCAATGTTCAATGCTCCCTACATTACAATAGCAATAGTGTACCTGTTGTTGTTGTTGTTGTTGTATGTACCTCGCGTATGTATGTACTTCCCAAAAATTTTCCTTCGATGGTTTTACACGCTTTGGATGGACCGGGGATGTTGTTTAGATTTGTTGGTTCTGGAAGGCGATGCACTTGCTCTGGCAAGTGATGTAAAACTACTAAAACACCAGCGCATGGTCGGCCGCCATGTTGATAATCTCCTTATTCTTGAACCACGACCATGCCTGATCCAAAACGTGCCTAAACCACGCCAGTCTAAGAGCATGACTGACGAGTCCTGGAGTTGTCTTTTGGGGGAAGTGCTAAGTTGCCCTACATTTGTACCCTTCAACGCCTCAAAAGCATCCTCTCCGCATGTCCGGCACTTAATACTTATCTGTCTTGCAGCTTTCGAGATTCGGAGTACTGGCAAAGTTCGTCGGCTTTGTCAATTCTATGGACGTAAATAGTCAGTTGAACCTCTCCTATGATTCTGGTTACTCCATCTACATTCGAGCTTTCTGTTTGAAAGCAAGCAGGGAGTTTCATTCTTGGTGGGCTCAGCTAAAGCCCAAGAATTCTGGTCGCCCAAACCTCCTTGTGTTTTTTTGGACGGTAGCAGTTTGCTTCACTGGCATGCGGCGCGCAATATCAATGGCCTCTGTCATGCGAAATTAACTTAATTGCCTGAAATGCGACGTTCTGGTCCCCAGGTCTCATTTTAGGAAGTCAGAAAAAAACATGCGTTCCGACATTTCCGCTCTTCGAGCAAGCTGTTCAAGTACCCTTGTCCTCCTACCCCACTTTACTTGACTGCTTGATCACTGGTCTCGGATATCGTCGCACTGAAGCTCAAGTCATTCATAGCAGTTGTCACCACAGTCTTCCGTACGCAACATAGAGCACGGCCTCGATGTAAGCCCGCGTCGAAACTTGGTTGATCTTTGTTTGGTAATCTGGAGCGGGGAAATTTCCCGGGTGTTAGTGTGCTAGAACTGCATGCTTTGGGTTTGCATCCCACTTTCTATCATGGATTGCAAATTATCGGAATGGTCGCTATTCTCGTCGAGAAATGGATGTCTCTTCCTCACACTCGACACCGTCAAAAACCTTCATACCGCTCCCTGTCATAACTACTTTCAATGTAAAACGGCAGGAGGCAGGAGGTATCATATTGCCCGTCAATGGCCGTACATAGATAACCTCGCCCAGAGCGAAGGAATGGAAATCGCCCACTTCGTCAAATCCTCGCGCCTTCCTCGTGTTGTATACCTACTAGTAGGTCTCGACCATAGAGTCGAAGCACGATTGGAACTAAGATGCCGTCCGCAGGTTTTACGACAAGACCAGTATCAATGCCGCGCATGTCGACAGACGATACGAAGGTGCACGTAGAGGCGGTTATCCCTCCTGAGAAGCCCGCTCTTCCTGAGTTGGAGCCTTTTACGCCTCCTACTAAAGAGCGCCTGCTCTGGAGGATCAGGTATGCTAACTTTTTTTCGGCCACAAGTCTAAAATTCTCGTCGCTGACCTAGATGTCCAGAAATGCGATACGTGAACCTATGGCCGAATTTCTTGGAGTTGCTGTTTTTGTTATTTTTGGCGCTGGTGCAGACGCGCAGGTTACTCTGTCTACGAACCCGAGTGTCGCCTCGGTTCATAAGGGCGTAAGTTTATCTAACGACCATAATTATTCTTTAGTGAATTTTATTTTGTCTTAGGAATACATTTCGACCAACTTCGGTTGGGGTATAGGTACGTGTCAACGAAGGACTTTCCTATGACGCATTGAACCTTTCTTAAAGGATTGGCAATGGCTGTGTGGATCAGTGGAGGAATATCAGGCGGACATGTTAATCCTGCGGTTTGTTGAACATCTCATTTTCAGACTTCGAGTTGGATCCCTAAGTCTCGATTTGAATTTGCTCTCAGATTACTCTCGCACTCGCTACCTGGCGAGGATTTCCCTGGAGGAAGGTGCCAGGTACGTCGCGGTTATAAATAATCCTTGACGCTTCTAATAACCAACTTCCAATGTGCTTCTTGTGCAGTGTACATTTTTGCGCAGGTCATGGGAGGCGTTGTCGGCGCTGGTCTTGTCTACTCACAGTACATCCACGCGATTGATATTTTCGAAGGCGGTCGAGGTGTCAGGACACTTGCGACTGCCGGTTTCTTTTCCAGCTTCGCTGTGAGTTTTATTTCAGTTCATGCTTTACCAATAGCCAATATAGACCAACGTTCTAATGGGTTTATCACAAGCTTGATTATTTAACTGCAGTATCATGTTTTTTCTCAGAGTTTCTGGGCACCGCCGTCCTTGCATTCATCATTATGGCCGCGACCGACAAAAATAACGCGGCGCCACCGAGTGGGCTGCTCCCAGTCGTGCTTTTCCTGACCTTACTTGGGCTTGGCGCAGCCCTTGGCATGCAAACAGGTACGTCGCTGTAGCGCACTCAGCTACATTCATATCACACGGTTAAACACCGTACGTAGCATTCTCCTTCAATCCCGCTCGTGATTTTGGACCTCGTCTGTTCCTCTCTATGGCTGGTTACGGGAGAGAAGTGTACACGTATCGCAAGTGAGTTTTTCTGTTTTGTTTTACCCTTTACCTTTTCGAGACCTCTCCTGTCGGTGTTGATTTCCACGATTGTCGGGAGTGTTAGAGGCCACGCGGGTGCAGTCGCACTCAATATGAAGATTCAATGAAACTTCCCATCACTTTTAAGCAACGTTGTAAGGGGTGAAACTGACGTTGCTATTTCCCTTTCTGTCTTCCAGTCAGTACTGGCTTTGGTGTCCTATTCTTGCGGCAATTCTAGGCGCCCAGGCGGCTGTGGGCGTTTATGACATCTTTTTGTACAATCCCAAAGACAAAGAAAGTGTATCTGCGAGCTCTCATCCGTACGTTTTCGCCATTTCCAGGTCTGGATTTTCTCACTACAATTAATTTAATTATTTAGTGACATCATCAAAGGGCGTCAATCCCAGACGCTGACTGAAACTGCGTCGGCAACTAAACACATCAGGCACTCGGACAGCTCGCAAGTTTGATCCACTGTCATTTCCAGGATTTTGCCGACGAGGACCCTCACTATGCGCCCTTTACGACTTACGACATTGACTACTGGCATCCCGACATTCCACTGTAACTGTTTACTTGCAATTGTTTACTTATCCACGAAATCCTTTTGTTGTAATTAATAACGACTTCACGATGAGCAGCGTGACCCTTGAGTACATGAGTATCGGAGTTCATCGAGGCTCAGGGATTTTATTTATGGCGGGCGGCCTCCGGTGGTAAAACAATTTATCCTCCTCCTCGGTCGGGTTCTATTGAAAGTCTACCACATTCCAGGCCTCGTGAATGGCCCAACTCAATAGACTACCAGGGTAAAAAGTCTAGAAGCTCCAACGTATTTTTTTTTGCCAGCGAAATTCGACTCTACCGCGCTGAGTACCTTGGAATTTTCTGAGCGACGAGATGAGGAGGTTCAATATGGGGAAGATACCAATTCGGGGCAGTAACGTAAAGTGCGTGGAAAAATGTGGCGAAGGCGTGAGTTTGTGCGTGTTTGATAGGGGGGATCCTGTTGAGATCCCCGCATTGAGGCTGTTGGCAACCCTTCCCTGGGATTGATATCACATCCAAGTTTCCACAGCCGTGGCGTAGCGCGTGTACCAAAAATTCCATGGATTTTGTGTGTAGACTTCCGCTTTTTGCATGCAAAAATTGTTCCAGAAAGAACCGGATAGAAAGGTAACCCTGCTTTTAAACTGCGTCTGCAACAGACCCACAACGAAGGAACTGCATTGTATCGCGAGAAATGACCGAAGATTTTGTATTGGAACGCTAGCTCTTTACTTCGGGAACGTTCCTGGCCCTGGGTGGAGGATATCATCCACATGACTAAGCGTGTCATCAAATCTCTCAAATATCCTCATCATTCCCATCGCCTGGAATTTCCCTTCTGCTCTCTCGTAGCCGCCCTTGCCACCCTCACCGTCCTCGACATTCGCCATGGGCTTCCTGCCTGGACCCACGGACCCTTTCTACGAGCTAATGCAGCCTCCAGTGGACGAGACTCCTGCTCAGAAGACTGCGCGGCTAAAGAGGGAGTTGGACGCCCAGAGAGTCAGTGACAGCATTGACGAGGACATCAAGCAGGAGCGGGCCAATAAGAAGAGGGAGAAAAACATCATTAAAGTGTTGCTCTTAGGTCAATCGGAGAGCGGTGAGTACATAGCCATCGCTTGGACGGTTCCCATTTTGCTCATATACCTCCTGTTAGGCAAATCAACCACCCTCAAAAGTAGGTCCGGATTGCTCATTCTGCATGACAGACGCTTACTGAGGAACTCCAGACTTCCGCATGCGCTTCGCCAGAGCTGAGTGGGAGAGAGAGCGGAACGGCTGGCGTTCTGTCGTTCAACTGAACGTGGTTCGCTCCATTATCACCGTTCTGAAGGTCATCGAGGCCGAAATGAACGGGGATGTTCTCGTTGACTCTGAGGATGACGACCTAGCGATCATCAACGACCCCAACGACGTAGAGCCTATGAAATTCACCGATCGACACCAGCTCTTGATGATCCGACTAGCGCCTCTCCTAGGGGTCGAAGCCGAGCTGAAACGCCGCCTGGGCGCCGGTTCAGACCCGCTTCCACCGGCGGTTACACCAATGTCGGCTACTCCATTTGACTCGCCTGATGCTGGCACAAACATTCGGAGGAAGCCCGAGTTCTCAGTTCGTTCGTGGAAAGATGTTCTGGGTCTAGAAGGTTCGGAAAGCAAGTCAGGAGAAAGTTCCAAGCATGGGATAGATGCTGCCACGCCCACCATTGCGGATTGCAAGGACGACATGAAGGCGCTCTGGGAGGACAAAACAGTGCGTTTGGCACTGAAACGCCGACGTCTACAATTGGGGGATTCCGCAGGCTTGTTCGTACACGTTTCTTTCATTTTCTCATTCACTTCGCTTAACACATTTTTTTTCAGTTTCCTACATGACCTTGACCGTGTGGCCTCGCGAGACTATGTTGTCACCGACGACGACATTGTGCGAGCCCGACTCAGAACGGTTGGAATCCAAGAGCACCGGCTGATATTCAAGCAAGGGCCATGGGACAACCCAAAGTGTAAATAACTCCTTCGTTGTCGCTCACATGAGCGAGTCTTCGCTCTTTTGCTCAGATCTCTAACCCTCCTTCTCAGCAGGGAAACAATCTGGATGGGAATGGCGAATCTTTGATGTTGGAGGCTGCCGAACTATGGTACGTGATCGATATGGTCTAGAGGGCAGTCCCAATTGACCGACTGGTCCCCCAGCGGACCGCCTGGCTACCGTATTTCGATAATGTTAACGTCATTATCTTCCGTACGTCTCGCATCTGCATGATCAATTACTGATAATAATCTCATTATGCTGTTGTCGCCATTTGTATTTAGTATCCCCAGTCTCGGTATTCGACCAACGGCTAGAAGAGGACCCTTCGGTCAACCGCCTAGAGGATTCGATCATATTGTGGACGTCGATCTGCTCATCGAAATTGTTGGCCAAGACGCAGCTGATTTTGTTCCTTAACAAATGTGATCTTCTGCGCCGAAAGCTGAAACGAGGTGTCAGAGTCAATCAATATCTGCCCAGCTTCGGAGATCGACCAAACGAGGTGATAACTGTCGTCAAATGTTCGTTTCCTCCAATCTTATCAGTGATGGTGGCAATTTATAACCGTTTTAATCATTCCAGATTTCAGAGAAAAGTTCAAAGATATCCAAAAACATAACTCGCCAGAGCATCGTTCCGTGTACATTTACCCAACTACGGTTACGGTATGTTTATTCATTCTACCCTACGCCAATTCCTCATCTGGTCCATCAGGATACGATGGCTACTGCGACGACATTGGAGACCGTGCGAGACGGAGTTTTACGAGAAAACCTTGCTGCATCTCAGTTGATATGAATGGTCTCGCCTACTCTCTTTCGCCATTGGATTTCGCCCGGCACTTCAGGCCTCCATGAAGTTATGATTTGTACGATGACGACCACACGACACAATGTTTTCCTATCTCTCTGCCTCACGCATCCACCCTCGGTAATGATTTAACCTTGGACCACCCACGTTTACGATACTATCTATTAATCTTCTGCGGCCCCCTGCTGTATTTGGATGGACGGACCGGTTTGCGGAAGAAAGTAACGACAATGTTTGTCTGATACCCGCGAGAGTTCTCTGCAACCTGGCACAGAACGGCGCACTAATGGAGGTGGTACTCGGTTTGACATCCACGTGCGGAGTCGGGTGCTGCAGGATGGGATCCTCGTTGACTGGTTGGAGGACTACCCTGGTATGCTTTGATCACTATGTATTTTTATGACATCTTTCTTGTGCATCTTTTCTTTTTGGACATGATGGGCGAGGGTGAGGGAATTGGATGCAGCAGCTTCTTGAACCCGTGTAAGGTTGAGTTGCTAGTTGTTGGAGGCGGTAAAATTGACTGGAATGCATGCATTGCACATTATCATGATTACATTACTTGCTCGTTGCGGCGTACTTCTTGTATTGTTATCCCGTGGGCTTCGCAAAAACTTAACAACTTTTCTATTCCAGTTTGTCAGAGCTTGGAGGCAGCCATGCCTGTGGGTAAGCCTGGGTGAGTTTTAGGATGGGTGAACAAATGATTTTGTGCTTTTCCTGAAATGGCTTTGGTCCTGCAATCTGTCCAAGTCGGTTGCCTTTCTCTTTGACTCCGTGCTCATGTTTGTTGGCGCATGCATCCCATGCGAATCCCTCAGTTCATTTCAACACGCTTCCCTTCAGAACACTCAAGGAATTCACAGAGGATTCTATTCTCGAAAGGGTTCTTCCACGACATGACGGTACAGCGCCAATTCTAAGAATATGATTATCCTCAAGAGAAGACTTTCTCCGCCGGCTTTCCCTACAATTAAGCCTCGCGGGCTATTTTGATTTGCAAAATCGACTAGGACGTCGGTCGGCACATTTGGCGTCTCGGTGTTCTAAACATTTTAGGGCAATTAGAAAACATCCTGTTTCTTCGCAGTCCAACCTCGTCTTCAAAAACGTGAACTTGAAGGCTACCCTGCAAATTCCTGCTGCAAACCGTGTTCACACCCGCGATGAAAGCTTTCCAATGTTCCATGGCTAGCATCGTTATTCTGGCTCTTTACCTCCCACACGTTTTCCCAGCTAATGCCCAGCCGAACCACGACTTCGCTCAGGTTTGCTACGGCGACCCGCTTCCCAAACTTGTACCCTCCCAGGAGCCCAGGAGAACAGGACCATTCCATGGGGCCACCCGAGTATCCTCAACTCCAACGGCACGCCATCGTGTTGCTCGTCCCTCGATGAAGTGAGCAGGAATAGATGCGGTGGATGCACGGATTTTGGAGCTCCTTTCCCAACGGTGGGCGTTTCACAGCAATTTTTATGATTGTTTTCCTGTCACTCATTGCGACTCTTGTCCTCCAGGGCCGCGTTTGTTCGAGAGGCTACTCGGTTCAAAGTCTCTCGCGATGTCGTCGATGTTCCTTCGAGAGACCAGCAAGTCATCGACGAGGCTTCCCAGAACGCAAGCCAGTTTCATTTGCCACAGACGATCGCACGAGCGGTGTTTACTGCGGTCATCAATGCAAGCGTTACCTTCGAATTTTGCGTCGTGAGTTTTCCATGTTTATTAACTTGTTCTACGACTTTTTCTAACGCGTGTTCCCCTCCGACCAGTTCGATTCCTTCCACGACCATTTGCATTAGAGTTTCATGGGAATCTTCAATCTCTAAAGCATTATGTTCCAGCAAAGTGCAGCGTAGAGTTCTTGCCACGAGGATGAGTAGACCGTTGACAGATATAGAGCTTCGAATTTCACACAGGGACCTCTTTCATACCCCACTTCCCGCGACGCTGTCAAAAACCAAGTTTTAACGAGATGGAACTTGTCTTGATAATGCTAATAATGGACGCTCTCGAGTTTCTCCGCCTTTGCGATCATGATGGGACCTGGACATGGTATCGTAGTTTTAGGACGAAACCCGTGCAATCTGGTAATGAGATTATGACATTGGCAGGATATTTAGAGGTGCGTTCCTGTGGCCTGCTGCGGACAACAAACCGTTCCTTCACTGACAAAAGTGATATGGCTGACTTGAATTCCCCTTCTTCTGATAGTATTCCCTCTGATCCGCATTTCCACTCCTCGCAGCACCTTGCTTCTAATGACACGAAGTCTGTAAACGAAAATCGCCAACATGAAATAACACTTGAGGACGCTCCGCCAGAAGTAGGCAAAAGCCGGCTCACTATCTTTGTCGTGTACTCATGAGAATTGCTCTGTATTCCCTTGTCTAGTCCACAAACACCGGCCCAGACGATGAGGTTTCCGAAAATATTGGTCTGGCAGTCTTTCTAATGGAGGACTGCAAGGCAAAGGCATCACTTGCGGATCTTGACATGGCCATCTTTCTGTTTCGCCAGGTTCTCGATAAGCGACCAATCACTCATCCACGTCGTCGCATCCACGCCTTGTGGGATCTTGCCGAAGCACTGGGTAGACGATTCCTCTACAGCGGCCAAACGGCCGACCTCGAAGAATCACTGAAGCTTCGTAACGAACTATTCATAATGTTTGAAGAAAATTCTAGTAACGTACGTAAATCTCACTTCGAATGGGCCGAATTTTCACCTGGCGGATGTACAGATGAGTGGCGCAACCAGCGAGCAGGACACTGTTGTTTCACAAAAGATTGTGGAAACGGCAAGGGCGTGTCTGACCTGTTTTCGCATATCCAATCCACTTCATGCCCTAAATAGCTTTCTTTTCCTCCTACAAACCTCACTCCCACATCTCCCGAGTTCCCACCCTTTACGACTTGTGGTCTTAAAGACTCTTGCTGATGGCCTGTACACCCGGTTTCTCTATTCTCAAGATATTAGCGACATCAGCAATGCAATATCCAGTATGCAGGATGCTGCCAAATGTTGCGAAGCCGCAGATCCAACACAATGGGCGAGTATACAGCGCCGGTGTTCCGCCTTACTATGCGCGCGATTTGATTTCGATCGTGAGGTATCCGATATGCAACAGGCTTCCTGCCATTTTATACTGGCAAAGATTTCCGACGAAACCGGAAGCCCTGGAGATATGGAATCATTGATTCAGGTGGGAACAGGCCTTTTGAATTTAGGCCGCGAGTCAGGAAATATGGATCAACTTAACATAGCGGTAATGCTTCTGCGCCAAGGAATTGCTGACTGCCCAGTCAACCATGAAGATTACCTTGCAGTTTTGACTAGCCTCGGTGCCGCTCTGGGCACTCGACATCTCCAAGGCGGTCGAGGCGAGGATCTGGAGGAGGCGATTTCGCTATTCAAGCAGGTTCTCAGGCTCGCCAATCCGGCTCATCTGCTTCGACCAACGGCGCTCACCAATCTTGCACTTTTGCTGAAGACCCGATTTAGTCAAGAAGGTCGTTCAAGCGATTTAGACCAGGCAGTCTCATTAGGCAGGCAGGCCGTCAAGGTCGTTCACCCACAACATTCGCTTTCCCTCGTTACTCTTGCAAACGCTCTGTTCACCCAGTTTGGACAAAGTGGCCAGCGCAGTGACGTCAATGAAGCCATTTTCATATCCAAACAAGCTCTCGAACATGCCCCTGCCCCCCATCCCGATCGACCTTTTGCCCTCAACATTCTTGCAAATGCGTTGTTGACTCGCTTTGATCAATGGGGTCAGCCTGGCGATCTGGCTGAATCGATTTCATCATACAGACAAGCTACTAAGTTACTCCCACCTCCACATCCAGAACGACCCGGTCCGCTAAGTGGTCTCGCCAACGCGCTGGCAGCCAGATTTGAGAAACAAGGCCAGCTTTGTGACTTAGATGAAGCCATTTTGTTGCATAGGCAAGCTCTAACACTCCGACCCGCACCCCATCCTGAGCGATTGACATCTGTGAACAATCTTGCCTTCTTCCTCTTGAGACGGTATCAACTGGGTGGCCGGCCTAACACTGATCTCGACGAGGCGATTTCGTTATTCAAACAAGCACTCCAGCTCCACCACGAAAACAATCCCCTTCGGTCTGCGACTCTAAGCAATTTAGGGCTGGCGCTGCGGACACTATTCGATAGATCAGGTCAACCCAGTGATCTTGCTGAAGCCATTTCGTTTCATAGACAAGCCCTGGAGTTACGCCGCTCGCCTCATCCTGATCGAGGCGCCTCCCTTAGTAATCTTGCAAGTGCCCTTTTGACGCAATTTTTGCATGGAAGCCGCCCAAGTGATCTTACTGAAGCTATTTCATTATCCACAGAAGCACTTGAAATCTGCCGATCATCATCACAACCTCGTCGATATATGACTCTCACCACTCTTGCAAACGCAATGCTGAATCAATTCGAGCAAGGTGGTCAGCCTAGCGATCTCGCTGAAGCCATTTCGCTGCATATGCAGGCTCTGGAACTCATTCCGCCTCTGCATCCGGATCGGCCACTATCCCTCAATAATCTTGCACATGCGGTGTTGACGCGATTTGAGCAAAGAGGCGAAAATGGAGATCTCGCTGGGGCAATTTTGCTCCATAGAGAGGCGCTCGAGCTGGTCTCTCCGGTCAACCCCAATAAATCCGAATGTCTCGGCAATCTCGCGAATGCGCTGTTGACACGATTTCATCAAGTACATCAAGCTGACGACCTTGAAGAAGCTGCTTTGTTACTTAGGCAGGCACTCGAACTTGTTCCTTTGCCACATCCCCGTAGATTCCTGTCCCTTGCCAATCTTGCAAACGTGCAAGTTACACGATTTGAGCGGAGAGGTCAGTTCGGTGACCTTGTTGAAGCCATTTCACTATACAGGGAGTCTCTTAATCTCATTCCTCCAACACACCCACGTCTCTCGATTTGTGTCAATAACCTTGCAAAGGCGCTTACCTACCGATTCGAACAGGAACATCGACTTAATGATATTAATGAAGCTATTTCCTTACACAGGAAAGCCCTCGATCTACGACCCTCACCTCATCCTGACCGGTCTATAACCTTGGGTAACCTTGCATCTACACTAGAAACAAGGTATACCGAAGGCGCCAAACGTTACGATCTAGACGAGGCTATTTTATTACACAGGCAGGCACTTGAACTTCTGCCTCACCTTCATCCCTATCGATCTTCGTCACTCAGGCACTTGGGAAATGTACTGATTCATGCGCATTTATTGAACAGCAATGAGTCGGATTATTTGGGAGAAGCCATGTTGATGTTCTCCGCTGCTACAGAATGTTCCTCCCAATCTGCAGTCCTACGTCTTAACCACGCAAAAGAATGGATACGAACAGCTAATTTATTTCGACATTCTTCAACAATCGACGCTTGCGAAGCCGCCCTAAAGGCATTGCCCCTAGTCGCGGCCCTTAGCTTTGACATTGAGTCACGTCGAGAAGCATTATCGACCCGTAGCGATGGATTGGCAAGAGATGCGTCTGGATATGCCATTCGGGCTGGAAAACTCGAAAAGGCAGTTGAATTTCTGGAAGCTGGTCGCTCCATTTTTTGGTCCCAAGTCCTGTCTCTTCGTTCCCCTCTGGATCAACTACGCGATGTTGAACCTGAACTAGCTGAAGAAATACAGAATATTTCAACTGCCCTGGAGCTCGGATCTCATCGTGATATCACAGTTGACATGTTGGATAATCGAAAGAAGTTGTCTCTAGACCAGGAGTTGGCTCGACTGAATCGCCTTAATGAAGAATGGTCAACAGCTGTCGGAAAGGTCAGAACAATCAAGGGGTTCGAGGATTTCCTTCAACCCCTTCGCCTTACATCACTCCAGGCTGCGGCGTCAAATTACCCTGTAGTTTTTCTTGTTGATAACAGCGACGCTAGTCATTGCCTCATCATGACAGCGACAAATCTCCATCACATTGCCCTCCCGAATTTGCCCACACTGGCATTAAAAGGACTTTTCTACTTGGTCCAAACTGCCATTTCCCACTTGCCGGTATCTCGTTCGTTTCTTGATATGGCCAGAGGCGCAATGACAGAGGCTCTGGGAGAAAAGCGTGCAACGAGATTTCATTATGATAACCTGCGTTCGTCAGATGAGGTTTTTATAGTTGTGTTGCGAGTATTGTGGGACGAAGTGGTTTTCCCCATCATCAAGTTTCTCGACCTGCAGGCAAGTGAATAATTGTGTGAATCATCAGTTTGACTCATGATTTAAGGTAGAGGTCGGAAGACGTCACGCGCATACAATGGTGTACAACTGGGTTATTTACTTTTCTTCCAATCCATGCAGCCGGCTGCTACGATGACAGCTCTCAGATGGGCTGCGCTTCTGATTATTTCATCTCTTCCTACTCACCAACTATAAGTGTGCTATTAACTCCCGATGCACCCCCCTCAGCGGAACCGCTCAAGACAATGGTTGTGATCCAATCTGCTGAACTACCTTCTACAAAGAAAGAAATGAGGATTATTCAGGAACACGTCTCTGGCGACGCTCTGATCACTTTTGGAGTCCCAGGCGCACCTGCAAGCATTGAAGATGTTGCCTCTCGTCTTTCCGATGCATCCATAGTCCACTTCGCATGTCATGGTGCACAAGACCGAATGAATCCTCTGGATAGTGGTCTTAAACTCATGGATGGCTTATTGAAAGTCTCAAGAATAATGAAGGAAAAGATGCCAAATGGTGCTTTGGCTTTCCTCTGTGCGTGTGAGACAGCAATGGGAGACGAAACTATGCCAGATGAGGCAATAAGCCTCGGCGCAAGCTTGCTATTCTCTGGATTCCGTCATGTTATTGCTACGATGTGGTAAGTCCTTAAATTTGCTTGCAGAGTGATCTTTGAAATGAAACTTATGCCAGGGAAATGATGGATAAGGATGGGCCGACCATTGCAAATGCCTTTTACGATGAAATATTCCGCGGCCCCAACGGAAGTTCTCTTCAACGACCAAATACGGATCAGTCCGCTCGAGCGCTTCACATCGCGGTGCAGAAATTGCGCGATGATGGTGCCCCATTTCGTCGTTGGGTACCTTTCATACATATGGGAAAGTGAGAGGGTAGCTGTGAGTGTGCCATACCCAAGTTCTTGTCGCAGTGGTTCTCACAGCTTTCGGAGAGATGAGGGTGTCGTATCTTAGTTGTTTTCTATCCCTCTGTCTATGTATTGGATGCGACAAGAATATTTGAACACAAAAGAAGTTATTTTCTTGTTTTCCAGTTTTTTTTTCAAGCCATCAGACTCGCGCTGGTCTTCACCCCAACCGCTCAGCTTCGTTAAAACTCCACGCTTTCGCATGGCAGGCTCTGGCCGCTGACCATTCGTGTCATAACCTTTGGCCACGCCATAAGCGCTACCAATCTCCCCTACTTGCTGTTTGGATGCAATATTAATCCAAAGGTCATTCTGCATTGTAGAAATCAAGACCGGAATGATCAGTGGTCGCATGACCACGCGGTCCTGAAGGGAGTGAGAACTACAAACTTGAAGAAGTTAACGAAAAAAAAACGATGACCTGATTAAAGTATTACCATGTCGTTGGGCACCCGTTTGGGCCGTTTCTGTTGCAGCTGGCGGAGCATGAAAATAAATAATCAATACATAGTTTTCCTAAATGAATTTGATAATCTCCCTGCCTTCAACAACCACGAACGTTTGAATATCCGGTCTAAACAGTGCATTCCTTCATTGCTTTCGACGCGTCAAATATCTTTTTATTCACTCTAAGGCGACCTATGGCTGGACATTTTGGCGGACGACGTACATAACCCGACAGTCTCTTTCAAGGCCCTGAAATACTCTGCTTCCTCCCTTTTGAGCGCATACAGCGCAACTGACTGAAGCTGGATCACGAATACCTTCTTTCCAGTGCCCTCCTACAAAAATGACGCGGCCATGGCATTTTGCTAGTCACAACAGAAGACTTACACACGGCATCTCGGTTATTCGACCTGCTAACATTGCTTGGGATGATTAGAAAGCGTCCTGTTCTTTCGCAGATCAAGATCTCAAATCTTCCCTGTAATGTAATAGCTCTGCCAACTTCAGCTGTTCGTTGTACGAGCCCCACATCTGTTCACGTCCACCATGAACGCTTTGCGACTCCCTACTGAGCACCTGTACTTTGGCTCTATGCCTCCCACACGTTCCCGGTTACATACCAACCGAAGCACGACTTTGAGCAGGCTGACAACGGCGACTCATCACCCGAGCTTGCACCGTCTCGGGATAACAGGACAATTTCATAGGGCCATCCGGTCATCCTCATTCAATTGCATCAAGGCGTTGCTCGTCCCTGGATGGAGCTTGGGCAGGAATAGATGCGTTGGGGTTCACAGATATTAGGACTGCTTTCCCAGTGGTGAGTCCTTTTTCAGCGTTTTCGATGAACATTTCCATTGACCACGACTCCATTTACTCCTTTCAAGACGTGCGTTTTTTCGCGAAGTTTATTCGTTTCACCGTCACATCGTCGTTGACTTTTTTCGAGACTAACCCTTTATCGATGGGGTTTTCCTGAACGTGACGTTTCCGATCGCACGCGCTGTGTTTACTGTGGTCGTTGATTTCAACTTTCCCTTCGAGCTTCGCATCGTGGGTTCTTATAATTATTAATTTACTCTGCGGCTGCCTACTTACTCACCTTTCCTCTCCGATCAGCTTGATTCATTCCACGCCCGTGGGCAAGGTTTTATGTGGATCTTCAATCGCTCCAACGATCGTATCCAGTGAAGCGAGCGCAGTATCGAATTCCTGCCACGAGGGCGAGAATAGATTGTTGACAGAATATGACACCCTCGAACCTCCCCGCTCTCGCCTGATTTCAATTCGAATTTCCTGCGGTTCATTGAATTTGCCTGGAATCCTAGACCAATGCGGGAGCATTTGATTCAGACCCTTTTTTCCCGCCTGACAAGTCCGATGCTTATTTCTTTACCAGACGTGGAGCCACGAAAAGAAACTTCGGGAGGGACCCAATTATGACCGGCTGCCTTGGAAGACAAATTCAAGTCGGAGAATAATGTTTTAAAGCATCACATGACTACAAACTTCACCACCTGATAACACGTCCGCTGACGATAAGAAGTATAATGAAGCCCAGGAGTCGGCGGCACTGTCAGCTGCTCTCTATCGCCACCTGCTGCAATGGCGCAAACGATGTATCATCGTACATCCTGCTAGCAACTCACCCGAGCTCAACGCTTCCAATCGACCTCCTACTCAAAAGTGCCCCACCGTCAACGTGTTCCTACGTGGTCGTTCTCAGCCTCTGCCCTGCTCTCGGGCTTTCGTCATAATTCATTGACCGGGGTATCTCCTTTCAAACTCTGTTTCCGGATATGAGGCTTCTTCCTTCCAAAAAGGCGATAGCACCTGAGACTATGGCCACACCCGTGTGCCACCCGCGGTACTCAAATTGGCTCCCATATGCCATATAGTGTGGTGCGGCGGGGACGCTTGGAAACCAAAACCGCCATCTACTGTTGGCGATCCGCCTCCGTAATAACCATCTCCAATACGCCTCCGGGTTGTTCTGTGTCCGCCCATATAGGACAATTCCCATACCTGTCACCATTCCTGTGAATAGATCTCAGGGTAGGACTACTTCTTCTCGAGGCTCGCCTCTCCCTCTTGTCTTCATACCACATCGCCATGCTTTCTAAAGTCACCAACCGAGTGCGACCTAGACGTCCTTCTCTTCAATTCGAGACCTCGACATCACCACCCGAGCCCAAACCCGAGCGCTTACACGAGGCGCCTGCCCTTCTGCGCTGGAGCAGTTTCTCAGATCCATTTCCGTCAGTAGCTCTAGGAGGGTACACCCGATATTACTCGAAGATACAACCCGACTTTACCCACAGCTTTCCAAAATCACCGACGTTTTGCCCCATCCTCTCCCACCATCCCGAACGGTCACCTTCACGCGAAACACCTGCGATGTCGCCTCTCTTCTCCTTCACCCCTCCACCGAAACAACGCTCGCTGACAGTGATACACGAAGTGTCGATAGAGTCAATATCGGCCAAGAAACCACGAAACTTAAGTGTAACCATTTCCACCTCTCCCTCCGCCTCCACCTCAAAGTCTGCCACCAGCCTAACCAGGAGCCCCACCTCACTGCGACGGCGAAGGAGACAGCTACTCCGGACCCCGAGCATTGAACGCGACTTTGGGATTAATTCACGGCACCTATTCGGTTCTCGGCCACTCAGCGTGTCTGCCAATCACAATAGTGACGATAGCTCGTCCACGGACGCCAACACACCGTTATCTATATCTCTATCTCTATCTACGTCCACGTCCACGTCCATGTCCACGTCTATATCACACGGGTACAGCCGTTCGTCGGATTCACATTCCAGCCAGTCCGATTCGAGCCACTCACACCACTCCGAATACCCGATAACTCCTTCAACGAGCGTGGATAGCGGGGAGGAGGGCGACGTTTTCGCGGGGACGTATTTGGAGAAGGGGTGGATCCAGAGGGCTTTGGAGCCAGAGTCAGAATCGGAGTTGGTGGGGGTGCTAAGACGGCCAGATAGCAGGACGTCGTTCAGCACCGCGAAGAGCGATTTCGGCGACGAGGAGGGCGAGGTGTAATCACCGTCCTGGCTTTCAGGCCAGGGATCACGTCCACGTCAACCCTATTATTGTTCCCCTATCTGCATGCTCACTGATGCTCATACTTTAACCTTGTACGTTATCAATCATCCTCAATTTCCACCTTTTATGATCACGGCAGTCTAGACTCTCGCATTCGGTTACTATCCTATCCTATCCTGTATTCAAATTGTATCACCATTCATGCTCATGACATTTTTACTGCTCTCGTCTTCAGTTTCCAATTGTCCGGCACCGTTCAACTTGGCCATATTGCACCCAAACCTAAAGCATCGGGAAAGGGATCTGCATTCCATCCTCTCTCTTATCACACACGAGGATTTAATTCGACGTCATCGTCTATTAAAAATGACAGAAACCGGTTCTGGCGTAGTGCCTTTTAGTCAAATGAAGCAAAATGAAAGACCTGGACGACCGAGAACCAGAATGGAGTGCTTGAGGCTGCTGCGCACTTTTCGATTGGGGTGCAACGCCGACTTTAAGTTGAGGTTGGTCGAAAGTGGTCTCTTGCGTTGGCGATCGATGGTTTTGGGCTGGAGGAGTTGGCGCCTATATTTTTTGGTTCTTTTCTTTTCTCTGAATACACAACTTCCAAGGTATCCTTGGATAAAGATCGCGGAGTGCTTACTTTTGACGAGTAGATGACTGTTTGAGTGTACTCGAGTAGTACTGATCAACGGAACAACCTGGGGTTCAAATGGCGCCTAGAGACGAGTACGTGGCCACTGATGTGGATGGCGTGAAATGGAGCGCCGTTCGTTGAGATCGGGTGAAGAGGTATTGCTGTTTCATATACTTAATTATGGTGATATAATCAAGCCTATCTATCAGTCCAATTCATGCAGGAAGCGTGTCGTATCATGTCTGATGAGGGAGGGGTATATACAAATTGAATACATTTTGAAAACTGGGGGTCGGTATGGGAAGTGAGAGAGGGGTATGCAGTGAGTAAGTGAGTCAGTGTTGTCCATGTCCGCGCGTATTATCCAAAGGTCTGTCAAGCTTCAGCTTCAAAACCTAGATCCGTTAGCTTGTGATCATGATGCAGCAGCCGGGGCCGCCCCTTCCTTCTTACCCTCTTCCGTCCCAACCGCCACCTCCGGTGCACCTTCCAAGATCTCCTTCAGCACCGGCGCGGTCGTCTTCCTAGTCGCGCCCGCATTGCCCTGCTTATACACCCTGAACCTCGCGCCAGGCGGGAGGCGCGCAGCCTTAAGCGCGAACTTCTTGTACACCTTGGGGCTGATCTCCGTGTTCGCCTCTAGGCCTTTCCAGAGGCGCGTCGCGATGGCGTCCGCGGTCAGCTTGTCCTTCTCGCCTTCAGCTTCACCAGCGGGCGGCTCGAGGACAATCCACGCCATCTCGCGCTTGTGTTTGCCTTTCTCCTTGCCTTTGCCCTTCTTCCCGTCCCCGACACTTATGCCGAGCACGTTCTTCTTCTTCACGTCCCGGAAAGACGTCAGCACCCCAAGCACCGTCAACCCCCGCTTCTGCATCCACTCAGCAGAGTCCTTCTCGAGCATCCCATCTGCGCCCCACGCCTTCAACCGCGCTGGTACAGTCGACAAGCCAGCTTTCACCACCGGCCGGCCGTCCGCCCACCCAAGCGCGAAGTTGTATTCCTTATAATCCCGCCTCAACAAATCCATCGCGCCGAGATGCGACACATCCGCCTTCTTATCCGCCAACGCTTTCGTCAGGTCCTTGATCGCCTGTGCGTCATACAACGCGTCCGGGTCCGGATTCGGATGGTCGATCGGGGAGAGGGCAGACGGGGGCGGGAGCGAGTTGGCGAGGCGCGGGATCGTTTTCGGCGCGAGGAAGAGCGACGTGGTGCGGTCGAGGTCGACGGCTTTCCCGCCGGGCTTGAGCCCGTCTGTGTCGATGAGGATGGCGGTGAGGAGGAGGGTGGCGAGCTCTGGTGGGATTTCGAGGGTCGGAGGTGCGGACGAGGGCGGGGAAGAAAAGAGAGCACCGACATGCGATGCGCAGCTGCCGCATGGCGCTATGGTGCGCGGGGAGGCGTCGGGATAGAGCCCCTCGTCGGCGTGGTGGTCGAGCACGGCAAGGACGCGTGCCTGGGGGTTGTTCAGTGTGAAGATGCCGTTGAGCCGGTTGTGGTCCACGAGTGCGAATCTGTGCGCAGGGAAGGGGGTGCTGGAAGCAGCCTCAGAACCTGGTATTTCGGTGAGGGTCAGCAATTCAACCTGGTCGTCGCTGATTCCGGCCAGCTTGAGAGCGTAGAGGTTCTCTGCGCGGAGAGCTAGGTCGGCACGCTCGACTTGGATGAGCGGGACGGCGGGGATTTTATATATCTCTGATTGGATCCATGCGAATGCGATAGAAGACGCGACGGTGTCGAGGTCTGGGGAGAGGTGAGCATCCAGGCCAGTAGTATAAAATTTAAGCGACGTACCACCAGCCTCGTTCCCCATCACCACCGTCCATTTCTCAGCCGCCTTCGCCCGGTCCTCCTGCACGTCTTTCAGGAAGCTCTCCTTGGCACTGCTCAAGAACGCACTCAGCGAGGCTGTAGCTGCGCCAGCAGTACCGGGTGTTGGGGAAGTAGGTGTGCCATCCGCTGGTTTGTAGGCCTCTGTTAGGCCCAAAGCAACTGAGAGTCGGCGAAGAGGGCTCTGAGGCATCGTAAATCTGTGTGCTCCTGTAGAGGGGCTGGGATATCTGAGAACACCGACGCAGGCTCCTAGAAGCAGTAGAGATAAGGCAGGGCTTTTGTATTTGAATGCGGTCCCTAGGACCCTTGTAAGGGGTGCGAGTCGTATTGTGAACAGAAAAGTGCCTGCCTGCAGCGTGCACGATGGGGAGAACCAAGAAAGAACGCCTTTCGATTTTGCATTTCCAGAAATAGCTTATATCGGTCACGTGGTGAGCTTAAATTCTATCACCGACAGACACTTTGTCAATTGGTGCAGGTTAGAGTGCCCAGGAAGGTACAACAATCTCACTGAAGCGTCAATAAGCCGGATAAACCACGCCTGCACACCTGTCGGGAATTAATGGTCGTGTGAGGGGTTTGGCTTGTGAGGTAAAAATAACAAGGATAGAGGAACGAATCGACGGAGAAGAGCATGAAGTCCTCCTCCAATCAGACAGGGATGGGTAAAAGAAGGTCAAAACAATACGTCGTACTGACGTGAAGACTTATGGTTCAGGCCATCGTTAATTTGAGGTTGCATTGACCAGGGAGGGTATCATTATTCATTCATCGTCTATACATCATCTTCCCGACATCCATTTCGACACTAGACTCCGCGTCTGGATGCCCTGTTCGCCGCTGTACGCTGTCAGCACCCGCTCCGTGGCCAGCTCATCGATGCGTTTAATGTTTTTTGGCACCGCTGTATTCGAGTGTGATTGGGGCGAGGAGGCGGAGACCAGGTAGCGGGAGCACTAAAGTTGGGCAGTCGATTTAAAGGTTATTCACAGTTCAAAAAAAACGGACACACCAATTTTGTCCCCCACCACGCACGCACGGAGATTCCAAGCGGGATCGTATCCTCATCTTCGCCGTCATTCATGTCGATAACGACAAGGAACATCTTAAGCGCCAATGGAATGTCGCCGGACGTGTAGGCCGTTTCCGCGAACTGGAGGAATGTAAACGGATTTTGAGGCGTAAGGAGGAGGGCGTGCGATAGGGCTTGGAGGGCGCTGTTATATCTAAACAAAAGCGTGATAAAGAGAGCTGAAGAGAGAGACAGAACAGGATGCGACGCACTGGTTACACGACGAATACATGTCCGCGAGCTCCAACCACCCTTCTACATCGGTGTAGAACGTGTCGAGGTACTCATTCAGCTCCTCTACAGCCTTGTCGATCTTCCCAACACGTCGCACAACGGATATCCGGCGCTTCCACACCGCCTACACGCATTCGTTTGTCAGCTCAACCACAAAACGCAGACGCAGGAGCAAAACTCACCGCATTCGCCGAATTCGCTTTTAATAGTTCGTCATAATAGCTGAGCACAGTGCTAGGAGGCTCCGTCGCCTCTATTCTGATACCTGTTAGGACATCTACCCGCGGAGAGGCTGGAAACTTGTCGCCGAGTTGCTTGATGCATTGCTAAAGCACGGCAACAAACTTCCGTCAGTCAAGGTCAAAAAGCCCCCTCCACAGACCCACAAGGCCGACTCACATCAGCAATATCCAGCCGTCCAACATCAATCGCAGCAAGCGCAAGCTGCTCAAGGAACGCCCATCCTATATCGGTCGGTGTAATTAGAAACCACCCAGTGACGTGTATTCAACGAGTTCCCGCACCTTCATCGCCGAGCCGAGTCGACGCCCCTGCCTTGAGGACTACCAGTCCTTTTTCGAATGTCTCCTGCGAGTCCCGGGTGTTGTTCTGCCGGAACGACGCGAGTTTTTGCAGGGAGGATTGGAGGGACATGATCGACGGGAAGAGGAGAGTTGGATTATGTAAGTACACGCGCCAGATTGAAGTATAAGTTGCCCTTCCTTCCACTCCATCACCATTGCGATAGCTCATGTACTGAACGATGCTACCCAAGAGCTTCTGTATGGTCAATATCGATGGTGTGTACTATTGTTATTATGTAGCCTATTCAGACGGACTTGACTTTGACTTATCTTCAGCGATAATCTTAGCCAGTAACAGCCTATCCACTTACATATGCAATTGGTGGCTATTTTAGACTGCCACAGGCCTCATCCTCCTACCTGTAGTCACTGGATTCGATTTTAACAGGCCCTTCCTCAGACTTGGATAGCGTATTGGCTTCCTTGTGAGAGCTGTCTTTTGGGTCATTGGTACTGAGCGTTCAGTCCTGACATCTGGGGCGACGGGTAAGTTGAATTCCAATCCGGAGTATACATAGATATTTTGGATGCTGAAAGCTAATGTGTCTATAGCGCGCCAGTGCCGCGCAAAAACACAACAAATAAGCCGCCATAAAATGAGGCTCTGACGCGCGATTTAGGGTTCGAGGGGCCCAACACAAACGATGGGCAATGATCTGGACATGCTTGGACAGCCAATGGCGATGCGACTTGATGCTAATATTAGGGTATGTGCCTCAGCCTCGCGGTTTCCAAGCTGTGCTCAGGACTTAAAGCTCAAGGCCTCATTCAGTCGTTCCCTATACTCGCAATGGTCCTCTTCCCGAGCTCTTTTGGTGACATTATCGCCGCTGCTGGCCTCGCCCTCTCCATATACAAAGCTCTCAGCGACAGCGCCGGTGCCACCTACGACTATCAATGCCTGATCGACGAACTATATTCTTTCCATCTTGCTCTGCAATCGGTCAATGTTGTGCTGTCGAAATCAGGGACTACTCCGGGCGAAGTTCTTGTGCAGAATATCAAAGCAGAAGCTACATCCTGTCGAAAATTGCTAGAGAAGTTCTGGGATCGCATCAAATCATATCAAAAGTCTCTTGGTGGAGGACGAAGGGATTGGAAGGACTCTTGGCGCAAAATTGGCTGGGGCCTTTTCAAGGCCAACGAGGTTGCGGACTTCCGGCAGAAGCTCTGTCAACACAAACAAACGATTACTGTATTTCTGAGCGGACTGGGAATGTAAGTTGGAACCTGTGTTCCCAATACGGATCATAATTTGCTGTTTCAGATCCCTAACTTCCGACTATGGCGAAGATATTCGGAGTATGCTGGTAGCGCTGACCACGACTACGAAGGAGATATTCCTTGTACACAAGCAGTTACCTCGACAGATGGAATACGGCCTAGAAAACGCCGTGGTTCTGCAAGACATTTTTGGAAAGCCGATTACAGTGACATGGGAGTTTTGTTTCTCGCCCGACGTACGCTTCGTAAATATACTTCCTTCTGTCACTGACGTCAAGGACAGGCACTACACACCTTCCTGACGGGGTATTTTGCCAAAAAGATTGGGCAGGATTATGTCGAGCGGCGCGAATATAGCATTTCCGGCGCGGATGGAAAATCGATCACGAAGCAAGCTCGCTCAACGCACTCGTCAGTCATAGAATTTGATCCCATTGCATGGCATTCAGTGGTGAAGAAAGGGGCAGTACTTACCATGAGCGTGGAGGTGAGAAGGATAGAACTGTGGTCACCTTACGAACCTGTGATCCAGAAGGAAACATGCCCGCGATGTTACTTGACTGAGATTGGTGTAATGCCGGATGGAGAATGGCTAGAGTGGTAAGCATTGTTTAGCCATTCCATTTTCAACCCATTTCTTGATGATTCATTGCAGTCGGCGCTGCCAAAGACGTTTTATATGGGATGATAGGCGGGTAGGTCTAGAGAAGGCACCTGTGCTAGATCCGAATTTTGTAGATTTCCGGAACATCACGATGGTACCAGTTACACAGGTAAAGGCAAAATGTATTAATATGAATGGGCATTAGTCACACCAGTTCTTTGAATATCTAGCTCGTACGTAAACTTGTTAATTAACCATTAACCGCCACTCTGACTATTCCATCTCGCTTTGTCATTTCCAGGTGGTACGTGAGCTTGTTGATTGACCACTGACTAACCGCTGCTCTGACCATTCCATCTTGTTTTCTTATGTCCAGCCGGTACGTGAGCTTGTTTACTGAGAACTGACACGGCCACTCTGACCACTCTATCTTGTTTCCAGTTTGTATGTGAGCTTGTTTATTGAGCCCTGACTGCCACTCTGACCATTCCATCTTGCTTCTCATCTCCAGCAGGTACGTGGACTTGTTGATTAGGCACTGACCGCTGCTCTGACCATTCCGTGTCGCTTTTGCATTCCAGGAAGTATGCAGTTGTGCTGATCGATCACTGACCGCCGCTCTGACGATTCTGTTTTGCTTTCTCATTTCTAGGATGTAAGCCAACTTGTTGATTAATCCCTGACCGCCACTCTGACCAATCCACCCTGCTTTCTTATTTACAGATCGTACGTGAGCTTGTTGATTGACGACTGACCGCTGCTCTGACCATTCCATCTTGCCATCTCATTTCCAGACTGTACGTGAACAAGTTGATTGAAGACTCCACCACTATGACCATTCTGTCTTGCTTTCTTATTTCCAGTGGGTACGTGGGCTTGTTGGCGTGGGACTGACACCACCGCTCTGACTATTCCATCTTGCTTTAGTTTTCCCAGTTAGTACGTCAACTTGTTGATTGAGCATCGACCGCTGCTCTGACTACTCGATCTTACTTTCTCGTCTCCAGGAAGTACGTGATCTTGCTGATTGATCGCTGGCTGCTGCTTTGACAATTCTGTCTGGCTTTCTTATTTCTAGCAAGTGAGCTTGTTGGTTCACCGCTGACTGCTACTCTGATCATTCCATCTTGCTTTCGCAGTTCCAGGATGTGTGTGAACTTGTTGATCCACCACTGACTGCCCTTCTCACAATTTCTTCTTACCTTTTATCTCCAGCCAGTAGGTGAACAAATAGATCATCATAAATACACCACACTCACCAACTCCTTGCTCTTGGAAACTGGCAGTGGGTACGTATAATTTAAGAACAGTTTGCCTAGAAAATTTTCACCTTGAACTCACTATCTCCTACCACTTTGGGTATGCCCTCAAATTGAATCTGTTTCCTATTTGCTGACGATCTTTGTATAACTTCCTTCAAGTTCAACTTGCACAGGTTATAGCAGAGGAAGAAGAAGCCAGCCGATGTGAGTAGTCTGAAAGCCCGTGCTTTTTTCTTACTGACAAAATTCATAGTTGAGATCATGAGGTGAGATCATATATATGACTGTACAAACACTGTTTTAGGCTCACAGACTTCATTATTTAGTTAATTTCACCCTTCATGTTTGTGGTATGTGGTGTGTGCCTGCATTAGTCTGATAAGAACCGACAGAGTTAGTAGTTCTAGAAGAGGCGGAAATGACATGAGTTTTTGCTGGAATACAAATGGACTTTCCAGCCCCCCTTCTTGCTCCAGCGCCAATTCCGGACCTCAGTAGTGAACCAGTCCACCCCGCCAGACCCTTGGATTGGCGAGCTGGCCGCCCGGTCTCAAATTTCCCGGTAATGCATCCCTTCCTTCCTTCCAGTAGTAGGGGTCTTGTATGATATCATGGACAAAATATTGAATGTTTGTGTGTTTTTCGGTCCTAGGTATAGCCAATCTGACACCTCCAACGACCTCAACCGGAGAGATTAAGAGTTCTCAGGAGCAGGTGGGCCCCTATTGGTGAAACATACACGAAGAATCAACTTGCGGTACCACTTCATGCTGGGTCCCAAAGATAAAGGGGGGTGTTTTGGCTGCTCCTTCCTCACAGACCGATTCCAAGGCGTTTCGTCCACCAGGCCATTCGTGGTCGAGTCATCTGCACCGCCAGATAAAATCGACGCGTTCAAAGCCCGCATGGGCTCGACCGACAAGATCGAATGGTCCAGGGTATCGACCGGCAGCTGCCCGGAGTTCGATCTCGATTGTGAGGTGCTTGCGTTGAGCACACGGTACACTTGAGGAGGACGACATGATTTGCCTCACATATTTAACTAGTCGCCATAAAACTGAGGTTATGATTGCGATCCTGAACTACTGCTACATAATGCATACCCGAACTGCCGCGCTTCAGATTCGACCTTAAGACGGGTCGTGCACAACGCCCTTTGTTCAGATCCTTTACGGTCTTGCTTGATTCCCATTTAATTAAAATACGCCAGTTTCGCAGAATATTACAATGAGTTGTCGCTATTCTAGCATACATGTACATGATTTGTTGCTTTCTGAAGTCCCATAACCATATGTTCTACTCCCTTGCGCCAATCTGGATTGACATAGGTGATCCTTGATAAGTCAAATGTTCTCAGATGGGGGCAGAAATGGTGAATAACTTGTGCGAAAATAGACGCATTTTCGACTGTCTGATCAGAACAATAGGGTTCGGGGCACGATTCCAGAGGTAGGAACACCAGATCTTGAAGGTTATGGCATACAGGAGGATCCTGCACAGCTCTTCGCCATGCATCAAGTTGGTGAACTATTAAGATGACCGAGGCAGTGAGGTGCTTGAGATTTGGAAGAAAAGCCAAATACTGAAACCAGCGAAAGACGGATGTTGTTTTCTCTCCTTGCCCCGGCATCAATCCCGACCTCAATATCAAGGTCTGAATAGATTTCCAGCTACCGGTAGAAAACAAGTTGTTCAAAGCTTGGGGTAATACCACACCCGCGACCATATCTATGTGAGTAACCTTTGTCCGTGCTTTCAAATACGTGAGCTCTGCTGCAGGGACGCGAACAAAGGCAGCATCGGATGTGACGGTAATCGTTCTGAGGGATTTTGTAGCCACTGTCATCTTGCTAATGATTATGGCGGGGTAAGTGGGGAAGTATTATTCGCGAGAACATTAACTTTTTTTTAACACTCCGGACAATTTTTGTCGTTTCCCGGACATTTCAATATGGTTTCTAATACTCTATCTGAAGTCTTATGCAATAAAATTCATGTTCCCGAAAGCACTTAGCATTCCCAAGAACATATTTCACCATTCCCCAAAAGAATTGGAATTCCCGAATTTTTTTTTTAACCTTTCCCGAAACTATTTCGTGTTCCCGGATCCATTTTTCGTGATTCCCGAGTGATTTCACTCTGAAATTTAAACCCCAAGAACATCTCCGTTCCCGAAAACACATTGCAGTGTACCTGCCAAGGACACGGCTGATTTCGGCTGGCCAGTCGGGCCTTAAAATTGTATGTTCTTAAAAGGAAATGGCCTACGGTAAGATAAGCGCCTCTCCGTTATTTCTGCATTTTTTGCATTGTTCCTCATCATTTTTGATGCATGCAGGGAAGGCAGCCAGGGTCAATTACTTCCTGATATTCTAGGTACCCACCTGCTTTACTTTTAAGGGTATTAACACAAGCTATGTACATTGGATGTTAACCTACACTGCAATATAATAAGTTTTAAGCGCCCTCAAGAAAGCCAATTTTTCATGTTTAATGCCTAAAATCGTGGCACTGATACTTAGATGTACCTCCTACTGCATTCCCTCTAGGATTAATGCATTCAAAGTTCCCAAGTCGCTGGAAATCGACAACAGAAACAGCGACGGCTTCCGGGCCGGTCGAAGGCGTGTACGCTTCCTGCAATACTATGGCTGACCGGAGATCCGGCGCACCTTACAAGTCGGCGCACTTTTGTATCTCACCCAATACTGGGAATACAGCCGCAATTTTTGGGCCTCGTAGAGTAGTCGATAATATGAGTAAAAGGAATTTTGAATGAGCGATAAAGCTTGAAAACTGACTTCACTGAGCAAAAAATAAAAAATGCCAGTTTGTCACTCGTTTGTCACTCTGGCACTATTCGGCTGGTCGGACTTTTAAAATTTCCAATCATGCGCTTATCGGTACCCTCTTGAACCTTTCGACATTCAAGATTCCCGTCAAGTGCCCGCCATAGCTATACACTCTTTTAATTCCCCCACAAACTACACAGGAACTCCCGCCTTTCTTTCTTTGTTCAATCAAACATGCCACGACGAACTCCAGTGTCCGATCCCACTGCTGAACCGCGGATGCAAGC
Organism: Galerina marginata; assembly: GCA_023014335.1. Taxonomy (NCBI): domain Eukaryota; kingdom Fungi; phylum Basidiomycota; class Agaricomycetes; order Agaricales; family Galerinaceae; genus Galerina; species Galerina marginata. The sequence continues at coordinate 2,022,817 of JAECYW010000009.1, read as the reverse complement.
TGCTCTGGAGGGCTACAGATCCGGTCTTTACTTCTCAAAGGCAGAAGCTGCACGAGCATACAAGGTAAGTTCTGGGTAATATCTTAATACATTTTTCTTGCTTATATCTTCCTTATGTTGTAGATTCCTCGTCAAACGTTTAGCGACCGAGTCAATGGAAAACACCAAAACCGTCAGAAAGCTCATTCTCGACGACAGCTTGTTCCACCTTCGCAAGAGAAGGTCCTGACCGACTGGTCTATATTCTCAGCAATGTCTGCAACTCCACTCGCACCAGCTATGTTGCGGTCTCGTGTACTCCAGATGACTGGAATTGTTCCAGGCAAAAATTGGCCCAAACGCTTCATCGCGCGTCAAAAAGGGAAATTAACGAGTGGTACGTGTCGCTTATGCTTCAAGGTATGGTATTTTAGTAATGAATGGGTTTTTCAGCAAAGCCGGTGGGTCTCGACCCCAAACGAGCGCAGAACTTCAACCGTCCCATCATCAATCACTATTTTGACCTCCGCGAACAAATTGAAGATAAATTCGACACAATTCCACCTGACCACGAGTGGAATATGGATGAAAAGGGAGTCCAGCTTGGGGGAGGTCGCAAGAATAGCGGACATAAGTTTATATACCCAGGTAATTCCAAAATGCGCTATCGCCTTCGCAACACGGGTTGACCGCCCATAGTGCTGGGTATGTTATCTGCCCGGCTAAGTCCGGAGTGAGCCTCCAGATTTTTTGTTACAGCTCTCCTGAGACGAAATCGAGGTTTAATGTTACGAGATTTGACATGTGCGTAGGCCTCTATGTTTTAATAAACTCTGTCTCTTCAGAATTTTGAATATGCGACTCGATGAGGCTCAAGAAATGAATATGTTATCTGCCATCAGCCAATGTTATCTGCCAATGGCAGATAACATTGGCCTACATCGAGCGCTTTCCTGGACTCATTTCTTATTTATAAATTATGAAAATTTACAAGTGCATAGAAGCACCTATATTTATTAAAACTGTCTCTTCAGAATTTTTTGGTGAAGCCCAGAAGCGGTGAAATACTGTCCGATATCCTAGTTATGCTACCTGCAAAGTCTCAAAAAGGTCTCAAATGTTCTACATACTCTCCTGGGTTCAAATCATGCCTTCAGAGCTCAAAATCTTACTGGAGGGTAGTAATGTATTTGGATAGGATATCTGTCTCCTTACAATTTCATTTTCCTGCTGCTGAGCCACGCAGAACATCGAAATGTTATCTGCCATAGCCAATGTTACCTGCCATTACCGGATTTGGCACTTGATGTGATCCACCACCTTCCTACGGCCTCTTCCACAACGCGGGCTCGCATTTTCTGTAGATAAAAATAATGTATATGCATTGATAGAATGTCCATATTTTTTTTCTGACAGATCTGTCTGATATTTTTGAGCCCCCAGTCAAAATCACGGCCGATCCGTGTAGATAAAGGCAGACTCAGCAAATGATGCGCGCGAAGCGCGCTGAAAAAAAACCGTGAAAATTAGTAAATATTGTTCCGAGGTAAAGCACTTCGAATACTGCCTATGGGATCAGAAAAATAAGAAGAAGTCATATATTTCCTTTGAAACTCTCTTTTTCTACCTTTTTTCCCTCTTCTTTCCTCTTTCGGATACCCAGTACTATGGGGGGAGAACCATAACACGAACTGTCCGTGTCTTCGACCGGCCCGGTTGTAGCGCCTCGTTATATGCGTCGAAGTAAAGCAGGTGGGTACCTAGAATATCAGGAAGTAATTGACCCTGGCTGCCTTCCCTGCATGCATCAAAAATGATGAGGAACAATGCAAAAAATGCAGAAATAACGGAGAGGCGCTTATCTTACCGTAGGCCATTTCCTTTTAAGAACATACAATTTTAAGGCCCGACTGGCCAGCCGAAATCAGCCGTGTCCTTGGCAGGTACACTGCAATGTGTTTTCGGGAACGGAGATGTTCTTGGGGTTTAAATTTCAGAGTGAAATCACTCGGGAATCACGAAAAATGGATCCGGGAACACGAAATAGTTTCGGGAAAGGTTAAAAAAAAAATTCGGGAATTCCAATTCTTTTGGGGAATGGTGAAATATGTTCTTGGGAATGCTAAGTGCTTTCGGGAACATGAATTTTATTGCATAAGACTTCAGATAGAGTATTAGAAACCATATTGAAATGTCCGGGAAACGACAAAAATTGTCCGGAGTGTTAAAAAAAAGTTAATGTTCTCGCGAATAATACTTCCCCACTTACCCCGCCATAAATGATTTCAACGCATTTCCCTGGACATCCCTGCGACGCACCTGAGCCCAGGGAAGTGAAGTGAATCCGAATCGATTTCAAGTGTCGGACGGTTATATGGCGAAGAAAAACAAGAGCACGGACCGCCGGCGCTGATATTTCAAGATTATGGAGTGCTTCAAAGGAAGGAATATTCGTCGACAGAGGTCTGAAGGTCGAGGAATCATCTAGAGCAATCGACAGGCTTTTCAAAGACATCAGCTCAGAGAACTTCTTCAGGGTGTCCTGTGGAAGTTCTGCGCTGCGACCGTAAATCTCCAATGCTTCCAATTTGCTGAATCGATTCACAATGTTCAATGACATGGTGGTAAATCGACCGGTAAGGGCCAGTTTTCGAAGACTTTTCGCTTTGATACAGACGCTCTGCAACAGGGATCCTGTGACGCTTTCAACCGAAGGGGTAATACCACCCAGAGAAAGCTCGGAGAGTGGTGGTGCAAGAGCGAGAAACAGACCCGGCAGGTTTTCGAAGCCAATCCTTGCAATGTCTGGGATGATCAATTCCCTAAGAGCGGGAAACAAATAGGAATGGCGAAGCTGGATGTAGGTGTAAATATACGGCGAAACCACCCGATTCATGGGTCGAAGGTCAAGTCGCCTTATATGCTGGCCATAAAGATCCAATCTTTGAAAGTCTTGCTCTTGAACAAGTCCGTGCATATTCTATCTAGTTTCAGGTTTAATCATTGGCTGTAAGAATTTCATGACTCACGTAAACATTCCCGTCTCTCCTCAGAACTGGGATGAGTTGCAACAAAGGAAGCCATGAGTCCATCGATCTCCACAAGATGGTCATGGCAGGATCAAAGAACGCGGTCGAGGTCAGCGACGCCCAGAGGAGATGCTGGCTGTCTGGGAAGGGAACGCGCGAAGGTGTATTGGTGCGTAGTTGCGGCACGTAGAAGAACGCGAAAATAACTTCCAGGATATCAAGGTTAACGAGTACCCGTGATTGAGCAGATGCCGTGGCGCCCTCCGAGGACGAAAAGCCTATTCCGGCATTCACTGATGTACCCTGGGCATCATCACTTGAAGTACATGTGTTGCTGCATTGGCAATTGTCCGTGAACAGCAAAGAGTTTGGAGTCTTGGACACTTACTGGCCACTGAATTGAGTTGTGCTAGTGTCTCCTCCAGAATCAATTGAGGTGGCATTATCCGCGCTGACTGAGGCGGAGAGCAAAGAGGCTTGATTCATAGTGAAATGAACGAAGGAGAAGTAGTAGTGACTGTCACGGTGATGGGCGATGATCAAGTCAAGCGCCTACGGAACCCTAACCTACTCTCAGGTAACTCAACCAACGCGGGTCCGACTCTCCATATTCCTAGCTTTACACAAACTTCCCTCCACCTCCAACATGCTCTTAATCCTAGCTTTCCTCTACCTCTTCCACAGTGGCACGAGCGCGGTGCCCGTCTTTCATGTCGTCCGTGAAGCCATTATCCCAGATATGAACCTCCCCGCCAGCCAATGTACATGTCCCAGCCAACAGCGATCCATTTGGGATATCCTCTGGAGCTGCCTCGCTACTATTTTCGCGTGCACGTGGATCTCTGTTCACCCCAATATACCCCCGTCAGAGGAGAAAGAATGGAAAATTAGATTACGACGGCTGGAAGTTATGGTCTGGGCAATCATTGCACCAGAGCTCATATTACTGTGGGCAATGAAACAGTGGTACAACGCTCGTGCAATGGTGAAAAGATATCGCGGTGCGCAATTCTGTCCGTTTATGAAGTTCTCTGACCCTGAGATCTGAGTGACCTGATTTTCAGGTCACAGATGGACGAAGACCCACGCATACTTCCTTGAGATGGGCGGGTTCACCTTGTTCGAAGGAGGCAAACCGAAGCGCGTGCTCTTGCTCAATGAAATGGAGAAATTACTCGAGGACGGCAAAATCGACCTCCCCGACATCACAGAAGAAGAAATTCGGGACCGCAGCAAAGGCGACGGCCTAGCCAAGGCGCTCGTTGTCGGACAAACATCTTGGTTCGTTGCTCAGTGTATAGCAAGACGAGCCGAGCGGCTCATTCTCACCGAGCTTGAGTTGGTCACGGCCGCTTTTGCAATCCTCAATGGAGTCATGTATTTTCTGTGGTGGAACAAGCCTCTTGATGTTCGGCGTCCAGTACCGGTTCATATATTAGATCAAGCCAAGCCTGTGGAAGAACGCTTCAAGTTTAAAACAACGGAGAACTATGGTTTGCTTTTCTACCTTCTCTACTTTTCATTTATGCTAATTTTCATCAGCAATTACACTTTGGCCATGGGATGCAATATTCTCCCTTATATGCGGTCCTTCCACTGTCTTGGCCTCTTTCCTGACGTGGATCTCGAAAATCCGTGATATCAACTCGAAGTCCCTGCAGAAGGCGGCGACAGCTACCATCGTCTCGCCTTGGACAATACTTTGGGGCCTTTTTTCGCGACTCGATGATATCTATGAACCCAGCGATGAACTAAAGGTTCCAGGATCTGTTTCGACCGTGTCGACGTTTTATTCAAGCACAAGCTATGCCGGTTCATTCACTGATGTTGAACTCGTCCTATCATCTGCTACCGCAATTATAGCGACGGTATTCGGAGCTCTCCATTGTGCTGCCTGGTCTTTCGCATTTCCGACTCATATAGAGTTGATAATTTGGCGCACCTGCTCTGCTCTCATCTCAGTCATTCCTCTGGGGATGCTATTACTTTTTCTTACTTATTTTCCGGGTCAGGATACGAAACCTGATTCTACATCAAAGAGACTCTTCGGTATATTATGGTTCATTTTATCTATTTTCTTATTCTCCCTCCCTATCTATGTCATTGCACGCCTCTTTTTGCTTGGGGAGGCCTTTGCAGCCCTCAGATACCTTCCACCAGATGCCCTCGCGGTTGTTGATTGGCTCTCATTTCTTCCTCATATCTAACCGATATCGACACTTAGTTTCCGGTGTACAACAAACCCAACTTTTGACAATCCAAGATGCATTTTACCCGTCGCATCGGCAATGCGACCAATCCTTCATTTAGGTAGTTATCCGCTTGGTACAGAAATCATCCTTCAAATGCCAACTCAACTTACCCTAGACCCAACTTTAGCCCCTCACAAATCAAACCAGTGCGGCTGCACATGCAAACGTATCAACACCGACACGAGTACGCATAAGTCGTACCCCCTTCCCCTCGCAATTGTCTCCTTGTCCAATAGTGAACGCTCTTTCCAACGCCTTGCGCGACGCTATTCAACTCTCAGACGAGTCGGTACATAAATTGTGCGCATGTCATTGTCAGTGATCACTTTTGGACATCCTTTGGAATGGCCTACTTATTTATTTTTGGTTCATGGATTCTCTATATGCCCGAACATGTTTCATCTCCCGCAGAGCTGACGATCTGGCGCGTTCGTTCTGCTACAATTTCAGTTATTACATTCTTTGTGTTGTCTTGTTTAATTACTTGCTTCGGGATGAAGTATTAAATTCGTTTCGCCATGCCAGAGAGCCTTTAAGATACTACTGTGTCTACCCTTGACCATATACACTATTGTACACACCTTTTTCTCCGAGTCGGAGTCGGAGAGGCCTGTAGACGCACGTTTCGTTTTCAAGTCGACTGCGGACTCGGATTCATTTTATCCTTCGACTTGTTTCGGGTATATTGAGGGTAACTTGGGTCTTGACTAGTATCCCTACTTCACGACCCAACCGAAACCCTGGCCTCTCTAACGACGCTCATTCAGAAGTCGGTGAAGAACTGCACCTTAAAGTAAAAATCACGCATTTAGCAGTGAACGGGTCCACCTTTATTTACTATAATTTAGAACGTGTACAAAACCAAAAAATCGTACAGTGTATCATTTCGCATTCACATGACTTGAATAATATCGTTTACCGTCAGAACACAGCCGCAGGTACATTGAATCTCGCCTGCAACACTGTGAAACTCACTACAAAAAGTAAAAGTCTTGCCCTCTTATCTAATCCACCGTCTATCGGAGATTCCGGACTTTTAATATAGTCGTCCTGCAAGGCTTCGATAGTCTTCCAATTCATAAAACCCAACGCGTCCACCCTATCCTTCGTAATTCGATTCTTCAAGAAGGCCTGCAAGGGTGACAACCCGTTCCCGGTAATGTCTCCATTCTGCTTCGGGCGAGAGATCGGAACATTATATTGTAGTTTCTTCCGGAGATAGATCTCGTCTGTGATATAAGGCTTCACGGCTTGCCTGAGTATCCATTTCTCATTGAACGACCACTGGCCAGTCGGCGTCTTTTGAGGCATGATCTTCAACGATCTGAAATTCATGGCGTTAATTGACCGATGCTCTGAGGTAGCATTCTGGGGGACATACGGAGGCAGGTTATTCATATACTCGACGAACTTGTGGTCCAAAAATGGCTGGCGTCCCTCGATGGAATTGGCCATTTCCGGACGATCGCCAACTTGATTTAGAAGTAGCGGGAGACTCGTATGGGTGGAGGTGTACTACAGTCGTAAATTAGGGAGAATGCAGGAAAGAGCGGAGGACACAAACCAAAGCGCCGTGTAAGGGATGCCAGCTCCCATTTATAGCTTTTTCCCTCGCCTCCGGTCGCAATCCGTCCACTATAACCATTGTATGGTCAGGGACCGAGAATGTTTCCAGGGCAAGTGGATGGAACAATTTAACGGGGGCGCTCATTGTGGCCCACACTCTTGGATTGCTAATCCCTCCCACCATCGACCGAGCCAGCTGACTGTCACTAAGCGACATATCGCCAAGGGAGGTGTGATCCTGAGGTGGGGGCATGCTTTCGATCATCTTCAAGATAAAATCTGTCTCAGGAGAGGAAGGAAGAGGCAGCCCATGCAATGAAAGGGATTTGTCGGCAGCGCGAAGGTAGTCCAAGACGTGGAACGAATATCCCCCCAAAACCTCGTCTGCGCCTTCGCCAGTTAAGACCACCTACCAGGTCATTAGTATCAGACGAGCCAACGCATTTGACGCAGAAACCAAACCTTGTAACCTTTGTCTCGAGCGTGCTCGGAAAGGATGAGCTTGCCACAAGCATGAAGTGTGTAGACAGGTTGCTCGATGTGATACACGGCCTGCTCGAATTTCGAAATAAGATCGGCCTCTGTGGGTGTGACCATGTTGATATCCGCCCCAATCGTTTCTGCCATCCGTTTCGCGACTGGTCCTTCATCCAGGTCTTCATGCGCTGAACCATATCATGAACAAAATCAATTTCCAGTTTTGATGAACCACCGAAAATATTTACCAGGAAAAGCCAGCGTAAATGTAACCACCTTCGCCAAAGGGTCCGTCTCCTTTAACAGTTTGGAAGCAATACCAGCAATCGCTGCACTGTCAATACCACCACTGAGGTAAATGGCCATCGGTACATCTGAACGGAGCCGGGCCCTGACTGCGTCGACAATAAGGTCCCGTGCACATCGTATGATATCTTCAAGTTGGCGGGTTTCGACAATCTGAGGGTTAGAATAGGATTGATCCCAGTAAGGTTCGATCTTCAAACGCCCAGTACGGGTGAAGGTAAGGTGATGGGCAGGGGGTAGCTGCAAATACATATTAATAACTGTATTTTGTGAGTGAACCATAAATATTGACTTTGTAAACCCCCTTGAAGACTGTTCGATCATCGTTAAATTCTCCCATTTCAAGGATGCTTTGGACGTCCCATTGTGCTTTCCAGCCGAACTCTAAGAGGGCCTTCATCTCGCTGGCCATTATGAGGCGCCCATCGATTAAAGTGTAGTAAAGGGGCTTGATGCCAAATCTGTCTCTAGCAGCGAAAAGTATTTTTCGCTGAGAGTCATATAGCACGAAAGCAAATTCTCCCCGAAGATAATGAACAAGGTTGAAACCGTAGACTTTGTATCTGGGGAATGGTTAGGGTCATGCTTTGGGTGAAAGAACGAAGACCTATCTTACAACTGAATCACTAACTCCGAATCGGAGGATGTTTGAAACATAGCGCCATTCTGCTCCAGCTTTTGACGGAGATCTGTATAATCGTAGAGTTCTCCATTAACGACAGCACGGAGATAGCCTTCGGAATCGCGAAGAGGCTGGTTTCCCCTTTCTAAATCGATGATCGATAACCTAGCACTTCCAAGGCCTGAAATTGGGAATGAGATCGAACATCAACACAGTATTTTAGATGTTTCCTACCCAGGCGACTGTCGTCGGAGATGTAATACCCAGTAGAATCGGGCCCACGATGACCCAATGCCGACACAGATGCACGGAGTTGACAAATGAGGGCGGTAGCGTCTGGTGCAGCAGGGGCTGCAAGGTAGCTAGCTGTGATACCACACATTGTAGAATTGGGTAGAGTTTAGTGTTCGTCCAAAAGGAAAGGGGAACCTGTAATTAGTGATGTGCCGGCTTTGGCCTGGAGGCCAAGGCCGGCCAAAGCCAGCCGCCAAAAGCCAGGCCAAGCCGAGCTTTTTGCACGGCTTTCGACAGCCTGTGGCCTTGGCTTCAATTTTCTATAATTGCTCGTAAGAAAGACTGAGGCTTTGCTGGTGCTGGTGGTCATCTCCAAAGCTCAGGATCGAGTGTGCTCTGAATCCCAGGAATTGCAAATCAACTGTTGTTAAATTATCTTATTTTAAGCCATCGTCGTACAAGGACATTATACTCTAAATAGTGACCAAGTGACTAGATACAAGATTCCATTCATACTTGCCAAAGTCCTTGACAAACTGGTACCTGTCGGATATGATCCACCTCTGGCTCATCTCAGGCGCGCCGCAATCCCGTGGTTCTCCCTCCCATAAAAATTCTCAGAGTCGCGTTTGAGGAGAGATTGTATCAGTGGTTCATGGTCGAGGTTGCAGGGCTGAAGGGTTGAGCCGAGTTTGGCGATGGGTGGTAGCACTAGGCAGGTGGCGAAATGTTGTCCAGGTGTCAGGCAATGCTTGGGAAGGTGTAAATAAGGTGAGCAGCATTCAAAACTGATGATAAGCTGACACTTACCTTGTCATTGGTGGAATTCCATTAATGTTGAGTCGCCCAAAGCGGAACATGGACAACTCAACGTGGAACTTTGAAATTGCGACGTCGTTGTATAGGGCTTCTAGAAACGAGGTATGTAAGTTATTGACATGAGCCATCGAGACGGACTGCTTTCAACACATGTTTTACACCCGCCGAACATTCCAGCCGCCCGTCGCTGACATGCCCGCCTGCCTCTAGCATGCTCATCCGCGTTATGTGCCACCTTTTTCCGCTTCCCAATCACAGGTTCAGCTGCGGGCCAGAAAGTACAGGCTCGACGGTGGAGCCTGTACTTTCTGGCCATTTCTGCATCGCCAATTCCCTATTATGCCACCCGGTTCAGATCAAAGTGTGATGAATCAGAAAGTGTGATGAACCGAAAAGTGTGATGAACCACTCAGAGAACGCCATGTAGTGAAGGCAGTGAAACGATAAATTGCAATGGAAGTTCCATGTATGAGAGAAATCTCGCGAAAGCCTTCGTTTACCTTAATGGGGTTTAGTCGGAATGCGAGGTCATAATCATAGATGACCCCACTGCATACTGAACTGCTTACTAGGGTTATTCCAAGCCGCCGTTCTTGGACTTCTGCTTGTGACAAACCCTGCGTCGCTTCAACGAGTTCCGAGGCCCGGAGATACGTTCTAAAACTGTTTCATTGTGCTTCTTATTCACAGTATTGACTCTAGTGTTAGGCTGGCTAACTTCTTACGAGTGAGCGCGTGACCACTCACCAGCGTCTATTTTTCTCCCTTCCCATGATGCATCGTGAGAGTCAAGCTTGAAGTCCATAAAGCAAATACTTACCGAAAAGCACCGAGTCCGTCCATTACGGAAGTATTTGGATCGGCTGTTACGTAAGGCTGACTTGGCAGACTGCAGTGAACTTGTCACATCAGGCAGGCTCTCGAAGTTGACACCGAAGTCAATCGCATCTCATGTCACCGGAGTCGCCAGCCGCACGGGTAGAAGCTAAATGTTTACCCTTTGTGGTATATCGGAAACCAGCCCACGAGATCTCCGTGGAGAATATCGGCAATTTAGAAGTACCATTGGTCCTCTGGAATCGGGAAGATCATTTCGGATGAGTATCATGAAATCTTCTACTACAAGATTGGATCACTCTTGTATTGGTCCGTTGCGCCCATACGTACAAGATCATGAATCACGAATCAATTCTTGATATCTCGAGAGGGGGATGTCAAGGGAATGTATTTTCAGAGGTATATTTGTGTTTATCAGAAACTACATCAGAACCCTTCACTGGTGCAAGAAGGGAAAACTCCAAAGTCACGGATCGTGACTGCTGGCAACGTTCTTATATTCACTGACCAGTCGTCTCTACCACCTAGGGCAATTATTCCGGTCAGCATACCATGACCCCAGAACAACTTCTCGATGCAACATCTGTTGGAGCAGCTTTCGTGAGTGTCAGACATCCTCCGTTTATCTGTACTAACATCTCTCAAGTTCACCTGGCTCTTCCTCAACAGACACACTGTCCGCGGGGACTACGCAGTTGTATTCTATACGTTCACTATTGCTCTCTTGAATGTTCACAGCTATTGGTCGCCAGTTCTCTTCTCAGCATGGAGATGCGTTGGGATCTACTTCCCGAGCCTCTGCCTCATCACAGTGGCATATCGACTATCGCCACTTCACCCCCTTGCGAAATATCCAGGTCCCCTCTTATGGCGGATCAGCAGTATCTTTTTAGCATTATATTCTTTCACGGGAAAACGCCACCTTTTCATTGAAGAATTTCACAAGAAGTATGGCCCGATAGTTCGAATTGGTCAGTTGTGATCTTTCTGGTGGAAAACTTTTGATCATTTTCAATGTCTGTGTAAAGGTCCAAATAGTCTGACTGTGAACTCTGTTACCGCCACCTCTATTATCTACGGCTCGAAATATCACATGGAAAAGAGTGAATCGTATAACAAACCAGGACACGTAGGTGGGGTGTCACTCTTTTTCAAACAGACTCGGGAGGAATCCACGAAACGCAAGAAGATTTGGTATAACGCTTTCTCGGGTAGCGCGTGGGTTTCAGGTCCTCGTTATTGTGGAAATCCACTCATATCCTTGATAGAATTGAACACTACTTTGGTCCTTTGGAAAGGCGAACTTGGCAGTTAACAAATTGCATCGAAACCCGGACATTCAAAACCACCGGCATCGTCGACCTTTCCGAATGCCTCGCTCATTGGTCCTATGATTTTATGGTAGGCTAAATGTGCCACTCTTCTGCGTAAATCTTTTGACATCGACTTTAGGGAGAAATGGTTTTCGGTGGATCGAACGACCTCGTAACGTTTTAATTTCTTTCATCGTTGCGACTCGAGCTTATTCCTATTTCAGGAGCTCATGAGAAACGGGGACCCACACAGGCTCATACCTGCCGGGAAAATGGCGACAGCTATTGTAGATAGGTGCCCGCTTTACGTTCTTCCCATGTTTCACCATGTTCACGCTCACGATAGCTTTGGCCAAGCGTCATGGATTATGGAAATTCTGTGGCACCTGCCAGGAAGCAAGGCCATTCACCGCCTTCGCCTCTTGTCAGCCAATATGATGCGCAACCGCGTCAAAAGGAACAACGATGTATCAATTAAGGATGTTGCCTCTTATTTGGTATGGTTTAAGTTTGCAGCCTGAGTGAATTCTTCACATTACTGCTTTGTTGTTAGATAGAGGGCGACCGCTCAACCGGGGAAAAGATCTCAATGTCGGACTTGGAGGTTGAATCACTGGTTGCTATTCAAGGAGGTTCGTTGCATTTTTTTTCAAGTTAGGCAGACTACGAGTACTCATCTAATTAGGATCTGATAATACCGCGATGACCATGGCGTTGATCTTCTATTTTTTGCTTACCAACCCATCCTGCTTTGCGAGGCTCCAACATGAACTGGATCAAGCTTTCCCAGACCCGACAGTACCCTTGAGCAATGAAAAATTGGCTGGCGTCCCATACGTCGAAGCGTGTGTGACAGAGGCCCTGCGTTTGGCATCGCCCTTCTTCCTTCCCCGTATTGTTCCCCCAGGAGGTTGTACTATCGATGGAAACTTCATCCCCGAGGGGTCCGTTGTCGCTCTATCAGCTTACTCCCTTCAAATTGACCCCAAACACTTCTACCCGGATCCAATGGTTTGACGAAGATGGCTTTCTGCCTTTGTTTGTGTTAACAGCTTTGTTGTAGGCTTACAGACCAGAGCGCTGGCTTCCGGAATCCATTGGTCCTGAGAACATCACAAACAGAGCGGCATTTGTCTCCTTTTCATCCGGTAATGGCCCAACATTTCCTAGATCCAGAATAATTCTAACTCTCCTTTTCCTAGGACCATATGTTTGCGTCGCGAAAAACTTTGCCGTGCAAGAAATGAAGCTCGTTGTATCGCGGCTTGTCCTCACGTTTAACATGTCCCTCCCAGACATGTTTGACCCTAAAGCATTTTTCAAGGGCTTTGGGAACATGCGTACTTCAATGTTTGATCGTCCGTTATATGTCAAAGCCGTCCGGCGCTCGAACAAGACCAAGCTCGAGGCTTTAGCTCACTCGCCCCTTTAGATAGCTTTAGGAACTTTGCTCTATATCCAGGCGAAATAGACTTATTTTACTTACCTACTTTGGTACTTAAGCTATTTAAGACTCAGCGTGGACATTCCTTTCGTCGATGCATACAAATATCAGGATTCCCTAGAATATACTTATAGCAAGCCAAATCGCCGAATTTTCCCGATTTCGCAGAGAAAGCGGTTTTCCAAACGGAAGTCTGGTATGGTGCCACATACTGATGCGGTGTGGTAGGGATTGACATAGATCAATATACCTTTCATGTCACATTTGTCTTACACAATTTGAGAACGGTTTTTACTCGCTTTTTGGATTCTTCCTCATCTCACCCTCAAAGGCTCTTACAATGGGAACGCGACGTTCAATCTCGCCGGCGCCAATTCAAGCCAACACCAAATTCACACGCAAACGCGGGAGCCCAGTCGACATAGTCACCATCAATATTCCGAATTTGGCCATACAGGAGTCATTTTTGGAAACGCCTCTGCTTACGCTCGCTTCAGTATGTCGCGCGGCACACTCTCTCTCCTTCATCTGCAACTATTCGCATCCTATTACGCCCTCAACATATACCCAAAGTCTTGAAGGATTATCGGCATGGGTTCAAGATATGTTTCTTATTTTGCGTTTTCTCGTTTATCTTTTCAATTTCAAGTTATCTAATCTAGATTTATCATCTTTTCTAGTATTTCAAATTCACCTATCCATTCTCTCGGACCAGGCCTGCAAACACCGAAGGAGAGACAAGTCCCTGCGCTCCCATTCGTCGAATTTTGGCTGCGAACACCGTCGGGGTTCTGGTGTGCTGTCTGGTCAACAACTTTTCGCCAACATCGCGCCATTATTCCTCGTCTCAACGTCACCAGGTCGATGAGCAATTCGGGAGGAGTCTGTCCGGAAGTCTAGCAGGCTTGGTACGTTTTTATTTTGTCAAATTTCCACATGGACGCTTAGGTACAATCACTATCCTTGAATATTTTATTCTTTCATCGCACTCTTTCACATTCTGTCACCTTGCCAAGCACCGTAGAATTATTCCTATTGGTGAATCTTGTCTCTATGGCGGTCCGAGCGACCTTCTATCAGTTCTGGGACATTCCCATCGAATTTACCTCTTTCTTGGACTCTGAAATTCATCCCTACTGAGTGAGCGAGCCACAAAGACCTCAAGCCTCAAGAAAATCGGTCAAAACTATCAAACTACCTCAAATCCTGATTCGCATAGCTAAGTCTCTTCTATTTTCGTGGATCTATTGACTAACTTATTTCGCACTTTTCTACTTTACCTATCTACTCCTCTATAGGCTTCTTTCGACCTTTACAGTTCCCACCAGAGAACGCATTTCTCCACCACAACGGTCTCAATTGGATCAATCAGTTCACCGTCGAGTAATCATCGTATAGGTGGACATCAATCCAGTCATTACAAAACTTAGAAGTACCCTCATAGCTGCAATAGGATTCGAAGAAGATGGCTGGTGTAGTCATTCCTGGCCACACTGCCGCCACAACATAGTTAGGGCAGGATCAGTGATTGAAACCTGAGTCAGGAGGTTGTACAATTGTCTAGTATCTACATAGCACCATAGATCCTCACCGTCCAGAATTTCTGATATCATGATGAAAAGAAGCTACTGTACCATTCACCAACTGTCCGCTTAACGCGGCCTGACTCAGTGAACTGACGTGAGGTTGAAATGATACAGCAATGTCGTATCACACGATTTGCCAAGGCACCTATTTTAAGATGTAAGTACTATAAATAGATTTTAGATCTGAGTGCGTAAGACGTCCATTGGGGTAGCCGAGCTGGGTTGGATTGACTCATTAGAATTTTATTTTAATGCCCTCTTCATTTGTTTTTGACCCTTAAGGAAGTTCCGCGGCAGAAACTTACAGTAAACGTCCGGAAAGATCGAGGGTATGATTCTTCCGTTGCCATTGATCTGTGTGTTATTTTCTTCCGTGGTACATTTGGAAGGAAGGAAGGAAGGAAGGAGTGTTTGCAGAGTTTTGGAATCGGCCAAGGTCCGATAACGGTACCAGGCTTTATGATACCGGAATTGAAGCGGAACTGCCTTCAGTAATGGACGTCTGAACAACCACCCCTCCGAGTTAATGAATCACATCATGCTTCCTGAATGTATCACTTACCAATCTGCCACATTATTTTTAGCGTGAACGTCGAATGGCCTGTTGACGTGGGCTCTCACGCCTGATGCATTGTGGCCACTACATATGCAAGTCGACGTTCGTGATTCCTGGCCTGATTTTACCTACCGACAATTCCTGATCCCATTTACCCTATGATTGACCTCATTTCCCGCAACCTCACGGTAGCTCTGCTTGTTCATCAGTGGTAACAATGTCATTAACTTCTCCCTTTAGCTCCAAAACCCGAAAACTGTCGTCAAAGACGAACGTCCCTGGAGGTTTGGAATCCTTGGCGCTGCCAGAATCGGGCCTGCGGGAATAATTAAACCCGCTCGCAGTCACCCGAGGGCTGTGGTCATTGCAATAGCCGCACGAAGCAAGGAAAAGGCGCGAGTCTATGCAGAAACCCATCTCATTCCTCTCGTCCTTGACAGCTACCAGGGTATGTTCTCCCTTAAAGCTGAAATTAGCTAATTTTCGACTTGTAGATCTTGTCGACTCTCCTGAAATTGACGTGGTATACAACGCCGTGAGAATTTACTTTTTGCATGCTCATTAACTTGGAGGTCTAATCAATGTTCTTTCACCTAGTTGCCTAACGGGTTTCATTACGAATGGACGATGCGCGCTCTTGAGGCCGGTAAACACGTGCTCCTTGAAAAGCCCTGTACCAGTAACGCAAAGGAGGCCAGAGCCATCTTCCATTATGCGAAGGAGAAGGGTCTCATTCTCATGGAAGGATACCATCACAGGTAGGTCGACTTTGGCCTTGGGTCGTGATCTCCCTCATTCTGAGATGAAGGTTCTACCCGGCCTTGCACCGTGTCAAAGAGATTGTCGACAGTGGTGAACTCGGAAAAATACAGAGGATACATTCGGATCTCTGCCTCACAGCTGGGACGATTCTCGCGAAGGATGATTTTAGGTGGTATTACGATCTCGCAGGTGGAGCAACAATGGACTTAGGAGGTATCTGATCTTGACTCCTCCCATACTCGTCGGTAACTCACTGCACACTTTTTAGTCTATACACTCCTTTCAAGCAGATACATTACATCCGCCGACCCTATCGAGGTTATCGAAGCAACGTCATCCCCCTATGTCAAAGACTCTAGGATTGACCGTGCTATGACCGCGAGATACACCTTCCCATCTGATATCACTGCGGAAACCCTTGTCGACATTGCCATACCGCCTTCTCTGGGTATCATCCCTACTCCCCCACGCAATTCTCTTACTATCAAATGCGAACTCGGGGAGATTATCTACAGTGGTGCCGCCATGCCTCATTATTTTCACTCGATCAAAGTCAAGCCTACAAAAGGTTCTGGGCGGACAGAAAAGGTTTATAAGCCGAAGAGCGGTCCTGGTGAGCAGTGGTGGTCGTCATATCGCTATATGCTGGAATCCTTTGTCGACAAACTGGACGGGAAAGAGCCAAAAACATGGATTACTGCAGAGGAATCGATAACTCAGATGGAATGGATTGATGCTACATATTTAAAAGTATTTGTCTCCCTTGCTTTAGTTGGTTGACCGTGCTGACCACGCGATTGGCAGGCTGGATTGCCTCTTCGGCCCACGTCTACATATACTTCTCCGGGAGGTGAAATGCTAGTCTAGTTTTATTTGCGGCCCCCCTTGGTGTCGATTCGGCCTTCTCGGATGTGTTGTCAGCATCATGTGAATTAAAGCGCAAATTAGATAACTTGCACGTCCTCGAGCGCAATGTTTAAATGAAATCTTAATCTATCTTCGCCCTCCTTGGGGATTTCCCGCGCCGTTGAGCGCTGTCATAAATTCAGCTGGTTCTCTTTAGAGGCCAGTACAATTATCCGAAAAATCTTCGAAGCCAGATCACCCAATAACCTCAAGGACCGCACAACACCCAGGTAGAATGGGAATTGAGACTCACGCCGCCCAAGGCCAAGTAATGGCCAAATACGCTAATAAGGGATTGGCGACAACCTGAACCTAGAGCGTATCATAGTTACATAAATGTCAATATTATCACAGCCAGTCGTGGTATAGTTGGTAAGCGGCTCGGATGAGATTTCAACCGAATGAGCGTGTTAGTTCAATTCCGAAAGGGAGCAAAATTTTTGAGAACACCGGGACTTCATACCAATAAATTTACCGTGTTCTGATTTCGCAGCTGTTTGGCGCCGCAGGCGCGGGGCTTGTTTTTTAATCAGAAGAGATTGCACCTCTCCCCATCGGGGAGCAGTGCACGATGGGGAGAGGTGCAATCCTCCTCAGCTGCATCAGAAGCAATTTCCACAACACCATTACTTGCTCCATCAGTATTTCATCCAATTAAAATATTTTCTTTCCGAATTGCTAAACCGGCGTCTATGCAATGAAAATTCCGCGAAGTGGAAAAGCATGAAGACAGCCCATTTTTTATTGACCATAGGTTGCACCATCGCTCAGATTAGTAAAAACAGGGCCGCCAAAGACGAAATGTTGATTCAAATACTGCTTAATTTATCCCCCAAATCAGCATTACAACTCGAGCACTACATGAGCCCGAGCATCCGAGGGCGACTCAAGACTGGGAGCTCACGAAGTAAGCATCCATTTTTCTTGTTAGTAATGGTATTCCAATATTTACCTGTCCATTCACAATAGGAAAAAAAGATGCACTGAAGGAATCTTATAAAAATTGGCAACAGTTTGTATTTCTCGGCTATAGTTTAAATAAATTATATTGTGAGGTAAATACATTGCGAACGCGTCCTCCTAGTGTATTCACGCCGCAAGCGTGGCGCCGAAGGCGCGGTCAGGACCGGGGACGCTAGCGCAGCGAAAAGGCAGCGCAGCGAAGAGGATAGCGCAGCGGAAAGGGGGGGTAATGGGATGCAATCCCACATGAAAAGGCAGCGCAGCGTAAAGTGGGGGTACTGGGGGATGCAATCCCCCGTGAAAAGGCTAGCGCAGAGAGAAGCCAGCGCAGCGTCGCGCCGCAGGCAAACAGGGGGTTTGGGGGGATTGCATCCCCCCAAGAGGTCTGGGTTTCCCCAGTCGTCGCGGCCGGCGCCGCAAAGACACGCCATCTCAGTAAAAATACCCGTATTCATTGATTTCAACTTCCTTCCCAGAAGCACCATATTTACAAAATATAAAACGATCGCAAGCAGGTTCTAATAAAATACCACCTCGCGCGGCTAATGCTCGCAATGCATATGCGCTCGCTCAACACTTACATAACACAACTTCAAACTCCCCTTATTAGTGCGACCATGCTATGTCGGTGTAATCTGGGAGACTTTCAATATTGCTCTTTCGTTCGCAGTAAGTAGATATCAACAAGTCTAGCAAACCGCCAGTGGCAATAGATAACTTGAGTTAAAACTCGTGAGTCCTGTTCTCGTGGTCACCAACTTTGTCTCGGCATGGTTTCTGAGCTTCTAAGTCAAGCTGGACTTATTTCTCCCAATGTCCTCGCCATTGTCTCTGTCTTTGAATGAATCGGCAAATTTCATCTGTAATGACTGTGAGAAATTACCGAACGGAGCGACTAATGGCCGTAAACTTACGGTGCTGACATGGACTTTCAATGAATTACTATTTGGATTCGACTGGGAACCTGCAACGTGGGTCATGGACATCACCTCCATGCCTCCAGCCTCACGTATAGACTGACGCGAGTTGAGCGTGGCCAGGAGGGAGTTAATGTACACTGTGTGACCACAATTTCAGTTGTTGGGATGGCAAGGCAGTGAATTGAAATAAATAAAACACACGTTTGGCCATCATAAAACTGAAAAACATGTAATAGAAGTCCTGAGGGTTTGTGACATACTATGGAGTGAGGGATTAGTCAGGAGGCTTCAAAAATGAGAGCTGAAATCGTGCACCAAAACCAAACTGATAATATTATCCACTGTTGTTAGGAGACCAGTCGTGATAAAGTACTGAATGAGCTTATAAATCATGTTATTTGACCGTTTAAACCCTGTGCGACTGGACCAAAGGAAGTACGCCAAAGTTCCGGTGATGTACAAGTCTGTTATAGAGCCAATAACGAAGCCGCTGACGGCAGTGGGCTGGAGATGCTATGAACGACAGGACTTCCGGACCAGACTGATAAACATACTGTGAGATCCTTAATGCGCGTGAACGATCTATCCGGTAGAAGGAAGGCTTGAATGGGCCAAGCTAAGGAAATCATTAGCTTTCACTATAGGGAAACCTTGCGGAAATGTGAGTGATACCATAGTCGACTCCTACATATGAACCACCATTTAGCAATCCTGAAACGTGTTTTCTGGTGTACACGTACCCAGATGTGCCATAACGAGAATCATCTAGAATCTGTGGTCAGCACTGTCGTAGACGAGAAGGTGGGTACATACAGCGGGAAGAGTAATGAGATAATTCTGCTTGCTCACTAGAACTAAAATAAGAAAAATAGGCCGAAAAAAAGAATTACTCACAGAAATGCAAACGCCAGACCATGAAGCTACAAAGCTAGTTGGAGCTGGTCATAAAATGTTTACGATTTCTTACCATTCAACCAGGAATGCTGCTGTTCCCTTGAAGTACATATAGGTCAGCGTTGGCCAGAAGGTCAAAGAGAGTGGCTTACATTGATAAACATGTGTGACTGGAAATTCACAGATGAACATTAAGCACTACGGTCTTCCTGGAAAGAAAAAGGTGACTCACAATGACGCTCCTGTAAGATTGATTGTAGGATTGATTAGCGTGTGTTGCAGCTATAAGAATACACCGGCTATACCAAACTCCAGATTGCAAGGCCACAGGATTGAAGAAATTCTGAATGAAGTAGTAGTATCCTACATGAATCAGAAGGACTTCGTGGAGGGTGTCGATTGCCCTATTTATTTAAGATTCATAACACACCAAAATGCAAATGACGCAAGTGGGCTCACAGAGTCGCGATAACCAAGAGTTTAATCCACATGGGGTCTTTGCCAGCGTTTAAGAAATAGATGAATGTCTGGAGGCATGTCACCCCGTAGAGCCTAGAAAATGGTAAACAGCTGGAACGGGGAAGCTGTGATATATGTGAAAACAGACATAGCAGAGATAACAAGGGCAATATACGCGACACCATAGGTTGAACCAAGGTTTGGAACTGGCGGAAGGCTCAAAGGAGGTCCAGAAGACATACTGCAAAGTAGATGAAGGTGTTTACAGGTGGAAATCACCACAAGATCTGAGCTGAGCGGATAGTTTATAAGGATAGCCAGGAGCCTCCGCCTTGCGAAGTACTTGCGCTCCGTCCGGCACCAATTTAACACATGTGTAAGGTTAAAACGGACTCACGTCCATCTACCTGCTTGATATTCATCATAATCAAACACAATTGAAACTGCGACTGGCTGTTCACACAGAGAAGTGATGGCACAGCGAAATTCGAACGGACCGGCATTTGAATTCATGCCAGATATTCTAAATTTGGTGTTTTACTTCAGGGGTTTCAAGGCAATCTTGAACCACCAAACAGACAACACTCGAATCAAAGATTTGATGCCTTGTGGCGCTCGAAACTATTTCCCGGTGGGGTACCTAAAAATATTGAGCGTTGTGGGACGGGAAATCATTTCGAGCGCCACTATTAACCTGCCGTCTCGCCGAACAGCTTCCTTGGAGGCTGTTCTCCCCGAAATATAAATAGCCTGTCGGCAATGCGGCGCATTGAATCGCGTCTTAAATCTGCCACGCGGGGTATGTGTGGTTCGGTTCACCTTGCAACTCCTCACAGCCATAGGAATACTATCCAATGGAAAGTGCGGAAGGGTCCTTCGAATCAGCTCTGTGTCCTTCGAGAAGGATGCAAATTAGTACATCTTGTTGAGATAGAATCTGAGCTCATTGGTAAAACGGTTCTTCGTATAACTTCACGCCAGTTCTCTCATACTGGTACTTAGGACATCAACCATGGCTGAAGAAACGACACCCGTGTATCCAGAAAATACAAGTACGACACCCTCCGAGAGCGTCGAGAAAGAAGTAATACAACGGGAGCCTCAAAGACGCAAAAGGGACACCGCATTTTGGATGGTTTTCGTTGCAGGATGGGCCTGCGATATGCTATCTGCACTTGACTTCGTGAGCGCCGTCCGCTAGGACTTCAGTTCCGAGCTCTAAAAAGATTCCAGACTGCTGTTTCTACAATTTTACCAACCGTTGTTGAAAAGCTGGACGGAGACGATTTCATATGGGCTGGAAGCGCCTACGCTCTGGCGTCTACAGCTTTCCTACCAATGTGTGGTGGCCTGGCATCGACTTTCGGCAGAAAACCTGTCCTCCTGATTTCCATTGCCTTCTTTGCGATTGGTTCAGCCATATGCGGCGCAGCTCAAAACATGAACATGCTAATTGCTGGCCGGGGTTAGTCGGTTCAAATATCGATCCTAATCTCCTAACGGAAGCTCTTTCTTGTAGCCCTTCAAGGTTTCGGTGGAGGAGGATGCATCGCGGTTACAGAAATAATTTATGCTGATCTCGTACCCTTGACGGAACGAGGCTTTTTCTTGGGTATCAATGCAACGTACGTTGTTCTCCTCTCTTCCATTCGGTCTACTTTATCCTAAATTCCTGGCTCAGCGTTTGGGCATTCTCCTGGTGGGCAAATTTATCTTCGCCGTAATCCTCCGTTTAACCTTGTTATAGCGGTGTTGGCCCTACGATAGGCGGTAATGCTTTCAGTTTAACACTCCTCCCATCTGGACTAATAATTACTTTAGGGGCACTGGCGGGTTCAGGATCCTGGCGCTGGCTATTTTGGCTCAATATTCCCGTCTGTGGAATCGCTTTTGCGCTCGTTTTTGTATTCCTTCGGGTCAAAGCACCGAAAACGGGGTTTAAGGAAAGCATGACAAAGATTGATTGGGTGTAAGCTGTCCTCCCTATCTTGAACCGTCTCCCTGACTTTTTACCTCCAGAGGGAACATATTCATTATTGGAAGCACTGCATCAATCGTCCTAGCTTTGACTTGGGGTGGCTTTAAGCATCCCTGGTCATCTGCTCAAGTTGTCGCCCCACTCTGCATTGGAGCGGTTGGCATTGTATGTTTCTTCCTCGTTGAGGTGTTCTGGAGCACAGAACCGACGGTTAGTTTTATCTCTCATGTTCCGCATCAGTTCACTCAATGCCGAACCAGATGCCGTGGCGTGTCATAGGAAATCGTACTTCGTTTAGCGGGTATGTCCAATATCAATGGGTCTTTATATCGCCCAATAATTCTGGAATAGGTATCTTCAGACCCTCTTCCATGGGATCGTCTGTATAGCGGTGGTTTGTGCGGACAACTTCCCTCCCGATATCTCGACTTTCCCTGATTGCTTATAACAGATTATCTCCCTGTCTACTTCCAAGCTGTTACGCTGGCGTCACCACTTCGTTCTGGAGTGGACATGTTTGGATTAGCGTTCACAATCGCTCCTTTTGCCATCGTAACCGGGGCGTCTGTCCAAATATCGGCCAAATACCGTCCTCAACATTACATTGGCTGGGTATTGATCGTTATCGCTTTCGGGTTGCTATCCATGCTCGACATAGATTCACCCAGATCGTGGTATATCGGCTTCCAAACCATTATGGGTATTGGGCTCGGTGCGATTTGGGTAGGAACGCAGTTTCCAATTCTGGCTCCATTGCCGTTTAGCAACAATGCGAGGGCCTTGGCCTTCTTTACGTTCGTGAGGAGTTTCGCTCAGGTAATCAAGTTAATGCTTTATATAAGGAAATTTGGCTAACTTGGTTCGCAATAGAGTTGGGGAGTCGCCATAGGTGGCGCTGTACTCCAGAATAATCTTTCTCACAAACTTCCTCCTTCGTTCATTTCGCAATTCCCGGCAGGAGTTCAAATTGCTTATGGCGCGATACCTAAAATACCGTCCCTTCCTCCAGCAATACAGCTCGAGGCCCGGATAGCCTTTTCGCAGAGTTTGCGAACATTGTGGAGAGTGATGCTTGGGCTGAGCGGGGCGGGACTTTTAAGCGCCCTGTTGATGCAAGAGGTTCCAATGAAGGTTATTAGGGATGAACAGTGGGATTTGGAAGAAGCAACACCGAAAGCAGGATCTGAGACAAAAGGGTCACCGCATGCTCAAGCCTAAACATACATAGTGTATATCCTCTGTAGCCACCGATTTACTCATAAGCTGTGTTGATTTGTTTATGAAGCAACCGGGAGTACTTATTTAAGGGGCTGGACGTGGATTTGAAGATGTTCTGCCAGTGAATCCAAATCTTGGGAGACAGGAAATATTTCTTTTTGCTGTGTGAAGTGCAGAACGGACGAGAGATGCAAGAAAACTGATCTTAACCGACAGTCTAAGCGTAAATCACAGCCATAGTTCATTACACCTTGAATCCGTGAACTCCATACATAAAATCGAAGTACCTCTCTTCACCTATATCACGGTCTGTCTAGGAGAGACTACTAAATTCCCACTTTTCTTGGCCCATACCTGCGGGGCACGACGTTAATTCAATGCAAGCTCCTATTTAGTAGTCACCAAAGTATACGAGCTCTGGAGGCGGATGGGCCGTAGAGATACAGGTTGAAAGATTAGAGACCGTACAACACGCAGATGGCCGAACTCCCTCTTTTAAAATGAAGCGGCCTGAGACTGACAAGCCATTCATGTCAATTTTATCGATCAGATCACCCACAGACTGCACCACGAATAATAAATTTCAGTGAGCGCTCATTTTTTGGTCCAAGAACTCGAAAGACGAGAAGTTGGTGTAAGTAAATTTGGGGCTCTTCTGTATTTTCCACGAGGGTAGTATCTCACATATACTCCAACTCCTGATGTTCTTTCTTGGTTCGTTTCCTCTACTTATAACTCAACGATGTTGGAACGAGGAATACGGACGCTTCGTCACTAGATCGTCGGCAGAACTGCCAAGCAATGAATTAATGACGGCTCACCCAGAATATACTCATGTGCATCACAACATTTCGGGTGAGGCGGGCATATTAAAATAACAATAACAACCGCGGAGTTCCCAGTGTAGAAAGTACTTAGAAATCTAAGCAGCCGCGGAGTTCTCAACAAGGAGTTTTAAAACCTTATTGCTTTCTCCGGAGTATCAATTTCCAATCCTTCTTTAAGCCTTCCGAATCAGCCGGAGAAGTTGGAAACATTTCATCCTTAGAACAACAGCCGAGTAAATTCCGAAATTTAAGCGGCACCAGAAGCAGAATGTAGCACGCCATAATAGAAGCGATTGTTGGTCGTTCTCAAGCTTCCTGCCAGTGAGGAAGAGCTGAGACGTCCACATCGCATCATCTTTTTTCTGGATAATCATATTTGGAAACCCGGCTTTTCGTGGCCGTCCTTAGCTATCACGAAAGTATCGTGAGCCATCAGCGGCATGAGTCGGCAGGCGTCCACTGCCCTCGCTATCGTGAATATTGAGCTCGAACCCGGGGAGATGGGCTTAAAATAAACCTGAACTGTGCTATTATGCATTTACTGGTCTGAAAAACTGTTTTTACTTATCATTTCTACCTGCGGTCGGCCAGAGGCTTGCTCGAGGACTTCCCTCTTCTCAGGACATTCCAACCACAATAAAACGGTGAAGTAAGTGCCCTAAATTTTACTACACATGCAATAGGTTCAGCTTAAATTTTAAGTGCTCAAAAGACTGAGTAAAAGCACGAAATTGCTGGTAAACCAGCTCGATGTCGAAAACGACGACAATGCCGCAGACCTGCCGCTGATGGCGGCACGCGAAGGAATTCGTGATCCCCCGATGACTTCCCTTTTGGGAGGGGTTCCTCCAAAATACGACAGTGCTACATTTCAACGGCCGAGTTGGTTGAACTGAGTTTACTGCTCATGTCCTGTGGAAAATATAGAAAATCGCTCCAGGAGCCGGTTTATGATTCGACAAGCTGTATGTAGTTTCGGAATATACTATAAATACGGTGGGGCCACCGCCCATAATGAAAACAAGCCTTGAAACGAGCTACAGAGGAAGCTTCTTCCTGAACTGCCAAGGTTCAAAGATCCTCCCTGATTCACCTTGATGAGGAATGTTTGCTAAATATAGAGTGGCGTTCGGTATATGTAGGATGGAATATTTCCTTTTGAGATGCAGCGCTCAGGGAGGAGTAATCTCAGAAGATGGACGTGTCAATCAGAACGTCCTAAAAGCAAGGTAGACACCACTTTGCTACGAGGAGTCATTCAGATATCAAATGGTTGCATATGGCAGGAATTATCCTTGGATTCTGTGCTTCCAATCTCAAGAGAAGGACCTGATATAGTACCTGCTCAGGGTATCTACTGGAGTATTATGGCTATGCTCAACGTAATTATTCAAGATTGTTCGCAAGATGTCTTCTCGCTAATAAGGGTGCTCAATTCTAAAAACTTGGTTGGATCAACTTGTGGTCAACTCGAATTCCCAATCGGGATTTCGAAAACGGAGGCTGTGCTACGGCTAAGCGAGAGTTAAGCGAGCTAAGCGAGAGGTGGTTGATGTCAGTCAGCTCTTCCTCCTCAACTTGAATATGTTGATGTCAGTCAGCTCTTCCTCCTCAACTTGAACTCCAACAGGTTTCGATCCTCTGCACTACCCTGGCCTGTTGACATGGCGCTTGGTTTCATTGTTCGTGAGATATTTTCTTGCCTACTGCTAATTGACCGGCATGACGTTTAATCTGCTGAAGCGTCTACCTAAATAATTCGTTTCGCACAAGAACAGGTCAATCTCCAATTAAGCGACTGGATGTTAAGGGTAAGATATCACCAATTTTCCATCGAGCTAATTTTTGAATGTATGTGTGCGAGACAACTTTGACTGAAGACCGACCGAAGCGATTGTTGATGATAAAACAGTTAGCAAAGACCGAGGATTTGATACAACCCAGAGTGTTATTTATGCAGAGAGATGCCACATGGATCCAGAATGTTTACTGGAAGGTCTGTGTTCCAACCGTCGATTTGTAAACTTCCAGTTGCTGGTTAAACTGGTTTACAGAGCTAACCGAATCGATGGGAATGGTGATTTGACTAACTTAGCATTGATCCGGAGCGTTCGCGACGTCAGAGTCGTTTTGAAGAGATGGCGCAAACCTTTCAACCAATGAAAAGATAGAAGGAGGGGTAGTTCTGAAGAGTGGCGGTTCTCTGGATAAACGAACCTAGGGATATTCATATTAAGGGGTACTTTGATATAGAAGCTGGGTATCGGGGCTGTTGCTCGTGTTCGTATTGGGATCATGCCGAATGAAGTATGCGGGAGGAAGGAGACCGGGTCAACGACCGCAAGCGCATCTGGAAGGAGATATCTCAGCTTAGCAAAAGCCTCTCCAAGCAAAAGGAGGCCCGCGGCAGCATATGCAGGGAGGCAATGTAGACACCTATCAGAGGTTCTCCTCAGCACATTAGAGAATCCCCCAAACTCAGAACAGGGCCTCGCTCTCTTGATACAGAAAAGAGCAGCACAATAAAACCATAAATGCACAGAGGGATGCCCGCGATATTACAGCAGCGCAGGTGCGACAGAGGAGTAACTCTGCACGGGAATACGAAGAACCACGCGTGCAGTGGATGGCGTCGAACATTGCGGTCAAGATCGTGGTCACAGACAAGAGGAACGCGGTCCAGTCGCTGTCCATATCGGTGTGGTCTCTGCCTGCACAGAACGTGGCTACAGGTCCGAATCTTGGTTCTGTTTGACGCGCTTCAGATGCATAACCGGGATTGTAGATGTCGCCTAGTCGCGAAACGAAGCTGACGATTAGGTCGATTGCGATCAGTGATTTTAACTTTAAGGTGGATTTCTTCACTAACCTCCGCATCCATGTCGACAGAGCGGCCAGAGTCTTGATTGCGTCGCGACGTAGGGATACTGGCAAATTTACGCTCACCATACAGAAACAAATTGAAGGATAAAAAGAATCTGACTTCGCAGTCGACTTGAAAGGAAACGTTCGTACACAGGCTTGGGTTGGGCGAACAGTTGAACTGGCACAGGGCATCAAGGGATTCGTTCCAAATTCCACCAGAGAAAATATATGACCCATTCAAGATCGCGAAAGCGCCGTTTACCAGCGACAGTTCTTTTACGATGAAACCCTTGGCTCGCCCCGCAGTGTACTGCGGGACGAACTACGAGGTCTGGCTGATGGCGAGGCCACATGAGGATTCCGTCCACCCGTGCCCCGCGATGAAGTATATGGCCATTACTTTTTTGCCGAGCCGGCAATACTGCAGTACATTGCCAGCTCCCGGGCACCAAGAACAGAAGGTCCACGACCCGCAGCCCAATTTTCCACCATATCTCTCCGACAGGCGGAACGTTGGTGTGGACGGAGATCCATGTGCGAAGATCGTGGCGAGGCGGCTGTTGACTCAATATGACTGGGTCGGAGCAGAGTTTTGATCCATACAGACTGGAGGCGAGTCTACTGGACTTCGAACAAGGGGACTGGCATACAGCATCCATCCGACTTGCAGGCCGAATCTTTGGAGACTTTCAGAAGCGGATGGCTGTTCTTAACGAAAATGACCCATTCTTCTAACCGCGGTTCGGTAGCTTTTCCCACTGGGTTTTTGATGCACCCGAAACCTGCGCCTTACCACTTTTATTCTTAATTTCACAAATGGTCTATTGAGGTTAATTTCTTAAATTACCCTAAGTCTCATGTAGACGTAGATAGATGACATATTGTAACAATTGTAACAAGGGATTGATTATGTAACTGATAAAATCTTTTTCTTCCTATACTGACACGAAATGTCGACGGCGAAGGCCCCAAAGTAAGTCCACCACTGTAGCCCGCAAAGATATTCATAATATCAGCCTAGCAGACGAACCCGAACCCACTGACACCATCCGCATCAACGACCTCGTCCTCCCAATCTCGCTGCACACCGGTGCCCAATGGCCACTTGAAACAGAGCACCCCGTCGAGCAGCCCATCTCGATTTCGCTCTCCATTTTCCACAACGTCTCCGCCGCTGCGCAGACCGATGACTTGAGGCTTTCGATAGACTACGCAGACATCGCGAACCGAATCAGGGGTGCTGTTGTGCACACGCCTTTCATCTGTCTTCAGGATTTGTCACACCAGATCTGCACTGCTGTTGGTTCGTTCTCAACTTTGGCACGTCTGCTGGATGGGTTGGTATTAAAGGTGGTTGTGAAGCAGCTGAAGGGACCGTTACATTGCAAAACGGTTTCAGTTGATCACCTGGCCAAGTTTTCCGCTGATGGCTCTTGGATTCCTGAAAAGATTACACACTATGTGGAGGACTTGATATGCCCTACGATTATTGGCGTCAACGTTGCCGAAAGGTTGGAAAACCAAGACGTCGTGGTCAACCTCTCCGTCGACACCGGACACAAAGGATTAGAAAGAGAGGACTGGATCGATTTGAGAGCCATAACGCGCATGTTGTACGAGGTAAGCAAATTTCTTCCAACCTTTATTTGATTTCTCACTAGACAAAACGCATATATTTAGGAAATATGCACCTCCAGCTTCGTCACCCTCGAAGCCCTCACATCCTACATCGCCTCCGAGACCCTTTCCGTCCTCAAATCCTACCAAGCCGCCTCCCCACCCCTCCCACTCGTCAAAGTGCGCATCGCCAAGCCCGCCGCGCTCCCCCTCGCACGCTCCGCTGAGGTCGAGGTGCAGCGCACGTTCGCGGACTATCCTGGTTCCGAAACGGAGAAAGAAGCAGTGGAGGAGGCGGAGGCGGCGATTGGCGAAATGCGCCGGGCGGGTGTCGCGGCTGAGCGACGTGAAATCCAAATGCAGAGTGATAGTGCAGGCGAGTACCAGAGTGGAGACGAGGCCGAATTTGAAGAAGAAAGTGGCGCGTTGTGGTCAGGCTGGAATCAGGGCCAGACGCACATCGTGGCTATTGCATTAGGCTCGAACCTCGGCGATACATTCCGCAACATCGAGTATGCGCTGCGGCTCCTTGAGATACCTGGCGAGATTCTGGGGGATAGCGTCATCTCGTTGGACCTGGATCCAGTTATCACCGTTGTTAACACATCCTTCCTGTATGAAAGCGCGCCGATGTACGTGACCGACCAGCCGAAGTTCGTGAACTGCGCCTGTATGGTATGTGCGGCTTCTCTTTTTTTCTTTTTGTTTTTCATCTCACAATTTTGGAATGTCAGGTGGAAACAAACCTATCACCAACTACACTCCTCCGCGTCCTCAAAGAAATTGAGTCCATTGTCGGACGCCTTCCGTCCATCCGTCATGGGCCACGTGCTGTGGATTTGGATATCGTTTTCTACGATAACGAAGTCGTCGACACACGGCTACCAGCGTCCTTGAAAGGTCTTGACGATCTGGAAGGCGAGCTCATCGTTCCCCACCCGAGGATGGAAGAGAGGGAGTTCGTGCTGAGGCCTCTAAACGAGTATGTATCCTTTCCTTCCACTCGAAATGTTGATCGACTATTTACCGCACTTTCAAACAGCATGATTCCGGAATATGTCCACCCACTACTCAAAAAACCAGTATCCACGCTTCTCCGCGAAGTCGTCGACCCAACAACACCACCAATGAATAAAGTTATCCCCTTCCCGCGCTTTCCTCTTTCCCCCTCCTTCTCTTCCGCGTACCCTTCCATCCCACCCGTACCCGAAACACTCACTTCCTGGTCCTACCCATCCGCCTCCTCTCTCACCTCCTCCACCTCCCTCCACAAAAACAAATCAAAAACAAAAAAGCACACCCGCACAATGGCAACCCTTAACACCACCCCCGACTCCTTCTCCGATGGCACCAAACACACCCTCCTCCCCGCCGCCGTGCGCTACGCCTGTGCCGCCGTCGCAGCCGGCGCGAGCATTATCGATATAGGCGGGTACTCCACCCGCCCCGGGGCCGCGTTCGTCAGCGAGGAAGAGGAGATCGAGAGGGTGGTGCCTGTCATCAAAGCTCTCCGCTCCTCCGAAGCCCTAAAAGCCGCTCTCGCCCAAGACCAAGACCAACCCACCCCAATATCAGACGTGCTCATATCCCGCACCATCCTCACCCCCCTCACCATCGACACCTTCCGCCCCGCCGTAGCCCGTGCCGCGCTCCTCGCCGGGGCTAACTGCATCAACGATGTCTATGGCTTCACAGGGCCGGACTCCTTCCCCCCTCCCTCCGCTTCCTCCGAGAAAGGCAAGCAGGCGGCGTGGTACATGCGCGCGATGCGGGAGGTGGCGAGGGAGAGCGGAGCAGGGGTGGTGTTGATGCATTCGAGGGGGGATGCAGGGCGGGAGAAGGGGTATGGGATGTATGGATATATTTGTGGTGGGGGTGGTGATGTGGGAGGGGGAGGGGGAGAGGATGATGGCGCGATGACACTGGAGGGCGTGCGCGTGGAGCTGGGAAATAAAGTCGAGCAGGCCGTCCTTGGCCCGGGAGGTGTGAGGAGGTGGTCAGTTGTTGTTGATCCGGGGATCGGGTTTAGTAAGACGCTGGAAGTGAACCTTGGAGTGCTGAGGCGGGCGGGGGAGGTCGTGGGGGATGTGATGGTTGGAGGTCTGTTTGGTTTTCTCAAATTTTCAAATTTTCGACCACAGTATTGACCCTATTTTTTTGACCCTATTTTCTAGGTGTTGGCGACTCCTCCTACCCAAATCCGCTCAAAGGCTTCCCCCAACTCATCGGCACATCGAAAAAGTCCTTCCTTGGCGCCATACTCGCGCAAAACTCGGAAGTGCACGGGAGCGGGCGCGAAACGCAGCCCGGCGAGCGGGGGTGGGCGACGGCTGCGGCTGTGGCGTGTGCGGTGCAGCAGGGGGCGCTGGTGGTGAGGGTGCATGATGTGCAGGAAATGGTGGATGTCGTGAGGGTTGCTGATGCCCTCTGGGGATGAATTTCGAACCTAAGGAGCTGGTGTTCTCTGAATTAAGGTCGGCATTTAAGTTGACTACGATATTCCTGAAAATGGATTGTGCCGCATTTTGCCTCCAAGGCATCACGGATCCAAATTTAATTTGGGCGTTTGTCATTTGGATGGTAAATGGGCAGTGATGGTCGGTATTTCGGGTGTGGAGGGATACAAGTCGGATTTGTAATTGGACAGGCAGGTTCAGTCAGATGTGAGGGAGGAATGAGAGCCAATCGACAACTGCTAGGGCTTCCGGTGGTAGGTACCTAAGGGCGGCAAGGGCCTCTGCGAGTAACAGGAGGCGTGCAATGGCGTATGCTGCCAAGGGCAGGCAGATTACTGAATATGTAAGTGGAGCCGGCAGTATCTTGAAGGCTTTGTTCCACAGCGATTCAAACTTAACACCCCACCCCCAAAAGCTGGCGATAAAAAAGAGCAGCACAAGGAACGGAATGATGGAAATGACCCCAGCACAAACGCGCCAGATCATCAGCTCTGCGTACGATGGAAATGTGAAAAACCAAGCGGCGCAGTGAAGGAGTCCAAATAGTGTTGCGATAGTCGAAGTAATAGATGGTATCAGGGACTTGTTGGCGGTGACACTTATATACCCTGTGCGGGTATAGAATGTCGATACTGTTGAAACGGCTCCTGGCACTTTCAAATAACTGGGGGGAGAATCAATGGCTGCGAGTCGCGTAAGAACCGCCCGAATTAGCGTCCAAGGAGCGACGATTATAGCCTTAATGAACTTTCGCGATGGATTCAAGCTGATGTTTGCCATTGCTTTCGCAATCCAGGTCAGCAACCGGGAAAAGGCTTCTAGGGACCTAAAATATAGGTACAGCATTGCATCCAACAGTGAGAACGCTGCCAAGTAAGAGCTCAGCCGCTGTGTGCAACATTGGGTGAGAAAAGGGGCACAAACGAGGGCTTTGAACTGTGTTGAACTTGAAAGGGGCTTTCCACTCCTCCAAAAGGTGCACTGGGACCGAACACCTCACATCAAGAGGTTTATTCCACCAGAAGAAATACATGATCCCGTTGAGAACCGCGAAAGCGCCAGTAACCAGCTCAAGTTCGGTGAGGATGAGTCCTTGCGCGCGTCTTGCAATGCACTGGGAAACAAACCATGAGGTCTGTCCGATTACAAGAACTTTGGAGAGGCCGTCGCTTTTGCTCCGGTCTTTAATTGCTTCCTCTGTGATTGTAGGAAGGTCAATTCTACCTGCTCGGAGGAGATTTTCCATTTCGTTCGGCAAGAGCACACGCAGTGCTTTTCCCCCGCTAAACAAGGTAAATCCACCCATTTGGATGAAATATCCGTGAGTTTTCGTCCATGCATATCCTAAAATTGGCTCGTAAGAGCCTTGAGTAAAAGAGATAATCCCGCACCTTGATACATCTTGACCATTGTCCGCGCAGCATACCACTGTCTCGTCGCCCAAAGAATTATCAATTCCGGAGCAATAAGCGCCCAGATCATGAGTTCAAGTCGGCGCAGTGCGGTCTTCCACCACCCTTCTGTGGACGGCGGAATGTTAGGGTGCACTGATACCCATGTACATGCAAAAATCGTGGCCAGGCAGCTCCATAGAATGTCCCAAAGGGTTCGTTGTTGATCAGCACATATGCACTGACTTGGAGAGTTGGTGTCTGGGAGAACGGAATCGCGCAGAACATGGGGTACTGGCGTTGCGCTGGTGTTAAGGTTGAAGTATAGAACCGCTAGGATGAATAGCATGTTGTGGTGCGGGGTTGGGAGGGAACAAATGCCCGGGTAATTTTATGCGTAATTATAGCAAGTTTGTTGTTGAGGCTATGTCTGTAGCTGTACATCTAAAATCGGAGATGAGCTTATCAACGCGGAAGAGATTGGAGGGCCATTTTTCTCACTTCGACGTCCAACGTTGCGTCTTCATAGCTTCTACTTAATAGTATCGACCTGTCCGTTGTAATTGACTCCAGGATCATCCCTCGAGAAATTGCCCATAGATATGTTAAGTGCGAAGTTGACGCCTTGGAGGTTCTGGACGGCCTATATCCTAGATTCCACTTTCCCAGCATGCAACGGATTAAGGAACGCAAGGATGACGCGAAAAGACTTCAGTGGCATGGACTTGCTCTCTCCTGATCCGGTCTACGACGGCTATTCTAGATCATCCCGCCTTTCAAGCCTACATAATCAGAACCAAATCCGAGCCGGCATCAGCACCGCAACTCTGCTTCATTGCCACCTCTCATCTATGTCAGTGTAAAACCTGATAGCAACCGCTCTTATCTAAAGATGATTCTGAGCACAACCAACCACCTTTGATGCAGCCATTCGCATGATTCGTCAAATCTAATTTTGTCCTGTGTATGTTGAAATAGCCGTTCTTAAATATTGTTGAAAAATACCGGTGAGTTACATGCGCAGCCGTACTGGCTTGATTTGTGATTAGCTAAAGTTGGGTCTATAGGGCAAGTTGAGCTGGTATTTAAAGGATGGTTGCTGTACTAAGCGGATAACTACCTGGGTGAAGCTTTAAATGTGATTGGTTGCATTGCCAATGTCTGGCCTGATAACCATCCACTTCTGTTTAGTGCCATGAGGATGCGATGGGTAGAATTTGTCTTTCATTCGTCGAAAGCGGTGTGCGTTGCGGACCGGAAACCAAGCGTCGATAGCGGTCAGATATGAGGAAGAAATGAGAGCCAATCGACAACCGCGAGAGCATCTGGTGGGAGGTATCTGAGGGCTGCAAACGCCTCTCCTAGCAAAAAGAGGCGTGCAATAACGTAGATGGGAAGGGAGAATACGGACATAGCAAATATTTTCCATAATATGCCGAAGAGTGTCTTTGATGCGGAATTCGGTTTTGCCTCTTGACACCGAAAATAAGTAATAAAATGGAACAGCATCCCAAGGGGAATAACTGAAATGAGAGCAGAGCAGATGCGCCAAATTAACAACTCTATGTGAGACGGAAATGTGAAAAACCAGGCGACACAATGCAGAGCTCCGAATACCGTCGCTATGATAGCGGTAGCAGATGACAGCATGAGTTCAACCTCAGTGGGCGTGCCGACATAACTTGTGCTTGAATAAAACGTCGTCACGGTCGAAACGGATCCTGCCACCTTCAGCTCGTCACCGGGGACATAGATATCATCGAGCCGCGAAAAAAAGTTCCAAAGTATAGTCCAAGGAGAGACGATGGTAGCTTTCATGGCCCTCTGCAGGGACTTTGAGTTAATATCACGGATTTTTGAGATCCACGTCAGGAAAGAGGCCAAGACAGCGAGTGGTCCACTTGTGAGAGAGAATATTGCATCCCATGGCCAAAGTGTAATCGCTGATGAAAATTAGCATAAAAGAAGAGTATCAAAGGAACTAGAAAAGCGAACCATAGTTCTCCGTTGTTTTAAACTTGAAGCGCTCGTCCACAGGCTTGGCTTGGTCAAATAAATGAACAGGTATTGGACACCGAACATCAAGGGGCTTGTTCCACCACAGGAAATACATGACTCCATTGAGGATTGCAAAAGCGGCCGTGACCAACTCAAGCTCGGTGAGAATGAGCCGCTCGGCTCGTCTTGCTATACACTGGGCAACGAACCAAGATGTTTGTCCGACAACGAGCGCCTTGGCTAGGCCGTCGCCTTTGCTGCGGTCTCGGATTTCTTCTTCTGTGATGTCGGGAAGGTCGATTTTGCCGTCCTCGAGTAATTTCTCCATTTCATTGAGCAAGAGCACGCGTTTCGGTTTGCCTCCTTCGAACAAGGTGAACCCGCCCATCTCGAGGAAGTATGCGTGGGTCTTCGTCCATCTGTGACCTGAAAGTCAGATCACTTAGATCTGAGTGTCAGAGAACTTCATAAACGGACAGAATTGCGCACCGCGATATCTTTTCACCATTGCACGAGCGTTGTACCACTGTTTCATTGCCCACAGTAGTATGAGTTCTGGTGCAATGATTGCCCAAACCATAACTTCTAGCCGTCGCAATCTAATTTTCCATTCTTTCTCCTCTGACGGGGGTATATTCGGGTGAACAGAAATCCACGTGCACGCGAAAATGGTGGCAAGGCAGCTCCAGAGGATATCCCAAATGGATCGCTGTTGGTTGGGACACGCACACTGGCAGGTGGGGAAGTTCGAATCTGGGGTGATGGCTTCACGGACGACATGAAAGACGGGCACCGCGCTGGTGCCACTGTGGAAGAAGTAGAGGAAAGTTAAGATCAATAGCATGTTGAAAGTGCAGGGCTGGGCGCTTGGCGCGGCCGTTGGAGTAGGCCTATCCTAGTAGCTCGTGAGCCGTGTCTGGTAAGGCTCGGATGGCGTGTTGAGCAGCCCCGCCGTATACCGTCCCAGGCAAAGGTTGGTTGTGATTCTGCAACGGGCCCAGGTGCGCTCATGATCACAATCGTGCACAGCCATTGACGCGATCGACTGTACTCTACTTATCTAATCTAATCTACCCTCGGGCTGCTCTTAGACGGCAAAGTACATTTATACTTCGTAGGCAGCTATCTACATTGTGGACATGGTGGATTTGTCAGATGTGAGGAAGAAATAACACCCAATTAACGACGGCAAGCGCCTCTGGTGGAAGGTATCTGAGGGCTGCAAAGGCCTCTCCAAGCAAAAGGAACCGTGCAATGACATATATGGGAATGCAGAACATGGGAAACAGGACTGGAAGTATTAGGATTTCAAAGAGTTTCTCCAATAATGAATCACGCGTTGCTTTCTGGTAGCAGAGGCCAGCAACAAAACCGTACAGCAGTCCCAGTGGGACAACTGAAATGATAGCAGAGGAGATGCGCCAGATCGTCAGCTCTGCTCGGGAAGGAAAGGAGAAAAACCAGGCTGCGCAATGAATTCCCCCGAATAGTACCGCAATGACTGAAGTAGCCATTTCCATCAGAAGTTCATTGGCCGCCCCTTGGTCCCCTCCGATATACCGTGAACTTGCATAGAAAGTCGACACAGACCCCTCTACTTCCTGCGGACGATAGATATCGGATAATCGCAAAACAAAAAGCCGAAATGTGGTCCAAGGCAAGATGACCACCATTGCTGCGAGCTTTCCTGCTGCCTTTAGCTTGATGTGATGTATCGCGTTCCGCACTGACTTCCAGAAGCCTGATACGGAGAGGGAAAAAGTCTTTATCATGTAAAGCATCGGACGCTGGATTGAAAATGCTGCTGTATATGACTTTAAAATGCAATGGTTATGGAAGAATGCAGAAAGACTGACGAAATATCTCCGTCGACCCAAATTTGAAAGGTTGGTTGGCTTCGTCCAATAAATGAACTGCCACGGAACACCGGATGTCAAGAGGCTTATTCCACCAAAGAAAGTACATGACTCCGTTCAAAGCCGCAAAAGCAGCAGTGACTAGCTCGAGTTCGGTGAGAATAAGGCCTTGAGCTCGTCTTGCAATGCATTGGGTGACAAACCAAGAGGTTTGCCCGACGACGAGGATTTTCGAAAGACCGTCACTCTTGCTGCGGTCCCAAATTTCCTCCTCTGTAATTTGAGGAAGGTCAATTTTACCTGCTGTAAGCAAACAGTCCATTTCTTTGGGGATGAGTACTCTTTTCGGCTTGCCCCCTTCATAGAGAGTAAAACCTCCCATTTGGATGAAGTATCCGTGCGTTTTGGTCCATCCGGGCCCTGAAATCCAGAATGTCAATATATATTTGTTTGAATGGCAACTTCGAATTTTCGCACCGTACTTTCCCAACATTGCGTGAGCAGCATACCACTGCTTCATTGCCCATAAAATTATGAATTCTGGGGCAATAAGCGCCCAAAACATGAGCTCCATGCGTCGCAGTCCAATTTTCCACCACTTCTCTCCGGATGGCGGTATGTTCGGGTGGACGGTGACCCAAGTGCAAGCAAAAATTGTGGCGAACGAACTCCAAAGAATATCCCATATCGATCGCTGTTGGTCGGGACATATGCATTGGCTGGTGGGGAATATGAGACCTGGGGGAACAGCGTCGGGTATGGCGTCGGAGATTGGCATGGCGCTTATGGAGTGGTGAAATAGGTAGGCAATAGCAAGAATGAGCAACATATTAGGAGGTCCAGAGCCGGGACTCGGATGTGGGTTGTACTTGCACAAGTGATAGGTATTGTGTTTTTATGTGTACTGACCTACGCCTCGAGGTCGGTTGACGTTATTTCTGTAGCAGTCTTTCCCGCAGTGCCGTCATGCATCCAGCTGAAGCGGCCATTCACAGAGGGCACGAGGGTGATTGCAGCTTCCATTTCCAAGTCGACTAGAAATATGAAGATCATGTTGCGAACTTTAACTGCAGACCGGACCATTTGCAAGATGGATGTACTTGGCAGGACCGTATGTCAGATCATAGAACGAATGAATGGAAGTCGCGGACCTTTAGAATTGGGGGAATGAGGGAGAATTGGAAAGCGCGTTCAATCTGACAGTACTACCTAACCCCGGGGCTGTCATCAAACGTCCCCTGCACAGTTAATGCTCATGTTCGAATCTGCAACCTATCGTCAGCCGAATCTCAGTCTGAATTTTACTAATTCACACACGTTGGTGTAAAGGGACAACTTCACGATCAAGGAGGTTTCCAGACTCGCACGACCCACATAGAAGTAGCGTTTATCACATAACGCAATCGAACTCTGCAGGGCAAAATTTACTGTTCAAGTCCGAGTACCTGCTGACAGCCAGCTCGAAGGCGTTCATTCTAGACATTTGTGACAGTCATTTGTTTGAGAAAAATACGACGACCAAGAACGTACAACTTTTCCAGAACGCTATAATAGCCGACTTAATTATTTGGTTGGCAAGATAGGATGCAGCGCCAACTGCGACGGGCGCCTAAGTAAAAGAATGAGTTTTGGATGAGAAGACTTGTAAATTCGAAGTGTGCTTACTGAGACGTGGTCTTGGGATTTCATTTGAGTTGTATTTGGTACTAATATCGCATACCGTTGGGAGCGCTCCCAGCCGCTCCTAGATATGGCGAAGCAAATATATCAAATGCTTATCTGCAGGCGACTTCTGCACAGGCCGTGGGTTTCGGAGCAGCGCATCTTCAGAGGAGAGGAAGGCGCAGCAAGACACGCCGGAAAATTGAAGCCAGATTCCTGGGCAGTGGCACTTCGTATAACTGGCCACTGTTTGCTCATTCGACGTAGATCCAGTGATCACATTGGCGAGGGTGGGGAATGAGTCCCTTCTCTCAAGCCAACTCGCATGTATTGAAGAGAAGACCTTGTCTCGTCTGACAGATCTTGGATGTGGACGCGAATGATATAATACTAAGTGGAAATCGGTCAACATTACACGGAGAATCTGGAGGGTAACTCAAATTGTCATATGAGCTGGGCTGAGAGGGCGTGTTGGTGTGTTGGTTAAAGATGGGGAATGAACAGAAGAGACACTTCTTCAGGGTGTGGAGGCACAAGTCGAATCGAGTCCAAGAATAGGTGACGCAGTGACAGAGCACCGTCCGAATTTGGATTGCGCTTTCTTCAAGCTTTCATTGTAGCCATGCCCATTGACACGACCAATGTCCACTTGTGTCGTCTTTTCCAACCGTAGCCTGGGGGGCAAGAGCATTCATTGGCTCTCTTCCGGGTCACACTAACATCCACGCACCGGCACGACTCCCATTCCCAAAAATCCTATCAAAGAGCCAGACACAACGGCCGGCTTTGTTGTCCTCTCTAGTTCAAACTGTTGAATCCTTCCTTAACCGCAAGTCCCACCGTTCTTTCCTCGCCTACCTTGCACTCCGACACCTTTCTTAAACCTCAAATTCCTCCTAGGCCTAAGCTCGCCTCACAGCCTATCGTTTTTTTTCCATCTTCCGGAGGCCCTTTGTTGCAATCGTTCGAGGCACCCGAGTATGAAGCAAGTTCAGAAGTCGGGGCTTGAAGGTGTTTCCCGAACTCTTATATCCTTGCCCAAACCCCATCCATGTCTTCAGCCCGGTCGGTCCCGAACCAGATAACGCTTCAAGTGCTTGAATATGGCCCATAACAATGTTTGGTGCGTCTTCCTTTGTTTCTCGTAACGCATATGGCCTGTTCTTATTTGTATGCAGAGAGTCCAGGACCACATTCCTCTGTCTGTCGTCCGGCGATGCAATAAGGGTACGACAGAGCTCGAGATGAATACAGACGGTCTCTGGCGGTTTATTCTCTTCTCCGATTCGAAGTTCTGAAGGAAAGCTTATAAATTGTTGTCCTTTTAACCACGGCCGAGGACCGAGGACGAGGCGGCCGTAGGATGGACTACCTAGCACAAAGGGGAAATTTTTCGGAATAAGAGCAATGGTTCGTTCTGATATTGTTCCTCAAACCTGTCCAGAGAGACTGACTCGAATACCGTTTAGTAGGACACACGCAGTTGTTCACCAACTTTTCCAAATCACCAATCTCGTGGGCACGGAATACACAGTGGCTTACCCCTCTAAAGGTTAACAACATCCAGCTCATGACAAGTCTCATTCGTATTCTCATATGGGAGCGTCATCTCGTCAGCTCCTCCCTCTCGTTTCTCTGGGTGGAACCTGCCTTTCTGCTGTCGCTAGTGCGAACTAGACGACAGTTAGCGCTTTGCTAGGCTGAAATCGTTCTGCCTTCACCACGCACTAGCTTCTAATATGTAATTCCACCGCGTCATGAAAACCCTCTGCTCTCGGTGCTCCCAGTCTCGCCGGCCAACTACCCATCATAGAGCCAAGTGGACCAAATCTGTACTATTTTTGGTACGAAAGATGAAGAAGGAGAAGCGATCGAATCTTGTATCCTTTTCCATTTAAAATCAGTATTTTTTGACCTGCCGATGGGCTGCGAGTTCGCCGAGTTGTAAATCTGTTCAGGTTTGTCTGTCCATATTTTGTACGACCAGAACCTCGCTACCTTGAATAGTGCTATAATCATTTCATATAAACAATGGACGATATACGATAGGGATAAGTAGGCTGGGGATTGAGGGTGGATGTTATATGTGGGGGAGGAATGAAACCCAATTGACGGTCGCAAGAGCATTTGGTGGAAGGTACCTAAGGGTCCCAAAGGCCACTCCGAGCAAGAGAAGGCGAGCAACAGCATACAGTGGGAGGGATAAAAATGGGATGAGGAGTGGATACCTTAGGATATCAAAGAAGATCTTTAGTTTGGAATTGTCTTCGGTGCTATCATAAAAGAAAATAGAAAAATAGAAAAACATCACGCCCAAAGGAATAACTGAAATAGCGGCAGAGGAAATACGCCATATTACCAACTCTGTATGGGACGGAAATGAGAAAAACCAGGCGATACAATGAAGGGCCCCAAAAAAGGCTGCAAGTGTCGAAGTAATGGACACTACCTTGAGCACATCGGGTGACAGAAGGCTACCCGTGTCCATGCTTGCATAAAATGTTGGCACTGTCGGGATAGGTCCTGCCGCTTCCAGCAGTGCACCATTCGAATTGGACATGTCGTCCAGTCTAACAAAAAATAACTGAAGGGCAGTTAAAGGCGACATAAGGATATTTTTCACGGTCTTCCACGTTGTGTTCACACTGGCGTGCTTCATTGAGTTCTGCATGGCCCTTGCCACTGCAAGGGCGGTTTCTATAAAACTGAAATAGAATGAGGAGATTGCTCGCCGAATTGAAAATGCTGGTATGTATAACAGTATAAGACTTAAAACGCGCTGACAAAGAAGAAAGGCATAGAACTAACCAGGTTTCTGGTGCGATTGGAATTTGAGACGCTCCTCTTCAGGTTTGACCTCCGTTAACAGATGAACAGGGACTGGACACTGAACACCAAGGGGCTTGTTCCACCACAAGAAGTACATGACCCCATTTAGGGCCGCAAAAGCACTGGTGACCAGTTCAAGCTCAGTGAGAATGAGCCCTTGCGCTCGTCTTGCTATGCACTGGGCGATGAACCAAGAGGTTTGACTGATGACGAGGGCCTTGGACAGTCCGTCGCCTTTGCTCCGGTCCCAAATTTCTTGCTCTGTGGTTTTGGGAAGTTCGATTTTCCCCTGGAGAAGTAGACGTTCCATTTCAGGAGGCAGTAGAACTGCTTTCAGCTTTCCTCCTTCGAACAGGGTGAATCCACCCATTTGCATGAAGTACGCGTGTGTTTTTGTCAATCCATGCCCTAAAATTGAAATATTTAGGCGCAAAGGATTTGCAAATCGAGAAATAATCACGCACCATAAAACCTTTTTACAATTCTGCGAGCGCCGAACCATTGTCTCATAGCCCAGCATATCATCAGCTCGGGAGCGATAAGCGCCCAGAGCATGAGTTCCAACCGACGCAGTCCGGTTTTCCACCATTTTTCTCCAGATGGTGGGATGTTCGGGTGAACGGACACCCAGGTGCAAGCAAAGATAGTAGCGAGGCAGCTCCAGAGAATATCCCAGAGTGATCTTTGTTGATCAGAACATGTGCACAGGTCCCTCGGAAGAAAACTATCTTCTGGAGGAATAGTCTCGTGCAAGATGCGAGAGACGGGCGAGGCGTTGCTTTTGCCGCTGGAAAAGTATAGCAAGGCCAGAATTAATAGCATGTTGGTTCAATATGGGAGCTCAAGAGACATACATTGTACCTAAAAGTACGGTGAGCTGTTGGACCTTGAAGCTGTGTTTGTGACAGCGAGCAGGACAAATATGTCGGTAAATGAAGTGGCAAGCTGTGCGTCTACTATCAGAATAAGGATGTAGGGCCGGCGAGCGGCAAAGCCCGCTACCTTCCCTTTCTCTTGTCGGAGCCCGTCGGTTTCTGAGTCCAGAACTTGAGGTTTTATTGATGCGAAGCTCTAAGATATTTTTTCTAGACTTAGAATTTTCCAGGTTGGAGGTTCACTTTGGTAGCGAAAACAATTTCGTAGAGCATGGTTAAGAATTGATCACAGCACATAACTTGAAGAAAGGCCCGCAGAAGATCAATGTAGATACATAAGTTACATGGAAGATAGCAAGAAAGGACGTAAACTAAAAGAACGTAAACTAGCGTCCTTTGTCTCATTAGTAGTACTGTTTTCACAAAGGTCCGGCTCAACGGCGAATTTCGAAATCAAGAGTGCTCGTAAAATGATAAACGCACATTCGATTCGGATAAGTACTGAAAGAACTTAGACAAGCACGCAAAACGGAAGACGAGGATGCGATGTCCCTCAAACGTGAGGCAAAGGCAAAGGTATAAGTGATGGAAGGGCGTCAGTTGGGCATTGGACGAATATGTTACAGGGTTTTGCATAATATATTGAACACTCGGATTTTTTTTGCGGGTCACGTGAAAGCCTTCCCACAGCCAAACAAACCGGCTGCCGTTGCCCGCCGTCTCTCTGCGATGTGCCACGGCTCTCTTTGTCCCCTCATACCTCACTTCTGCAGTGCAAGCATTTCTAAAATAAATTAATAAATTACTTTCAATGCTAGTAGTCACTTGAAAATACACCTTTCCGACGAATTGAGGAGCTGGCATGGGCCCAAGTTCCAACTTGTCCCCTCATCTGGTTTAATAACCGGTAAACTCTAGAATAGCTAACCTAAAAAATTCTGGTGAGTCCGAGATATTGGGAATTCAATTATTCAGTAAGTAAGACTACCAGTATTGAACTCTTTGGAGCATTTTAAGGGAACCTCGGCCTATGCCACCTATTGTAAGTTACTAAGTCCTTGTCTATACCTGGTACCGAGGACTCTGGTTAGGAGAAAAGAACCCAGTTAAGAGATACAAGCTTATATTATTGCATTTCTAGCACGCATGGGGTGTTTATGGATGATAGATAATGCATTACAATGAAGAAATGTAGCACAAACGAACGGCGCTGGATCGTGCCGTGGCGTGCCGAGCTTTCTTTGGCTGTGGGAAGGCGGGCACGTGACCTGCGAAAAAAAATCCGAGTGTTCAATATATTATGCAAAACCCTGTAGGCCATTTAGGTGAACAACATGATAAGATTGCGATAAGATCGAGGACGAACTGTGAAATGACAAAGCAATTCAAATGAATCAAACTCAGCCATGGCGTGGGACATCTATGACGTGGGGACAGATCTTGTAAATCTCTGCCAATTTTTAAAAATGAACGTCTCTAAGACCCTACTACCTAAAGGTAGCGGGAATTAACCGGCGCGGAGCGATCCGAGGCCGAAACTTCAAAGCTTCTACGACCACTTACTCTCCTCGTCGCATTGCCAATAGCGGTTTCAAGAGTTATTACTCCAATCTTTATTAATTTCACTCCTTGTTAAAGCTACCCAAGGAAGCCATCGTTTACGCTTGTCCCCTGGAACAGACCAAATAATCTTGTGTACATTACATTTCATTCGTTTTAATTTCTGTTACTTTCTTGATACCAAAGCCTCGCATACCTCGTCTCACTTCCTTCTGAGAGTGGGCAGCCGACAGACATTGACAATACAAAAAAGAGAAGAAGAAAAGACCACCTTCAGGACTAAAACCTATCCCAACCATCTCCATATCTCTCACCCTTGCCTTCCCGAGTAAAAGTCAAGGGCAAGAATATCACTTTGGGAGGAGCTGGGGAAGTGCTCGAGACGCCAGTGGGGACACTGGTCTTGCTTCAACTGCAGCTTCGGACACAACGGCAAGGAGTCTACAATAGGTGGTAACAACACGGAAGATTGGGGTGTAGGTGAGAGGGGCAAGGAGGTCCATGACAGTGACGGGCAGACAACGTCGATGATGATGTTGGGCGGTTGAGCCGAGGATGTGGCGTTCGAGGGTGCAGATGCAGGTGGCTGAGGAGCGGCAGGAGGCGCTCCAGTTTCGATTGTAGTAGCAGCCACAACGCCAGGACCAGGTTTGACTTTGAAAGCAGAAGGAGCCATCGTGGATGAGGGTTCGTCACTGGTAGAAATGGTGCCTGACGACATCGACGGCAGCGACCAGACTCGGTCTCCGTGCCGATGCCTATCCGTCTCAAGATTCTGCGCGTCGAATGAGTGTCCGCAGTTCCTTGGGGGAATCCAACTGCAACTTGGGCTGAAACTGGGGTTGCTGCGGCTCTTGCGATTGAGGTTGCGCCGGCTGCTACTGCTGACACAAAAAAAAATCGAAGTCAAGGCAAAGGCAAAAGAAACACAGCCAGACAAGAAGCAGGCCGCGATTCGTGGACTCCAGATAACAAAGACAAGGAGTGATGAGATTGGGCAGCGACAGCACAAGGAGGTTGGCAAACAAGATTAACGACGACGTGTCACTCGTAGCTGCTAGTAGCGACGTTTGGGATAACGAAGGTACTGAGGTTGACGGTGAGAGGAGGTGCGAAGATGGCGGTGGATGTGG
Organism: Galerina marginata; assembly: GCA_023014335.1. Classification (NCBI taxonomy): domain Eukaryota; kingdom Fungi; phylum Basidiomycota; class Agaricomycetes; order Agaricales; family Galerinaceae; genus Galerina; species Galerina marginata. Next base: position 1,978,628 of record JAECYW010000009.1, on the reverse strand, counting down.
TTCGGTTGCTATAGACGACAACGAAAACAACGCCGACCTTGAGATTCAGGTTGAAGGCGGAGTGCTGGTCTCGACGAGGCTGGACTTGATAACGCTGCTGACCCGGGGAAAGAAAGAAAGAGCCACGACCTATCCCTCGTTCAACTCTCATTCGAGTTCTCGTTCCTATTGCAGTACATGTTCGCGGTGATGGGTGGTAATATTATCTGTAATTCAAATTTAAATTCATAAATCAAACAAAGGCCAAAAAAGGAGAAAAAAACATACCCCCAACAGTACAGCAGCAAGCCCACCAACCCCCAGTCCAAGGCCAAGCCAACGGTCGTCCTCCATCCCCAACCCATTCGAATCCCTGTTGATGTATCCAAGCCGTCCTATTATCGTGTACTGCAGGTCGACGATCGCTACCATTTGAGTCATGATCAGGGCGCAAATAATGTAAAGTAAATAAAGGTCATATGTGGGAAATAAAGCCAATCGACGACTGCAAGGGCATCCGGTGGGAGGGATCTTAGGGAAGCAAAGGCCTCTCCAAGCAAAAAAAGGCGTGCAATGGCATATACGGGGAGGCACATTACGGCAAAGGCGAGTGGATACTTCAACATCCCAAAGAGCTTCTTCATCCTAAGATGGTCCTCAAACTCTTCATAAAAAAGAGAAAGGTAAAAGAAGAGAATGCCAATGGGAATAGCCGAGGTGACGGCAGAGCAGACGCGCCAGATCACTAGCTCTACGTAGGACGGAAAGGCGAAAAACCAAGCGGCACAATGAAGGCCACCGAATAACACGGCGATGATCCACGAAAATATAGGTCCCATAAGGTCGTTCTGGGGAGTGGTATAGTCGTTGCTGGCGTAGAACGTCGAGACTGTCGGAGGAGATCCTGTCACTTGCAGTCGTTTGGGTTCAGAAGTGATGATGTTACTGAGTTTATTGAAAAGAATTCGCATTGCAGTCCAAGGAGAAATGATGATGGCCATTATTGTATTCTTCAGAACCTTCAAACTGACAAACTTAAAGCCCGAGATCCACGATAATACAGAGGCCAGGGGGGTCATCGGTGAACTGATAAGGGAAAATATGATGTCCCATGCCCGACGAGTGATTGCTAATATCAATGAGCTTTGAATGAAAAAGAGACGAGGAGCAACTTACCAAACTTTTTGGGTTGTTTAAATGTTAAACGTTCTTCCTTAGGCTTCACTTCATCCAAGAAATGAACTGGCACTGAACACCGGACATCAAGAGGCTTGTTCCACCATAGAAAATATATGATTCCATTCAAAGCCTGACGCCGGAAATTGACTTGGCGCTCGCCCCCGAATATCCGGGCGGAGCTTTAATTTACGTTAGGTACGCTACGTGTCACGTAGCTAGTTTCTCTCAAGCGTTCGGACAGTGGTACCGAGCTTACCTCGAACTTACGGGCCTCGGCTGGCCGTTTTGGTTCGACACGAACGCTTTACACTCGTTACCGTCACCCAGGATCGGTCGGCTTCCTGGCGTGGACTGTCACTCGCACTCGCAACTTGTCTGGTTGTTGAGTTGGTTTCTCGGGGTTCGGTCAAGAGCCCCACTCGGTTGTTTCGGGCGTTGACAGTTGTGTCCGCCCTGGTTTTATCTTATCTCTGCTGTTATCTGTTCCGGGGGATCCCTCATGGCGCCGAAGGCTGCGACTACGAAAACGGCGGCGGCGGCGGAGCCCCGCGCAATTCATTTCGAGCCACTAGACGACACAAACTATCACTACTGGGTGCTACACATGGAGGCTGAGCTCGTCAGGCGGGATTTGTGGTCGGTGATTGCGTTTGAGGAGGATATAGACGGAAAGTCGGATGCAGAGGTGGAGGCTGCCCGTGCGCAGTGGTTAGCAAATCGGCCGGTGAAGAAAATGTCGGAAGCGAGGTCGGAGATTATTGCAAGGGTTATGGACTCGCAATTGGACCACTTCCTGCTTTTGAGGGACCCGAAGGCCATATGGGATACGCTTGCAGGAATTCACGTTGCACGTGGATTGGCGACGAGGCTCGCGTTACGGAGGAAATTTCTGCGTCTGGTCAAGGACGAGAAGGAATCGATGGCGACCTGGATCGGTCGTGTTAAGCATGCTGCTTTTCAACTTGTGGCGATCGGCGTTGTGGTTTCGGACGAAGATCAGATTTTGGCACTTACGAACGGATTGGACGACTCGTATGAGTCCCTTGTTATTTCCTTGGATTCGACATCACCCCAGGACTTGACCCTTGAATATGTTGTGGATCGGCTTCTCAACGACGAGATGCGACGAGGGAATAAGGGGGGGGAGATCAAGGAGGAGGAAAAGGCCCTACTTGCAAGGGGAAAGGTATCGGGATCAGGATCAGGATCGAAAGGGAATGCTGGACCACGCCGGTGCTGGAATTGCGATAAGCCCGGGCACATCAGTCGTTTCTGTCCTGAGTCCCAGGCGAGTTCGGATTCGGATGCTAGTTCAGGTTCAGGCTCAAGTTCGGAGAGGGGAAGGCGTCGGAAGAAGAAGAAGAAGGGGAAGGAGAAGGAGAAGGAGAAAAGAAAAGAACAGGCAAATTTGGGGGTAAGCTCATGGCGTGGATTGCGTAATTTGGGATCTCATGAGATTGGGAATCGGAGGCCAGGGGAAGTATATTAGATGATTTTCGGAGGCTCGCGAGGGGAAGTGACGCCGGAAATTGACTTGGCGCTCGCCCCCGAATATCCGGGCGGAGCTTTAATTTACGTTAGGTACGCTACGTGTCACGTAGCTAGTTTCTCTCAAGCGTTCGGACAGTGGTACCGAGCTTACCTCGAACTTACGGGCCTCGGCTGGCCGTTTTGGTTCGACAAAGCCGCGAAAGCCCCATATAATAACAGATCGATTGTCATCTGTTATTATATGGTCTGTATAGGAGACTAGCGAAAGCCGCGGTGACCAGCTCGAGTTTGGTGAGAGCGAGACCTTGGGCCTGTCTTGGGCAATGAACCAAGCCGTCTGACCGACGACAATGGCTTTCGAGAGGCCATCGCCTTTGCTGCGGTCCCGGATTTCCTCTTCTGTAACACTAGGAAGGTCAATTCGTCCTGCTAGGAGTAGCTTCTCCATTGCTTCGGGCAGTAGAACATCTTTTGCCTTCCCCCCCTCGAACAATGTGAATCCCCCCATTTGAATGAAATACGCGTGAGTCTTCGTCCATTTGTAGCCTAGCAGTAAAGGCTCAGAGCTCCGAACGACTCGAGATAGAAAACATGGTCGCGTACCGTGATACTTCTTGACCATCGTGCGAGCACCGAACCACTGTCTCATTGCCCATGTTATAATCAGCTCAGGCGCGATAAGCGCCCACATCATGAGTTCCAATCGGCGCAGTCCTGTCCTCCACCATTTCTCTCCAGACGGCGGTATGTTCGGGTGGACCGAGACCCAGGTGCATGCAAAGATCGTTGCGAGGCAGCTCCAGAGGATGTCCCAAAGAGAGCGCTGCTGGTCGGGACATACACACTGGCCTGAAGAAGAGCTGAGATCAGAAGAAATGGTGTCTCGCAAGACATTCGAAACGGGTGTGGCGCTTATGGTGCTGTGAAAGAAATAGAGGCAAGTCAGGATGAAGAGCATGGTGGGCGCCGTGTTGCAATCTTCTGCTGAGGCTGGTCAGCGTCGCGTCCATTGTTTTCGCAGAGTCCTGGGGTGGAGGCTGTGGTTGCAGGTTATTTAATTATAAAGTACCCCTGGAAAACTCCGAGGCATTCAGCAACCTCAGGCTCGCCACCAATCCTTCCTAAGGTCCTAAACTCTTCGTGATGAACAACTCCTTATCTCAGGTGGACAGACGGTCCAGGTCTTCCGCGAGGACTGTTCAACCTTAAACCTTGCTTAAACCTTTCTACCCATGGCGAGCCGGAGCCAGGGTCCATTCCAATATTAATCTTGTACTTCGTCCTTCATCTGGAAGTTATCCCGCTGTGGGATTTGAACTTTGAAGGTATATAGTACTACCCATTTAATGCAATGTATGACTACTAATACTGTGGCTCTCGCTACATGGTGGGTAATTGACCCGACGTAAACTATAGCGAACAACAGAAAGCCGAATGAGTCAATGACTGGATGATGCGGATTAGGTACTACGATAGGCCACAATTCTGACATTCATCTCCTTCGCAACTGTCAAGCCAAATGGGTGTGCATTGGCCTCGTGTCCTGAGAGGCCGGAGTAATATTGTGGCTATGGGTCATGGATATGCGAAAGTCGACCCAAAAACCGCAGGTGTTTGCTCGGAGACGATGTCGATTCATATTGGCCCACTACCAGGTCATTGATGTTGATGATGAGCTGTGGTAATTTCAATGTGGGTCAGATATGGGGAAGGAATGACAGCCAGTCGACGACGGCAAGAGCATCTGGTGGAAGGTATCGGAGGGCAGCGAAGGCCTCACTGAGCAAAAGGAGGCGTGCAATGGCATATATAAGAAGACCCATGGCGACGAGAATAGCAATGACCACGAGAAAAGCGGGCAATGCTCCTAGTGTGCCGAAGATTTTTTTCAATCTTGAGTTGGGTTCCTCGTGGTCGTAACGGAAACGAGCGACGCTAAAGAACAGCACGCCCAGGGGAATAGTTGATATAATAACAGAGCAGACTCGCCAGGTTATCAACTCTGCGTAAGATGGAAATGTGAAAAACCAGGCGATACAGTGCAAACCGCCGAATAGCGCTGCAATGGTTGAAGCAAGAGAAAATGACAAGAACCTCTCGGTCACATAATTGTTGTCTGTACTTGCATAGAACGTTGGGACTGTCGAAACGGATCCCGTCGTATTTCGGACAACCTCAGGAGTAATGATGTTAGCTAGTCGTATCAAAAAGCTCTTGATTACAGTCCATGGAAAGACGATAATGTTTATCACAATCTTCCACACAGTCTGCAGACTGCTGTTCTTCATTGAGTTCCAATATTGGATTGCCAAAGAGAACGAAATTTTGGTCGGTCCATGATGCAAGGAGAATATTGCACTTCGAGGTGAGAATGCTATTAAAAATGCGATTAGCAAGGTTCGAAAAAAAATGGAGAGCACAAACAACTGACCATGTAGCTTTGGTGCTTGAAACTTGTAGGGTTCTTTTGGCTGATCCAATAAATGGACTGCTACTGAACACCGGACGTCAAGGGGTTTATTCCACCAGAGAAAGTACATGGCTCCATTCAGGGCGGCGAAAGCGGCAGTGACTAGTTCGAGTTCGGTGAGGATAAGCCCTTGAGCCCGCCTTGCAATACACTGGGCAATGAACCAAGAAGTTTGTCCAAGCACGAGTGCCTTGGACAGTCCGTCACCTTTGCTTCTGTCACGAATTTCCTCCTCTGTGATATGGGGAAGGTCGATTTTACCAGTTTCAAGTAAACGGTCCATTTGCGCTGGCAAGAGTACACCTACCGGTTCACCTCCTTTGAACAAGGTGAATCCGCCCATTTGCATGAAGTACCCATGTGTCTTTGTCCATCTGTGCTCTGAAGCATATTACTGTCAGTTCCAAAGGACATCCAATATGCCAGACATAATCGCACCATGATATTTTCTAACAATTGCCCGAGCACCATTCCACTGTCTCATCGCCCATAGTATTATCAGCTCTGGCGCAATAAGCACCCAGCACATAAGTTCCAGTCGTCGCAATCCGGTTTTCCACCACTTCTCTCCGGACGGCGGTATGTTCGGATGGACGGATACCCAGGTACATGCAAACATTGTCGCTAGGCAGCTCCAGAGGATGTCCCAGAGTGACCGCTGTTGAGCGGGACACTCGCACTGGCTTGAAAGAGAGTTGAGATTTGGCGGAATGGCATCGCGCAAACCGTAGGATACAGGTGAAGCGCTGATATTACTATTGAGGAAGTAGACGATAGCAAGAATTAGTAACATGATGAGTGGATGCAGGGAACGTAGGCTGGACGTTACTGTATATGTATGGGCTGTTTTTAGGTGTCCTGGGAGAGGCCGGCTAAAGTTAGGTTTTTGGCTGTGCTGCCATGCTGACGCGCTATGTAACATGGAAAGTCGAAAGCTTTAGCCGTCGGGAGGGTGCAATAACTTGAGCGCCAAGGAAATATGGTTGGCAGTGCTGCACTGCGGTGATCCGAGGAATGAACGGGATGTCGAAACGCAGAATGGTCGAAAACACATAAAATTCGCACGCTTCTGTCTTGAATTCGAAGCGCTCACTCCTTGCTCACTCCTCAAGTTGCGCCAGGCCATCGAAGCCATTGCAGCAAATAAAACTATTTCAACCAAAGCCTCAAACTGTAGTCAAATTTGGTAGATCACATTACATATCATTAATCTTGACGGTGAAGGTTGTTGTGCGATATGATTCAGCTTAGCAGCTGTAAAACACAATATATTACTTGATTCAAATTGAAAGCATTCGATCATACTACGGATACCAAACTGAGAATCGATGTGACTTGTGTCATATTACTAGAGTACGTGTGTGGAGGCTGATCAACCTGAAGATTGACCTGTGGTACGAACAGTCGAAAAATAAGACAACGGGTGGACGGGGTACAGTCAGTGACTGGTGGTCAAATTTTGTAAATCGACTTCTGATCGATAAACTTGCGGTGAAGAGGTAAAGTGTGAATGCACAAGTCCATGCCCAGCTAACTGGTAGTCAAAATAATTACGAATAGGGGACGAAAATGTGCGGGAGGCAATTTCGTTGACGTAGTGAAATGATATCTTCAAGTTTGGGGTTAGTGGCCCAGATCTGTTGAGTTGATTTCTCGAAGATTGGTTCAAATTCAACATCCGTCAAATGTGAGGGAGGAATGAGAGCCAATCAACGACGGCGAGGGCATCCGGGGAAAGGTATCTGAGGGCAACGAAAGCCTCTGCAAGCAAAAGGAGGCGTGCGGCGGCGTATACGGGGAGACAGAATACGGCAATAGCAAGCGGGTATTGCAGCGCCTGAAAGAACTTTTTCGTTCTGGAATTGGATTTTGCGTTGTCTTCACAAAAGTTGCCAATAAAACCGAGCAGCATGCCAACGGGAACAATCGAAATGGCAGCAGAGCAGACGCGCCAGATTATTGACTCTGCGCGGGACGGAAAGATGAAAAACCAGGCGACACAATGAATGCCGCCAAACAGGGCTGCAATGATCCATGTAAAGGATTGTACTAGGATGTCGTCTGTCAAGAGCGAGGTGTAGTCTTTGCTTGCATAGAATGTCGATACAGTCGGAACACACCCTGTCACTTGCAGTTGCGTGGGCTGCGAACTGATGATGCTACGTAGTCTAGTCCACGGTGAGAAGGTGATATGCATGATCACCTTCCATAAATCCTTCAAGCTAAAATTGTGTTTTGCTCCCCAATAATAGGATAGGAGGATAACAAGGGAAGATAGTGCTTCCCATGGTCGTTTGATAGCTGATGTCAATCAGCACAGATTGGAAAAGAGAAAGACGGGAAAACTACCAGGTTCGTGACTTGATATAAACTTGAAACGCTTTTCCTTGGGCTTTGCTTCGTCCAATAGATGGACAGGTACTGAACAGCGGACACCAAGGGGCTTGTTCCACCACAGAAAGTAGATGACTGCGTTGAGCGCGGCGAAGGCAGCGGTGACCAGCTCAAGCTCGGTGAGGGTGAGACTTTGCACTCGCCTTGCTATACACTGGGCGATGAACCAAGATGTTTGGACAATAACGAGGGACTTGGACAATCCGTCGCCTTTGCTGCGGTCTCGGATTTCCTCCTCGGTGATTTGAGGTAAGTCGATTTTGCCTGCTAGGAGTAGCCGTTCCATTTCACCAGGGAGGAGCACCTCTTCGGCCTTGCCTCGTTTGAACAAGGTGAATCCCCCCATTTGGATGAAGTACCCATGAGTCTTCGTCCATGCATGTCCTGGAGGCTATAACTTTCAGTTCCAAAGTGATATGGTTTAGCTCACATATTACGCACCATGATACTTCTTGACCAAATAGCGAGCACCAATCCACTGTTTCATCGCCCACAGTATAATCAGCTCTGGGGCAATTAGCGCCCACAGCATAAGTTCCACACGACGCAACCCAGTTTTCCACCAACTCTCTCCCAATGGCGGTATGTTCGGGTGGACAGACGCCCAGGTGCAAATAAAGATCGTGACGAGGCAACTCCACAGGATGTCCCAAAGAGATCGCTGTTGAGCGGGACAAACGCATTGGCTTGAAGAAGAGCTTAGATCCGGCGGAATGGCGTCGCGCAAGGCATGGGACACAGGCGCAGCGCTGATGTTGCTGTGAAAGAAGTAGAAGCAAACAAGAATAAAGAACATGCTCAGGCTGGCATTGAGACAGAACACACCTTCGTACGCCTTAGCGCATTATATTGTGCACAGATGAATTACGGCTGTCATTCTGGCAGTGCTGCACTGCAGTGAGCAGACTTCGGAACACCGCAAATTCACACGCTAATGTCGGCTGTCAGTATTTCTTTAACCCTCTCCTCATTATTGTAGGAATACAGAGAGGCAATTCAAGCACAAACCCAACTGAATATGGTATGAATCATATCATCTGTCATTTCCTATATTTCTTAGATGCAAAGGCAATTAGTAGGCCGTGTCAAGCCTTTTTCCATCGTGTTCTCGATATCCCGGTGTCCCCTTATATTTTACGAGCTTGGTTTACATACATAAAAATCGTAGTTAGTGAATAGGAGACCTCGTGCAATTGCGAGGGTCGCTGTTCAAACCCAATTGAGCTTCGCTAGGCTTCGCTGACCCGCTCATTTTACTTGATCTTGACAGGGGATGTTGTCGTTCGATACGTTGTAGATCGGACCCATTGATTTTAAGTATTCGGTGAAATAGGAGGTATCGAATCGATTGAACAACGGTGGTTGAGGTAACTTGTGCCAAGATACTACGTACGTCGAAGCAGACCGGCCTTGATACCTGACTGTGTTATGAACAGTTGGAAGATGGCGAGTGGGTGGATGGATGTAGTCAAATTTGCCAAACCGGCTTCCGATAGGTTGATTTCTAGAGGTTTCAATGCAGGAGTCCAATACCCCCACCGGTGGTAGGGCTAGGAGTCGGGGATATGTAATGAGCAATGGCGTTGAGATACATAGTGAACCGACATGAACTTCAAGCTCAAGTTTAGCTTTAGCGGCGCAGATGAGTCGAGTCATTGTCATGATGATGTCGTATATTCGATCTCGGTCAGATGTGAGGAAGGAATGAGAGCCAATCCACGACGTCGAGGGCGCCTGATGGAAGATATCTGAGAGCCACGAAGGCCTCTGCAAGCAAAATGAGCCGTGCGGCTACGTACAAGGGGAGGCAGAATACGGCGAGGGCGAGTGGATACTGTAGCACCCGAAAGAACATTTGTTTTCCTGACTTGGGCGTCGCGTTGTCTTCAAAGAAGTTAAGTATAAAACCAAGCAGTATGCCGACGGGAATAATCAAGACGGCAGCTGAGCATACGCGCCAGATAATCGACTCTGTATGGGATGGAAACACGAAAAACCAGGCCGCGCAATGAAGGCCACCAAATAGCGCTGCGACAGTCCACGTAAACGACGGTACCAGGAGGCCATCGGTCAGGAAGGTGATATAGTCTGTGCTTGCATAGAATGTCGATACGGTCGAAACACATCCCGGCACTTTGAGTTGCGCGGGTTGGGAGGAGAGGATGCTACGTAGCCTGATCCAAGGAGAGGTGATGACGGGAATTATCCCCTTTTGCAGACTCTTGAAGCTAATGTTGCCTATTGTTCCCCAATAATAATATGTTGTAACAATGAGGAAAGACATTGCGTCCCAAGGCCACGACTTGATTGCTGATATCAATGAGTACAAATTGAAGAAGAGAAAACGGGATACCTACGGGGTTCCTTTGATTTTTTAAACTTGAAGCGTTCCTCCTCAGGCTTCGCTTCATCCAACAAGTGAACTGGCACCGAACAGCGGACGCCAAGTGGTTTATTCCACCATAGAAAATACATGACGCCGTTAAGCGCCGCGAAGGCACCAGTGACCAGCTCGAGCTCGGTAAGGATGAGCCCTTGCGCTCGTCTTGCGATGCACTGGGCGACAAACCAAGACGTTTGGCCGACGGCGATGGCCTTTGCCAGCCCATCACCTTTACTGCGGTCCTGGATGTCTTCCTCGGTGATCTGAGGCAAGTCGATTTGGCCTGCTAGGAGTAGACGCTGCATTTCCCCAGGGAGGAGTACTTCTTTAGGCTTGCCACCTTCGAACAACGTGAATCCCCCCATCTGAATGAAATACGCATGGGTCTTCGTCCATGGGTGTCCTAAACACCACACTGTCAGCTCCACCGGATTTCGGACATGACATAGAGTACAATCGCGCACCCTGATACTTCTGAACCATGTTACGAGCACCAACCCACTGTTTCATCGCCCACAGTATTATCAGCTCCGGCGCGATAAGGGCCCACAGCATGAGCTCCACCCTCCGCAGCCCAGTTTTCAACCAGCTCTCTTTCAAGGGTGGTATGTTCGGGTGAACGGACACCCAGGTGCACGCGAAGATGGTGGCGAGGCAGCTCCAGAGGATGTCCCAGAGCGACCGCTGGTCGGGACATGTGCACGGGCCTGAGGGAGAGCTGGGATTTGAGGGAATAGCGTCGCGTAGGACGTGGAAGATGGGTGCAGCGCTGGTCGTGCTCTGGAGGAAGTACAGAATTACGAGGAAGAGCATGTCGGTGTTGCAGATGGGTCGTACCTGCCTGGTCCTGCATACGCAAAAATCCGTTATTATGGCAACACGAGGCGGGCAGGGTTGTATTGCAGAGGACACAAATGAGGCACCGTCGAGTGATTAAACGTTTGACAGGACGTTTGACGGTTCGACAATAGAAAGGCCGATCCGTTGAATTCAAATGATCCGAAAGGTACAATCGATGGAGAAATCACATCGTGGCCTGCTCATCTCAGCATGAGATTGCTTGAGTCGTCGCACAAGTTCACCTGTCCTTGTTGAAGAATTCTGAGGCTGGTCAGCGACATCCATGCCAGCATTAGTCATATGGGCGATCGGAACGAGTGATTGCTTATGGGCCTATGGCAATACAGATGTTTGCGAATATTGCACCTTGAATGAGGCATGGGTGACTGTAATTCAGTGGTATTAAAATGCAAGAGCCGATCGTCGTTTATCATCTCGAATTTGTAGAGGCAGTAAGTCCAAAGCCGGGTGGTCGTCGGGTTGAGAACGGGCTTCGGCTATATGTGTGGAAGGAACGAAAGCCAATCAACAACCGCGAGAGCGTCTGGCGGAAGGTATCGGAGAGCGGTGAAGGCCTCTCCAAGCAAAAAGGAGGCGTGCAATAGCATATACTAGAAGGCATAATATGGATATACCAGGTATTGCCAGGACTACTTCAAGGGACGTCTTCAATGTAGAATTGGCTCTCATATTGTTGTCGCAGAAGTAGCCATGTAGGCGATCAGCACGCCCAAAGGAATATTTGAGTCAATAGCAGAGCAGACGCGCCAGAGTATCGACTCTACGCGGGATGGAAATGAGGCGGCGCAGTGAAGGGCGCCGAATAGTCTATGCTTGCATGGAAGTTTGATACTGCCGAAATGGATCCTTGCTCCTCAAGGGGGCGATCTGAAGTTCAGAATCTGAACGAGCGATATCGGCGAGTCGCGAAAAAGATGGATAGTACAGTCCAAGGAGAAATCACGGGAGTTATGGTGACCCTCCCCAGTGCCTTTAGTTTGATGGTCTCCACTGATTTTTGCATCTCTTTCCGAACCCTACGATATAAGGATGACATCGAGTCTCGAAATGAGGGTGCTAGTAAATGGGCTCAGTACAAAGAAAACAAGAGGGCAAAAAAAACTGACATGATCTGTTGGTTGAGTTAAGAAACGGTCCCCCCCGACTTGGGTTTGTCCAACAAATGGACGGGTACGGGACAGCGGAGGTCAAGAGGTTTGTTCCACCACAAAAAGTACATGACTCCGTTGAGGACCGCGAAAGCGCCCGTAACTAGCTCGATTTCGGTGAGCATGAGCCCTTGGGCACGTCTTGCGATACACTGGGCAATGAACCAAGAGTTTGGCCGATGACGAGGGCCTTTGCAATGGCGTCGCCTTTGCTCCGGTTTTGAATCTCCTCTGTAATTTGTGGAAGATCGATCCGTCCCTCCAGGAGTAGCTTTTACATTTTATCTGGTAAAAGGACCGCTTGTGGCTTCCTCCTTCGAACAAGGTAGATCCTCCCATTTGGAAGTACGCGTGTGTCTTTGTCCATGCATGTCCTACAAATTGGGGCTAAGTTCGTAAAATGGTAGATATAACCATCTATAACCACGCACCATGATACTTCTCAACCATCGCACGAGCTCCATTCCACTGTCTCGTCGCCCAGAATATTACCAGCTCTGGCGCAATAAGTGCCCAAAACACAAGCTCCAGTCTTCGCAGTCCGATCTTCCACCATTTCTCCCCAGACGGCGGTATGTTCGGGTGGAGCGAGACCCAAGTGCATGCAAAAATCATAGCCAGGCAGCTCCAGAGGATGTCCCAGACGGTCCGCTGATCGCCAGTACATGCGCACTGGCCTATGGGAGAGTCGAGGTCTGGGAGAATGGCATCACGCGAGCACGAAGGACACTGGCGCAGCACTGGTGGAACGGTTGACGGGGAATGCTACGATTAGTAGCATGTTGGTGTTGGAGAACCAATGCAGGGTGTGCATATTAAATATCTGTGCTAGCGCATTACGGCCAAGGGTTGCCAAGACATCGCAGTGCCCATTCTCTTTCTGTTGAACAGTCTTGCAGGTGGATGATGGAAGTGAAGAAGAAACTTGAATGACCGATCCGTTGAACCGACAATTGTTCACACCACCGATGTAAACCGGCACTGCTCTCCTCATGCCACCTCCTCCCCGGCCTTAAGCCACCAGTAGGCCCCAATGCTTATAATCACAAGTTGGTCTACAACACCATATAAAGCACTGCTGTAATTCTAGTTCGAAGATATTGGATTTCTGATACATCGTATTATCTTGTATTTTTACATGGAATCTCGAAGGTTTCAACAAATACGAATCTCTCCAACGGATGGATCGTGGTCGCTTGCACGAGCGCTCAACTGAGGTGACCAGTTGTTCACATGTATATGTTCGAACTTTGCCCCTCGGGCCTTGATGGCATCCGAGACTAGCGCGTGGTCGAGTTGCTCGGAGTTCTGGTCGAAGACATAGCTGTACCTCTCCACCACAGGAATTTTTGCGACCTCGTCGATATCGGTCAGAAGAGCGACGAGGGGCTTATAGACAGATCGCGTTTGTAGGTACTCGTTGAAGTCGCCGGCAACGACAATGTTCGCGAATGGATCCCTTTCCAACAATGCTTTCACGAATGTCTGAAGTTGGAATGAGAGAAAAACATTAGTCGACGAGGTCATGTAAAATAAGAACTGGTCCCTACCGCGACGGAGGCAACTTGGCCTGTGCGAGCGACAATAGGGGAGTTAACTGGTGGTCTCGCATCGCTTTGAGTAGTGCCGCTGTCGTCTTTGGAGCTGAGATGCACATTGACCGTGAATAAATCTTGTCCAAGCTTGGTGGTCCAATGAGCAACGAGAGGTTTCCTAGTTGAATTCCAAGCAGGGTTGAGGGGGTCGATACGACCTGGATTCAAGCTACCAATATTCCAGTCAAACCCTAAATTTTAGGAAAGCAAATCCATGGCGCACCTTAACCCAGGCTTTAGAAGCGGGCCAGTGATCTTGGTAACATCGAGGGAACCTCCAGCAGGAGCATTCCCAACGAGCTTGACTTTATCAGCATTATAACTGTAATAATATTAAGCTCCAACACCGCTACCGATATCAAAAGAAACCTTACAGGTATGCAGTTCTGATATTTCCTCCTGGCACTCCGCCATCCTGATCATTTACAGGATCGATTGAAGCGAACTCATAAGTCACATTGGTAAGTGTGGCAATGGCATTGACCAAATTCGTAAGTGTGACGTTTGCGGCGACTGTGCCGTCATCCTTCTCACCAGAGTTGTCCTGGATTTCTTGCAGGAACATAATATCAGGCGTATTGAGGAAGTTGCTAATATGGCCTGCAACAGTGGGAAGATGGCTCGATGTCGGCCCCATGTTGTCAACCTGCATCATGGAACGTTCACTAAACTGGGTTTTATCAAAGAAATAAAATCACCTACATTATAGTCACCGAAGGTTACGACGCAGATATCTTTCGGCTTGGGCTTGATTGTAGCAGGAGCAACTGCCCCGCTCGGAGTGGAGATGATTGTAGGCGCAGTCAGCGGAAGGACGTAGAAAAACCCGAATCTATATGGTAAGATCAGTTATCCGAAGAGCAGCGTCGTTTGCAGGTAACGTACTGGTAAACGACGACACCAGTGATATCGGTCAATCCCACTCCAACGGCAGTTTGAGGGTTCTTGGTTTTATCGAGTGGAGAGCCAATGATCACGGTTTCGGGATTGCCGTCGGGTATACCATCCGGACCTACAAGGACGATGTGGAATTAGAAAATGATCGCCAGGTGTATACGAAAACATACCAAAGGTGATGCTAAGACCCCCACGACTATTCTTTCCTGTGACGGGCCAATCACCATACACCCAAAATTCGCCAAAGCTGTTTTGGAATTCCGTCGAAATGGGTTTCGGAATTGTGACCAATTGCCCTTCCAGACTCTCCCAAAAATCCATGCCATACTTGTCTGGCTGCAAGGTTGCGTTGACGGTAGATATGAGACTGCTATTATTGGGTACGGAGAGGAACCCATCGGGACCGACATCTTGCGCGCTAAACAGCTGCGTTGGCGGGCTTCTATCCTTGCCTAGGATCACCGGTGTGAGGGTGTTGTTGGAAGATAAGACTTTGATGCTGGTTGGCGAATCCAATTCAGTACCAAAGAGGTTGTCAGGAGATGTGGCGGTTCGAAATTCCGCGACGCGTCCAGTCAATGAGATGAGATCCCCCACATTCACTGATTTCAATACGGTTGTTGAGCTGGAGAAGACGAATAGGCCATTTGACTCTCGTATGTCGTCGGACTTGTCTCCTGCAAGGTAGAACCCATTCGATGCCTTGGAAATTTTATAAGAAAAGTTAATAATCAAAAGTCCAACCTCACCTTTGCCGTCACTAAACCCGTCAGATTCTGGACTGTTTGACCAACAAGAGGGCTCAAAAACGCTGGACCTTGGATGTCGGTGATCGAGACCGATGAAACGATACAAAAATACGATGCCAAGAGTACCAACGCGTATAATCTTGCCATGATTGCTTCAAGGGCCACCGAGCTGACACCACACGCGAGGAGGTGCTCCACCAATGCACGATCCACAACACATCTTATAGGTTTGCCAGTGAGAAACCTTTTGTAGGAACGAGACACGTTCAAAGTTGTAGCACATGTAGCTGTCGTCGAGAGTTCTAAACTAGGCGTCGCAATGCGAGGGTGACCGCGTGAAGTAGGTGCTCTAAAAACGATTGAAGGGATCGGGTAAGAGCATGATCGGTGCCAACGACTGACAGACTCTGACACAAACACTGACAGCGTGAAGGCCCGGATATAGTGTCCGCATGGGATCTACGTGTAAAGGCTCTTTGTTACTGTGTGGAGCAGCCAATATTGAAAGGTAAGGACATGGAGAAGATAACAATGTTTGTCAGGAACTACATATATCGTTTGAGAATCGTCTCACCTCTTGAGACTCATTGAAGTTTGAGAGTCGAATTGAAGGCCAGCAACTTCCAGTGGACGAATGTGACCACGATGGCAGCGCATCATGAATCATTATGCTCGGGCTACAACCCTCATCCTAGCCTTCTATTGCGAAATGGAGTCGAAAATAAAGCGTCCTAGACGTGAAGAGTAAACTCTGCTGTTTGAGTGGCGGTAGTTGACTTCTGAAAGGAGTACGGCATGGCGATCTTCCGACTTGCTTCCAACGCCAGACGCCGGGCTTCTCAAGCTCCGTACGCGACGGAGAATCTGCTCATTGCCACCACCAACTCGTTCCCAAACTCCCTTATGCGAGTCAAGTTATATTAGCGTAACTTGACCGTGCTACTCTTTACACCTTTTCCCTTCTGCTTCGTACAAGAGACGAGGCAGGTCCGAGTTGTTCTGAATGTCGTTATTCAGATTTCATCAGATACGATCCGTCCAACAGCAGGATCGTGTTCCCTGACACGAACGCACAGCGAAAGCGGCCAGTTGTTCACGCGTATGTGCTTGACCTGTGTCTCACACAACCAGATAGAATCAGAACGAAATCAGGGTGGTCGCAGAGCATAGAACGGGTATTTTGTGCATGTCGGAGGAATACGCTGGTGGAGGATAAATAACCGTAAAGTGCGTTTGGATAACTTTCAAGTTTGCACTCAACTTACCAGTTGCTGCACAGTCGAATGAAAAAAAGAAGGGGCCTATGCCCACATTCACGACAGCTAGCAGTGAGAACATCGACGAACTCAGTTTCCCAGCGGACGTATGGATAACCCTGGCGATGAAAAATCGCGGGAGACTAATCGTGCATACTATCTCCCTGGGTGCATGTCCATCTACTCTATCGCATTTGGACTTCTATTTCTTTGGATCGTCTTTGTCCTGGAGTGCAGCCTCAGACGGCTGCTCTGAATCTTCCACACTCTCACTTTCCGACCTCAAGCCATCTGATCCCGAATCCTCTCCTTCAACTTGATCACTTTCTGCATCCATAGAACCTGTTCCAGGATTATTCCCTCCTTCCTCGTCGCCCTCATAATCCAGAGCAATCCGACTAATTTCTTGCCGCAAGGCCTTTCGCTCGCTCATAAGCTCTGTCCACCGCTCGATATCCAGCCCGCGCACTTTGTACAGGGCCTCGCGGCGCGCAGAAATGCTTCTGGAGAGGACGGATGTGTATGACACCTCGCGGCCTTGGTAGAGGAACCTGCCAACAACAGCTAATCAATGCCGTCTAATCATTGGCCGACTGGTACGAACCAAAGATATCCAAGGATAACGGTGGATAACCCTGAGAGGTATGTTATTGGCTCCATTATTTCCCTGTTATCCTGTTACTTTCCTTCCCTTAAACCGAGCGATCTTGAAATGCGTACCATCCATAATCCCAAAAGGTCAAACGAGCCACAGCTGCCCAGTATACGACAAGCATCCCAAACCCACCGAGGGCCATTTTCCGCGCACCGTAGTGCGCCTCCTCATTACATTGCCTTTTCAAGCCCTCCATTTCGTTCAGGCGGCCTTCCAAAAGGCTGAGTCGTCTCCGAAGAAACCGCGTCCGGTCAGCAAAAGTTGGGACAGTGACTGTGATCGACGTCTCTGTTATGCCATTCTCTTCCGCATCTTTGGCTTCCTTTGCTGCATCCACCGGTCTTGTGTCCGTGTCCGTGTCTCCTGAGTATTCGGAGGCTGGTCGGAGGCGCTTCCGCGCGGATTTGGGTCCATAGGAGATGCAGATCGTGAATTTGGCGGAGCGTGCGGCGTCTTTAATGAAGTCGCCGAGATCAGTGGAGTCTGACCATTGGAAGGCCTGCCCATGCGAATAGTTGCTACGGAAGGAAATGGATGGCGTCGCGGGAGCGAGGGACGCGAGTATGAGTCGGCT
The DNA here is from genome assembly GCA_023014335.1 of Galerina marginata. Taxonomy (NCBI): domain Eukaryota; kingdom Fungi; phylum Basidiomycota; class Agaricomycetes; order Agaricales; family Galerinaceae; genus Galerina; species Galerina marginata. Next base: position 1,960,997 of record JAECYW010000009.1, on the reverse strand, counting down.
TACATGCGAGAGGGGCTGTGAGGGATGGAGGAGGAGAACTGTTGGAGGCACATGAGGTGTTTTCGTTTGTGATTTGGATGTTGGAGAGTTGGAATTGTTATGCGAGGATTCTGGTTCTTTGAAAGTGTTGGATGGGTGGGACAAGCTTCCTAAGGGTAATATTAATTTGAAGAGGTGGGAGGAGGTTGGGGATAGTTTTCCTAGAAATTTTCTTGCTACAGACCCTCACTCAAAGTTTGTAGGAGTTGCTGACCTTGGGTATCCGTCACCCCTTTCAGTTCATCTTCTCTCGCAACCTTTCCATTCCGCTTCGAACTATCTAGTCTCTCTTCATTCCATTTGGACTTCGGCGACGCCTCCGCTAGGAAATGAGAGTGTGAAATGTCGAGGTCCTTTCTAGAATTAAGATCCTGCGTTGCGTATAGTCTACGTAGAATGGGATATAGAGGTATTGCTCGTTGGACACCGAGGTTCGGCCCAACTCGTATACAGAACATTAGTCGAGGCCAACCTTGGAAACTGTTCATGGTGGGGCAAAAGTAGTGGTGATCATGACGTCAGCGCTGAACTAAAAATAAATCTGTGCAACGACTTCGCAATGATACTCGAGTATACTTAGAACAGCTCCGACTCTCTATGATATATGTGGAAAAGTACTTTGGATCAATTGCAATGTAAGTACTGCAGTATATGTCCATTCGAGGTGAGCGCCACAAACCTTCAAGAGGATCCGTCATATCGTCTCATAGTAAGGTTAGATGTGAGGAAGAAATGCCGCCCAATCAACCACTTCGAGTGCGGGTGGTGGAAGGTACCTGAGAGTGGCAAAGGCTTCTCCGAGTAGAAGAACGCGAGCAAGGACGTAGATAGGAAGGTTGAAATACGAAACAATCCGTAGCATCAGCGCGATGTTTTGGACTAGATTGTCTGTAGGCCGGGATTTTGCCCAGAAATGGATAATAAAGGAGAGTAGCATAAATAATGGGATAATTGCAACGACAGACGAGCAAATACGCCAGATGATCAACTCGGTGTAGTTTGGAAATGACAAAAACCATGCACTACAATGCACGGCTCCGAATAGCGCTGCGAGGCCCGCTGTAATAGAAGCTATTAGATAGCGGCTAGTTTCGTTGTACTCGGTGTCTGCGTAAAATGTGGGTACGTTTGAGGAGGGTAATCGTTGGCGGTGGTGAAGTTTCTCGATTTCATCCTTTAAGACTGCCCAAGACAAGAAAATGTCAGATAGCCGCCAAAAGCAGACCTTCATGACAAAGAAGAGGCAGTTGACTGCTGTCCAAGGAAAAATGAGAGTCGCTTTCACGACATTTAGGGTATCAAGGTTCTTGGTCAACCGCCATATCCATGTCCATGATAAAACCAAGGAATCTATAGACCATTGAAGTAAATCACAGATGGAGGAGAACATTGCGATTCGATAAGGAATATCTAATACGAATGAGTACAGAAACTTTCAAAGACCAGGAGGCAGAAAGAAGACTCACTGGGCTTCTCGATTGATTTAAATTTGAATGGGTTATTGACTGTAGGCGATAAATGGACCGGAACAGGGACTGAACACCTGACATCAACTGGCTTGTTCCACCAAAGGAAGTACATGACACCATTTAGGGCCGCGAAGGCACCAGTGACCAGCTCAAGCTCCGTGACGATGAGTCCTTGGGCTTGCCTCGCCACACACTGGGCGACAAACCAAGAGGTTTGACCGATGACAAGGGCCTTGGACAAACCGTCGCCTTTGCTTCTGTCACGAATCTCTTCTTCCGTAATCTGTGGAAGGTCGATGAGACCTATTCGGAGAAGACTTTCCATTTCTTCAGGGAAGAGTACTCTCGGTCGTTCTCCCTTTTCGAGGAGAGTAAACCCCCCCATTTGTACGAAGTATGCATGGGTCTTGGTCCATCCATGCCCTACAGGTATTTCGGGTTGCCGATAAGTTACTAAATAGTAGTAGCCGATATTGTGATCGCACACCTTCGTATTTTTTGGCTATTTCTCGAGCACTGTACCACTGCCTCATTGCCCATAATATTATCATTTCTGGGGCAATAAGCCCCCAGAACATCAGTTCGAGCCGACGCATGCTAGACTTCCACCAGCTCTCCTTAGATGGAGGTATGTTCGGGTGGACCGAGACCCAGGTGCAGGCGAAAAGGGTTGCGAGGCAACTCCAAAGGATGTCCCACATTGACCGCAGCTGGTCGGTACACAAGCACGGGGTGGGAGAGGTAGGAGCTGGAGGAATATTGTCCCGTAGAAAGTGAGAGACGGGGGCGGCGTTGATGGCCCTTTGAGAGAGGTAGACCACCGCTACGACTAATAGCATAGCTGGGAGTTTAGAGATGGATGGCTCGAGGAAGTGGTTCCCATGTTGTTATATCCCATACTGCATCTTCTTTCGCTGGACATGTCCGCCTGCTTCTCGATGCTGTCTGATGAAATCCGTAATAAGTTACATATCCAATGGGAAACCGTTATTTTAAGATGTCTCACTCACGTGCTCTGTCAAAGTCATGGTTGAGGTAGGTATAGGCAAGTTGAGTCTTGACTGGGCAGTCAGTCATCGGGGACAGACCAGGGGTAGGCTGGAAAATGCGAACAGCTGGATGCATCACGAACTCCATGAACATATCCCAAATCGGTAGTGGTGCGACAGACAATTCGACCTTGAATTGGCATCATTAACGGTACTTGGCTCAGCATCTTGAGCCCTTGGAGGATATAGAAAATAGAATTTGAGCTTTGTTGAGTTTAACTGGCCGAAGTATGAAGCAATTTCCCGAATGGAGGCGCAGGAAAGACGGTTGCCTCAATTCTGTACGGTGCGAAACTAGCCCAATCCGAGTAAGAGCTGTGGTATTGTACAGCTCCCTTGGCCAATAGAGCATATGGGATGAAAAATAGTGCATATTCTGGCAATTTTGTTGAACTGAGTAGGATTATCCAGGGCATGAAGCTTTGGAGATTGATGGAAGTCGAGTTCGAGATCAATGACTCTTCGGCCCGCCTACCCGTGACGGATGGCAAACACCGAAACTTTATTTTGTAAAACTGTACAGTTCCCAGTCATTTCTCATCATCGCCCTCAACGACAACCACATCGTCAAGACATTATGGGAAAAGGTAGAAAACCTTTGTTCGTCCATCTATGAACGCTATTCTTATCAACTTGTGTACCTAGTTCACGGCTCTCTCGCCCGCGCTGGCAAAGTCAAGTCGCAGACACCGAAAGTTGACAAGCAGGAGAAGAAAAAGACACCCAAGGGTCGTGCAAAGAAGCGCATTCTTTACAACCGTCGGTGCGTACTGCTGGCCCATCTGGCGCTGTACTGGACTGACTCTGACTCTGTGTGCTTTCATAGCTTCGTGAATGTCACAACGCTACCAGGCGGCAAGAGAAGAATGTGAGTCTCTAGTTTCTTGGCGTAAATTGATTACAAGCCGCACTGGTTTCCTGGCTTTATCCCCCCGACTGCCACCCGACCAGCGCTACACGATGAAAACAACCATTTGCATAGTTCACGCTGAAACGATCGTGTTGATACTTAGCATCTTAATGTCTTTCGCTCCTATCTGATTCTCCCTTCTCTGCCGTCATCTATTGTCTTCAATCTCTTACTGACCTAATTTTTTTCTCAGGAACCCCAACCCCGAGAAATAAATCAGTTCCTTCTAGACGTCACAATCATGGCGATTGAATATCGTCATCGTATTTCAGCTTTGCCGGTGGGAGGATAAACCACGCCAACGCCGGATCACAGCAGTAGGGTTGGGTTGGGCTTCGTCTTTTTCTATTTTTTTACTCCTTGCTTTTGCTCTGCATAATCGCCTTCCGCATGCTATATGCTACGCCATATGCCCAATTCAACTCTATGATGCCAGCTCAAGCAGTGCGATGTTGTCGTTGTGTCACCGATAAAGGCGTTTACTACGATCGTTGGTATTCGCGTGAGGTTGAAGAAAGGCGTCTTGAGTTATGAAGTGAGCTGTTGGGTCTTGACGACTTTTCTGCCCTAGGACTCAGAACATTCGTCGGTGAATCACACTATTCGAGTAATGACTTGTGCGAACGCCCCACTTGTCTTTTTCTATATTCTGCAATTGATCTGAACTCAATCCACTCTTCATCCTTTGCAGCCTTCTAAGTAATCGACCAAGAACACTCTCCAGGAGGGCATTTTCAAGCTCTTGTCGAACGGCTCGAATCTGTAATTGCAGGATTGTGCCACTCTCGTGCTTGATATGGCTCGCAGTTCAGTTCGGCGGCTTGTCACGACTGAGAGACTGGCTAACTATAGCTCATCTTGATTCTCATTTCGGATAGGTACGTCCACCCCACTCCACCTCTGCTCCCTATCTGTTCCTAATATTTACTACCATCTACTATTTCAGTGTTAAATAACTTCAGCGCCGTCCCTATCTCCCCAATCTTACGCGATACCATTCGCCTGAGTTTACTAACCTCCTTTCATTCATCCACTTCATCAACATCGGCTTTGACAATCACTCCTGCAACCGTAAGCAAGTCGATATTACGCCCTCGCCTTCTGTAATGCCACACAAGACAGTTCCGTCGAGCTCCATAACGCAGTCGGCTGTTTCCAGCCCAGTAATCCTGTCGTCCTATACCAAAACCCCGTCGTCGATGATGTTGCCTAGCCCTCAAGCATGGGCGACGGCAACGGATCTATCGTACGATTCGTCTGTTTTTATGCCGTCGCCTTCTCTGCAATCTGTATCTCTTCAAGAGGAGATGGAATGCTCCTTCGAGACTTCCAGTGTCCAGTCAAGCGGGTCTCTTGCGTCAAGGTCGTCGGGCAGGACACTTTCGACATTTTCATCCTTGTCATCTGTATCTCACTCGTCACTGAGCTCGTCTATAATTGACTCTCATTCAGAAACTGAGAAAGTAGTTCTTGGGTCGGGGCCACCATCAACAGAGCCGTCGTTGCTCAGTACGCCTCAGCCACCCTCTGCAAGTAATATAATGCCTATTTCCTACATATCACTAATTTCTCTATCGGCAGCCCACTCCATTCTCCAAACCAGAGCTCAGCACTGGTGCGACGCCTGATGGTTCTCTTATGCTCACAATTTCAACGCCTCAAGGAAGTGGTGCCACGGCGAAGTCGAGCTTGTGCACCATTCCATCTATCAGCGTTGCGACCGAAAGGGACCTTGGACGAGACATTGATAGGCTAACCGACGAAATTCGAACGTATGACCTAGCCAGACGGCTCGAGAATCAAGATATTGCGGATAACGTGAAGGCCTTCCGTGACGAGCTCCATGACCTTGTGCGGTTTCTCACAGAACGCCGACCTCGTCCTCGCTATCCATCGTCCCCGCCCTTGCACCGGATCTAAGTAATTCCTTGACCTCCCTAGCCCAGTGTCAAGTGTAGGGTATCATTGGGTGCGGAGACTGCGACGCACGACATGCTCGACTAGGCTCTAAATGACATTTGGGATTTTGGTGAGGTAGATCTGTAGATGTGGAGGACGGGAGTTTGGTTTACTCGAGCCTCGCACAGTATTCTTACCCAGTTAGTTTGGCATAGTGGTAGAGTATACTGAATGATCCGTTCCACCTTCAAGTTCAAGGAGAGGAGAGTTGAATCTTCAGCCTGTTACTTATCTTTTATGTTTTGAACTCAACAGGCGCCAGAACCAATATGCGGCGTTGCAATCGGCCGACCCATTTGGCGGTGATCGCCGTGTTGACTCCTGCTGCTTTACAACCATCTACGGAGTTGGTCACAAACTTTCTCCAGGAGGGCATCGTCAAGCTCTTCTCGAAGGGTTCGAACTTATATGTAGGATTCTGTCATTCTCGTGCTTGGTTCGGCTCGGAGTGCAGTTCTACTCCTACTATACCGAAATGTCCGACTACCACACTGAGTCGGAACATCTTTCTGCGTCGTCGTCCACCCCTTCGTTCGTTGATTGTATCGACCTCGCAACAATCGCCGCCTTAGCTTCAGGTGCATATCAGCGAATCACATCTGCCAGCGTGTCATGCACCGTCACCGCCGTCCCGAAAGTAGGCGCCTTCAACGTAGTGTGGTTCGTCGACTTTATCAATGGGGTCCAATGGGTATTCCGCACTCCCATAGCAGAATGGAGTCCTGCCCTCGAAAATCGCTTACGGTCAGACATAGTTGGCATGCAACTCATTCAAAGCCGCACAACCATCCCTGTCCCGTGTATCCACGACTTTTCTCTCAATCCCGAAAACGAGATCGGCAGGCCATATATCCTCATGGAGCGCGTAAAGGGCACACAGCTTTGCAAACTTTGGTTCGACCCTGTTTGGTTCACCGAGGAAACACGCAAGACCGTATTCGAATCCCTGGTTTCCTACATGTCACAGTTGCGGACGTTGGAGTTTCCTAGCATCGGAAGTCTAAACTACGACCTCGAATCAAATTCCTACCTTGTAGGTCCTTTGCTTCCCTCTTTCGAAGACATTGCGAATGGGAATACTACCGCAAGAGGTCCATATAACACCGTGCACGCATATCTACTCGAAGAGATTACCAGGCAAATATCTTCAGCACCCACAACTGATCACAAAGTCTCCCTAGCACTCCTCCGCATGTTTGCCGCGACTTTACCTGACGAGACGCTAGACGGACCGCCGTTCGTGCTTTCCATGCCCGATTTCAACTATCAAAATGTGTTCGTGGATGACGACGGGAACGTGACCGGTCTTATCGATTGGGATGGGATCATCGTTGGTCCTAGGCAGGGCGGGTATGCAAAGTATCCCTCGTGGATTACCCGTGATTGGGATCCTCTCATGTATGGGTATCCCGCCATTGAGAATGGATCCTCCCAAGACAGTGATGGAGATGTAGAACGTCGGCCGACTCCCGCAAGTTCAGAGATCACGCAACTGCCTTCTCGTGAACAGCTGCAGGAAGACTCGCCCTCAACTCTTCAGGCGTTCCGAGAAGAGTACCTCGCCGCCTTCACACAGGCAGACCCCGTCAGCGCGACCTACACCCGCCACTCTCACGTATACGAGGCTCTCGAGATTGCTATTTCACTGGCTTTCTGCAGGGGGCATATCATCGATAGATTGTCGAGATATGTTTTCGGACTAGAGGCGGAGTCTGGTGGGACACTCTCGTCTTGGAGTCTTGAACAAGGAGTTGCCACAGGAGATTGGTTGAAGCAACTAGCTCTAGGTGCATAAACGGTTGCTCTGAGAACAAAAAAGCACTCCGTTAAGCATTCGGAAAGGGTTAAGGGAAGAGCGCCGATGAGGATGGCAATTAAAGTGGCGTGCCGGCTCATATAAACAGGACTCGTAACTTTAGCTCATCTTGCATCTCAAATCTGACAGGTACGTCCCACCACCTCAGAAACCCATTTGTGCTCCTAATACTTTGCCATCGTCTACTTCTTCAGCAATAATATCAACGCCGGCAGCCGCACCTATTGCCCCTATCTCACTCGATACCATTCGCCTTAGTTTGGTATCCCCGCTTCCTTCATCCACTTCGGATCGACATTGGTGTTGACTTCAACCACTCCTGCAATTTCATCCAAGTCGATATACTACCTGCCTATACTGCCGCAGAAGACAGTTCCGTCGAGCTCCATAAACAAGTCGACTACTTCCAGCTCAACAGACCTTTCGTCGTTTACCGAAACATCATCGTCGCTGGTGTCACCCAGCTCTCAGGCGTGGGCGACAGCAACAGATATATCGTACGAATCGTCCGTTTTTATGCCGTCACCTTCTCTGCAATCTGTGTCTCTCCATGGGGGTATAGAACTTTCCTTCGAAACCTCCAGCCTCCAGCCTCCGGTCGGGCGGGTCTGCTTCATCGATTGGTGGAATGAGCACCATTTTGGCCTCGATTTCTTCGTCTTCAGCTCCACCTCAAGCGCCGTTACAACCACTAACACCAGTGCCGGCATTATTCCCATCGATATTGTCTCCAACGGACGAGGCGACGCCAACAAGCCTTACTCTCAGCTCGGAATCGTCAAGCTCGTCGGGCAGGCCACTCTCGACATTTTCATCCTTGTCATAAGTATGTGTCTCAGTTATCATTGAGCTCGTCTATAATCGACTTTCGTTACAAAACAGAGGAAGTAGAGGTATCTTCCATTGCTCTGGGATCGGAGCTGTCGACACAGCCGTCGTTGCTGAGTACGCCTCGGCCACCTTTTGCAAGTAATTCATTGCCTATTTCCTACAGATCACTGATTTTTTTAATCGCCAGCCTACCCCATTGCCTAAACCAGAATTCGGCACGGGTGCTACGCCTGATGGTTATCTTATCCTCACAATTTCAACCCCTCAAGGAAGTGGTGCCACGGAGAAGTCGAGCTTGCGCACCATTCCATCTATCAGCGCCGCGACTGAGAGGGACCTTGGTTAGGAGATTGATAGGTTAACCGATGAAATTCGGACGTATGACCTAGCCAGACGCCTGGAGAATCAAGATATTGCGGATAACGTGAAGGCGCTCCGTGAAGAGCTCCATGACTTTGTGCGGTTTCTCACAGAACGCCGTCGTCGTCGTCCCAACACCGGAGCCAACCAAACCCTTGACCTCTTCGAACCCAGTTTTCAAGTGTAGGAGTATCATCCGGTGCGGAGACTGCGAAGCCACCAACCTCCGGATTTGCTCGTCCCGGCTCAAAAAGAACATCCGGGATCTGGAGGATTTGCTCGCAATCTCCTTGATGCACTATGAAATCAAGAGGTCCCAGTGCCTTCGCATCATAATCAGCTGCTGTACTTGCTGCAACGGATCGAGGGCATAGTAGGGACCGGGAAGCTCTCGTCAAACCTGTCCTAATTTCGCAAATTTGAGACTAAAAAATCGCAAAGCTTTGTCGCGGATTCCATGGCACCGCAGGCGAACCTTATCCTCTTTCACGGGTTTCAATGCGTGCCAGAAATTTTGTGGCAAACGTCCAGAAGTTGTGAGTCTGGGGTTTGAAAGAGTAGACGAATCGGTGTGTGGGCTGGACGAAGGGCTGGTAAGGTAGATCTGTAGATGTGGAGGACGGGAGTTTGGTTTACTCGCAGGCCCAGTACTCTTGACATACAGTAGTGGTTATCTAGTGTAGAGTGTACAAAACGACACGTTCCGTCTTCAAACTTAGGAGAGGAAAGTTGACTCTTCAACCTGTTATTACTTTTCTTTTATGTTCTGAACTCAACAGGCGCCAGAACCGTCCAGCCAAGGAGTTTGGCGGTGATCGCCGCACATGTTGACTCCGCCCAGCCTCCATGCGGAGAACATTCATAACCTAACTCGCCGAGGTACGTCACATCTCAACTTGTTACTTCACGCTCGAGATGCTATTCATTCTTGCTTGCCTCTACTTCTTCCATGGCACGATCAGCGCTGCACCTGTCTCCTACGTCTTGCGCGATGCTATTTCCCCAGATTCCAACTCACCCTCATGCCAGTGTCCATGTCCCGATCAACAGCGCTCACTTTGGGACATCCTCTGGAGCTGCCTCGCTACAATTTTCGCATGCACATGGGTGTCCGTTCATCCGAACATACCACCGTCCGGAGAGAAGTGGTGGAAGACTGCACTCCGACGACTCGAACTCATGTTTTGGGCTACTATTGCACCAGAACTGATCATATTGTGGGCGATGAAGCAGTTCTTTGGTGCTCGTGCGATCGTTAGGGAATATTGCGGTGCGTTGTCGTGTTTATTATATGATGTCCTTCAACCTTGTACCTGATAGTCTTGAATTCAGGGCACGGATGGACGAAGACTCATGCGTATTTTATTCAAATGGGAGGATTCACATTGTTTGAAGGAGGCACGCCCAAAGGTGTACTCCTCCCCAACGAAATGCAAAGCCTACTTATCGCAGGGAAAATCGACTTACCTCAAATCACTGAGGAAGAAATTCGGGACCGCAGCAAAGGTGACGGACTGTCAAAAGCCCTTGTCATCGGACAGACGACTTGGTTCGTTGCGCAGTGTATAGCAAGGCGAGCACAAGGGCTCATCCTCACCGAACTTGAGTTAGTTACTGGTGCTTTCGCGGCTCTCAATGGAGTCATGTACTTTCTGTGGTGGAACAAGCCACTGGATGTGCGATATCCTGTACCAGTCCATATATTGGATGAACCCAGGCCTGTGGAGAGACGTTTTCATTTCAAAGCAACCCAGCAACCCCAGCAGCCAGGTTAGTTTTCTGCCTTCTCTTTCCAGCCCATGCTCATTGAGATTAGCAATAACCCATTGGCCATGGGATGCAATATTTTTTCTTATGAGCATGATGTACTGCAGATCAGTGAACCTTTTCTCTCGTTCTGTAGTACAAATCAAGCAGGCAAACCTGAAGATGGTGTTTACGACAGTGACTATTGTCATTTCCTCTCCGTTATACCCAATCAAGTTGTTCTACACCCGGCTACTCGATATCACCGATCTTGGGGGCAACTCGTACACTACCTTGACAGTGCCAGGTTCTGTTTCGACAGTTTTTACATTCTATGCAAACACCGACTATACCAGCATCCTTGTGGATGACCTCTTGATACCATCCTTTACCTGGACAATTGCAGCGCTATTTGGCAGCCTTCATTGTGCTGCCTGGTTTTTCACTTTTCCATCCTATGCAGAATTGATGCTCTGGCGTGTCTGCTCCGCCCTCATTTCAATTATCCCCTTGGGCTTGCTTGTATTTTTTATTGCTGCCTTTGCAGAGGACAACCCTGAATTTGTTGGATCAAGACAAATCTCTGAGGTAATCCCAATTGCATTCTTCACATTCTCTCTATTCTTCCTTCCCATATATGCCATTGCACGTTTCCTTTTGCTAGGAGAGGCTTTGGCTGCCCTCAGATACCTCCCGCCAAGGGCCCTCGCTGTTGTCGACTGGCTTTCATTCCTCCCTCACATCTGATCAATGTCAAATCTCATGCCTCGACTATCATAACACAACTCACTTGAACCTCTACTCCAAATCAACAACATGACGTCCTATATGTCCCTGACTCACGATCTCCAGTCACCGGTTGTACTAAGTACCTCATCCACACCATCCAATGTCCATTCATCTACCCGTTGATAAAAACCCAGACTGTACTCAACAACATCCATGAACACTAATTTCTGTCCACAAAGAGAGGTGTGAAAGACGAGATGGCCCTGAGACCGGGAACTGTCCTCTCCCCCTCCACACCTGATCATATTCGCCGCTAGGCAGAGAATGCAGGTTCGTCATAGTCGCGTATGGCTTTCTGAACAATTTGGCAAGAGGTTGGAACTTGGGCATGGTCGAGATTCAACTTGGTCAGATGGCCAATCGGAGAGATTCAAGATATCCTCATTTGGAACAAAGGACAGGGAATGGGCTTTCTTGCCGCCGGTCTTCGTTTTCGATTCAAAGTCTAGTCAATCCGGTTATCTCAGCCCTCGACCTTCGAATTTTGTGTAGTTCAAACTTCATCATAACCTTGTACTTAGCACCACTATAATTCAGCACAGTAGAATTGCCTGCCGCTTGCCCGCTATGCAAAGTACATAAGGTCAGGTGTCGAACCAGATGATCCGAGTCCGTTTATTGCAAAGCAGTCTTCTTTACTGGCAATGAATCGTAGCCACTGACAAGTTACAAGCGAGCCGGGGATATATGTTTGGCTCAGCTGGAAAAGGTCATGAAGATTTTATCGGATTACATATTTTAACGCCGTCAAAGCTTACATGTGTAGCAGATGACCAGCTACAGCAGGCTGAGGTGCCAGGATTTACGAACACCATGTCAGATTACATGTACTGGTATTCTACACAGACGGCTCGTGGCCACGAGTTTTACCGACCTTTGGCTGAGCTGAAGAATTTCCTCAAAAACTAATTAGACTACATGTTTTAGTGACGTCAACTGTGGTCACAGTGTCCAAATCTTTTTTGAATCTGCCAGCCACATCCAGCTCACATCGACATGAGCTTCTAAAAATACATCAACGCTTCACGGAGCAGACACGTTTTGGGCAAATGGCGGTGTAGTCCAGTTTACGACTCGGATTGCCACCAGATTGAGTTTATGGCTTGGTAGCATAAAGCAGGCTCTTCGGACGTTGGAGGCTTTGAACATAGACATCACTTGAAAATCGAAGTCAAATTCAAGCCTTTGGCTTTCAGGCATGTCGAGAGTAACGTGACGAGCTTGTAACGTGTCCGCTCACTGTCATCGACATCCCAAAACCATTCCAATTGCCAGCAATTGTGCTATATTCACTGCGGTGTCGTCTTGTTCAGCGAACACCAGGGATTCATCGCAATCTGCGCTATATAAACTTGTAATGTTTACAGAGGAGCTCAAGGCGTTCAAACGCTTGGGCTTTCGCCATGTGAGCGCAGAATTTCATTTCTACCCAAATTTATTGGCTCATTCGTTAATGTCGTATGACAAGGTTCTTCTCCAAGTGCTCAACTTTGCATCTGTAATTGCGTCTGGCCTCATGATCTGGAAAGGTCTTGGGATTATCACGAACTCTGAATCACCGATTGTCGTAGTGCTGAGGTGTGTCTGCCAGTCATTTAACCGGTCACTGTATGCTCATGGAATCTGGCTGCTTGTTCTTTTTATTGACTTCTCATGGCTGGTAGTGGGTCGATGGAGCCCGCTTTCTACCGCGGCGACCTGCTCTTCCTGACGAACCCATCGAACGAGCGATATCAAACGGGTGACATCACGGTGTACAAGATCCCCGGAGCAGACATTCCTATCGTCCATCGGGTACTGGAAACACACGACGTTGCGCCAAAGAAGAAGAAGGGCTCTGTGAATAAGGAGAGCGAAACGGCTGTAGTTGCACACCAACGCCTGCTGACGAAGGGAGACAACAACTACGTTGATGATATTGAGTTATATCAGGGACTGGAATGGCTGGAGCGTAAACATATTGTTGGCAAGGTCCGAGGGTGAGTTTTCTTCAGCTCCCTTTCACTGCATTTGTTTTTGGCCCTTACCTCTTACCCAGGTTCTTGCCCTATGTCGGATATGTGACAATTGCGATGGTGAGTTTCAATTCCTCCCTCCTATAACCAAAAGAGAATGCGAAATTCATAATCTTATGAAACAGAACGACTTCCCACAACTAAAATATGCCCTTCTTGGTGGCCTCGGATTGCTGGCATTAATACAACGGGAGTAATTCATGCAAAGAATACCGGTATTGACAGCACAGAGCAGTATTGTATATCCCTGTCTGTACCACCCAATAATAATCTGCTCTCTTCCAAAGAAGTTTAGATCGTCAAGCAAATTTATCATTATGACAGGTCAGTCCAGTCCAACGATCACAGTCAAGATTCGTGCAGATTTCATTGTGAAGGCAATATAATCATTAGTTGGATAGAATTATGAGGAAACAGTACAAATCTGCACAAGAATGATGGTACGTTGTTTACGCAGATTCATACGTCTGTGGGACACCCGATGCGGTAAAAGGCGAGAACTTCCAGTAACTGGCATGGAACCATTTAGCATCGAAATTGTGATTGCTAAACTGTACGAACCTTGGATGCCTCCATGGTGCGATGTTCCGAGCAAACCATTTGATGGCGGCTGGAGCAGGGGGCTGAGTAGCAATTAGCGTGAATAAATATGGTGGTTAAACTTTGATCAGAAAACTTACCCATCTCGGCGCTTCTTTGGGATTGTGGTGGGTCACGACAAAAGGGAAGACAGTCAGCTTTCCTGGCTGTGCTTTAATATGTTGTTCAAGAGCTATACGACGAGAGATAAGGATAAGAAAAAGATATATAAAATAACAAGTGACATTACCTTTCAACATCTTATCCATTCCTTCTTTATCATCGTCAAAAGCTTTCATACACTCGGGAGAGATGGTGTCTATCTGTTGGCAGGATTTGTTACCAGTGTTCAGAGACGACCCAATAAAAAAGGCTTACCTCGTCATGAAGATGCTGGGACAAGTCGTTTGCAAAACCTTCAACAAGCTCCCTCGCTTTCGCACCATCGTAGGGTTCCTTTTTCAGCTGGACCTTCTTCATATAATCCTGAAACGCGTCCATGCCCGCGTGGAAAGCCTCGTGTTGTTCGAGATTGTGGGCCATGTTCAATTTTGTCTGTAGGAAAGGGAAAATGAATAGCTCTTCGCCGTGGTGGTGAGCATGAATCGCGTCGATACACGCTAGGCAGTAACCAGCAAACCCATACTCGTCGCCGGGTTTGACAAGGGGCGCGTTCCTCCACATCGAGTTGAGCCCGCGGATGAAGACATTGTGAATCAAAGCCATGTCTGTAGCGAAGAGAGCCTGTGGATCCTCCTCGAGCGAAGTAAGCACGGGATTTGTAGGCAGAGGAATGAGTGCGTAGTGCTCTGAGAAGACCGAAGACATGTTGAAATTTAAAAGCAGCAGGAAGCAACCTGAAATTTTTGAGGACGTCAGTCCTTTCAAGCCCTTTTTATCCGCATAAACAAGATAGGGAGTGCGTGAACAGTGCCCGGTGTGGCCGTTGGGAATAGGAAAGTGCGGCGAAGTCGGCAGGCTGCATCGTGGTCGACGAATAGAATGAGTCAAGTCGAGCCTTGCAGGGTCTGCCGCCCATTCGGTGTCCCTTGATAGCCCTTGATCCAAACCGGAAGGCGGCAATCTAAAACGTTTCGGCAGTATTTTATAATCTTCACCACAGACCTGGGCATACGAACACGTTGGATTGGCTAAAACCAGAATTTAGAGAAAGTAAACTCAGGTAAAACTACTCTGAGTGACAAGTCGGAATGGGATCAATTGACATGAACGTTGAAGTAGCTGAAAATAGTCATTTTAGCGCTCGTCCAACTTCCAAGTTTATAGTCATGCCAAAGCGGGACAACCTCGGGTGTTCCAAAATGCCGTTTGTCATAATGTCCACCGGAGGAGTATCGCGTGTTTACCACTGATTCCAGTGGCTTTACGGAGCATACTTTTGCATTTCTCCTGTTCGCGTGTAAGGAGAAAACTTCCGTTAGCTTGAAACCCATTCAGTGCGACCGTGACTAGAATTTCTGGGAGTACACAGTTTCGATTACAGTGACTTATGAGTACCTTGACCTGCAATCGCCGAGAAACATTTTAATACCGAGGTCAAATGCTCTCTGGCTCATATGTTTGGAGTTCTCCCGTTCGTGTAAAGGTCGAAAATTTCCAGTAGCTAAAGCGGATTAGTTTAAAGACGGGTCTCCAAGAAGATAGACAAACCTTCGATTGAAAAAGTAGCCAACTGTTATGGCAAACCATTTGATATAGGTAGGAGCTGGAGGCTAAAATTGGGTGGATTAGTCCTCCAACTGTCCTCGCGCTCAAAAATGTGGCAGACTATAACTTACCCATTTAGGTGAGTCGCGCTTATCGTGATTTGTGAGAGTAAATGGAAAGAGTGTGAAGAATCCTCCAACTGTTTTGATATGGTCCTCTAGCGCTTTGCGGGCGTTAGCTAAAATTAGAAACGAAGTTTAAGCGCCGAAACGAACCTTCGCTCATCTCTGCCAACTCGTCGTTAGTGAACACTGAAAGTTTTTCGGGTGTTATAGTCGTCAACTATTCACAACAGAAGCAATATCTCAGAGAAGTTTTTTGCTGTGAATGTAGAATTTTCTCACCTCTTCGTTCAAATGCTCGATGAGTGGGTCAGCGAATGCTTTCAGCAAATGCCTTGTCCCTTCGCCATCATATTCCGCCTCGCCATTGTGGACCTTCTTCAAATATTCCTCCAGGGCCTCCATTTCTTCTTGAAAAGCTTGGTGCTGCTCGACATTGTGGCCCATATCGTGATCGAGCTTCACCTGAAGTCGCGGGAATATGACAGCTTCCTCGCCATGGTGGTGAGCATGGATCAGCTCGAGACAGGACAGCGCATATCCAGCGAAGGCCTTTTCGTCAGCTGGAAGAATCACAGGAGCATGCCTCCAAATTGAAATAATTCCGCGAATGATAACATTATGGGCCATGGTCATCTCAAGCCCGAACCAATCCGCGATGGGGGCCGTTGGGTCGAACTCGATTGGAGCATTGGGAATTGGGATTACGGACCATGGCGCAGTTTCCATTGTGGCGATATGGATGGGAGGAATGGCTGAAGTTAAACGACCTCAGGTAGGTTCTTATACGTTGGCAGTGTACGTACATTGGGAGCGGGTCGCCTAGCCGATATGTATTGACGTAACAAAGCGATATTGAAATAAAATTAGATGATACACGCTAGACTGACATTTAAAACTGGGGTCTGGAGCTTGAGCGCCAGCGCTGGGGGGTCCAACTCCTGCAGTTTCACTGCTTGTTTAATGGCGGGACACTGCGCACGGCCTCACACGGGGATCTAAAGCCTTAGGCCTGAAGTTTGAACAATTGAGATGTTTGCTGCATCCATCGTTTAAACGGTTTATGCTTGAATATGGGGCAGGGACGCCCTATGTTTAAACTGCGTGTTTGCGTGCTTTGAACCGGGACAGACGTGCATTGCTCCCATTAATTATTTACGAATTATGATGGGTAAAATGGAAGGCATGACTAGGTTCGGAATGTGGGGGATATGTTTGGACGTCGCCGGTAGCTGTATATGGCGAGAACTTCCAATAGCTGCAAAATGTTAGGCTAGTAGATGCCGAGAAGACGGGATTTCACTTACTGTCGGTGTAATTGGAACCCGACGTGATTTGTAAGCCATTTCAAAGACGCAGGTACAGTTGGCTATCATTAAATCAGATCCTATTAGCAGGTTCGTCAATGGAAAGTGTTAGAAAAGACCCACCCAATCTGGCGCATCTTCTTTATGGTGGTTTGTCACGATGAACGGAAGAAAAGTAGCAGAGTCTCGAAAGTTCTTCTTGTGTTCATCAATAGCTAAAGGCGGGTGTAAATTACAGAACCAGGAGGCGCAAAAATACAACAAACCATGAACCAAATTCATCAACTCTTGTTTCGAGAAAGCATAGAGATACTTTGGGTTGACAGTGTCGACCTATTCCCATTGTCACAATGGCAAAGCTAATAAAAAGTTTGAGTTACGTACCTCGTCGTGGAGATGCTGCACGAGACGACTGCCCAGTGCGGCTCGAAGCTCCAAAAGCCTTCCACTGTCGTATGGTTCCTGATTATTCTGAACTTTCCTGAGATAGGTCTCGAGATCCTTCAACGACTCGTCAAATTCAAGGTGTTGAACAACATTCATACGCATGTCGATCTTTTCTTGCAGGATGGGAAACACGACTTTTTCTTGAGTCTCGTGGTGAGAGCGGATCATCGAGAGACAAGCTAAACCGAATCCCATGAAGTCTCCTTCATCAGTCGGGAGGACCAGAAAAGCGTTCAGCCAAATTGCATTAAGCGCTCTGAGAATGACATTGTGGGTGAGAGAGAGTTCGGTAGAGAACCACTGAGCGATGTTGCTTGTATTGTGGAAATCGAAGGTTGTATTGCTGATTGGAATTAATGGGTACGGACCATCGGGTTCGAAAGTGAGGAGTGCCATGGACGTTGATGTTGGGGAATAAGTTTTGGGGTCCCGATTCACGCAATCAAGGTGGTCTTATCACTGTAGAACCCGAGACACGAGGTACAGTCGAGAACCTTCATGAGCAAGTCGGAACGATAACCCAATTACCCCGACATTGTTTTGGATTATCTTGCCGGACGGATCGGAAGCAAGTGATGAAACTTGTTAAGAAAATACTATGGCTGTGTCGATGTGCTCCAAAAAAAAATTGGGGCTCCCGCATCTCCCGGATATAACGGCATTCCTACAACGTTGCAAAGGCCTTGTCCCGACTATCCTTTACGGAACTCATGCACTAAACTTCTGCGGTTCCGATTTTCGAGTAAAGGGAGAATATCTCCAATAGCTTGGCAACGCAAATCAACATTCGGCATTCTGGGTTCATTGGAAGTATAAGGAATATCCATACCTGTAATGCCTCCAATAAGCTACGTTGCGAATAATCCAAAGGACTGGGGCGGGCATTGGGGGCTATAGTGTATGAGCATTTACAATCAGACTTCATTTCCGAACGCTGGCCCTTAAATTACGCACCCAAGAAGGAAAAGTCTTAAAGTCATGGTGGGTGCCAACAAGAGCAAACGCAGTGGTCAAGGGCTGGGACTTGATGTGAGCCGAATGGGCTACACGAATGTCAGTGACCTAGGCAAGGGTAGTTCGTGTTTGAATGATGCTTACCGTCGATCATCGCATCAAGCTCCTTCTTTTCATACTGACTGAGTCGTTCTGGGGCAATTGTGGGGATCTATAAAATTAGGCACACCCTTTACACTGTAGCCCGTAATTCGAAATCAAGCTAAATACTCACCTCTTCATGTAAATGGTTGACAAGTGTATCACCAAAGGCCTCGACAAGTTCCCTCACCTTCTCGCCATCGTAAGTTTCCTTGTTCTTGAAAACACCAGTCATGTACTCCTCAAAGGCGTTTAACTCCTTAAGGAACGCCGCGTGCTGCTCCACGTTGTCGCTCATGTCGAACTTGGCCTGTAAGAAGGGAAAAACAATTTCTTCTTCGCCGTGGTGGTGGTCGTGAATCAGAGTGACCCAAGTCAACGAGTACCCAGCAAATGAGACAGCGTCAGCTTTCTTAACAAGCGGCGCATGGTACCAGATGGAATTGAGGCCTCGAATGAAGACATTGTGGATAAGGGACATTTCTATCCCAAAAGTCGCAGCATGGTCGTTGAAGTCCCAATCAGAAGAGAAGGTCACAGGGATGAGAGGGTAACGATTCTCCTCACTGGACATGGAAGAAGAGTGCTCTTGGCGCCGAAGAAAAGGCAAGATGACATTGAACCCTTTATAATCCTGGAGGATGTTGCAGGGCCGAGTGATTATAAAATGGGGATGGACCTGTCGCAAGATAAGGTTACTGGTTCACAATTTCCAACCTCGCCGCTGCAGAAACTCGCATCCGGGCTGGAAAACAATGAGATCAAGAATCAAGTCGTCTGTCCCTCCATGAAAGACCGTGGTTGCGTGGTCCTGATGCATGGTGGGTGAACCAGGGGAAGAGGCTCCTCCGGTCTTTAGACTCCGCTCGAAATTACTACGCGCCGGTTAGAACACATCCTCCATCCAACTTGCTCTTGGCCCTACTTCAAGCACTGGCAATATCGAGGCTTTTGAGTCCACGTTCATTAATTTAAAGGACCTCGGAGAGTCTATCAAGTCAGGAATCTCTCGGGCCTTGGAGGCCAAGCTCGACTTTCGTCAATTCTAACCCCCCGCAGGACCTGGGACACTCCCCTAAGACCCTGTCCGGATTTTTTGCGGTGTGGAGGCCTAAAAGTCGCAAAAATCTGGTCCGTTTAGTGCGGGTCAGAGAGCGCAGAACGCGAGATCTGGTCCGGGTTTGCGGGGCTGGGAAATCAGGCGGCCGTCAGGCCGGCAATTTTTTTGATACGGTGGCCCACTGCGGGCCAATTCGGGGGGACTTTCAGAGTTCCTGTCTATGCCCAGAAAACGAGTGGAATGAAGCAGCAAAGCAGGCGCCGCAGGCCTCGAAAAATTGCTATTTATAGTACAGGTCTGGTCCAGATTTGCGGTTGAAAGAGCTCTGTGCCGGCGGCGGAGAGAGCAAAATTTGGGGTTTTCCCCGGACTGGGTCTTAGGGGAGTGTCCCAGGTCCTCCCCCCGCGTCATGGTGTCATCCCGGTGTTCCGACGAATCATCCTAGCACTCGTTGGTTCCTATCTTCGCATACTCCATACATCACCCGTAGGACTTCCAGTTCGACTCCTATTCTAGTGCCTCGTGAGTACACAGTAAATTCAATTTATTTGCAAATTGTTGTTGAGTGTAATAGAATACATCAGTAACACCCTGCGAAGGAAAAGGAAGAAGCATAATGGCGGGTCGCTTGACGCGTCGTGCACGGGCTAAATTACAAGCATGTGCCGGAAATTTGTTGCCTTCAAGGCCGTCTGACTTGGGTTCCCTCTTCGACGTTAGATTCAATGGTCCAACGTCCTGTTCCCCATTATCCACTCATACACCGTTTTATCTTCATCCTTCCTGTATTGCTCCCATTCCTCTCCCTTTGTCTGGCTCACATGCGTCGTCCGCCCGAAATCGATCATCCGGAAGCTCCAGTCCTTGCCCAACCCGCCCCTCCCATGGTACGCATTCAACGCCCGCATGTTCGGGTGGGCGCTTAGCGGGCCAGGCTGCCGCACAATGTTCCGCCGGAAGAGCGAGTTGTGCACCCAGCCTGCGAGGTGCAGCCTATACACGAGGGAAGCACATTCATCTCTGGATTGGATTCATAGGGTAAGCATCCAATAATCATTCAACTTCGTAAAAATTGCCTACTGATCGTCGAGAGTTAGCTCCTCGGGTACGATGGCCTGCCCACACTCCTCAATAAGCATAATCGGGCTCAGATATCGGCTCTTCCCCTTTGCGTTGCGTGTGTCACTTTCGTCAAGGACATAGTAACCGTAGAACTGTGGTACCAGTGCAGAGACTGGAGTCGGATAGGTCAGTGGCTTCACCATATTGTACCCAGTGTAATGCTCGAAGAAATCCTTGGGGAAGGTTTGGTAGTTCTCTGCTTCCCTTTCAAGGTGCTTGTCGTGCTGGATAGAGAGCTTTGCAGCAACCAGGGTTTTCGCCGTCAGCGGGTGGACAGCCGGGTTTGAGGAATGCGAGCAGTATTTATACGGCTTTCGTTCAATGTTCTGGTACCCGACCGTCGTTTCGATGGCACGGTAAGGACCTTTGTATACAGCCTCCAAATGCCGAGTGTCCGGACGCAATTGATACATGTGCTCCCCGATCTTTGTCCTACCAGCGTTCAACCCTCTCACTTCTAGAGTGTATTCACCACTCAGCTCGTCCCATTTGGGATCTCGCCGCTCGCCATTTGGCCCATCTTCCTCCAACAAGATGCGTTCTGCATCCCCGTACACGCAAGAGAGGCATATATCATCCTCGACAACAAGTGACCGGGGGACCTCAAATTCGGCACGGTACACAAAGGAATGATGACCTGTCCCGAGGGTCTCGTTTGGCGACAAGAAGAGATGCGCTTTCTTCGCTGGCACTGGCGCTGGTCGGAGTGGGAAGACGATGAATACTGGAGGTTTGGCAGGGCCAATCTCGATGATTGGCAATCCACCTTCACCTCCGCCCTCGGCCAAACGAGGGAGATAGAGACTCCCGTCTGGAATCACCTGGCTTGAATGTGGGTTTGCTAGGAAGGCTTCACGGACTGCTTTGGACTTCGCTGAATACTCTTTCTGTGCTTTCTGGTCTTCTCGGCGCCGCGCTGTATTTTTGCTGGACGGCTTCAGCCTGTATATGTGGATGATATCTTCCTTTTCTTCCCATGGCGTGTAGTTGTCTTTTCTCGATTCGACTGCGTATAGGAGCTTCCACGGGTCGTGGACAACAAGTTTCTCGGGAAGAAGGTGCTGTGGAATATATTCCTGTAGGTTTGGGATATGGTTTATGAACCGTATCCTGTCGACCAGCCAACCTCTTGTGAACGGCGGGAATGGCCATGGTTTGGGATAGGCATGGAACGGTGATTTTGGTGGCCACTAGACATCGATAATTAAACGACCTATCAAGTGCGGAAGGGTTCGACTGACCGGTTTTGGCAGTTCCCATATATTTTTCTTCGTCTGTCCCTCCTTCTCTTTACCCTTACCCCCCTTGCCTGTAGTCCATGACACAGGAAAAACTGACGCTGTCCAGCGCTCGTGATTTTTAATGAGCTCCTTAATACTGTAGACAGGGACGATATGGGGCTCTTCCTCGTCTGCTGCACGCTGCATTGCATCCTTTGCCCCTGCGTAATCTTCTCCATGTGCTTTGCACCAGTTGTACATCTTGCTCCCGCTTACGATGGTTAGCAATTGCTGAAAGTTCGGATCACGATAGACGTAATATAGGTCTAGCAATGTCGCACCCCAGATCAGCTCGCGTCCACCACCAGCCATCTTCCCCAAGCAGCTGTTGGAATCGGTTAGACGTTTTCCATTGGGATCTCGAGGCCAGATTAAGAATAGGAAGCGCCATCGGGTGCGTGGGTCGTTGAGGGCCTTTGTGCGTTCCACTTCTTTTTCTCGCTCGGAGGCAGTTTGGGGCAGCTTGGATAAGAACATTGCTTTCTGGAGAATGTGGTGTTGTATGTATTGATCCAAGGTTTTAACATCTGAAGGCCCAAGCTCTGAGGGTTGGCCGTTGGGTAATACTTCTATCAAGAGAGCTTGCTTCATCGATTGTGGCCGTTCATTGTGCTCAAGTTCAATCACAACTAGGACTATGAATTTGGTGAGAATGATGGTCAGAAAATGCTCACAATCGGGCAGAAATTTGTTAGCCATCTATCTGTAAAGTCTGTAGAGGAGATATCGATATCGATGGAAGTGTACAAGAATGGGAATGGGAAATGCCTGGCCCTTGACAGGGATGAACGTTTCCTCCTTGCTATTTATAGCCAGAGAACACCGAAGCGCCTTTCATCAAACACTAAGGATTTATTTTTGAAAGGATTTTTAAATTATAGATATTAATTTCTGGCGTCCAAATGACACCAGAGAGATACAGGCCGAACGGCTTGCATGGAAAGTAAATAGGCGCTTTAAGTTTAACTGTGGCGCTTATGGGAACCAAAAACTAGCACCCGCGTGACCATAACTATAAAAGTAGATCTTCTCACGGAGTCTTTCCACCTGTCTACTTCTCTCACAGAACATCCGCTAAGGCAGCGCCTTTATCATAAGTTTATCACCCACGACTTGCACGACGGTCTTCCCCATATCTCAACTCGCCCTCGAGCCAATGTATATGCCCTGATCAATAGGGCTCACTCTGGAACATCCTCTGGAGCTGCCTTGCACCAATATTCGCATGCTCATGGGTGACTAGACTCCGACGGCTGGAACTTACGGTTTGGGCTGTTATTGCTCCGGAATTGATGATATTATAGGCCATGAAGCAGTGGTTCGGTGCTTGTACAATGGTTAAAGTGTATCAAGGTACGTCGTCATGCCTTGTAATGTGACACCTATGATTAAGCTTACATTTGTTCCAACAGTTGTTTCCCCAACATCCAGTTTTCCAGTTGACCTGATCGCCCAAAGTCGATCAACCGGAAACTCCAATCCTTTCCAAAGCCCCCTCGTTGACTTGCATTCGCCTGTCTCAGTTCAGGGTCCATACTCAATGGGCCCGGCTGTCGAACAATGTTCCTCCAGGCCAAAGAGTTGTGAACCCACCCCGCCAAATGCAGTCTGTATGCAAGGGAGGCACACTCCTCGCTGAACATGAAAAGAATCATCAAGTGAGCTAATGCCTATTTATGTGCTTGCAAAAAGCTTACCGGTCATCGAGAGTGAGTTCCTCTGGCACGACAGCTTTTCCGCAGTCCTCAAGCAGGAGAATTGGACTCAGGTACCTGTCCTTCACGCTTTGGTTGCGTATTTCGCCTTCGTCAAGAACGTAGTACCCGTAGAACTGGGGAACTATGGCGCCAACTGGGGTAGGATGTGTCAGTGGCTTCACCATGTTGAACCCGTTATAATGTTCGAAAAAATCTCTTGGAAAGGCTTGGTAAATCTTTGCTTCCCACTTCAGGTGGACGTCGCCCTGAATCGACAGCTTCGCGGCGACCAATGTTTTAGACGTTAGTGGGTGAATATGCGATTTCCGAAGGTGTTCGCAATACGGTGCCCGAGCAAGGTTCTGGTATCCAACCGTTGTTTGGATAGCGCGGTATGGACCTTCGTATATGAGCTCCGAGTGAAGTATACTGGGAGTCAATTCGTATTTCTGCCCGTCAACCACGGTCTCAACAGATGGCTTTTCTACCTCTTTCAAAACATATTCGCCACTCAGTACGTCCCATTTGGGGTCTCGCCGTTCTCCATTGGGACCATCCTCCTCCAACAGAATACGCTTTACATCTTCGTGAATGCAGGTCTCGCATATCTTGTCTTTGACAACCAGTGAACGTGGGATCTCGAATTCGGCGCGATATACGAAAGAATGATGGCCCTGTCCAATGGTTCCCGCAGGCGATAAAAAGAGATGTGCTTTCTTTGCGGGCTTTGGTGCTGGTCGGTGTTGGAAGACGACAAAGACAGGCGGTTTCGATGGACCAACATCCAGTATTTGATTAGGATTCGAAAGAAGATCCGACATGATGCCTGGAGGCTTTTCCTGGCCCGATTGCGGGTTAGCGAGGAAAGCGTCACGGACTGCTTTGGTTCTTTTATCCTGTCTTTCACATTCTCTCTTGTCGTTCTCGCGCCGCGTGGTATTCGTTGTCGATGGATTTAGCCTATACCGGTACTTCATGTATTTTTTTGTTCCCCATTGTGTAGGCTTGTCTATCTTTACGCCAACCGCGGCGGCCAATAGGTTCCAAGGGTCATGAACAACCAGTTTCTCGGGAAGGAGGTGTTGGGGAATGTATTCCTGAAGTGTAGGTAAAGGGTTGGCCCACCGAGCGCCGTCAACTAACCATTCCCTTTGGAACGGCGTAAACGGCCAAGGCACGGGATAAGCATGAAAAGGCGATTTAGGCGGCCACTAAACGGTTAATGATCGAGCATTCAAAGTCGGTTCACCTCACAATAGTTCAACTCTCACCTTTTCTGGGAGCTCCCAAGCTTTTCGCTTCACGGTTACTTCCTGTCCTCTGTTGCACCACTGTATCCCACCTTTAAACTTGGACACAACCCGAAGCTCTTGCCTACGGATAATATCTTCAAGGCTGTAGGCCGGGACGAGATGCGGCGCATCTTCGTCTCGTGCAAATTCTATCAACTGCCTCGCAGGCTCGTAGTCCTCTCCCTGTACTTTACACCAGTTATACATCTTGCTCCCACTTATAATGGTCCGCATGACGGGAAAGCTCGGGTTGTGATAAACGTAGTAAAGATTTGCCAACGTTGCGCCCCAGTTTAGTTCGCGCCCGCCACCAGCCATCTTGCCACGTAGACTGTTATCGTCGATTAGGCACTTTCCATTGGGATCTCTTGGCCAGTTGTTGAAAATGAACCGCCATCGTGTGTCTCTGTCGTTGAGAACCTTCGTGCGCTCGGCTTCCCTCTCGTCCTCAGAGGCAGTTGAGGGTAGTCTGGAAGTAAACATCGCGTTTCTGAGGATGCACATTTCCGTGTATTCCTTCTTTGATTTTGTTCTAGGCAGCTCAAGTGCAGTGCCTTGCCCGTCAACATGGACTTCCGAGAAAATCTGGCTCGTTGGGTCTATTGTTTCGGGGCACTCCATCACTACTTCAAACAGAATCAAACGTCTGCTCTGTGAGAAATCGTCGTAAAATAGTTACCATCCGGGAGCAAGTCCATGGTTAGAGTCGTAGATCCAAAAAAACGTTTCTTAGTAGAGTACAGATCGATATCGATGTAGTCAATGAACAAGAACACCGCGACAGGGTTGGACTTGCCCCATCATTATTTAACGTAAAAAAAAACAAGTTCGGACCAGCCGACTCTTCCTATCCATTTATACTCCATGGGATGGCGCAGTGTCGTTCCTTGTACCTCATTCGAAAACTCGATTGTTACACTCTCAATCGAAAGTTCGCCTTTCTTTTAAGGGCCAATTCTGTAGCCGACGTCCATGAAGAATACGTAGTATTTAGCAGGAGAAACGTTTATCACGTACAAATCGATGAAGAGAGGGAACACCGCGCTGCGACAGGGTTACACTGACCCTGCTGTTTTTGAACGAGAGGACCGCCGAGACCCGTCGGCCATCACGTACCCAAGGAATGTGCAGCGTCGTTTCTGAGAGACTTCAGAAGGGAAGGAATCCACTTGAACGTCGCCGTCTTCAGCATCCTACCTGGAAAACAACGTGGGTAAAATCAGAACTAAATTGGAAAGTTGGTCCATACTCCCTTTGTGTGGCGCATCATGTTTCCCTTAGTCTTGAGTCGTTTCAGGTTTCCTCTCATTTGCGTTACTACACTCTTTATTCTCGCATACACTCCGAGTCCCACTGACGCTCATTCAATCTAATTCACTACTGGGGTCGGACTATTTTGACGAGAGTCAAAACATCTGGGCACGTCGTTTGGGTTTTGGTCTCTCATTTTGCCATCCCATGTACCCTTCAATTATGAGAGCAAAATTTCGTGGCAAAATCCAAGCGCCGTGACTCGCCTTTTGACCACTGGCAAAAATTTCCCACCTCAGTAGTGATTACGAGGCCCCACGTACCTAATTCGCCTACTCGACTGAATCATCGAACTGATATAGGGATATAATTATCTCGGGTGTCGTCGAATAACTGGTACCGTTCCCTCACTTCGCGGAGATTTTGATGCAGAAGCATGCCTGAATCACCGCAGAGCTTGCGTATTCGTTTCTTTCACTCCAACTAGCGCAGTATCATGAACACATGTTCACCGCACATGCACCTGCAGACCAACAGCCAACGAGACATCTGAGCGCCCGACGCTCAACGCTTGATCTCTGTCACATCGCCCAGGTATACTACAAGCATCGGTGCCGGCGTACAATACTTGCTTTATTCTGCACCGCCAGGACTGAACGCCTCGAGGCGCCCTGGTTTAAAATACTTCCGGGACCTGTATGGATGGCTTATATCATGTTATCCATGTAAAAGCTTCTTCGACTCACCAGTTTTTATGAGATCAGGAATCCTCCAAGCTTCTTTCATTATCTTTCATAGTATATAGGCGGGTCTTGTGACTGATATCACTTATAATTAAAAGAGTAGCAAGCGCACGTTGGTTCCTTCGACATTCCGATGTGAAGCACATGACCACCGCCACTAGAAGCATGACCCAAAGCAAAGGTATGACAAGCAGTAAATCAAGCGCCCGCTATGAATAAACGAGGATCGATTGGCAGTCGGACGAATTCGAATCACAAAGCGGTCCGGTGAACGAGGATGAGTTTAACAGAAACGTACCTACATAGCCCATGGAGAATCTCGTTATTGGAATGC
Source organism: Galerina marginata (assembly GCA_023014335.1). Taxonomy (NCBI): domain Eukaryota; kingdom Fungi; phylum Basidiomycota; class Agaricomycetes; order Agaricales; family Galerinaceae; genus Galerina; species Galerina marginata. The sequence goes on along the minus strand of JAECYW010000009.1, from coordinate 1,934,017 downwards.
CGGAAAGTAGCATCCACAGGTGATCAGTCCAACGACATACGGACGGCAGAAAATCCGCACCGACATTGGCAGGACGTTTTTAGATCATAGTTGACTTGTAGTTGACGATCAACGGGCGTGCAAGTCGTGTCCCGGCTACTAATTGTGAGACCAGTTCCATATTCGTCGGGGTTCCTAGTCGGGGTACAAATTCCAGAAAATTAAATCTTTCTGAGCATGCATGAGGCTGGATGCTGACGAGGCTTGGATGTGAGCCGAATGCGATCCGGTTCGAACGCGGAAGCTTTCCCTGAGCGAAGAGAGCTTTGAAAGGCACGCAGTTAAATGAATGAACATAAGGAATAGATAAGATAACCTGAGTAAAGCTTCGAGATAGAATAGCGAACAGAAATGAGACAAAGCTAAGTTGAACCTGGGCAGCTCCAAGACCGACGGCTTTTGAACGAGAATGGTGGACAAGGAATGGTCTCTAGTCCTGAGCGGGTCTCGAAATGAAATGAAGGCGCAAGACCGGAACGATGCAGGAAGGTGGTATGATTCACCGTGGAGCATGTTTGAGATGCGTTCATTTACCTTCTGTCCAGCGAGACGTCGACGTCGAGGTTTAGGAGCACCTAGTTCGCCTATCGAATTCCCTGCTAGAGATATATGTATGGTAATCTGCAAACATGTACTAGCCCAGGTCGCAGAAGTGGAGGTGGGGTGGAGGTTTCTGGTGTCCGTGTCAATCGTCATCCCCCACCAATAGACTAGGTATGCCTCGTTTCATTCGAGTTGTCTGACGTTTCGTCCGATATCCAGAAGTCAGCTGATGGTTTTTCAAAGGCCCCAAATTGAACCGCAGGCTACCCCTAGCGATGAGTAACGAGAATTGCAGTAAGTCTGACAATGATAACGATAAAGATGAACCCCAGGATCTGGATTGACACACCGTTATATTTATCGAGCCCAAATCCGAGCATGGGCTCTAAGCAGGTATGCCCGACGCCCGTGTCTCCGAGTCTGCTTGAGGTGGAACTGTACCCTGCTTGAAGGGCAAATGCCTCATTGCAAATCAATTACATGTAATTCACATATTTATACCCCGGTTTCTTGGGCGCCTGGAATGCTACTTGGCCTTTTATGGGCGATCGATGGTAGGCGATGAAGAGATAAGAACTTCGTTCCGTCCTCTGAGGGTGATCCATAATTGAAGTTCGTTGGAAAGGTGGCTGAATGTTCATTAATATCATGGCCTGCTACCCCGATGTTCATCCGTGGCCGGGGGCCGATCGAGGACCAGAGCATTTTGTAATGTTTCCGAGTCGAGGGAGCAGAAAATATCGGAGAGGCTTGAGACAAGGTCGTGGTCCGTGGTCAACCACTGCGAGAGTTGAGCCGAACAAAGATGGGGCGGGATCGGCATGTATTTGTTTCACCCGCACATGCCTAACAACGTGCTTGCCGCCAACATTACACAGCTCGCTCACAGTCTTGCTATCTGAGTCTCTCTCTCGTTTGCAATCGTCGTGATATCAAAACTTGAGTTCAAGGATAGAAATGTGAGTCGTTTAATTTAAGATCAAGTGAATAGAGATGTCAGAACCTACCCACACCCACGCAGGCCTCTTGCACGTTTCTCTTGTGGCGGGAAACGTGGTTGGAGACGAGACTGAAGCTTGGCTTGAATCCCCGCCACAATCTTGTACCTGAAATTTGCCTTTGACGAGCGAATGGTATCCTTGAAGACCTGGTTTCTGCAGCACGCACAAGAGTGGCGATGGCCTGGTGCGGACCGAGAGTCAGCGAGTCTTTCGAAATTAACCGCACACATTTCGTCATCTCGTATTTTGGAGCGTGCAACGGGTTACGGCCGATCGAAAATAAATAAAAATGGTGTATACTTGGTCTGGCCCCGACCCTGGCGGAGTGAGTGCATGACATATATCTAACCGTCATAATTTAATACCTCCTTCCCAGCCTGCACTAATTTTGGCCTACATATTCCCTGTCCTCTGTTCCTCATTAATCCCTTCTGATCCTACATCACTCATGATGGTCTCTCTGACCATGTCTGTTCACACCTCCTTATCGCCCGTGTCCAGCATCAAGAGGTTGCTCAAGGCACCGGCCACCGCCCCAGCAACCACCATGACCACGCCCAAGGCCCCCATTGAACGTTTGCCTACTTGTGTTATACACGAGATCGGGCGTCAATCTGACCTGCGGGACGTCCTCCATCTCAGCCTATGCGTGAGTACTGTTTGACTCGGGCGTTGTTCGTGCTCTCAGACTCCCCAGTCGCGTCGCCTCTCTCGGGTTCTCGCCCCCGTCCTCTACGCGACTGTCGAGCTCAAAACGAACAAAAGCTGCAAGACGACGCTGATCGCCTTTGCGAAACGCCCGGACATCACGCGGCATGTGCGGCGGCTTATCGTACGGCCTAATAGTGTGGAATGGACGGACCCAGGCGACGAGATGGATGAGGGCCTCGTCGCTAGTCTTATTGCGCGGATGGCGGGTCGTCTGGGGGCATTGGAGGCTTTTGAGTGGGATGGGATGGAGATGCCAAATGACGAGCTGTGGTCGGCGTTGAAGACTTCGTGAGTAACTTCCACCTCAGCTTGCCAGAAGTTCTGTTAATCATAAAAGTAGATGTCCACATTTGAAACGAATTGGAACTAGTATTGGAGAGAATGCGCTGAATGCTTCTAGTCCTGTACGTGCCCACCCTGTATTGTGATATACGCCATTCTGAAAAGATTTTCTAGCTGTGGGACTTCAACGACCTCCGGCAGGTTTCATTGAAGGTCAAATGCCATTCCCTAGACTGGTTAGCTGGTGTGTACTGACCATTTCCACCACTATTCCAAAACTAAATAACTCTCCAGAGGGACTTCCAAAAACCGAAAAGCTTCCTCGAAAATTCTGGGAGATGCTGCTAGAGCGTAGTCCCCGCCTCGAAGAACTCGCAATAGGCGGATCCGCACCATCTCCGCGAATGTTCGATATCCGACACGTCACCGCTGGGCGATGGCCACGCCTACGGAGTATAACCCTCGGCGACATGGTTATGATCTCCTCCTCCAAAGGCGAAGAGCAAGCGAGGAAGGACCACGCAGCGTTCATGGCCTTCTTCGTCGCCCACCCCGGCCTGCAGTGCATTTTTCTGCAGCATGCAGGAGGTAGCGTACACTTCCCTGGGGCCTTCGTCCTCCCAGCATCTGCCCTGCCGAACGTGCATACCTTTGGTGGCCCGCTCAAGTTCGTAAAGACACTGCCAATTCCCCAGCGCCTGCGGCATCTTACGCTGACGTCGCTGCATCATACCGCGTCTTCGTTTCCGCCTACATTTGCAGCGCTCCAGGAGCTGAGGTGGCTGGAGTCGTTGAGCATCTGGGTTGACCTTTCGTTTGGCATTCAGGTCAGTAGTCCTGGCTCGTTTGGATATGGAGGCCGGACAAGTGGGGAGAGTTTAAGAGGGTACCAGAAGTACGACGACGTGCAAGTGTTGAAGAATTTAGTGGTGTCGAGGCCGGGGTTGAAACATTTGGAGGTGGCTTGTTTTACGAGGCCGACTTTCTTCATTGTGCGTTCCATTCCACTTTCTGGTCATCTTTCTTTCAAGTAAATTAATCATGCTACTTTATTACAGAGAGAATTCTCTCAAGTCCTTCGAGGCGCATCGTCGTTGGAGTCTTTTGTCCTCACCAAAGTGCACAAGTCGAATGAAGAGGACATGACGAGATGCGCGGCTAGGGTGGTTAGCGAGAACCCGAATTTGCGCCGATTTACGTTGAGGACGACACATGATTCGTGGTTTTCTCCTGGAGGAGGAAGGGTCAGGCATTTAGGGGTATATGAGGCTCTTGAATCTGTCGACGCCCGGTCCGATTCGTCCTCACCGGTGACGAGAGGTACAAGAGCGGATAACCTTGACAACTCGAGCTACGCGGAGGAGTTTGGTGTACTATCGAGTCGGGCTGCGATCTCGCCGTCAGCATCGGCGTCATCAACCGAGGTTGCACTTCTCGCCCACGAATGGGGTCAACGAAGTTTAATGGGAAAGGAGCACTGGAAGCACTTCCTGCACACCGTCGGGCCGCCGAAGGACAACCCTCCACCGTCAAGCTGGCCTGGGCACGCACACGGCAAGAAGCATGGGCGGTCGCATTCAAATTCTGTGAACTCGCCCCAACAGCAGGTCCAGGCATGGAAGCCCAGGCGGGCGTCGTTCAGTGTTGTTAGCTCGATCAGCGCGATGTGGGAAGGGGGGAAGACGGGCCTTGCAAGTCCGAGGTCGTCATTTTCTTCATCGCGGTCTGGAGTTGGGGCCCAAGGCGCACAGGTGACGTGGGCACCGTCTGTGAAGGATAAGACCAGCCTTGGGAGGAGCGGGAGCGCTAGTACGTCTGCTAGTGGCAGTTCGTCGGGAAGTTCGAGTTCGGACTCGAATTTTGGTACGAGGAGGGGGATTTCGTTTGGAAGATCGGCGAGGCAGAAGGATTAGAAATCGAGTTTGTTGAGGAGTCCATCTTGCTTGATTGCCTGCTGGCGGCTATTCTCTTTCGGAGGGTGACATAAAAGCTATCTATTCCATTCCACTGTACAGTATTCAGCTCGTTCTTTTTTCTTTCTTTGTCTTCTACATCCACTGCATCACATAGCACAGTTACTATATGCCACACTTTCATTACCACATACAGACCAACGAATATTACGACCACTCATCCCTGCATTTTTCAATTGTGTACTATACATACATAGCGCCTGGCTTTGTCGCGCACCTTGTTTCCTATTTTTATAGAAAAATTGTACAGTATTAGAATATCACACCCTGTGTCTACTCCCTAACAATGCACTCCACATACTTGCTCCTCTGGTTAGGGTAGTTGCATCACTAGGCGGTCATTGGCAATTTTATTTTTGATGTACAGATGTAAACGTTGTGTAAACGTTTGATGTTTTTGTGGATTTAAACAAATACTTTTGTAAATCTAATTATAAAGGCCCCACCTAGGACTGATTTAAATGGGTTAATTGGGCAAGTAAGTTGACACTGGATTATGGATAGGATAAAAGTTTTCGAGAGTCCACTCGGTTTTCGTCCCACATTTCAGAGCTAGGAGCTTGTGGCTCCTGATTGGCAGGTTGTCGCGTCGCGTCTTCATCACGTGAGTGTCTGATGCTGACTAAGTAATGAAGCAAACCATGACGCGCGACTAAAGCACGGAACTATTCGCGTTCTGAATTCTTTCTTCCAGACCTTTCACATACCACCAATGTTCGCTATCGCAAAAAGCGCTCTGAGGCCGTCCTTCACTCGGGCTTTCGCCGCCGGAAAGGCATACAAGCATACTCTGCCTCCTTTGCCTTATGCCTACAATGTGGGTTCAGTTCTTTGATTTGGCCATGGGATCCACACACTGGCGTCTCAGGATACTTGGGCTCTCGATGTGTACATGAACATTGACTAAACAATTGGCAGGCTCTCGAACCGTATATTTCCGAAGAAATAATGACCTTACATCATGACAAACACCACCAGACATACGTTACTGGACTCAACACTGCAGAAGAGGCCTATGCCAAAGCGGACTCGACGGCAAAGAAGATCTCACTACAAAATGCCTTGAAATTCAACGGCGGAGGTCGGTGTTTTCAGATAGCAAACACACCTCCGATGACTCAATGAACTTCGCTAGGCCACATCAACCATTCTCTCTTCTGGAAAAACCTTTCGCCTACCAGCGAGGCCGGTGGGAAGGTTCCGTCTGGAGGCCCTCTCGAGAAGGCTCTCATACGCGACTTTGGTTCCGTGGCCGAGGCACAGAAGAAGATGAACGCAGCCACCGCTGCTATCCAGGGTAGCGGATGGGGTTGGCTTGTATGTCACTTTTCACTGCACATCTACTCAGTCCTTGCAGATGAGGGACTCATGCTGTTGTTTATACCTGCCGGCTTACTTTCACCTTTGTAGGGCTATAACCCAGCTACGAAAAAGCTCGAGATTGTCACCACTGCCAACCAGGACCCTCTCCTTTGTGAGTCACATCTCAAAGTTTCGTCCTTCCTCGAAGGTAAATCTTGACATTTCTTTGTAGCCCACGTTCCCATCATTGGAATTGATATCTGGGAGCACGTACGTTATTTTATTGCTTCCTCTGTAGAGGGCGCTGATTTACGTGCTATTCCAGGCGTTCTACCTTCAGGCGAGTGAAATGCAGTTTTTGACGGGGTTTCATATTAACTTACCCTGTTGTGTGTGATATGATGAAAATAGTATAAGAATGTCAAGCCCGATGTGCGTTTAAAGTTGTCTTCCCTGCTAAAAAGAGTTCTCACTGACCGTTTCATCTTCCCGTGCTAATAGTACCTCACAGCCATTTGGAACGTAATCAACTTTGAAGAAGCGGAGAAGCGACTCGTTGAAGCTACTACGTCAGCGTGAACAGCGTGAACAGGTACCCTAATTTACCTAGCAGTCATGTTCGATAACGCGTATTGGCAACCGCTCTGAATTACAATCTGCATTTTTGCCTTATTTTGACTCCATCTTTTGGAATCTTAGGTCCTGGTCTTTTTGAATATCTCGTCGCCTCAAGCAAATCAATTCTAGTGGGCAGTGTGAGTGACTTTGTTATACTGACGCGGCAACATTTCAGTACCTGTCCATTTAACTTCGTCGTCATACTTTTCTCCGATCGTCAATCACGAGATTATTGCAGACATTTCACGTCCGCACTGAAGGTTTAATCTAGTTTGCACATCCTCACCCGAAGTTCAGGCCAAACGGAGCTGTTAGGCTTTTGTGATTCCGGCTCTCTATTCTACTATTAAACCACCAACGTTCCTTGAAGAAGGGGTCGAGGTGTTTGGCTGTTCATGAGGTACTTACTTGCTTATTTCGTGAAAACATTTTATTCCATCGAGCTCATTCCTGATATCTGAGATTACTATCTAGGCTGGGATATAGGAAATTGGCACTATTTGAACGCTTTGCGCATTTTGTGATCAATTTCCTGGATTCTCTTTCTGCATACCTTTGGCACGTCGTCGTCAATTGACATCAATACTTCGTTCACTCATGACCAATGGTACTCAGATATTTTTCTTGACACTGCCTTTACACAGTCCGACGTCTCGGTGGTTCGGTTTCTCCGTGTTGAGGGACGATTCTTTACTTCTCCTTAGTGACTTGTGGTCCTGCCGCTCCTGCTCCGCGTAGGTGTGTATCTCTAGCTCCTTATTCAAGCTCTTCGTCATAGACCCGAGTTGAGCTTGCTGTTAGTAGTGCCTACTCCCCTATATTTCCTTTGCGATGAAGAAACTTTCAAGGTCGGTGCCTTCTTGTGGGCGATGTGCCGGTTAAACATTGCGCGTTCAGGCATTGGTTGGACTTGTCCGACATTTTCCTTTTTTTGGGGCCTTCCTGTCATGTGCTTCCTTAACTTTCCTTTCTTCGTTGCCCTCCTTCAGCCCATCGTCAATTCACGGTTTAAGTCCGGCAACTGGGGCTCCTTTGTCAATAGGCACCTGTGCATAGCCTGTGCATACTCTAACTTTGGTGTGATACCGTTGATGGCGCGGCGGTGTTTTGACAGTCGCCGCGACTCATCTACTCAAAGATAATCGATGACACGGCTAGACGGGTAATCTATCTGAGGCCATTTTTGTCCGTCACATTCGTTTTCCAGGAAAGGGATCTGCGTTTCGCTGCATATAGTTTGCCGAACCACATTAGCTCAAAGCATGGTTGACACCAGGTCGTGGTGTGTGTATAATTACCTCCTTTTTCCCTTCTGACGAAGCCCACACGAATCCTTTCTTTCGGATAGATGTCCCGTTATCCTTTCTAGAATTTTTCTTTCCTCCATGCCAACCTGTCCTTGTCAATCTTCTTTCCAAAGGTTTCACGGAGTTTGGCTACCAGAGCATGAGTTATGCCGAAGTGCTTATCGTGGTTTCTCCGGGTGTGCACAAGAGGATTGGGTTTTCCGTCGCGAAAGTTATCTTGTAAGCTTCACTGTCCTAAATCCGGCCGCGTATATGTTTATTTACTTGTATGCCATATCCCAGCTTCCCGTGTTTTTGCCGTTGCCTCTCGCTCTGGAAATTCTGACGGACTGAGATTTTTTCCCTTTCTGATCCAGATGCAAGGCTTGTGGCCCCAATTAAGTATTCGACCGCACCCTCGCTCACACAACACCTGACGCCTATTAATAGGTTGGAGAAGCGCGTAACAGGGCAGTTCACAGTGGTTTGAGATGCACAAGGGTACTACATACGTTATTCTTGAAGGCCCGAGGTCCCCAAGCAAGGGACACATTACACCGCGAAAGGACAGAGGACATTGTCAGATAACCTTTTGAACGTTTGATAAATTTCTCCTGGGATGGTCGGCGTCCTGTCGTGCTTCGGTCTATACCGTGACTTGAGTCTTGCTGTGGCGCGAGGCTGTCAACGGCTGGTTGGCCCTGGTCAGTCATTAACACTTACTCTTTGGCTTCATCTTTCACTTCGGGGTTCTCATGTTGGATTTCGATGGTGCGTCATATTCAAAATAAAGGCGAACCTCTCTTAACCTATTTGTCTCTCTTGTCGAATACATACCTCAGAGCCCCTCGCCTCCGTTGACTTCCAAATCAAAATGATAACTCCACACAACCGCAATTTCCAATACTTTGCCCGCCTGGCGTAAGAGTCTCGACCTTGATTGTTCATGTACTTAACTGTCAGATTGAATGGCGCCGAAGAATGGCGTATGACAGTTATGGACATTATCGCCTAAGAAGAATTTTGCCCATCTCAAAGCCATGCTCCTTGCAATCCGGCAACTGTGGCATGAAAAGGAGAAGCTGCTCCAAAGGTAATGGCGAAACCGGCGGCTTCATTGATTAGTACCTTACGGGCCGTGGCTGCCTTTGTAAAGAATTCCAGGCCATGTGTAAGTCACGGATAAGTACTCTACATGGACGATGAGGTTGAACCGACGAATACGGGTCTCGTTTCCCATCCTATGCCAAATAACCTTTTCATGTTCGCAGGATTATGGCAGACGTCTTGTGAATAGGACACTCGGAATTTTTGGAGGCTGGAGGGCAATGAGGGCTTTTTGAGGATCGGAAATTCGTACAGGCTACGACGTCGTTGGGAATGCTATTTCCACGTAGAGGTGCTATTTTCACATTCCGTAACTAAATTCTGATAACGGCGTTTGGGTACAAGTCAGGCTCAATGCCTTTCTTGGCCGAGAAGGGTGATTCCACAGAGGTGACCGAAATTGAAAACTCGTTGTGTCCAGGTATATCCTGTTGTGTTGTAGATGTCAAAGAAACTTTGAAAGGTGTCCCTTGATTGGCTCTGGACTCTTGCTCTCGGCCATTTGAAAGTAACTTAGGGTGCGGGAAATCAGCGAGAAGCCTTGCCTAGACTTTTAAATGTTGAGGATTAAGACAAGGACATTAGGTTTTCTGTTTTCTGGACTAGCTGAGCAGTCATTCCAGCCTATACCAACTATCGAGATATGGATTTGCTCCCGCGTCGTGTGATCGCCTGTGATCTTCCCAAGGGAATCTACCAGCCCGAGATTACGGCTCAACAGACGCATGAGGAAAGTGCCGATCAGCCTGAGTACCGGGTCCCGAGGGAATCGATATCCGATAAATTGGAGTTTGGCGCCTTCGACCGGGAACCCAGCTCTTCGAAGCCCCAAATTCGTCTGCAAGGTCATTTGGAAATGTGGATTGTGAGTCTAACTTGTGGATCAAACTCCATTGCTGATAACGAATAAAAGAGTGGCAAGCAACGTGTTGACGCAGTATAATAGACGACCCATCACGACGACAAAGACTCTATTTACTTTCTTTCTTTCAAGACTGCTGATTACCGGGCGTGCAGATGTATTCCCAGTACAACCTCCACACTCAACCTCTGGCTTCGTCGTCCCAGCCCCAGGTCACGCCCTCGTACCGCCCCCAGACTTCACGTCTTGGATCTCCTCCGGAGGCGACCCATGGACCTGGAGAGGCGTATTCTCAACAAAGGCGCTCTACGGCGCTCATCGGTCACCCTATTTACTTTTCAACTGGCCCATATGAAGGACAGACTATTCGAATGGAACTTCACGAGATACAGAAGGCCGATCTTGGTCGGAAGTCAGTTTCTTCCTCATCCAATATCGTGTCTATATTCATAGAATTATTATTGGCTTGGTATTGCAGATACGCAAGGGTAGATCGTCGACCGCTCGACCCGCCGCCTGTTGTCCTGCTTAAGATGTTCAAGGTGCATCATGCTGGCACCGACGTTCAAGTAGAGAAGGAGATGGAATATGAGTTGAGTTTTGTTTCATTCATGTCGGGGAATGGGCACTTTATGTTGGTCACTGTCAAGCGAAATAAATGCCGTCCTTGTACAGAATTTCACAGCTAACGGTTGTGTTCTTACTTCGTCCTAGTGATGTCCAAGTCCTCGGGTTGCTTTGCACTGTGGATTTGTTTCCTGTGCCTGGCCCGGAATCGATTGCAATCCAGGCAGGTAACGATCGCCCTAGTGCGACGTCCGCACCTGCAACTCAGACTACATTTTTCTCGTCGCCTTCGCCATCTTCTTCTTCCTCGGCATCAAGTGTATCCCACTACAATCCACAGACTTCCAGGTACCGCTCGGAAATACCGACAGTCCCTTCGCCGTCTACCTCCCGCACGAGACTCTCTAGCCACTTTTCTGGATACGCCATTCCTTCTGAGGCATCTACGGATATCGTACATCACCTGAACGGATATCCAATCGCTGAGAATTCGAAGCAGACCCCGGCGCTTGTTGGGGCGACCTTCGTGCAACCCGTGGTTATGGATTATCAGGGAAGCAAAGCCATCATCTTCGTTTTTGCAGTTGGTGATTTTTTCATGAACGTCAATGTCTTTTCTGATTAATTTCTCAGGACTTGGCCGTTAAGATCGAAGGCTATTTTATGCTTAGATATCGCGTCTTTGATATTTTTGCACGGCCATACACCGACACGAATGACTTGGTTATCTCTGCCGAATGCTATGGTGGCACATTTCGTGTATATTCGACCAAGGAATTTCCGGGCTTATCCGCGTCTACAGAATTGACCAAGGTCAATGATTTTGCTTTTCACTCTTATATTGAGCTCTAAACCTTATCCAGCGTCTGTCACTTTGGGGAGTGCGGCTGAATATCCGTGTAACCGAAAGAAGAAGGAGAAAAAGGTCTGCCTCCGATGGTAGGAGAAGTCCAACCCCAGAGTGAGCAGTGTTTCTGGATTTGTTTCCCATTACCCGCTGATTATAAGGATTGGAAAGTGGTGACGAGTAGCCGTCCCGCACGGAAAGGGGAATTACATTGCACGCATTTATCATGACCATCTGTAACTCGGATTTCATTTTTTTGTTACGATCTGCACTTCTTCTTAGTTTGCTGGGAAATCTCCAGTTTCCTTCTCGTTCATCACGCATTACAGGGCACACTTCAGGAGCATATATATACATCACAGATACACGACACCAAGTAGCATTGTTGATTCTCCTTGTCTTCATTTTTTGTGAGCTACCCATCAACATATTCTATAAGCATCCTAAAGATGCTCTTTTGTATCCGCTTCAGCTCGATTTGCACACAAATTGGAGCCATATATTTCCAGCCTCATTTCTCACCTCAGTGTGATTTTTCTAGGATTGCCATAACCACATATCTCAAACTCCAAAATGGGATTGAAATCTACATCGTCGCGGAGTACAGAATTTATTTTACTACTCCGTAGCGACGTGTCGTGGCAGGATCTTCTGTTTTTCGAGAACGTTTTGGGAAAATAGTTCAGGATGTGACCCACGAGCCTGGCTGCCGGGATATGACGCGAATGGGAGGCGGGGAAAGACTTGTCGGCGCTGGCGATTACCCGCGGGTAATGTCGGCAACGTCATTCATATATGTTTTCCGTTAACCAGCCCACGAGCATGTCCATGGCATGGGAAATCACTCCAATACGAGGAGCACAACTTAGTGAACGGGCTTGAAACTGTACATGTCACCTTTTTTTTTGCTCTTGACGGTTCACTGTCCTTGGTCTGGTTCACGAGTAAATTTAACCGCGGAATGACGCAATGGCCCAAGAAGCAGTAAGGCTCCTCGACTCGGTTGGCGCTGATCAAGCCAGGGACAGACAGTCCTCGAAGAGCTTCTTCGATTAATCATTTCAACAGAACTGCCGGCGGCACAGTCGGATTTGCGCCCGTCGAAGCCGATCCTTACTATGTACTTCGACCAATGGACTTCGAGGCATTAATGACCATTAGTGCAATATTAATGGTACGCATCGTATTATCTCACGGACCCTTCTGAACCATAGCAGCATGGCGCAGTGGTAGCGCGCGGGGCCCATAACCCCGAGGTCACTCGATCGAAACGAGTTGCTGCTATAATTTTTATGTCTTGTTTTTTACTTTTGCTTTGGTTGTTTCTGGTCTTTAAAAGTCGCCATCGAACCGAACAGCTGAGAATGCGTTTGCGTCAAGCTCATTGGACGGCAGTGTGTACAGCCACGTGCAACCCCTCTAAAAACCAAAGTCATGGGAACTTCATCGATGCTTCATCCAGGCTTCATCTCTTCAACATGCTACTCATTCTGGGCATTGGCTACCTCTTCCATAAGATCGTCCAGGCGGCGCCCGTCTCCGAAAGCTCACTACTTGACAACATTCCTCCGAATCTCTCCTTTCTATCCCAATGTTTATGCCCTGGTCCACAGCGGTCGGTGTGGGACATCCTTTGGAGTTGCCTTGCAACGATTTTCGCGTGTACATGGCTCTCAGTTCACCCCAATATACCTCCACCAGGAGAAACATGGTGGAAAATCGGTCTCCGTCGGCTAGAGCTTATGTTTTGGGCACTTATAGCACCAGAACTGATAATATTGTGGGCGATGAGGCAATGGCAAGGCGCTCGCATATTGGCCGAAAAATATCATGGTAAGTGACGCACTATAACTACACAGTAACTTTTGAAAAGTACCTTAGTGCACCAGTGGACCAAAACACACGGTTACTTCATCCAAATGGGCGGATTCATCTTGGTAAAAGAAGGAGAACCGCAAGGAGAACCGCAAGGAGTACTAACACCAAAAAAAATGGAAAGTCTTCTAAAAAACGGTGAAATAGACTTTCCTAAAATCACAGAGGAAGAAATTAGAGACCGTAGCAAAGGCGACGGTCTATCCAAGGCTCTCGTCATCTTACAAACCTCTTGGTTCATAGCACAATGTGTGGCAAGGCGAACTCAGGGACTAACCATCACTGAACTCGAGTTGATTACTGCTGCCTACGCGGTCCTCAATGGAATAATGTATTTTCTATGGTGGAATAAGCCTCTTGATGTTCGTTGTCCTGTGCCGGTACATTTGTTGGTTACAGTCAACGACCCCTTCAAATTCGGATCATCCGGGAAACACAGTTTGTTTTCCTTGTCCTTATTAATGACCTCTTTCATGCTCATTCAAAGTAGGGACCTCACTGCGGAAGAAATTGCTTTCATTTGTGAGCGCAGGCTATCGCGGATCGACTAGCAACTTGACCTCTTCGGTAACATGGATTTGGAAGTCAATGACAGAACTCAGCTTAAAAACATTCCAAAAGGCCGCGGCAACCATCATCATCCTCCCTTGGATCATCATTTCGTCCCTATTTTCACGCTTAAACGATATCTATTCCCCAGATAGCATGCGAGAAGACGCAGAATCCTTGTCGAGGATCGGGATCCCCACGTTCCACGCAAGCACTGCCGACCACAGCGGCGTAACCCGTCTCCTAATGCTAGCTCTTACCTCCAGCATTGCAGCGCTATTCGGCGGGATACATTGTGTAGGGTGGTTTTTCACATTCCCGTCCCACATAGAATTGATACTCTGGCGGGTCTGCTCTGCCGTGATCACAATTATTCCTTTGACCACCTGGTTTGCCTTCACGAACGCCTTCTTCTCTGAAGTCGCTGTATCCAAACCGGTGAAGAGGTTTTTGGGAACCTTAGCCGTTGTAGGATCCACTTTACTGGCCATTACTATACCTTGCATCCCGGCATATGTCATCGCACGCCTTCTTCTGCTCATAGAGGCATTCACAGCCCTCAGATACCTTCCACCGCCGGCTCGAGAAGTTGTCAACTGGATGTCATTTATCCCTCACATATAACGACGACAGCGTCTGTAACTGCCTTTCCATATATACCCAACATTTTCAAACCAGCTGTCCGTTCCCCCGAGTCACTTCAGACGTCAGCATACCCTTTTACACAATTGCCGGAATCGATTTCTTTGAACTGAAGGTATCTTTCGTAAAATTCAAGATGACGACCAAGCTTCACTTCGAATTGCAATAAGGGTGATCTACCGAACGGATCTGCTCCTCCGCCGAATTATACGTGTTCCGTCTGTAATCACAACTTGAAGGCAGTTCGTGAGCGGTCGGATCCTCGTACACGAGCTTCATGCGGCTGTTTAAGACGGTCATCATGGAGTTGGAGTACAGTTTACCAACGAGGCTGGCAGTCGACTGGTAATATGGTGGTGCGTGAGGGACCAAAAGAAGGGCAAGATTGACGAGGGAGATCAAGGCTAAATGAGAGGTCAGAACTGGGGAAATCACTAATACAGCGTTAATTCCGGACCTGTTAGTGTGCCCGTTTCAATAACTAGACGAATTAGCTTCTTAATTGCCCTTTGAGTTGACTCCCAGCCTGTGTCCCGGATCGAAAGCTTTGAATGGTTCAGCATGTATATTTCCTTAGCGATAGAAAAAACTCACGTAATACGTCATGCAAACTGCAATGATGATATCGCAAATAACTGAAGCCCCGTTCCAGATCTGAATGGGTTGGGTTGGGTTGAATAGTAACCGGCGAGGTCCCAATATAGTGAATGAAGGTCAGCTTAAATCGAAATGGAGACTGTGGTGGCGTACCCCTACGACAGCTTGGGATCTCGGATTAATAAATTTACTGAAGTAGACAGCCCGTTTTGTCTCGACCCCGGTGAAAATCCCCCCAATTAGTGAGATGATGGAGAACTGAGGCATTTTTAGGTCATAAATATAAGGATAAGGTTCAAGGGAGAATGCATACGAAGATGATTATGAAACTTGCTGCTCTCTTCTGGGATAAAATGCTTACACGATATGCGTAGAAGCACTGTGTTACACAGGCGACTACGAAGTCAAAGGACAGTCAAGGTCAGGTCATAAAACTATGCTGACAGTGTTCTCATAACGTACTGATTCCACCCATAATCGGAACGGCAAACCAGATCAAGCCAACATAATCCAGAGCGGTCATATCACCGTATCCTGCAGCAAAGGCGCGGAAGGCGATTTGCACCAGCAAGATTGATTGAACACTTTCGAAAAGAAATATGCCGTATACAAGCAGCTTGTTGTGCCGCGGGTCTTTCGGAAAAGCCAGGTAGTAAATATCTGCATAGACATTCAATCCTCAAACGAAAGCTGACAGGACTCTACCCACAGACTTGCATGGACAAAACACCTTGAAGGGCCCAATTGATCATGAAGCCAATTAGCTAGAGAATGCATGATCGACCTGAGTTTGCAACGAAATGCGAAGCAACGTACGTAAGGTCCAGCGCTGGAAAGAATAGAGACCTCCGTTAGCGTTGTAACTGCGTAAATGACAGAGAAAGCATGCTCACACTTTCGCAATATCTGAAGGGATTTCAGGGCAAGACATAGCGCACAAGTTACTTTCGAACAGATGCTAGAGGTATATAACCCATCCTGTCCATTATTGCATGTCTCATATTGAATACGACATTCTAAATTTAGTTCCCGTCGGCAACTGTTCAAGTTGCAGAACTGGAATGGGACTGCACTGGTAAGATCTCATACATCCGTTCACCGATTCTGTCTATTGCGTTCCGTACTAGTTCCGTCTGGTGACGTACCTGAAACGAGGAATAGCGCCTTCAAAGCTCGAAGTTCAAACTGAGTCTGTGGCAGTCAGACAGTAAGACTCATAAGAGGTATCTCGTAGGTGCTGATGTTTCCAGAAAGACAAAACCTCAGAAAGGGGCTAGTGAATTTGCTTACCTTGAAGTTACGCATGCTTGCGGACAGTAACAACGTACGTCAGGCCCAGGCCGCCCTGGGCGCTAATTCGTTTTGATGGCTCTCACGCGACGTATGAGGCAAGTAGGCATTACGTAATACGCTGGACTTCCTCAACTGACCATCATGATTCATCTCTGACGGTAAAACGTCGCATTCGATCTTCTTGAGTTCGTTATTGGGGAATGGAAGTGCTGTATACACAGCTGGTCCAGTGCTTTAGCACCTCGATCTTTCTCCTGTTCCATCTTGGTTCCATCGGTGATCAATCATGACAGCGGCTTCAGTTCAAGGTGATTTCACAATGGTGAACATGGGTCTCAGGTCTCACTGGAATAACTAGTGGAGTCGAATACTCATTGCGTTGCACGTATCAACTTTAGCCGACTCTTCCTTCTACGATTCACCAAATGTTCTGTTGGTCGGCCGAACGCGAAGCTCTGATCACGATTGCAACTGGAATGCTTTCCCCGAGTCAGAGGAAGATACTGAGCCACGTTTTCTACGTTACTGTCGACACAATTGTTTCAATTATCCCATGTTTGCTTGTCCGTTTCTTTTTGGGCTTTATCTTGATGGATATCCGAGATTTTCTCCGTTGCTGAGTCTGAGAGCCGAAGCTCCCAGTACGCGGCGGTGTAAAATGTCTTCACCGATTCTTCCCTCAGGCTGTAACGAACGTATCTGTAGGCTTACATATCGCGCTCATACTGGGCTGCCTCGTTACAGAGAAGACATCAAAATACTCAGAATGTGTTTCTAGTTGTGATTCAATTGTTTTTGTCTTCGTCGGGGTTTGAATACTGATGAATTATCCTTACTCAGGATTCACAACGTATCACTGAACGCCTAGTCTTCATCGCCAGCTTATTGGACAATTGTAAGTCCCCATATATTTTGTCCTCGGTAACTACACAATTAGAGCTCAAACATCTTTTCGTTCGATCAGATTTCTTGGTTTCTATTGTCGGAGCTACTTTTGGAGTCGACCATTGTCTGCTGGCTATTCTTTCGAGGCGCACTTCAGAGGGGGTGCTCCATGGTTTTCCCATCGACGCCGTTTTAGTTGCCAGTGGCAAAATCGGTTGGTACGGGCCCGGAAAATCCGGCACGCAACGCGCGGCAGCGCTTTTCCTTCATGTTGTCCTCGAGGCTAAATGGGTGGCAAAGCGCCGTCGAATGCCATACTTGGGCATGGGCCCGCTTTTACAGCACGAAGGCTGTGTTCCGCGAGGCATAATAAAAGGCCTCCTGGAGAGTCGGATCCCAGTGGCGTCTTCAGCATAGTTCAGCGACACCTCTCTCAATGGCTCCTACCAATATGTCTCTATTTGACACGGTCAGCACGACCATCGCTGGAATATCGACTACACCAGAGCGTCGCCAGCTTCCGGGAGACTTTACTGTCCCGAAGGGGGACTGTTTCGTTGCCTTCAAATTTCGGTATGCAGTGATGTGCGATTTAATCGACATGTTAAGCAGCAGGTACGTCCTTCGTTAACGCTGCATAAAATAGATAATTTATCAAATCTCTTTAGCAACAACCCCAATTTTAGCCTGTACCATGGGCCGATCCAACCTGAAGAGAATGAGCTGCAGCTATGGCAAAAAGATGGCGACATTCAAGCCTTTTTCCCCATGGCGAACATGATCCAGGTGCCCACTGGGGCCGAAAGCGCCCAATTTTACACTGTCATCACTTTTGTGCAATTCCTTGCGCCTCGCGAGTCGTCTCCCAGAGCACGTCGTTTGGCACGCCGTCGTCGAGCCGCACCTACCTCCGTCACGGTCGCTACCCACGCCGCTCCTCCACATGGGCAGTGGGTCATGCCGCCTCGTCAAAAGATCCCGCCGTTCAAGAAGCGTCCTGCCCGAACGGTGCATGAGATCGTGCACCACTATTTACGGATTGACATGAACAACCCGTACTTCCCAGATGAACTGGAGGAGGAGGCTGGGTGGAAGCGAAAACGTGGGTGCGACGACGACGATTCCGATTCGGAGCGACCGAGCAAACGCCCCGCACTCTTTCTAGCTGCTTTGGGCGCCGGTTTGGTGCTCAACCACATGTTAGGATGAGTTTGCTGACACTGCCGGACTTGCTCCAAGGACTTTATTGTATCGTGCTATGTATATGGACCTCACTGATTTATTATTATTATGTTGTAGTTACCCTCCTTATTGTATCTCCAGCTAGGTTATTGTCTTGTGTTCGTGAACGTGGATCACCGATTCTAAATTTTGGTCAACCTGTTTTTGTTGGGTCAGCTGAAGATTCTGATCGACTCTACCACTAACGCGGCCAACAAGTTTCCACCAAGCCATCGAGTTTTTGTCGAGTTTTTAAATAAAAAAAACTTATGGAAAAAAGGAGGGGCGCAGAGATACAATTATTTTGAGCAACCCAGAATGCCACACCGAAATACAAAGAGGTACACCTGCGGAACAAGCCACTGTTCAAAAACGGCGGCGAAATGTGAACAGAACGGTTTACATAAAAGGAAACCACACAGCGACCTGGTGGTAGAAAAATTGACATTTGTCGTGATCGTGTGGTAGGAATAGGAACCTGTCAGATGGTAAATCTCACTGTAAAATAACACAGGAAAAGAAGTTGGAAAAATGTGCGTGAGCAGGCCACCTGTACATGTCAACGTCCACTCTATCCCCGCCTATAAAGCATTCGCATATCTACAATTTCTACCCCACGACCTCTCCGCTCATCCATCTACTCTCGTACATCTACCAGGCGCAGAACCACACCCTCGCCATCTACCTCCTAAATACAATTTAAAAAATCACACATGAACGACGTTCCTCCGCGTTCGTACACTCCGTTTCCTGCCTCCGGTTTGAGATCCTGATATACATTTATCCTTCCTTACATCCTTCCTTCCATATAGTAACACCCCCCATCTTCAGTCATGTCCACAGATCGGTCCAAATCCGTTCGATAGGAACAAGGAACAGCAAAACGGAATGGCCATTCACAACTTGGCCGCCCTCGCCGCGAGCTTCTTCTGCAACTTGGCCTGTGCAAAAAGAAAAACGGTCAGCATCGGCCAACCACCCAGAAAGGTAACCCACATTAACAGCATCCAAATAAACATCCGTAACAACCCAATGCTCCCTCTTCATCCCCTTCCCATGAATAGCCAGCGCCAGATCCTTCGTCATCACCCCATCCTCATCAATAACCTCCACACACGCACCCTCCAAATCCCCCGCCCACTGCCTCAGCGCGTCATTCCCATCCAGCTTCGCGCGGTGCAGCAGGCCCCTCGTCCACGCGAAAATCGACGCGACCGGGTTCGTGCTCGTCTCGTTCCCTTTCTGGTACTCGCGGTAATGCCGCGTCACCGTCCCGTGCGCGGCCTCGGACTCGATGATCTTCCCGTCGGGGGTGAGCAGTTCAGAGGTCATCATCCCGAGCGAGCCGAAGCCCTGTGCGAGGATGTCGGATTGCACGTCGCCGTCGTAGTTCTTGCAGGCCCAGACGAAGCCGCCAGAGGACTTGACGGCTTGGGCGACCATGTCGTCGATGAGGCGGTGCTCGTAGTAGATGTCGAGGGCTTCGAATTGGGGGCGGTATTGTCTGGGAGATGGGGGTTGGGTGGGTGAGTCTTTGGTTGGGAGTGAGAGATTTGGTTGGCTTACGATTCGTAGATGTCCTGGAAGATGTCTTTGAAGCGTCCGTCGTATCTCTTCATGATCGTGTTCTTGGTCGACATGAACTGCAGGAAGGGCACGTTTCAGAACCACTAAAAGGCTCAAACTAGCACGGGGCGTACCAAAGGCATCTTCTTGGCCAGTGCCATCTTGAACGACGCGTGCGCGAAACCGGTGATGGACTGTTAATGATACAGCGCAAGTCAACCATTGCGATCGCGTTTGGAGCCAGAAAGTACGTACCTCGTCAGTGTTGTACATGGCCATAGCGACACCAGGACCCTGGAAGTCGTAGACATCCATCACGGTTGCAGCCGCGCCATCTGCGGGGGTGTAGATAAGCTGAAGCTTGCCTGCTCCAGGAGCGACGAAGTCCGTCGAGCGGTACTAAAAAAAAAGGCGAGGTTAGTCATTTCGCTACTTTCTTGGTGCATATATGCGGGACGGTCGATGTCGCCACGCCCTCAGACCACAAAAGCACCCGTGACAGAAATATCAACACACCTGGTCTCCGAACGCGTGTCGGCCGATGACGATGGGCTTGACCCACCCCGGAATCGGCTTGGGGATCTTCTCGAGGATGATGGGTTCGCGGAAGACCGTGCCGCCGAGGATGTTACGAATCTGGACAGAGCGGAAGGAAATACATAAGGGATGAAAAGATTAAGAAAAGTTGGGAACTTACGGTACCGTTCGGGCTCTTCCACATTTCCTTCAGGTTGAACTCTTTGACGCGAGCCTCGTCGGGGGTGATGGTCGCGCATTTAATGCCGACTTGGTGTTCGAGGATGGCATTGGCTGCATCGACAGTGACTTGGTCGTTGGTCTGTACGTTGAAGAAAGTGGTTAGGACGGACGAGAACACGGGATAGAAAGAAAACACATGCCTGGTCTCGGTACTCCAACCCCAGGTCGTAGTACTTAATATCCAGCTGCAGGTACGGGAGGATAAGCTAGAAAGAAAATGAGCTCGGGAGTGACGCAAGAGACTGGTAATGCACGCACCTCCTCGCGGATTTTTTTCCAGATGATCCTGGTCATCTCATCTCCGTCCAACTCCACGACGGGGTTCTGGACGACGATCTTTTGGATAGGTGCTGACATCGTGTCTATAATCAGAGTAGAGCGAGGTAACTGTCAGCCGGCGGTGCTCTAGATCTCGACGAGGGGGAAGGCAGGTAGAGTGCGGGAGTCTATGGGAGAAAACGGGAGGGGAGGCAACGCGGAATGGCGAAGGAATGCACGGAGCCGCGCTCGGTTGGCGGGCAAAGGAGACCCGGTGGCAAGTATGGCAACACGGTGCTTCCCATAAACATGATATTCGTGCCCACAAGGTGCAGCAGAACGTGGTGATCGAATCAAACGGTGCATATCAAAAGAAATGGGTGGTGCAAGCCAATTTGCAAAGGAAGAGACGTACATCTGGTGCTTGCAAATCCCCTATAAGGCGTCGATAGCGACAGAGAAGGCGCCCACACCCTGTTCAGGCGACTGGGAGCCCTTGCGGATAAGAGACGCGCATGGCGAGTCGTCGCAGCGGTCCACACCATTGTACCTTCGTCTGTTGGAGGTGGTGGTGCTCGTAGGAGTTAGATATATGCGCCTTTTGGTTCAATTAGATCGTGGTTGATGGTTGATTTGGCGGTGGGGCTCTCACCGTTGGTTTCTGTGGACGTGGACAGGTCAGCGGTTCCTCGGCTATGTTTGCACGCGTGCAACCTGTCAGGTTGAGCCGGAGCTGGACCGTAGTAAGCAGCCTTCGTTGTTTCGCCCGATGACGACGAGAGAGAGATGAGTGTTGGTGGTGGAGGAGATTCAGAATTTGAAGGAAAGACTCAGATGGGTTCCAGCTCTTTTCCCGAAACTACCCCGCACCAGCATACCCCAGACCATAGTCTAGATTGACACGTCAACCCATCCCTACTTTTGCGTCGGGGCTTCCCCAGATCAGATCAAATGTGTTCGTCTCGGCTCGGCTACCCGCATGTGCTCATCACCATCACAGCGCGATCAGAGCCTTTTTCACCCACTCACCTGGCCAACTGGACTCACCTCCAGCAGCTTCCAGTCTCCTCTAGTCTCCTCCTTGGGGCTCATGGTAGTTGTGATGATGGACACCGTACTCCTGGTCCATTTTCTGAACGCGCATCATTGGAATCCCTATCCTCCACTGGACTTTGAAGCAACTTCGATGATTCGCTTGATATGAACACCGGCGGCCACCTTTACTCAAGTCTTGAACACCTCACGCACAGCTGAGCACCACGCTGACTTCATGGGAAATTCTCGTGAAGTATCGACAGTGGAACATGGCTTTTACTTCGACTCCTTCTCATTGCTTGCATGGGAGCTTACCACCATGGAGAACTTGGCGCCCTGCCCGGCAGACTCGCAATCAGACTCTGGACTGAACTTGACACGCTTTCATTTCCGACAAACCAGATTCTCTGGAGGACGACATGCCCAACGCATCCGTCGCATCGCTTCTTAGTCCCTCAATTCCGGTAAATCTACCAACAAGAAATCATAATCGATGAGCTCGACGTTGAACTGACCTCCAACGTCAACGAAGCCAGGAGGTCCTTCGGGCATGCCTATTCGTTTGACAGCCTTTCCGTCAACGCGTTCACAGTCAGTTGGTTCACACCGTCCAGAAGAATGATGAAGACGGTCAAGTTACCTGCGAGAGCGCCTCTCGCTTAAAAACTCCAGCCAACGAATGTGAAGAAACTTTCGATATTTCACACTTTCGAACGTTAAAATGAAGACTTTGGCAACGACTTAACTGGAGAAAAGAAGAACACAATATATCGGGTTCTTGAAGAATACCTGTCGACTCCGACATCTTGGTGTTGAAGACCTATGCTATGACACGAAGGACAGCTGGCTTGGAGCCACGCCGGTGCCGAGATTGGGAGGAACGCAGTCTGCTCAGAGCTCAGGCCTGGTCTATCTGACGAAAGACGGACGTCGATCAGTCGCTGGAGCGAACTTGGGTTTTTGACAGTGAGCTGGGATCGGTTCAATACTTAGGTGGTGGTCACCCGTCCGCACCAACGTCAACCGGTCCAGCTTTTGCTCGGCGCATACAAGAATAATTCCTTTCCATCAGGGCTAATCATACATAGTAGGCGCTAATCCATTCTTCGTATTCTCTCAGAACAGCTGATGAATGTACTCCAAAACAGATAAAGGACAGTTGGCATTACGAATGGTTTGGAAGCGAGATATTTATCTTTTTTTACCCGCTCGTTCCAAGTATGCTCAAGTGTACGCCACAAATAACGACCGAAATCCCGTTCAAACATTGGAAGCGCTATAAAACCCGCTAGCATTCTGGTATGCTTCTCCAGTAGATCACCGTCAACCCCGCCCTTGCTTCAATATGTACGCACTGAGGCTATTTACTCTCGCACTTTTTTCCTGCCTCACGTTGGCGATCAGCATCAAGAACTGCCCTGGTAGCAAAAGATTTGCAAATTCTTATGAAGCCAACCAGCGCCTGAATGCATGCCAGTACGATGTAAGTGGTTCATCGATCATTATTCTACGGCTGGTACTTATCATCGGTCTATTGACAGCCCAGCGACGGAAAGCTGATCACAAACGACGATCCGAGATGTCTTGAGACCACCACCTTGGACTTCATCTGCGCGGAAAACCGGAAGGGCGGGATTTCCGAAGAGGAGCAAGTGGCCCATGGTCGACGGGCGGAGGTGGCAGACAGACCAGCAAAGAAGAAAGGTAAAGGGAGGAAAAAGAAATCCCCGCTCACTTTGTTCTGCGAGGCCCAAGTAGAGCAAGTACTGCTCCTTGAACCCTTCCTAGAGGATTACGGGATCAATGTGAAGCTTTGCCGGGACCCGAAGAAAACAATTGGCAAGCTCGATGGCATCGTTGAAGACACATCAATCCCCATATCTGTTAGATCTGCCGTAAAACAACTTCGTGTTGTTCTCGTCACATTCGGATTCAAGGAGGACGGGTCTACCTAGCAGTAGTAGTTATGTGTCTGATCAAATTTGCATATTAAAGTTCTATTGGCTCTGCCATTTGCAAGGGTTGTACTCTACAAGCTGCAATTTGACGGCGTGGCCAGAGTCTTGATAGCATTCGAACTACCACCGCCACCGCAAAGTTGGTGAAATGACATGCTTTGCATAAGTAGATGGGCCACTCTGCTAATGGAGTTGGACAGTGTGGTCTATGTGGATGTACGTGATATCATGGAGTAATCGAATAGATGCCATGTAAGCCAAAGGAGTTCAGGATTAGAAAATTATTGATTAAGGTGGCCTGGATATACCGTGGTCGGGAATACATTGTTCATAGAGATCAGATATGCGCGTGATGGAAGAGCGTAACAACGCTGTTCATGGTATACAAAACTACGTTACAACACCAAACCAGTGATGGGAAAAAGTTTGAAGAATGAGGCAGAAGCTGGGTAGGTAAGCTGACTGGTATCGATTATCGACATGGGAACCGAACATGTCGTGGTTGTCGATGCTGCTACTTCCTCTAGAAGCTTTCTGAAAAATGAAAAGAAAAAGTTGAGCCATGAACAGTAATGACGGTGACGTATAGAGAAGAGACAGACCTTTGCCGAAGAAGAATCGCGTTCCCTTAGAGCTGGAGTACTTGTTGGACATCACATGCAGCTGCTTGGAGAGAGCGGGAGGACCACAGAAAAACTGCAGAGGGTTCAAGTTAGAAGCAGGCAAGAGGCCGTGCAACAACAGGCCAATGTTGTGGAGAAGAAACGCACCACGCCGACGTCAGTCTCAGGATGTTTCTCGACAATGGAAGGGAAGATGCGGTCCCAGTTGGGCCTGCCAAAGTGGGTCGGGGCGCGCAAAGCCGTGATGGCATCCTTCTCAGCGCCGACGTCTTGGACCTGATTTAATCAAAGAGGAGTCAAACATCAGAAACGTGTCATGAACCGAATGCAACCAACAACAATATTGTTCATTTCATCTTCCTTGAGCGCTGCAGTGAGATAGATGTTGATCTCGATTCTGTTCTGAGTGTCTTGTTCCTCGATCGCATGGAGTAGGGAGTGGAACCATTCCGCAGTGGCGTAGTCACGGATGACCCATGTAAAGTAGACCTTGGACAACCTGGTGGGCCTCGAGGAATTGAAATTGTTCATGCGGTACCAGATGGACTTTAAGATGCTGATTGTATCACATAAATTTAGAATGAAGAAATAGAACAAGGCAGTGTCATAGACTTACGAGGCGAAAGGCGTTACTCCAATACCACCACCAACGAACAAGACGGTCTCATACTTAAAGAAGTCCTCGCTCGCACTACCGAAAGGGCCATCGACCATGACACGGGGAAGAGTGCGGTTGAGGGGTGGATTGACGTTGGTACCGATGACCTTGCCGCCTGCCGGGGTATCTCCTTTCTCGGAAATAGCTTTCTCGCCCTTCTGGGGGAATTCGCACCCGAGAGCTTTAGCGAATGCCATAGTGAAGTCGCCTGCAACACGGACGTGGATGGAGAGGTAATCTTCCTCTGGTGCGCTAAAAGAATGGACCGATCAACAAGATATTTAAGATTTTGAGGAGTCGACGAACCTGGTCAAAGTGAATGGATGCCATTGGAAGTAGGATATCTCAGGGCAAGATAGGTAGATGTATTGGCCAGCACGGGTGGTGGTCTTTTCCTTCTTGATCTGGACCTCCATGACGTTCGATGGGTGCAGGATGACCTTCGAGATGTAGGTAAAGTGGCGTGAACGGACTTCTCGCAGGATGCGCTCAGAGATCCAGATAAGACCACCAACAAGCCAGTAGCGCTAAATTTTCTCACAAAATTAGTTGTACATTTTTAAATGGTAAATTCCAAGCATACCCAGAAAACACCGATTGTATTGGCTGAGCAGTAGGGCGGCCGGTCAGGTTTGATCATGCAAAACATGCCATGGAATTGCCAGAACACGAAGAATACGATGAAGAGGTGGTGGGAGTACCAGAATCGCTCGAAAGTCGCCTTGCGGACCTTTTCCCTGGAGAAAAATACCATGATTGCGAGAACGGCCGTCATGACCCAACCTGTGGCCCCAGGGCCAGTGGTGAAGTTGGCGCTGAGGAAAGCCACGAACCGTGCGCTAGGGGTCTTCCCTGCGACCATGGCAAGTTTGTAGAAGTTGACCATGTGGGCGAGGATGTGGACAACGCTGCCAACTACAATGGACCAGGCGGTTGCCTTGTGGAAGGTGATGCTCTTGTCAAATGGAATGATGTCGTTCAAGGGCGTCCGTCGGAGCAACGAGATGAAATTGCGGCAGACTGGAAGGAGGATGAAGATGACATCGACATGAAGCACGAGAGCTGCAGTTCGGGCCATAGCTGAGTGATCATTCAAAAGCCGTCAAAAATCTGTTCCGGGTAAAATGACAGACAAGTCGGCGCACCGTATGTGACACCAAACATGGCCCTTGCGGTCACCAAATTATCCTTCTCCTGGTAGTGAATGAATCCGAAGACTGCGACCAGCAAATGCAAGAACACCCAGGTTCCGAAAAAAAGCTGACGACCCCCCTCGTTGATCATCCAGACGTTGATCTTATTGACCAAGGTCCTTTCATCAGCAGGTTTATTGTTATTGTTGCCTGAAAGAGTACCGGTAGCTCTCGTCTGAAGGCCTTGAAGTCGGCGCCATTCCGTCTTGTTACGCTGCAAATGAGTGCTCGCTGCATAGACGAGGTCTGGGTTATTTTCCAGGGTTTTGTTCTCGCCTCTGCCATCTGAGAAGTCGAGACCGGATGAACGATTCTTGGGCATGATCTAGGACGGCCTGCGCTGAGGTAAAAAGAGTGTATAAAGTCGGAGGTCCAGCCAGGGAGTAGAGAACGGGAACAAGGAAGAGTGAGAGTGGTGGTAACGGTGAGAAGAATTGAGGTGCCGATTCACAGCCTGATGGCGAATGTTGCTCTTTGACAGCGGAGGTCACAATTCAATACAGGCCAAGGCAATGAAAGGCTCGTGATTCGATATCGTTGGTCGTGACAGAACGAGGGCGTCCAAAACCCTGTTTGGGCGAATGAAAAAGCACAACTTGGTCACACGAAGGGCTGAAATAGACCCCACGTCTGACTGGAGTCCTTGGGATCATGCTAATCGGCGTAGAAGCAGTCCTTTGATTTCTCCCTGCGTGCTGAAGTCTGGTAGTCGTATCCGTAGTCGGTCAATGTCCCTGCATCCTGCTAGACTTGAATTTGCTGGACGCCTGGCTTTATGTCCAGGTCGGATTTTTCCCCCCAACTACTAGTAGTACTGTACCAGACCGTTGGTCGTCGTCGGTGTCAGACGTCACCTGCATCATATGATTGGACTCCCATGTGTGTAACATGACAGGCGCGGGGACGAGTTGGGCTCGGCGTTTGGTTATAAGGTGGTAGGAGGATTGGGGAGAGCTGGATTTGCCCCACGACGAGCTCGAAGGTAAGTTGCGCTGGAGGGGTGGATGATGGTCAAGAGCAACAGCAAGTCCAAAATCCAACAAGAATCAAAGTGTCACCGGAAAATCCTTTGCCGAGTCTGGAGTCTTGGTCTGGTCTTGACGGTCTAGAACTTGTCTGGGTCTTTCGGTCTTGTCGTCTTGTCATCATACGTTCATCTTGGGCGCTCACTGCAATCTACCATTCTGCATTTTTTTTGAGCTGCTTTGGGTCTGCCAGAGTCTTGTCTGCAACAGGTTTTGATCGTGGAGGTCTCTAAAGGTGCTAGCTAGCCATCGGCTGCTCCCAGTCTTTTCCGCACGAAGGACCTTACCAGGAATCAGGAATCTCCAGGATGACAGCTCCGGTGAGAGTCAAATTTTCTTCCATGCTAAATAAAGCCTCAAGACTCAACAGCCGTTGCTCTTGCCAGTTTTGAGACGCCCTATACTTATTCGGGCCTTTAGCGACTAGTCCTATATCAACTACTACGCAACGAAGGGCGACCTTGAAATTCAGGCTTTTGATTTTCAAGAACGGCAGTCGCCTCTTACGGCTCGTGTCTTAAGTTATATCATACACACACAAGTGCGTTATGACGACCTCTTTGTTGCATGGAAAGCTAACTTGGCAGCTGCAGCAGCCGACGGTGATACGATATACGATTCTGGAGCGATTGGGCTGGCCAACCCTCAGGTTATCCAAAATCATTCTGCCTGGAAACGTCGTTTGATAAGCCATTGCTGTCTAAATTTGCAAGGCTTTACTCCTTGGACTGCTGAAGTGCCCATGCCCTAAGCCTATAGTCCGGAGACATTCACAAAGGAAACGACATTACCTTAACGGTCATACATTGTGTACTGCCTGGCGAAGGTGCGGAGATATATTTAGACTTAGAAGGTTGTCTTTAGGCGCTTGGGCCCTCAGCGCAAAATCCCGGCGTCTTGCTTTTCCATCGAAGGCGAGAAAATGTCGAGGAAAAGACGGACTACCCTACCCAGGACAAATCCGACCCAACACCAAGTCGACCATAGTTAATCGCTCTGCACTTCCAATTTCAGGATCGAACTGCAAGCAGATCAGGTACCGCTGGCCCTCCGGCGCAACCACACTGGCCCATGGCCCGTTACCTTCCTGAGTTGCCATTTTCCATTTCTGGTGCGTCTTGAACAATGCAGAATTATGCCACCTACCCATCGTTTATAAAAGCACGGCTGCTGCTGTAGAATAATCTACGAAAGCCGCCCACACATTTCCCTCCCTCAACCTGTTATTTTCTGGACATGGAACGCCAACAACTCCTCAGGCCTCGTAGCATGCCACACCTGCTTTCCAACCTTCGGGCATCTCCGTCTTTTATCCAGACGTTAAAGTCAAACGATCAAATTTTCCCTCCAGAGATTCTGGCATTGGTCTTCGAAATGGTGCTCGAACATTATACCCTCGAATACGGCGAGCACAACTACGAAATTCGGCTAATAGAGGCAGCGACGATTCGGCACGCTTCCCAGGTCTGCCATTACTGGCGCAACGTTGCTCTCAGCTGCACACACATCTGGGGTAAACTCATCAACATCGACTCGAGTTGCTTTGCCTGGACCCAGGAATTGTTGACTAGATCGAGGACAGCCCCTCTCATCATCCAGTCATCCAGCGATTTGGACCGCTTTAATCAAGTACCCGGGATGAGGTTCTCGGCAATTCGGTGGCAAGCCGTCTTCGCAGCGGCAGCACGCATCAAAGTGTTGCATACCAGCTTCTCCTCTCGTGACGACATCCATTTCCTTACGAATCTCGTACTCGAGCCCGCGCCATTGCTCGAGTCCTGCAACTTTATCCTTGATCTCGACGATGACACAGCTGAACCTCTCGGGTATCAGTCCATCTTCAGAGGGGACCCCTTCAACGGCCACGCGCCGAACTTGCGATGTCTGACGAGCCACGCAGCATTTCTGCCGAGTTTTCGTCTTGCAGACTTCACCCATCTCAACCTTCGACATCTTGATATCGCCTTCCCAGAGACGTCCATCCCGATGTCCCTCTCGCGTTGGCTTGACATACTCGCCAGTCAGCCCCTCCTGGAATTCCTGACTTTAACTAATTTCACGGTCGAACGTTACAACGCTACAAGCCCGCTCAACGTTAACCTGCCTCGTCTCAACACCCTTTACCTTCTCGCCGAGATCAACGACTGTGATAGGCTATTCGGCCACCTCGTGCTTCCCCCAACGGCCTTCGTTCATATAAATTTGGAACAAAATACAGGCGAAATTTCCGTCCACGGCCTGTCCAGGGGTCTCGAAAGGATTTTCCGTAGCTGGGATGAACACTCCGATTCTAGTTGCTACCAATGGCGGTTGGAGACAGACGAATATGAGGGATTTAACATTGGCATCGGGCCCGCTGATCCCAAGGCCAACTTCTTCTTGTCCCAACTCACCATTGAGTACACCACAGATGCGCCATACACCGACTGGGTCCCGCACCCGTTTTCAAACTTTCTGAGACTGTTGCAGAACGCGCCTCTCGTCAACCGCGAGGCCGTCTTGTTTCTCGGACTTGAATTTTCCGAGAATTCGTCCAGGGTCGTCTCGGTGCAAACTCTTCGTCCTTTCCTGTCAGCATTCAAGAACGTCTCCAAGCTCATCCTGTGTGGCGAGAGATTCGACCGGCGGTTATTGTGGACCCTGATATCTACTCCCATTCCCCTGCCTGCCAAAGGTACCCCCGCTTTACTGTTCCCTAACCTATCGTCTATCGGCTTTATAATCTCCTGGGATTACCCTCTCTCTCTAGACAGATTCCATGGTTTTCTTCACTGGCGGTATGCTGGAGGAAGACAGGTGCCGAACGTCATCCTTATAGCCGACGACCCCGAATACTGCAACGAGAATGAGTGTCTTTATTTTGCGAAGACGGTGGAGGTTTTGGCGAATGTAGATGTTGCGCCGCCTGCACCACCGTACTGCTCGCTTTGTGGTACTTGCTAGGGTTTAAATCATTCGCAGATGGACTGCATACCGCATCTGTAGATCCTCCTTCTTGACGTTAACATGTACAGCTAGAATACATAACACTCCTTTCGCCTTACGTAGACCTTCCATTACGACAATCTGAACGAAACAAATGAAATACATAAGGAGAAATCCGAACACATGAATTAGAATACGAAAATGAACAAGTCTACGGGTATTGGATGTCGATCAAGAATAAGCCAACGGCATAGGAACATGATCATGAACAAAATTTTTCATGAACATTTAATATGCACAAGTACGTAGACAACAGAGTACGTACTAGGATACGGTACGAGATGCGAGATGCGGGGGTAGCGGCAGGAAGGAAGGGGGAGGTGAGCCCGTGGAATGAATGAATCAGCGGCGAATAACGTTACAACACTAAACCAAGTCAGATCTTGATAGAAGAATAGCCAAGGCCGAGGCCAGGGGAATGCAGGGTGTATGCGAAGATGGATAGGATAGAACAGTATGGGGTAGATATGTACAGCGCAGAACAGTGATTGTCGTAACCAGAATCGCTTTCCTCTAGAAGTTCTCTGTGAAAGAGCAGAAGGCGATGTCAGCCATCAATTGATTTAACGTGTAGACGGGTTGGGAAACCGACCTTTTCCGAAGAAGAAGCGCGTTCCCTTGGGGGTGGAGTACTTGTTCGACATCTGGTGCAGTTGCCTGGAAAGAACAGCGGGACCACAGAAGAACTACGGGTGGAAAGGAAGTGGGTAAGCAGTTGAAGCATGGAATAACTGTGCACACAGGGCAAACTCACCACTCCGACGTCGGTCTCAGGGTGCTTCTCCGCGATGGAGGGGAAGACGCGGTCCCAGTTGGGTCTGCCGAAATGCGTCGGTGCGCGTAGTGAGGTGATGGCATCCTTTTCAGCACCGACATCTTGGACCTGTATCGCAAGGAAAAAAATAAAGTATTAAATCAAGGAAACGTGGCAGCAGAACAGAAAAGAACATACGATAATGTTGTTCATGTCATCTTCCTTGATCTTGGCAGTTAGATAAATGTTGATCTCAATTCGGTTCTGGGTGTCCTGTTCCTCGATCGCATGCAGGAGGGAGTGGAACCATTCGGCGGTGCCGTAGTCACGAATGACCCATGTGAAGTAAACTTTGGACAGTCTTGTTGACTTCGAGTTGTTCAGGTTGTTCATGCGGTACCAGATGGACTTCAAGATGCTATTTTCGTGAGATAAATTAGTAAGGAGGCAGTAAAATAAAAGTGCTATATAGACTCACGAAGCGAAAGGCGTGACACCAATACCAGCACCGACGAGCAGGACGGTCTCGAACTTCAGGAAGTCCTCGCTTGCGCTGCCGAAAGGACCGTCGACCATAACACGGGGGAGGGTGCGGTTCAGAGGTGGGTTGATGTTGGTGCCGACGAGTTTTCCGCCTGCAGGAGCATCTCCTTTGCTCTTATCACCTTTCTGAGGGAACTCGCACCCGAGAGCTTTAGCAAATGCCGTGGTGAAGTCACCTGCAACACGAATGTGGACCGAGATGTAATCTTCCTCTGGGGCACTAAAAAATTCATGGGTAAGTGACATCGTTACACAACATAACAAAGAGAAGTTACCGACCTTGTCAGGGTGAAAGGGTGCCATTGGAAGTAAGACACCTCGGGGCAAGACAGGAAGATGTACTGCCCAGCGCGGGTGGTGGTCTTTTCCTTTTTGATCTGGACCTCCATGACATTCGAGGGGTGCTGGATGACCTTGGAGACATAGGTAACATGGCGCGACCGAACTTCACGGAGAATACGTTCAGAGATCCAAATAAGGCCACCAACGAGCCAGTAGCGCTGTTTTATCCGTCAGTCACATTGCCAAAAAATTAATTAATGGTCAAGGGAAACATACCCAGAAGACACCGATTGTGTTGAACGAACAATACGGGGGTCGATCAGGCTTGATCATGCAGAACATTCCGTGCAATTGCCAGCCGATGAAGAACACGATGAAAAGGTGGTGGGAGTACCAGAAGCGTTCGAAGGTGGCCCTACGGACCTTTTCTCTGGCGAAAAAGACCATGATACCAAGGGCGGCGGTCATAATCCAACCCGTGATACCGGGGCCGGTGGCGAAGTTGGCGCCAAGGAACGCGACGAAGCGCTCTCCGGCTGTGTTTCCTGCTAATAAAGACAGCTTGTAGAAGTTGACCATGTGGGCTAGGATGTGGACGACGGTGCCGACAACAATGGACCAGGCGGTGGCCTTGTGGAAGGTGATGTTCTTGTCGAAAGGAATGATGTCGTTCAAAGCCGTGCGTCGGAGCATGGAAATGAAGTTACGGCAGACGGGAAGGAGGATGAAGATAACATCGACGTGGAGCACGAGGGCTGCAGTCCTAGCAATTGCTACGGGTTTGCAATTTCAGGAAACAATATTGAGTAAAGGATGAAAAATGTGCGCACCAAATGTGATACCGAACGTGGCCCTTGCAGTCACCAAATTATCTTTCTCCTGGTAGTGGATGAAGCCAAAAATGGCGACAAGCAAATGCAACAACACCCAAGTGCCGAAAAAGAGTCGACGCCCTCCTTCGTTGATCATCCAGATGTTGAACTTGTAGGCAAACGACGTCTCGTTAGCGGTAGGAACATTCTTCGTGGAAGTATTGGTCAACGTCCGCTGAAGGCCTTGCAGCCGCCGCCTCTCCGTCTTGTTGCGCTGCAGATGCGTGCTCCCGTTATCTACAAGGTCAGGGTGGTTGTCGAGAGTTCTGTTCGGGCCTGTGCCATCTGAGAAGTCGAGTCCCGAGGAGCGATTATTAGGCATATTTTCTATAAAGATCTAGGACGACCTGCGCGATGGTGAAGGAATGTGTAAAGTTAAAGTACCGGCCAGCTGGTAAGGAAAGAAGAAAAGGAAAGGGAGGCGGGCTGAGGTAGTTTCGGTGATGGGTCCGTATATTTTGCTGTGCCACTTCACTACAACTCTGATGGTCATTCCCTTTTTGACACTGATCGGTCACGAGCGTTACCATAGCACTGGGTCGAGATTCCGTTCTTCCTATTTTGGACGGTCTAGACCTCCACCATACCCCGTTCCCAAGGCTTCCGTTGTGGCCATTGCCGATATTTGACGTTCTACTGCCCGAACACACAGTGCCAGAGGACGGCAAATGGCCGGCACAATCGTCAGGAAATACTCTAGACCTGCCAGGCAAAGTCTGGACTGAGCTGAGAACCGGAAAATGCCCCTGCGATATGTCTTCATAAATCAAATTCCAGAGGCAATCATCCTGATCCCTATCGTTGCGTCAGACTCAAAGGGGGTCCACGTTTCATGGACAACTGGATTATGTGCAATCTTGCCGTTACGATTGGTTGACTGCCGCTGTCATGAATCGTCTAAGTATGTTCTGACGGGCGTCTGCAAAATGGACTCAAGTGCACCATCCTACTCGAACTGCGGAGCAGGTTACACTTACCCTCCCTCGTCTCCAGATGCTTACCGATACCAAATGGCGCGCGAAGCACTCTCGATTTTAGAAGTTGTGCAAACCATGTCTATTTTTATTCCCATCGCCATCGCCATCTTGCAGCGTCCTTCTTTGCTCAAAATAACTCACTAAAGGACATATGGAGGTGTTCAGTAAGTGAGATATTTTTGATGTGCGCATCACTCATTTATGCCAGTCTTTTATTTAACCTACTCTGCAAGCCCAACAATGACAGCATGATCCATGATGACTCTGGCGGCAAGTATTTTTGTTCCCCCGAGCTCACCAGAATAGATGATATGAACGGCTCTGTCGATTATAAAACTTTGAGCGTTGATGAACTCAGTCACAGGAGGTCCATGAATGAGCCGACCGTCGCGAGGTAAAATCTCAAGTTCTGTACACCGGCACCGGCTTCTCAACGAATTCTTAACGAATTTCTCAGCGCACGACTCGACCCTTGTACTTTTTTGCAGTTCTTTCACCACCTCGGGCTCACGTTAAATCTCACGAAATAAAAGATAAAGACGTGGGCTTCGCGTGGCCGGTGGCGCATCCCACCCTCGTTGCCTCCTTCAGGATTCTTCACCTGTTGCGTATAAGCGCACCGAGTCTCCAAGACACCAGCGCCCACCACTATTTCAAAAGGACCCCTGGCGAACTTTTTTAGGCCAGATATATCATTATTATTTTTGATCTCTGGACATCAGCAGTGTCCTCGTCGCCATAGGCGTGCCCTGGAGCCAACGTCGAGGTTTGTTCTAGACCTCAACCCTCGACTTCACTCGTTGAGGGGCTAGTACTGTAGTCCTGCCAGGCGATGCTGCCCAGCGTCGACAAAAAATACTCGAAGCGGCCTGAGTTCGCCATATCCAAGGTGTTTATATACTGAGCCCATCGAGCTACTTTTCCTTCCCACCTCATCCGCCTGGTAGCAAGTACTTATATTCTCTCTTGCTATTTCCATCCACTCCCTGCATAAACGACTCTTTCTCAGCGAATTTTAAGCTCTCCCGAAGTTTCACCATTGGGCTGTCTTGGCGTCTGCTACGAGCTGCGACAAAGGAAAATCCCCTCCCTCGATGGGAGATGAAGGCATTATCCGTGTCACTACATGTCACTGTCGTCAACAATCTCACCAGGCTGATCACCAATTACAACCTCACTAGCAACTCCCCGTTGTCGACCTCAATAAAGTACAATCTGGTTAAGTTCACCTTGCATGTCCCCGGAGATCTAGAGAACCAAGGTGATTAGACGCCACCTGACAAGCACCAATTGTCAATTGTCTTTTCTCTTTTGTCCTGTCGTTTCTGACATTTCCACTCAGGGCTCTGGACGGTCTCGACCTTGGCCATTGACATCTCACATTGCGGCAGTTACAATAGTTGATGCCGGGTCGCCATAAGCGCCAAGGTTCAGGTCGATGACTTTTTGTCCTAGGTCACCCACTGTTAATTATACGCTCAATCCGACGATCCAACTCGGAAGGAAGAACGGATTTGGGGGAATCCGTCATGCACTTGCTTGAAGCATGTTGATTGTCGTTCCACCATGTTTCCACTGGAGTCCATCAGGCGCTGAGAAAATCTGGGCTCTTCCAGTAGGCTTCGTTTTACTTTCGTGGATCACGGCATAGATGGAGACGTAACGCTTCCTCGACGCATTGTCTGAGCTGCCTATTTGTGACCTAGGACTGCTAGCGATCGTGGCTTTGACTGGTTATAGACCGCACTTTATTAATTCTAGCAACCGAAGCAAGAAATCCTTGTGAATCATTTACGACCGCTGTGGAGTCTCCTCTACGCAAATCGGTAACATGCAATTACCATCAAGCTTGTAGGCTCATTCGCCGCGTGTCCTCCAGGGCGATTTGCTTTATTCTCGGCTCCTGGAAGACCTGTAAAGCAATGTCACGGGTTTGTTTCGCCTCTTAGCAGACACTTTGGTCTCGCCTTTCAACCTAGTCACACTACACCTTCAGGTGTTATTTCAGCACAGCGAAATACTTATCGAAAATTTATGATTGGAGCCCCTTCGCCAGCAGCGGAGCTGTTTGGGAAAGAGCTGGTCTGGCCAAGGTCAGTCCAAGATTAGGCTAGTACTCAGGAAAAATGCTCATTGTGGCCTATTCCCCCGTATTACTTCAGCGCTGAATTTTCGAGAGGCGCTCGGTATAGGGCGTTTATTTTTAGCCGCCTTATTCCAACGACCTCGGGCCGTCCGACTCGGAAAGTATTCTCCTTGCCTCAGACCAGCTGGGACAATGCACCGAGCATAGGCCTATTTTACGGTAGATGTTGAAGTTTTCGGCCTTAGTTGCAGCGCTTGGCGCGGCTTGGCATGGTTTTTGACAGAGACACAAAAATACGGCATATATTCGGGGAGGTGCAACGGAGTCGTCCACCTCGTATTGCTATGTTTTAATGTTTTATCGCCTCGAGTCCACTTGCTATTGCTATCCGGGTACTGACCTGCGCTGAAGGATTAGAATCATGCACAGATATCATTGACTCGATTGACTGTCGCTCGCTCTCATAAAATTTATTAAAAGCTTAGTTTTGACCCGACATGTGGTGTACTCGATTATATAGGGACACTTTTTAACCTATTTGATATTTGCCAGCCAATATACAGATGTTTATACGATATTTATGGCGTAGCAGTAGCGCCTGTATACGCGTGGATTGTCTCGTCCGCACAACCGGCCGGAGTCATGTAAGAATAAGCGCCGAGGTTGACATAGAGAAGTTTATGTCCCGCCGCATCCGGGCAAACCAACCAGGCCTGTAAAGAGGAGGCGTTTAGGTCAAAGAAGGCACTGAAATACAGTTATCATTCCTACATTGTTTTGTGGCCTGGTAATAGAAGGGTTGCTCCATTCGACAGTGTCTCCGGTGAACACGAAGGTACCGCTAGTGGCTTTAGTCGTCGACCACGAAACCTTGAGCTTCATTACGGTGGAGTCGGCGCGAGGCTCAACGATAGCATAGAGCGGCGTTCCGTTAGCGTTTTGAATAAGCTGACCACCAGTAATCTGGAACTGGGCGGCGGTTGATGGGGACCCGAGGACAGCATCTGACACCTTGTTGAGCGTCTCCGACTGCAAGTACTGGTGGAAATTAGGATCCTCCTAAAATATTAAAAATTCTAATTCAATTATCCGTGTGTAGTTGTTCGAATTTAATACGTACAACAGCTCGGATGAACGAGTACCCTGGTTGAAGAGTGGTGGAACCGCCAGCAGCAGTTGAGGTACTGGACGGCGGAGGACTGCTTGAACCAGGTTTCCCAGTAATTGTAGTAGAAGTAGTCGTGGATGGCTTGCCGGTGGTCGTAGTAGTCACACCACCTGGAAGGCATTGCGAGTAATATGGGTTTGAGAACGTGCATGTCCAGCCCGAAGTGCACGTCGTCGCTCCTGCCCAGCCTTGTCCGCCACACTATTTGCAAAGAGTCGTCAGAACTGTTTATAGGCGAGAATTAAAACAGGATATTTTACCTGGCCATATGGAGGGGATTGTGCAGAAACATGGCCGATAACGGCACAAGTCAAGGCTAAAACCAGCCTTAATTTTGTCATTGTCGATGCGATAAAGGATACCTTTGAAAAGCTCTCTTTTGACAGTGACTTTATAGCAGTTCCGAAAACTTATTATTAGCACACCTTGAAAGTTCGAGAGACCGACCAAAAGCCCTTACTTCGGCTGGAGCAGCAGTACGGCGGGTCAAAAACTCGAAATGATATGTTCCTTGGCTTGGCGTTGACCCAACAGAAAGTGATTTCGTCGACACCTGATCCCCATTACAGCTATTTGCGAAATGGTAGACGTTTTCGAAAAAAACGGCTGTGCGCCCTTGTTTGTACAAATACCCGTATTCAGGCGAAATTGGTGCGTAATGATGTCAGTACTGGAGGAAGTGTGGAGCAGTGGAGCGGCGCGGTGCCATTTACAGCAAAATGCGCCTTACTCCGACCAGCAGGGACAAAAACGGGCAATGTCGGTGGGGTTCAGTGGAGTGATGTTACTACATTTGGTTGTTTGCGTAAACTAAGGCCGACAGCGGTTTTTTTCAAAAACGTCTACCATTTCGCAAATAGCTGTAACGAGCAAGAAATTTATTTATAGACCAATAATGAGCAATCGGAAAAATACTGAAGGCAGCCGAACGCTCACTTGGCAATTACTCCAAGAGGCGTAAACGTCTATAATATTATTGTGAGTTTTTAACTTTTCATTTCCATAAGCACCTTTCGAGAAGAACAAACTGTTGCATCTCAACAGTCAACGTTGGGCCGTACGGCCAAATGAGGAGAGATTGTCTGACGTCACACTTGCTTAAGCGCTGAGAAATCGCAAAATAATCGGACGAAAGTTTTTCCTGACACCTTCCTTTTCCACGTAAGAATTTAAGTAGCACCGCCAAAATTTCGTTGATTTCTCAAATGGGCCAATTAAAAGAAGTAAGGTCAGAGATCTACTGCACTTCTCCGCAAGATCAGGGTTGACCTGTCGCATTGCAGGGAGCTATATGCTTGTTAGGACAGTTGGGTGGGTAAAGGCAGTCTTAAACGTACCAGTGAGCCCAGTTACGCCGGCTGTATTCTGACAAATGAACCGTGGTGCTTGACCAGAAGGCGGTGTAACTTTGAAACTGTTGAACGAAATGTTATTGCAGCCAACCGCAGGGCTGCATTCGATATCAATTACTGTAGAAAAACCGGTCAACAATATGATTTGCGAGACAGCCCATGAACTGACTTTTATTGGTCATCGCTGTGCCAGAGAAGCCGCTGAAATGTAGGTTTTGGAATTTCAATGTTGAAGGAAGGTCTCCACTAAGATGAACAAATCAATGACCCTGACGATCTTCAATCAATTAACTCCTACGTGTGTCCACCATTCGTTTGGTAAAGGTGTAACGGCGCGTTGACGCGATCGAGTTGCACATTTTTTATAGAGATATTGTTGACGAGACCTGTCAAATTATTCGTAAAAAAGTAAGGATGAAACTCCTGGAAATATACCAGTTGCTCCGCCTCCGCCTGTGGGGGGTACACCATTTACGGTGCCGGTCCATGATTTGAAATATACCTAGATTTGAATGTTAGAAAATAATGAGATCCAGAAATTGACAAGCTTACTCCGTTGGCCATGTTGGGTTGCACATCCGTTGGGAGGCGGATCATCTGTACATAAGTTTTAGTTGAATCTACAATTTGGTAGGTTCTGAAGTATTACTCGAAGGATCTCCATATCGACATTAATGACACTGTCGGACTGCCACTTCGTCAGTAAGGGTGGCCAATTGGACTGCGGTACTAGGGATTACCATGTTGACATATTGGCCAAGGGATCCAAAAGCTATGCCGTTTCCTCCACGACAAGTAATGTTCCGCGCAACGATATTGGAGGAATTCTGAAGTTGAACCATTTGAGATTGACCACAAGCCGGTCAATAAACTGCACGTACGCCTTTTATGGCTAGGCAATCATCTCCACAGGTAACATCCCAGTTAAGCAAGGATACTCCGTCACTTCGGTATGTATCGATTCCTGATGTTTATTCAATGGTAGCTATAGACAGCGCGATTAAAAAAAACCTTCGACTCACCATCGGTGTTCGGGACAGCGCTTTGTTAGGTCAGCGGACAATGTTGAGGGACTCGATAAGAGACATTACTCACTTCTTTCCTATATATAGGGGATCTTCGTTGGTTGCATTAATGAACATACCATCCATAACCACATTGGTCGATTGAGCGACGGCGGTGGACCAGAATGGAGGAGACTGAATAAGGAAGTTCTTTATAGTCCCGCCTGTTGCTTTCCAAACCGTCAAGGAAATAGGTCGACCGTCGCCGTCAGCCCTGGCGTGGGTCTGGAAATAGGACCACCATGGCTTGAAATTTTATCAGTTTGGGCGAACTGAAGCCGGGATTAATTTGATACTACCTGGCCGTTTCCTTGGATTCCTCCAGTATTATGGGCGTCAATCACAAAGTTGGATCCCGTCACAACGAACCAGGATGCTTGATTCTAGGGTGAATGTCAGTATAGAGAGTAGAAAGTGGAAGAGCTATCCGACCTGGATGAATACCACTCTGTAGGTATTATTTGCATTCAACCAGAACTGGATATCGGGTTGGAACTACATAATTCGTTGTTAGCGACCAAACCAGGTCAAATAATTGGCTCGATATTTACGCTGAGCAAGCCATTGAGTTCTACTCTGGATGAGACCAGGTTCCAGGTCATCTTTCTGTTCCAAATCTTAGTTGTTTCTCTTGTTTTCGGGATGTAAAGTTTACCTGGTGATATTGTAAGAGCCTGCAGCAAAGCTGGTCGTTCCGAATTGACCACATTTTGCAATGGCTGCTTCAACCTTTGTACCTGATAAGTTAGCCGAACAAGGATGAAACTATGCACATACTTGGTCCGTATCATCTTTTCCTGGGCCCAGTGGGTGGAGAAGACATGTGTTACTGGGTTGAGCGAATGCAGTTGCATGAACAGAAAGAACTAGAAACGAGAGGAGAGTGCGGAGAAAAGTAACCATGATCGCCAGCGGGGAAGGGAACTGGTCAGTGGGCCGGTGAGTTTTATAACAAAAATTCAATAGGTTATGACATAGAACACCAGAAGCTAGTCACGGTGGAGTGGACACCTCGAAAGAGAAGACGAGAAAAGGGATCACCAGGTATCATTAGAATAGGGGCACGGGCCGGTGGAGGAATTGGAGGTTAAAAATAAAATGAAAGCCGACGTTGCATGAATAAGAGCATGCATACAGATGGGCATTGGGTATCATGTAGTCTTTCCACTTGTGTACCGTCGGGAATGCTTCAATAATTAGTAATGGTCTCGACACCCATCTCATCGTCCACCAGATGTCCTGGCCGAGGAGCTCGATTCCACAACTCCGAGTATGACTTCGATACATCGGGTTCAACATTTGGAACGATGTGTACTGCGTCTGATGCCTCGTCATCGTCCACCTCTAGCTCTTTGTCGTCTACGTAAGGTTGGACGATGAGGGCCACGAGCTCCGTAAAATTGTCCACTTCGTACACTTGATACCAAACCTGATTGAGCCTCTCGACAAAGTCTTCAACTCCACCTTCTCCGCCGTTAACGATAACAATCTGAAAGCAATCGCTAAGGTGCTTGTCGGCGAAGATGAGAGGGCGAGCTTCCTCTAAGACTGTATCTACAAAAAGAACAGCGGAGGTGGGATCCCATTTCGCGTTCTTCAAACCAGCGCGTGTGTCGGCCATACGATATTCTGTGCCACATAGAGGCTTACTACGAATCGGCCGCCCGTCGGCTCCTTTCCGACAAAGAACCATGAAATTGGGATGCCGAAGACAGGCGTTAACGAAGACTTGCGTCTTTGGGTCCGTCAGCGACAGTCCAGCGCAAATGACATGATTGATTTTGCTTTCTCTCCAAAGTGGTTTGTTGCCTCTGGTATGACGATTGTCTTTTTCGACATAATAACGAGGCCCGCCTGAATCGATGGAATTTGGAACGAATCCACAAAGAGCTAGTGTGCGAGATCCTTCGATGTTAAAGTCGTATTTTGTGTGCGATTGCGCGAGTCCAGATTTGCTAAGATGAGCGTATTTTGTAAGGGCTACGATATCGTCGACCTGAAGCATATATGTTAGCAAAACATAAAAGTAAAAAATATTCACACTGACAGACTTGCAGACCCTTCGTACACAAGAATAGCACGGAAATACGGAGGTCATATGGCCCCATCCGTGAAACGGCAGACTAACACCACTCGGTTCCTTGTGCAGACGTATGCCACAGACAACGACATATTCGCCTGTCAGGCGGACCGGATGCAGGACGTCATCGATGGCAGCACGGACATCGTCGACATAAAGGTTCTTAATAGCCATCCAGAGTTTCTCAACAGTCGGCAGGTCTAAGCTGGCATCCTTCATAATGGACATGACATGGGGGTAGTTCTGAGCCAGCATCATAAGTATTGGATCAGCATGAACAGCCCGAGCAAAGCAAGCACAGATGACTTGGATCCTTTCGTGGTAGTATTGTGATCGTGCAGGTGCACAATATCGTGCGAGACGGGTCCCAATCTTCTCCAATAATCCATCGCGCTTCTCTCGTATCGCGACGTCTAAAGGGTCCTCAATGTCTTCAAGGTCCAAAGTTTGGGAGGAGACAGTTTTCTTTGGCTTCAAGATCGGCTCATCGTCGTAAACACCGCATTCCTCCAATGTAGTGTCTGAGGAAGAGCGCTGGTGCTCTAGGACCCACATGGCGTTCTTGGAAACCAGGAAAAGCTCGAAAGCGCGCCGTTCAACGTCGATGAGGAGACATTCTAGTTCATCTCGTTGTTTGTGGAGATGATGCCAAAAGGTTTTGTGTCCGAAGTCCTGTTGACTCACATGAGAAAGAATTTCCAAGGAATAAGAAAAAAACACGAACCATATCATTCCTAACACAAGCGGAATAACGTCAGAGGCCGCGTTGTTGAGGGTGAATGGCTTACCCGAAGAACCTCTCAGTAAAATAAGATCGTGCTTCAATGCACCTTCGAAGACAAAACACGTTAATTGAGCATCCAATGTGCATAAGAGAACCAACCCGAACCGAGTCAACAGTCGGTGTTTGCTTCGCAGGGCCTTGCTCCATCCCTTGACTTTGTCGAACGACCTGCAGGTTCTAATGGCTTTAATATCGCGGCATATCGAGTTTTCAGGGAACACAGCGAGGGCAGCATGATGAGCCTTGTATCCGAAGTAGAGTTTCCTGCGTTCCTACGATTGAAAGCCGACAGAATAAGGTCATGGAAAAGGAACTCCTGACAGGCCTGACCCGTGCGCACCTCATCGTGGCGAGGACACCATTTGGTTCCTTCCTTCGCCCCAAACGAGCAGGCAATGCGGAGAGAGTCCGTCGCAGCACATTTAGGTCGTTCCATCGCTGTCTAGTCACTGGCGTACGGAAAAGTGGGTGAAAAAAGGGAGAATACAGGTAGCATGTGCCCAAGAAGATTCGATTTCATTTTCCGGCTGTCAGTTAACCGTTTGGCCAGATGGGCGCGGCACACATGTAAACAACAAGGTCGCGAACAGCGACGGTGTAGAACACTTGAACAAGCAAGGTTGAAAGGAACCAGGATGCCCACATTGCATCTTACAGCGAAAGTTGAGACATTAAGGTCAGAACGAAAAACCCAATTGACATTGCACTCAAGCGAGAGAATTTGATTGCTATGAACGACGTCCGTGGGATAGAAGACATGGTCACAGTAACAGACGTGAAAAAGAATCCATGACGGGAAAACAAGTTGAACCACGTAATAATAATAAAAGGGATGTAAACGTGCCACCGTAAAAAAAAAATCAGAGAAGGGCATGTGTATTTATGGAATGAGAAACCCAAGAGGTGTCTCTACGACGCCTGCTGGAGCCCTATCTGAGGTTTGTGGATCTTGGCAAGAGGGCTCGGCTCAGAGGACCTAATTGATGTGATCGTGGCCCCGCTATTCGTTGTCCCAATCGGAATAGCAGGCGGTTTCCGGCGTTTAGGAGGGGCAGGAGGAGGTGGTCTTCGCCTACGTTGCGGAGAATCTTCGACATTAGCAAGTGGGACAGAAGTGACAGGCACCGGAGGATTGTGTTGTCGCGAGGCAGATGGATGAGATGAGTTGGTGTTGATTGTATTGACGCGGTCCCCTACAGATATTACGAGTTTGGTCTGGCTATACTCAAGAAAGTCACTATCCAGAGAGCTGTGTCGCGAGGGATGATGATGACTTTCAGCAGCTGTACTTGTGCTACGCTTTTTGGGGGCTGGGGCGAGAGGAACCTTTGATGATGAAGCGACGGCACCAGGAAGGCTGTGCACACTTGCATTGCTTGGCCGGCGGGCTTGGTCCAAAGGTGAGCGCAGAGGTTGTCTTGGTGAGTCGAGACGTCCTGATAGATTCTCCACGCTTTTGCTGTACTTCATTGACATCATCACCCTGCTTGAGCTCGAAACTTCAAGACGCTGGGAGGCGGCCATTGACATAGGCCCGGGGTGACCAGGCGGGCTAAGAATAGCGGATCCCTCACTATTCGGGCTTCCAACGCGGTGTTCACTGTCGCCAGACGACATCCGCAACTCTCTGAGAGGGATACACCAGTCACCGGATAGACATCGTTCGACAAGACGTTTCGTTGTCGGATTAATCTCGCGTATTCTGGATTTTGCGGTCATCGATTCAAGAGCAACAAGGATCTGGGGTCGTTTGTACGGAACTTCTCGAAGCTGTGTTTTGGTAAGTAGAGGATGCAGTACCCGCAAATATGTGTGTCGCAGCTACTTCGTTGTCAGTAAAAGGCAGGAGCTTCAACGAGAAGAGTATGTTCTCACTGATTCATTCTCTTCGTCCAAATCTGCAAGTTCTCTCAGAAAGACGTCGACGAGGACGCACAAGTCATTGGTGTAGAAGAACTCGGATGTCCCTTTAGTGGAAAATAATACGTATAGGATTTTGAGAATGAGCAGTTTCACACAAAAGTCCTCTGGGGTATGCTC
Source organism: Galerina marginata (assembly GCA_023014335.1). Classification (NCBI taxonomy): domain Eukaryota; kingdom Fungi; phylum Basidiomycota; class Agaricomycetes; order Agaricales; family Galerinaceae; genus Galerina; species Galerina marginata. The sequence continues at coordinate 1,889,755 of JAECYW010000009.1, read as the reverse complement.
TATGATGGCGATTGTCAGTCTGACTTCGATCACGATAGGATGAGACTGACTAGTTCGATTTAACATAAAGATCATGTTTTCCCCAAAGGTTTTACACAGTCCCAGACGTCGCATCATAACTCGTATAACCCGATTCTTGGGGTCAGATGATTCTTTTTTGCCCAGATGCGCATGTACTTCCTCTTCGCCTAGCCCCGCTACCATGAATTGTTCATTCATAGCAATCTGCTTCCCATCAGCCAACAACAAAAGTATGAAAAATGAAAGCCACTGACGATCAGCTTGATAACTGAGTAGTTGAAAGTGTCGTCATGCATGTACTTCGTTTGCTCTACCAAGTCGAACAAATAATCGAGGAAAGAATCATCAAAGATTTCTGCAGAAAAGAACTCATTAAACGATATGATACAGTGAAGTTATAACGCCAATTGCTTACTTAAATCCTGGACAGAGAGTGTCTGCACTTTGCAGACTTCGTATAAAAGTTTCACGCAGAGACTCCGGAGTTTGGCTTCGATGGGTATAGGCACCGAGCTGAAATTAGCACCTTTTCCAACAGCTGTCCCAACATAAGTGTCCTCAATGTCAGGGTCGATCTCGACCAGGATATGGTCCATCAGGAGGGGTAACAGAGGCTGCCAGCGTTTGTGTGACCGAAAGAAGTCGGCTTTGTGTCGTCCGTAGTAGAACAGGACTTCATACGAAATGTAAGCTGAATGTGGGTCCGTGATCTACCCTAAAACAGTTAGCTTGCACGAGTAAAGGCATACTTGTTTGAGGTGTACCGTTTGTACATCGTCGATGATTAACTCCAACATCCGTTCTGAATGGAACTCAAATAGTTCAGATTCGAGAAGGTAGTTGCAAGCATGCTCGAGCTGCAGTGGGCTTTGAAGGTATTGCTCTGTGAGAATGACATCAATCAGTCCGCCTTAAATCCCGGTCGAAGAGACAACACGTGCCGTGGTACGTCGAACACAACGCCATGAACCTTCGTAACGTAGCATCCAGCAACGAAAGTGTAGGTACCTCTTCTGAAAGCCTGAGTACATCCTCCAGCTCTGAATGGGATGTTATTTGAGTCAAATCGACAAACGTTCAGGAGACCCACCTGACCAGAACTGCTGAGCGGATTCAATCAAGTAGACAATCCCCAGATCATCCTGCATTGTGAGGATAAGTGCGTTGTTTGAATCAATATGCGCGAGGTTAGACATCGTCCCATGAGAGAGCAAAGTGAGCGCTGAGAGCTGTCCCCACCGCTGTCGATGTGGAGATAGATTGAGCTTGTTTGGCTAGCAGATATCCACTTAAAATAGGAAATGTCAATAAAATTCCCACTCGATCCTTTACGCAATTGGCGGAAGACGGCCCGTCAGATTCGTGATAATGAAACGGAATGCAAGTGTAGATTTTACTCTCAAACCAGAAGGTCAACAGTGTTCTTTCTCCTCGAAGGAGGCGGTTGTGAGAGGGGTGTTTAATTCCAAATAAATATATCAGGATCCAAAGGCGCTGGTCAACAATAGCACACATCGCGAATCTGTGCGAGCCAAGAGCGAGTTGGATCTCTCCTTCACAGACGGAAGCATTACTCGCAACACCATGTTCACTTTCAGTCAGGATTTTCGCATCTCTTTCTTTTTGACCATCAACTCATCGCGCGCCACTGTAACACATTCTTCCCCGAGTCACAACGAATTTCGATAAGTGTCCTCGACAAAAGTATGGCCAACAATGACGGAGGAAGCAACGTTGGAACTCAATGGAAGAGGCAGGCCGTCGAACAGAAGATCACGGAGAACGGGGCCCACTTAATGGCAGCTCGGAAAGCTGTCCAGGCATTCGAAGAGAAAAGCTACGAACTCAAGGAACTGCTGAACAGCACTTCGCCTATTATGTCGTCACTCCCTATCGACATCCTGTCAGAAATCTTCGTTACAATGACACGCAACCAATCCCCGATTATGAACAGAATGCCCTCAATACAGTTCCTGATTGGAAGAATATGCCGAGCATGGAGACGCATTGCGTGGTCTACACCAAGGCTATGGTGTGAAGTCCACATCGAATTCTCGAAGAATCGATGGGAAACCCAGAAGCATCTCCTACAAGACTGGATTAGACGAGGCGGTAATTTGCCGCTGGAGCTCAACTTCTCGGTACGGTACAATGAACAAGATTGGGAGCCACCCCCCGATATTTTCCAACCTATCATGAAATCCTGCCACCGGTGGACAAAACTTGTCTTTCACCGTCCGTTCAACAAGTTTGCTCTTGTGTTGGCCCGACGGGAGTATCAATTCCCATCCTTAAATGCCATTGACATCATGCACTACGGAAATTTGACCCCATCCCAGCGATACCTGACCAATTGGAATTTTCACTCGGCTACACCTCACTTGCGACGGCTCCATTTGCCCAGTCTGATGCCTGGCCCGGGTTTGAATGTCAATTGGGCGTGTCTAACCTATCTATCCATCACATTCGAGTTCGGTTCCGGAAGGTCGTCAAAACTGTTGGGTCTCATACCTTCACTTAAAGCGTTGCATTGCAGGGTCCACAAAAGCTCAGACCATCCCGCCAATCTTCACCTATCCATTCACCACCTTCTTCACTTGGAGGAAATTTCAGCGCATGGGGAGACGGATCTGGTTATGTTGTTGTTGAGCTCAATCACAGCGCCTACCCTGACGATCCTCAGACTTAGCATGGATGATGGTGACCCAAGCATGCATTGGACGACTACTATTGCTGAACTGACCAGCCGGTCATCCTGCAACCTGGTAGATCTTGAGATCGGACAAGACAACCTTACGGACGAAAATCAGATTGTAGACATGTTGCGCCAACTATCCCCCTCCGTCAGGACATTCTCCTTGGACTGTTCCTTATCATTTACACTCTCCAATATAATCATCGACTACCTTAACCTGACGCTACGGAGAAATAAAGGCCGACAAGAAGAACACCTACCAAATCTCGAAAGCTTTGTCTACACTGGAGTAATTTCCTTCACTTTGAAAGCGATGTCTCGCATGCTGAAATCCAGAGTCCGACGCTCTGACATAGCACCGAGCTCAAATGTACTTTCAAAAATTAGCCCACCGCCGCTGGGGAGTGAGGAAACGGGAAATAGTTCTGGCGTCTCCCTCCCCCAAAAATTTTCGGTCAATGTCAACTACTGCAATACAGGGTGGTTTCACTCCAAACACCCCAATATTGTTCGCACATTCTTTAAGGAGGTGGCATCACTTGCCGTCGATGGTGTTATCCTGGAATTTGACTGTACAGGTAACTCCGGCTCCTTCGAGGGAGGCGATTCCGAAGAAGACAACTTGAACTCTGAATCCGAAGAAGACAACTCGGAATAAATTCCTCTAAGCATGATTAGGGGCAAACTCGGCGTCTGAGTATGGTTCATTGTTTTTATATCACATAAGTATATATATTATGTACGAGATAAAAAAAATTCTAGGATTCAAATTGGTCTTACGCAGACTAGAGGTGCATAGTTTAAACTCTTCGAGGGTTCTTGATTTGACTTGCAAATTATTTAATTTATCGTGATCGGAAGGTGTTGGTCAACAACAACACACTCGCGAGTGCGCGGCGCGCCCGTCATCGCACAACCACCTGGCGCAACTTGGACGCGACTCTTGCTTAGGAGCAATTTTTTTCCTTTCTTTCCCGAAGCCACTTATCGCGTATCACTCTAATATCCCTCGTTCGAATCACGATCAAGTTTAATAAAGTATACTCAACATATGGACGACGAGAGTGACGCCGACAATACTGGACCTCATTGGAAGAGACGGGCCGTAGAAAAGAAGATCGCGGAGAACGAGGTCCATTTAACGGCCGCACGGCGGGCTGTCCAGGGTTTTGAAGAAAAACGTTATGAACTCAAGGAGCTGCTGAACAGCACGACACCTATCATGTCATCACTTCCCGTCGACATCTTGTCAGAAATCTTCATTATAACGACATGCAGCCAATTGACGTATCAGCGCAAGAAGCGCCCAGTACAGTTCCTGATTGGCAGAATATGCAGGGCATGGAGACGTATTGCGTGGTCTACACAAAGTTTATGGGGTGAAGTTTGCCTCGAGCTCTCAAAAGATCGATGGGAAACGCAGAAACATCTCCTACAAGATTGGATCGAACGAGGCGGTAGCTCCCCACTGGAGCTCAATTTCTTGGTACCGCGCGACCAACAAAATTGGGATCCACCCTCCGACATTTTCCAACCCATCATGACTTCCTGCCACCGCTGGACAAAGCTTTCCTGTCACCGTGCATTCAGGAATCTTGCTCTCCTGTTGGCTCAAGAGGAACGTCAATTTCCGTTGTTGAGTAACATTATTATTCTACACAATGGGAAGACATCACTATCCCAGCAATATCTGACCAAGTGGAATTTCCACTCAGCTACACCTCAGTTGCGGCGACTTCACTTGCCAAATTCGACGCCTGGCCCAGATTTAGGTGTCAACTGGGCATGCCTCACAGAACTATGTTTCATATTTGAGTTCAGCTCTGGCAGGTCCTCAGAACTATTAGGCCTCGTCCCTTCCCTCCAAACATTGGGCTGTACACTTCGTAGAAGCTCGGCCGATCTTGCCAATATTCAGCTACCCATTTATCACCTACCCCACCTGCAGGAGATTTCACTGACCGGGGAAACAAGGCTAGTGATGTTGTTGTTAAGCTCATTCACAACGCCTGCTCTGAAGAGCCTCGCACTCCACTTAGACGGTGGTGGCCCAAGCCTGCTTTGGACGACCACCATCACTGAACTGACCCGCCGATCATCCTGCAGTCTGACGGATCTTGATCTCGAGCAAAACAACCTCACTGATGAAGTTCATATTTTGGACATGCTACGCCAACTATCCCCGTCCGTCATGACATTACGTTTGGATTGCTCCTCGTTTTCCCTTTCAAATACGACCATCGACTACCTCAACCTCTCCTTACAGAGAAATGATGGCCGACCCGAGGAATGCTTACCATACCTCGAAAGCTTCACCTATTTTGGTGAAGTTTCTTTTACCTTAAAAGCGATGTCTCGCCTCCTAAAATCAAGGGCGCGACGACCGGACTCAGAAAATGTTTCTCCCAGAACCACTCCATCAGAGCTTGAAATTGAAGAAATGGACACCAGTTCAAGTGCCTCCCACCTGCCAAATCTTTCAGTCACTATCTACTACACCAATATTGAGTGGTTCCAGGCCAAACATCCCAACGATATTCGTAAATTCTTCGAAGGCTTGGCGTTGCATGATGGCGTTGACTTAGAACTTGAATCGATGGGTTTTGTAGGCAGCGAGGAGGGTGACTACGACGACGGCTCCGAATAATTCAAGAGCTTTCCTTTAGGCAAAATTTCAGTCTTAAAACTCGAGTCAATTACTTATTTGTAAATTGCATTGCATAGAATTTTCCTTAGGATTTTTCTACTCCCAGTGTTATGAACAGCAGTACGCACAAAACCAGCTCTCAAATATCTTAAATGGAGGTGCAATTCGAATCGAGAATGTATACAAAGCATCTGCGAGGTCAAGGCAATCTGCAAAGGTATCCAGACTGGAGCTCTTCACGCTGAACGAACGAACGAAACAATCCACTGACAGCAGTACTCTATTACGTAACCGTTACAACCTTTGGCAGCACCATTGCAAACCCCCAACAAACCCTTGCGCGTCACTACCACCAACTTGTTCTTATCTGGGTCCCCGTTAAAAATCTTCAGCTCAAAAACAAGCACAATTATGGCCAACAATGATAGTAAAAATCCCTACGCTGAACGTCACTGGAATAGACAGATCGTGGAGCAGAAGATCGCAGAGAATGAGGCCCAGTTGTCCGCTGCACGGAAAGCGACACATGTTTTCGAAGGAAAACGCTACGAGCTCAAGGAAATGCTGAACAAAACATCACTGATCATGTCCTCACTTCCTTTTGACATCTTGTCAGAAATCTTCATTGTAACGGCACTCAGCGAGTCGAGATTTGAGCAAAAGACGCGGCCAGTGCAGTTCCTGATTGGAAGAATATGCAGGGCGTGGAGGAGTATCGCGTGGTCGACACCAAGGCTATGGTGTGAAGTCTACCTGGAACTCTCAAAAAATCGATGGGAAATCCAGAAATGCCTTCTCCAAGAATGGATTGAACGAGGCGGTAGCTCCCCACTTGAACTCAACTTCTTGGTTTCATACAACCCACGGGACTGGGAACCGCCGGTTGATATTTTTCGATCTATCATGCCATCCTGCCACTGGTGGAGGAAGCTTAGCTGTTCCCATGCGTTCAGTGGCCTTGGTGTTGTGTTGGACCAGAGGAATTATAAATTTCCCTTATTGAACACCATCTATATTATGTCCACTGGGAAACCAACAACGTTCCAGCGATACCTGACCCTGTGGAACTTCCACTCGGCTACTCCTTACTTACAAGAACTCGATGTGCATTATTTTACTCCAGAGCCGGGGTTGGGCGTCAATTGGGCGTGTCTCACCTATCTATCTATCACATTTGAGTTCAGCCTCGGACGATCCTTCGAAATATTGGGTCTCGTATGTTCACTTGAGGTATTGCATTGCAGGACCTTCAATGGCTCTGACCTTATCACGAATCTTCAGTTGCCAACTTACAGCATCCCACACCTTCAGGATCTTGCAGTGGAAGGGCTGACCAGGTCGGTCATCCTATTGTTGTGCTCCCTCAACGTGCCTTCTCTGCAAAGTCTCACCCTCGAAATGGAGGATGGTGACCCAGACTTGCTTTGGACAGAGGCCATTGCCGAACTTGCTCGCCGGTCGTCCTGTAATTTGGTGGACCTTGACATTGACCAAAACAACCTTGTGGACGAGGTGCATATTCTGGATATGTTACGCCAACTCTCGCCAACTATCAAAACATTTAATTTGCGATGTTACCCCCCATTTACCCTCTCAAATATGACCATCAACCAAATAGACATTTTGCTACAGAGAAATGAAGGTCGACAACATGAATGCCTACCAAATCTTACAGCGCTTCCATAATCTAATGAGAATCAACTTTTTTTATTTTTTTCCGATTTCCCGATTTAGAATTTCTCAATTTGGGAATTTGAAGCACGTGCACTTCGCCTATCATCGATATCTGGTCGTCTTTCACCGCATTTCTGACATTTTCATTGGTAAAACAGCCACCTTTATGCTCACAGGATGATACAGTATCCTTGTAGCATCCAGTAACACCATAAATTTGTTTTAACTCCAGAAGAAGGGCAGCAGTACTTAGTTTTGTACAAGTTTCGTCGAGAGGCTACAGTGTTTGTTCTTCTGTGTGATATTACAGGAATAAAAAGCATCTACTTCTGAACAAAATGATTTTACTCGCTTTTGGGGCCTTTTCTGCGACTGAGGAGGCCAAGTGTAGGGCAGCCCAGTGGCCGGCCAAGTGTTAGGCAAAGTGCACGTGCCTCAAATACCCAAATTAAGCAGTTCTAAATCGGGAAATCGGAAAAAAATAAAAAAAGTCGATTCTCATTAGATTATGGAAGCGCTGTAAGTCCTTCTACTATAACGGAGATATTTCCTTCACCTTGAAGGCGATGTCCCACATGATGAAGTCAAGGCAGCAAAACTTCAAAAATCGTGTCGCTTCTGACCCAGGGAACCCTCTTCTGCTGGCCAACTCGTTGCGGCTCGAAACCGAAGACATAGAAAATGATTCTACATGCCTCCAGATGCTTTCGATCTGCATCTTCTACAGTAACGCCAACTGGTTCCATGACAAGCACCCAAACAAGTTTTACAAATTCTGCCAGGAAGTGACAGCCCTTGCCGCCGATGGAGTAAAGCTCGAACTTGGTTGTACTGAGGACTGTGAGGAAGACGACTCGGATCCGGAATGAGTGTCACGGAAAAGGATGAATTGTATTTCGCAGACATGCAAAGAAGGCTGGTCCCAAACTTTGCCTTGAGTATGTCTATTCAGGACTTGAAGAATCCATACAATGCTACTTATCGGTACTACACAATTTGATGATACCTAGGATCCCCAATTCTTTAGAAGGTAGACGACTTTCAGAATCGACTAACGTCACGTGAGCTCTGTGACGCATCCTAAACGGGCAACTTTTGCCGAAACTCTTTTATGTACGATTCTGGAGCACCTGCCACGCCGTATGGACCTAGCATCTATAGGTGAAAGTCTAAGGCATGCAAATCCGCAAAAATTTTGAAGGAAAATGCAGATTTGGTAGAGGAGATAGGAAAATGGTATTTACACCACCCTGGAGCCTCAAATTAAGCCGTGCTGCATCTTCTACACGGAGATTTAAGCCTTACACCCCTCTCATTAGCGGAAAATAAGTTTTTATGGCATAGAATAACACATAATTTGGAGGAGACATAGACATTGAGAGAGAGCTACCATTGCAACGCCCAAGAAGATGGTCATTCAAGTGTCAATTTTTGGAAATGTATAGGCTCAACCAATTTTGCTTCAAATTCTTTGATTATTTTTTGTGCGTGTAGAGAATATATAGACCCATCGAAACTAGGTCCATTTTACGGTACCAGTGGAATACGAGGAGCTAAAATCTTCCTCCATGAATTCTCCGTTATTTTATTTCCCGATTTGATCATGGATGTCACGGAAATATAACACCACGTGACGTTAGTCGATTCTGAAAGTCGTCTACCTGAGTTAGGGTTGCGTATCTAATTGGGGGGTTTTATACCAAGTGTAATTTACATAGGTAATTTACAGTAAATTACAGATTATATACATATGCCCAGGAGAGGCATGTATATAATGTATATAATTGGCGGGCTATTGAGATTTTTCGTGAGCTTTAGCTGGGCAAATCTTCTTTGAGAATGGACGCCGGCTTGATATGTACCTAAACTGGGCCGATAGACCTTAGATAGACCAGTTCCCGGAGCCTGAAAAGGGTAGACAACCGGGACAATCCGGACTTTGGCTTCCCCTCCTTCGCAGTTGGACCCAGCGTCCACTCTGCAAAGCAGGACCATCATTGGAGGGTCAGTTTATAAAGTCCAACGATCTCTGCAATGGGATTAAAGAAGCTTTGGAAGTGGCCTATGCATTGTCCGCCTGCCCATGGGCTGCCGAAAATTTGGTCACGTGCATAATAAGTTTTGTAATTTACAGTACAAATTTAGTAATTTACATGCGCCAAAAATCGAAAATGTATATTACATAGTTACATCCATGTAATGAACATCTCAGGTATTCCGCTCGGATTACCTCTCGGAGTTCTCGTTCCGATCTTATCTTATCTTCCCTCTCTCTTTTCCTCGTCTTCCCTCTTCACTCCTTAGTTTGCCTCCCATTCAGTCTCGATCACACTCCTTCCCAGTCTATTCTCGTATCCTTGTCCGCCTCTTAGTCCTATTCCAAACTCCTTCCGTCAACCTCCTCTTTCTCTTTCATATATAAACCCCTTGTATTCTACGTAGCACCTCGTAGAATCAACTCAGTGTATTGTTCCGTACTCGACAATCCTACTCTTGTTTCCCTCGCTTCCTTATTTGTCCGTGCACTCCCTCATTTCTCACGTCGTTTCCGTGCCGTTCCCTTTCGGCTTCCCCTTTTGGATACGGTTCCTTACAAGTTTGATTCTACCACCAACCTCTCGAATCCCTGCTCGTCGACGACCCGGTGTCTTCTCTCGCTTCCTTGTTCCTTGAGCTTGACGCCGCCTTTCACTCTTTTAGTGCTTCTTGATTCGTGTCAGCCGCTCGCGCTCGTCAATCGCGTTTGAGCGCTACGAACTCTGTCGGTCCGGCTCGCCGCCTCTCTTACTACTCGCGTTTACTCAACCACACTCGAGTTTCCTTCCTGGCAGTCACCGTTTCTCCACACCATCTGTCCTCTACACTCTTCGTTGCACTTCCCTGAGCTTCCTTTCGTCTTCTTGGTTCTGGTTCCTCGTTCCTTGGTCAATAATTTGACTTCGCGCGTCAAATTCAGGCTCTCGCCTTTCGCGTTTTCGACCTCCTTGGTTCCTCGTTCCTCTCGTTCATCCCTGTTCATCTTTGGCCAACGCGGTCTTCCTGCAAAGGATCAAGTCTAATTTCAACCGCTTGCATGCCTCCACCAGCCTCTCATCTCATTCCCTTCGATGTTCACATTTCTTTCCGTCCGTCGTATGTTCCTACGCCGCATCAAGAATCGTGTTCGTGTCGCAAAGCAAAGGTCATCGCCTTCGACACACTCTCTTGTTCTGGGCTCTGACCTTCAAAGTCGGATGCCATTCGTGTTGGTTCTTCACCGCACAACTCTTCGCCGCCTTCTCTCTCCCGGTTCCAAACGACCATCATTGCCCGGACCTCTCATCCTTCTCTCCACCATTCCAGCCTCTTATCTTGCCGCCACCTCTCGTCCTTCTCGGACATCCTTCCACTATTCTTTTCCTTGATTCAATTTCTCTTTCTCCCCAACGTCGACGGCCTGTGGATATCTACTTCTTTCCTGCTGCAGCGCCAACCATCGACTTTCCTGTCCCCGCTTTTGGCAAAGGCTTCGGTCTTGTAACTCCATCAGCCTCGTACCTTGACATTCCCCGATCGGCCTAGGCCTGCGTCTTAACGATCGCCCACCTCTGTCCAGATCTATGTTGGTCGATCCTTCGCCGAGACGACCAACGACCGCAGAAACATTCATTTCCGGTATAATTTCAAATTATAGATCTTCAAGTTCCCTCGTTCTTGGCCTGCGGTTCTAAACGGCTTCGGTCGCGCTGAGCTCAAGGCATCCTGGCTGTCTCCTAGCATCTTATCTTCCGGTTCTAAATGACTTCCATCACGCAGACCATTCCTCACTTTCCTCTCAAGTTTCTCGCAACTCGTCGACATCCTTCTTGTTCTATTTGGGTCGCTCCTGAATTCCTCAAGCTTCAATTCTGCTTCGTCAACCATAGCAGTCCCTTCTCCTTGCGACTCGACATCGTACGGATTTTCCTCAAACCGCACACCATATCACACCTTTCTTCTCGACGTTTTCGCGTCATCTCCACTTCTAGAAGTATACATCGTTGTTTTCCTCTCCGACCCTTCAATGGGAATCCCAGGTCCATTCCCACCTGGCCGAAATCGTGTCCACCTCCCTTCCACAATAACACTTTCGTCTTGTTGCTCCGCCCTCATCTTGGTTCACGGGATAGTCTCGGCTTGAACATGTAATCTCGCCCTTCATTCTCGACACACCCACATTCTTTTTTTCTACGTCATTCTTTTCCTCACCCCCCTCTCGTTACTCAATCCCTTCACGTCAAGACAACTTTTCACCGATTATCTCCACGATTTTCGAGTCTTCGACATCTAGGGCCTATTTTTTTCTCCGAACCCCACGATTTCCGCTCCTGCGTCGCCTTGAAAGGGGGATAAAGGTATACATCTGCGATATCCTTCTGTAATCCCTCTCGCAGATCATCCAGTCATCTGTGGTGTTAATCCTTGTCTCTCATCCTTCGTCCTCATCTCTCATCCTTCCTTTTTGTCTCTCATCTCATCCGGTTTCCTCCTCGTCTCTCTCCCTTCTCTCCCTTCCTCTCTTTCCCTCCTCTCCTCATCTCTCATCCTTCCTCCTGGTCTCTCATCCTTCCTCCTCCTCATCTCTCATCCTTCCCCTCGTCTCTCATCCTCTTCCTCTCTTCTCGTCACGTCCCTCTCCTTCCTTGGCGCTTATTCCTGTTCTTGGCGCCTAATCTTCCTCCTACGCCACTCCTCTCCTCGAGTCACTCAAACATTCGGAATCTTGCTGCCTCGTTCATTTGGTATTCAAGTTAATATCTCATATCCGATTCATCTCTTGGATCTCTTGGATCTTGGTTCTCCTCCTTGTTGTTTGCAACCTTTCTAGGTTTCTTGATTGTTTCCTTCCCGTCGAGTTCTGTGCGATCGTCATTTCGTCGCCACTCTCACTCTTGCAAATCAACACTTCCAGCTTCCTTTTCCTTCCCATCTTCTATCCTCGTGTTATGAATGCAATTCCCCAGCTCGATCATTTGGCACCACGCTTGTATTCCGTTTCCGCGTGGCTTCGCCTTCCACTGTATTGCATGACTCGCGCAGCTCGTGAACCTCAACACCTGTGAGTCTATGGACGCATCCGATTTGCTCATCTTTTCTAGATTGCATTCCGCCTCCTCGTTCCTTTTTGGCATTTTCAACTGCGATTACTTTCGTCACCCAAGCTCATTCTTTCTGAACTCGATGATTTTACACGGTTATTACTTCAAACCGTTATCACCTTCCGAAACACCGACGGAATGCTTCTTGTTCAATGTCTAGAAATCACCCGTTGAGCCTTTAGTCCATTTCCTTCACTTCACACCCCGTTCCTTCATTCTTATTACGAGTCCTATTTATAGGACTCGTTCTTTTATTGATCTGGACCGGTCAAAAATCGCGCAGGTGTAACGCTCAACGAGCCGGCAAACGCCGCATTCTATTTTTAGTTGCCCGTCCTTGTCGGCAACGTTCAACTTTGGTCTTGTCGCCGTCGCTCACGTCGTCCTTGATTCTCTCGTCGTTACTTATCACCCCGCAGTCCTTTGTAACATTTGCTGGTACATTTTCCCCGCCGTTCACACTTTAGTCCTGCCCTCCGCTCACGATCGGCTGGTGCTGGTATTGTGATTTGTGCTTGGTTGCATTCACGCCGAGCCAACCATTTTCTGCCTGCCCTTCCAGTTCATTGATGGATGCCCATTCCTGCCACGGCGTTCACCATGGCGCCGCGCGACTGCACTGTCTGTGTCTGTTGTCACAAATACCCGGGCCCTCACCAGCTAGTAAGGTCATCTCTCGCTCTTTCGATGTCCATCATGAATCTCATTTCTCTGTTCCTAGGGTTTTGGCTATCCCGAAAGTTAATAGCTCGCTGTCCCAGTACCGCTGCACTGTCAACACCCACTCTCCCCTCCACTCTGCCAGCACCTAAGTGCGATTCGCACGCACACCTGCATAGACGCTGTTGGATAGCAGGAACGTCGTTTGTTTTGCCTTTACTGCCTCGACAATGACCCAAGGGGTGCATGAGGCTTGCAAGGAGTTGGAAGTGACAAGCCCAACCAGCCATTCAGATCCGGTGTAAGGTGAATCCAAGTTCCTATTGGTGTTGAATACCTACTTACTTAGTTCTAGCATCCCAATGAACCCTCGTTAATTAATGATTCGCCAGCGCGGCCATTGGAGAAATGAAGGTGCTCGGAAGCAAGCTGTTCTCATCGTCGTCTATATCGTGTTCGACAGTAGTCATCGTTTCTGCGGCGGCAGCCTTTGTCGTCAACGCCAGTGCCGACTCATTCGGTAGCTCAAGGAACAGGGAAGTCATGAGTGGCGGGCTGGGAAGGTGGAGGGCTGCGGAGGTAAGCATAAGACACCGATCCCATCGTCGTTGCCACCTTGTGTGTGTACTTTTGGAAATGCTTGTTCTTGGCTTGTCAAATTCACATAGATTCCAGTAGATGATCAATGTGGTTGGGCAGGTTCTCATCATTGCTCGCAGCACCCTCACAAAATAACCGACCTCGATCCACGCGCAAATAGGTTACATGCTTCGGTTCTGTCTTCCTCGTCGTAAATTTACTCGCTCTTGTTAATAGATTTGTGCTGCTAATTAAGTGAGTGTCTAAATTTAAATGACGGAAAATGGACTCGTACATGCCATGCAAGGCAATGGCCCTCAAGCTAGTATACGTTCCAAGTCCCACCACTTTCCTTTCGATGCCTCATCCCTTTTCATTCTTTCTTCATCCAGCAAAATTTCTGTTCACCCTGGTCTTCCGCCCATCCAACTTTTCCGATTGTTCCATCAAGGTTTCGGCGTGTACTCATCCCTCAACTTGACCTACGAAATTCGCATCCACGCGCGTCTATCCGCCTTTTCCTTTTTTTAACCCGCGACATTCATTTCTGATCACCTTACTGCCACCTTCAGAAATTTTAGTTCCTTGTCAACTCCTGTGTTTGTTCATCAGCACACACTATACCCCGGGTTCTCTTTTATTCATTTAACCACTCTTTCAAACTTATTTTACCACCAACGCTCCGAGGTCCGAACGTCTCCGCAATCTCCCAACCTATTCACCTTTCGACGTCAAGATAATCGAAAATATTCCTCGTAACGTTCATCTCCAACCTCGACATTTTTTCTTCTTTTTCCTTCCCAGTTTTACCCTCCAAAACCCATACTTCGGTCGCGTAAGTCCCTCACCCACCGAATTCCGCAAATTCCGTGACCTCCGTCCTTAAGAAGGGGGTAATGTAATGAACATCTCAGGTATTCCGCTCGGATTACCTCTCGGAGTTCTCGTTCCGATCTTATCTTATCTTCCCTCTCTCTTTTCCTCGTCTTCCCTCTTCACTCCTTAGTTTGCCTCCCATTCAGTCTCGATCACACTCCTTCCCAGTCTATTCTCGTATCCTTGTCCGCCTCTTAGTCCTATTCCAAACTCCTTCCGTCAACCTCCTCTTTCTCTTTCATATATAAACCCCTCGTATTCTACGTAGCACCTCGTAGAATCAACTCAGTGTATTGTTCCGTACTCGACAATCCTACTCTTGTTTCCCTCGCTTCCTTATTTGTCCGTGCACTCCCTCATTTCTCACGTCGTTTCCGTGCCGTTCCCTTTCGGCTTCCCCTTTCGGATACGGTTCCTTACAATCCACCCCCCGGACTTATATACGCAACGCTAACCTGAGTTGCAGAAACTCCGAGTCAAGGAGGGTTTCGATGTTGTATCACAATGTTCTTCGCAGGGGAACCGCATCCATAAAGTAAGGAAGACTGATTTCCCCCCAAAAGACTTCGTCGTAATAAATGATCCACGCGCGATGGACCTGCCCAGATTGAAGGACGGGATGACCAGTGACTTTGCCAAAGAATTCGCCGCCTGATTATTATTATTATTTGGCTCAATTGGGGTGTATGGAATTCAAAGCAATCACCAAAATTTCAGTTGGACGTTGGACTTGCTGAGCATCTCCGCATTCTCGAATGCCACTGGATTCTGTTGTTGTGCTCTGCATGTTAATGAGCCCATTTTTAAGATCATTCACCGATCGTGTTTAATAGCACTCTTCTCGCACCCGGACAACTTTGGACGACGTTCTTGAAATCATTTTGCCTTAGATGAGGCTGGCATATACTCTGGAAAGGCAGTCAACAAACAAGAGCCAGGATAATACACGATTTCTACCTAAACACTGTGTGCTCAGTTCTTTCGAAGTTCGAACTGGGCGAGAAACAATGTCTGGGTCACTCAACACAAACGTGTCCAGCATCACGCTTCAACTTGAAGGCAGACAAATAGAGGAGACTCGGAGCAACAGTTATCTGCGACCGCACTTGGGCGAAACGGAGAACGCAGAACGCAACAGACGTCTCAACAGGCGTCGGCAAACACCGAAGGCCAATCTCCTGGTTTTGCACCACCAACGGTTGAAGCATCAGTCTCTCTTGGGGTTCTCTGCTAGGGCAAAGCTGTCGAACCCACTGAAAGAAACCCTTCATGAGACTGTTGAGATGTCCTGAACTCAGAAATTTAGCAAAATCGACGCGGTTCACTTCAGTTCAAGTGAGTTGCCTGATTTTGCCTCCGAATAATCAACTCAACGCTTCAGTGGCGAAATCAAACGCCCGGGTCTCTAGACCCTTTCTTTTTCTCAACGACCTTTGGGAGTAGTCTCGTCGTCGACCCATCCCACCCTGCTGCAGGAGTCGCCAAAATTAAATTCCCAATTATTCGGACAGACACCATTGGAGTCAAACTGCTTCCAATGGGTCTGCTTTTACGCGAACTCCGGCCATTCCCAGCGACACCTATCTTGTCGTGGACGGAAAGGGTGCAGTGGGCGAAAAAAGCAGGACTAACCGGCAAGAGGAATTCCAACGCGCCAAATATTCCCCCCAATTCAAGTTTTGACTTGAGTTCCCAGCTTTACCCCGAACGCGACTACAATTCTCTTTTGATACCTGCACGTCGTATAATCCCTCGCGG
Organism: Galerina marginata; assembly: GCA_023014335.1. Classification (NCBI taxonomy): domain Eukaryota; kingdom Fungi; phylum Basidiomycota; class Agaricomycetes; order Agaricales; family Galerinaceae; genus Galerina; species Galerina marginata. Next base: position 1,873,728 of record JAECYW010000009.1, on the reverse strand, counting down.
TGCACTTCTCGATTTAGCCCTGGAGAGAGCGGCTCGCCGGGTGCCAATGTCCCTCCATATTTCCACCAGCAAGAAGCGCATGGGTCAATTCAGATACATGCGGCGTCACATTGAAAAACGAATTAGGGCAGCAATCAATATGATTGTGACAAAGGGGGCCCATACTAGTGGCTCGGATGAGACCATCCAGTTCGACTCGAACGACGCTGGTAGAAAGTGGGTCTTACAAGGTACGCTAGCTCATCGTCTATGTCCATTCTGTCTCAAACACGTCCAGGTTGGGCGTACATGTTTTACCCTACAACCGAGATCTACAACATGACATACGCTAAACTCATCAGCAAACTTCGTACAACCCTAAGAAATGTTAATCAGCAAGCCATTAGGATGGAAAACAACTGGCTTAATAAATCTTTGCTCTCGGATCAGTTGGCATCAGGTACGCCATTGAAAAGCAATAACCTCTCTCCTAATAAATTTGCTGCAGATTTGGGGGCAATTACGAACCTTCAAAACGCAGTGTCGACAGAAGCACCATATTCTGAACTACACTCTTCTCTCACCGCCGTTGACGAGCTCACCAATTTGCCCACTTTTGAGCCTGCGCTGGATGGGTATCCTCGGAAAGAAGCCAACCTCTCATCCAAAACAACCGCACCTAGCGAGAAAGATGATCTTCACATACCGACAACCTCAACATCGAAACCGTCTAGAGACCCCTCAAAAGTTTTCGCGGGGAAGGAGCCCGAGGCCTGGAAGCGAGAGCTATTGGAGGGGTTGGATATGATAGCGGAAAGACTTCCTCGCGGTCGTAATCAACTTTCAAGCAAGAGCCCTGCCAGCACTCTGTGTTCCGACCACATACCAAACGGGCAACCGGCCCCACCATCTTCCTCACGCCGCCCCCTTTGAACGTTGCTGACTGGGTTCCAAAAACTTCAAGCGTGGTTGCCACCAGCATGTCCTCTTTCGACTTTTCAGTGACTTTGGTCAGCAACCCAAGGCTTGCCCACCTCGCAAGTTCTTTCGACATGGCCACAGGGTTTTGTCAAAAGCGCCATGGCCAAGGAACCCCTGCCCAGCCTAGGTTACTTAGATTGGGCTGGAATTTTCGTCTTCGTTCCAGGGGCTAGGCAAGAAACTGTCGATGAACGGATTTACAATGTGAACTTTGACTTCATGTCGAGTAGTGCGTATTCTAACCAAACGGGCCAGGTCGCATTGACGTACACTGTACAGTAGCATAAAAAATATACAAGCAATCCTTCAATTATTGGTTCCTTTGCCAGCATGGAGTCATAGAGCCATCATAATGCAATTGCTTTCACAGAACCGGAGTTGATTTGCAGCATTTCACTAATTACTTCCTCCATTTTTTAGAATTTCTATGCGCCATTTTTCCGGGAAGGAGGACATTTACGATCGCTCGAAAAATCGTGTTCAAGCCGTTGCTCATGATCTCGATTTTCTGGAGGGTTTTGGGAGGATAGCCAGATCACCAACGTCCTGGCAGAATTTTGATTACTGGAAATGATGTAAGTTCATCGTCGACACAGCTCGAAGTGGCTCAAATTCGGTAAGACTGGCGTGTTTCTCCCTATCGGAAATTATGCCTGAGAGCCAAGGTCGTGTATCAGAATGAAAATTCGAGGGAGGTGAAGGGCTTGTTCTCAGAACTTCTGCAATAGCCTCTCCAAATACAACTTCTTTATCGTTGGATGTCTGGATGAAAATATTTAAGGTCGTGAGGGTCAAGGGCACAGATCGCATCAACAGGAAATAGACAACACCTCAATGGTATGTACAAGATATCACTGTGAGCTGTTGAAGAAGTGGTTTACATCGCTCTAAAAATTCTTCTACTTATAGTGTCTGGATTGAAGGCCCGATGCGGAAGGTCCAGTGCTGAGCGCTGGGGAGTATTTTGCTTCGAAACGCAATACCGAATACACAATGACTTCAGATGTTCAAGGTGGACACGATTATAAGAGCCACTCTTACTGGAGCCGACCGCCAGCGACCGGATATCGTTCGATGAAGACGGCAAGACCGATATTTGAAGTCTGCTTTAAGATATGAAGTAAATCTGCTGAATGAATTCCGGACATACTTAATCGAGTTAGGGATGATGTTGTGTCGTATCAGGCATCAGGCAGCATCAGGCCTGTCGAAAGAAATTCCCTGTGGCCACCAGAGGATATGATTAAGGACACGCATAATCCCTCACTTGCACTCACTTGCAACCTATTTCCAGCACAAATTCAGAGAGAGTCGACAACATTCTCAACTAACTTCATCAAAACTCCTGCTTTCTCCGTCCCAATCATCAAAACCTCTTCGTGCGAAACAACCTGCGCGACAGGTAATTCGACCTTCTTTCCTTCAAGCTAAAAGGGCTTAAACGAAATTCAGGCGGTTCCGGGACAAAAAGACTGACCTCAGCTTCGACTTCCTTTTTGATGCTTCTGTATGTTTCCGGAATAACAACAAAGTTAGTGACCAGACTGAGGACCATCACATTGAGGCCCTCCTCTCTCGCAGCGAGGACTTCCGGGACTGTACTCATTCCGACGACATCCGCGCCTACCCGCCTCAAGAACCGACCCTCGGCTGGTGTCTCGTACGTCGGTCCGCTGACCCAAGCGTAAACTCCCTCCGCAAGTGCCGAGTCCTCTAATTTTAGGCGATGGGCTGCCAGAAAGGCCAATCTTCTAAGGTGTGGCGAATAGGCATCCGAGAGCGGCAAGAAACGGGGTAGATCTAAGGATGTCTGCGGGCCGAGGAGTGGGTTCATACCAGTAAGATTGGGAAGTGCCAGATGATCCTGTATGACAACAACTTGGGAGATGTGATAAGGGACAGAACAATAACATAAGATCGTGAAATTCACTTGTTCCAACAGGGATGGCAGGATTCAGAGAGCCAGCGGCATTTGTAACTAAAAACGAATAAAGGATCAACGTGTTTTTGTCGCGCAAAATGACATACTTATGATATCTTTAATTCCCAGCTTTGCCATAACCCGGATTGGATATACAACCGAAGATAAGGAATGCCCTTCGTATGGATGGAACTGAAGGCACCGAATTTGAGAAGCACTCTAAACCAGAAGTTTTCCTCGTACTCTTCCAAGCATGGCCACGACAGGAACGCCTGCCCCGCTTCCAAGAAACCCAACTGCAAGGGAACTCTTATGTCCAGGCACTGTTGGAACAGATAATAAGGTTACATCACCCCATCGGAAGAATCAATCTACTTTTTTCTTACCAGTGCTTTTCGAGAACCCGGGGATTTTTTCGTATGGAACAATCACGACATCCCTAAATACGTCAACAAGGCCACTCAGACCAGATCCACAGACGATGCCGACGCGTGGGTTTTGGAGATTGGTAGGTAGCAAGGCCTTGATAGCGTCTACCGATGCTTCAAACGAAAAAGACATTTCTACAAGGTTTACCTCTTTCCGAGTATGCCTGTCTAAGAAATAAGAGGCTAGCTGAGAGATAAGTAGGCTGGAGAAAGTGCCGATGGGGGTGGACTCTGTCAAAGAGCGATAATCCGAGTTACGGTGGACTGGTTGAGGGTAAATAAGCCTGGGTCCATGTGACTTGGTGACGGGAGTAACAAAATGTTTAAAGCCTAGCTTTTGATTTCTTCCTCGTCATGTCGTCGCAGTCTTTCATATACTCAGAGTAACCTAAGGCCTCCTGGACTCCTGGAAATTTTCTTGGTCTGACGGATCCATGTATTCGCAACTGTCAACGGTGCAGGAGTCTCAGGGAAGGCCAAGTGAAAGCGCTTGACAAGAACTTGAGCCTGGGCAAACATAGAGTGCAACTCAGCGAAGCTCCCCCATGCTAACACAGGGCCTATATCTTTGTCTCTGTGATTTTAAGGGCACAGACCTTCTGGAATTTGTCTCTAGCTGATGGAAATCGTTACTACCCTCCACTAGTGTCTACTCGTCTTCGAAATTGTTACGGAGGGGCTAGCCTCAGGAGGACCGCTGCCCTTCAAGGCCTGGCCAAAATAGAGTCTTTCAATCCAATGAAACGGAGACCAGGATTTTCCTCTTAGCTATGAGGTGTTGAGGGTGTAAAGGGCACTTGCATTGCATTCACCTTTCCAAACGATCTCTGACTTTGAGCTACGTACGAGTTGATTCATCAGGATTCAGGATGGATTCATTTGTTCCAAATCGAAGAGAAAGGGTTCATAACTGCGCAGAACGAAGTAGGCATCCCACACCCCATGGTCTTAATATTCCTTCTGACTTTACTCCGACCTTGTTTCTGACTACGTTCCTTTTGCCCAAGGACTGCTATTATTGCACGGTTGTTGGATGAGGCCATTTCTATTGCCCAGACTCCCCGACCGTGGACCCAGAAGTCCGCCGAAGCCTGCCGTTTGCCGCAGTTTCGGTCAGTATATCTGTCACTGTGAAGTCTTTCAACTTTCTGTTCTGGGCAATGTCATTATAACGCTTTGATGGTCATTTTGTTATCCGCAGCTCCACTTATCACACTCAGAGGGAACTCGTCGGGCTGCTGGCAGATCGGGCATCCGACTTCAGATCCTGTGGCCTTCATGAACACCGTGTTCCCTTCTTGTTCCCCTCGCTTTTCAGAGTAAGTGTTATAATAAATATGGAATTTGCGGGTCATTTCGAACGCATCTTCTTTTGTTTCATGTTCTTTCTGGCATTCAAGGGGCTCCAACCATCAGAGTTCCAGAAGCCCGTCCAGCCCATCACATACCATGCCTTCGAACCCAAGTGACTATTCTGATCCATGTTCTAGGTCCTTAGCCACGACAACAATATAAGAAGTTCACGTGTCAGAGTTCTTCAATGAGGGAGTCAGTGGGGATACTCGACACAAAATGTTGTAATGCACATCGGTCACTGTGTGTACAGCGGACAACACAACATCCCCGTTTTGGCCCCAAACCCCGACTTAAAACCCTATTTAATTTAGGCATTCGACCTTCTGGGAAATATCTACTTGGAATTAAGGGCGTGTGATTGGTGATTGGAAGGAGATACATGGTGTTTCTAGACCCTGAATACCCCGCGTTCGTCATAGAAATATTACTTCCCGAAAATGTCTTCGCAGGAGGCAAACGGAGGCAAGGGTATAGACGGGCACTCCGTCGATCAACTTGAAGAAGATGGCCAGTAAACGTGGTTGGTTATTTTCCAGGCTCGATAATACACCACGAGGGTACCACCTCCACACTTGTCATTTAAAAGCCGAGGCTAGGTAACTTAACCCGCGACGAGATGAGTAAAAGAACACTGGAGCTTTATCTCAGAAAATATAACGGGCAGGACTATCCCATTGTAGATCACGCCATAATCTGAAAAAGAGAGTTCTTTCCAGGACCATACGCCATTTCCCAACCTTTCGAACAAAATGCCAGTCTGATCATATCATGAGCTATCATGCCACGTACGGCAAACAATGCAAACAAAGAAGAGTTCGATGCCGGAAGAGTACATGTCATCAAGCACCTCCGGTGTGAGAAAGAGTGTTTCGATGGAGTAAAGTAATACATTTCAACGGAGCTTGCAGGAACAAAGATAATGTGCCGAAATTTAGAGGCCTGAAGGGAACGAATACGATGTCGCGGAAGACAAGAAGATTCCGGGAGCATGATAAAATTCAGTAGAAGCACGAAAGGGTCGAAACTATGGGATACAGTGAATAGCGACTAACGAGGATAGCAGATATCAAGAGAGCGAGTCATCAACGAAGAAATAATTATTCATAAATTTCTTATTACCGATTGCTATAGGATTGGTTATCTGCGAGTAATAGGGATTAATAAAGATTCTGGAAACGAAGAGAAATAAAAGAAAACTCACTATATAAGCTGTATTGATCAGGAATGAAGACCTGAGAACCCTGAGATTGATGCTGAGGAGGAATCTGAACACTCTGGGGGATATCATAGCTTGATCCCACCTGTGGGTAACTAGAGTAGTCGAAATATTGTGGGGGATACCGTCGAGGATTTGGATGGGAATGTTGCTCCGTCTGTGAATGGACGCGGGTGTGGGGTGCGTGTATCCCGTCGTCCACAAGGCCAGTGCTAAACAGCTGAGGGAGAACTGCAGTAGACAAAGGCGGGTTGAAGTTGTGGGGGTTCATATCACCGCTTTGCCAAGGGTAGCTCGAGTTCGAAACTGGATTCGAAGCTGAGACAGACGACGAAGAATTGGAATTTGTTGAATGAGAGTTGGGTGGTGGCAAGAACACGGCATCGCCACCAGCAAAGGCGCTGTGGGAGTGGGAGCCATGAGAGTAATGTCGATGCGAAGAATGCGAATGTCCGTGTCTTATGGATCGGAGGTAATCAAAGGTGTTCATTGGCGGCTGCGGAGCGCTGTTGTTGATGGAGCTATGGTGGTCTAGGGTATGTTCGGCTGAGCGCTTGTTTCTTTCCGTCGGTATGTGGGTCAGAGATATTGTATCGGAATCCTCTGAGGTATCGCATTTGGCACCACCAAAGAGGTCGAGTGCTCTAGCCGCGCTGGGCCAAACGATACTCATGGCACGGAGGGCGTTCATGCATTTCGACAATCCAACCCGAGCCTGAGGGTCATTGGGATGTACTGTGACTGGAGGTCTATTAGAGCGGCAGCAACTGTGGGAACTGGAAAGACGTACGAGCAGTGTCGTGCATGATACTCGCAGTGAAAACATAATAAATCAAAAATGCTGAGCAACGGCTGATAAGGTATTTTTCTTGGTAAAGAGAAACTAATGGGCAAGAGTCAATATGCTTTTCTTTCCTTGAAAAAAATGCATGCCTATTGATGTGATGTGATTCGCAGCTGCATTGCAAAGCTCGTAACTCTTCGCCGCAAGTGCCCGACCTTCGGCATCCTCAGAGACTTCTGGCCTGCAAAAGTATAAGGTTAGGCCACACCGTCAAGCAAAAGAAACTCACTGCTTTTGTTTGGCCTGGACTACACTGCGGATACTAGAGGAGCGTCAGCAAATTAGTCGAGCTAGCATCATTAAAAAGATATTTACAAAGGCCGATGCAACAGCAACACAGCAGTCCAGTATTGCATATGCAACGTCAACACATTTGGAAGTGGAGTAGGAGAAGATTTCGACGAGCTAGGTTCGTATCGAAGGTGTTCCGGGAGGTCGATGTACCACTTATCCAGCAGCCCTTCAAGCATGGTTGATTCAGCATGCCGGCTTGACACTGGGCGAACGGCGTAGATGGATTGGACGATAACGCTAAGGATGCCCGCTGCAGCAGGATAAGTTATCGAACACAAGGGATGGGTTAAAAATACTCACAAAGCGTGGCAGAGGCGTTGAAGCACGAAATATCCCTCCCAGGAACGCTGGGGGATTTTTTCCCGCCAGGTATTTCCATCGACCATCCCTCAAACTCTTCAGGATCATCGGCATTAGGCAGAGCAGTGTCAAAGTCCCACTCAAAAATCATGAGTGGGCGGCCTATGAGGCAGAAGTTCAGTAGGCAGTCAGCCTCCAACTCACACAGATATGCAACGAGGATAAACATCACTCACCAATATATGTTGAGACATATTTGTCCATGATGATACAGCCATACCAAATTCTCTTCCTTTCGTTCAAGACTAACTCATTGAACAACCTCCCACCAAGATCCACTCGTTCCCAGCCATCTGCACTTCGATGCATACCCAAATCCTGTGCCATGCGAATGGCCATGCCGATGTAGGTCCAAGCTTGAGCCATGGCCCCAATACCTATTTCCCTGTACCCCATTAATAAGAGTGCCTGGCAGGTTGACGGCCGCGAAGATGAGTATGAACTATCGAGCATAACCTTCGCCTGGTCGAGGTATTCGTCTCCTGCAGACCACATCACGGCAGGATCAGAGGGATGCGGAGAGGAATTTTCGTCGTAGCGGGAGGCTAGAGCAAATATTGCTAGAAGTAAAATAGTGGGCACCCGTTTTCGCCCTCTATTGAACGGAGATGCTTTATCGGGCCCGGTTTGAGCATCGCGATCGGGTGATTGAGGAGATTCGGGGTGTGTCCTGACAAAATTAAACCGCTAAACGCCTGAAAGTAAGGGTGATAAAAACTGAAGTACATACGAAGCTTTGTATGACTCCATAAACGTCTGTTTGTGGATGATCGGGAAGAGAGGTTGAACATAGGAGAAGTAAAGGTCTAGAAGGTGTTCTTGAACCTGGGCGGAGGGCAGGCGAGACGCAGATTCCTCTTCCGCGCTAGAGACAGCAGAGCCTCCTGGAAGGGGAGGCCACACACGTGCTTTTGGAAAGCGCCTAAGAGGTAATAACAAAAGGGAATTATCGAAATAGGTAAATTGTTAGCGATTGAATTAATGGAGAGAAATAAAAGGAAGACTGACCAGATACCACCCTCATTCCTTCGGTCGATTCTCTCCTTGTTTCCTAATAAATGCAAGCCGCTGGCCTTCCCATGATATCTAACCTGCTCGTCCTCGTTCAGGCTCAACTGGCCAACTGCACCTATAAAATCGTCCTCGCTATCCGAGGTTATACTATTATCATCTACACTCGAGCTTCTTCTATCGCCGCTCTGCAAATCTGATGCGCGCGACCTCATGTGATGAAGCCGCCCGCGCACCGGACTCGACGGCGCAAACGCCCCACGGCTCGTGTAACCGGGTCCTTGGTGCAGAGAAACCGAGGAACCAGGGGCGGAATTAGAATAGGTGGGGCCACCCTGGTGGAAAGGGTAGTCTTCGTCACCAATGCGACGTCGCTGACGCCGCCCACCTGGTGAGTGATTCTCGTCGCTCGACTGCGATCTGGGGCTGTATACTTGTCGGTTACTGACATGGGGATCAGACGATGAAGGGGGTTCCTGAGACGCCACAGAGTTGAGCATGGTAGACACCCGGTCTTGCCATTCGTTGGAAGGACTACATGACAGATGTTAGTCATGAGAAATAGAGACCGCTAAGGGAAAAACAATTTAAGCGCACTGCGTAGAGGTCAGGTCTATGGCTGCTGACTCCTTTGCCTGGCCTGGAAGAGATGTTTCTGAACTGTGCCCGGAGCGAATTTTACCCCCGATACTAAGTGCTATATCTTCTCTTTTTCGACCCTTGACTCCGTAAGGCGAATTGTCGACACGGGCGATGATCTCCTTCGCCAGCGGATCCTACAAAAAGGCGGTTAGCACAGACTTTATGAAAGGAAGGGTCTAGAACGCTGCAGGGCACGACAGAGGCGATATTTTCAGGCATAGGTCGCGTAACAACATTGACACAACCGCTCAGGCAGGTGCGCACGACAGCTTGACGACCGCCATTTTACGCGGAACAGGGGATAATGTTTAGAAAATTGATGATCACCTTTCCTATGTCGCGCAGAAGGGATTGGGCACGAGAGTCAGAGGCCGCGAGTATAATCCCCAGCAGCGCTTCCGTTTGATGGAGTCGCGCCTCGATCGCGTCAATGTAGCCTTTGGGCGGACCGCGCTTCCGGGAAGGGCCAAGAAAGGTGCATGCTACAGTCATTCGTGAGCAACATGAGGGAAGCGACGTCGACGAGCGAATGGGTTTGTGCAACGGAACGCCACAGTTTTCCAAACTCTAGCAGTGGGTGAATTTCGGGACTTACAAGTACCAAGCATGATGCAATTTTTACAAGGTTCGCTGGGAGTTGTACGCTCGCACTTGCATTTAGACTTGCGACACTGATCACAAGCTAGACAATTGTCAGACGAAACTGCTCTGTGCGCCATACGGCAAGAGGTTAATACTCGCCTTTGCTACTCCGTCGCCTGACGGTACGGTCATTGGCGGCCGAGTTTGCGGGGCCTTGCTGATCGGCTGGAAGGTCAGCGAGGTCGTCATAGTCGTCGCTGTACGACATAATTTGCGGCTCAAGAGAATGCCCCAGATGGAAATGACTCTTTTCGTGTAAAGACGCGGAAGGACTGTTGACCCGGGCAGGAAGGTGCGGTACAATGGCAGGCCAAGGTGATAGATGATGGCGGTTGGAGGAAAGATTATTCGAGGAGAGGCCAAAGCGATATAACGGAATCTGTGGGACTGAGGTTACGTCTGAGCTATTGCGGGAGTGTGAAATAGTGCCGTGAGACGCGTGAAACTTGAACTGGAAGTGTGGTGGTATCGGAGGCCCTGCCGGAGACAAATCGGGAGAAGACGAATCTTCTGTCTTCACCTGATGTGTATGGCTGGCAACATTCGTCGGATAGCCTATAAAATACGGAGAATGAGCTACAGAACCCATGGCCATGGGGTGCAAAGGCGAAGAAAAGGAAAAGAAAAGAAAGGCCAGTCTTATGTATAGACTCACAAACGAGAATCCTGTTTGTTGTTTCGATCGACTCCAAATGAATTGAATCCGAAAAAATAAAAAGAGAAGAGCGTCAGATTTCGATTCGAGATATGTTCTCGCTTATGTCAGCCACGTTACCAATCCCCCGCGGCACTGATCTCCCTTCCGATCGTCCATCCGCACCCATGAAATTTTCAATTATGACCGCCATTTTTCTCCGCAAAACGCAGGTGACGATGGAGCCGTCGTATTCTTCAAGCAGTACCGCCATACTGATCGTTCACCAGATTTTTAGATGCCACCACGAAGATCTCCAAGATTTCATCACCATGTTCCGAATTCGGCGAGGAAACCGTCAGCACCATTTGCAGTACGCCGTAAATATGTCATGAATTCTTTGGCGTTCCCGGGATTCGGATGCCAAGGATCCTGTATCTCTGGTCCAGCGCTTACAGCTAGGTCTCGCCTTTCTCAGGGTCGCATCGCTGGCATTGAAACATGATCCTGCAGGGAATAGGCGGACATGTGCTCCCCTCTGCCACCTATGCCTGTCTTTGTCTGACAAACCCTTTCTCGACATTCGAAAATCCAAATTAAGAGCTTGAACAAGTTATTAATACCTTATCCGCCCTTGGTCATCCGAAATTGTTGAAAAAGGACGACAAAGTTCAAAGCATCTTATATGGCTCGGAGGAATCTATAGGAGATTGAAATCTCCCTTTGCACCCTACAATTCAATGCTATTGGAGAAGCAACGGTCAGTATATTCCTTGCACTTCCTTGAGCCTTGCTAGCCGCTTTAATAAAAAATCTCCCATGAATTAGAGAAAAAACGTCAGAAAGCTGCAGCTTGGATACGATTTCAATTCCCAATCGAAAATGACCGCGCCCATCTCACCTCCATCCTCGCAGTTTGTCATTAAGGGAGAACATCCAGCACGCATCCACGCCCGTCACCCTGCGGCATGTTGAAACGATACCCGCTTCTCTGATAGCCTACCCGCCGCTAGCATTCTTAGGGCAAGTTCTTCCCAGGTCTCGAGTCTTGAGCGCATACTCACCATATCAACTTGACGCCATTGAAATGCCAGACACAGAACGTTGCCCACCATCGTCATCTCTGATCACATCACATGAATTCAAACGTAATATCTAAAACTAGATCTCATCCACGACCCCGAAACCCCAAATCTCCCCCCGAGAATGTACAGGCCAATAACCCGGTATCCCCAGCCGTTGGAGGTTAACCCATGTGCCAGCCAACTCAGGATATAATTTCGCCTCGGTGTCTACCTTCCTTGGTACCTCGTGCAGTATTTACCAAGATTATGCCGCTCACTTGACTTCAATACGAAGGCTATCACCTCCTAATCAGCTGGCTCAGGTTCGGTCACCGTGTCCCTATGATAGATACGAAGACCTAACATGAGTTCACTTGCCCTGCACTGCTGCGCTTTAAAGAGGGGCCCTGAAAGATCGAAATAAGCTCACGACTTCGAGGAGTCCATTTCGCCAATGTCAAGAGCCATTCACTTCGCCCTGAGGTGGAGCTTGTCTACCATAGGTCGGTCATTGGATTTCCCCGGGTTCTATCAAACCTCTTGTTTACAGGAAGGATCAGCATGACTCGGATCGGAATAGCAGACTGAATAAACTTGAACATGATCTAGAGCTGTCACTGATGATCAAGACTGGCTGTCTCCTTTGGAAAAGTGCGACAATCGCACTGTTCATGCCTCTGGAATAGTCATCATCGACTGACAGATGCATCAACTAGTCTTTACGCTTGATTTCTCCGCAATCCTGAGTCTCGAAATAGATTCAGTAAAACTTGATTTACAGCGGCGGATGGCGACACGCGCAGGTGTCACACAGCTTACCAGCATCAGGCAGGTAATATTTATCCATGCGGCACCGATATTCCTATCCTTTTCACGACTATGGCGCGCCCAATTACTGCGTATGTCTTCAAGAATTTATAATGACCGAAAAACCGTTTCTAATCCACCTCGCTCGCATGATTCGGACCTTAGGCTTGGAACGATAAGAGCCGGTAACCCTTACGGAATCTCTACAAGCGTCATTGACGTTCCCTTCAAAATTTTAAGCCTTGAGCCGACCACGAGCATCCGAAATATTACTTATCCTCCAATCACATTTACCATCGGGATGAGAGTTCGAAAAGACAAAAGGACAAGATATAAAATTAGACTGCAAACAAGATGCTTCTTTCCAGGTCCCAGTGATCATAAAAGGAATGGGTCGGCAGTCTTGTAAACAACCACGACATACACCTGCTTGCGCAAATAACGCCCTGACCACTAGACGAGCTAGAAGCTGGCCCACACGAAGCCCGAGGCACAATCTTGTCTTTGAGATACCACCTTTGAGGAAAATGCACATGGCTCTTCTTTTCTAATTTCCTTTTGAAAAATGAAAGCTAAAAAATATTCTATGTGTTGCCAGATAACCTCCAAGAATGTTACAACGTCTCACACCTTGTTTACAATCTCGGCGACAGTCCTCGGGACCTTCAAAACGTCTACAATGTGGAATCATGTCTTGATTAAACTTTGACCCGAGCTCAGTCAAATTTAAGGGAGCCTGAGCTAAATTGAGACCAAGTGCCATTAGTTGGTGGTTAGCCTAAAATTTCCAGTCGACCTTTTAAACTGCCTTGGCCACAACCCAAAATTCCTGCGCAACCACAATTCGTTGACCTCGGTTCGATCACTTGGCCGGAATAGTGATCAGCAAATAGACTTTCCAAAATCACACGCCGCCTCGGAGCGGTGTGTGGCGGTCCGATCTTACCCGATTTCCGATGATCGAGCTCCCGGCGCTAATCATGGGGAAGCATTCAATTTGAGGTGTAAAAAGGTAACACTGAAAGAACGGCTATCATGGTAGTAGAAATATACAACAATACTACACCACTGACATTGGTTCCCAAGCCGTAGTCAGCCAGCGGCCGGCTTTTTGTCATCTCATCACAAATCCCCTTGAGGCGCGTCAAGCTTAAGGCGCTGAGGTGACATACATCCGACTATGGTAACGTCAACGATTCCGCATTTTCCGCCGAAGAACCCTTAGAGACTTCTAACATGCCACAGGCCCCATAACGTTGCAGGAACATAACCTGGGCGAGCAGATAAGGACATAGGTCCATAGCCGAAGACTCGACATAGAGTAGCCTAATCGCAAGCAGAAGGGGCCATACCCTAATGCACAAAGGTTAACTTCACCTGCAAAATTTTTTGATCGGCGGTGACAATTTGGAGACAGTGAGGGTATAGTCATGACAGAAATTGTTGAGCCATCAACGAGCTGGCCTTGCTGAGAATAAGCTTTCATTAATATGTTTTCTGGAATCAGAAATGCCTTGGTGCCAGGCCAGTAATTGCAACCCGACCATTCATTTCCTAATCTCCAAGTCATGTAACCCAGATGACAGGTTATTTAGCTCTTCTGTCTTTTCCTTGTCGAGCCTTCTGTTCGATTCACGGAGTATCCTCCCTGATTACTCAAATGAAATTACAGCCAAAATATCCTGCAGATCATGAGATGGCGCACAATTTAATTAATATTGTTTTCTTCTTGACACACAGACGTTGGGGTACCCACTGTCATCCAACATAAATGTACTCTAACTACCTCAAAAAATTTCAAGCCAACCTAAAAAATTAGGCATACCGCTGGGATGTTCAACGAAAGCACCTAGCCAGACATGAAAAGTTCGCTATCCAGATCCTGATCAGTGACGTAAGATTGTACCGTAACACCCACCCAACCCTGAACCATGTGTTTCTGAAGTCCAAAAATAGGAAACAGCCGTATAGAGTAGTAGAATCGGACAAGGATTTTACAGTCACTGCGGCTTCGAATGAAGCCGTGCCTTTTAACTTTAACTGACCCACGAGAAACGTGGCAATGGCGTGGCGCATTCCCTCCAGTGTTTCACATTAAAGTTCGTCTTCTGTTCGGCCTGATACCTTTACAAAACATTGAGAAGGCCTTCCTTTGCATACACGTTGAGGGAATAATAATCCCCTTTCTCCTCCTCTGCTGTCAATGCGTCAAATGGAAGGTGGAGAGTAACACGTAACCAGTTACAAATAGCACAACGGTCCGAACATTCGAAGTAAATGGTGAATGCCTCATGAGACTAACTACTCAGTATCTCCCACTGGTACCTTTCCTCCCAACTTCAAGTTTCCGGATTCTAGAAATTGGTGTTATCCGTGGCAGACCTTGTGACAAAACTCAAAATAACTGATATCACCGTATGAGATCTTACGCTACTTCACATTTCATTAAATAAGAATCTTCGAGTCGGATTCCTGCTATAAAACGGTCTGCGGCTTTGTTGGAATCAAATAACACTGTAAAAGCTCTGCGATTCCTTAGGTGTAGAATATATTGTTAAATTCTTCAATGAGGACGAGGATCAACAGGCAAAGAGTTTTGCCGCCCAAGATTGCACATGCCTTATCAGGCTCAAATCTCAATATGTGATCGGATCGGATTTTCCTCGGAAACCCTTTATTCAGAAGCCGAGCTGAGTCCTGAATAGCAGATATACGAGGAAACTGCGAAAATATGGCGTCGTTAGTCAACTAGTCACGAGCGCTAAATAATTCCTCGCAAACAATAGACTGGCAAAAAGAAAAATATTGTTAGAATGCAACTTCAAATTTTCTAATTAAAGAGTACATATATTCCGCCAAGCACAAATAACTAAATAGTCACAACATTTAAGATGCTCAGACCTCGGATCTTGTTTATACCTACCACGCTTTCCATGAATAAGGAGGTTACAACAAGGATGAGCCATTGAGGTCCCGGATAACGGTGATATGTAACGGAGCAAAGGAAGTATCGGCGAATAGTACGGTGTTGACCAACGCATACGATGGAATATTAAACCGTCACGATTTGGATGGTCCCTAGTCCCGGCCACCCAGTAAAGCATGTCACCAGAGCATAATGCATACGTTGTCAAAGCAGAGGGACAAAAAAGTCTGATGGCACATGCCACTTTGGCGTCCCATGTGGTCTTCACGATTCAGGTTTCTGTTTGTTGGTGCCTGCACGTTATCTGGAGCGGACTCCTCAAAAAGCCTCCATTCCCAGGCATGCCAAATATGGGGTCGAATAAGACACTTCTATAAGTATGTCGATGCGAACAATTCGGCGAACGTCGGCGCAAACTAGACGAAGCCTTGTGAAGCCAAGAGGACCGGAGTGTAGGAGAGAAATGGGAATAAAATCAAATATAATAGCTTCAATGCCACGAGCGTCCATCCGACAGCCAGGGGATAAATAACGAGAAGGCGAACCCAAGTAGGAAACTTGAATGTAAGTGGCGTGAGTGCAAAGTAGCTGAGAGAGAACGAAAGTCCTGCGAACAAGTGTCTTAGACTATGATTGGTTCGACCCCGACGCTGCTTGAGGCCTGAAATCTAATCTACACCGGGAATATTGAATGGGCTCCTCTGCATTGTATGGTTTGTGAGCGAAATGGGGGCATTTAGGATGAATGAAAAAAATACGTGGAGACTCTCCTCTCCAATGCTTCGGAGACTACTGGCACATCTAAACTCGGGGTGTGTGAAGCGGGTAAAGTATCTCCCAGTAAATACCCTCGTTTACTGCCTGTCATGAGGAAAGTGGGTAAGTGGAAATCTGGCAAGCCTCAACCCTGTGGGAGGAAAAACATAGGAGGCCAAATGACCCATAGGTATCATGGAAAACTCAGACCCACGACTCGAGACGTTGCACGTACATTCCAAGGCACAACCAACGAGACTAGGTTGGCAAATTCCGACCAATTGGGTCGTATTTTAATACGGATCACTGGTTTTTTCAACCACGTCATTTGTATGGCCAGGTCTGTGCTGTCACTGATAGTAAAATATCGAGATTGAACAACAACTCCTTGATAGTCAATGGTGAACGGATCGATTGAGGGATCGAGACGGAGCTGGCTGGATATTGTATGAACTGAAGCAAAGGCTTGATAAACTGGTATACCGACATCGCCTGATGAGCACCCAAGATGCCATATCTATGACGGCCCCCTTGGTCTGAATCCAGGGACAATGATATGCCTACTCAGCCGTTTAAAGGCACTATTGCTCCTGCGTCTGCCTGCATTCAACGCGAGGTTCGTCGGGTGGGCTCAGGCGCCTACCCTACTGTCGTGGCCGTTGTCGATGACAGGTAGCGCGCAGGAAGAAATGAGGCACAGTCGCATAGTGAAGGTGAACGGGAAGGAATAGACTTCATACAGGGTAGGAGAGGCAAACCCGATTACAAGGCTCTGAGTTACTAGTGAGAATGAAAGTTTAAGTAAGTGCTAGAGTTTATATATGTCTTCAAAGGCAGTTGTGTTTATCCTCTATTGTCTCTATTAAAAGGGCCGACCCCCCGTTCATTCCCGGCCTGGCGTGCTGATCACAGGGACTACACAGGTCTAGTGAAAGAAAAAAATACTCGAGGATACGAAGAGATTGAGGCTTCGTAAGTTCATATGTCGTGCGTGTATGACCATGAATGAGTCATGGATTGTAATCGACGCTGATTGGAACAAAACAAAATATTGAAAGAGTGTGGCCCGGGATGGACCTGTTTGCCGATTGGGATGGGAAGGACAAGGGATTGACAAGGGATCATGAGATGAGACCCGGCTTGTGTGCTTTTGGATATGTCGAGGTCAATCACTGTTTGTAAGCTGGCTAAAATAAAGGTTGGATAAAAGGTCATCCACTGTCAGTCCCAATTGACGAAGCTGTCATGGGCGCTTAAATAATTAACTCCGCGGGCTTTTGAAATTTGACCGGGGTGAGAAACGATGCAACTTTGAGGCTTTCGGGGAATGAACATCGGATATTCTGTTCAAGAGCATAAAAAATTAAAACACCCTGCGGTCGAGATCCAAAATGCATGAGGTAAAATTGGTATCTTCATTCTGAATGGCAAGTAACGCGGGTTCGGAAGTTAAGCGTTTTATTTGATCGCCGGAGTGTGGCGCATCCCGACAATTTCCTCCGAGATCTTAAGTCCCGTTGATATGCTCTGAAAGAATGAAACCGAAGCTCCTTCAACTTGCCGAGATTCGTTTCACTTTATGTCCCCGGGCTATTCCTGTCGGATGAGTAGTGAGCAGCGCCACCTTCAGTAGAGAACACAATTACACAACTTCCCACTTTTCCTTGGCACTTCTCGCCTTAATTTCCCTCCTAATTGCCGAAGCATCTCATCCCAATTCTTCCGTTGAGTACTTAAACTGGAGTGTGATGGAATTAATTACTTAGTGTGCTGTATATGTATATGGACGAGGTATATCTCGAAATGATAGAAATACCAGGAGCAACGCCGAATTGTATTGGCGCTGCTTATAATATGGAAGACAAAAAACTAGACGGAACAAGTTAAAAAAACAAAGAGGCGACTAGAGACAGGCAGACTAAATAGAAAGCAAGAGTTTAGAGTGTAAAGTAACGAGAAATGACGACGCGATGCCAAGGGATAAATAGAGTAAAAAGAGACATCCCGGAATTACAACAGACCGCTCCATACCAACAGGTATTATAAAGAGAAAGGCAGGTACAATAGGCGCGTGCTCGATCCCGAGTGGGTCTATGCACTGAGCTTGGACGGCGGAGGAGGATGAGGCACTGAAGAGGTACCGATTCCCGTGTGCCGTTCTCTGTCTATCCGATCCCGATCAGGATTACCCCCGTTTCCGCTCATACCATTAGCGCTTGGTCGCCCAGAGCTACCCGACAGGGGAGCATGCAGTGACGCCATGAGGGGCGATTCAGTGCGGCTACCAACCACAAATGAAGGTAAGCTGCCGTTTTTCACCACCTCCGATTGGATTGGCGTATGGGTACCCAATGATGCTGACGATGTGGGCGGTAGGTGGTGTCCGGTCGGAGTAGAGGTTCGGCCAGGGCCGGAAAGGTGGGGGGACGAAGAATATCCCGGACCAGTAGGAGGTCCCGAGAGAAGTTGTGGTTTGGAGCTGTTGCTTGGAGGCGGCGATAAGGGCCGCGTTTTTGGACTGCACAGAGATAAGATGAGTCAGCATTTTATAAGGAATGAAAAGGTGATCTCGAAAGCGTACCTCAATAATGGTGAACGGTGAGCATTTGGTATCGAGGTTGAGTAAGATGGACTCCGAGGAGCTCTGGAGCGATTCGGTGTTGGCATCGGCGGAGATGACGGCCTGTGATGATGGGTTGAAGAGTTACCGCTGGGCATACGACCCATAGAAGAATGAGGCGGGCCAGGATATCGGTGTCCTTGCACTGGTGAACGAGAATGTACGTCATGTGATGAGCCGATGTGTCCCGGAGGAGGCGGGCCAGAGGACGACGTCGGCATTCTATAAGATGGGTCATCCGATGCGGCTGGGGTATTCCATGACGGGCCTCTTGGTGAAGAAGTTGAACTGGTTAATCCTGAACCATTCAGATGCGGACCTGACATGCCAGCAGCAGTCTGCTGCATGGTCTGACTTGACGCCATAACAAAAGGCGTAGCCATCGGACGATCGCCCCGGTCATCAAAAGGTACCATCGGTGGACCAGATGATTGCCGTTGAGAGTGAGAGAGGATCTTGCGTACATCTCTATCTCGGATATCCCGGTCTCTTTCGCGGTAGTCAAGGTGAGACGGATGGTGGTGCTCTTCAGAGCTCTTTGATGGCCAGTGACCAGAGTCTCTGTCTCTTGGTCCCGTAGGTGGTTGCGGGTTCTTGCCCGATGACAGTGTGATAACTTCAGTGGGGTGACCATGTCCAGGTCCCGAACCTGGAAGCAAAGACAGCGGCGGCCTGTCGTAATCCCTTGGACTGTGAATAATGGGAGGAACGCCTCCACCGCCCCCAGACGGCGGCAGAGATGAGGAGGCATGTTGGGAACCTTGTCCTTGTGGGTGATGATGATGATGTACGACGTGGTGGTGATGAGCACGGTGATGATGATGAGGTCCATGATGATGCGGAGCGACGCCCGACCCTTGTGCCGATGGCCCAACTGCACCACCAGCATGCAGGTGCGATAGGCTAGCATGGGAAGAACCCGGCAGAGTGCTGCTTTGTCGGTGATGCTGCTGCTGCAGGTGCTGAAGGTCGCGCTGTCTCTCTCTCTCCAGCGCCTCTTGATGGTGTTCCCGTTGTCGCCTGTCTCGCTCCATATCCCTATCCCTATCCCGTTCGCGTTCCCGCAGTTCCTTCTCCCTCTCCCTCTCTCTGTCATCCCTCTTCCTGTCGCGTTCTCTTTCCCGCATCACTCTTTCCCTCTCCTCCTCCTCGTACATCATCCTTGCATCCCATTCTCCCCCCTTTCCGCCACCCCCAAGATGATAACCCATGCCGGAGCTTGTGCCTATCCAACTACCATTCGCTTTCGAACCAGAGCCTGGTCCTGCTCCATTCAAAAGACGGACGGGCGACATTGACCGTCGCCCGTTCATGCCCTTAGCATGGTGGCTGCCAGGTACATGCGAAGCCGACGACGATTGTTGAGGCGGCGGTCCCCCGCCCGGGCCGATACTGCCCTGTCCAAAGTATGGATGATGAGGCAAGATCTGATGCCCAACCCCCGTTGTGTTTCCTGGTCCTCCTCCGGGACCAACTGAGCCCATTTCGTGATCTCTCTCTCCAGGATATCCACCTCCGTGCCCATGCCCCAGCGGTCCATGATGAGACTGCTGAACTCGCCCACCTGAACCCGAGAAGCTCGGGTAGGGATTCATGCTTTCTCGCTGTGCAGCCGGGGGGCCAAGCGATAGCGGACCACCAGGCCCTTGAGTCTGGTATTGGTCTCTCAGACGACCTGAAGGAGGCGGAGGGCCTCCTGGTCCGTATGAGGGGGGCATATCCGTGTATTGATCATACCCCATTCCGTGCTGCGGCGCGTGTTGGTGCATAGAACCAGGAGGCGGCCCCATCATAGATGACGAAGACATCTGTGAAGGCGGCTGCGGCCCAAGAACACCATTCGTCATACCCATGCCTATACTAGACGATTTGCTCATGTTTATGCCGCCCATCCCAGCAGGCCCAGACATGCCCAAACCCGGCCCATTTCTCTGCTGATGGGACGGAGGGTATTGCGAATAATGGTGCGGATGTTGAGGATGCGCTGGCTGCTGCATATCGTATGTGGTAGGCATTTTGCGGTTCTGAAATAAAAACTCCAAATCGGCATTGATATCCATTGCAGAAAGCGTCGATATCTCGGGATAGACAAGAGATTTCGGGTACTGGGAGTGCGTGTGGTGGTGGTGGGTATCGGATTTGTTTTGCTTCCTTGATCCGAAAGGGTGTGATTTGATGATTTTGCGGAGGTTTGGCAATGGGGGTGGATTGTGGATGTCAATGTGGGGTGGATGAGGGATCCGTCGAACTAGAATGAACACTTTGTTATAGGTCGAAAAATGTGAGACAATAAAACACTACGAACTCGGCTGAGGTCTTTCTACTACCCGACGCTCCCTTTCTAGTCGTCTTCGTTTCCGGCTGGTCTCAGCGATCATATCAGTTTGCAGCTCATCCCTTGTGAACTGCGATTGATTAAATAAAAATAATTAGAACATCGCATGTCGGAGGTAAATGAAATGCGATTACCTTCCACCAACTCCAGACGCCGGACTCGTCAGCTTTTCGTCTTGTTACAGCGTTTGCAACCTCATAAGAACGTTTCCTTGAAGCAAGTTCTAGGCGTTTATCCCGTCGCTGAGACAATTCCCGCTGGAGATGAAGCATTTCGGGATGAGTTCCTAGTAGAAATGAATGTAAGGTCATTATCGCGCAAGGCCAAAGGAAACAAAACATACCGGACTGGACCATCATCTCCTCCCAGGCCAGGCTCTCCATTTTTTCCACGTACACCCTCTCTCTCAACAGGGCAAACTTGAGCTCGATGGTCGCCAGCACGTCAAGCGCTTCCGCGCGATGTGCAGGTTGCAGGTCGCTCTCATGATCGTCCACATCGGCGTCTGCTTCACCAGGCGAGGGCTCCTCTTCGTTCTCGCCCTCTTCACCCTCCTCATTCTCCTCCTCGACCTCAGCAGCATCTGGGTCATTCCCGTTTTCATTCTCCTGCTCCTGGTCGTCATCGCCGTCACCTTCGTTATCATCACCGTCGCCTTCGCCCTCGATGGCCTCCTCATCCGCATCCTGGTCCGCATCACCAGCTTCGTCGTCGATGTGGTCTGCTTCCTCCTCCTCATCACGGATAGACTGTTCATCTTCTCCGTCATCTTCCTCTTCCTCCTCGTCCTCTTCTTCCTCGGGATCCTCAACTTCCATAGAAACATCTGGATCTTCCATAGACCGATCATTGACCTCGTCTTCAACACCATCGACCTCCATATCTTGGTCGGCAGTGTCAATAACAGGTTTACCCGCCGGATCATTGAATGTAGTGTCAATTTTAAGATCCAAAGGCGGAGGCGGGCCCTTCTTCGTTGACGGTGTTGGCGGTAGAGGAGATGCGGGCTCCGGATCAGCAGTGTGCGAGGCAGGGGTGGTTCCGTTGACTTTAAGAGGAGGATCCTTCTTGTCGGTCGCAGGGGCAGAGGCCTTTCCTCGGAATTTCCCCCTACCGCCTTTAGCACCACCCTTTCCGCCACGGCTGCCTCGCCCTCTGACGGGCTTCGACTCATCTGGGCTGAGTTCCGCCTCAGACTTGACATCGTCGGGAGTATGAAATCTCGAACGCGACACAGCATCAGAGGGAATGGCTGGACCAGATCCAAACGAGTCCGAAGCCGGAGCAGGCGGTTGTTCGACAGAAGCGGCTCCAGCCATGATAGAGGCTGAAACGGCGGCGGCATTGATGGATGCGACCTTGTGAGCCGAAGGAGAGGTGGGGTCAACGGCTTCGGCGATGGCAGCTAATGCGGACAGAGCTTCTGCTGCAGAGTTCGCAGCGGCGGAACTGGCGATGGCAGATAGAGGTTTCAGGCCAGCGTTCGCTGCAGCCCTGGAAGGGGATAGTGGTGAAATTGGGTTGGGTGGGGGTGGAAGTGGAAGATCGTCTTCGGACTCGGTGGAATTGTCTCCGCCAACGCTGAGAGCGTCTGAATTGGCGTCGTCATTGTTGTGTTTAACTTGCTGACGTTGCTGGACCTTGGTTCCGTTCTTCTTCGTCTTTGATGGGGCTGGATGTTCCGAGCCACTGCGATCGTCGCTGGCATTGTCTTTCCGTTTCTTTGGACGTATATGTGCTACACGAGCCTTAACAGGGCGTTTCTTCTTTGTTGAGGCGTATTCAGAGCCAGAGGCAGACCCGTCATTGTGGTCATCGCCATTGACGAGGGGACGGTCATCGTCGTCCTCAACATTCTCCGGCTTCCCGCCGCGTTTGGCGGATCCAGCAAACTGGCGTGCTCGTTTTTCGGGTTCATCAGCCTCTTCCTCGTTTTCATGGTCGTATTCTTCGCTTGCATCCTCGGGTTCGTCCTGTAACATATCTTTGCGTAGTCGCGCCGCCCATGCCTTTTCTCGCTGGGCTTGGACTGCAGCACTTTTACCAGGAAACCCACGATAACCGCGACCAAAGAAACGGTGGCCAACTCGTCCGCGGTGTTGTGTTGCAGCTATTCGTCTTTGATTGAGGGCGGCATTCCCTCTTTCAATTTCCCTCTGCAGAGGCGTCAGTTCGTCTCCGTGATTGTCTTCGTCCTCCTCGTCCCCCTCGTTTTCCTCTGACTCTTCTTCCTCTTCCTCCTCTTCTTCCATGGCTTTAGGGGGACCGGCTGTATCCTCTTCCTCCTCCTCCTCAGCAGGCGCGGTGCTAGCAGACGCCTTGGACTCGGCCCAGCCCCACATAGGCGCAGGCACGATGCTGTTCCTTTTCTTGCGTCCGATAGCACCGCGGCGCGAAGAAGAAGAGCGCTGGTGCTTGCCGCGGCCAGCAGTCCTCGAAGTAGACGAGCCGGTGTGCGGTGGCGGACGTGCGGGATCATCGTCGTCATCACTTGAACCCCCCTGGGTGAGCTTGGACGAGGAGGGGGCTGCTGGAGGTGCTACTCGTTTGTCTGGGGCACCCGATGCGTCTTGGTCGTCGTCTGTGAGCTCGGAGAGCTCGGAGCCGGAGTCGAGTGCTGCTGTGGCGGCCGAGGGGGTGGTCGTCTTCTTGGGTGAAGTGAAGTTGGGCAAGGGGATGCGCTTGGATGGTGGCGGGGACGGGGAGGGCGACGCTGAGCTGAGGGAGCCGAGGGAGAGAGTTGAGCTCGCCATCGCTGTGGACGACGAGCAAGGGCTATTGTAGGATGTTGTATGTAGACAAACAGGATCGAATGGGGGCGTGCGCGAGAATCACTTTTAGGTTCAGACTTCCATTTCCGGCGAATCTTTTCATTATCTTATCTTATCTACACAATGCATTATGTAACAAATCAAAAGTCGCCCAGGTCAATCTCTATGTTCTCGATCAATGATGCCTCGAACGAACTGGTGCTTTTCACTGGCGCCTTCCCTGCAATTGCGGCGTTCAGTGTCGCCGCCTTCTCGTTCACAACGGGGGTCCCGGGCCTGGAGAACGTCAATGACCATCCCAACGAAGTAATAAAAGTACAGACCTTGTCGTCGGTGTATTGGAGTTGAATGTCCGAGGCAAGATCTTCAGGCGAGCGCTGGGATCAATGGGCGTCGAGGTCCCACCGTTCTGCGATGCAAGCTTGCGTTCTCGCCTCTTGCGCTCGGCCTCAAACACCTCGGCCTTGCGTACAGATTCCATGTTCGCTTTCCGGTTTCGTTCATTTACCTTCGCAAGCATGTCGGAGTCCCCGCTCCTCACGGGCTCAGGTGCGTTCGCAGCATCTTCTGCCAGCATCACGTCGATCTCCGCAACTTCAGCGCGATCGTGCCGACGCATGGCCAGAGTTCGTTTCTGGTTTAACGACGATCGCTCTAGCGCGCTCAGGCCTTTGTTCTTGGCTCCCTGGAGTTGGTCCTTACGCGCCAGCATTGCAGTAATATCACCCTGCTCCCTAGTCAGTAAAAACTTAATCCATACCAAAAAAAAACTGACCTCAGTCATAGGCTGAGCAACAAGTTTTCCCATCTGCGCGACTTTTTTCTCCAGAGCCTGCTTTGTAGGCATCTTGACATCTTCACCAGCACAAACCTTCACCAGTCTATCATACTCTTTCTAAAAACAGCACAAGTAAGACACCATCAACTCTGATTATAACTCAAACCAACCTCGAGGAAAGGTGCATTCGACACCTTGTCCATATTAAATATTTTTACACTCTTGCCGTGTTTCAGCTCGAACGCCTGATTGATCGTCTTTTCATTGATCTTGTAGGGCTTCACAAAGTCCTGTGCAAGATCTGTAAAAGTCACGTCAACATCATACGTAACAAACGCAACAACATTTCAGCCTAACGGGAAGACACTTACCCTTGACCTGGCATATTCTGTACACTGGTGTTCCATTTGACTCCTGTCCAATGAGATACCGCACCCATCCGCCTACGGCATAACAAAAAAAAAGACATTCATTTCAACTTCTCAAAGAACAAAGGAAAAAACCTACCAGAAACATAATCCTGGAACCAAGGCTTTATACAATGCTTCGCAATCGCATCTCGCGTAAGCCTGCACCCCTCCAAATCCGCCATTGTACACGGCACCTCTGCCGACTCTTCCTTGCGGTTTTTCCTGTGCGAGTCGTACCCGGAGCCAAGGCTTAGCAGCCTCTCTTCCTCCTGCTCCGTCTTCGTAATTTGGCCGTCCTCCGATTCCGAGTCGGAAATATCCATATCCTGCGGTGAGGAAGATCTTTCTTGTCTTTGGGATGGGGAAGAACCTTTAGTCTGGAAAGGCAAGGGGAATTAATGCAATCGTTAGAGGAGAAGCGGACAATATAAACTGACGCGTTTCTTGTCATCCTTCGCTTTTCGTTTCGCTTTCAGCTCGTCCAGTCTTTGTGCCTTCTCTTTCGTAGCTCCCCTAGCCGTATGTTGCCCTGCGGAAGATAACTGAGTCAGTATGGCAGTCATAACCAAGTTCGCATCGTTGGAAGCAAACATACGTTTGGCGGCCCGCGCCACACTATCGTCCATATTCGCAGTGCCACCACGCTGCTGCTGCCTTAGCAAATTCGCGAGAGCCTTGGCATTCAACATGCTCTGTCGCTCGCCCGCACGTTCCTCGAGGATCTGTTCGCGCTGGAACTCGGTCATTGCCAGGAGCCTTTCGGTGTGGCGTCAAGTTTCGAGGGCAATCCGCGAGGTATAGAGGAAGATTGCGAACACGTTGAGATATAAAGTGAAGAGGCGGGTCCGAGAGTAACATTGAGACCAAGTGGCATAGGCAAAAGGTAGGACGGAATGCACGCAAGTCAACAAGTGGCACAACCACGAGGAAAAGGGCAAAGGCCAACGCACTCTCGTTTGTCAGCCTCGTCTTTATATTTTCCTTCCAGAGGATACGGATCTACGACCTCATCTTCGCTCTCGACGTCATTGTCCGAGTCGCTTTCGAGGCGCCTGGAAAAAAAAAAACAAAGAGTGGCATGTCAGCGTGCTGAGTTGAGCGTGCAGACAAACAGTCGAATTTGAATCCCTGGTTTAATTGAACCAGATATAGTGCAAGCTCTCGGGTTCGGAGGAGAGAGAACAAGAGAAGGAAAGGCAAAAAGTACATACTCAGCTTTCCGCTTCTTACTGCCCCCAGCGGCCTTCCCACTGCCCCCAGCACCACCTGCACCTGCACCAGCGCTCCCACCAGAGGGCTGCTGCCTCCTCTTCTTTTTCTTCTCCGTAGCGCCAGCTAGTTCCAGCAGCTGGTCATCAATGTCATCTTCGAAATCAGACATGGGTCGTGTACAATGCGAGTTGTCGTCTAAGTATCGCAATTAAGCCAATTAGCAGTAATATCCAATGGAGAGAGGTATATGGCGTATTTTGGGGCCTCAAGATTAGTGGGGATGCCTTGGAAGAGGCTTAGAAAGAGGAAGATGGTGGTGAGCGTCAAGTTGCTGGCTCGGTGGCTGTACCCTTGAAGCCGGAATGGCAATTCCACTTTCGGCAATTATCAGGGGTATCGCGGCATGTTCTCACGGCCTGAGGCGAGCATGAATATGCATTCGATATCATTCTTTTAGGCTCGAGACCAGCCGTTCTGGCGGCGAAAAAAAAAAATCGTATGTGGACACACACAAATTTTTTTTCCGCACCCAGGGAGACTGGCAACGAGTCTATCATTCTTTGACTGTTTCTCCATCTCAAAATGTATCCAACTTTCATATTTCCCTTTCCAAATTGCATCAAAATGTTCTCTTTGCTCGAGTTAAACAAACCGAATTTAAACGACAATATAATTACGACTGAGGGGTTGGCCATGGACAGGTCGAGGATTTTCCATAACGAGGACCGACGACATGAAAATAACGGGAGATGGAGATGACAGGGAAAGGACCGAGATGGTCGTCCTCGACTGCGAAGGCGTACATGTGGAATGTTTCTCCCGTGAGACGAGCCTTATAGACCGATGATAACACAACGGGTTTTTCAAGCGGCCTCCAATCATTTGAAGTATCCCTCTAACTTACGCGACAGCTTGTTCCTGGTGCACAAGTAAGGTTGAAACTTGGCGCCATGATGACGGGAAAATGGGATTCTATTCCAGACCTTCAAGGTAAGGACCTCCAGGAGGAGTTGGGGTGCAACGACGTCCATCCATGTAGACAGCCTAAAGGTTAGTATAAACCGGTTGGTTCGAATACCAGTTTCATGAACGGATGATGGAGAGATTGATCAAGCCGGCAGGATCGTCACGTTTGCTTGGAGGACGGCCTCTCGCAGTCTCGGGGCGAAAGCCTAGCCGGAATTCGAAAGCTGTCTTTCAAAAACTCGCCGGGGCTGCACGAGATCTTGACAGTTGGGGTAAATGGCTGTAATCAACGAAATTTTACATGAATCGTGCATCGAGAGGTTCGAAATCATGAACCTCTCGCTCGCGCAAGGTTTGAGCGCTTGTTCAAACCCTCAGGTCGAAGTCAGTACTGAAATTTTGAAATAGAAACTTTTCCCACGATTTATATTTAGGCACTGTGGGAAAAATCTACACGAAGGATCCCTGTCTGAAATCAATGACATTCCCAGTTCTGCTAATGCGAGTCGTTGGTGTTCCCAAACAGTTATATATCAAGCAATTATTTATCAAAACTGCATCAAACATTGATGTATTGCCGTTGCGTCTCACTGCTGGATGGACAACAGGAATGTGTGGTGTTCGGTTGGTAGGACGGAACAGCAATCATCGTTGGGTCGTCGACAGTCATATCTTAAATTTATAGGAGCCAAAATTCAATGATTGCGGAACCACAGGATATGAGGTTGTTGACACAGCGACTAAGGGAGTTTTTGGGGTTGGACAGTTGGTTGGACCGTGAACAGCAGTCATTGTTGGGTCATCAACACTCATCCCTTAGGTGTTCTAAGAGTAAATTTAAATGTTTGCAGAACCACAGGATGTGAGGGTCTGAATGCAGTGTCTTCTGACGTTTTGTGATTGGACGAAGTGCCGTTTACCCGTATCATATGCCCAAGTTCCACTACTAGCATCAAACCAGGAATTAATTCATGCCATTTCCTGCCTCCGCAGTCTCATGGGTACAACTGGCAGTATATAGCTATGATAAAGAGAGCCTAATAGACCAACAATGAGCACCATAAGAATGAGAGTTTGCAAAATGGGAGGATTGAGCCAAATCTAGAGGCAAAAGCGCTCAAGATGCATTCTTATTACTTGATGTTCCACTCAGACACAGATTTCAAACACTGGAAGTCTGCTGCAATATATCAATCAATGGACATGCTAACGAATCAGTGAGACTGACTAGAACTATAGTGCAATTCGTTTACTTCTCAACGACATCCTTCTGACTTCGGGTAGCTGTGTGAGTGGTTTGAGAGACGCTATTCATCAGTAATAGAAAAAAGTTGAAGCATACCGCCTGCTCTCCATCAATACCAGGCAAATGAAGTGGCCCCGCCTCCTTCGCCGCGGCCTTGACCTTGGATGGAGCCTTCTGCGGTCTGGCACGAGTTGGCTTGAGCTTCGTATCAGAGGACTGCTTCGCGTTGGACTTGATTGACATCGAATGAAGTGAGACGGTATGCCAAAACAAAGAAAATGGATAGCATACCACTGATCGACTGGCAAAGGGTCCATCATTGCCTGGTATGTGCGTGGCACCCATCTTCGGCAATGGTTCCTGGAGAACAGTGAGCATTTAAAGAAACGGAGGACTGGGACCAGTACCATTTGCTGATCAGCCAATGCTTGACTGTTTATATTCCTCTGCTCAGCATTGATTACATCTACATTCAGAGCAAATGGCCTGGAGGCTCGCTTTGCGGAACGAGGCTTCTGGGAATCAATGTTCCAGACAGTCATGAGACGGCAAGGTCTTGGTTCTCACCTCTGGTTGCTCAGTGAGATCCTCGCCCTCTTGAAGGTCAAATGCATCCTGGTTTTCCACCGAAGTGACAGATTTGATTCGAGTGAGTAACTGTGCGAATGTAAGTCACCAATTGTGCATCGTAACCTGAAGTTAATGGAGGCATACCGATGCTGATTGGGTGACTTGTAAGGTTGAGCCCTAATAAATATTGTCATTAGACAATGAATAGATAGATAAGATCACTTGTCCACCGTTGAATTCTCATTTCTTGGACGTTGCGCTGCCGACAGCGCATTTTTTGCTGGTGCTTTGGTAAGATCAATGTGAGGCTTATGTTGTAGATCTTCCTTGTCGAGACCTTTCTTCGTGAGGCCCTAGTCAATTAGAAAAAATAAGTGACACGTATAAAGGATATAGACCAACTTCACAGTACCTTTCTTTGATGAACGATCTTTTGAAGGATATCGTCTAAAACACCTGATTCTGTGTCGCTGAAAAGATGGTTTCCATATAATTTGCTCTCTAGTCGAATGCCATCTGCCTTGTTGACATCCATCCCGAGATCATCCGCTATTAATAAATCAGTGACATAGACTGTTAAAAGGCATTCTGTAAGGTGTTTCAATCTTGGGGTATCTGACTCCGATGCCTTTATCCAGTAAGCAGGGGATCTGACATTCGAATCAGAAAGTTTGGATTGAACATATTCCTTGAAGGCTATGTCAAAGGTTCCTTGGTAGCCTTCTAGGCCGATCCTATATTGAAGAGCAGCCTGGATGATTGTACGGCCCACGGGCCCATAACTGGGTTATAATTCAGCAAGGTTGAAGAAGGTAACATACAAACAACTTACTATCCCGAGTGATAACTCGACGGGAGCAATTCTAGGCGCCCCATTTCAGAGAGGGTGTTGAAATTATCGAAAGATAGGCGAGTTTCCTGAAGCTTGTCCACAAATAGTGTCCACACTTTGAGTGTATCCCATGATTTATGATCCGAAAGGAATGAAACAAGCAAACTAGCAAACTTGACAACACGATTTGGCAAATCGTGAAAATCGATAGATCGGGGCCACCCCTGTCGTTGAGCCTTCAACATCGACGGGGCCAGCTTGTTGTCGGTTTTGATTGCTGCGCATATCTCCCAGGCCTTGAGTAGGGGTATCCTCCGTGTTTTTGCAACTCCTTCTAATAGCGCTTGGAGGTCTGGAAGGGGATTTTCTGGAATACGGTCCTTGCATGAAATGTTTGGGCAATACATCATTTTCAACAAGGTCCTGGGGCTTTTATTGGGGGCAGGAGACGACATGGGGCTTGAAAGGTCAGAGCCTAACATAAGTTCTTTGCCGAGCTGAAGTACAACAAAAAGAACTGAACGGAGCGGTTCTACAAGGAATAAACAGAAAAACCAACATTGTTTGTTGCTCCTTTTGAAGCCTGGGCTATTCCATGAGGAGACAGAGGAGCAGGAGGAGTCGCTAGGGCACTTATGTCACGAGCTTTCCTAGGCGACGGTGTCACCCGCATTGTTTCATCCGTAGATCTTGTCCCTTCTCGAATGCGGACCCTCTTGATAGGGGATGCGTTCATCTTGGTTCCTTTTCGCTTGGCCTTCAACTTTGTCAATACGATACATAGCTAAAGGACGATACTGAGAAGCCTACATTTTGTTTTGTTTTACCAAGGGGCTTTCCCGAGGAGGAGGCAAACGTGACTAGCTTCTGCATTGGAGAAACATTAGCCGAATTGTTGGAGAAAAAAAGAGCAACATGCCGTAGTTTGGTGTTGCCTCGTTCGTACCGAACTCGGGCTTGTTTCCCAGTTTTGATCAACGGCTTCATATTCAGTGTCCTTGGAGAATCCATAAGCTTAGTGGAGCTCCATAGAATGAAGGAGTA
This sequence comes from Galerina marginata, assembly GCA_023014335.1. NCBI lineage: Eukaryota > Fungi > Basidiomycota > Agaricomycetes > Agaricales > Galerinaceae > Galerina > Galerina marginata. Next base: position 1,843,083 of record JAECYW010000009.1, on the reverse strand, counting down.
TGCCCACCATTATGGCTGAACGTGGGGCCTTGTGCAGTGTTTGCCCTCTGATCGGGCTTGTTAAAGCCATGTCCTTAAAGACGGATGGAAACATTGCTGTATTAGCCAAAGTAAATGTAAGACATAAAATGGCACACTTCGCCTTCAAAGCGTCTGGGAGCTGCCTTGGCATTCTTGAGAGCAGGCTTCATAGCCTTAGTTGGAGGTTTTTGGGGCTTAGTAGACGGTGCATCCGACTTATTCGGCATAGATGGCGGCATTTTGAGCCTCGTTGAAGGGGGCTTGTCGCGGTCCGTGCCTTCCAGTTCCATGTCTTCCCCTTCGACGTCGGACTCAAAGATACCGGTGGCAATTTCCCGGTCAATTTCATCGACCTCCATGTCAATGAGGATATCATCATCTGAATCATGGGCTGTATCATATTTTCCCTTCTTCTGAGAGTCGAGTTGTTGAACATAATTCCTGATGGCTTCTTTGTCTGGCTCTTCGTCGTCGGCTTCTTCAGCAGCCAGATCTTTGCGAATGGCAGAACTGATGTATGACAAATACTGTTTGAGAAATTCGTCCACTGGCCAGGCCTTGCGGTAGTGGCGTAAAATAGGGGCCCTGTGAACAACCTACAAATATGGGTCAAATCCGATAAAAAACGGTGAGTTTGATTATCACATACAGCTGTCTTAACACGACGAAGATCAGTAGGGTTCTGTTGTCGAAAAGTTTTTTTGAGGTTTAGATGTTTGTGACAGTAAAATTTAGTTATGCGCTGGACAAATTCAGGTCTGTCAGCTGAGACGGACAGACTTCCAACAACAACTTACCATGATGCGGTTGTAGTGATCTGTGCAGACAGCCATCGCCAACAAGAGACTGAAACCACCATGCCCAGATTGTGAGCCTCGGCCCTTCTGACCATCTGGTCTGGCGATCTGGGAGTCCCGGGCGATTTCCAATTCTTTCTGAGACTTGAAGTCCGCTAAAATATAAGATGTGTTAATAACCTCTTCACGAGTACGACAGTCTGTGAAACGCCAATACCAATGAGCTTCTGTTGCATTGCCAGCTGCTTTTTCTGGGCTTCAATAGTTTTTTTGAGCTCTTGCAGCTCATTTACGGGTTTACGAGTTGATGGAACCATTTGCAGGAGGGTTTGATTTTACAACAAGGGGATACTGAAATATACTGAGAGAGTGTGGGTGGTGTAATAAGTCACGTTCAACCCAAAGAAAACATGTTTATACGAGCTCGACGAACCTCTGCTTCAGGGTTGCGATAGATCACATGACCGCTTTCGAAAGAGTTGCGCGTTCGGTGCTGGGTGCTTCGAGTATGGGCAGAACTGAGGTACATCGGTCAAATTCAATATCAACATCATATAGCGCATAAATAAGTATATCGTGCTCCCACGTTTCCAATTACTCAGGGAGAATATCATCCAATACTCCGCACTCGCTTGGGGAAGTTTCTTCGTCATCACTGCCAATGGCTCACGCAGGAAATACCTGGGCGACACAGTCAAGGCCTTCAACTTTTTCACCTAAGACTGTGGAGGGAGTGAGATCGAGGGCTCAAGGATGTAGGTAGTCTAAGCAAAATCAAATTAGTACTGCGCAGCGAAAAAAAGACGACATGGATGGACTGACCCAGATGGCTACCCTGGAGATTTGCCCAAACCTAACCTCATCGAGCTTGTCCTATGAGTTAATGCTGCGAATATCATCAGTCTTGGCACCAATAGAAGGCACAAAGAAAGACTTTAGAGGAGAAGAACTGATCGCCACTAACCAGAGCACCGCAGCCACCTCAATCCGGGCCGTAAAATCTGATGCTAGGTCGTACTCAGTGGCTGCGTGGACGGCGAGGATATTAGCCGGCCCGACGAGGTGTTGAGATGGGATAGGCATAATAACATCTAAGAGAAAGATACGAAGGGGGTGTAAATTAGCGAGGTTACAGAAATGAGAGGGTCTCGCGCACAGAATAGGGTGTCTTCTGATATCAGAGTAACACCTGCAACGGCCCTGGCACGGTCAAAGACTGGAGCCCAGGTATGTAGGCGTGAACATGATGAAAAGTAGGAACAATATAGGAGTGGGCGGTCAACAGCAATCTGGTTATGTCTTACATTGCTCAACAGTGTCAAGAGAGGTCGATGGCAATCATCAGTTGCAGCAACAATACTGGCCTCTCAACCCAGTTAGGCAAGGGGCTTCGGCTCAGCTGAATCAAGGAAAAAACAGTGAATGCAAGTTTAATAAGTAGAATCACATATACTTACAGGTTTTAAAAATCTCATAGTCTAAACATCGGGAATTTGTCTCCTGCAGCTTCCCATAATGCAGTGATCTGGGCATTGCTGAATGACAACCACACATCCAAGTCACCAACAGCATTAATGGCATTATAACCCGGTAAGGAAAGGAATTAAAATATATGGATGCTTCGGATGGTTCTCCTTCAGTTTGGTCGTTTGGACGGGGATTTTGATCCTTGGCGGAATAACACCTCAAAAAGGGCAGGAGTATCAGCTAGATCCTCGACTCTAGCGGATGGAGGAGGCTACATATAGAATGGTTAGCAACTAATGACAAAGGAAAATGTACGGACGTACTCGGAAGGAAGCGATGCCTCCTTTTGAACCATTCTACACTACCCAATAAAACCAAACCAACCCAAGCTTTGAAGCTCGATGTTGTCGTTATCCAAAATAGTCGAAGAGATTCCGGCATGGGGGTTGGGTTTTGTAGGAGTCTGAGGCTTGGGTATCAGGTCAAGCAGAGATTCGGGATCGGAAGCCAGGAGATTCTGTAACTAGAAGGTCACCGTAAGTACTGAAATATTGACAGGTAAGATATAATCATATCTGAAGAACAAACCATGTACCTCTCAATAGTTCTCGCAATTCATTGAGCTAGGCGCTACAATGATCCTAGTCAGATTCGGGCTCGATCTCGCTTCCACCGGTGGGGTTAGAATAGGATATAGAAGGATTTCTATTGGTGACAAAGGCTGGTCGTTGACTGTCGTCTGCGTCTCATGTCAATTTGCATGCCAATGCAGTTCTAGTGAGATGTGGAACGACTCGCTACTGGGTTCATATAACGCTTACGCCATGCTGCGGAGTTTGAATGGACTCTGTCAATTTCGGTCAAGCGCTTTCCGTCTGTCCTTCCTCAATAATTTGGACCGCAATTGCTCTTCGTCTCAATACAAAATAAGGATCAAGAGCTCAAGGAAGTGAATAAAAGCCATGAATTTATATTTACACTATACACGACAACTTAAGCTTGATCATTTCTTTCATCCGAGTTGTCCAACTGATCAGGAACAAATGTGAGCACGTCAAACGCTTCAAAGCTAAACTCCATTGCATCGCTGATAGCTCCAGGCTGGGGAACCATTTGGTGGCCTTAGAGCCAGAAATAAGATAAGTTGGCTATATCACAAGTAGAAAGAGCAACTTACCACCTGCGCCTTCCCTTACCCAGGCTTCCACTGAGGAGTGCATGTAGTCGGTGAAGGATCTCTCCTCTTCTGATCCATTCGGGTCACTGGCAGAAACGCTGGAATATGGATTCGATGCGGTTGATAAAATAGGCGGGGATACTGCCCTAACATCCCGTGTGAGGGTGGCACTGTAACTCGATGCCAGCATTACAGAGGCTTGTTGGGACTCGAGGATGGGCTCGTTCAACTCGATAATGGTCTCCTGAGAAATATTATCAGAGGGCGCCGGCAAGATGAAAGCAGAAAGAAATCACCTCAAAAATAGAGGGATCGACAAATAGAGTCGACGAGGAGGCCTGTGGAAGGGGTGGACCACGTGGGGCCAGCCTTGAAGAAGGGTTGACAGACGACATTGACGAAGAGGCATGTGAGGGGGGTGGACCATATGGAGACCCCCGTGAGGTTGATGCAGACGCAGGCTGATTTGACCCACCAGAGCGTTTTCTCGCACTGGTCAACGAGGATGGTGGTTGATCCGAGTCTGGTTGACTTGGCTTTGGTAGCGGCTTCTCGTCCGTGATGGTCTTGAATTTCTGGACGAGATTGACCATTGGCAGATAGTTGCTAACTTGGGTAAGTTTGCTTCAATTTTGATATTTAGATTATCGTGGCGAAGTTAGAGCAGCGAAACAACTCACAGAACATATTCGTACCAACCACAGTAAATATCATGTAGATGCACGCCATCTACGGGGTCTTCGAGTGCCTTTCCTATCAAGTCGTTAAAGTGCACAAGTATAGGATAGTATTTATCCGCGTTAAACTTATGACGGCTCTTGTAGGTCCCAGTCTCCCAGGGCCCAAAGGACGCATACACCTAGTCAAGCAGGATGTAAGTAGCTATCAAACCAGAAGATGCGGATAAACTCACATTCAAAACTATGTAAGCGATATACATAGTTTTAAACCGTTTGCCGCTGGCGTCTACGTATTTTGATAGATGGAGAGGCCCAATGGAAGTCTTCTTATCGAGCGCAGCATGCCACGCGATGGCGTCTCGGAGGATCTCGTGCGACCATTTACCCTTTCCGCCCTTTTGGTTGGTTAGTAATATGAAACGGTAGAAATAATTTGTCTTACGCTTGGAAAATCTGGACCGATGGCAAACTCCCAGGGTTCGTGGTCGACAATGTGGTCCTTGAGGATCGTTTCCTCAGAGAGTGTGAGATAATATACCCTGTTTGTAATATCTGTAGAAGGGAGTTGATTCTTGTCCACAATGTTCTTCTGGTTGGGTGCACGCAGCGCCCAGGTCTGTTCGACGAGACGACGAACGTACACACGAAGAGTATTTTTATCATAGTCCAAAGCCTTGAGAATCTAATATCCGTATCAGTAAACCAAATCGTCCTAAATGGCAACAGACCTACGCTCTGCCTGATGTCCTTAGTGATGGCTAGTGCTATTGGGTGTAAATTTCAGATCGGGGTAAAGTAACGAAAAGGTAGTTTTCTTACGCCTGGAGTGGACAATGCCAGCGCTTGTAAAACAACGGTCGGCCAGGTTGGTTAGAAACTTGACGGGAACGGACTCTGAGTCGAGTCCGTTCCTCCATAGAAAATATCCGTTTGCGTGGGCCTCGACGGTGAAGGCCAGCATAGAATGCCACATTATCTCTTTGGTTTCAGGAGAAAACTTTGGTGCAGGCTGGGCAGCCTGAGATGCGATGGGATGGCCAGAAAGGGGCCCCGGAGAGTCTATCCCGTGGTCAGAAGGAGGAACAATGGGGGTACTCAGAGTTGTCAGACTCTCCAAGGTGTTCTGAACACTATCCGGGATGCTAAGATGATCTCCGAAGGTTAGACCAGCGTTTTCCAGCCGCTCAGTGTCCTAAAAGCAAACAAGCAGTTGAGAATTAAGCGACAGATAAGAGATAAGGGGTCTTTACCATGAAATGCGTGTTTTCGTTGGAAGGACCAGGGGCTGAAGGCTTGGAGATGTCCCAGTCCTGGACGGTGAAAATGGGCCCTTCAAGCTGGAGGCCCTGGCTACCGCCCTGACTAAACGCCTGATGGTCTACGTCTAAATCTCGGGTGCCTGTAAGACAAAGAGTTGAAATTAGAGGGCAGTGGTAGGAAAAAGTTGTCCTAGCGTACTTGTCATGAATATTCGATTATCTTATGGACCACAGAAAAAGTGCAAGAAGGGTATCTGACGTGTTTCGAGTGTTTCAATAAAGGTGTTTATATAGAAACAAAAACTGGCCGTCTTCTCCATGTTTGAAATGGGAACGCCTTGATGTCAGGAAGTACGGAACTTAGGAACGCCTTTGACGCATTCTTAGATACCAAGTGACAATCCGAGGAGTCTTAATCCGAGGAGACACGACAAATTGATAGCTTGAACTTTGAAGAGAGATAAGACCTTCACTGTACAAAACAAAAATAGCAAGTTACATCGTCAATCATAATTAGTTACATACATATTACTCAGACTTCTATGTCGACGGAGAACTGCAGTCATCAGAATCGCTCTCAGAGTAATCCTCGTCTTCATCAATAGTTATGTGAAACTCCGTTGGGTAAATAGATTCTGGCAAAGCTTGATCCAAGATCCCGGGTGCAATCGGATTGATATAGTCAGAGATGAAACTGACTGGGGATGTGATGCAAATGTTACTTGTCTCAAAGAGATTGATGACTTGACCGACTTGGAGAACCGCGTCCTCCCTCCTTGCACGTGCCGCCTCGAAGTTGTTTTCTAGTGCTGTAAGCTCTTCCTTACACTCTCGAAGCTTAAGCTTGGCTAGCTCCTCCTCCGCAGAGAGGACGTCGCAAGCGGCCTTCACCAAGTTGATAGCAGATTGGGGAGTGAAGGATGAGAAATCGGTTTTTTTTCTGGCTACATCCATGAGGACTCGAATCTCTTGCAACGACGACATTTCAACCTTCTCCTCAGCTGCAGAGCGGAGGCGTCGATATCTGGCCAAGGAAATAGCGTGTTTAGTCCTGAGCTCGCTAGCCTCCAGCCGATCGTTACTGGGCCGCGCAGGAAAGGGCTAAAATAAAATAAACAGATTAGAATATGCAGCAATCGTTGCACAATATTGAAACATACACCACCAGCCAGGACTTTGGAAGTCAGAGGTGATTTGAGGGAGATGGAAGAAAGTAGGCGGATATACCGCCCCTTGCGCTTTCTATTGGAAGGAGCTGTTTTGTGTGGGGGCAGAGGAATAGATGAGGAAGGGGGAGGTGTAACAGGCCCAGAGGTGGAAATCGTGGACATGGTAGGGGGGAACTCGGTGACCGGTGAGAATCATGGTAGGTACCTAGCTATGAAATCGTGTCATGCTCCCACGTTTGCGCAATTGCACCAAACAATTAATAAGTCTTTTGTATTTATAGGACTCGGCTTTCTGTTACATGTCAGTATTTCTGGACATGTCGTCACCAGGATTCGACTTCAGCCACTAGCACCTTCCCACTTCCGCTTTCACAGCATCGCTTCGACTGGCCACGCGGCCAGTGCATCGATATGGCTTGTGCATGCAGGTTCATATACTGGAGTACAACTACGGCGTGGCACAGACCTTACCCAACCTCAAGCTTGGGCTTCGGCCAATTCGAACAATATCTCAATGTTACTTGGCTCGATGTAATTACTATGGCAGCTGGCTGGCTTTGTCAGTTTCTCATTCTCGTGATAGATGGCATTTGTTGGAAACAGTTATCTATAGCACATGTGTAAAGTACGTTCCATTCCTCGAAGTGATGTTGAAGTCTGATCTGACTACTGCCGTCTATATCTCATCGAGAATATTGTTAACATTGCCAGTGGCAGGTTTTGCTTGCTAAACTTTACCCATGTCAACCATGCCCACAGCGCATGTCCGAAAACACCCTCGCCCTCCTCCACGCCCCACCTGGGTCATGCTGTGCATACTTCCCCACCGCAAGTCAGGTTAAGTCTACCACGATGCTGCGTTTCAAGCTGGAGATTGAGAATTGGTATCTTCTAGTTCTTACCTGTATTTTCATAATAATCTAAATGTCAACTCTCACCCGAAGTACTGTGACGATGGTACAAAATGTAAAGATCAAAAATATCAGATATTGAAATAAAAACACATCTATACCGCAACCTTGAAGTCGGCTGGTTTGCTCAACAAGTCCAGCCCAACCTTCCACATCAGGGGCTTTAGGATCTGCCTCTGCGCTCAGTGCACTGACTTGGTTTGTGCGCCAATGCAAGCATGGCATGTACGAGTCTTTCTCTTTGTCCTTACTACTTTTAACTTTATGACATCATTGTAGGGTCTGTCGCCTAAGGATGACGTCATTTTGTATACACAGAAAAGAAACTCCTGCCATGCACTCGATTCTACACCTACATTCAAGATTTTGGGTGCGTTTGAAAGCTCTTGATAAGGGGATCATATTTATAATTTTTTTGGAGCTTGGGTAAACACCCCTCTATGTGAATTTTGGTGATCTTTCGTCAAATACAAGTGGCTGTGCTTCCAGCATACTTTGGGTCGTCCAAAACAAAACTCTTGCCCAGCATTTAATTCTACACCTACGTTCATGCTTTTGGGTGCGTTCCGAAGCTCTTGATAAGAGGATCATATTTATCATAATTTTGAAGCTTAGGTAAACATCCCTCTACTCTAGGTGAATTTCGAAGATCCTTGTCCAGACTACTAATTTTGCAAGTTGGTATGGACCACCGCTGCGGAGCTGCTCCTTCTAGAGCTTACTGAATATCCCAAGGCAAAATCATAGGTGCCAACGCGCCACTGGGCTATGCAGTTCTACATTGTAGCTACCTTAAATACACTTCAGTTCTAAGAAGCTCAACACAGTTGTTTGTCAGGCAGAGAAAACCTTACTATTTACTACTTGGTATTTCGTATACTAATACTTGCTGTGCATCTTCGTGGTACTTACTGTAGATAATGAATATGTAGGGCAAACCTGCATGGAAGCGAAAGTCGGCCTGGGTCCTAGTTAACTGGGAAGATGCTTTGGCCACCAGCGTTAACAGCAACTGCAAAAAGATACATATGTCAGCTTCACATTTCGAGGGGAAGGATAGAAGAGAAACTGACAAAACACTTGCCGACGAACCTGTTGTAATGCTGTTCCCCATGTTGCCATTCCTACCAGACGTAGCAAACTAGCAGTTGTCCAGTGGACCAGTCCCCACCCCATTTGTCACCGAAACTCCTCATGACCCATGCAACGAGCCTGATGAAGAAGCTGGAATTCTGCTGGACAAGGTGGCTCAGGCGCGATTGCTTCACATAAAGCGGAGGGTTGAATCATTCCCCCAAACGTCGGATTAGCAGCACGCGATGGCCTGGTGCATGAGACCCCGGATGCAGCAGGTTTTGAAGAAGGCGGTTCTTCCGGGCTTGCGACGGACGTCATTAAGGAAGGTGCTTAGGCCGCTGGAGACTGTGAATGAGGGAATACTGTGGGCAGTAATAACGAGCGCAACGTAGTGCTAGGGCAACTGAATGTGCTGAGTCTCAGATTTAGGCAGTTCAGGATGTGGCGCATCGCCCCTAGTCGCTTTTCAGGCTATCAAGAACATCAGATTTGGTCAGTTCAATATGAATGCCGCATATGCAAAGGGTTTACTCACTTATAACGACCCCATTTTGCCTAGTCCACCTCCTAAAGCTCCTGGTTTGTCCCTTTCCTGCCGAATTTGCGGTAACATTGTTTCTTGACTGAATTGTGCCATTTAGTTTGGAGGATTTGGGTCAGGATGCTTTCGAGAGGCTAACTGCAAATACAGGACATGCTCGTGGCTCATGTTGACGATCCGAAGTTGTTGACGAACGTGGGGGGGCGTGCATCTGGGAATGATGGCAGGTTGCGCGCGGTATGAAACTTCTGGTTCAAGCCCAATGGATGAAGGAACAACCAATGGAATGGTAAAAGGTGAGCCAGGCAGGAATTTTTCTGGCACTGTGCACAACTATATTTGTGTTGACTGATTTTCGCCTGTGGTCTGGGGTGGTTTATCGTCTTGAAGGGGACAGGCACCATTGGTGGAAATGGATGCGGGCGGCAAATTTTCCACCGATGTGGGTGGAGGACGCTACAGTGATGATGGAGCCGTGTCATGCGCGTCAACGTTGGAGGTAGAGGCGATGCAGCGGCATCGTACCGTTAGCGGTCGAAGGGGCAATCGTGGGGCTGCAGAGAAGGCGGCGACGGCGCGATGTTACTTGCTTCAGCGTTGTAGGCAGTGGTGGAGGGCAGAAGCGGAGGCAGAAGTAGTTGGCGCCGCGTCATCCACGTTGACACTCCCCGAGGTGATGGATCTGATGTCGCAACCACGGCCATGTCGACGAGGTGGGGCGGTGTTGACCATATCCATGGTGGCTAAAGAGGCGTACGCAGGTTCTTCGTAAATGGCGACAGCTGGTGCGGGTTTTCATGCGACGGCCGTCGCATTGAACGATGGCGGATGGGGTTGCCCACCATCCGGCTGTGGGCTGGAGAGACGAAGGGCGGGAGGTGGTTGAAGCCGACGACGACAGAAATAGAAGGTGCGGAAATAAAAGTGCAGCAGGCCGGCGGGCCGGCTCGTATAGCGTGACAAAATCCTTGGTGGTGGGACCCAAGGATAAAAAAGAACGAGCCCTATTTATAGGGCTCGTAATTATGTAAAAGAACTCACTTTTGCACAAGTAAAAGACTCGTAATGCAGGTGTGTTATGGGTTTTATTTTGAAGACATAAAAGCGGCGAAACTTCAGCGAGAGAAAGCAAAGAAAACAAACAAAGGAATAGGATCAACCTGTGTCATAAAGTGATCCTGAAGGTCGTAAGGCTACGTCGTCGTCTACTGCCTATACACTGATCTACCCATTGGAGCTCGTGCGATGTCCCTCGACTGTGTCGCTGACACCGCTCTCCTCACACTCGCCAGCCGTGCCGATGCATCCTCTGATCCTCATCCGTGTCCACAGTTGTGGGTTTGGCTGGGAATTCAGCACACCCTAACGCGGGCGCCTTCTAGTTATACACAGGGAACAAGAGATAGTGTCTCACTGGGTAGGCGTTGGAGTTCAGTTATTGAGTGACGGAGGCGGGCTAAGCGAGGGATCAGATGAGACGACGGCGGTATCGGAGGCGAGGGAGACGACGGCGCCGGCGATACCTGTGTTAGTGGCGCTCTTCACAAAGTAGTTTGTGGTGCAGATTTCTTTAGCTATTCGATAAAACAAAATTATAAGCCATATATTTTTCAATAACTTCAAGAAGAGGAAAAGCATATCCCAGTGCGGTAGAACGGTGCCTTGAGTTTTCTGGAGTTCTGCGCGTCGGTAGTCGATGAGGTTGGCGGTGGGGACGGCTGGCCTGAGGTTGTACAGGTGCATGAGTTGTGCGTCAGCGATGGTGAGGAACTCGGCTGAGAGTTTGTAGCACTGTTCGTCGTGTGTGTGCTCGATGGAGCAGTCGACAAGGGGATATCCGTGAATGGTATGAAGATGGGTGATAAATTTGCCCGTATTCATTCCAGTGTTGTCAGCAAAACAGTCAAGCAGGGGATATTCAACCGACTCACTTTTTCATCGCACTGCACTCGGGGAAACCGCATTCAAACTTTTCGTCATATTTGATGCCACCAATAATGAACTTTCTGGTCTTCCAATGCGTTTCTAAATGTACAAGCAGGGTTCGCATGTTTTTAAAAGACGCTTAAGAAGGGTCAGCATGTGTTTTTGTTGAGAAATAAACGCAGCTCACGCAAAACGACAATCACTGTCACCCGGCATCTGGCCTCCTTTGGTGCTTTTGACTGTATTCGTGGCAAACATGCAGATAGGACAAAACAAAAGGCGCATGTGGGTTCGTGAACGGTCAACTTTATGTGTGATGCTGAGCCGGTTTAGACCTTCAAGCGACCTGGAACGGCGATCAGCAAAGGCAGCATGACACTGGAGACGACATTACCTTGCACCCTGTTCTTCCTCGTCCTCGTCCTCTTCTTCTTCCGGCAAGAGTTGCAATTTCCCGAGAAACGACCCATGGCAAGCATTTCGGTGGTCCTCAAGTGTGGCCACTATGATGGCGGACTCGCCTGCGCCGCACTCTGGATCGCCGCGGAACGGGACAAGGCCGCGCCAGCAATCTGGCCGATGGCGAGCGCCCTCACACTTCCAGACATGGGATGAGTAATGATCAGTCCAAACTTTGTTTTGCTCCTTCTTTGAGAGGCTGTCGTCTGCGAAGCAGTGGGGGCATATACCCTTGTCTTGCAGTTTGGCAGCTTCAACAAGGGACTTAGGCAGTTTTTTCCCCGCACCAGTGAGAAAGAAGGTGGTAAAGTCTTTATAATTAAGTCATTGCTCACCAGCGCGTGATGTTTGGTAAATGAGTCGGAGCCAAATAACACCTCTGCGCCGCGCTCGCAGACTCCCAAATGGTCCAGTAGTCCACTGCTAAGAGCCTTCATTTGAGGAATAAGATGTGGTTTGACAGCTGCAGAGTCCTGTGCGAGGTCCTCGAGTCTCTTGATCATTTTCCTGTCGATCGTTTACGATCAGCAAGCCGTTCCTAATACTATCCGATATCAGAGGCATTCTCACCTCGATAACGTCTTCGCACTCTTGCACCGACTCAACAGGGCTCCAAGAGGATCAAACAGTTCTTGGTCAATATCGTAACCACCCATATCAAGTACAGTATCTGCAAAGGGCAACGTTAATTAGCGTCGTCTCCACTACAAGAGAGAACAGAAATAGATAACACACCCTCCTCTTTAACAAGCGTTGCCACCGAAGCCCGCGCCAGACTCACAGAAGCGGCAAACATGTCGAGGTCATGATCAAACGCCATAACATAACCCAACTCTCGCTCCACTAGGTCCGCCTCGAATCCGTTGAAGTACGTCTCCGCGAGGTGGTCGAACTGCGCTTGAATCCTAGAGGGTGAAAAAGGTCAGACACCATTGTGTGAAAGCCGAAACCCAACCCAGAGGCTAGACGTACTTGACGATATCACTAACACACTCCATATCCCTGAAATCGTCCCTTCTAAGCAAGTCGATATGCATATCGATGCGTTTATCCAGAGGGGCGATCTCGGGGTACAGCCGGCCGATGTTAAGGAACGTCTCGACGTCACAACGCCTGAGCACGGCTACGAAGCGTTTGCAGAGGGTCGAGAGGCCGGAGATTCGGCTACGCATCTATGTGGTCATAATTTGGATTAGATATGGGACGAAGGGGCAAGAAGGAAAGGAAGGAAGGAAGCTTACCTCGCATACACCAACCAACACCTCCGACACGTCTGCATTTAAGGCCTCTGGGAGATTATGGATCTGCGCCACGACATTATTGATTAAATCCGCCTTGTACGCCATGCGCCGGAAGAACAAGTAGCAGCTCGTCGCATCACTATCCGACTCCACGTACAATTGCGGGAGGTAGGGCTGCAATTAAAAATAACATGAAATAAAATGTTGAGTTGTGCCCTAGTAAGACGAAATAGAACGAAACACCTACCTGGATAATCCCCAAAAGCTCCCGACACTCCTTCGCTTCGAGGCTCTTCACCTCAAGATCGATCGTCCGCGCCTGGTTCTTCTGCGCGGAGGATTGCAGCTTGAGGTTGAGCGACATGACATTCGCCGCCTGCGACGCGGCCGAGGCTGACTCGGACTGTGCGGTTTGGGTTTCCGTGCGCAGGTGGTCGAGGTCACTGTTGGGAATGGCGTAAGACAAAAGAATAGAGTAATGGCAAATAAGAATCTAAGCATACCCTTGCAGCTGCATGACCAGCTCGCGGAACTGCCCGATCGTGTTCTCGTAGTCGAGACATGTCTCTTCGAGTGCTTCGATTTTTCGAACATGTTCGCGGAGCAGGGTGTCCTTGGCCTCTATTCAAAACAATATCGTAAATAACGGGTTATTTTCCAAAACGTAGAAGGTTGGCGGAGAGTGACGAACCAAGGTCTTCATGCAAGGTTTTCTCCGTCTCCATATGGTTTTCCTCTAACTCGTCCGAGAGCTCTTTCAGCGCTTCGAGGTCCTCAATTGTGATCCGCATTTCCTCGATTTTCTAGAAGAACCACGTATCAGCCTGGTCCTTGCACTGACATAACAAGAAAGTTTGGATGATAATGACCTCGCCGAGCATCAAATTCCGCTCCGTCAACCGGACGAGCATGTCCTCCGCCGCAAGTGCGTCGTCAAGCTGTAGCTTGAGGTCCTCGATCTGAGTTTCAGCGTTGGCTAGTTTGATCAGACTTTCGTCATAGGAGGCTGTAGGAAGAGAGAAGAAACGATCAGATATTTGTCTAACAAAACACAAAACCGGTGACAGACCTTGCAATCCCTCAATATTAGAAACGTCTTTCTCCATCTCGGATATGCGTCGTCTTTGATCTTGTTCGGATTCTTGGGACAGGTCACGTAGTCTGATTTTCAGGGAACGAAAATTAGCTTTTCAGCCTCATTAAAAGGTGATGAATGACTGACTTGATGAGAGCTTCCTTTAGCCGCTCGTTCTGCTTCTCGAGCTGGATAAACGCCAATGAATCTTTCGCAGGTGTATCACCCGCTTCATGACCCTCTAAAAATGCTGATAAGCAAACGCCATAAAGCCACATTAAAGCAAAACCAAAATTCAACGCACCTTCCTTCAACACATCCACCTCGACCTCCAAAATCGCCAGCCGCTCCTTCACATCCTCCAACTCTGCCTCCGCCAACTCCGCCCTTTCTTCTGCGACCTCCTTATCCAGCATCACCATCTCCAGCTGCTCCTGCGCATCAATCACCCTGCTCTCCCCCAATTGAGAGAGCCGCTGGGCATCTGCAAGTTCGCGTCGTGTCGCGATGAGGTCGGTTTGCAGGGACGTGAGTTTGGCTTGCAGTTTGGGCCGGAGGGCGACGAAAGACTCGGCTTCGGACAGGCGTGTCTCGAGCTCGCGCACGTGGCGCGCGTCGTCGGCGCGTTTGGCTTCGAGGACGCGGATCTTGGCGTTTAGTTGTTGGATCTCTTGGTCGTCGTGTGGTGGTGGTGGTGGTGGAAGTACCTAGGAGATCGGTTAGAGATAAAGGGATAAAGAAGGTTAGAGAAAACGTACAGGTGTTTGCGGTGGTGGAGGAGAAAGAGTGAGACGAGAGGGCGGTCTTGCGGTTTGTTGCTGTAGTGGTGGTTGGCTTAGAGGAGACGAGGTCCGTTGCACGGTAAAAAGACCTGAAGACGACGAGGTTGGCTTGACAGGTGAGGTGGATCCATTCCGCAAAATTGGGCCTGGAGAAGTCGGTACCTCTTGCAGAGGCAGCGAAGGGCGGGTGATGAGCGACTTGCGAGACTGGAGAGACAGGGTCGAAGAGAGTTTGGTAGGTGATGGGGGACCAGGTGGTGATAGTTTTGTCGTCGAGCTAGATACACGAGCGAGGGTGGGCGGCACAGGCGCCGAGGTCGAGGGTTTTGCGGGACTTGTGGAACGGGTAGAGGCGTTAGATCCATTGGAAGAGGGTGCTGTTTTGAAAGAGTTGGTGCGCAGCAGACTGGTACTCGACGTCCGCTGGTGACCTGCAGCTGGCCGCGTCGTCGGTGGTGGTGCCGGTGCTGCTGGCGACGGTTTCTAGATCAAAATAAGACCAAGAAGAAAGTAGAAAGGTAGTCGAACCAACGCACGCGATCCAGCTCTGAGCCATCGACGCTCTTGATCTGGCTAGGCCGCACAAAGACGCCATACCCCTGCTTACAGCGAAAGTAAGGTATGCCTTCGACAGAGCCGTCGTTCTTGCCATTCGGCTCCAACAGCTCGATGCCGACCCACTTTCCAGTCGGGCTGAAAGAGGTGCTTCCATGGAACCTGACGACGCCGCGCCCTTGCGGGATGGTGACGAGCGCGCCTAAGGAGACCCCCGGGTTCGTCGACATGCTTGAGAAGAGGCAGCTCTAGTTGATATCTCGAGAAAACATAGCCATGGAGTGGAATAGATACAGTTTGCACGGTGAAGTGAGGCGTAGAGGCGTGACTGCTGTCTCCTAAAACAGATCATATTTTGACGGTCAACGGCATTGCGGCATGTCACGTTTTTCGATGAGAGATGATAGGGGTTATTGTCATGAACCATGCAGGAGGAGATGATTCCTGGCGGAGCACCCGGAAAGCGGGGTGCTGCCACCCTACTCATATCACTGCCTTGCTTCGCGCTCCTACTCGGGTCGGTCCTCTTAGATTTCAATTGGATCGATCGTTTTGTTTCTATTTGTACTTAACCATGTTATTTGACTTCCATGCATCCTCCTCTCTTGCTCACCACCATTGTCGACCTCAACCCCAGCATCGCATTAACGCGTGATTCGCCCATGCACGGACCATACATTTGACGTGTGCTCAACTTCAATCGATGCGGCTCGGGTTAGCATATCAGTCGCGTTTTCCTCTTTTTCAATGACCACCCTCTCGCTCTCGTCCAGTTCATGGACCCGGGGGGCTTTCGCCTTCCGGGAACTCCTGCCTCCAAATCCAAACAATGCGATGGCCCAAAGCGCAAGCCTAAACAACCGGCTGCCTCCGTCATCGGCAAGGGCCAGCCCTCGTCCGACACCCACATCCCAGACATCACAACCGAGGTCGCGTCTTCACCCAAGGATAGAACCGCCGCTAACGTCCTCAGGTTTGCCACCACCCGCAAGTCCAAACCCAAACCCAAACCTGTCCCGGAAGCAAACGACCAGTACATTGGCGGCAGGCGCAACCTCGCAGATGGCCTCGACGTCGACTATCACGACATGTCCAAGCTGGCAGCCAAACTAGAGGCCCTCAAACGTACTCACCTCCGTCCCATCGTCGAGTCCACCGCTCTCAAGTATCACCGCGCCAAACTCCTCTGGCTTCAGTACTTCAAATGGAAGAAGCAAACCCAGACGAACTCGTAGAAGCAACCCTTGCCGCAGGCGCGCCTTTCCCACCCATCGAACGAGTCAAGCATTTCGTCGGTTACTGCGCCAAAACTGGAAGGTCCGGATTCAAAGGCAGGACGGGCTGGTCGCTCGTCACCACTAGGAATTTCCTTGGCTCGGTACTCGGAATGGTACGTTTTTCTCTCTCTCTCTTCCCTCTTCCCTCATCACACTTCTCACTCTCTTCCCAGCTGAATAGGCATCATACCATACTCCCGCCAAAGGCAGATGTACAAGATGTTCTGAACGTAAGCATGCCCATGGGTACACACTCTACCTTTCATTGATCTGTTTCTTTTTTACAGATGATTGCACACAAAGCCAAGATCGAAAATACCCTTCCGACCGTCGTAAGGGAGAAGCGGATTGTCCGCGAAGTCGACCTCCTAGAGTTTCAAGCCGCCATCCTGCACCCTCGACTTACAATAACGTCCAGCTATATGGTGCGTCGTGGATTTTGTTTTGATAAAATATTTCTGACACTTTCACAGCGTCTCCAAACAGGTGCCTTTTCAAAACCGGCATGCGCCCAGGAACGGGACTGGAACTTGCTGTTTATGTCGGCAAGCAGCAGTATCTAAAGTGTATGGTATGTGGGCTCTTCCTTCCTTTTTACCATTGTTTTTGAACTATCCATTCAGCACATTGAATGGGTCATCAAGGGATGGGAAGATGGAGTCGGAATTGTTTTTGAGACATTTTGGACGTTTGAATATATGAAAAGCATGAGGCTGGTTGAAAGCGACAAGTACGTACTCTGACCGTCTGGTTATTTCTCTTCCAACCCCATCTAGGTTGGAGACTTCGATCTCGTCTTTGGACAAGGGGCGCATGCTCCTCGACTGCCTCCTCCAGCTTGTTGCCATTGGCATCACCAAAGACATCTTCGAAGACGATGTCTTGCATATGATAGCCAACAAAGCGAACCTCCCCGCCAGGCTTCCCTATACGCTCAAGATAAAGGATCATGCTCGCGAACGGCCCATCTTCACCCAGGCTCGTAACCGAGCCGTAGGATTCACCGCCCCTGTCGCCGACCCCGTTTTCAATATATCTCTGCCATCCACATCACCTTCACCCTCTATCAGCAGCGCTGAACGCGCTTGAAATGTCAGGAGCAGGCGAGCCGATAAACAGAGAGCCAAGCAAGACAAGGACGACGAAAATATCTGGCCAACTTTTGTGCCATATCGGTCAAGTCGATGGAAGCGATGATGACCAAAATTCTGGCTAGAAAAGTGCGTCTGTCATTTATGTGCTAATTACTCGGCTGATGTGTCATTTAGATTTTTCAATGCGATCATTCCGCCACGCTTTCGCCGCCCATATGCTGGGTCGAGTCTCTGATCCCCACCTCAAACATCTCATGGGCCATAGGTTCAACACCAACCTTATCGCAACAACCTACCGACAATCCACTCGACCTGTTGACCACACGGCGGCTCATTTCGACACACCATGGGATCTGTCCCTCGTCCACGCACACTCATCTGTTGCCTGGGGCAGAGAGGAGAGCGAGCTCGTTGTGGACCAGGACACCATTATGCAGAGTTCCGAGATGCAGACATACCTCAATGTCATGGAAAAGGCAGAAGTGGCTGTTCGTGACTAGTTCAACTGCTCATCGTTGGAGGTTCCACCCGAGGTATGAGCTTCATGCCACACATGTTCTCATGTTTGACCGTATCCTTAGAATTTCGGCGATCCTTTGCTGACGGCCTCTCTGGACGCCTGAGCAGATGTTATGAGGCAATGTCAGGAACCAGCATGTGTAGGTGTTCGTCAACTCGCTATCTTTTTTTCTCGCCTGATCTTTTGGCCAGAAACGCCCAACCCGATCCAACTCTGCCATGTCGATGGCCTCTGATTCAGGGTCGACCATGTCGACCACCTCGCACCGGCCCCCTAGTTGCTCCTCGGTCGGCTCAGCAATGTCAACCGCCTCTCATCGTCAGTCCTCCGTTAAAGCCCACGTTGCCACTGCTGTCCCAGCCCTTGTTGACGAGCAGCCTGTCATCAGTGATATCATGCAGGATATTCTCGGTACCCTCGATTCGATGGATCTCAATCAACCCTTCCTACTCAAAATCAATCACGATTTCGAAAACCCTCGTTACTGGGTGACCCGCTCTCGCCCGACCCTGGCGTTCTGCTCTTGTTTGATTTATTAACCCCTCATGCCGTTCCACTGTCAAGTTTGAAGGGCCATGGTTCCAGACAAAGCTGACAGTCTCCCCACGAAGCCCATGCTCACCAGGCAGTCTTCGAATGGACCATGCCCACCATACGCACGTCCAAACCTACCATCCTTCAGATTGTGTCCTGGATTCCGCTATGGCACGTCCTAATAATTGGCCAGTGTCCATTCAAATGCGCTGTAGCACTTGAATTCATTCAAAATGTCCTGTGTGCTCCATGTTGCTATAGGATTTTGATGCAGATCAACTGGAAAGTACAGATCTGTCTCTATTTTCAATGACCTCATTGCTCGTCTTCTCCTAGCAATTCAAAGGGCTCGACGCTGATGACAACTGGTCCGGAGAAACACCTGA
Source organism: Galerina marginata (assembly GCA_023014335.1). Lineage (NCBI taxonomy): Eukaryota > Fungi > Basidiomycota > Agaricomycetes > Agaricales > Galerinaceae > Galerina > Galerina marginata. The sequence continues at coordinate 1,824,135 of JAECYW010000009.1, read as the reverse complement.
AGACTGAGATGGATGGCCAAGTCTCTTCCGTAGCAACTTTGCGGACCCATCAGCAACCCACTCCGCCTCTCCCAACTGGCTAAATCTCATCAGCAACGCGAACACCCACCTCTCCACCCATCCGATGTTCACAAATGATATTGATGTTTATGATCACGATGCTGTACGGCGCCGTCCAGCCTTTTGTCGTCATTGTGGCGCGGTTCATTTTGGGGTTGGGTATGTGGTGTACAAGCACAAGCTGTTCTTCGGTGCATCCTATCCCATTCTCACCTACTATATCCACTCATTCCCTTTCCAGTTTTCTACAAGCCATATAAATCTTAAGGCCAAGCTCATCCAATCACCTTTATCTGCCTCATCTAGGGCATCATCATCTTCTGCAGCTCAACCGCTGGGTAAGTATGTGGCATCGAGCTTAGTGTTTGGGGTGCAGCGCAGATAGGAGGTGACTGATGTGCTGCTCTTAAGGGCGTGACATCTGGTTATTTAGTCGCAAAGGTCAGCCCAATCTACCTGGGTTTTGCTGAGGGAAAGACTGATTTTTTTTTTCTGAACCAGCAATCTTAACAGGAGGGGATATGTGCAGGGTGATAATAACTTGATACTAACAGTCACTATGTAGCTTTAGAAGATGAGCAGACAGACTCTGTATGTCAATTTGTCTTGTGTGCAGGCTGCTTATCTGACCATGTTGCCCTAGTTGCAACCACTGGTGGAAAACTGGTATGGTGGAGTTTTGAAGTAGGTATTTATTATATCTTGTCTAGATGCATGGCTCATTTTTTGTCAGTGCTTCTGTTGTGCCTGTACTTCATAAGATTAGATATGCACTACAAATATATGATGTGATTATTTTACAACTGACTATTGCCTATGTCATCACCTTTTATAAGCTCTTGGTTTACAAATACTGTCCTTGTATAATCCCCACTTCTGTCAATGATACCCCATGCATTTCGGGTCTTTACTCTTCCCACTACACTGGATATTGCCCTCAAATCTGTTACAATCTGCGTGGTAGTGGTCCGATACATAGCCAATTGCTTTGAAGCATCTTCTCCATTTGTTTTGCATGGAGTGATTACTGCCAAAAGCCTTGTCTCTCCCCGTATTTCACACCAGAATTCTTCATCTGGGACTTGCAGTTCTAGAATCATATCCAACCTTCCATAAAAAATCACCCTTGACTTTTTATTTTTGGCATCTATGACTTCCAGCTCATACTGGCAAGTAGTATTCTGTCAGTAATCTGGGGGTTCAGGAAATATGAAACACCTTACTCGCACAAATGACATGTTTCTCTCACTATTTGCAGATGAGGATGCACAATCACAACGAATTGAATCACCTCCATTTGCAATTCTAACCTTTCCCCATTGGCGTACTGCCATGCATGGCAGTTGTCTTCTAATTTCCGGCTCTCTCCTTCCTATAATGAGATAAAGGTATCTTGATATTTTTCCACAAAGGGATGGGTCCAAAGGAAAGCCTCTAAAAGAAGGTGGCCGAAGAATAGAATTAGGATCTGAGTAGTAGTGAAGATCAGTTGTGTCCATGCATATTTGAATTAGAACTGTCTTACATATTGGAAAGATTTTTTCACTTCTATGGCAGCTTTGCGGGGTGCTCTTCTCTAGGTCATAGTATATTTCAATCTGGTCCAAATATGCCTTGTGGAGGACACGATTGTTGAGGTTTGCCCAAGGGCTAACTTTTGATCGTAAGCCACTCTGCAAGTAGCCACAGTAACGTTCCATCCAGAAAGTCCAAGTTGTCCACACTGGCCCACAAAACCTAATGTTATCACAAACGTGGAGCAAACCATGAATAGTCAGAACACATGTGGACAAACGCTCAGTGTTGTATTGATAATAAATTCTAAAAAAACCAACATGTGAGCTTGAAGTTTGATTTAACCAGAAGAACCAACCTTTCATAATCTTCAACCCATTTGACAATCTTCTCTTCCAAGTCACTGACCTGGGAGTAGGTGAGTGTAAATTGTGTGGCTGTCTTCATGATGTTGACAAGACTGCTGAAGTGCTTGTAGTAAATGGGCTTCATCCGGCCTTTGAGGAGTATAGGAGCAATGAACATAAACCAAAAGGACCAGCCTTCTGCATTGAGATTGACACGGTTATTATATGGATTCCCCAATGCCCTGACAAATGCTGCAGGGATATCTGGTACAGCAGCTGCAGTTTCATCTGCAATCTGCTTCCAGACTGCATCTGGTATGATGAAATCCTCTGTGCCTGAATCCAGCCCTTTGTATCGTCCCATCCAGAGATCAACAAGATTCTGGATAATGTTCTCCAGCATAAGATGCATGTAATCCCAAGGTGAGCCTCTGGCATAGTCAATTGAGCCAACTCGCTGGAGAGCAGGCATTCCCTTGATTCCACATTGCATAGCTATTTCATTCTGTTTCTTCTTGGTTGATGCATTGGAAATTTTTTCTGTCACATTGTCCCAGTGAATATGTTGGCGAAGAGGAAGGTCACGGGGATCCCAAGTGTTTAATGCTGGTAGAGGTCGAGCTAAAGGGACATAATATGTTCGGTCAGATGACATGACAGCAGTGATTTGGCAGGAGCGACAAGGGCATTTTCCATTATGTCCCTTGATGTTAAGAAACTTTTCCATAGCTATGATGTCACCCAAGGGAAACATATTGTAGGCCCGTAGTTCAAAGTATTTCTTGGTTCGACAGTCAAAGGTTTTGACCCCTCTAGCCAAATCAACACATTCTTCATCAAGAGGGTGCAGGAAGGTGTCCAGACGTTTGGGTCCCTTTGGACCTGGGATGACACCAAGACAAATGACTCGACCCATGGCTGTTCTGATTTCGGGGGGTAAATTATAGAGTTGGATGAGAATAGGTGTTGCAGATGGCCCTCCTCTCCTGCGTTTAAACAAAAGATAACCATCCAAGCTGGTTGCAAATGCAATATCTGTATCCTGGGAGAAGTAACAGTAAGACATTTCTTTTCCATCAATTGTGACTTTCTGTTGACGTAGATTGTGATAATGTTCACCATCAAACACATCACTTATTGTGTGTTCCTGGCTATCTTCATCATCATCATCGTCTGAGTCTGGAATAATCAAGGGAGGGAGTTCTGTGTCATAAGTTGCTGGAGCCTGAGCAGTAGTTTTCTTTGACCATTTTGTGTATTCACTGCGATAATTGAGCTCATCAGCAGTTTTGACATTTGAAAAATATTTCTGTAGTCGAGGAGTAAGCGGGAGGTAGCAGAACACTCGTCGAGGTTGATGATTGGCTGAGTATCGTTGCTCTCCGCATAGTGGACAGGTTTTGTTGTTTTCATAGTTAGATGTGTATGCAATGCAGGTGTTGACACAGCAGTCAATCCACTTTGGAACAACTCCTGAGAGGATTGCAATTTTATGAACAATCACATATAAGGAGCTGATATCAAGCCGATCACGAAAAGCATCACGCATTTGTTCAAATGCAGCTCTTGGCATATTTGCAACCATCTTGAGCTTAAATGCACTAATGTCATCTAAATCCTGTTGTGAGAGTTCTTCCTTCCCTACTTTATGTATTAGACAAGAAAATTTATAAGAGAGTTTCATTCTTACGATTGGCCCAAAGTTCTGCATATTCTTCATCATCCAAGATTTCTTCCAATTTTTGCAACTTTTCTCCATCAGAAAGATTTGAATTTGCCTCAATTTCGGCTTCCTCATTGTAGGTGTTCCAATCATCAAATCCTGAATCATCTGAGCTGTAGCCATCACAGGTGTTGAAGTCAGATTCATCCAGTTCGGTGTTGCAATTCTGGAGCCCAAAGTAGGATTCCTGAACAATATCATCAGAGACAGTGGCGATAAATTTGACTTGATCATCATTTCCACAGGTGGCTTGGTCTGGGATGAAATCAATTCCTGTAGAACTTGAAGAGTAGCTGTTCATGGACAAAGTATCATCATTCCTAGTAATTCATGATTCCTGATAAATATTTTTATTTGCAACAGGCTCACAAATACATACATAGCATAGTCAGAGTCATGCTCGGCAACCATACCAGCCCCACTAGGTGTACGGTGTGATTTGGGTTTAGGAAATGGAAGGTTGAGTGTTTTGTAATGACGTTTTCGAGACTGCAGAGTGAGCTTCTTGTGACAGAAAGGCGTGCAAAAGCAGAAGTCTTTGCATTCTTGGCGAGATTTTTTGAGCAGCCGGCTTGTTTTTTTATGTTGTCGCTTTGAGGAAAGCTTGATAGTTGATCTATCCATCCAGATTGCAAGGGAGGTATCAAAAAGGGCTTATTCAAATTGCAGTTTGGTCAAAGCGAACTTGACTTCATCCGCTGGTAATTTCGAACTCCCGTTCGCACGATCACACCTACTTGTTCAGCATGTATTACAATGATGAACATACTCTCTAAGCCATCGCCGTCGTAAGTCTCGATGTCATAACAGCCACTATCACATTACTCATTGACGCAGCGTATAATGACCGCAACTTTTTCGGACTCCGTATTGACTGGCAGTGGCGCCGAACGGTCCTAACGACAGGCGCTAATCCCTACCATGATCCATTCGTCCGATGGACAAGTCAACAAACTGTACAAGCTCGGCAAGATCAAATTCGGAGAGCGGTATACTATCTACAGCCCAAAGGATGGTCAACCTTGTATGGATCACGACCGTCAAGATTCAGACTACGGGAATACACTGCTGTCAAGATGGAAGTCGCGGAATGGAGCCATGCAGCGGAAGAAGTGGTTGGAATAAGGCTGGTAGCAGAACAGGTAGCAGAACACTTTATTGGTTGCTTCTACTCTTCACCCAGAAACTATGTACGTATGGTCCCTCTCATCTCCCATTTCAAGACTTAGGATTTTTTTAGATACGGTCAAACAAACTACTTGGTCGGAACTAGCATCAAGTACGGAATCTTTGCAGCCAACGACAAGGAAGCATACCTGTGCACCCTGCGAGCTACCTGCAACATGTTCTTCCAGGTGGGATCGCCCTTCAATGGCACATCGAACAGCTGCAGAGATTAAAGGCTCCAAGGTTGTCGGCACAAAGATCAGCGCACCATTTGCCATCTACCCCCCAGATGTACGTCCTACCCATGGACAACGTCCTCGCCACTAAAGTATCGGCATTGTCAACTCCGTACCTTCCGACTCGCCAGACAACTTCCAGGCCGTCACCTATCTGCACAAGAAGCCCTAGTTCCATAAGATCCTAAGCTGCCATCGGCCCCGTGCCTGTCATTTCCACATCGACATACGGCGAGATGACTGCGCCTGCTGTGGTCAAGCAGTTAAAGACCCAGTTGCGAAGCGACTTGCAGAGGCCATGGAAATTGCGCACAGGGTGGGGTACTACAACGGCACGATGTTGGTTGGCGAGTACAAGGGGTAGAGCGTGCAAGCTGCGAAGCAAAAAGTCCGCGAGGACATGATTAAGGCCGGTCTGGCCTTTGCGTATGCGAAGCCCGAAGGCCTTCTCATTTTGCGCCGTGTGATGGGTGTGTTGTTGCGCCCATGGACCAATGGTATCTGGATTGCGCTGAAGCTTCTTGGAAGGAGCAGACTCAAGGGTACGCTGTTGTCGTTCAACGAGATTCGTCATGAAATTTCTAATCTGTGTCCGCTATAGCTTGTTGGCGAGGATGAACATTTACTCCAAAGAAATTCGGCACGCTTTTTGAGAAACTTGTGGATTGGTTGAATCAATAGGCTTTTGCACGTACCTATGGACTGGGCTCAGTCTTGCCTTGGGATCCGCAATTCCTCGTTGAATCACATTGTTACCCAATCATTGCACGGTATGGATGATTAAATTGTGAATTAATTATAGGCATTGAATCCTTTATTACCAACAGATCCGTAACGTAGCTTGTTCAGTGTTCGAAAATTGCCATTGATAAAGGCAGCCTGTTCGAACATGTTTCGAAAATGTTTCGAACACAAATTCAACAGGTTGATTCCCATGCCCCTGATTCTCATTGGTTTTGTTTGATTTTTTTTTGAACACTGTTCGATCAAAAAAACCCTTGGCTTATCTGCAGATTAATAGAGTCACTTAATTTACTTCTTTATGGCTATCTGCAGAAATAAGCATCATTAGGTAGGGTGTAATCTGTAAACTGGAATTAGCTCATACGAGTCACTTAATTTACTTCTTTATTGGAGGCAATCATAGACACGTATTGATTAAGTGACTACTAACATTTGGAAATACTAGGTTAATTGACTGTAGAGATATTGTCATTGCGTCAACAGCAGTGGAAAATATGCGTTAACGATGACGGAGGTAAGGTAGAGCCGTGTGGACAGCGGAGAACGCGGTGAGATCACGGTTGACGACGGTAAAAGAGGGCGTCCGTGTTGTCAATGGTTGCGTGATCAGCTGTGAAGGAGGTGGGGGTGCTCAACCACTGTGCGTGTGAAGCGTCAACCGGACACGGCACTCGTGTTGACAGCGGTGAATGGCGGCAACAGCGCGCGCCAATCCTGTCGACAATAGATGTAGGGCAGGACTACATTATGTAAAGGTAGTTAGGCTGCGAGTCGTGCCAACGACGGCGGTTAGTGGAGTAGCTGTAGCAGTGAGTGACGGCGCAGGCGATGAATGGTTATTGTTCGGGACAGTGACGAAGGGGCGGCAGATGAGCCTGTGGGCCGGCTACTAGTAATAAGTCGGCGATGGTGGAGGACAAAAGAAGGCGAAACGAGTCATTTAGACTCGTTTCGTGACGCACCTCGTGGGTCTTCCTCGCTCCGCCTCTGCCTACCCAAATCCATTGGAACGTCGGCCAATAGCCCTAGAAGAAGAGGGGCGCTCGAGGTAGTTGGGCGCGTTCATTCACACCTTCGGGGATGAATGAATTGGGCTGGAGGGCTGGCGCTGGTCAGCATGGCGGTCACCAAGGACAACAGCGGGAAGTGTCCAGGGTGGTGGTTAAGTCATGCGGAGATGAGCACGGCGTGGGCTTCCTGAGGGAGTCAGGACATCCGAGTCCTAGCGGCACGGTCAACAAGGAGTTTAGGTTGGTACGAGTGGGACTAGGGACAGCTTACTTCACATGCCATGCCAGCGTTGAAGCCTGAAAGTATAGAGAAAAACTTAAAGTAAAGAGGTTAGTACAACATATAGAGTAAAGGGTAGAAATGCGTACCGATAACCAGAACGTGACGAGGCAAGACAAAGAGGGGAGCATGAACGAAAAAGACAAAGTGATTGTTGCCGAGTAGCAGTTTCGAACGCGTATCGATCAGTATCGATCACAGCTGCCATGACTAAACTAGAAATAAAGTCTCACCAGTGTCCGAGACAACGCTATCTCCGCCAACGCCGCTGATGCTTCTAAAAATGTCTCGACAAGTTCAACCACTATCTACATTTTCGAACATGATCAGTGCTTGAACATGTTCGAACACTGATCGAACACCCTCCCTTTGCCAATGGCCCTGTTCGAACATGAACAAAACTGTTACTGCAGATCCTAGTATCCACGGCAGCAAACCAGGACCTCTGGGCATCACGCCTGAACAGATGACAGACAAGATCTGGGAATACATCTACAGCAAGGGCCCATTCCCTGAGCCATCACCCATGGCTCGCGAAAAAGCCGATGCTCTGCGACACGAGTACGAATACTTCTACCCCTTCGACATACGCTCGTCCGCGAAGTACCTTGGCCCAAATCATTCGACATTTAATATTCGTTTTGGACAATCATTGTTCTCTGAGGACAAGTGGCCCCTGAGTATGCGCACTAACGGACATCTGTTGTGAATGGGAGAAAGAGGTCCAAGGGCACGGGCAACTCGCTGACTTTGTGGGAGGGGATCGAGAAGTTTGTTTTCGTCTTCGTCGATGATGGTCATGAACTGTCTTTCTTCCGTAGGATATAGTCAAGGACCAAGCGAACCTCTACCACGGCCCCGAAACTACCACGATAATGTTTTCGAACAGGAAGTCAATAAATCAACCAACTTACATAGAGCCACTATGAAGCGTGAGCATTATTCCTTATTCCTCACTTCAGACTGCTCACAAGCTGAAATCATCGTACAGAACGAACTACAAGGATGCCATGAAATTCGGTTCTTAGTCTACGACTTCCAAAGCGCACGCGACTGGTGTCATGAAGTAATGGCAGACGTTAGCATGCACATTGACCTTGCCCTGTACTGTACACGGAATGCGGCCTTGCCAGTCACCCTCGTGGCTCCGCACTTCGCCGTGGAGCTCGTTCTCCAACAGCCCAAGTCTGCAGCTGGCGCTTTTGGCCCACACCAAGCACCATCCATCCATTTGCTTGTCATGTTTGCTCTATAAATGACTCAAGAAGCACGTCAGTAAGTGATTCAGTAATAGTTCTTCCATTTTTAACTATCTTTGTGCCTTTCCTAGATTTTTATCCCTCGACGCGACGCGCAATCTGATTAGTCAGTGGAGGCGTCCGGAATATCTGGAGTCTTTCTGAGGGCAATCCACTAGGTACATCATCTGACGACCTTCTATTCCTTGCTAACCGCCATTCGAGGTCCAAGAATGTAGCCTAACCCAACCACCATTCATCCCAATGCGGCTACTAGCTCCTTGGTGTTGCTTCAGCCTGCACCAACCAACAGCGGTCATCAACACGACACATACCTCAAGAATCTACATTCTACCTGCTCCCCATGCATCACTCAATCACGATCTGCGGCGACAGGCCGCTGCTTGTATACCCAAGGCTCATCCACAGGAACGGTGAGAAACGGTGACAGCCTTTGCGCTGCTGAAGAATGTACTAGGTTGCTATCACCTCATATCACGCCGCTTTTTCCACTTCCCTGTTACAGGCATCCTACGTCGTCGACTGTTGTCCAGTGTCAATGTAGTCGATGCAGCCTCACCTCCTCTACCTCCTTAACACATTTTGAGTGATACCGCCTATATCTTGTACCTTCTTACTGCCAACATGGTGGCTTAGTGGAGCCTCGCGGCCTCCGCCATCACCAGTGCCGGCCTGCCATCTGCCCCTTCCTTTACCATTATCTAGTTCATCTACCCACTATCCCGGTTATCGAGGTGGCCATGCCATCCACCTCATCAAACTTTTTCAACACCAGGAGAGTCCTACATCCGCCTCACACCTCTGTGTTGCCCACCTTTTCAAATAGCATCAACCAGATCAAGCCGCACCTCCCACTTCGTTTGGCATCTCCTGAGCTAATGCAGCTCCATCGGATTGCCACCTTTGCTCCCTCTGCCCGCGCCTACGTTCCGCCTCACTTCCTGGTCTACTATCGTCTTCCCTCTAAATGGTTAGCGCTACTTTCGGTGTCTACGCGCCTATTTCTACGTACTGTGTGGAATCATGGTAAGGCTTTCTTTAGCCGATGTTGAGGAACCTTGCTTTTTCACAGTGCCTGCTCCCACAACTCCTCAATTTCCTGCATCTAGATTGGCCATTACGGTCGTGTTTTAGTTTGTGCGTAATACCTGTAGTACGATCAGGACATCTGTTCTCTTCTTTTTTTCTCTGTCCTAGTGAAGTACGTCCACTTGGCATTCTTTTCCCAGCATCTATTTGTATTCAAGTTGGTTTATGTCCCTTTGTCTGCGGGTGTTTCCTCATATCATTGTCCTTCCTTCATGTAAACATGGGATGTATACTGGGCACATTGCGCCTCCCAAGTATGAAGTCACCTCCATGCTTATTTTTATTGTTTCCTGACTCCTTGCTCTGCTCATCCAAGACAGTGAAACACCGCTTTGTGATGCTGAGCAAACGCCAATGCTTTTTGTTATAGGTACATGAAGGAGACGAATGGAAGAACAACAATTTGTCTTGTGGACAACCACGAAATTTTGAAGTTGGAACTGTCAGCACTGTTTGGTGTTCCAAAGTGGCAAAATAAGCTGCCAACGAAACACCATTCAGGGTCTCCACTACATATTCCTGTCTAAATCAAGAAATTCACGTATCACCATCACAAATTCCAGTTCTGGCTTCCCACAGTGTAGGCGCCGCCTAAAGTTTCATCAGAAGGCGAGCTACATGGCTCTGGAACTGGAACTAGTAGGTAATAGCTGGTAGTTGCGTTGCACATGAACACCCCCTTCGACCCCTTTTCTCGATACGTGCGCTCTAGGTTAGATCCAGAGAAAAGCACGAATTTTACTCAGCGGGGGACGACCAACATTTCCGAAAAGGGATAACCGGTAAGCTTACATTGCCGAGGCAGTTACCCCGGAAAATCCATGTCATTATCATACTTATAGGCAACTTGCAGACTTGTGAATCATCTAAGCCCACAATTGCTTGCGTTCTGGGACCCAGGAACGTCTGGTTCACCTCAAGGAAGCGTATTTTCGTCAAGTTCGCCAATTGCCGTTACCCGATGGCACCTCAACGGCGTCTTAATCAGCTCTTGAGCGAACTGAAGGCAGCACCGGAGCCGGTTGGAACCTTAAGGCTGGGGGATATCAGCTACGAGGTTCCTGCATCACTTTCACCATCGCGGTTGACCCGTTTATCGAACCTGCTGGACGTAAATGATCCTGTAAACCTGGACAACCTCCACTTCATACTCCAGAAGTACTTGCTCGGACAGGACGTATTTCTCGTTTCACAACCGGGACCTTATGCAAGGAGGCTGGCTTTAACATTTGCCAGGTATTTTTCTCTACTTGTTCTCTATGCAATACGTTCTTATAGCATTTTCCGTAGCCTCATTAACGCAGAGTATGAGTACATTGCTCTCCACCGAGACGTAGGAGAGACGGAACTGAAGCAGGTACGGTCACTCGAAAACCGTGTTATTTGATAGAGGCTGATGCCAGCGACAGGGAAGGGAGATCAGAAAGGGAGGAAATCTTGTATATGTGGATAGTCCCGCCGTCAACGCCGTCAAACACGGTCGGTTGCTCATATTAGAGGGTATAGAAAAGGCAGAGCGTGGTATAATGCCCGTAAGTAGACAAACTCTGACCTCGATCTGTCTATTGACTTTTGTCAGGTTCTTAATAATCTGCTCGAGAATCGAGAGATGAACTTAGATGACGGTACCCATATCATACACCCACACCGATATGCCCAACTTGCAACAGCGGATACAGAGCAAGGCAAGGTGTTTATACCCGCACACAAGAACTTCCGTGTTATTGCAATCGCTGCACCGGTGCCTCCATATCCTGGATACCCACTCGACCCACCATTCCGTAGCCGTTTTCAGGCAAGATTCGTGGACCCTGTCGGCTCCTTACTTTCCCTCACCAACAGTTCTTCAAAGTCGATTCCCCTCTTCGACAAGCTGAGGGACCTTATTCTATCAACACAATTCGCCAGCGAGTCGCGGAGTGCTCTCGAAGTAATCTCGAAGACATCTTTGCCACCATTCCCCCAAACTGCTCTAACGAAGCTGCGTAGCCTGGTCGAGAACTTCCCTCCTCCCGAACAGCTATCTCCTGCCCAGCTTGCTCGCCTTTTCCTTACAATACACCCCGGGTTGATACACGCGCCTTTCCAAGCATGGGCCATCCTCAGTCGGCAAACTGAAGAGAGTGACCTTGGAGAGCTTGGTAGTCCTTCCATCGCTTCCATCGACGAGAATATTGGTCTTTTTGGATACCGTATAGCAGAAATCCGTCGGATCAGTGATACCAACGTGCAACTCGTTTTCAACCCACCACCTGGGCTTGAGCCCGTCACGCTCACAGCTCAAGCTGGCACAAAACAATTGCGTGCTTTCCCTTTCACCGACAAGCTGGAATTCTACCCTACTACGAGATTCATGGGTCTCTTGACCAGCTTCCTGCAAGCCCATGCTCTTGGCTGGGATATCTCCTTGATACCTCCGGCTTCTCCATCAACCGCGTCAGCTTCAACAACCACTCTCGTTCGAGTATTTGGTCAGATCCTTGGATACGATTCTGAAGTCATCCACGTTTACAAGGAGTTGGGTGGCAGAGAGCTGGTCATGCGTCGGAAGATCGAAGATGGTGGTGCAACAACCTGGGAGCCGAGGTACCTTTTATCATGATATAGCTTGTTCAAACCTTATGCTGATCTGTTTTTTTCTAGTCCTCTAATTGAAGGGGCATGGGCTGGCCGGCTTTTACATCTATCGGGATTGGACGTCATGGGTTCGACTGCTGGCTCATTATCTCGCATTGTCCAAGATCGAGAAACCGAACTCTGGGAAAGTAAGCGCATTGTTGGGGATGCTACGGCAGAAGAGGTCAGCTTACAGCCGTCTTATGTTTAAGCCATTAACGCTGTGATGCACAGATCAAATCTGGCGAACTTTCGGTCGCGCATCTCTCCTTTCGCATCATTAGTACGGCTTCCAAGTCGCTACTCCTGAAGGACTGGTTATCCGATGAACACGCCAATATGTTTTTCTCAGTTCCAAGTCAGCCAATGGATGCGAAAGAAGAATCTGCAATCCTCCTTGCAACAGGCTGTCCTCAAGGGCTCGTCGACATCCTTCTTGTGTTTGCTGAAAAATACCGCGCTAGCATGTCCGCAGACAATGTTCTCAAAAACAGAAAACTCGGCACTCGGTCGCTTGTCAGAATTTCCAGGAGATTAGCTTTGTATCCTCAGGATACCGACCTTCGGGCCATAATTTACCGGTCCTTGTTGGCAGAGTTCTTGCCCGCTACAGAAAAGATGAACCTCAACACTTTGTTGGAAGATTCAAATATTTTCAAGACGACAGCTCCTGTGCGTTGTACCAGCCTACGGCTTAACCATTCAAACTGAATTTGAACCCTCCTTAGTTCAACCCAAGCCCGTACCTGGACGGCAAAACACTTGTTTTCCCAGCGCCGAGCAGCACTGGAGGAGAGACACTTCCCACATCGATTCCACTTTTCGACCCAGCTCAAGATCCTGAGGGTTTTGCTTCTCATGTACCACACATGGACCATTTCTACGACAATAGTCTTCAAACTGGTCTCATGCGGGATATTGCCCTGGACCTTGAAATTCTTGGGGAACATATTGTCTTGTTGGGAAATCAGGTTCGTCTTATCCAAGTGCTGGCTCTCAGTCTACTGAAACAGGTTTTGCATCAGGGTGTTGGAAAGAATAAGATCGTAGATAGGTAGGCTGCTGGCTTGCATTTGCCTCGATACGTAATTGACCCTCGACCTTTTTAGATTATGTCAAGTGAGGGCCTATAGTTCTCTGATTTCTTTTTGATGTCCTAATCCACTATACGAAGCTCATAGGCCGACCTCGAGAATACATTCAACTGCATCGCGATACAACGGTCAACCAACTCTTGTTCACGACCTCCCTGGAAGGTGGCATCATCAACTATAAGGATTCTCCACTTCTACGTGCAGTCAAATACGGCCGTGTCATTATCATCGACGAGGCCGACAAAGCACCAGAACATGTCGTTGCCATTTTCCGCAGTCTCGCTGGACAAGGGGAGATGACACTTTCCGATGGAAGGCGTGTCAGGCCTACATTGGAGAGGGAAGGCGACATTGTTGTGCACCCTAACTTCAGGCTCATTCTCTTGGCCAACCGTCCTGGCTATCGTACGTGCTCTTTGGATTTGAAAAGGATGACAGGTTGATAACTGTTCATCAGCTTTCCTCGGTAATCATTTCCTTCAAGTTCTTGGAGAGAATTTTAGTGCCCACTCGGTATCAAATCCTGACCAAGAGTCCGAGCGAAATCTCATTGGGCAACTTGCGCCGGACTTGGACAAAGATTTGATTCTTAGACTTGTTGGTGCGTTCCATGACCTACGGAAGGGATACGAAAATGGAGTCTTGAACTATCCTTATTCATTACGAGGTAGGTTTCAAATTTCTTCTCTGCCTTTGTGTTCGGTGCTGATTCGTTATTGATCTAGAACTAATCAGTCTCGTGCGACACATGAAGGCATACCCCTCTGATTCGTTGGGCGACGCATTGAGAAACGTCTTTGACTTCGATGTCTATAAGCCGGAGACTATTGACAAACTTTCTGAGATCCTTATTCACCATGGGTTCGTGGCCTATCCTTAGCAATCGCTTGCGTTATTTGCTCACTGTAATTTCAGGCTGCAGGTCCCTCATCTCGGCTTGGATGCCGCTAGAGAGGCTGCTAAGAAGAAAGTTCAGGATGTCCATTTTGAGCCTAAGAAAACCGACCTCGACCAGCCCAAGGAGGGTGAACACGATGACAAACAGCACTCAGGTGGCAACAGGTGGGCTGGCGGTGTAAGCATCATATTTAGTTGTTTTCTTATTTCACATAGTCTGATGTCGAACCTAGACTGGTGGAAGAGATACTGCTGGTATGGGAGGACGAGGAGGATACAAACGCCTGTACAAGGGAGGAGATATCAAGCAGGTAAATAACGCTGTCGTTTGTGAATGTCCGACTTCTGATGTCTTTCGTTGACAGGTCTCAGACGGACTGAAGCAGAATGTGCCAGATCATATTCGGGAGAAGGCGAGAGAAATGGCTCGTCAGGAACTCCAGCGTCGATTGGAAGAGCTTGACATGTCAGCTTCAGAGGCAAGAGGATATGGTCAGTTATTAAACGCTACTCAAGCGCACATGGCATCACTTCTCGATCTTCTTGAACGTAAGCTGATGAACAATGTTGTTATTCGACGTTGCTGAAGTCTTGGTTAGATCTCGCGGCGAAAGAGGAAGAACGAGTTTGGGTCAAGCGGCAGATTGATGGAGAATTGGATGATAGCCGCCTGACTGAGGGCTTGACAGGCGAATCTACCGTCTACAAACGCCGTGGCATGGAGAAGCCAGAACTTGGTCGGCCCCAGATCAAGTCAGTTTTTGTTAGAACCTGGTAATTTTGAAGCAGTGCTAATGACGGATGGCTCACAATAGACCCAAGAGGATCAAGTTTATTTTCGATTTGAGTGCCTCGATGTTTGTCTTCCGTCCATCTGAATTTGTTTGACTGTGCTAATTCAATTACAGGTATCGCTTCCAGTATGATGGTCGTTTGCAGCGAAGCATGGAAACAGGTGCGCATTTTCTGTTGCGAACAGCGGGCCTAATTATCCAACATATTCCATCGCTAGCCGTGATGTTGATGGAGACATTTGACCGTCTTTCTCGCAAGGAGAAGTATGTTTGGGATGTGAGTGCAGTTTCGGGAATCGCAGCCGAGGACTGAACATTTTAACCCTCCTTTAAGATGTGTGGCCATGTATGTTTATATCTGCCTTTCGAGTTTCTAGAAGTTAACTACCTACGTAGTCAGGAGACGGTCCGGATATCACGTTGACGGAGGTGGATAAACCACCTCCTGAGATCAAGGACCGTTGGAAAGTCACTGAAAAGATGAACATGATCCCTCAGTACGCCTTCGCTGGAGACTTTACTGGTAAGTTTAAATTGTACGGAGCCGTTACCTTGTGGCCTCTCCGACCTCTTTTGACAGTTGAGGCAATCATCAAGGGTGTCAACGAAGTGGCCAAATATGACGCGGGTACGCCTTTCATGTTCTGAGTTTTGCGAAGCATACTGATGTGGTTGACCAGATGATTGGTTTGTGATTGCAATCACAGTAAACCTTTTTACCCTCCTCCATTTTTGCCACCTTCTGACCTCTCCACCAGGACGCCAACTTCGGTAGATACCAAATCACCCCTGAAGAGCTGACCAGAGCTATGAAACATAATCCGAAAGTCAACACTGCTTTGATCTGCATCGGCGAGGGTGCGGAGGCTTCCTGGTGAATCTAGCAAGTTGATTTAGTTCCCTTCAAAGCTGACCATTCCTATTATAGGATCACAAAGAGTCTACCCGGTCGTGGCTTTCGTGTTGCCAATACAGGCGACATTCCTAATGTTTTGCGGAGCATCTTGTCGACAATGGTGGACCGTTAATCGGAGCCATCATGACCTACACCTCTAAATAATCTTAGACTCTAGAATATTTATTTTTTATCACACTTTAACTATAGAGAATATCGCCCGAACTATTGTAATGATCTTTATAGGATCAACTCCAAGCTTGAAGCAGACTTGCAAGGAATCCCATTACATTTGCGTTGAAATGCCAGTGTAAATCAAGAGGTATGGGCCGGAAGAACCCGGCACACAGGGTAGGAGGGGGGGGGTCTGGCCGAGGCTTATTCCTGTTTTCGGACCTCCATATTTTGATTCAAAATATGATGTATGTGGGCCAATACGCAACTTATTCACTGCACTGCAGAACCAAGACTGGTTCTGAAGGCTCTCAACACCCGTATTTCTATGTTTGAGACCAATTTTAGCCCAGTACTGTGTAGGAGATTTTTGTCCCGCATACCTCTTGGTGTAAATACTTTGCGAAATGGCTGTGACTGCTGTATCGTGACCACATGACTTGAACTCTGACAACCTTTTGCAGTGTACTTAGTACTACTATCTACTACAGGACAATTGGCTCCTACAGATCGTGACTGGTCTTCATATACCGACCAGGTTTATCAACGGGGCTGTCTATCGTAGCAAAGCCCAGCCTCAGCAACTTACAGCAAGCAGGACCCTTGATTTTTGGCGAACACAGCAATGGCTTACTTCTTCGCGTCACCCATCGATGTAGACGTCAAATTAGAGGGAGAAGAACTCAGGAAACAGGTCGAGATAAAGTCGGAGAAGGAGAAGAATGTGTCGTGTCCGGTCTACTACGACGGCGATTCAGTCACTGGCCAGGTACGTCTAGCATCCTTCCGGCAGAAATGCCCTGTAACAAATCTTCCTATCAGGTAACCATACGTGTCCGCGACGGCAAGAAGACTACTCATGAGGGTATCAAAGTGGAGTTCGTTGGGAGCATAGGTGCGCCATTTGAGTCGGATGGATAAGCAATTGCTGAAGCCCCACCTTGGCCTGTAGAACTTTTCTATGACCGTGGGCACCACCATGAATTTCTGTCGCTATCCCAGGAACTCGCAGCACCCGGAGAGATGCGACAAGCTCAGACGTTTGATTTCAATTTCAAGAACGTGGAGAAACAATTCGAGAGTTACCAGGGTATCAATGTTAAACTAAGGTATGTGGTTCTCACTATTTCGTTTGTAGCGGACCCATTTTATGCATTATTCCAGGTATTTTATAAGGGTTTCGATTTCTCGGAGAATGGCCGACGTCTCAAAAGAGAAGGATATCTGGGTCCATTCATTCAGAATGCCTCCTGACAGCAACAATTCCATCAAGATGGAGGTCGGTATCGAGGACTGTCTGCATATTGAATTCGAGTACAACAAGTCCAAGTGAGTTTTCCAACATTACGACCTCTCTTGTGTCGTGCAACCACTGAAATCTGACAGGTACCACCTCAAGGATGTAATCGTCGGCAAAATTTATTTCCTCCTGGTGCGAATAAAGATCAAACATATGGAATTGTCCATCATCCGGCGTGAGACGACGGGATCACCACCCAACCAGTACAATGAGAGCGAGACGATCACCAAATTCGAAATAATGGATGGCGCCCCAGTACGAGGTGAATCCGTGTTGCACTTGCCCTGCGGAACTCTTAATTAATTAATGACTGTTTCCAAGGCGAAACAATACCTATTCGCGTATTCCTTGGCGGTTTCGATCTCACACCAACCTTCCGGGATGTCAATAAGAAATTTACGACCCGTTATTATCTGAATCTCGTGCTTATCGACGAGGAGAACAGACGGTATTTTAAACAGCAGGTATGTCGTATCTTATAATCGGAAGTCGTGCCGGTACTCAAAGGTTGTTTGAAGGAAATTACTATCTTTAGGATACCGGAAGTAAGTCGACATTTCTGACTGTTCGATCCAATACTTATTCTTCTTTCATTACTAGAACTGATGACTCATGAGCGCACTTACTGTATATTGTATATCTATCTTTATGCGACCTGGATGACTTTCTCCTGTATTCGCCAGTGAAGACCTAAATCCTGTGCATGCATCTGTAAGGTGGGATATACATTCTCCGTGGTATTAGGTTGGTCAAAAACAAGCCAACAAAATGAACAAATCCAAAAACAACATGACGGATACTGAAAGACGAACGAATGGCCCATGTTAATACTACAAAAGGGAAAAAAACAGTCATCGGATTAATATCAGAAATAATTGATATCCTGTCTCTTCTGCTTCACCCGCGCACTATCCTCTATACCAAGAACCTCAGAATCCCTCAACACGCCCTTTCCTCCCACTGCTACGGACTCTAGACTGCCGTACTCGATCTGCACCGCCCGGGGCATGGTCCCGTCCCTTGGCGGGATGGTGATAGGCTGTAAATACATGCTTCCTCGCGTAGGCCCAGCTTGAATAGGCGTAGGCGTCGACTTCTTCGGGGCCTTGCCCACACTCTTCACTCGCGAAGGTTGTTGAGGCGCTTTCGAGGAAGACGGCAACTCCCGTTTGAGCCAAGGAATGACGAGGTTGTCGATGCTCTTGCCCCGGTCATGCAAGTTCTGCAACGTATTCTCCCGCGCTGGCTGCTCGGCCTCGGCCTGTAACTGCGCAACGGACACGGACGCGCTGGTGTCCACCCACTCGGCGATCCTGCTGAGCTTCTCGTCTTTGGGTAAATATTTGCGCGGGGTCGTCGCGGTGGGAGTCACCTGCACCGGTATTGATGACTGCATAGGCCTGAACTGCCTGGACTTTCCGGTATCCAGAGCCATGCCGAGGTCGAGGAAAGGGTCGTCCGAGTCATTCGCTGGATCTGGGATAACTGCGAACTGCGAAAAGCCAGAAAGTCCGGTCGCTGGGGTGTTGTTTTCCGGGCTCTGTGGTACCCCAACTGGGCTCTTCCTTTGTGGAACCATACCCGGTACTTTGAGCGCTTCAAGTTTTGGTTTCTGTAAGGGAGCAGTGACAGGTTGTCCTGATAGCTTGCTGCGCGGGGTACCAGAAACTCTATATCCTCCGGGTTGAGATACTGGGACTTTTCCAGCCCGAACAGGAGACGAGGATATGGGCGGTGTAGAGACTTGACTAGGGGCGTTGCCCCACGTAACGTCGTCATCTACCTCCATGGCAGAAGCAGCCTCGGCACGCAGCCTCTCTGGTCCTTTGAATACAAGTTCTGAAGGCGAGCTGATAACTTGAGCCACCATGATGCCTGGTGGATAAGCCACGGTGGAAGGACTATCGTCTTCCCATGTATCTTCCATCTCTCTGTCTTCTGGAATATATTGGAAAGAAGGAGGACCTGGGAATTGGCCAGCAAGGTCGTGAACAGCTTGTAATGAATCCGGCATGCTCTTGACGCTCGTTATGGATTTGACTCGCGCAGCCGGTGAAGGTGAATAGTTGATAGTGGGTTCAGGGAAAGCCATGGCGGCCATTGTCTCGGGGGTAACATTGTGAACAGTCGTAGGCGCGTCGTTTATTATAGGGGCTTGGTCAGCCGAAGGAGTGCTGGTGATAGTAGCTTGGTAGATGCGCGCCTGCGCCGGTTTCTGAGAAAGTTTTTGTTGCGTGCCCGTGATGATCTCGAACGGACCATGGAGCGACGGTATGGAGTTCAGAGAATCGCGAGTACCATCTGAGGTGGCCTTTTGCTCCGAATGATGGAAGTTGGGCATAGGCGGCTGCAGCTCGACGGCCGACCTCTCAGGCTTCTCCGAGTCGAAATAGTAGCTCGACTGAGTGTACCGACTTTTGTCCGAGCTTTCGTACCAGGTGCTCTGCGGTCTGTTCTTCACCTTGTCCGCGATCTTCGCGGGGCTCGGGACGTTGAGGACGGAAAAGCGCATCTGCAGCTTGGGTGTGCCGCCTTTGTAGACGACCGTCACGAGTTTCTTGGACTCTTTCTCCTTGACGTCGGCAAAGTGGTCCATGCCAGGGAGGCCGGCTTTCAATGTCAAGAACGACTGACGATTGGACTGGGCGAGGCTTTTCCCCAGCTTCTCCTTTTCGTCGGAGATAAGGACAGCGTGTGTTGGCGCACGAGTGGTGGCGTGGAAGCCTGTTGCTGTAGGCGAAAGTTGGCGGAAGGTACTGAGGCGAGGGTTGGAAATGAATTGGCGAAGACGAGATTGTCGGAATTCCTGGCGGTTGTTTACTATCTCGCTGCGGACTGCTTGGAAGTCTTCGACCATATCGACGCTAAATTTTACAGTTGGATTATTAACGACCGGGTGAACAAAAATGTGATGGTTTTGACGCACCCCTTTACGATGCCAATGCATAGAAAAGCCCTCGAAAGCATCCTAAAAATCCTACGCGTGAGTGAAAGTCCAAATCCCCCGCCCGCAAATCCGACGACTGTGTCCAATGCACCAAGTTTAGCAGCACCGGATATCCATCCGATACCGTTTAGGAAATGTGCCTTGTCTGAGCCCTTGTTTTCGATCCGCCGCTGATGAAGGAGGACCTGGACGAGGCGAAAAAAAGCAAGGGAGAAAACCGCAGCTTGATACACTGTAAGTAAAGCGAGTGTCAAGCTGGTGAAAAAGGTCCAAAGTCCTTCTTGTTCCCTGCTTGTGAACCCGACACTGATCATGTAATTGCGTCCACTCTGGGTAGGAGTCTTGCCTAATTAAAAGAGAATGATGCTCAGGAATGAAATAGCCGGGCGTCTAACGAAATGAAAAGTGACTTACGTATCGTTACACCGATGAACGACGCAATCTCATTGAAAATGACGATGGCGGGGACGAAGATGACCAGTGTGAGGGTGGCGACATTCTGCAGGCGGTTGGGAAGAGTGTCTGCGAGGTCGCCCCTTGTAAAAAGAAAGAGAAAGAAAGTGTAACAAAAGATGGGGACAAAAGAGGCGACACCTAGCGTTACGGGAAAGGGGGGATTGCCGTAAGCTCAGGACTGCCGAGGAAGGTAGAGTTTACGCACCTATTCCGAGATCAAGGGCCCGAAATAGCGAAAGGTTGTTCTGTAAGGCGGGAATGATGCCAGACAGGAGTTCGACCATTACGAGGACGAAATATGTCCATCCTTCCGCTGTGATAAGCAAGTGTTTCCTACGACAAATTCTACATCAATACCACTAACTGTGATCAACAGCGCTGCTTTCCCGAGCAGGCGGGAATCAATGAAATACTCACCTCCCTCTGCCCCACTTTGCAAAAATCAATGAAGAAGTGAAAATGACCTCCAGTGCCGTAGGAATAACCAAAAGGATGTTTTCTAATTGTGTCAAGGAAGCGCAGCGTAGAATTGGAGCCGATGAGAGGCAAATGGATCCCATTTACTGCACCGATACTGTTGTTATTGGCGAAGTCGATGGGAATGCTGCTAATGTATTAGTCCGAGCCAGGAGTGCATCCTCAGATGTGGGTGTACGCGTTGTCCGACTGTCTTGCTCCTTGCTTGGTCACTGCTGGCCTGGACACTAAATCCGAGAAATTCCTGGGACAAAAGAAGGGGGAGGGGATGGGAGAAAAAGAATGGACTGCAGACTGGCTGCTGCAAGCGAATGACCCGCGCCTGTTGCGTGAAAAAGAAAGGGAAAAAGAAATAAAATGAACGAAGAAATGAGAAAGAAGGGACGGCGGACAGGCTCAGCGCTCAGCCTGAATTATTACAGATGGTTGCCAGACAGGGTGTTGTTCGGCCACGGTCCTCTCCTGGGCCGTATCATGGGAAGCTCATCATCCGGGACGGTTGCTATAGAACGACAACTGTTGCGACTCGCCGTATCCACACGCTGTGAGCCTCCCACAACGTGAGCACGCTTGGGATCAAGATTCTGTCAATGAAATGTTGACCATTAGACTCTGTTGGGCTTATACTACCTGACTGGGTGTTCCAAAGAACTGGGTTGGGGGTAGGAAATCGGCTGACGAAAGATACCAAGCCATTACGGTTACTCAGGTCTTTGGAAATGCGACTTTTTTTGACTGACGTCGTTTCCGCGGTGAACTAAGCAAAGGCCTGCCACCTTTCTCTCAGAAAACTGATGTGTAGAGTCTGCCAATGCCATACATGGGCGTAGTGGAGTAAATTACAATTCTTTCAGGGTTGCAGGAACCAGTGGCTGTGAAGAAGGTCAAAGTTACGTAACCATATTATTCTTAGGATCTGCCATTTTTTTTCTCTCACCTCTTCCCAACAGAGCTTCAGGAAAAAAGTACCCGAAGATCGCTCGTTATAGTCGACGACGACGACGATGGTGGTAAGTGACTGACGATCTCAACAATGCATTTTCCAGTTGACCAGCAATTTGACAGAAAATCTCAGTCCTTCAGCATGACCCTTCCGCGCACTTGCCGATGCGTCCTGGGGACCCGACACCGACGTCACGAAATTTAAACCCTCTCATGCACCCATTCGCGCGTGCACGAGAACGTACTCGCGCGTTGAACGCCGCAAAAATGGACCGCATGTTCGCCAAACCTTTTGTAGACAGTCTTGAAGGCCACATTGACGCCGTGGAGGTGCTATCTCGTCGGCCTGGGTCGCTAACGGCTGTGGCAAGTGGTAGCTGGGATGGAGGTATGTACGTGATCCCCCCAACGTATCCGAATCATGATCACTGACTGATACGATCCCACCGCACAGGAATCATCCTACATAATCTGTCCACACGAAAACCGATCATCAAAATTCCCCAGGCGCACAAAGGAAAGGTTTCTGGACTGTGCTTCTCTCCTGATGGAGGAGAGAGGCTGTTAAGCTGTGGTGTCGACCGTAATGTCAAGCTGTGGGCGGTGGGCGGCGACAGCAATACGGAAGTTGTAAGTCTTCGAACTTTGACGACCACAATCATTCTATCAGTTCTCCTTTGAGAACCAATTAGTTATCAGCCTGCCATACTTGTCCTTATTATTACGTCTTTTCTGATCTTTCCCTCTTAGCCTTTGAACGTCTTTCCTGGAAAAGCAGCATTCAAGTACGCATCAATCTATCCATGCTGCGATTTTTATACATACTCAGCGCTTCTATCCCCGTTCTTTCACCTCCAGCTCGATAGACCACCATCGCACAGATCCTCTTTTTGCCACCGCGTCGAATACAGTGCAGATATGGGACGAAACCAAGTACGTTAGTGTGGCCCTAAACCTGACCGCGAGCTAATTTGATGCAAAGGAGTGCACCTGTGTCAGATCTGACATTCCCAACATCAACGGAAACGATCACATCTGTCCGCTTCAACATGAGTGAATCATCCGTGCTCGCTAGTATCGGCACAGATAGGACATTCACATTATACGACATTCGAACAGGAAAGGCTGAACGGCGGGTGGTGATGCAGGTGTGTCTTCTGCTCTGCCGACCAACTCGCCAACCAGCCATGTTTATGATATTATGTAGATGCAAAGTAATGCACTGTCATGGTCGCCAATATTTCCTACGACGGTTCTCTTAGCCTCAGAGGATCACAATTTGTACACATTCGATATTCGACACCTGGATAGCCCAACCCAGATATACAAAGCCCATGTTGCGGCCGTCATGTCGTGTGATTGGAGCCCGACTGGACTGGAATTTGTCAGTGGTGGATGGGACCGGACCGTGAGGATCTGGCAAGAGGGCAGGGGACGGCAACCCGAGGTATATCATACAAAGCGGATGCAGAGGTGCGCTTTCCGTGCTTCCTCTTTATTTCGTATGTGATACTGATGACCTCGCTAGAGTATCCTCGTCCATCTACTCCGCGGATGCCCGTTTTGTTTTATCAGGTTCAGACGATGGAAACGTGCGGATATGGAAGGCCAAGGCGTCAGATAAGCTAGGTGTGATAACCGCACGCGAGCGAGCTGCGATGGAGTACAGAGAGAGCCTGAAAGAGAGGTGGAGAGTCGACAGCGAGGTCGACAGAGTTGCACGGTCCGTCCTTTTCTTCTTCCCGATACTCTCCAAAACTGATATCGTAGCGTTACAGGACGCGGCACCTACCGAAATCAGTGCATCAGACGTCGAAACTCAAAACCACGATGCTGGAGGCGAGGAGGGTCAAGGACGAGAGAAGAAGAAAACACACGCGAACTGGGGAGAGCAAACCCAAAGCAGAGAGGAAAAAGCTGGTTATTACGGAGCAGTCATGATTCCTCTTATTGTGGCTGTTGTCAATGGGACCTTGGTTTGGCTATCACCGTCACCCTTTACACCAGTCAACCCGTTTTGCTGTTGCTTGTTCACCAACAGTTGGTCGTATCATGGCTGGTGGAACCTCTATTTTTCCTGTGGCGCGGAGGCCGGCCAACACTGTTAGACAGCATGGCTCTGAGCCACAAATTAAGCACCCATGCCATGCCTCCGTATATCACCCTGTCGTCGTTGCAAGTTCAGTTCGTAGAATGTCAAACCATGTTGTATGCATTGCTATTTCATCTTAGAAAGGCCAATCCTACTCTTCCTTCAACCTGGAAGCATTGCGCGAACAGCGCTTTCTTGTTTGGATCGACTCGGACTCCACAGCAAAGTTGTGTAATTTTCAAGTACTGATCGATATCGGTCAACCCAAAATAATATGAAATTTGTCTAATCACGGACTCAAATGCAAAATCGAAACTAATATACAAATTGGAAGACGGTCGTGGTAGCGCTGATAGTGATGAATAGAAAACATTGAGCAGTGGCAACAGGTGTCCGCATAACGATGCAGGGAAGGATAATGTGCTGGAAGGGGTATTAATGAGCGTGATGGGCAAAGTAATCCGTGCGTATTAGGTTGTAAGGACCACATAAATGCGGTGTGAGAGAGAGTTGACTGGGGAAAAAGGAAGAGGGTTATACGAGAATCCACGGAAGGGGTATGTTGCGGAGTCGCGTTGTGGGGAGAGGATGTTTATGAAGGCAAGGGAAAGTGGGAGCGAGAAGATGGTGTCGCTTTTGGTTGGTAGTAAGGCCAATTAAGAGTACCCATGAAAAAATAAGGGTGTTAGCTGTACGATAGTTCAATGAGGTGTCATGCAAATAACGTGGAACAAAACTGGAAGTGGATATGCAAAGTTCGAAATGAGCTAGAGAGCAAAAGATATGCAATTAGAATGTGTGATGACGAGGAAAGAAATGGAAAACGCGTGGATGAGTGAATGAATGAATGATGATGTTGGAATGATGGAATAATTGCTTGGAAGAGATGAAAAGGTTCATGGGATAATGCAAATGAAAGATGTTTAGTATGCGACAATGAAAGCAAAACATGAAAGCTGAGGCATGTTAGATGTCAGAAGGCTGGTGAACGGATATGGAAAAGATGTCGAGCACATGGGAATCGCAGACGATGTGGGTAGGAATATCAAGGACGCAAAGGGGGCAGGGGTTAGCACGACACCAGAGGGGCTACTGCAGCTGGAGGCTCCGCGAAAATAGAATCAAGGGTTGGTCTCCGGTTGTCCTCGAATTCGTGCCTCGACAAAGGCCGCGTCGGGTAATCAAAACGGCGCGCATCCCGTTTCCGCATGCCCTCTCTCGGCAGGTCCATCGAGAGCGTGAATTCTTCGGTAGAATCAGGACCATAGTCACCGACGCGAGCTTGAACACCGAGCTCCAAATCCACTTCGATGTCGGTATAAATTCCAGGCGATGACGGGCGGGACTCCTTCAACTGAATGTTCATATCGGGGGAAGATGTACTCATTTTCAGGCGCAGCGCGGATTGTGTTTGGAGCTTTTTGGGAGGCGAGGCTGATACAGCGGAGGCGGAGATGGGCTGGCACAAGAGACTGTCCTTTGTCAATTCCTGTCGCGTTGTTTGGTGGTTTGCAGCATGGAAAGCGGCACTCTTCACTCCTTTCGTGCGTTGCACGAACGTGCCCATCATGCTGGTCGTGCGTACCCTGGGTGTGATCTTCGGGCGCTCCATCTCGATGCCGATACGCATATCCATGTTCGGGTCAATGTCAGTCGGCACCCCGCCATGTCCAAATTCCCCGAACCCAAGTTCCAGATCCAGTTCATTCGGGTCTTCGAAGCTCTCTCCGTCCTGTTCGTCATATGCATACGAATCACTTTCGTCCTCGTCGCCTTCAACCCCGACCTCGTCACAACCCATAAAGGTCCGAGTTCTGTCGCTCCTGTGCTGCCTCCCGCGCACAGCAAACGCAAACACCTGATCGTCGTCTGGGAAGTAGTCCTGAACTTCACCCTCCACCTCTTCGCTGACAGGGAAAAGTCGGCTGATCCCAGACCTGCCATTGTCTCTTGATAGTGAGGACGTGGACAATACACCCGCCTTCCTGATCCCTCCTCTGACATGCCGTCTCACACGCCCGCCGAGAGGCGACGGCCCATTTACTTCCTCGTACACCTCGAACTCACGCTCGATGATAGGATGCTGAGAGCCTTGGACGGGTTCGGCCTCGTCATCATCCTCGAATGGACTGTCGTTCGCACCAGCCACCAGCGTTGTGTCTATATCATACTGAATCTTCGGCCTCTGACGCGGTCGGTAAGAAGGGAATGCAGCACGCGACGAACACCGTGACAAAGAGTTCGAAGGGGAAGAAGACGATGACGAGGGCTCACGCTCGAGGTCCTCGGCGGTCCACATGTACCTCGCTAGGGCGGAGCTGCGAAGAGGTGTCATTAGACCGTACATAGCTGTCCCACCGATCCCAGCTTTCGACCGCGCCTTCATTGAGAGAGCGCAATTAGACCACGCGCGCCGCCTGCTCCGCACAGCCAGAATCTCAAGACGGTTCTGAACCTCCTCAGCGTTTACTCTGGCCTTGCTCGCCGCAAAAAGGAGGAGATGCCCCAAGCGGGTGTGCATTCCAAGGAGCTGCGAGTACTCCTCAACCGAAGCAGGCGAGAGGTATTGAATAACCGGCGGTACCGGGGGTGATTCGAGTTGGCTCAAAACGTTCGACATATTATTCTCTTGAAGATGCGGGGGTTGAGGGAGATCTTTCGGAGGTACCGGTGGGCACGGCGATTCTGCGCAATTCTCCAGTTCATTGAGGTCGTGCGATGAGGCTGAGGAACAGTCGTCTGCACCTGAATTAGACGAATATGAGGACGACCGTGTCAGCGACCGGGGGTAGCACTGGAAATGCGACATTGTTGAAGGCGTGTGCACTGAACTTCCGTCTGTCTCGGTGTCCGAGTCCGAATCTCCATCTGTGTCTTTCTCCGACTTTGTTGTTATCTCCAAACCAGGTGATAGTCGGTCTAGCACGTCATCCTCGTCGTCAGAAAATGAAAGCGCGGCCGCGGTTGTCATTGGCTCCATCACAAAACTCCTGTCGAATCCCGTTGATAGTGCCAGGTTCCCGGAGAGATGCGTCTGCGCCTTCGCTTGGGCTTCAGCCTCTTCCAAAAACTGTTCCATCTTCTTCAGCGCTGTTCGCCTCATACTGTGCATTATCCACACACAATACTCAGGTTGCTCTTGCCTGCGGTACAGCTGGTTTTGAGGCTCTTGTGACACACCATCCGTCGATTGCAAACCAAAGTTGAGAAGGTTGCTGTTTAATTCTTGCATACGGCGGACGAGCTCCGAGAGCACAAATTGACGGTATGTATCAACCATGGCCGACCGTGCGGCACGGCGAAGTGCACGAGCGCGTTCAGAGGCGCCGGGCGACGGTGGCGTTCTGTTGCCAGTAGGAGCCGCCGATCCTGATGTGCTAACTGAATAAGGATCAACTGCTGCAGAAGAAGAGGAACTTGAACGCGGGAAGGAAGGCAATGTCAGGTTGATTATCGAGCTATCATAATTGAGGGTCAAGATACATTCTTGATCAAGGAAGTAAGATTGAACGTACCCCACTATTTGCATGAACAAAGAACGTTGCTTCTTATGCTTCGTTGGTTTGCCCGACAAAATGTTGACCTTGGATGCCGTTGCCACAGACATCGACCTGCTTCGTTCCGACCTCTGTTTCTCCCATTCCCTCTCGCGCGCCACCCGCTCGTCTTCATTGGTGCTTTCCCTTACATCCCGGACGATGGCCTCTAGAGCATCCTGCAATCGCCTGCCATAGACATTCCCATCCAACTCTTGACAAGCACTTATACCGGTGATTCCTTCCCAGAATCCCCAGCTTTCGAGGTGGCCATCAATAAATCGACATCGGACTTCGCCCATCTTTAAATCTAGCGCCACCTCCTCAAGCAAGGTGGCCACCACAGCGGATCGGTCGAGGCTAAGCAGTGAGGATGGTGTCTCCAGTTCTTCGAGCATAAGGTGCGCCAATTGAGTGGTCCATGCTGCAGGAGTCGGCAACTCCGGGGGGAGATCAGGGAAGGAGAAGGCGAGGTGGATAGGAGATTCTGAGCTGGCGGGAATGATTTTAAGCAGCATGGTCCTAGGGGCGGTAAGTTAGAGTTCGGTGGGGGTAGGTGGTCATGCAAGTCGAACTGCTGTAAGAAAGGAGAATGGATTTACAGCGATGAGAGCAATATGCAAGATTTCGTCAGCGACACTGATACTCGGTCATTGATAGGGAACACGAGAGACTTACAGTACCAGCGATGGTTCGAAGACAGACCGCAAAAGCCCGCTCAGAGGGAGTCAGCGGTGCCCACAACGATTCTGACCACCAGTCCAGAGAGACGGAGCCGTGATCGACGACGAGGACGACAAAGGAGACAAAGAAGTCGAACGATGGCTGACAGTCCCTGCAGTGCGAGACCAAGCTCAGCAATAACGGAAACCCAGAGGACACGATGCAAGCCGGCCAGCCCAAACCAGGGAAGAGAACACAAGTAAGGGCTAAAAATTGCTCAAAAATCCCAAGTGACACCCGCTAAACCGAATTGAGCGTATGTCGAATAAGCGAGATTGCGACATCACCGAAATCTATTTCTCTCGTGTTTTCTGATCAGACCGTCCAGGGACTTTTACCTGTCCAAATCCCACCCTGACGTGAATGTCCTTGGAATATTTACCAGTCCATTCTTCTTGGATCCTCTCGAGTATTATTGAGGATCCTCGGCGCGTCTGGGTCCTTGAAAACTATCATATGACGATTTGGACTGGGAGACTGTAACTGTAACTGTTACGGATGCCATGCGGCACGAGGAGAAGGAGAAGGGAGATACCGGAACAGGTGCGCCCGATCTTCAAATTCAGCCTTCTTTTTTTGGATCGAAGTTAGGTCACAGATGATGGACGTCGGGCCCTGACCGGTCTCGTCTGTCCCTTACGCCGTTCACCAGTTCTCACCCGCACGTCGTAAAGATAAGGAAAGGAGAAACGAAGAGGTTATTCAAGGTGCACACCGGATACAAACGAAATCGTCTTTCTCCAAACTAATTTTCGTATCCCAAAGCTAAGGCCTGTACAGTCAGGGCAGACCCGGGGCTGCTACGGAGAGGCTCTAATATCCATTACAATAACGTGGCGAGTCTATTTCCCCGCATCCTCAATGACGATTGCGCTGACTGAAGATGTTCTAAAATTGGGCTGATATTTATTTAGAACACTGGCATTCTGCAATGCCTTTCAGAAATCGACTTCACACACGATGTGGACGGGTTTCTCGATTCTAGGATAAGACCTGTCCAAGCCACCACGAGTTCAGCGACGCGGTGCGTACGGGCGGCCTGATTCCTATGTCATAGTCGGATAACGCTGACTGACATCAAAACCTACGTCAGAGGCGTATATTCGAGTGTATGATAGTATTTCACTCATCAGTCACTAAATCTATACTAGGAGGTGGCGTTGTTGGACTCGAATTCTGCGAGGATCTCCCAGTCCGGCGCCTTCAATTCGAATATCCGAGGTGCAGTACTGGTGCACCGCAAGCACATATCAAGCTTAATACTTACGACTTACAGACGACGTCATACATAACCTCATACTTGAAATATCTACCCGTATCCTCTACGTAGGACCCGTATCCTGCGGCAAATAGTCCACATGCTTTCTGTGGTCGGCCCCCGCATGGTCGACTTGCAGTCATTATTGCCACGGACGACGTCACACTACTTCAACACGTCCAGGCTGTATACTTACTTGGAGGTCTGTTCGGTATCATGACCTCTTGTCAATCATGTCCATTCAGATGCCGGGTCCAGCAACGTTAGAAGGAAGCAGACGATCCTTGATTACCCGCAGATTAAACATAAAAAGGCTGAGCACGATTTCTGTGAATTAATCGTAGCGTTAAACGACGACATGCAAGTAAAGTTTGAAGTGTACAGAAAGGATGCCTATTGCAATGAGCCGACAGGTTGGCTTTGCTTCTCGAGCAGTCGAGCTTCTGCAGACTTGCACCACAGTAAAACACAGCGGGACCTGCTGAAAAACAAGGAATTTTCAAGTAACCTGAGGAGGCTAAAACTTCGGGCATGGCCACACAGTTGTTAACACTTTTGAAATAGCCCAGGGGTGTCCTTGTTGAATAGTAGGCACATGGAGAGTATCTGTCAGGTAAAGGTTGATTAAGACGATAACCTCCCACTTTGTCGCAAGTGGCGTAGATGAGAAGTAGGAACGCAACGAAAATGAAGCTGGAAATCCATGCAGAGGAAAACCACTTCTGAGAAACGCGAGACGAACCTGGCTAGTAAAGAGGTAAACTCATCTACTTACCTGGTAAATCAAATTTAAAAGTTTTATGAGCCTCCATTGAAATGCCGGAGGCAGATGAAGTCCAGTCGTACGACCTGGCTTTGAAACTTTTGGTCGAAGCCAGCAAAACCAGAGTTCGATATTGAGGCCATTGGCTTCCGTGTGCAGCTATCCCAGTTGGAAAGAAATGGACAGATAGCCGGATAGCTTCTGGCATGAGCGGATGACAGCGATACAAGCAATTTAAGCTCATAATCATCAGACTAGCATGGTATTTGAGAAAACGCGATATGTACGCCCGCCTCGGGTACTTCAAGGACCCTCACGACAAGAGATAGTCGACATTGACAGCACGGGAGCACCCAGAGTCATGGTTGGAACACGAAGAATTTCAGAAATGCATGTTGTGGTAAAAGTCAAGGACTCACCATTGTTTGACAGTGCATTTCCATCTTCTTCTCGGACTTTCCCTGGCTTTCCCGAATTCTCTTCAAATGATACAATCATCCATCCAAGCACATAAGTGCATTCCCTGTACTGACAAGCTTTCTATATCCCTCAAATAAGCGCCTGAAGACGATTACTTGATTGAGGTTTCACCTCGAAGACTCAGCCTTCGCAACGAAAACCCCCAACCCTCACCGACTAAATGTTTGGCTGCTGCGTTGCCGGACGTCTTCTCCAGACGAATCTCATCCAAGTCGACGATACGCATGCTTACTTCGAGCTGCCGAACGCGAGCACCATCAACCACGTATGTGTATTTCTGCTTGGAACGGGTTCGTCGCCTATCTTATCCCGCTCGTCCCTGGCACTGACATCGCGTTCGCAGTGCCATTTCCTGAGGGATTCGGAGCAGCCGTGCACTTCTTTTGGCCTGGAAAAGGTTTCCAACTACTAGGAATGTAAGTAATCATGCCGTCTCCTTGTTACTCATTTCTGACTATTCACTCATCGTTCCATTCAGGCTCTCCAACGACAAACCCTCAGCCATATTTCGTCTCAGAGGCTCGTTCTCTGGCACAACCGGCTCAACAGCACAGAACAAGTTTTCATCGGTCTCCTCTTCCGATTTTGGCGGTCAACAAGATGTCACAGCAATCCTCGGACTTTCCATCGAACCGCTTTCCCAAATTCAGTCGCAATTACAGGCTCTCCCTGCTGCAGTGGCCGCACCAGGTTCAGATCTTACCCGAGATCCAACAATATTGGCCGAGCGCATCGTCAAGCATTTGTTTAATTATATCTCCGGCTTCTCGAGCGGAGGCCCTTTGAACCAGGATATGGCGATTCCTCTGAGCGTGATACAAAGGTGGTACGAAAGTTTCCTTGGGAAACTGCGCGCCGGTGGTGTAGGGTTCTTAGAGAGAGGTGATTGAGGCAAGAGAACGACCCAGTCTTCAAGCCGCGGTTTCAGTCTTTGGTGTATGTTTGTTTCTTTATGGTCTGCTTCTGCATTGTAACATCACTTCAGCACGAAATATCTTACACTAAGACCACCTATGCAATAGCCATCAATCTTGCCATTGATCCAAACGAGACTTCGTCACCTCCCACTCTGTCTCAATACAAGTCTTGACCTTCGCACTTCGAGGTATCAATCGACAGTCAAAGCTAACAGGCCTTGAATTAAATCCGTTGGTGTAATTCGTTGAATCTACAATTTTATTATAAATTAAAACCAGTATTTTAAACAACCTTGAACAAGTCCACGTACCCGGTATGACCCCCCTCCCATCTTCATCCAATGCAGGTTTAATGTCAAACGCCCATAGGATCCGCGAGATGTTGATAAACAACGAATTAAGCGCGAGATGCATGCCGGGACAGGCTCTCCTGCCAAATCCGAATGGAAGGTCAAATTGCTTCAGGCGCGGGTTGGTTGTCTCCAGGAACCTCTCTGGTCGGAATGTTTCTGGTTCTGGGAACATTTCTGAAGTGCAATGGATAAACTGTTAGATGACGGTGAAATATCAGGACGATGCAATTGCCATACCGGGATCTTTCATGATCCCACTTCAACGGAAAAAAATTAGGGCTGCTCGAGGATATCAACTGGACCACAAAGAGACATACTAGAAATTCGCAAAGACAGTCGATCCTTTCGGAATGAACCTGTTCCATATCAGTCAACGACCCGGTTCAACCCATTTTACAACCAACTTGCATTCCATTGTAAACATCGTCCGCCGTAACAGCATGGGGCGATCCACCAAGAATCGCTACTGGTCGCCAACTATCCACATTGTAAATCAGCTTAGCGGCTCAAAGCTGGGCGAGAGTAAATGCATCTTACCGAAGCGTCTCCTTGATGACTGCTTGGATATAGGGTAAAGCTTCCTTGTCCTCGTAGTCAGGCATGCGATCTTGACCGATTGTCGCGTCCAGTTCTGCTTGAGCTTTCTTCTGGACCTCTGGATAGTGCAGCATTGCCACTGTGCGATGTCAGCGTCAAAGTTCATGATGGATAGCGAATGCCACCAACAAATAAACGAGGTGGCGGTACCTGCGGTCTTCATGATTAAGCATATTAGAGTTATTCGTAAAGAGAAAGTCAAGCCACGCTCACCGTCTCAATCCCAGCCCCAAAAGGACTGGAAACCGCATACGCAAGGTCTACCTCTTCCATGCCAAGTTGCTTGATGTTGGTTATTGATTGAGCGGTCAAGCAATCCCGAATAGTCCCACTTTGCATTCTCGTTTTGACGTCGTTGAAGAGATGCATGAGGAAATGGATGTCGCGCGCCTTACGCGACTCGGGCTCGCGGCGGAACCATTGTAGAGTACGCTGATCCTTGGTGAGCCTTGGCGTCGAAAGTAAAAATGGTTAACATACAGGAAGTTTTAAAAGCCATGGCCAAGATTCCACGAGATATTTTCCAGGAATGCTGGGGTAAGGTGGGTCAGTATATAGCTTCGAGGTGCATAATTCACTTACTTTGTGCTGATGGAAACGGGGCGATAAGGAAGGTGAAACTCTCAGGAACAGAACGAAGGTTATACCAACCTTACGAGATCTAACAAATGTGAGTGCAAGCATATGTTGAGAAGGAGCCAACATACAGTCCACTGCATCCATGTTTTCTTTTACGATCCACTCATCGACGCTGTTGATGCGCCTACCATATGTAACAGAGACTGCAACGCTCGCTGCAAACCTACGGTTGCCTCAGTTCCATAGCATATTTCTGCAAATCAGGTCAGATGCGAACCTTTGGAGATGGCGTTCATAGTTTCCGGGGTCATCAAGAATCTGTTTCATCACAACCTTTGATTCGATAGACTGAATGTCATTATATGTTTCTGCTTGTCTGGAATGAAAGCCCGAGTGGAGAACCTAATACTGATTTGTTACCAGCAATCATTGGAGATTAATATGAGCTACCTTGCGCCACTTTCTCCAAGCTTCATTGTTGGGAAGCATCAATCCACGTTTGTTTTCCGACAGAATCTCGCCTCTTTGATAAGATTAGTTTTGACCACAAGGGTCTCAATAAACCTATTCTCACGCGACGATAAACCTTGGACGACTTGAGTATATGTCGGAACGTTTCTCAAGTAAATCCCAAGCTGGTTGTGCAGTTCCGAGTACTGCGTGAAATAAAGCTGAGCCTCTCCGCTTACTTGATGAAGTATGCATCGTACATACCTATCACAGGCGTTGAGCCCAAGAAGATAGAAGTTACAGGACCTGATGACAAGCATTCAATACTCAATAAGGCGCTTCAATCGAGGCCTCGACGTACCGTAATCTCTATTCCACTCAGCAAACTTCTTCCATGGCTTGATAGCAGGTAGTTGATACTTGTTCCCTATCCACGGAAGGCCCAATGGACCCGGGGGCATCAATTTCCGGATCCGATACCATTTCAAAAGGTAGTATAGCAAGTATGCAACAAAAATCGCTGTCAAAGGATGGGTTAGTAATTGGCCCATAGAAAGCTTGGTCGTGGTAGTATAACAAAAGATCGCTCTGAAGGACGTTTATCGGACGCTGGGAAAAGTAGAAGCTAGAGAATACCCAAGCTCAGATGACATGCCGTGAAACGAGGGTCATAAGTTGGGATTGGAGACGGAAGGGTATATAGTTTACCCGGGTTGAGTTTCCTGGGTAGGAGAGCAGCAATTCGTTGGAGATATCCTGGCGTCAAGACGTCTGTATCCAACAGCTCACCTTTAAACATGGCTTAAAGAAAGGGGATTTCTTAAGATCAAGTTATTTTGATTTGCAGAGGCAGAGACCATTGACGGTTGAAAAAGAAATTAACTTAAAACGTCGTAGTTCTCTTCGAGAAGTTACATGTACGCTGGCATGTAGATGGTTTCCACTGGGTTTGGACGTGCCCAGATTCTTGAAGGCGTACCTCGATGGTAATTGAAGCATTTACCTGTGTAGGAAGTAAAGATGGTCAGACAGATGTGCACCCAGGGTGCAAGAGAAGGTAATATACTTACTTTGATCCATTTGACTCACCCTTTTCCAGGTAAGAAGCGATTCTCCGAACCTCCAGTACTGGTTTCTTCTGAAAGGACGGTCACATCGCGACAGGTCAAACAGAGGTCGATGCTGAGGACAGGCCAAGGGTGCCTACTGTGGGAAAACTGGGTATCCGGCACATGCCGGGCGCCAAATAAGCGACTGAGGCAAGTGATGATGAACTTCGCTGTGCAACACTGCAACCGAATCATTGATTGGAATAAATCTACTCTAGAACTTCTTCAAGTGTCTGCACTAAACAGGCTCCTTTTCCAACAAATACTTTCATTGCCCTTCAGAATGACGTCAGAAAGATGGTGCCACTGCGCGGTGTTGGCCATGCCCGCTGTAGAATCGGCTGTGCGCTTCGGCTACTCTAGACGCAGAAGCACCGAGAACCCTCCTCTTCCAATCCTCGCCGGCACATCCAATCCTGCTTTCTAAAACAGACTGGAGGTCGAAGAGGAGTGCGACATCTTGCGCGGCATAAGCTTGAATTCGTTCGTCGAGCGGACGGCTCTCAAAGACCTCGTAGGAGCCGCCCTTCTCTGGAGCAAAAAGTAAAGCACCGGCATCCTTAATTCGTTTCCACTCCGAAGGAGGGCAGAGATAAGTGTCGATGGTTTTTTCGAGGCCGCTGACGAACCTGACCCGGATTTTAGACGAGCGCCTGGCTGCCACTTCTAAAAGTTGGAGGTCGTAGGTGTTCTCCAACTCGATGGCGTAAAGATTGAACAAGGCGTCGGCGTCGTTGCGCACATCGTAGAAGACCTGCCCAGAGACGTCAGCACAAATGACAAAGGACATAGTACGGTTTGGTGCTATCGCTTTGAAGAATATCTTTCAAGCTGCGACCGTCGTCGTCCTTGTGACTGAAGGCCATGCTGCCCATGACCGTAATATCGACCAGCCAAATTGTATCCGAGGTGTCGGCAAAATTTTGTAGTAGTGCGATCCGTCCATGACGACATAATTCGACTCCTTCGAGGTCAATAGCAAGTCTGGTTACAGAGGGCAATGCTATGTCAGCAAGGCATTTGCTGAGGGTGGTGGTGTCGTTAACTAGGGTAACAATTGGGGCCATTTCGTTGGTACGAAGTGGCAGCCGTTCTGAAGCACGCTCTTATAGTGCTATGGGACAAGAAGGATTTTGTTCCGCGTAGGTTCATTTCTGCTTGAATTCTTGCGAAGCCTAGAAGTCGAAGCGCTGGCGCTTGTCCATTTCAAATTGAATAAAGTTGTGTTACTGTCACTCGTTCCTCCCACTCACATGCACCTGTATCATAGAGTGTTTAAAGATTCAGAAACGAGTACCTTCTGTCAAGATGGGTAGTTTTGTGAAAGAAAAAGCGCTGCACGGCGATATTATTGCGAACGGGGCTGGCAAACATTTAGGCGCTCGTGTTGTTCTCCCGTATCTTTAGTTTCTTCCGCCGAATTTCCACCTCTGTCAAAGTAGTGGATAGGTAAACTCCGCTAATTTCGTCCCAGTCAGACGGTGCATGTTCTCTTCAGCCAACCACGTATTAAATAACTGGCAGTTTTCTCTTTCCTTGAACGGGAAAGGAGTCTGAAATGCTATTTTAGTCGAGCGTTGAATATTACCCCTCTTGCCGAAGGCCACCCGATATTTCTTGTCGTAGGTCGCGATGATCTATGGGCCAAACGGCCCATAGGCGCGCAATTGCATCCTCTTGTATCCGCATTTATGGTTTGTAATAAGCATGTCGGGTTACTTCGAGTATGAGTCAAGGCTGACATCTGGCTCTAAGGTCAGGAATAAGAACCGCTAATTTACTGCAGGATTAGTATGTTGAAATCTTCGGCCTACCCTGAGTAAGCCAACCTTTCTGTTAGTCGTCAATTGCAGGCATTGAATAGACATTGCCGTTAGCTTGAAGCTTAAAATCATGCCATCTGCAGCACGCCTTCTACACCGTACATTTCCCATGTCCTTGAAAGTAGATTCTACAATGCAGTTACACAATAAATTATAGTTAGATCCTCCCGAAATTAAATGTAGAAAGGTATGCCATATACAACAGGTGCCGCACCCGTTAGGTATTTTAGTTTACACGAGTCTCGAGATTGTGATACCGCAGCAACAATGGAAGTAGGAACTCTTGGACGCCCCTCTTCTGACCGATTTAGACACTTCCCTGTCAAGCCAAGTTTGTCGAAAACGGACTGAGAGATCTTGTCGATGTCCTTGTCCGTTACATCCCATAAATTGGCAACTAGGGTAGGGCTAAGACAAAAAGTAAGCATTGGTTTCGTGGGCGAGGACAACGTAACCGTACCATCCAGCCAACATGTAGCTGTAAGGTGTTCCGGTCCTATCAAAATCACCCATGTCACGCAAGGCGCCTGAGGAACACCCCCAAAGCATTGTGGCCGCACAGGTAGGAAGACTTCGGATCCTATGTGAGCGTACATACTGCTCCCCACCCCCATGGCCAAAATACCTAGAACATTAATGCATCAAGTTCTAATTCATAATCGCACGAGAGTATCACGTACACGACGAGGTCTTGGGACTTGAGAGCGTTGACGAATTGCTGTTCGCTTACTTGTTGTCCAATTACTCCATCCCATCCGGCTGTTTTCATGTCGTTAGCCCAGTCGCGGAATCGCTCCTCAGTCCGGCCTAAGTCTCCGCTTGGGTTGAGGACATAAAATCCCTTCCTGGCATCAACATTGGCTCCGTCCTGTGGTTTATATGGATGGCCAGCGGATTCTCGTTTGAGCTTCGCGAAAGCGAGTCTATCATGCAGGAATTGAATTCCAGGAATGCGACTGACACTTCTTCCCCGTAGAACAGGCATGCTCTCCCAAGGAAGGCCCTGAACATTTTTGTCCAATACTAAGAATATGTGCTCATCCAGAGCCTTCGTGGAGGAATCAGGAGTCTTGTTTTGCTTGAAAGTTTTTGCCGCATATTCTTCTAGAAGTGTTCGAATATCGACAACGACCTGGTCGATATCGACTTCTGCGATTGCGACTGGTACACCATGGAATTGATACAGGTCCAAGATGAAATAGATGAGATCCTCAAGCTCCTCGTCGCGACACTTCGAGGATAACGTAGAGAAACACTCCATGATAGTGTCGTCGAGAGTAAAATGACTAGGAGAGGTTGTCTGGGCCTGCGAAGAGTTTTTCTTATGAGACGAGGGCTTGGTCTTGGTTTTTTTGTCCTTGACGTGCAAACTGCGAAGAAAAACCTTTTCGAATTGAAATCGGAGTTCCGATATTGTTTCTGGATTTGCATCCGATCGAGGGTTTAGAATCGTCTTCGGGGAAAGTTGTTGGGATGGCGGGATTTACAGAGGTAGTGAGTGACTCACTTTAAATGCGCCTAACCAGCAATATTCGATGTTCTCAAGGAGCTCGCGCATCCTAATGTCAAGATGGCCTCGCTGTTTCCACCAGTTCGACCGGGCTTCTTCGTCATCAGCCTTGATATTGATGGCGGCTTTGGTGCACTCATCGCTGGAGCGTACGATATCTTGCAGTTCTGCAATTGCACCGTCGAACGTAAGGTGGTCCCCATCATCCGTGCCGCCATGGTCCCTCCGGCCCTTCAAAGGAATGCAAAAGATTAGAGGCTCTTTTGGCTTTAGACCACCTTCTTGTCTGGAGACAAACATTGTGCTTTTGTCGGCACTGATAGTGATATTGATGACTACCCAGGTGTCAGGGAGACCGACAGTTTCAGAGGTACCCAGAGTTGAAGGGTTGAGGACCTGTGACTGATATTTCGCGCGAATACTATGCCAATAGCATCGGATGACTTCGTCCGATTCGTCAGAGTCAAATTCATCGTCAGAGTCGGACGCTGGGCTAAGGGCGAACTTTGTCAATGATAAATTGATAGTCCGAGGGATAGATGTGCCATCTTCGGAGAGGAGTGGCCAATGTAAATCTTCACGTTGATGAGTAGGGAACTTGTGGATAATGACATCCAGCATATCGCGGCGAAGGGTAAGAGCAGCGGAGCAGTCTGAAATATTTTTAACTTCATTGTTCTAAAAATTAAAGTAGAGTGTCCTTACCCAAGAGCGCCGATATCACTGACGGGCCATTGCTTCTCTTATCTCCAAGAGATGTACGGAAAGCAGCTATAAGAGCTAGTGAGATTGCTGCTTCACGGATTTTAACCACGTTTCCATTGGCGGCTGTCATGCTCAAATGCGCCCAGAAAAGTTTTTCGGCACTGGCCAAAGCGTCAATAACGTCATGGGATGGAATGATTGGGCGGATCTGTTCCTTGCTCCCCATTCCCATAGGCACGGCAATTGCTGTCAGAGATCATGAGTAGTTGACACAAGGAAGAGAATTATATGGATTAACGACGAACTTGACTCGGTAAGAGAGCTCAGGAACATGTCGGTTCTGAAGCGACCATAAACACCGTGCAGTGTTAGTTTACCCATCAAAGCGTTTTCTTCGGCCTAAAGAAAAGTTCGTCATAATGAACTTTGAGTGAGTCCATGAAACATAACTACCTTATTCCAAGTCGAATAGGATAACGACAGAACTTTCTCCAAGATTGAGTTGAAGACATCGCCTACATCGTCTCGTAACAGCCATACTATCCTCGAATTAGACAGAAAACATTATCAAGATACACCATTCACCCACATTGACGGGAAAGAAGAGATGCTAGCAATTCTGGGGCAAGCATCTCCATGCGGTCTTTGTTACTCGGCGACGTTCCCAAGGACCTACGAGGACTACAAAGAGAGGAGTGTGTGAGGTGCAATAATTTATTATTGTAAAACTCGTACCCAAAGGCAAGATGATCAAACTGTCGGAATGCCTTATCAAGTTCCTCAAGCATTGTTACAGACTCGTTGAACATCTGGTGCACCTCTTCCTCTTCGGCAGTTTGTGATTTGCATTCCGCATTCAACCGATGGATATCCACTTTCTCCAATCCAGAAATGCCACCCAGTAGGGCGGCAGCCTTCGTCAAATTTGCTTGCGCTGCCTCCAGCTGGCCCATGTGTAACTGCACTTCGCCTTGCATCGCCAGTGCACGGCTGGCTAGGCCAGGTGCGTTCAGCTGCTCTGCGAGATCCGCTGCTTGCCGCGCAAAGTATTCTGCCTCACGGGCGGAGCCACGTAGGTAGTATGCCTGCGTCAGGGCGAACATCGTCGACAGAAGGCCCTCGGAGATTCTCCATTCCAAACCATCCACAATTGGTCGGCGCTTGTCTGGCTTTTTGACAGCTTCGGAGGCCCCCTGTGCCGAAGGACCAAGTCCGGGTAAGGCAGCTTTTAGGCTAGACGTTTCGAATGGATCTGATTCTTCTTGGGACCGAGGAGGTAGGCTGAGGCGAGTTAATGTATCAACTGCCCTGTTCCATAGGCGGAGTGACTGCAAATGAGCTTCGAGAGAGGCATAAATGTCAGCCTAAACTCCACGTCAGTAAATATTCACGAGTGTAGAAGTCTAGTTCTATACCTTTGTGTATTGTACCACGCCAAAGACATGTGATGCCATGGCTGCGATCTCGAGAACCTTTGCTCGGGCAGAGATGCGATGTTGGGTGGAAGATCCCTTCTGCTCGAGGTCCAGTCGATTTGATAACTCTAGAGCTTCAAGGTACACCTTTGAACTACAGTTTTCAAGACATCAGTCAAAGCCACCTTTCAATCAACAAAGCAAAAACCTTTTAGGTACATCCTCAACTGCAGCCAAGGACTCGGCAAAACGAAGAAGGAAACGGACCGCGACTTCATCTGACGCCTGACCGCTGCGAACGACTTCAAGGGCAGGGTTGAATATCGATGCCGCCCTTTTCAGTTTTCCAAGGGTGACATACTCGTGTGCGAGGTCCAATGACGCCAGGACATAACCTGTAAAATTTCAGCACACTTTCCCTGACAAGTTGATCTTAAGTTTAATTACCGTCGCTCGTGGATCCCACATGCCGTTGCGCTAGTCTTCTTGTTACCTCAAGTAGACGAGCTTTGGGTAGGATAAGCGGTATAAATCCGAGAATACGCGCGGATAGCTCTGTTTAAATAAGTGTGAGATTTAGTAGACATCTCGAATGAAAGGCGACGTACGCAGTAGAGATAGGAATTTATCAAAATTATCGAATGCGAGCTTCGACTTGAGATTTGAAGAACCGTCCGTAGACGGACGAGGAGGCGTCTGGGAGACATTGAACGATACGGGTTGGAGCACTAAGAACTTGAAAATCAGATGCCGTCATTTACTAAAAATCACCAATCCTCGCCTACCTGCCCGCGTCCGAACCTTCGGTGTCACAGGATTGAGCGCCGCCTTAGATTTTGCAGGTGCAGCCTTCCTTGGTGCAGCAGGTACACGCTGGCGCGTCGTCCTCGTTTGCTTGGGAGACACTATCCTGCCGACTTTGGGTGACGCAGCTTTCTTGACGGCCTTTGGGCTCGACATTTTCCGGTCCGCTTTTGGGCTTCCTTCAGGTTTATAGTTCAGGAGCTCTTTCATCAGACGGCAGGCTTCTTCTGTGTGTTGTGACATGATCAAATGTTGATTTGGATCCGCTCGTCGGTGGGCGTGAAGGGCGACCCAGAGGTGTCCTGATATTCGATACTGGAGCATATAATGAGATAAGTGAGCATCACAACCAAGCTGCTGATAAAATGGCATCAATTTCTCTGTTCAAATATATATAAAACGGAGGACGAACCTCTTTAGTCCCAAGAGCTTCGATCTCTGCACCAATTTCGTCGACATTTACAAAACCGAGTGCCGAACACGAGTCTTGTTCCTGGTCTCGATAAACAAACTCCATACATCTAATAAACGTCCTCGCTCTTCTAACAGGCATCGAGGTTGAAGCTGTATCGTCGTTATCCGCATAGACACGAAGGGCATCTTTCAACAACTTGATGAAGATCCCGCGGACACCCCCTTTCCACTGACTCGGCTCCAAGCTGACGAGCTGACGCTCCAGAAGAGCTCCAGCTATACAAGGGTCCAGGATACCGAGATTAATCCCATAGTCGGTATTCTGCGACGGAGATTTGAAAGCTGAGAGCAGGGAAACATCTTCAGGCGGCAGAAGAAGCTCGCAGGCACCTAGGTAGGACACCCTGTCCACTAGAGTGACGAGCTGTTTCACGGCAGACGAGGAAGAAGGTCCGAAGAGAACGTCGGGGGATAGGGTGTTGCTCTGGGTCGTGATCCCTGATGAAGCAAAAGGGAAGGTGTAGATTGCTTGCTTGAAAGCGTCGTATGCATTCTGGAAATTTTCATGATGTTAGCGCCAATCCATAACCTCTCAAGAGGTAGAGAGAGAGAGAGAGAGAGAATGAAATAGAGACCCACCTTACGGTCACCGTTCTTGGAATAGCACACTGCCAGCAGCTCCCATCGACGAAACAATTGGTCTTCCAGCTGCGTCCACTCCTTCTCGCGAGCTTCATTCGGCGTTGCCTGTTCCAGCCGGGGCAGTCGGAGGGCTTTACTACCCAACACACACGATTCCACGAGAAAGGGGACAGCATTGCCGTATCTCAGAGCCTGGTACAAAGAACCTGCCAAATTATAAAAGGCTCCCGAAATGCACCGGGTGTAATTTGCCACATCCACAGTGCGATCAATGGGGGTTAACGGGAACCTGTCTGTTGGTACGGTGTCGAGGTTGGTGACTGCCTGCTTGAGGTGTTCAAAGGCTGGTACAAATGTCGATGGGTTGTTGACGTTGAGTATTGTTCGAGACAGTACGAACAGGGTATCAATTGACCGAGTTAAGAGATCTCGCGTGGCGGGGGCGCTGAGTTCCTGAAATGAGGGAAGGTTATTGATGACTATGTCCAAGTGGTAGCAAGGGTTTTTTTTTTTACCAGTGACCCCAAGAGTGATTGCATGCAATTTACACATTCCAAAAGCAATTCTCGCAAAGCTGTATCGAGGGTGCACGATGGCGCCGGTGACACTGGAGAAACTGGACTTGATTCAATAAATTTGAGTGCAGACCTTCGCAATTTCTCGAAGGCGCGATCAACTTTGGTAGATATTCGCGATACTTCGGCTTCTTCTCGCGGTCTGCTCGTCGCTGGCGGTTGAGGTCGTAGCAAGATATGAAGGGTTGTTGACGTCTTCAGGAGTTGGGTGCACATTTGGACCGATATAAGCAACTCTTTTGAATGGGTTAGCCAGCGATACGGTACCCAATGAAGTGACATACCTGTTCCAGATTGTCCGGGGTTCTCTAGCATGAGTAGCGCTTGAGCAAAAACGTTGCAGACCTTCGTGCCTTCCAGGACAGATCTTTGCTGTGGCGCGTTGGGGTCGACCGTAAGAGTCTCCTGTTGCGGAGAAGCACTGGACGACGACGAAGGTTGTCGCATGAAGACAGCGATCTTTTGCAGCGTTGAGATATCACCGGCCTACAGTACAATCAGCAAGAGGCCTAAATGAATTGAGTGCCATTACCCTCTTCGCCAGATCCATCCAATGCTCGCAGAACGCCAGGAACCCTCTCCCAACTTCGCCCACTGCGATAAAAGTTTCTCGGTCAGACCTATGTTCTGCAATTTGGAGGAGTTCGGCAAATGCATTCAGCACCATGCTTGTGGTTTGTTCCTCCGCTTTCAGGGATGTGGCCTTGACAAACCCGCTGGAAATCTTCGCCGCTTGATCCCAAAAGGTATTTGCTTCAATGGTCCCCGGCGTTGTATGGGCTAAGCAGCGCAAAGCGTACATCCGAACAATAAAAATAGACTCTGGACGCGGTGGAGCCTTTGGCTTGCCCGCCGACGAAGATGAGCATAACTTGCTGAGAACAGTGTAGGCGCGGGTAAGTAAGGAGTCTGTATGTTTGGCGGGTAGGGCAGAGAGTATCGGTAACCAAGATAGTAAAGACCGTATTGTTGGCGAGCAGAGCGTGCTAGAGAATTCTTCTATTGCATTTTCTGCTTGGGCCTTGATGATGAGAGCGTATACGAGATAAGTTGATATAAGATTTAGAACGATAGGGTTTGAAGGCGGAGGGGTTGGTTGGGGTATGGAAAGAAGGTTGGCTGGCTCTCCAGTCACATTCAAAAGAAGAAGAAGCCGAGGATGCATATCTGCAAGAGCAGTGGCAGCTAAATCGAACTAGAGAACAATGAGTCTATTGAAGCATATAGCTGCTCTCAACTGACCATTTCAAGAATCACTAGCTTTCCCAACACACTTGCAGCCGCCCGTTCAACATCCAAATCCCCTGGGCGCTTTTTCCTGAGGGCAGCAAGATGCTTTGATGCCTTCGACGCCGATGAGTTGACAGTAGACAGCGTCGTCTTTGAGGTTTCCGGAGTTGACTTCTTCCAGCCTGACTGCACAACGCCAGTCAAGGCCTGCGAGGCCTCGTTTACTGAGCGCATGGCCAGCATCTGGGTTTCATTTTCGTCCGCCTTGGCCTTCCCTTTGACATCCTTGATGGTGAGTTTCGTGGCGAGATCTCTTGCTAGCTGGTCGTCGGTTATGGAGTTCGCTTTCACCGACTTCAACGGATTACGGGGTAGAATACGACGGCTTGTCGAGGCCATGCGCGGTTTTGCAAATCTGGCTTGGCCTAAGGTACAATCCAAAGTTTCGAATGCAGGATTCAGGAAGGAATGACGAAAACAGAGGGAGGCGCGGTTCTGCGGAAAAACGCGGTCACGTGAATACGCGTTGCTTACACCTGCTTGATTTTGACGCCGTTGCCTGAAAATCGAGCCGGAGGTACTTGAGACTCAAGTTTTGTGGTTGGCTTCCCGCTAGAGTTCACTTCCAATGAGTTCATTAAACCAGCTGCCAATATGACAGATTCGGTATTATAATTGCAAAGTTTAGCAGGCTCGGGCATACCAAATTGGCGCCCGAAGGTCAGGGCATTGTAAAGCCGGCTGGATCCGGGCCGTCAGTTTAACCCTACCACGATGAATGTGCTCGTTTACTCTGGCCCAGAAATCCTCCAGACATCCCTCAATCACGCTTTAACGAGCCTAAAATCTATTCTCGTGCCCTACTACACTGTTCAACCGATCACACAAAACACGTTAACAACACAACCA
Source organism: Galerina marginata (assembly GCA_023014335.1). Taxonomy (NCBI): domain Eukaryota; kingdom Fungi; phylum Basidiomycota; class Agaricomycetes; order Agaricales; family Galerinaceae; genus Galerina; species Galerina marginata. Next base: position 1,779,229 of record JAECYW010000009.1, on the reverse strand, counting down.
TGGCAAAAGTCGTGCGCGTTACTTGTCCTACCGCGAAGTCGCCACCGCTTCGTATCCGTCGCGAGTAAACACATCAAGGAATTCGTTGAGGCAGGCGGCGCCTACCTTATGCTGGGTACCGGCGCATCTGCAATTCCGCGATCTGGGGGACTCGGATCAGGTTCGACAGGACTGAGTCTTGGATTGGAAGCTGGCGAAACGCCACTCAAGTTTTACGACAAGTTCAATAACTGCTACATTATTTGCGACGACGATGCAGCTGAAGGTCGCGTAGAACCACGCGTTGTCGCATTGCGATCCTCTGATGGTGAATTGGTTAATGGGATTTTTGACACTGAAGCGGCCGAATTCAAGGGTTTCGAAAAAATCAAACGGGTCTCTACTCTTGCCCGGTATCAGAATGGGGGTGCAGGATCAATTGCAGGATTAGCTCTCGCCGTCAGTAAAGGGCGGATCGCCTTCTGGGCACCAAGCATCGAATATCCTCTTGCAGAACCACCAGCTTCATCCGCCATCGCTGACCAGATCAAGATATCCATCGACGAAGTCAAGGCATTCGACATAATCCGCCTAAAGCTCATCTCAACGACTTTAACACAGCTCGGACTCCAAATCCCACAAGAAACCACCCAGAAACTGACAATCTCCCGACCTCTTCCCCAATTTCTTACATCGACCCCAGACAAGCCGACGATTGTTTCTCTGATCACAGATGCGATCGCTGCACCTCAACCTGGGATGCAATTGACAACCCTCAAGGATGCCAACGACGAATTTCACTTCCACTCTCTACAAGAAAGTCAGGAATTGCTGAAATCGGCTCGAGAACTAGCCCAAACCCCAAGTGATCCATCGACCTGGCAGCCCAAACACATCATCATCTGCCGGGATGGGGTCCTGCCCGACCGAGAATCTACACCTATATTCGACCTCGATTTATTCTACAAATCTCTCTCTTCCGCGCGCATAAAGCAAGGCCATCCAACGTCAACCAAGCCGTGGGGTATGGGTGAAGCTCTGCTATACGGCGAAGCCGTCACGAGCACCCAAACCATGTTGGACAAGTGAGGAGACAACTCTTCCGCTGATCCTTTACAAGCTAAAACCCTTTATATCAAGAAACCCCCATCTCCTCGCGCACCTTCCGACACCCCTGCTTTCTCTGGCTTCCTATCAGCTAGTAGGACGCGGACGAGGAAGCAACGTCTGGCTGTCCCCCTCAGGCTGCCTACAATTCTCACTTCTCCTACGGGTGTCACTTGCTGATCTACCCGCTACCAAACTCGTATTCCTCCAATACCTCTTTGCGTTGGCGGTCGTGGAAGCCTGCCGCGACGAGTCTGTATTAGGTCCTGTATTAGGAGAGATGATTCGCTTGAAATGGCCCAACGACATCTACGCCTCTGTTGGCACAGAAAAGGAAGATCTCAGGAAGATAGGCGGTGTACTGGTCACCACAAGCTTTACAGGAGGAAAAATAGATATTGTGATCGGTACGTCACTCTTTCCCTCCTTCCTCGTCGCATGCTTAGGCACAACTTTCAGGATCCGGTTTAAACGTCCTCAATGTACCTCCAATCACTTCCTTGTCGCAGCTCCAGCCAGTCGTTGCTGCGAAGCTGAGCATGGAACGAACAGCAGCTGCGATAATGGCGAAATTTGAACCCATGTGGACAACATTCATCCAAGAACGTGGTTCCTTCGAGCCATTCATGGATCTGTACCTCCAACGCTGGTTACACTCGTCCGTATCGCGATTTTTTTTTACAAACACAAGCCTAGCTAACACACATTGCAGAGACCAGCTTGTTACTTTGACCACGAAAACCCCACACACTGCAGTCCGCATTGCTGGCATCACCCTAGACCACGGGCTTTTGAGGACCATCCCAGAACGCAGCGGCATGAGAGGACTTCCATCGTCCAGAGAAGGCGAATATATCGACCTACAACCAGATGGAAATAGCTTCGATCTGATGTCAAATTTAATCAAGTCAAAGAGTTAGCTGGTTAGATGGCAACAAGATGTCGAAATCGTATAAATGGTCGAAACCAGAGGATTGCATTTCAGGAAGTGAATTGTACAAACTAAACTACAAATTTACAATTTACACAGGAAATACACAAGTATGAAAAACATGAATATTGCATACTGATAATTACGACAATAGAAGCAACCATGGCACGATTACAACGAACATGAGAGATATCGCTACACGACATCAGATGCCAGAATTGTGATTATGGGAAGGAAAGAGCAAGGCAATTATTGGATGCATGCATGCATATGGATGAGTCACTGGCGCGGTCCCTATTAGATCGCCGACCAGTTTGTCTGAGACTCTGAGCGCCCCTAAACTTGATTATTATAAATTCAACCCTCATAAGTCTTTCTTTTCGCCACCAACCCAATTATTCGAACGACTGTTTTCAAGCCACTGTCAGACCACCGTGACGCAAAATCGCCTAGACGTGAAACCACTTGGAAGCCACTGAGAATTATTCAGAACAAGACGTCGTGAACATACGTACGTGGACTCGGACCTTGACGGCTTTTCCTCTCTTCTGCAGCATTCTGCCCAAGTAAGCCTATTTTTCTATCTCCTCCTCTCAAGCTTAATTTGATATCTCGTGCAGCATGAACCAGCCCCCAGTCATTGGCCCAATCGGAACTAAGGAAACCCAAAAACCTAGTGATGTGTTACCGGCATCCTCAAGCTCTCCCAGTTGCTTGGTCGGCACCATCTGTGGTTTCCTGAATACACGTCGGCGCCTCGCAGCACGTTCATCCAATGTAAGCCTTATAGGATTCATCAAGGAAGCACAGGGAGAAAAGGATCTCCAGCCAGAAGCCGAGGAGATTCTGCTTTCAAGGGACTTGAAACGAAACCGCACTCGACTTTTTGTTTCACTGATGGACTGGGTGCCAATGATCAGCAACGAAGCAGCTGGCCTAGGGCCCTCAGATCGTTCGATGGATTTCTTCAGCACAGACCCTGACGGAAGCGACAGGGCAGCACTAAGACTTCTTAAAATTGCACTTGGAGATGTTCAAGATCTCTTCTGTGATTCTATTGCTCCAGCGCTGACGATTGGACAAAATCCGAGTGTTCGATTCTGGGAGCCGTTGTATTGGGCAGCTCGTCACTGGGTTCATGCTGGAAAACCGACAGTAAACTCTTCCCAGGCTCTCTATGCGATGAAGAGGGCAGAGCTAGTCCCAGATGATACTGCTTGTGTGTTCAAGCCAACTTGAACTTGCCTTTCTCAGTTGGGCAAGATGCGGCTTGTATATAGTCTCCCGTACGCAGATTTCGTGATACTACCCGATACTCAGTTGACGATAAGTCGATCGCCTTCGTGGGCTTGTATAGTGAATCATTCTATTTTTCTCGAGTCTGTATCCAGCCTGCTTGGCTGTTGTGATTGTTATGTCTTCAGAGTCTCAGGGCCCTCAAGTTGCTTCTCTTAAAATCATAGATATTTACTTATTGTACGCTATTATAAAAGACACGAACCTGAATATGACAGAGCACTTATGTAAATGATTCAACGTGAAACCGAATACCTGAAGCAAACACATCGACCTCCAGCCAGATCGAAATTTAAATAGCTTCCATCTTAGCTTCTATCTGATGTCGAATTTAACCAAGTCGAAGAGTTAGCTAGTGAATCGTGTAATAGATTACAGTAGTATGAAATGGACAAAACCAGAGGCTGGCACTTCAGAAAGTAAATTGTACAGGCTAAACTACAAATTTACAATGTACACAGGAAATATACAGATAGTATGAAAAACATGAATATTACATACTGTATAATTACGCGATTACAACAAACAGGCAGAGATATTGCTACACGCTATCAGATGCCGGAATGGGCGAGATGGCAGAACTCAAAGGTAGAACATGGTATCCTTTAATTTGGCACCAACGCCGTTGGCCCACCCTTGCTTAGCCTCCCTCATAACAAGCTCCTCGTTGCCGCTACTAGCGGCCGAGCCCGCGCTGCTGGAAATGCCCTGAAGGAGTTTGTGCAGGTAGCACCGGCCACGCTCACAGGCGAGATCGGCGTAATACGCAGGTGACACCAGGCTGACGGCTTTCGTGGCCCGAGCGAAAAGGTAGCTGACAGAGTTGGTCAGAACTTGAAGCTCATCGGCCTGGAAGCCGATGCCGTCGTGGACAACGTAGTAGTGCGTGGGACGAGTTGTGCCCTGGAGGCCGCCATGCGCTATTGGTCAGTAGATTAGAATTATCTTTCACAAGATAGAACAATAGGGTTTACCCTGTAGGAAAAAGTCGAAATTATAGACGGCCGTTACACCGCGATCAACGACAGTGCCCGAGCGAGGATTGCCGTTATGGTCGGCGTTGGCTTCTTCAGTGGGATAGAAGCGGGTATGGTGGCGTTTTCCCTAAAAGAAAAGTATAAGGATACATAGTCATATACGCGCATAAGAGTCATACACATATAACAATTGTCAGAGCAGGGCGGTACGTTTTCTGAGCGGTATCGAACTTCTGACATGCCAATCTGATAGCAGGCAATTCTTCATCTACGACGGTGTTGAATTGTCCCTATGATTGAATTATTCAGTCGTGAGGCGTAGGTTGATACAGATACGACCTACTTCTGAAACACCGTCTCGATACACGAGGATCCGTTGGGGTAGAGCATTCTTGTTCCTCGCCTTGAAAAGAGTCAGACGCTCCCACATCATCTTGGCCAAATTGGTGACCATCTACAATCAATACGAAATAAACTTCACATTCGAAACTCGGTCACGACATGGCACACCTCTTTCTTGGACTCTTGAATTTCCATACTGGCCGGAAACTGAGCAAATTCTGATTCGCAGCTGGCAACGACAGCAGCGATGGAAGGTGTCCCTTTGACGCTTCCTGGTCCGGGGTGCGTAACGTCGATGCCCACGAGCATAGTTGGCACTTTCTTGAGCCAAGCCATGCTCCTCGCATCCAAAGCATGGCTTACAGGCAAATTAGACTTTTACGCAGCAACTAGGTAAGTCAAATGGCTCACTTGACACCACCAAGCTTCATGTTAAACTTCAACGCAACGTTTGCGAAGTACTGTAATTGGCCTACAACATATTCGTTATCATTTCTTACCAAGCAAGGGGTGTAATCCCTTACCTTTCTCTTTCCGAATCTTGGCAGAGTGCACGCAGACAGTGGCTACTCACCATGAATTATAAATGCTGAAAGCAAGAAGGAAAAAGCGAACAACGCACCGACGTCGAGGTGACTGTCGCAAAGATGCTTGATACCAGAATATATGTGTTTGTCGCTGCTGGAAAGCAGGACTAAGACAATCGACGGTTTCCCTGGGAGGCTCATCAACTGCTGCCGGATGACTTGAATTGCAGCTGCACGTGTCGGATCGGTAGCTGTCTTCGACGGCACTTGAGCCATTGCAACAATTGGGTCTTGCTGTTCAACAGACATTCCACTGTCTCTACACATCTTTGCGAACCCTCGAATAGTACTGAGAAGCTCTGGGTCGGTGGTGCTAGAAAATTCGTCTCGGGAATGGCCGTCTTTGATGATAAGCACCGCCCATTTCTCTAACCGTGCGCCCTTGGCAAACTTGACATTCCTCAAGTTCCAACTCGCTCTGTCGTCCACTCGAGGCTCTCCTTGACCGTACTTGATACCTGGGGGAGGAAGAATACGGCCTGGTACGACGGTCATTTGGTTGCCAATACTGATACCGAAGGCATTCAGCTGTGGTGAAGCATTGGGCCTAAATCCAAGTTCGTTAAGTCCAGGACCGACAATGCTCTGGGCGTTGACATTTGGTGGCTTGGCCGCGGCAGTAATCATTGCAGCTGTGTGCTCGTCAGTAAGTTTACCCCTGAAGGGTTGGTCTGGAAGAATTTCGCAGAGTTCGGCGGGGAGCAAATTGGACTTCTGGCCACCGACATCTACAAGTGGGAGTTCGGGTCGACGCAATGTAATCCTATACTCTGCACAGATGTATTAATATGGTGCGCGGAATGACGAACGAAACATTGCTGACTTTGCTTGAAGTACTCTTCGACCGTGACCTCACGTCCGAGTTCAGCGGCGTTGAACCTGTACTGGCGGGCATTCAAATTCGATAGGGTCTTGACTGTCTTTTTGTAACCAAGGTGTGAGGTCTTCACTCTAACACCCCTGACGAACGCAGACTGCCTAGCGCCGAAGCTGGAATTGGCAAAGGCCACCATAGCCTCTGCCAAGTTTCCGGGCGTGTAAAAGGCAGTGGTACAAACTACTCAAACGTCAATAACATTCCACGTAAAATTGGATGAAATACTAACCGTTGACATTGACCATCAACTGGTTGTGTGTTGGACGAACTGAGGAATAGAAACCCTTCCAGGCCTCAAGACCTCCGCCTAAGCTAAAAGGCTCTCGTGCAGTAGGGAAGAAGAAACGATTGCGTCCGACCATGACACCTCCTCCACCAGAGCGGTTCGGATGGGCAGCCAGGATCACATTTAGGGCAGATATTACGGGCATAATATCATAGTCGCGGTATTGGGGTTGGCCTTGCAAATGCCTAAATAGATCTAAATAAAGCCCGTTAAAATTTTTAAATCTCACTTAAGAAGACCCGAGGTGTCGATATTCTGGACAAACTCGATGGTTAACGTGTATTCCTTTCCGTTAGGCTTTGGCCCTTCTTCGTCCTCATCATAGAAAAGTACCCTGATAGAGAGCGGTTGCGGGAGTTGCTTGGCCGAAATCAACTTGGAAGAGTGATCATGAGCAACAAAGCCTCGCAAGCCCTGAGTAGCCCAGTCGGGCGATTGCTCGGCGAGCTGGAAAATGCGTCTTTTCACTCTCCTTATGGCTGTTCCAGCCACTGGTGACATCGAGACATCATATTCGAATAAGGGGCCTTTGGGGACCTTAACAGGGAAGAAGTTAGCACGAAGCTTGATTGGCCTTCCTACTGTCCCAAAGCCAGGGCGTAACGGAAGCTCGTTCGACTTGACGGTGAGGGCCTTCATAGAGGTGATGATAGTCTCTTCAGAATTGTCCGTTAATCGGGAGTCTATATTGACTGGTCCCGGCTGGAAAACACTGAATAAAGTGAGGTGAGCGATACGACGCGTGAGGTGAAAAGGCTTTGCAATTCACCCTCCCTGTTCTCGAGGACCACCTCCTCGACCACCTCCAAAGCCGCCACGGGGTGGGCCACCGCGTCCCCTAGCATCTGGGCTGCCACGGCCGCCAGGTGGACCGCCACGACCACCACCATAGGCACCACGGCCTCTATCGCCTCTATAAGACATAGGGGATTGTAGAAATTGTTCTGAGGTTTGCGTTCAAATTGAAAGGAGTCACGGCGATGTCCAGCTCTGAATGAAAGGAAAAGCTTTAATGAAGGTTAACAATTACTAGGTTTGGTGCTCACGGATGATAATGTTACCTGAGGAAACAAGGTTCAAAAGATGAACGGTGTGTCCGGAGGGAACAAGTCAAAAGTGGGCAAGATTCTGCTGGAACACGCGTTTCTGTCGCGGCTTTATATTGCCCATGGCCAAACAACAGCATACAACACGCCTAGTCACACACGTCGCACTGCCCGGTGCCGCTCATCTGCCGCGCTGTCAACTTCATCACCGGTTTACATACCAGGCGCCCAGCTGCGCAGTCTGCGCTCAGTGCCCTCTTCGTTTGACGAGCGCTTTCCCATCGGACTATTATATAAGGTTCATCCGGTTATTCCGCTGTCAACGGAGTAAATTGGATTCTTCTACATATTGAGCGGCCAACTCTTTAAGAACAGCGAGGCGCTGTAGAGCAAAAAAGTAGGGGAACTGTCGTTCAGTGCTTTCTAGCCTCCCATTTACGCAGGGTTTGATTCTGCACAACCAGGAGTAGCCCATATAAAGTCTCCACGCGCTGAAAGTGGAAGGTTCAGCCTCAGTGACTCAGTGGGGCGGGACTCAATACACCGTTAAAAGCTTACAGGAATATCCACACTCCGTTCTTTCGCCATTCGGACAACCTCTCCAACAATAACTTCGACTTCGATTGGTAGTCCCTTCTGAGCATCAAGGAGCATACTTGGAACATGTGTATTGTCTGGCTCGGCGTGTTGTTTCCAGGTACTTTCCAAAGCAAAGGCCGGAAGAGATGACGGCAACCCATCTTCTGTATCTGGGTACCCAAGCGCTCGACCTATAGATAAGGCAATGAGCAAACGACAAGGAAATTAATGCAGGAGGTTCGATTTTAAAAATTTAGCCTACCCAAAAGTAAAAGTTCGTTCAGAACCCCCTTAATCATGGGGATAGTATATGTTGAAATTAGATCTGCAGTAGTTGGAGAAACGAATGGCTCGTAAGAGTGTGATGGATCACTAGGAGGTGGACGGAAAATAGCTGGAATGGTATACCTATGAATGATAATTAAGTATTAGGACATCTAGTCGTTAAATTCGGGGATGCGCCTACTGGGTGAGTGTGCCTACAGAAGAGAAGGCGACATTCCAGAAATTCTTATTGAATTTAATCATCTTAATTTCTGGAACGATTGTGATCGTGCTTCCTCCGGTTTCAAGTATATTGCCAAAATCCTTTAGCAGAGCAGCTTCTCTGGGGGAATTTACAGTTGCTATCTGGTCCTGGTGCCGATGCAAACCGATTTTAACACGATCCTGTTATATAATAACATGATGAGAGCGAAATAAACGCGGATTACTGGAGCTTACAAAGTCGCCGTGTTCAACGACATTAGGGGCCAATAAGTTTGTATAAATCCAAAGAGCGCAATTGATGATACTGGGTTCTTCCTTGTCAGAGAGAACACTTAAAGAGTCGTACAGATCCCGTTCGACATTCAGACCGTTTTGTAACAAGACGTATGTGGGCTGACGATATAGTCCCCTATACCCGTCCGAAAGTAATGGCGCTAAGATTTGCGATGTGGTGACCAGATCTGGAATTGCTTTGGTAGTAACCACAACGTAAGAGTAGTGTCTATCCGCGGCATCCGCCACTGATCTGCACACTGGAAGTGAATTAATATGCCTAGCTGAGCATGTCACTGGAGAAGGGTGGAAAATATCACACACAACGATCAGGCCTCCACCCCTTTACATTTCCATATTTCCGGCTTTGAAAGTGGACGCCCTCAACTGTGTGTTGTTCAACCAGGTGAGAAAGTAAAGCCAAACCCCTGAGAGCTGGGTTAAAGATTGCACTGACCATTCACGAGGTCATAATTACTGCGTGCGACAGCCGTTACACGAGCCAAGCCACTCCTCTTCAAGATCAGAGAGTCTAGATAACGCAGTCATTTTTTACCACGTTCAGATGGAGACACTGATCAGCTCACAGATCGCGCCGACTGCACCGAATCCAACGAGAAGCACGTCCTTGAGTTGTTCAGACATGTTCCAGACAAGATCTTTTGGAGAAGAAGAGCAGCAAAACTCAGACAGCACCTATAGTCGGAATAGAGAGCACGACTGTCAATGGAAGTTCAAAAGAAGTGCTCGAGTCAAAGATTTACCGCCTCGGGAACGGGGATCCGTCGGACGGCCGGACCGTTGTAAGAGTCGACTCCGATGGGAATGATGTCCAGCTGCACGATGCCATTCGGGGTGCTGGGCAGAAAGCTGGATATTTCGCAAATTGCGTTTGCGGAAAATTGGAAGGAGAAACTTTGACGTTGTCTCCCAATTCGCGACTAACACCACTCGGCGTCTAAAGGCGCATGTAGACCTGCCATGCCGTAGTATCCATAATCCAAGCTTTATTCTGGTCAGAACGAAGTCGTTGTAGATTGTAGGTGGCCGCACTGTACGGCTCTAGTAGCAATTTTATTGACTTATCTGTAATAGGCATTTGGAAAGTCTCTACCGCTCGCTCCGAAGGCCCTACAATTGCGCATTTAAATTGGCACGGTTTCCGGCCTCTATTTTGCGCAAAATCTGATTCTGCACAACAAGCAAAAGAGCGTACAAAGTCTCGACACGCTGCAAGTGCACATTTTAGCATCCATACGAATGAACCGTAATTAATAAAAATCTTACGGGCATGTTCACATCGTGTTCCTTTGCCATTCGTATGACCTCGCCAAAAATAACCTCGACTTCAATGGGCGAGCCTTTTCTAGCATCAAGCAGCATACTGGGCACATGTGTACTGTCTGGCCTGGTGTGTATTTTCCTGGTGTTTTCCAAAACACTTGTTACCAAAGAAGAAGGCAAACCGTCTGGTGTATCAGGGTAACCAAGCGCTCGGCCTGTAGGGTTGCCTGGTTAATAGAGCACAACCGTTGAGTGGGATCTAAAAAATACCTAGCGCTATGAGTTCCTCAAGAATCGCCGTAATTGTAGGAATGGTGTATGATGAAATAAGTTCGGCTGTTGTTGGAGACACATATGGTTCATAGGAGACCGTGGTGTCTTCTGGAGGCGAACGAAAGATAGCAGGAAGGGTATATCTACAAGCATTTTGTCAATGTAAAAAAAAAGCCGCCATTCGAAGGAAATACTGGGTGAGGGTTGAAACTGAAGAAAAGGCAACGTTCCAAAAGTTCTTGTTGAACTTCATCCGTTGAATTTCCGGAAGGATAGTTATCGTACTTCCTCCCGTCTCAAGGATATTTCCAAAATCATTCAACAACGCGGCTTCTTCGTGCGAATTGACAGTCGTAGTACGATCCTGGTGTCTGTAAACTCCGAGGGTAACACGATCCTATTGATAGTATAGATTCGTAAGAAGGAATAATCAGAAGGAAGCAATGATAATAGCTGGCCAGTACCCACAAAATCATTGTGTTCCACAACATTGGGTTCCAGTAAGTTGGTTCCAATCCAGAGGGCAGTGCTGATTATTCGTGGATCGCCTCCAGAAAGTGCCTTCAAAGAATTGAACAGGTCAACCTCAACGTTGAGACCATTCTGGAGTAATACGTAGGCAGGCTTTGGGAACTTGTCGTTATACTGCTTTGAAAGAAGAGGCGCCAAGATTTGGGAGGTAGTGACTAAATCTGGAATTGCCTTCGTGGTGACCACAACGTAGGAGTACGACCTATCTGCAGCGTCACCCACGGACTTGCACACTAACGATCGTAGCATTCCAGTCGAGCTTTATTGAGTCTGTCTGGGCAGCGACTGTGAAAAAAAAAGGATACAAACATCGGTCAGGCCTCCAGCCTTTGATATCACCATATTTACGACTTTGAAAGTGAATGCCCTCCTCTAAGAAGGGGTGTGTATGATTGCAGAAAAGTTTTGCACCTCAATACTCACTGTTCACGATTTCGTAGTTACTACGCGCCACGGCAGTCACGCGAGCCAATCCACTTCTTTTGAGAATAAGAGAGTCTGGAAAACACAGCTCGGATCCTCAACACGAGTCCAACAGTCAAGGCCATTCTTGGTTAAACCCACATATAGCGCCAACCGCTCCAAACCCAACCAGTAGTACATCTTTGACGGGACCAGACATTGAGGTAGGAATGGAATGAAGTAGATGATATGAAGTCTAGTTCTGTGGAGGGAGCAAGGAGGGACGATGTGAATCTGCGTGCTTAACGACAAATCGAGCCGTCAAGTTATTAGACTTCAATTCAAATTTCAAACTCCTATCAAGTTACTTCGCGAGCGCCTCCTTCACATATACTCCTCAATTTGTAATCCGCTACTAAACCAACAACGAGGAGCCCACCAACAGAGAAGCTGAAATTAAAAATTGAGGTAGTAGTAGTAGTAGTAGTAATAACCGGCATGGTCAATGATGGAACGCGACGATATACTCAGAGTACATAGATGCGGAAATTTAGCGGAAATCGCACATTGCGTCGTAAGGGCCTGTATCGCGGGCCTCTGTAGGGAGTCGGGACTCCTCCGAATTTCAATCTGGCATAAGTATCACCCAGAGTATACAATTAACTTTGACACTCTTGCAAACGCCGCCAATTTTGGGAAGCTCGACGATAAAAGTGATTGAGATATCTAAACAGTACTGGGGACTAGTGACTTTCTGATATAAACGAAATATGTAATCGTCTTATAGATTTCTTTAATGCAATAGGTCGTGTCGTGGTAGGTGACTAGTTCATATGCGCGAGGCTGGGTTTACTGGGCAGAAAATTTTCATTCTGAATCCAAAAGCTAGTACGTTATTGGTAGAAAAATAGTAGATAAACAATTTTTCAGTCGAAAGGAAGCTCCCACCAGCAGGTAGTGCAAAGCGGAAAGAAACCTGTTCCGTCATCAAAATTAGGTTGTTTAATAGTCAAGGAATGTGAGAAGCGAAACTCCACGTTACGAATGCTGCCTGATGAGCAAACACATATAGTAGCATGGAGCGCTTCTCCTATGTTGTGACGCCACTCCAAGTAATCGTAAAACGCTCTAAGTGCAGCGGAATCGTCTTTGTACTGATCGAGAGTGACGTGCTTGAGTTCCGGGAATATAAGCCAATTCCTCGCAAGGCCATTGCCTTCCCTGCGAAAGGGGGGTCGACGCTTGAGGAGCTGCACAAGCGAGTGATCCAAATGCCGGCCATCAAGCACGAGCTGCGACACTTTCTTGAAGGACGACAAAAACGAAACAACGGAACCGGCAGAAGTGTCGTCAAGGTCATTGATATCTATTGAAAGGGTAGTCTCGCGTTGCATGAAAGGGTCCTCCTGAAGAGATTCCAAAACGTTTGCGAATGTTGATAGCCGTGCTTCTTTGCAGGAGTATCCAAGGCTCAACGTGGGACCAGAGTCGGTTTCTACTCTTCCAACATCGATTTCGATAGCGAACGAATGCTCGTCTGTCCTTACTTTCCAAATGGTATCTTCGCTCGCAATGGCTTCCCAGTTGCACATAAAACGTGCCACTCCGCGAACAATGTCATTCACCGAACTAAAGGCAGTTTTCTGCCTAAGATCGATATAAACTGAACAACGCGACGGAAGAATGAGGTTTGCGAAGAGGCTGCCACAACACCGAGAGTCGCCATCGAGTTTAAGAGTGTCGAGAAAGGGTAAAGAAACTACGCGGTCTTTTGCAGCAGCCGAACCTGCACCTGCCAATTCAAACACCGAGCCTGTGAGGATGAGAATCCTGAGGAGAGGTTGTTGAGCAAGTATTTCGAGCCAGGTGGAGGAGGGAAGCCGAAGCCCGATTGAGGTTACTTCATGTGAAAGGTCGAGGTGGACAAGTTTGAAGGAGGAAAAGTCGATGAAACGCCATATAACGGCGGGATCTATAGCGAAGCACTGCAATTTTGGGGCATATCCTGCAAATAATGGCATATCCAGGTCGACTTCGTTACCGACATCATCCATAAAAGATTCTTCATCGATTTCAACTCGAAAGTCCTCGAGCAAAGGAGCCGGTTGGGAAAGCGCATGAAGAAGAGGGGATATGTCCTCCCCATCTGAGAGAGTGACGTGAAGCATTTTGAGTCGATGTGCATTGGCCAGTACTCCTTTCCATTTCGGCGATGTGAAATGGTCCTCCCGGCTAACGGTAGATCGGATCACTAAGGGGGCTGGGTTGGACCGGTCTATGAGTTCTGCTACCCACTGAGCCCCAGAGAACTCGATGTTTATCAACATCCCCCAAAGTGCCTTGCAGTCCAAGGCAGCGACACGCCAATGTCTGCAGACCTGTGACGCGTGAAGAACGGTCCTGGCGGCTCCAAGTTCTGCGTCCCAATCCATGTCGGGTTGGTGATAATGAAGCTGGTAGCTTCCGACAACCATCCAAAAAATGATTGCCAGAATTTCCATCGGTAATCGAGTGGCATGAGACGAAAAATGTGGCTGCGAGATAGAAACAGCAGCCTTCAGTTGCGGTGTCGCTTTGTCTTCGCTTTCACGGTTGGGTTGTTCGGTGGGGGTATGTGCCATGGTGAGCTGTTGTAGGAAACTAGATGGGAATGAACGGCAAAAAAATCATTGTGTTCGCAGGTACCATCTTATAAATAGTCAGCTTGGCCAACTGGCCAAAGCCATTGCGCACAGTCGCATTGCCTTATACGACCGACGAGGCCAAAGCGTTGGATTTGACCCGATTTCCAATTCAAGGGGGACCAGGCGAACACACGTTGGATTTCAATGTAGGGTAATAACGAATGGGCCGCAGTGGTTGAAGTAGACATACCAAAGTGAAGGCGAAGGACAACTTTGTTGATCTTCTCCCCTTCTTCATCTCGCGGAACAAGATCAGTGAAAGCCGTCCTAAATCCTGGGAGCCATGAAATACTTTCCTGGGTCTTGGCCTAGAATGAGCCTCAGCGCCCTAGAATCCAATTTATTGAGATGACTGGACTGCTCTCCGAGCCAGGTAACTGCGAGATGTAAGCACATTAATAAAGACGGATTGGGGGCGGTGCGACTGGTGTAAGACAGAGCCACTTGCGCAAACGCTCATCTTTGCAACGATCACGAGGTCACGCTGAGCCTCGAGCCGTCGCAAACTTCATTTCATCCTTGTACTCGTCAATTATTGCACGGTAAGAGCTTTATAAAGACAATCTTTCTTGTTCAACATACGGAAGTTCCATGAAACTTTCTGCATATACGAACATATCACCTGGCCAACATCGAAATGTTGTTCATCTGTGCCCATTCCCTATCCAAACGACAAACGCCCAATTTGAATCCGTAAAGGCTTGCAGACAAAAATGCAGCACAATCCATTATCAGGGGGAGTCTAAATGTCAATCTAGTGCGGGCACCTAAGGTTCGAAATTCATCCCCAAAGGGCATCAGCAACCCTCACGACATCCACCATTTCCTGCACATCATGCACCCTCACCACCAGCGCCCCCTGCTGCACCGCACACGCCACAGCCGCCGCCGTCGCCCACCCCCGCTCGCCGGGCTGCGTTTCGCGCCCGCTTCCGTGCTCGTCCGAGTTCTGCGCGAGTATGGCGCCGAGGAAGGACTTTTTCGATGGGCCGATGAGTTGGGGGAAGCCTTTGAGCGGGTTTGGGTAGGAGGAGTCGCCGATTCCTAGCAAATAGGGTCAACACTATGTCTGAAAATTATAATTTCGATAAAACCAAACGGACCTCCAACCATCACATCCCCCACGATCTCCCCCGCCCGCCTCAGCACTCCGAGGTTCCCTTCCAGCGTCTTACTAAACCCAATCCCGGGATCAACAACAACCGACCACCTCCTCACACCTCCTGGGCCAAGGACGGCCTGCTCGACTTTATCCCCCAGCTCCACGCGCACGCCTTCCAGTGTCATCGCGCCATCATCATCATCATCCTCTCCCACATCACCATCCGCAGCATAAGCATACATCCCATACCCCTTCTCCCGCCCCGCATCCCCCCTCGAATGCATCAACACCACCGCCGCCCCGCTCTCCCTCGCCACCGCCCGCATCGCGTGCATATACCCCGCCGCCTGCCTGCCTTTCTCGGAGGAAGGGGAAGGCGGGGGGAAGGAGTCCGGTCCTGTGAAGCCATAGACATCGTTGATGCAGTTGGCGCCAGCGAGGAGCGCGGCACGAGCTACGGCGGGGCGGAAGGTGTCAATGCTGACTGGGGTGCGGAGCACGCGCGCGATGATGGTTTCTGAGAATAAGCTTTCTGTGGATGGCGTGGTGGTTTGGTCGAGGGCAGCTTGTAATAATTCTGCGGAACGAAGCGCTTCGATGACGGGTACGACTCTCCCGATCTCATCTTCCTCGCTGACGAACGCCGCTCCGGGGCGAGTGGAGTACCCGCCTATATCGATGATGCTCGCGCCGGCTGCGACGGCGGCACAGGCGTAGCGCACGGCAGCGGGGAGGTCGGTGTGTTTGGCGCCGTCGGAGAACGAGTCGGGGGTGGCATTGAGGGTTGCCATTGTGCGGGTGTGCTTTTTTGTTTTGGATTTGTTTTTGGGGGTGGAGGAGGGAGTAGAGGAGGAGGGGTAGGACCAGGAAGTAAGCGTTTCGGGTACGGGTGGGATGGAGGGGTACGCGGAAGAGGAGGCCAAGGCCAAGGCGGAAAGAGGGAAACGCGGGAAGGGAATAACTTTATTCATTGGGGATCCTGCTGGGTTGACGACTTCGCGGAGGAGCATGGATACGGGCTTTTTGAGTAGTGGGTGGACATATTCCGGAATCATGCTGTTAAAAATTGTAGTCGATCAACATTTCGAGTGGAAGGAAAGGATACACACTCGTTTAGAGGCTTCAACACGAACTCCCTCTCTTGCATCCTTGGGTGAGGAACGATGAGCTCGCCTTCCAGATTATCGAGGCCTTTCAAGGACGATGGAGGCCGGGTGTCGACAACCTCGTTATCGTAGAAAACGATGTCCAGATCAACAGCGCGTGGCCCGTGGCGGATAGACGGAAGGCGTCCGACGATGGACTCGATTTCTTTGAGGACGCGCAGGAGGGTAGTTGGTGATAGGTTAGTTTCCACCTGATATCCAAAATTGTGAGATGAAAAACGAGAAGAGGGCCGCACATACCATACAAGCGCAGTTCACAAACTTGGGCTGGTCTGTCACGTACATCGGCGCGCTCTCGTACAGGAAAGACGTGTTTACGACTGTGATAGCTGGATCCAGGTCCAACGAAATGACGCTATCCCCCAGAATCTCTCCAGGTATCTCGAGGAGCCGCAGCGCATATTCAATGTTGCGGAATGTATCACCGAGATTCGAGCCTAACGCAATAGCCACGGTGTGCGTCTGGCCCTGATTCCAGCCAGACTGCAACACGCCACTTTTTTCTTCGAATTCAGCCTCGTCTCCACTCTGGTACTCGCCTACACTATCACTCTGCATTTCACGCCGCTCAGCCGGGACACCCATGCGACGCACCTCGCCAGTCGCCTCCTCCGCCTGCACCACTGCTTCTTTCTCTGGCTGGGAGCCGAAATAGTCCGCGAACGTGCGGCGCACCTCGACTTCGGCGGAGCGCGCGAGGGGGAGTGCGGCGGGCTTGGCGACACGCACAGTGACGAGCGGGAGGGGCGGGGAGACGGATGCGTAGGATTTGAGGATAGAGAGGGACTCGGAGGCGATGTAGGATGCGAGGGCTTCGAGGGTGACGAAGCCGGTTGTTTCTATTTCCTGTATGCGCCTCATTTAGTGAGAAATCAAATGAGGGTTGGACGGAGAATTGCTTTACGTCGAACAGCATGCGCGTTACGAGTCTCAGATCGATCCAGTCTTCTCTGTCTAATCCTTTGTCCCCGGTGTCAATGGATAGGTTGACCACGACGTCTTGCTCTTCCGACCTTTCAACCTCGCCGACGCCGATAATCGGAGAGCAGATCAGGTCCTCCACATGGTGTGTGATCCTTTCAGGAATCCAAGAGCCATCAGCGGAAAACTTGGCCAGGTGTTCGATTGAGACCGTTTTGCAATGTAACGGCGCCTTCAGCTGCTTTACAATCACCTTCACCTCTAACCCATCCAGTAGGTGCGCCAAAGTCGAGAACGAACCAATGGCAGTGCAGATCTGGCGGGACAGATCCTGGAGACAGATGAAAGGCGTGTGCACGACGGCACCCCTGATCCGGTTCGCGATGTCCGCGTAGTCTATCGAGAGCCTCAAGTCATCGGTCTGCGCAGCGGCGGAGACGTTGTGGAAGATGGAGAGCGAGATCGAGATGGGCTGCTCGACTGGGTGCTCTTGGGCACCGGTGTGCAGGGAGATGGGGAGGATGAGGTCGTTGATGCGGATGGTGTCGGTGGGTTCGGGTTCGTCTGCTAGGCTGATATTGTGAATATCGTTGCGGGCTACGGTGGTGGACTTACTTTGGCGCCTTCGCCGTCGACATTGAGGATGACTCGGAAGAAATAATTTATTCTCTGCAACGATCACGAGGTCACGCTGAGCCTCGAGGCTCTCTGCAGCCATGACGTCTTTCATCCTTGTTCATTTACTTTGTGCTTGTATTCTTCAATTATTGCACGGTAAGACCTTGATAAAGACAATCTTTCTTGTTCTAAACAAACATTTTGTCAAGTCAGGCATGTCTTGTTTAACTTGAGCGCCAGTCACAATGGGTTCTACTCTCCTCGACGTTGCCTCGCGGCATTCGCGCATATCTACGGCTGCATCGGTCAGACTGGGCTGTGCGGCAAACGTGAAGAATTACATATCACAATGGACATCAAACACGACAGATCCACCAGGGGTACCGCATACAGTACGGTAGGCTGCGTGTCTGTCTCCCATATCTAGCGATTTACGCCTCGCCTGCCCACCTTTTCATCTTGCTTCTGCTTCTGTAACTCAACCTCTTATCGCCTCTGCGCCTGCGCTGCAATCCTCTCGTAATTTTACAGGGTTTGCCCTCCACCCACTAGCCTCTCTCCAGCTCCAGTCTCGCATATTAACTCTCTTCGGCTACAACAATTGATGAGTTCCAGCAACGGAAAGCTGAGAAAATCAAGCCCTCCCTCTCCAGCTCAACAGCGTTCTCGAATTCCGTCCATCCATTGGTTGTTCAGGAGTAATATCCCCCGCCGACGAACGTCATACATCTCGGTTGATATTCAGAAAAGAAATTTCTTTGGGATGGGAGAAATACTCGGTGTTCTTACGAATGTATGTTTTGCAGAACGTTAAACTCAAATAAAAATTATTCACCGTAAAATCTAGCCTGCAGAAACCGTTCGTTCGCTCACGGAGTCCAAGAGACTGCTCGACGATGCCCGTAGGGAGATCAACGAGAATAAAGAACGCTCACAAATCAGGCCAAAACACACGTTCTCGAGATTGCCTGGTTTTTTTCCTCGTAAGGCGGAAACGCAAGCCATCGAGCGTGCACTGGAGGGGGAGCCATCCTTCACCGTACTTTTCGGCGCCAGCTCCGTCGGAAAGGCAAGCCATTTCTCACTTCTATGATATGTAACAGGTTCGATGATTTTTTTTGGTCACCAATAGACTGCACTTCTCAGGGAAGTCCTCACTCGCGAAGAATACCATGTCCTCCACTTCGATCTTCGGATCGCCGGATTTGCGGATCTTGCCAGTCTTTACACAAGCCTGAGCCAGCAAATGGAACAGTACTTTGAAGAAATCGCCACCAAGATGGAGGGATATCAAGATTTTGAAAGAGAGGCATGGAGCTTCAAGGTATGTGGCTGATCACTCGATGAATGGCTCAACAATCTAAGGATCGATCCTACATGCTTAGCACGACCGTCTTAACGTCGAACGCCGGTTTACGGAGCCCAACGTGGTCGACCCTAAAATTCAAACCATCAAGACAAGCGATGTCGCTCGGCTCATGGAGCTCTTCCAGGTCAGTATTTCAATTTCCCTAACATGAACATGCTTATCCAACAGTGTTTAGAGCTCGCTCCTAAAATACTGGGAATTCCAGCCTAAGCTCGAAGAA
This sequence comes from Galerina marginata, assembly GCA_023014335.1. Classification (NCBI taxonomy): domain Eukaryota; kingdom Fungi; phylum Basidiomycota; class Agaricomycetes; order Agaricales; family Galerinaceae; genus Galerina; species Galerina marginata. The sequence goes on along the minus strand of JAECYW010000009.1, from coordinate 1,759,890 downwards.
AAGCACGAGAATAAGGGGAATGGAAATGCTAAGCACGCTCGTCGGCAAGGCTCGAGTGACAGCCACGCATCTAACCAAACACGCGTGGAGCGTACAAGTGGCGATCATGGTACCGGGACCAAGTCGAGATGGGGCTTCAGGAGTTGGAGGGGCAAAGCGAGCAAGAGAGAGTCCGAAATGGCGAGTGGTGACCAGACCTCGCCCGCACAGGGCGAGAAGGGGAAGGAGAAGGAGAAGCCTGCGAAGAAGATGCCGGTACGTATAATCGTCTCTTTGTGGTACATGGATTGCTTTGATTAACTTGTTTTGCGTCGTGGTAAAGGTCATATTCTTCGACGAAGCACATAAACTGTGAGCCAAATTCTCTCAAACCGCAATAGGGAAATGGACTTACCTTTTATCGTCCGAATCTAGGCCTGCCCTCATTCAATCGACGGAAACTATGAAGTGCCTTCTGGACTCTATGCTGGTGTTGACGAAGCAGGACAGGCTTTGTCACGTCATTCACGCAACGAGCGATCCATTCTATCAGACATGGCTCAGGCAGATGAACGTGATGCAACATTGCAAGGTCGGTTGGTTTGTCCTGTTCATATCCTAACTCCTCCTTTTTAATCTCCATTCCTTGAACTTGGAACCCGATACTTACGTCTCATTTATGTCCGCGTAGATCATCACTATTGGGGATTGCTCAAAGGGCGAAACGAGGAAATTCTTCCGAGATAGAGTGCTCCCTAGAGTGCCGGAACGACTGCGTGGAAGGCTGGATTTCGAGGTCCTGTATGACGCCTTTGGAGGAAAGCTCGCGCATTGGCATGATTATATCACGGACTATGGTATGTTTCTCCTTTCTTGTTTGCTCAAGGATATGCTATATATTTTGGATTATTCTCCAGTGAACTCAAACGGTACTCTTGACAGTAAGTTGTTTTCAGTCATGCTTCGTCGTCGAGTTGATATTAAAATTGCACTGGCAGTCAAACAAAGCTCGCACTTCCTCCAGGCACATGCCCTACTGAACCTTCACATCATCCATTCTTCTCAAGCGCCCACAGGCGGCGGTCCCCAAGCAGACGGGGAAACACCAGCACCAGTAGCAGCCAACACCAGCACCGCAGACACCCTCCACCCTGGGCTCGGTCCCGCCGGTTTCAAAATCTATTCGCCCCTCACACACCCACATGGCCCAGGTTCAATGACCAGCGGCAGCACCCACTCGTCGATGGGCCCGCCAGAGTTCTCGGCAATGGAGCTGCTCAAGGTGATGAGCCGGCTGTCGCGGCCGGACACGCACTACATTCCCTACTTTCATTTATGCCGTGAGTTGGGCGTGCGGACAGTGGATGGGATGGTCAAGGGCCGCGTGCTGGATCTGCGCTGGACGGAAACGGTGACGAGGGAATCGGGTGAGGAGATTAGGGTGAGGAGCTCGACGATGCCAATGCCGATGCCCGTAAATGTCCGGGACAGTGCGCTTGCATCGGCTACACCACTGGGTGGGACAGGGACTGGAATATCTACAGGCTTTGCATCTGGAAGCGCAATTGGCACAGATATCGATCTCGGGCCGCCACCGCCCATCGATGAAGATGAAGAGATGGTACCCGTTTCGGAGCGGCTGCCAGGAGACGTGTTCGAAGAGATCATGGAGGTCGTGGGGCCCAAATTAGTACCCACAACGCCCATCATGCGGTTTGCGATGAGAGACGTCGTCCAGGAGTACGAAGACGACCAGTCGGTGTCGGAATATGCGTCGCTATCGGACGTTGATGAATACTGATTTTTTTCCCTGGTGGTGTTCCTCTTTCTCTTTCATTCAGCAGGAGAGACAAGATGATTAGCCCATCTATGTAGTAGGATACACTTTATGTACGAATTCGGTGGTTCTTTCTGTACCAGATACGGGAACAATCGGTATTCATAGGGTGCATTTGTCTGTTGACTGGCAAACTATTTCTTGAGCACATTATGTAACCTAACGTGAACGCAACACTCACGAATGACCCAATAACGACCCGTCTACTCCAAACCGGCATACTTCACATCTGCGTTGGCGTCAAGCCAGGCAAGCCATTTCTTCAAGTAGCTTCCTCCATGAATAACGGTAGACGAATCTCCAACTACGCACTGATGACATCCTTCAGAATTGGAAGTTTTAGAGGAAATGTATTCGCGACTCACAAGGTGTCGTTTTGCTCTGGTCATTGCGACTTGAAGAATAATGTCAGCCAAAATCAGCGGTGCCATCTATGAAGGCAGACCATTCATTCGCCGTTTCTCCTTGAGGAAACCCACTTCTCTCTAAACACCTATTTAGTTATCATGCAAACAAAATGAAGTTTTCAATGTATGCCTGACCAGGTCGTTACTCCTGACGAGCGAAATGATAACTGCTTCCTTCTCTCGACCCTGCATACCATCAACAGTCCCAATCTCCAGCGTTGGTCCATACTTTGGTCGGAGCAGAGAGGTTAATAACGTGACCTGGGCTTGATATCTATGGTTAAAATTAGTATATGATCCATTAAGTCGTACATCTACGCCGTACGGGGTGATGATCGCGATCTGACTGGGTACGACCCCGACTTCGACCTGGGATGGGGAGTCAATTAGCTTTGCATTGTATGTCCTGCGAACAATGGGCAATACTTACCAATTTATCGACCCAGTTCTGCACAATGGTCCCTTCGTTTTCGTTACACTTACTACCCTCATCGCCATCGCCGTCTAGTCTCTCGAAGTACTCGCAGCCAGCGGTGTCGAAAAATACAACAGGTGTTTGGAGAAGTTCTTTTTCATCATCCTCCGAGTCCGCTTTCGTGTTGGGTAAATCGTGAAGTAGATGGGACGCTACAGATTGGTGAGACTTGAGCTTGGAGCCATAGAGAGTCTTTGATGGAAATGCGCATATTTGCTCGTGCATTCTGCCAGACAATGTTTAGAAACCAGCCAAAAGATGTCGTACAAGGAGGCTAACCGATATTGGACTTCAAGCATCCGTTTGATATTAGCACCATACATTGCCTCCAAACGATCAAATAGGGTCGTTTCCAGTGTTTTTGGCGGTATAAGTTTGATGACAGGAGGCTTATTCTTCAAAGAGGAAGGCGCTGATGCTTCAGCCACGGCTTCCTCCAATTCGCTACTTTCAGACGAGTCAGAATTGGCATCGTCAGCATCCTGAGGTGGGACAAGGTTTTTTGTTCCGCTTGACTCTTTTGATTTCCCAGGTGTTTTCGAGTTTGGGGTGTTTTTAGATTTCGGAGTGCTGGAAGAGGCTTTGGACACTTTTTTCTTTGCTTTGTTTTTGTCGTCTATAGACAAAATGGTAGGAGGTAGTTGCATGGGATCCCCAGCCAATATGAGTTTCTTTGCTTTGAAAATAGGAATCCAGCAAACCTAGATGTTTGCATTGAAAACTATGATAAACTCTGATTTAAATTATGACGCACAGCTTCAAGCGCCTGGGTAGCTTCGTCGATAATAACCACGTCGAAATCTTGATTATACAGCTGGCGTCCTCCAGAAGAGTGACATGTGGCAAGCACGACCTTTGATCGAATTAAGTGCAATGCGACGAGGATGTAAAAGATTACGAGACCCGTACCTGTGACTCTTTCAACACTGCCTTGACCACGCCGCCTTCTCGCTGTCGGTATCTTGATAGAAAAAAAATGAGTCACGGAACCTCTTTGGCAAGATAAGCCTTACTCTTTACGAAGGGCTTTCACTTCATCCCACATCTTTCTCCGTTCAGCACCTCTCGGACCTTTGCCTTTCACACCTTTACCCTTTCCAGAAAGGACGCCAAGCGTAGTTTCCAATTCGTCTTTCACATCCCTTGCAAGCGCAGCCTGGGAGCATTAATTAAACCAGATGCCACAGGCAAAGAAATTAGACGCACTTGATCCGTTCGAGTAGCTTTAACTTCCAGAGTGGATTCAAGTATGCCCTCATGGGCCATGACACGTGCTGGATGGCCGATCCTTGTGAACTTCAATCTCTGAGCCCTGTCTACAACGGGTAAAGCTAAAAGACGTTCCAAGATGTTGTCCACGGAAAGGTTTGAAGCACCGCATACGAGTACTCGTTTTGGCTTGGGATTTGTAGGTGTTTCGGTAGTCAGCTGCCTAATGATTTCGATCAGGGTGTGCGTCTTGCCAGTTCCTACAAGGTGTCAGGTCTTGGACATTGGATTTAGAAGAGCATCATAATACCTGGAGGACCGTGAATGCAGGCAACTTCTGGGGATTCCAAGCAGAACTTGACAGCTACTTTCTGACTGTCATTCAGGGTATCGTCGAAAAAAGTGAATTTATCGACCGGATCTTTGGGTGATGGTGGCTTCATCCCGAGAAGAACTTGAATCAGATTATTCAATTCGCCAGCAGCCTTGCCATCGCCCTGTAGATGCTCAGCCCATGGGTTCAGTTGGGTAAGAAGGGGCTAACCGATGGAAGGACGATTCTTTCCAATTGAGATATGGCTTTATCCATCCTAAGCAATAACGTATCAACGCCTGGAAGCAGGACAGGATTGAATCTGAGGGGATCACCTGTCATATGTAACACTATTGGCCAGCTTTACAGCACGACAGCGCTCTGGAAGGTCCAAATCTTCTGAGCTTGACTCTGAGTCGATGGCGATTACAATGCGGGTGTCGGATACCTATGGCATCGTTATATTGAGAATATTTATGATATATGATGCTCACCTTGTAGACAACTCCTTCTGCTTGTTGGCTCTTTGTATCAGCAGGCGCAGAGGCTTTCGGTTTCTTATTAGCCGTGGTCGATGATACATTAGGCTCAATTCTAGCAAGATCGCCGGGCCTTAGGTTATGGGGAGGAAAGATCGGACTGGCGTGATACGCCGAAGGTCGTTCAAGTTCCACCAGCCTACCTTCGAAGATTGTCAGTAATGCAATCCAGAGATATGAACTATAGCACCCACGTTTTCCCTCCAAGACCAATGTTCATGCCGACAACTCCAAGACCTCCGAGGGATAGTCCTTTCTGCTCAAGGAGTTTAGGCCCACAGTTCGACAGTAACAAGGAGGTCCTTTCGATCTCTGCATCGCGTTCTTTCGTGAGCAAGACGCGTTGACGGTCGATGAAAGCTTTGAGATCTCCTTCGCTAGCCATCGGAGTCATCAAGCAGGTCCAGTTAAAGATGAGCTGTTCTTTTCGACGTCAGGGTTAGTGATCAAGCTGGCTCGGCGCTATTCTTGCCCGCTTAGGTGAGATTTACGATCACGTTGAAGAAAAGTCTGAGCCCGGCAACAACTCTCTTACATCATGACCGCAACTGCTCACCACGAGATCAAAGTATATGCGTCGCTCCCTCGCGTCGCAGCGCTCGGCGGTGACCTCAATCTTGATGCTAACAACTGGCATTGGCTCCTTTGCCTTACTCTCCCACTTGAGACCCTCGACGCACTCCAGTTCTCGCCCAGGCCGTACAAATGGATCCGCTACGCCATTGGAATCGTTGTTGGAGCAGAGGGCGACCTTTCGTCCAGTTCCGACTTGATCAACGTCGTGGACTACAATGCTGGCCTCCCAATCGAATCCGTTGCTTTATACTATCACACCAGCGACGAAGAGAGGCGAAGAATGTTTCCGGTCGATCCTAACATCGGGCGCACAAACATCACTTCTAGTGTTGCGACCTCTCGTAGGGCTCAATTCCATTCAGACGTTGCAATGCGAGATGGACATCGATGCGTCTTGACAGGGATAGACGAGGACATCTGCGACGCCGTGCACCTCCTGGCCCACAGCAAGGGCGATACCGTATGCTACTCTTAGTCTCGTTTGAGAGTCGCTCACCCAATGGCGAAAGTACATTTCGACGTATACTCAGCGTCGCAGTAGAGACCCTGCACGTGCCGACATTGTACAGGACATCGACAGTGTCCGAAACGGCCTCTTGCTGAACAACTACAGTCACCGCGGGTTAGGTAGGCATATTGCATTCTTATCAGTGCGTACTGCTTGTATAATATGTAATTGGTGTCTGACAGCGTTGATAAACAGACGCCAAACTTTGCGATGGACACGCCCGACGTTGACCCCACCGCACCAGCAGGAGAGAGAAGGTATACAGCACATCTCTTCGAACCTAGCAAACCATACTTTACCGGCGGCATCAGTGAACCCCCGTCTAGTGTTTCACTCCGAATTTCTCATACTCCTGATTGGCCCCCTGCCATTCTCTTCGAAGCCGTCTACGCTAGCACGGTCCTCCACCATTTTGGAGCCCAGACACTGAAAGATGAGGTCGCCGCAACTTGGAAATACATCTTCTATCCCGACGGGGTCATGGATCAGGCACAGACGGAGCACAAGGCGATTATGAATGCACATACTGCCTCCGCGGAGAAGACACAGAGACAAGCGGTGGAGCGCTATGGCGCTCATGCTGGCCCCGACAACTTTGACATCCTCTTGGCACTGCCATATATCCTGATGCCACCGGATGAGCTACAAGCTATGATGAGAGAAGCCAAGGAGAAAGCGGCGGCGGCGGAGCTGAGAGACGTACAGGAAAAAGTTAACAACTGGAACAAGCAAATCATCGCTTCATAACTGGCACGCTGCATAATGGACATGGCATGCATAATGAACATGGTAGAATGGTAGAAGTATTCTAGTACGAATTCTGTATTTTACTTTCCGACTTTCAATATTTAGTCTACCTCTCAAAGTCGCATACATTGCATCATTGTACTTAGACACTTTCAAACACGCTGGTCTGCCGACCAAGACGCCATTCAGAGAAATACACAAAGAATAGGCCTCGCAAATTCACCGACGACTATTTTCATTCAACTCTGTCAGGATCGCCACGCTATTTTTATCCAGTCCATTATGCCTTCCAAATATCTCACACAGATTTGGGGATACAAATCGACGGAAATGGTTTTCCAGGATCGTAGACGGCTTTCTTCCTATCCAACATGTGCCAACTTCATTCCTCCGATGCGACGATCTTGAAATCCAACAACAAAGTGTGGCACCCGGATGACAAGGCCAAAGCCATTCCTTCTCGACCCAATTCAAGTGACATCTATCGGCCAGACATATTGCAAACGATTGAGGCGAAAATAGCGGAGCTCGACAAAGAACTGAGGGAGTTGAGCTTGGATATTCATGGTATTAACAATCGTTCCCGTCCAGACATCTTCGCTCAACGAGTTCGTCTTCATCAGCGCACCCGGAACTTGGCTATGAGGAATAGTATGATCTGGTCACTGAAACCACTATTTCATTGTTGAACATACCCTCAGCCATGCACACGATGTTTACACCACTTTTATGGAAAAGCACGGCTTTGAGGTGACCAAGAACTTCCATCTTCCGACGGCCTGGAAAGCTACATTCTCTCATGGAGCTGGAGGAAGAACCATTGGTGTCAATTCAGAGGTATGTATGACGGTCGTATGCGACGTTGGCTATCCTAACTGGGGATGTTTCTCAGATGGATGCCCTTAAGGGAATTGGGCATGCCTGCGGGCATAATTTAATCGGAATGTCTGGTAAGCCTTACACCCTCGGTGCCATCTGACGGGCAGAACATTGATCTATCTCTAAACCGAAATCTTAGGTGTCGCAGTAGCATGCTCTATCAAGGCTGCCCTAGAACACCACAATATTTCTGGCAAAGTCGTTCTTTTGGGCACGCCTGGTACTAGTTGCTCGATCTAATTCAGGTTTCACTATCCTAATCGCACTTCATGCCATCAGCCGAGGAAGGTGGCTCAGGAAAGATCAAGCTGCTGGAGAAAGGTGCATATGAGGGGATGGCTGCGTGTTTAATGTAGTATTCTACCCAACGCACGTGGGTTACTTCTCACTGTTTTCTACAGGTGCCATCCCGCCCCTGGTCCGATCGGGTCAGTTAGCTTGACCAGCTGCCTCGCATTGCAACGGATCACGGTGGAATACAGAGGTCACACGTACGCGAATTTATACCCTGCCAACTGCTCAACCTTACGACCAATAATATCAGAGCGCACGCGGCGCTTTCTCCTTGGGAAGGCAAAAACGCTTTGGACGCGGCTGTTTTGGGCTACAACAATATTTCAGCCCTTCGTCAGCAGCTCAGGCCCACCCATCGCGTTCATGGCATTTTCGAAGGAAAGGATTGGGCTCCAAATAGCACGTTTCTTTCGTCCAAACGATTTATTTCCATACTTACAACACCGCTATTTGTTCGGCAGTCATACCCGATTATGCCAAGTTCATGTGAGGTTTCACTCTATGCTACTCTCCGGTTCGCACTAATGTAGACGTAGCTGTTACGTCCGTGGCCCGACTCGAGCAGAAATGCAGGAAACTGTGAAGAGAGTGATTCCTTGTTTCCAGTTCCGTAACTTTCTCGCGACCGTGTTAGAGGGATTTTCATGATTATTTTTATCCAGTGCGGCAGCCCTCGCTACTGGGTGCGAGGTGACGGTCAAGGAGGAATGGGGCTCCACATTTGATCTTCGCCAAAATGAGGCACTAGGTGGGCAGATTTAGGTTTCAACGCTATGGACTGCGCAAGGGTGTTGATCTGGGGTGTAACTCTACAGGCGGAGAAGTGGCGAACATCGTTCTCAATAAGTACGGGGCTATCGATTACGAGTGGGGCATCAAGAGTGCTTCAACAGACTTCGTCAGTGCTAATTTGCATGCTCCATTTCATTCCCTAATTGCCCGCTTTCCTCTAGGGAAACGTCACATATGGTTCGTAGGCAAAAGATCACTCGTGCCAGGAAAATAACCCTCGTCATCTCTATCCAGCGCTTCCATCTCTACATCCTGGATTTGGTAAGCCCAGCTACTCGCGATCCTACTCAAAGAGTACCAAATTAAATTCATCCCTCTTTAGCTATTCCTACAATTGTGGACGGGGGAAACCACACGCCTGGATTTGAACAATCCGCCGCGACAATAGAATCGCACTATGCCTGCCTCGATGTGTCAAAAGCCCTTGCTGCGACTGGAGTTCGTGTCCTGATAGATGACGCCTTTTTCGCCAACGTATGGCCACACCTTTTAAATCTACTTCTCTAAACTTAAACTTGAGCACAGGTTGAGGCAACATTCAAGGCAGACAAGGAGCACCGCTGAGCACCGCTGAACCCTTTGATGGTAGGGATTTTAATGGCAAATAACATGACTTGTATTTGTACTTACGTCACCTCGTCCTCATGATTTTTTCTGTTCGAATTTGTAAGAAAGAAAAAGCTGCACTACTTGTTTTCTAGAACCGTAGAGAAACTGCGTCAACTCCGTGGAAGCACGTGGGAGAAAATGGAAGGACCCACACTTTCCATATATGGACTTCCTCGCGTTCTCGAAGTTTCCACGTGCTGCGAGTTCAATCCCCACTATTACAGACCAGTGTCGAAACTAAGGCATACGCAAGCCTCTGGAAAGGTATAAATATGGGCTCGCAAATGCCTCAACATCCCCAGCAATTCTACAAAACACAATTCAGCTCTCGAGTCACCTCCAAGTCACAAAACAAACACTACCAATACACCTCATCGACATGTCTAGCGTCTTCTTCTACGAGCCCTACTACGACTTTGACCGTTTCTTCGAGGAAGCCTTCTCCCCTCGCCACGTTGCCAGAAATGGTACTCAACTGCAGAGACCAAACGGCGACACCGCCGTGAGACCATTCAAACCAAGGTATGTTTCCAACTAACTTCCTCCCCTTCTCGTTCAAGATGCTGATCAAATTTTTAGAATGGATCTTCACGAAGACGGCGAGAAAAATCTTGTGACGGCGGCCTTCGAATTTCCCGGAGTATCGAAGGAAGACGTCCAAATCGACGTTCACAACGGCAAGCTCACCGTCTCTGCTGAAACCAAACAGACCACCGAGCAGACCGAGGATGGCTATGCGGTCCGTGAAAGACGATTTGGAAAGTACTCTAGGACTCTCCAACTCCCTCAGGGTGTCAAGGTATGTGCTTCCATTACCTACAAACGATGAAAGAGGCCTAATTTTGTTGTGCAGGATGAAGAGATCAAAGCCTCGATGGAGAACGGTGTTCTAACCGTCACCTTCCCAAAATCAGCGCCTGAACTCGCACCCAAGAAAATTACGATTGCGTAATTCGACCCGGTTACTACAATTACTTCAAAACATGGACTGTCTGCTCATATTCCATTCTCTCTTACATAATTCTTGCATCTTTCTGCGGAATCCATATTTACAGCACTGAAATAGTATCTGGTTAATAAATCCAACTTCAACCGAACTTGACTATGCGCATACTAAGAATGAAGAGCCTCAGCCCACATTAGGCTGCCTTGAGCTTCAGGACTCCAATAATAACTTGTAAGTTATATAACCCACCAGAGGTGATAGTTGTTGGTATTGTCTGCGATCTTTAAGAGTACTTACCTCGACTTGTCTCCCTGATCTCCTTTCAAAACCGGGAAAAGGTGCTGGGCCGGTTGGGTTGGCATCAACCGGACCGACGTGTTCTGTTCTGCACAGCCACCGCCCTCTGGAGCCTTCCAACATCCAAGTTGATCCAACCTACATCCAACCATTTACCTAGCTAGCCTTGAAGGACCTGAGACTAAAGGTATCGGCTCATCGCATCTCATCCGGATTCAGATAAACGCACAGCTATGGCTCTAGAGTGTCCAGTTATGCGTTCTCCGCTGTCATTGTACCTGACCAACAATCATTCTCCATCGGACGAAGAGGTCATCAAAGCTCAGGAATTGAAACAAATCCCGTCTACAAAATTGGCGAAAGTAGAAGATCTCATTCTCCAAACACAGCACACCCTGGATGCACTATATGAAGAACGGAACGCACTGAAGTCTTCCATTGCTCGTTGCAACACCATCTTGTCACCAATTCGACGCGTACCGCAGGATGTATGGCGCGAAATATTCTTCCATTGCCTGGCTACACACAGATATCCTATCATGAGTTATGCCGAAGCCCCATTACTTCTTACGCACATCTGCAACCTCTGGAGATCCGTCGCACTTTCAACTCCCGAGATTTGGTCCCGTATCTATATTCCGATTTTCTACACAATTCGTGATCCTATATTTGATTTGCCACCTACTCATGTCGATAATCCCGGAATATTTGGACTCACCGACAAGATGCAGCAACGTTGCGACCTCGTACGCGAATGGCTAGGTCGTGCAGGAGCTGTTCCTTTATCGGTTGCGCTATCAACTCAGTCGGGAGAATTACCAACAGAATTACACCACCAATTATTCGACATCGTTTTCCATTTCTCACCTCGTTTTCGAAATCTGGACTTGACCTTAATCACAACGGGTGAGGCGCACCACCGGGCGATGGATCTATCCGTCGACAAGCTCCTCAACCTGGAAAGCCTCCGGATCTACGCTATCCGAAACGACACCGTACGGTGGTATGAACGGGGAATATTTTCAGCCCCAAGACTGTGTAAACTGTCCATCGGAAATCTACCAGGGGCAGGACCTTCTGCTATCCTCTTTCCGATCCCTTCCACCTGGTCCCAACTTAGCAGTTTATCCATTGGAAGTTTTATGCCCTCTCAATGGGCCTGCCAGTTGTTGTTCCATTGCCCTCTCCTCGTACGATGCGCTTTGAAAATCAAGAGCGCGACAATAGACAACACGAGTAGCGACTCTAACGATTCAATTCACCTGCTCAACCTCAGGGACCTTGCAATTGTGGAAGAGGGCAACAGCGCGGCTTCGATATACCGTGTTTTGCATGCGCCAATTTTGCGTAACCTGGAATGTATCGAAACACGATCTTCGCACCTCTTGCAAGCCCTACCTTCTGCTTTGAAACTTCTTCCTCGACTGGAAGGCTTATTTAAACTGACACTCAGCTCACGCGTGTTGACGATGGAAGAAGTCTTTGACTGTTTTCGTTTTGTGCCATCTGTAGTTCATCTTTGTATAGGACACAAAGCCGACAAATCGCCCATTATACCTCTCTCACCAAAGAGTCATAATCTACAGGTGCTACTGTCAACATATCCATCGGAAGAATCACCAAATCAGGACTTATTAATCCTTCCTAGGTTAGAGGTTCTTGAATTCTACGGCGTGTCGATTTCAGACAAAGACCTGCTCGACTTCATTATTATGAGACTGGACCCCAAACGACAATGTGTCTCGAGGTTGAAACATCTTACGGGGACATTTGCAAGAGTGAAGCAGATGGATATCTCCCGTCAAGTAGAATACCACGCAAGAAAAGTGGGGGTTGAATTTAAATTGGATCTTTCTTGGGTGGTGAAGGCTTTGGAGGCAGGTTTGTCGCCCTCGCACTGTTTGATAAATGATTATCCATGGGGATTTTAGTTCCATCTGTAACTTGTACTTCTCATTTCGATTCACTAACTATGAAGCACGATTTTAAATTTTGAAAGTCGCAATTCTCTATACCTAGGCTGAGTGATTCCCTCTTGAAGTATTATTGCCATCTCGGAGTCGCTTGTATCAAATTCATTTAACCGGGCCGCTTCTGACTCGTTTACCGACGAAATGTTTTCTATCCGTTCCCACCACTTCTAAAAACCCAAAACCCCAGAGAGCAGTCGCAGGTCAACGCATTTGTAGTTTTTCGCCTTTTCCCTTGTTATTTGCTGACCTTAGCCTGTGGTAGCTTGGTAGGATTCAGATGATCAACCGTACTGGTTCTACTATGGCCCAAGAATGTCCCGTTCTGACGTCTCCGCTCTCATTATACCTAACCAACAACCATTCTCCATCGGACGAAGAGACCATCAAAGCTAAGGAGTTGAAACAAATCCCATCTGTAAAATTGGCGAAAGTAGAAGCTCTCATCCTCCAAGCACAACAAACACTGGATGCACTATATGAAGAACGGAACGCGTTGAAGTCTTCCATTGCTCGTTGCGACACCATCTTGTCACCAATTCGACGCGTACCGCAGGATGTATGGCGCGAAATATTCCTCCATTGCCTGGCTACACACCGAAACCCTATCATGAGTTATACCGAAGCCCCATTACTTCTTACACACATCTGCAACCTCTGGAGGTCCATCGCGCTTTCGACTCCTCGGATCTGGTCACATATCTATATCCCGATTTTCCACACCATTCGTGATCCTATATTTGATTTACCACCTACCCATGTCAATCACTCTGAAGTCTTTGCAATCACCGACAAGATACAGCAGCGTTGCGATCTCGTACGCGATTGGCTAGGACGCGCGGGAGACATTCCCTTGTCGGTTGCCTTGTTGAATCAATCGCCGGGAGGTGCTGCACCGACAAATTTACACCACCAATTATTGGACAACATCTTCCTTTGTTCGTCTCGTCTTCAAAAGTTGGACTTGATGACGATTACAATGGGGGAGGTGCACAATCGGGCATTCAACCTCTCTGTTGACCAGGTTCCTAATTTGGAAGATCTCCGTATCCACTCAATCCGAAACGACCGTCGACATTGGTATAAACACGGTATATTCAAAGTTCCAAAACTGCGTAAATTGTCTATTGGCTTTCTGCCTGGATTAGACCGTCCCGCTGCCATGTTTCCGATCCCTTCCAACTGGTCTAAGCTTACCCATTTATACATTGGCAGTTTGATCCATGCCAATTGGGCCAGCCAGCTTTTGCTCCATTGCCCACTCCTTATGCATTGCAATATAAAGGTCAAGCATGCAATACCCAACAGCACAGCCGATGACACACACAATTCACGCGAAATTAACCTTCCCAACCTCACCCATTTTGGGATTACGGAAGACCGCAATGACGGAGCCTCAATCTACAGTGTTATGTATGCTCCTGTTTTGCGTAATCTGGAATGGTTTCAAATACGACTCAGGCATGCGGTACTAGATCCATTCTCTATCTTCCAGCTTCTTCCTCGATTGGAAAGCTTGAACAAGTTTACATTCGACCCTGATGTGCTGACGATGGACGACGCCTTGGATTGCTTTCGCCTCGTGCCGTCCGTCAGTCATCTTCGTGTTGGGAGGAAGGTTGACAATTTGCCCTTCCGGACGTTCTCACACACACACACCAAAGAAAAATGTTATAGAATTGTTATTACCAATACCTCAAGAATACCCAGACCAATCTCTTTTTCTTCTTCCGAAGCTAGAAAAACTTGAGATCTATGGAGTATCAATTTCGGACAAAGATCTCCTTGACTTCATTGTTACCAGGCTGGAGCATCAACAGCCAGGTGTCTCGAGATTGAGATATCTCAGGGGCAGATTTACAAGGGTCAAGCAGATGGATATTTCCCGTCAAGTGGAATACCACGCAAAAAATGTGGGTGTAGAATTTCAACTGGACCTATCCTGGCCGGTACAGGATTTGGAGGCGGGTTTGTCACCTTCGATGGGCGGCAGCCTGTCGTGAGGATATTGGTTTATGGAAGAGATCGCGCTCATTAAGGATATTTATATACCAGTATCTGGTGTAGTACTTAGCCCTTGAATTGTTTACAAGACATTGCCTGGGTATGATTATGTTTTTAGTATCGAAGTTTTGAGTAATTATAATATTGGTCCCAGTACTTGATTATAGTTTGTAGTGGTGTTCATTATGTAGATGGTAGCTTGCATGTAATTTGACTGTCTGATTTGTGAATAAGTTAATACGATGGTGGCAATATTAAATGTGAGGCAAATGGCCTGGATGAAGGGCGTTAAACGATGCGGGAAGTAAAGGCGACAGGTGTCTTATATGATACGAATCTTCGTCTGCCGTTTTCCCTGCAGTTCTACAGTGGCATAAAGAACCCCGCCAATGAGGGTAAGGGCGATGCCCAAGCCATTTGCGGGAGTGATAGTCAAATCGAAAATGACAACGGCGCACAATACAGTGAGTACCTGTTTAACGTTTGCTAGATCACCCGCAAAATTCGTTAAGGTATGCTGGAAGCCATCGTTAGAAAGAGCTTACCAGCGACGGTCATCCCCAGCGGTCCCACCCGTCGATTTGCGTTAAAGCTAACCACGTTTAGGAAGAAAGCGAGGACGCCGTTGAGAAGGAGCCACATCCGTCCACTAAAAGCGTTAGCGCCTATTGTAGCGGTCGTTGGACCTAAAAGGTGCCAACGGACGCGGGCCAACTCTCCCGTAAAATGAGCCAATAGGGTTGTTTGTACGAAGGCGAGCGGGGATAATATGCAGAGGAGATGAATCGGGCTTAGATATAGTTTGGGCAAGGAGAACGAGAAATTAGGGAGCAAAGATACATTCGGTTTAGTTGGATATGTAGGCGATGATGACGGTGTAGGCGAGAAGACGCGGTTTGAAATAACGGCTGCGAAAGAAGAGAAAGAAGTCGGCGAGAAGGGTGACTGAGGTTGAACTTCCTGCGTTGAATCCGATGAAAGGGGAAGCCCGACGGGAGTCGGCTTTACAAGGATCACATTGGTAAAGATGGTCTTTAAAGATGCGAGGAGCGTCCCTAAGAGAGTCAAGAAAAATCCAATGGCAGTGAAATAATAATCTCCGTATGTCCTATAATAATTAAATATTAGGTTGGAATTCTTCCTGAGAAAGGAAATCCTACGCTAAGCCCACGCCAACGACGACAGGTACCAAAGATAGTAGCTTATCCCTGTTGCATCGTTTTCCAAGCAGCACCGCAGCAAACATGATAGTAAAAAACGGTGCCGATGCCCGTACGACCTGATGAAACTTATCATACACGTTCGTTAGCGCATTTAAAATAGGTTGGTTGATAGCCACCTACAGGCACGGTAACAAGCTGCAGTGATGCATTGCTCACGACGATATTTAGAGTATATAAAAGGCTGAACATGAACAGTACAACCATTTGCGGGCCGCTGAGTTTTGGGATGGGGCCGGGTTGAAGTGGCGATACGGGTGTCAGAGGGCGCGGCGCGCCCGCCTTCGAATGTTCAGGACCTGGGTATAGCCGCAGTAGAATGAAGGTGCCGATAGTACCGCATAGTGCGTGCAGAGCAGTCAGCGTGTACGGGAATGGGAAATGTATGAGGATGGACTTGTTGTAGAGAGTAAGGGAAAGGTTCAGTGTGAAGTACAATGCCAGCCAGAAGGAAGGAGAATCGAGGAGGAAAAAGACTCGGCGAGAAATAGGTTCAGGACGTAAACGAGTGAGGTAATTGGCTGCTCCTGAGCGGTGGGGTCGGAAACTCGCCTTGGAAGGCGACGAGGGTGCAAAAGGCAGGACATGGGGCAGGGTACCTGCTTCAGCGCTGTCTGACAGTAACTCAGGACGCCAGTAAAAGCCATCGGGGTACGCTAGAGGTGAAAATTCGTCGTCTTTACGATATATTCGTTGGTGGAGAGTATTGACCCGAATCGTTCTGCCCCTGACAACGCGAGGGCGTTCAGCTAGTTCTCCATCGGAATCGTATATTTTCGAGCGCGATGGGTCGGGTGACCTCTGTGATCTGTTGAGCAGCGCGTCTCCGAGAGAATAAGAGCGGCCCTTGGCCCATAGCCGGCTCTTCGCATAACCCCCAGATAGCAGTGGCAATGGG
Organism: Galerina marginata; assembly: GCA_023014335.1. NCBI lineage: Eukaryota > Fungi > Basidiomycota > Agaricomycetes > Agaricales > Galerinaceae > Galerina > Galerina marginata. The sequence continues at coordinate 1,743,391 of JAECYW010000009.1, read as the reverse complement.
GGCTGACCGTCCATTAATGAGGTGGGTCGCCTAGAGGTTGGAGGCGTGCCAGGGGTGTTTGTGGCGAGTTCTTTTTCTGTGGGAGTCGACAAGCTCGGATTCCGCGAAGGCAGGTACTGAGGAGAAATAAGTTCGATATCTTGTAAATCGCCATGGCTATTTGATGAGCAAGCAACGCGTAGCGGAGACGTGTCCGATGGGGAGTTGTGTAGGAAAGAGGGTGGCATCGCCATTTGAGCGCTGCTCTGGGGCGTAAATGAAGTGAAGAGATTGGGCGAGTTGGACGCCGCTTTCTTTTTAGTCGAGGACAGGAAATGTGTTAGGAAATATATTCGGCGTCCTTATGCATTTTAGATTTCCTCATCTGGCTTTGTGACGTCATGAAATATACGATCAAGCGTTACTGGGACCGAATATGCTTCCGTCCGAGGTTTTAATTTAATTTGGTCCCGTCCCCTTTTTAAGATGTGCATCCGGCGTCGATGAGCGCTGATTGAGATGAAGCCAGAGGACCGCCTGAGGAAGCAAGATTGCTCCGCAGCTAATTAGCCAAAGTCACCAACTTGCCGCTTCAAGTAGACCTGTTGGTATTCAGTGTTTGATCCAATAACATGAGCGCTTAACCGTTACTTGCTTGCTCCTGCCTCACAATCATCATCTTCTTGTGATTGTGAGCAGCCTGGCTTGTCTGAGAGAGGTATCTCGGTAGCTCGGGTGCAGACTTTGTCGATGAAATCCTGAGACAGCTGCAGTAACGTTGAAGCCCCTGCGCCTTCGCGCAGCTTTTTCTTTTCAGCAAACATTTTTTTGGGCCATCGATGCGTGTTATCCTTAAGAATTTCACAGTTCTCGTGGGTTGACCTATGGCTGGATGGGCTTAGTATCGCTATTGAGTGTGCGGTGATAGTCTTTGGAGGAATCACATTTTGAGGAGGAAAAGCTTCATAAGCAACATTAGCTTGCCTGCGATTCGTCCGTTTCCTGATGAGATGCTCCCGGGGTCAAAAAGTCCTATGGCGTAGGTTCTCAGCATGGTGAATAAGATAAGGCCATCTGTGACGCACCAAGTAAGCCGCAAGCGGCGGCGGCACAGTGACTGAGTGAGTGGTCAATGAAGTAGTCCGGCAGGCGGCGCTTGGAAGAGAGTAAGATCGAAGCCTAAGGCGGCGTTAAAATGGACTTTCGTCCGAGGTATGCCGGCTGCTAACAAGGTGTCGCTTGTTCATTAAGAATTTGCCCCGAGTGATGAGTTCCACAAGCGACGAGGACAATTAACCAGGTCAGTAAGGTTTCTACACCAGCCATCTATGGGGAATAGCATTAGGAAAGTTCTGTCTTTTGGTTAATGTTGAATTTGTGCTAGCCCATTCCGAGTTCCAAAATCCGGCGTGGCTATCGTAAGTGTCCCACTTATCGAAGTTAGAAGTCGTTTATCCGAGAAAGCGGCTACCAGTGTCGAGACTTCTAGTCCTGGTGGAACAAAAAGAGCTGACAGATACCTTGATCGAATCAAAGACAAAGACTGTCAAGTAACATGCGCCGTGGGTCCGTACGCTTTGACAAGCCATTATCTTCTGTCAAACGAATGAAAACGGAAGGGTGAAAACATGCCAAGAAATATGAGACCAGATGAGGCATCGCATGGAGGCCGATATACGAAACGACTTTGGATGCTAGAAGAGAAATCGTAGAAGCAAAGCGATCCAATCATAGACGAGAGAAATCTAAGCGTCGATTCGCAAATAAATGCGTCTCCGTCAGTGTAAAACAATAGGATGTGTGATGTTACTTAGTAGGGATGAAAAATAGCCATTGAATGCTCGCATCAAAGAGAAGCCTTCCACCATGGCGTGAATTGGGGATCGATGATTAACTAGCCCATGGAAGGTCGAGAAGCCTCTTGTTTGGTAGTTCGACCGTTAAGCACAAGATTCGAGTAACACTACCTGGGCCATTAAATCGCCACAATTCTCTAGTGAAAATGGGTCGTTAGCCTTCGATCCAAAGTAGTTCGTTGTCTTATGGACTCTGATGGTCTTAAGTGGTCTTACCATCAGACTGGAGTCAAGTTAGGGCACTGAGACTAAATCCTAGTTTGCGATCATGGGTCTGCCCTTCTGTGAACAGAGGTATGAAGAAAAGAAATTAGCCGGTCACCTACCACACAAGCGTCGACCGCCGATATGAAAGTCAAGGTGAAGACAAGTTATAACTTCAAGAAAGACGCGGCCCCGGATCTAATTGCAATTCTCACGCGTCGGCCACTCGGAATGCGATGCTCATCCCAACAACATCAATGACCAAGACGACATAGCCTCTCAAGTGAACCACTGGCATCTCATGACACTATTTTGTTTTTAGCATCGTACCCCATCTTCTTGATTCATAGTAAGTCAGCATATAGACTCGTCGATTGACAGATGTTCAAGGTCGACTGATTCTACTTGCCCTGGCCTGTAGCACTATTTAAGACCAAATATCACAATTCGAGGAAGGATTCATGAATCCAACAAAATGTCTTGTATCGGCACTCTTGCTCGCCACATACACAATGGCGTGGACGTACCCACAATGCGAGTTTGACTCGGAGTGCAAGAGTGGCCAGAAATGTTGTTACCATCGTGGGGTATGTTTCATTCCCGGTTGATTGCCTCGATTTCACGATTTTGTTACTAATATGACTGTCGTGGACTTTGCAGACCCGCGGACTTCCTCCTGCGCTTTGCATGACACCTCATAGATGTTCACTGATGTGAATAGTACCGACCCTTTCCAAAGTCCAATTCACAAAGCAGTAGCAAACTTGAAGTGCGCTCAGTACTTGAACCTGGAATGAGGGTATGTATATTACCGCCTTGACTTACTACGCAGGATAATTGGGATAACCTAGAGCCGTTTAATCAACCCCTGCCTGTAATTCTTGTTTTGTATCATCGGAACCTCCAATCCACTTTTATCATTAACATTCAACCTCCTTATGCGATCGTTTGTGCTCCGGTCTGCAGTATCACCAGTGCCAAGCTGAGCAGGACTAGTACTATCCAAAATTTGAAGCTTCAAAATCGAAAATTCACCAGCTGAGTTGTGAATTAGTTAATCTACAAAAAAAAATAAGCATGTGGAGAGCAATAGCTTCAGACGAGATTTTCGATGTGGTGGGATTCCCTCCGAAGGGTCATTCGGGTTGCTACCTCTCGGGAGGACCTGCACTCCGGTGCGTCTGCTGTACACTCCACAATGCGAGCATCGAAGAGAAGCTGCTTCATCTGCCTTGACTTGTGAATGAGCTGCTCGGTGACCTAATTATAAACGGCGCGATATGTATCACCGACCCGTTCAATCACAACTCTTATATTTTCAACAGCGAACAAAAGGAAGATAGATGGCCTGGAATACCGCCAACGCGCAGAGTTATCTGATGCTCACACAGATGGGTTTCAAGAATTCACAAGGTTTCCACACATGTTCAGCGACACATTGCATTTATAAGTCCATTGGTCTTCTATGGAGTCAAGGCGAGTAAAAATTATATTGCAGGTGGGTTGTCTACTCGTGCGTGGCGCCTCCAGCAGCGACATGAGCAAGATGGCCGGCCTTGCTGTTCTGCCATTCGTCGAAGCCTTTCGCCCAAGTGTAAACACCGTAACCTAGAGAAAGAAGTTCAGAAACCACAAGCCAAACTCTGAGGGACGGGGACGCGTACCAACGGCGAAGGGAATTCCAAAGAACAGAATCTCGCCGGAGAGGCGACGATAGCCGTTAAAAACGTATGACTTCAGCCAGTGAGGGGCGGCTTTGGTTTGGAAGGGGGAAATGGCTGTTGCAAACACAAGTTCGCTCATCAGCGTGTTCGTATTGAGTTGAAAGTGCGCAACGCACTGTATTGGGTAATTCCCCGTTGCCTCATACCAGTCTGGTCACCCCACCAAAGACTCTATAAGTCATGAAAAACGATGAGCAGATTCCTGCGTCGTCAGAATAGGTCAACCGGTGCTCACGTAGACTTTGCCTAATGGTAGACCCAAATTTATGTTAGTACTATCCAATGAGGTGAATGATATGCGAAAACTTACCTCCTGGCATCTCACTCCGTCTCGCAATGGTGGGCCGCATGATGGGCTAATGTATGGTAGATAGAAAGAAAAGATGTTTTCAGCGTTGACTGCAAGCCGTTCTTGTCCGTGAAGAACAAACACGAGCCAAACAAACCACGACTTCGAAGGGTTCCAGCACATCGTCCGTTGCTCACCTCTCCACATTTCTTTTCAAACCATTGCAATGTAAGCTTTGAGCTCTTTACATTTGACGCGAAACCTGATTTTTGTTCTGAAGTATAAGAGACCACCATGATCTCACACCAGACTCTGTTAACACTGGCCAACTCGCTTGGTATTCTTGCGATGGTTACTGTGGTTGGATACCACGTAGTGGCCGTAAATGCGCGATACCTGGAGAAACATCAAACGCATTAAAGAACGCGGAGCTGTGTTTATAGACATTGTCTGGTACGTGATAATTATTTTGGATAGGTATTCTGGACCCCTTATGCGAGCCTTTTAAGATTTGTAACAACTTTCTTCGTGCAATGCATCGAATATTACACTGAATAACAGTCGAACTAATACGTGGTTGTTCCTGCTGGGCCACCGATCATAGATTTCCTCCATACTGGAACCTTCTGTAGCGTCTTTTGGACGTCGCGATCCCACTCCTTCCAGCTATCCACCGACTGGTCGATGACTACCGACTGCAGGATTGTTAACTGCCCTGCAATACCGTCCAAGTTTTTGATATCAAACTGGTGTTCGGGGTTATCCCGACTGGTTCTGTACCACACCTTCTCTATATATGTTTCGCCCATCCTGCTGAGGAGCATTTTCGAGAGCATCCCGTCAGGGAGGTCATCCACCGCGTCGTCATTTACCGAAAACATCTCAAGAGCTGGAGCAAGCAGGTCGCTGTTTCCGAAAGACTTTGTTAGGCGGCATGTCAGATACTCCGTGAATGGCTGTGGGTTCTGTGAAGCGTCCCCATACACATTGAGAATCCGCAGGGATGGCGTGTGCAGAAGAACCTCGTGGAGCTCTGTGTCTGTTATCTTGACCATGAAAAGTTCCAGAGCCTCCAGCAGACAGCCTGAGTTGCGGATAAGCTGCACAAACGATTTGGTTCTCCATTGGCTGTCGCATGAGACCGACACGTGGCGTGGCGCTGGAGCTCTGAAGAATTCGAATATGTTCCAAAGGTACGTGTGGTTATTCCTGTCGTGGTCCTCGAAGTTGACAGCCACTTTCAGTGTCTGGAGAGTGTTGTTTTCGAATATGCAGTCGATGTATGCCTCTGGCCCAATGATATTGCCGAAACAGCACTCGACGAGGTTGGGAACGTTACTGAGTATTTGGCAGCAATAGAAGACGGACATCTGGCAATCCATCTGGATGGTGGTCAGGCATCCGAGAGGCAAATATCCGCAGGGATTGCCTATGATGCTTGAAGGCAAAGTGTCTTCGGTGAATTGTTTCATGTTGAAGGTCCTAATTGAAGGTGACGCTATCCAGCATCCGGACATAATTTGGCTGACGATTGGGATATCAAAGTTGGATGGGCCTTCTAGTTGGACGAGCTCCAGAGCAGGTGCGGCGGGAAACGTCCTCCCTTGGAAGCATTCCCAAGGAACATAAGGTGCCCAAAACCTCACGGCTTTCCATCGAGGCAGCACGCTGAGGAAGATATTGAAGTAGTTCGTCAAGGCTTGCCAATCCAGCGAGGGCGGTTCTTCGACGTCAAGAGAAAGCTCGCTTAATCTGATCTCGACCAAGTTGTTCGGGTTGCGCTGCAAGCATTCATAAACTTTCTCCGGACTGGGATAGAAAGTGTTTCTGCTCAAGTGTCGTCGTACTTCGATGGAGAGCATGCCATCTACTGTGACCTCGACTTCGCCGGTTGTTTCTTCTGGTTCTGCATCATCACTCTGGCCAATAAAACCTACGGCTTGCCGCTTGGTGAATTTTTTTACTTGAGAGGCAACAGAAATGGAAGACCTTTTTCCTTTCCCTTCCTCGTAGGTTTTGAAGACGTGGAGCGAACCATTGAAAACGTGTGTAGAGAAGTGTACTGATATTTGCATCGTCCGATACAGCGACTTATAACGGACCAAGTACAAGGGCCAGAAAGGGATGCAATTCAACTCGATCCTCCTGAGGACCAGGACGTTGTCTGCCACTAGCAACACCTCCCCTTGACAACTTCAAGGATTTGCTCAACGGTTTGCATCGCAGGTACCTTGCTCGTCCTTGTATTCTTTCAAACTTATTTTTCTCGTTGAAGACAAGGCCGCATAGTTATCTGATGCCTTGGAGGGAATACTTTAACGGTCATGGCTGATCGGCATTTCCCGAGATACGGCCGGTGCAGCCGCTGGATCAATGCAACCTCCAGTCCTAGACGTCTAGACAGCAAAACACTTGACACCGACTTCGTCGATCTTTTCTATTGATAGACCTAATCTTCCTGACGTGAGAGGCGTCGCATGTGCTACTTCAATTTCTGCCTTTGAAGGCCAGTTGGAAGTCCACCAGTCGGGCGGGCGCAGCACCACAAGTGACTGCTGGTGGAAATGTGAGTAACGATGACTCTATCTGAGTCCAGTTATTGTTATGCAATCCCACTTTATACCTGCGCCAGAGAACAGGCTGCGCTCTCTACTCTAGCATGTAAACATCATTCACGCCGAGTCATTCCAACGTCACTCTCGATTGGCGCAGTCATGTCACTGTGAAATAGCGTGTCACCAAGGCTACTCATGCTGCTGTGATCCATATATCGACGTGTCAGGACCATCATCATGTTCGCTGCGGCCTCATACTTGATCTCAATAAAATTCGCCAAACGTGCTTGGACTACAGAGTTCTACTAATTTGACCCCTCGCTTTGAGATCATCTTCATGTCATCCAGGATCGCCATTGCTCGGCCAGCTGTGAACTTGAAGGCTTTACGGCTGCACAGGATATCTGCTCCACGGAGAACGGGCATTGCGGTGAATCACGCAGATCATGAACCTGCACACACATCTACTAACGATAGGTACTTTTGTTGCTTTTTTTTGCCCTAACTATTGTGCTAAAAGAGATCGATAAGCATCCTAGATAAATATGAACAACGAATGAAGAAAATCCTGGCCTCGTGTGGACAATCCAGATCTCTAGTATTTGTGAATTATTTGGAGCTTCCACGTCGAAATGCAAGAACTAATTTGCCACCGGTTTGTGTAGATATCGACAGTAGTTGTGGTTTCTAGTTTTTTCTTCCCTGCTGTTTGGGTGGGGTAAGCACCTTTCCATTGACATTCTCTCTTCGATTTCTGACCACTCCTACGTAGAAAAGCCTTTAAACGCGGGTCTTCACTGCGTAGCCGGTTGCCGTATCCTTTCCTATCGACTACAATTGTAGGCGCTTTATTCTGTAGGTCCAACCTGCTTCATAACTCAAGGCAAAAATGCTCATTAGCTTCACCTTAGGGGCTAGTGTCGTTGCGTTTCCCATCGTCACGCTGTCCGCCTCAGTCTTGACCGGCCTTATTGCGACATATGCGAGGCGGATGTCGATCGATAGTCGGCGATTGGGGCACGCTATCAGCAATAGACTTTGCCATATGGACGCATATGTGGCCAATCGATATGCCCTGCTGCAGATGCTTTTAGAGAACTGGGCAAGTGACCTCCTTGACCGGTTTGAAAAGAGAGGGCGGGATCGTGAAATTAATTCCGATACTCTTCGACCAGAGCAAAACATCGGTCCTCTATTGACTCCAGCACAAGGCGTTTCGAAAGAGGAAACTCCCCCCGAGACACGACGGAGTTCGGAAATGGATATGGAGCAAGGTCATCTTCCTCCAAATCCCACATTCCAAACCAACAAAAACGGACTTAACACCATTCCTGAACCTATGTTTTTCCCGACCATCCATGAACGAGACGCGAAAGTGCGGCTACTGAAAGAAATAGAACCTGATCTTGAGATAGAACTGAAACGCCTTCGTTTAATTCCAGCATTCGATGCAGAAGGTTGGCTTTTTATCAGTAATCCAGACCTAGATGGTCAACTCGACGAAGAATTGAAGAGAGGGAGGTGTATCGGTGTTTTGCCATCTGGCGTAAAAAAACGGTATGAGGCATACATTGGGCTGTTGCCGTCTCACTAACAATCGGGCAGTGAATCGAAGTCCTTGTGATGCCGGGCTCACACAGGGGTGTCCTCAGGCGCCTTTAAAATATTTTATGTGATAATATAGACAATATTTACCTTCGCAGTGATGAAAGCAAAAAACCGGACATGCAAGTGCATTGCCGCCCAACTGAGACGCTAACCCAAACTGGGCTCGTCCAAGACCAAGACAAACTTAAAAATAAGGACCCTTCAATTCGACGCCTGAAGCGTTGTGTATTTGAAGATTCCATACAGATAGTTATAGAGTATAATAAATGATATATAAGATTACCTTGGCGCCTGAGGCCTGAGGCCTTGAGGTCGTATGACCTTTGCAAAGGGAAAACTAGTAGTTCGGCAGGAACAACCTTTCACACCGAGGAAGCCGCTGGTAGACTGCCTCCCAGCACCTGTCAAAAATCTCTGCGCGGGCACTCTCTTGTGGAGTCATGAGGTATTCCACATTGTGACCATCGGTCGAGTCATAATAGTTCCAGCCCCGTCCCAGATACTTTAGGGATGGAAAACAAACATCTAGAAAATTGGAAATCCTCGGGGCGTCTGTGGCGTCGCTTGTTAAAACATTCAAGCATCGAAGTTTCTGCGAAAACAAATGATTTTGGGCCGGAAAACCAAATCTGGCATTGAATCGCAGGGTTAAGTGCTCAAGGTCTGGTAACGATTGGACCAGGAGGCAAATAGCAGACGGCGTGATGATAGAAGGTACACTGAGTTCTCGCTCGTAAAATTCGAGACGTTCGAGCCTGGGAAAAGAGGCTGCAATTTGGGGGAGAACCGCGTTGCCGAAAGTGACACGTCCACCAAGGTTAATGGAGAGCTCGACTAACTCGTGAAATGAGTATAAATTACTCAGAGCGGCGTTGGAGACCTCGGATGTGTTGTTGTTGTATGGGTCTGAAAAAGATGCTTTCCAATGATTTTTCAGTTCCAACTTCTTCAGATATGTCGGAGACAGGCGTTGGCCCAACGTCCGGAAGATTTCCGTAAGATCCCAGAATTGAGATCGTTCAACGCGTTCGATGAGGAGTGACTCTAGCTCGGAGGCGGCCCATTGTTCAACCAAGCTCAAAATCACTGTCACATCCGAAAGACTGATCTCCAAGGACTTTAATTCACGGAAATACCCTTCGGGGACTGTTGGAAGATTATGGGGACCTGCCTCGAGCATACTAATGCACAAAGCTTCCAATCCTGGTATTTGTCCCAAGGGTGCGATGTTGGCGACATTCAGATTATAAGCAGCGAGATCCAATTTCTTGAGTCCAGTGAATCGGGTCAGCTCAGAGAACCGGAATTGGACAGGTTCTGCGATGTGTAAACTGAACTCATACGGGGTGAAGGCATCCAAGGCGAGATTGGAAATGGTCTTTTTGCAGTCCAGGGCGTCGAGCAGTCTGGCAACGTTGTTCCACTCATCACCCCTGAGATCGTCTCCGAAAATTTCTACAACGCAGAGAGCCTCCATTTTCGCACCGAACAACAACTGGGGGAGTGCCGCCGACTTCTCAAAAGCCCCCAGCGGAATGTTGAGATCGCGGACGTTTCGGAGGATAGGACCAGCGATAGGTTTATGGGATAACAAGCCTTCATAGGTTTTGTATCCGAGATTGCAATGCTGGTCACCTTGTCGAAGCTTTGAGATGTTTAAGATCTTGATCCGTGGTGCGTAATACAACAGTCGGTCGAAATCCCGATCTTGAATGTTGTCGTTGATTTCCTAGAGTAATATATCAAGCTGTAAACAAACTAGAAAGAAAGGCAGAGAAAAATGACTCACCAGAGTAGGTGGTATTCGTCTCAGGAAATCCAGAGGTTTGTCCACAGGTGGCAACCGGGTCGTATGTTCAGGAAGGCATTTGATCAGGGGTAAAAGCGAGGACATCGAGAACCATAACATATCGAGCGCAGGCTCCAAAAAACCGCTGCAGGTCAAGGCCAAATTCACCAGGGCGACCTTTGAAGAACGTTCATCCTCTGAGGTCCCATTATTTTCACGTACGTGATGAAAAATCATCAGGAGAACTTCCTGTATTTGAATGGCGCGGTGCATCTGGGCAAAATCAGCTGAATATTACAAGTCTTCGAAGAAGATGACGGTTGACACACCTTCTAAAGTAATTTCAGATAAGTGCAAGGTTTTTGGGGCTGGGTCGTAATGGAAGCCTTGTAAATGAGTGAGTGTTGTATCTAAACCGTAGAAAATGTGAGACATCGTCCACTTCACCGGGCCGCTGCATCCCATCGACATCGACAGCATGGGTTCTCCCCCCATATTACTGGGTATCCGAAAGAGGAAAGGAAAGGAAAAGAAGGGAAAAAAGGAGAGTTTCAATGGAAACATACAGCATGTAAGCCGAAAAATTGACCACCTGGGAGGACAGGAGGTATGACTTAAGTAGGGCTCTCAACTCCAAAAAAATCAAGTGTTAAAGACGAGAATGAATAGGAGGCAGGGGCCATGGGTCTACAGAAGATACCGGACCACATCATCTTAATGTTATTGCTGCTGCTCTCCTCCGAGTCCAGTGATATTCGTCTACTATTCGCCAGCACCGGATGGAAACTACGCTGGCCACCTCAGCCTCCTTGTCTTCATAGTCTATTTCGTAGAGATCGTCACGACATTGGTAGAACCACCCGCAGCTCACGCTTGTCAAAGACGGGAAACAACTTGTGAGAAATCCTAAAATGGCTTCGCTATCTGTCGCAGCGGATTCACCGACGGCAAGAGACTGAAGGTCTAGCGGCGTTATGCTGTCTTTGTCCGGGAAGTTTGTTGTGGCATTGAATCGCATGGACAAGTGTCGGAGCTCCGGAAGTGAGCTGACGAGATTGTATATTCCGGACGGTGTTATAAGAGAGGGGGCTGCACGGTTTTCACGGTCTTCGAGGTTTAAGACACGAAGCCTTGGCATTTTATCGGCAAATTTCAGAAGGTTCGAGTCGTCAATGGTGACACGCCCACCAATGTCGATAGATAGGTAATTCAGTTTCTCAAAACAAAACAGGTTTTGAAGAGCCTCGAAGGAAACGTCCGACGTGTTGAGGTTATACGGCATGCTCATTCGCATATGGCCGGGTGCGTAGCCCACTCCCAGGCTCGTTAGGGTATACTGCGATAAATGCCGACTTAAATGGCAGAAGAGTCGATTGAGATCCCAATAGGATTCGCCAGTAAGGCGCTGGATTATAAAGGATTCTATGCCAGACGCGTCCCATTGTTCAAGGAGGTTCGAAATTGAACATCTGTGGAGAGCCAGAATTTTCACCTCTCGAAGAGAAACGAAGCACCCCTTGGGAAGCTGGAGTTGAGCACCTGTAGTGTCGTAGATGTTCATGGTTAGGGTTTCTAGGCCAGCTATCTGCCCTATACGGACAACACTGGGACCAGTGAGCGATATGCCTTGCAGGTCCAGAGTCCGGAGTCGATAGAATTGAGGGGGCATGGAAATGGTGAATTGCTGGGGTTCAGGAACCCATTGAACTCCATCGAAACCGTCCGACATAGGGATTGTTAATTTTGAAAGGCTCGAATCCCCGACTACTTGGACGAGATGTTCCGCGAAAAAATTCTCGGTCCCGTTCATCCAGGGGTTTTCATCCCCAAATCTGTCAAAATTGCAAAAATCCAGGACCTCCAGGCTCGGACCACATACGAGACGGAAAATAGCGCGCGTTTGTGCAAATAAAGGGGCAGAAATGGTGAGTTTGCAGACATTGCGAAGGAGAGGCCCTGGGTGGGGTGTGACGTTGACCAAATCCTCGTAAAATCCGTCGTCCATTCCATGTAGAATCCAGTCACTATTCTCAATTTCCAAGTCAGTATCACGGATGGACAATGTCTTGATTCGAGAGGCACAGCATAGGAGCCGGTCAAGATCTTCTGGACGAATGGCGTCCGTATTTATCCTCTGCAAATAAAAAATTGTTACTCTCAGAGAATCAGCAACAGAAAGAAAGCTCACTAGAGCAGTCTCTCTCCCCATATAATCCGACCAATCTAGGTCGGGATAGATAGTTCGTAAATCTCCGAGGTACGTCGCATGTTCAGGCAGCAGTCGGACCAATGGCCAAAGGGATGACATTGATCGCCATAACACCTCTAGTGCGGGCTCGCTGAACGATCTGCAAGTGCCCGCCAGGTGAGCCAGGGTAGCTGTATCTGCCTCCTCGAGGATGCTGAACAACAACTCTGGTGTGCGTAGACAGGGATGCATCCTCAGGCCTCAGGTGCAGTATGTGGTGATGGTTGTGGTCAAAGTTGAAGAATCTCCTCAGGGGGAAGCTGGGAGCCGGATCAAAAATATGCCACCTTCACGGATAATTTCCAATCCTTGGGCTCTTTGGATAGAACTCTAATATACTCGAGTACAAACGCTTTGTCAACGAATGTTTACCATGGTACTACCGCAAGAGTGTGTACGCACAATCTTATCCTATTTATGGGTAGACATGTACACCAGTCCTAGTGACCTCGCCAATAGATTACCTCTAATAGTGTCCTCCTGAACCCCTGTCCATCATTAACATGAATCTGAAGAGAAGAGAACTTGTCCATGTCTATGAAGTAGAATACATCTCGATCAGAAATGTGTGCTGATCACTTTTCCCCTCAATTCTGGTCCTCCACTAGACTTCCCGCCGCTTTGAGGTCGGCCTCCACCATCTCTTTGACGAGCGAATCAAAGTCCACGCGTCGTTTCCATCCAAGCACGCGTTCTGCTTTCGCAGGGTTTCCCAATAACAATCTAGACACAAAAAGAAATATTGATCAATTCTGGATGTTATTCGGCATAGGGGACAGCACGCACTCGACCTCCGCAGGGCGGAAATACCTGGGGTCCACTTTAACGACGGCGTCGCCACTTTTGACGTCGATGGCCTGTTCATCTACTCCACTGCCTTCCCATCTGAAAGGAGGAATGATTGATGAATTAGAGGCTTAATTCGCTCAGGAGAAAAGTAAATGATGCCGAACCTCAGCTGGATGCCAACGGCATCGAAAGCTTTGTTCACAAACTCACGCACTGGGTGCGTCTCGCCCGTGGCGAGCACGAAGTCCTCAGGTTCAGGTTGTTGGAGCATCATCCACATGCCTTCGACGTAATCGCGAGCTGGAAAGGTACGTAAATACGACTGCAGCGAACCCTAGAAAGTAAAAATATGATGGAGGAAACTCACCGTGGCCCCAATCACGACGGGCATCGAGGTTTCCAAGGTACAGGCACGCCTGCTTGCCCAGCGAGATATCGGCAGCGGCACGCGAGATCTTGCGCGTTACGAACGTCCTGCCCCGCCGTGGGCTCTCGTGATTGAAGAGGATGCCATTGCAAGCATACATACCATACGCCTCGCGGTAGTTGACCACGATCCAGTACGCATAGAGCTTCGCGCACCCATACGGCGAGCGGGGGTAGAAAGGCGTCGTCTCGCTCTGCGGCGTTTCGACGACCTTGCCATACAGCTCGGACGTTGACGCTTGATAGAACTTGACGTGTTTCTCGAGTCCGCACGTCCGGATCGCGTCGAGCAGCCGAAGAGTGCCTAGCCCGTCGACGTCCCCTGTGTACTCTGCCATCTCGAAGGAGACCTTTACGTGCGACTGTGCACCGAGGTTGTACACCTCGGTGGGCTGCACTTGCGCGATGACATAGACCAGGTTGGTGCTATCGCTCAGGTCGCCGTAGTGTAGTTTGAACTTGCCAGGACCTGGGGATTAGCATAAGTTACGTTTATGGTGGTCAGAAGTCAACGACGCACTCTCGTGCTGGTCCTCGTAAAGGTGGTGTAGTCGGCCCGTGTTGAAACTCGATGAACGACGGATAATACCGTGAACCTGGTAGCCCTTCGCCATCAACAGCTCTGTCCTGGGGCACTATTCAACAAAAGGCTCTTCTAGCGCCGAAACGCGTCAAACGCTGACCACGTACAAGTAAGACCCATCCTGTCCAGTGATACCTATGTAGCGTCAGTGTGTCGTCCTGGCAGAGTTCTCGTGCGCGAACTCACCTGAGATTAACGCGACTTTGCGCTTTTGGTACTCTTCCCTTGAAGGAAGATTGAGAGTGGCAAAAGGTGGGACGACGTCTACGATGGACATGGTTGTTGTGGATCAAGAGAATGGTAATAAAATGTAATTTATACGGATGGGTTAGCAAAACAAACCCCGCAAGTCGCGATGGTCAGGAAATACGGTCCCGTTATCTGTTCCCGATTTATCTGACATTAACTACATCCCCGTTTGGCTCGGCATTTTTACTGCTTGATCTAGCCGCGATCACTACGCCAGACCAGCGTTTAACAATTTCTTTCTTTGTAGAGCAGGTGTCGCTGCGCTTCCCATCCGATTGGGATTGGAGTTAATTTTATTATGATTGCCTTACCTCAAAGCACCATTTCGACGACGGCCAGGCATTGTCTAGTCCTCGTGGTATTGAGGGTGCACACGCTGCCTCACCTTGATACAGTGATGGCCAGTCTGGGGTTGGGGGAGGCACCAACATAATTATGATATTTAATACTCAACATGAAGTAACATCTTTAATCAATGACGAGGTTTCGAAATTTAGCGGAAACGGAAAGCATGGGTAATCTAGAAAAAGAAAGACAACGACAGGCAGGGCTTCCAACGACCGATTCATGGGTTTACAGACCATTGTGGACAATTACCTGGAACAGCAGGCTGCGCTGATTTCAGATGACGGACATAAGACCGCGTGTTGAGTGAACCTGGTCACTTGGTTTCCTATATGATGGGATTCGTATCAACTCAAGGCTTGTTTAGACCGGTACGGGCGTTGCTGTAGTTGTCGAGGAACCACTTCACAGTGACGTCCAGAGCTTTAAAAATGGTCAGATGGTATTAAATCAGCCGAGTAAAGACACACCTTGATCGAAGGGAGTAAACTCGAACCCTCCCATCAAGGTCAAGAGTTTCTTGTTTGATGCAGGTTTACGGAACTGACCATCAGCGCGAGTGGTGTCGAACTGTGGGGTGATTACACACTCCGTAAGGTGTGAATAACAAAAGCGAGGATCAAACAGCTTACGCTATAATCGCCTTGGAATCCCACTGCTTTGACTATCGCGTCAGCAACTGCCTTGATGCTGACTTCCTCTTCTTCGCCGACTAGAAATAGATCGCAAGATTAGGCGATAAATGACCGATGTGGCACGGACATACCTGAAAGAATTACAGGTTCGACATCGTCGTATTCTCGCAGCATCCAGATGAACAGCTTTGCGAGATCGTAGGAAAAGATGAACTGGCGGAGAGGTTTCCCCGTCCCAGAGATTACAAATGGGGTTTTATTTTCTTGAAGCTCGTCAGCAACGTCCGATATGAAACGGAAAGAACGAACTTTTTGCCAGATAACATTTGTGAATAAGTCCAGGAATAACATGCGAGTCTTCTAAATCACTGCCGGCAAACTTTAAGGAGGCCACAAGGTGAATTTAAGTAGAGACCGACTTACAAATTGTCATATGGACCAAAAACGTTGGTTGGAATGGCGGATGTAAAGTTGCAACCGAATTCCTCCTTATAAGCACTAATGCAGGTTTAGATTAGTTCTCAATAATAACGAAATAAGCGGCGCACTGGTTTTGAACGTCAACCATGCGCTTTGCGTGGGCGTATCCAAAGTTACTCTCGTGAGGTGGCCCGCTATGGATTTTATTTTCATCCAGAGGGTATTCGACCTTGTCGGGGAAAACGCATGTCGAAAGACAAGAAATGAGTTTCAGTGTTTTGTGTTCGTACGCAGCATGCAGGACATTGTCGTTGATGAGGATGTTGTCGCGCAGGAATGTCAACTTGAATGGTATAGTGGGTCAGATCAAGCCTTGGGTGTAAGGCATCGTTGCGCACTTTGTATTTCATATTCTTGAACAAGCCCCCGACTGGTGAAAACAAAGGGTATGAGTTAATAAGGTCCCGGCTCAGATAGAACAAAAGTGCATACCCAACGCGGCGAGATGGATAACATGGGTAGGCTTGTACTTCTCGTACAATTTACGCGTCTGCTGAGGATCCCTAGAGCCTGGATTGAGGCCATCTATTTCTGCTATTGCCCAAGAAGGAACGCACCTAAGATCACCTTCGGAGGAGCTGGCGAATACCCACGTCTCTCCAGGCTTCTTGCCGAACCTCGAACCCTCGGGCTCTGTGTTGATGATATGCTCGATGGCCTTGCCGACGAGTCCAGTTCCTCCTGTGACAAGGACGACGTTCGCCATGTTATCTGCCTATCTTCAGTGACCATGAGAAGGGCCGATAAGGTCTGTGGAGAAGAAACTTACTTGTATAGCGCAATCGCAACAAACGATGGATAAGAAGAAGCGAGGAGTGTCAGGAAATGGTTGCATTATGAATCGGGAATCCGGCGCGAGCTTTAATCTAATCACGTTAACCACGTGATCAGTGATACATAGGTAATGCAAGCCTAGTTTTTGCGCTGTTGTCAATGTATGAATTTGATTATGTATTGTGATTGGAAGATTTTTGGCGCGTACACAATTTGTCTAACGCCAATAGAGGCGAATAGAATGGTATGCCTCTTTGTCGTACTGTTGGACTAATTACAAGCTAAAATTATCAGATAACGCGAATCAATGTCACGTGTTAGAGATGGATTACTCCTCTCCCCCACACGGTCCCGGAGCAGTTCACTTGATTCGGAGGGCTAATCGACGATGCCATCTTTATCTCGTTCTCTCACCACCACCACCACCACCTCTTCAGTAGAGTCCTATAGAAACCTACAGAAGCCATGCACCCACGCATGGATTGCAGAAAAATAGCTAACGATGTCTACGCGCTCGCAAACAGCTCGGACCCGCTTGCGCAGGCGGTGAAGGAGGCGTTGGGGGTTATCGACGAGTGCTTGGACACCCATGGGTGGGTCCTACAATCAAAAACAATGTTGACCTGCGATGATGTAACGGTATTCGAAGGCCGGATAATGTCGCTTTGAGCTTCAACGGGGGCAAAGATTGTGAGTGCGCCTCACATACCAAGTTCTCTTTCAATTGTCCAACCTTCATTTTAACCATATATCGCTAGGCACCGTTTTACTCCATCTCTACGCAGGCGCATTAGCGCGCCGGCTCAAAAATTCAGAAACGATGAAGTCCATCCATGCGATCTACATCCCCGTTCCGTCACCTTTCAAATCTTTAGAGGATTTCATCGACGAGGCAGCGTTGTTGTACAACCTCGACTTATTCTCGTGTAGACCTGATGCTCCGCAAGTGGAGAGCATCGTCACTCCTGCGCCGTCCGCAAATAGCTCAGATTACGTGACCCACTCAAAGGCTGTCGGCAAGTCCAAGGGAGGCGAAGGCATGCGTGAGGCGCTCGCGACATACAAGGAGCAGTTTCCGCATATCACTGCCATATTGATAGGCACCCGCAGGACCGACCCCCATGGTGGTAAGTAAATTCGAATAAGCTGGCGAGTAGAGGCTAACTTTTAACTTATAGCCAAATTGTCTTACCGGAATATGACAGACGCGGGCTGGCCAGTCTTTGAACGCGTCAACCCTATTATCAACTGGTCTTATACTGAGGTTTGGTCGTTCTTACGGCGCCTAGACGTCCCTTACTGCTGTCTATACGATGAAGGGTTTGTTAACTTCATTTTACACTGGTCTACTTTTGCTGAAAATTTCCTTCCAGGTATACCTCACTGGGGTCGACATTTAACACCTTCCCCAACCCCGCGCTCCTTATTTGTGCATCGCCGTCAGCAGAAGCAGAGACACCGCTGACAGCCTCGTCGATTCTCACTCCATCAACGACCCTCTCCCAGGTCATGTCAGGTACCCACAGCGAACCACAGTTAGAAGAGGACCTGTCGCTTTCGGCCACAGACGTCCTCTCGTCGTTAATGACTAACACCCATACAAGACCGAATGGCTCTCTGCCTTCCTCAATCACAGACGGTGCAAGACGGCAAAGTACCCCGCTTTTTGTTAATACTGTTACTCCTGGAGCCAAGTCACCCCGCTATCACCCCGCATATGAGCTCCAAGATGGCAATTTAGAGAGATCGGGGCGTGGGATGAGCCAGCCCCAGACTAATGGACGGTAATAAATCTAGTGATTCTTTCGCTGGTGGTGTGTAAGACAAGTTAATATATAGATAATGTATCACAGAGATGTCACTTCGGACTCAATCATCATTTATGTGCACCAACATCATTCTATTCCAGTAATAAGATTGCGACTATCACCGATTATACAGCTGTCAAGTATTCGTATTCATATCTAACGTCTATGTATGGGTGCATTGTCCGAGTCTACATGTGGTGAAATACTACAATTACATGTAAAACACAAACTCTGCATGGTTGGGTAACGATCGTCTATGTTTATGGCTTGGCTTTCGCGTCTTTCTCGCCAGCCTCGATGTCATCCATCTTCACGCGTTCATACGAGCCGCGTTTGGGCGACGCGGCACCGGAATTTGCTTGGCCTTCTAGGTGCTTCACCCAGGTATACAGGATCGAGCCGAAGAGAATAATCGCGATCGAAGAAGCCCGTCCGCTGTGACAGGATAAGTTATCAGTAAGAACACGAGATAGGCAGGAGAACGGGGGAGGACGTTGGGAGTAGTATAACACGCACCTCGTGATGATATCATGGAAGATCCACATTCCGAGGAGCGAGGCTGCCACCCCGCGCACGGCGGAGGACACCATATGTGTGATCGGTGAAGTAACTTTGATGGACAGCAGACTGGCGATGCTCATCATGAAGCCCATAACACCCTAGTATATTGTGGGTTAGAAGTGACTTATCGCGATGAATTAATCATGTACCGTAATTAATGACCCCCAAAGGAAAGTAGCAAGCGGCGACATAGTATCTGCTGGAGTGAGCAGCTCGTTGACGCCAAAGAGCAGTTTGACGACGTCCGTTCCTTCGCCGGCGAGGAGAAGCAGAGGCGCGAGGATAATGGCGCTGAGGAGGTTGGTATACCATGAGAGGGCAAGGGTGCTTCCGCCGACGATGTCAAGGCTTTGTTTGATCACGACTGAATGACTTGCGGTGATCGCAGAACTAGCGACGCCGAAGCCAACACCAGTCCAAGAGAGTGCGGTGCCATCAAGGAAGACACCAACGAAGAAGCCCATGGTAACGAGTGCGCAGCAGAGGAGGATACGCAGGGATGGGCGGGAGTGGAGAAAGACGAAGGAGGTGCAGACGGTGAATGGGAGCACCATACCACGCGCGACCTGGTAGAAGGAGGCATCCACGTATTTGAGGGTATAATTGCTGAAGCTGTGGGACTTGTTAACTTGCCTGCTTTTTAGTTAGGGAGTTGTTATAGAAGGGCGAACCTGAGGCCAAGGATGTTCAAGCCCACCATGGGAACGAGCCCTTTGCAAGTTGCGAGGTCGAATGTGAGCCTGTCAGGCAGCAAGCGCATTGCATCTGAGATCACGAAGAGGATCACAGCAATAGCCAGCTGGGCCCATAGGAAAAACAACGGCGTTGTAGTCGTGTTCAGCACCCATTTATTGCTGTTAAGCGCGGTAAGATCAGTGATTACCCACGACGAGTTAGGGGACATACGCCATGACCATCTGAAGAAAGCGCGGCTTTATGAGCACAAAAATTACACTAGATGTAGGACGTTGCTCACCGCTAGTGCTGCCACGAGATAAAAACAGACAACGCCGGTCTAGGTAACTTTGAATGAGAGATACGACGAGTCGGACGATATGTATTGGCGAGCTTACCACGAGCATCGGCGAAGCGGGCTTTCCAGGTGCATTTTGAGGTGCCATAGGTGACGACCGGTATAAAGAGCGACTGGAAAGACGGCGTGATAGCAGGGCAATGGTGGTATAGGTATAAGGAGGAAAATTAAAGCCAGCGGATACAAAAACGATCAAGGCACAGCACTGTTGGGAGTGCGGTTGGTGGTGACCTCCGTGGGAATTTAATGTCGTTCGCGGACTTTTATTTTGATAGCCGATCCAGGGACGTCCGCGTCGCTTCGTCTTTTGACTGTAACTGTCATCTCCAGTGCATACGAATGCTACAAGTAATCCGGATATAATACTTGAAATCTATAGGTTTATTGCGGCATATTACGACGGTTCCAAGAACTCGTAGTCTAAGTGCAGAATCTACAGGGGCTAGTGAGGAATCTGCAATATATCATACGAATTACCATTGACAAGGCTTTTTCTATCCGAACAGGTGAACACTGGTGTCTATATTGGCCGTGGCCCCTTCAAACTAATTACTTAAAGAAGGCCCCTGATCATCAGCCAAAATTTGCTACAGTATGAGAGACCTCATCCTCACGCGGCTTGTTGTGCTCCCAGACATGTCAGGAAATGAATATCTTGAATAGAAGATGGACTAATTGTCCGATTTCCAGTGAGCATGGTCACCTCCAGAGTTGACAAGCAACATAAAACAACAGAAGATTACTGGGACCCCAATATTTGAGACGGTTAATTCACGTATAAATAATTCTGTCTTACTAGCTTGAAGTGCCTACAATGAGGTATAAAACATTACTGAACGACAGTACAACCATTTAAGCTGATGGATCGGACGAGTTGACGAATAGCGATTTGTGCACCTCTTGATCCCGACGTAGAGAAGAGCGAGTGACTTCAGCCGAAGCCCGTTCTTCGACCTTGGCTGTAGCCTGCAAGTAGCCTGTTACGATGGGACCAAAATCGAAAAGCCATGATGGTGATACTGGCGGAGTGAATGAAGTTCAACGCATCCCAGTCATACGCTAAATATGCGACGTTGGCGTCAGATAAGATGCAGCGCCGAGTCTCTCTTCTTGCTCCCGGACGAGATTGGAGGAACGGATCAAAATCAAAATTGTCAATGGTCCGGAGAAAGCCGAGGAATGATCTGATAGCCGGTACGCGTCGCGTCTTGACTCGAACTCCCACCCCTCGCACCAGCTCAACCACCATGTCCCAATCCCAAGGCGAAAGAACGCCCCCACCGCCGACGAATGCAATACAGACGGCTTGTAAGTGTTGCTAAAATTCTATTGCTTGAGAATCTTCATTGTGACTGACTAGACACGTTCGTAAGACCCCGATGATACGATACGAATAATGCTCGCCACCGACAACCATATTGGCTATATGGAACGCGACCCAATAAGAGGTCAAGATTCAATCAACACCTTCAAAGAGATTTTACAGTTGGCTGTTAAGAACGAGGTGAGTCTTTCAACACCTACCTTTTCAGATACAATTCAAACCATCACAAACAGGTCGACTTCGTCCTTCTTGCTGGAGACCTCTTTCACGAGAACAAGCCCTCAAGGGACTGTCTTTACAAAGTCACTGCATTGCTGCGAGAATTTACATTGGGAAACAAACCTGTTCAGATTGAGCTTTTGAGCGATCCTTTGGAAGGAAAAGCCGAAGGTTTTTCGTATGTGGTATTCCCCTCTCTTTTGCTTCAATTCCCTCAAATTATTACAGCTTCCCGGCCGTCAACTACGAAGACCCGAATTTAAACGTTGCCATACCCGTCTTTTCAATACACGGTAACCACGATGATCCTCAAGGAGCTGGAGCGGTCAGTGCCTGTTGACAATGCTCGTCAATGCCAATGGATTGTTACATTTTTTCCATAGGAAGGCGCACTCTGCGCACTCGATATTTTATCCGTGACTGGTCTCGTCAACTATATGGGAAAGATCGACCTCCCTCTTTCAGACGCCGACGCACCCACCACTGGAATTGCAGTTAGACCCGTCCTTCTTCGGAAGGGAAATACTCAACTTGGGCTGTATGGTATCGGCAATGTGAAAGACCAAAGAATGCATTTCGAGCTTCGTAGCAACCGTGTGCGCATGTTCATGCCACGGGACAAGGATCAATGGTTCAACATGTTATTGCTGCATCAAAACAGGTGCGTCTACCCAATCTCATGGTCGAGGATATCGGTAACAGTCTCTTAGAGTCAAGCATGGCCCACAAGAGTTTGTTCCAGAAGGCATGTTCGATGACAGCGTCGACTTAGTGGTTTGGGGACACGAACATGACTGTCGGATTATTCCTGAGCCTGTTGCTGGAAAGAACTATTATATCACGCAGCCTGGGTCATCAGTCGCTACTTCCCTAGCGGACGGTGAAGCTATTGAAAAGTTGGTCCACCTTCTACTTCCCATTTGCAGAATACTCATAAAGACCGCAGGCATGTGGCATTGCTGCAGATCCAGGGCAAAGAGTTCCAATTGACGCCTATCCCCCTGCGGACTGTTCGTCCATTCGTGATTGAAGAGATTGTTTTAAACGAGATTGCAGAAGAGGAAAACCTTGACCTCAATGATCAGATGGAAATCACAAAATTCCTGAAGGCAAAGGTAGGTGTTGGCGAACACCTGTTCAATCCGAGTCTTTTCATGACTTATCATTATTAGGTAAATGTCTTGATAGAACAGGCAAACCAAATATGGGACGAAAGAAACGCGAAAGCAGTAGAAGAAGGCGAGCCTGAGCTTCCAAGGATGCTTCCTCTCGTCCGTCTTAAGGTCGGTACTCATTCAGTTATGTGTTGCATCGACTATACGCCCCTCCTGCTAGGTCGACACCACTGGAGTGACAGAAACGTCCAACCCTATCCGTTTCGGGCAAGAGTTCCAAGGACGCATCGCCAACCCTCGAGACCTGCTTGTCTTCCACCGCTCCAAAAAAGCTGCGTCACGCTCAGCCAAGGTTGCCATCGACCAGCCCGAGCTGAGCATCGACGACCCCAACCTCAGCATCTCTGAGAAACTGGCGAAGGTCCGAGTCGGGACATTGGTCAAGGAGTATCTGGCAGCGCAAGAGCTGCAGCTGTTAGGCGAGGGCGGGATGTCGGATGCCATCCAAATGTTCGTAGAGAAGGATGATACACATGCGATTCAGGCGTGGGTTTTTCTTGGTTTTTGGTTCGTGAATAAGGGTCTGAATTTGCATATGATGATAGTCATGTCACCAAGGCGTTGAAGATGCTGATGAAGAATGTACAACCTACCGAGGACGTTGAGGTGGATGAAGGCGAGTTGGAAGACATGGTGTGTTCTTACCATTTTTACCCACATTTAACTCTGATTGTAATGATGATTTTCTGCAACAGTTAGCGAAGGCAAAGGAGCAACAAGACCAAGAATACCAGGAGAACGCCAAGGCTGCAAAGTCATTGAAAGCCAAGGTTTGTTTACACTCTTTCTCCTGATTCAGTACTGATACTTAAGGTTCTTTCGCCGTCAGGGAAAGGCAAAGGCCAAAGATTCTGATGAGGGATCTGAGGATTCAATGGCTATGGATGTAGACCTGGGGGTTATGTCCGATTTCGAAGAGGTTGTCTCGGATGAGGCTCCGCCGCCTCCGAAAAAGAAAGCCGCGGCGACCACCAAAGCGAAGGCAAAGGCTCCTGCGAAAGCTCCTGCGAAGAAGGCGCCTGCTAAAGGCAAAGGAAAGAAAGCGCAGGTAAGACTTTCAATAAGCCTTATTTTTTTTTGAGGTTCATTGTTATTGGTTTTCGAAGAGTGACTCTGACGAGGTCATCGAACTGGACGATGATGATGACGACGAGGAGGAAGAGGAAGCGCCGAAGCCTGTTAAACGTACTAATCGAGCGGCGGTCCTGAGGTGAGGATTGCCCTTCTATTCGGTGCTTTGGGTATTCTGCTGACGAATGCCACGCCACTCCTTCTCAATTTTTATCAGCCAACCTGCCCCGAAAAAGGCACCTGCAAAGAAGAAAGCCACTCCTGCTCCGAAACAAACGCAGGCCGCGCTAACGTTTGCGCCTGCTGGGAGATCTTCAAGGGCTGCGGCGACCAAGGCGAGAGGCAAGATGATAGTGAGCCTTTTCGTTTCATGGACGCCACAGATTACTGACTCGGCATTGAAAGGTTGACGATGAAGACGACGACGACGACTAATCTAACAAAGTACTGACTTGTCATGGCTTTTTCTTGTACACAAAAAAAGTTTTTATTCAGCACCCAGGTCTCGGTTAGCCATACTGATTCTGCATAACTGTCCGTCGTCCTGACGAGACGTATGCGCAGTTAAAGCTGCTGCAGCAGTAAGCCTTATTGTTTTTGTTCCAACTGATTGACAGAGTGAGGCTTTCAAGTGTGGGAGTGCTTCTTGTCTTATCATCACATCCACGGTGCTGTGATCGTCGAGTCATAAAAAGCGACCATGTACGAATACGGGATAAGGCGAAAAAGAGCTAACAAGGATTGACATTGTTGACGCGTTGACTTTTTATTTTTCTGCAGATCACGTGGACAAGCCATTGCAGCGCTCGAGTTCGCATCCGACTCCGTCGCATGACAACCCCTACAATTGACGCCCATACTCAGTTCTCAAGGGTCAAGAACGTCCTTCTCTTAGGACAGGAACAGCCTTTTGCCATCGTCGTCATGCTTAAAGGCTATTACAACGCGTCATTATATCCGAGAATTAGGCCGTTCTCATGGTTTCCTTTCCTCCGTCTGCCTTGAGGCCCGAGTTCTGCTACGCCAGGGATCTCGGGATTGTACTGGAACGCAGGTGGATGGCTTTCCTTCACAGAAATGGAGTTGCCATGCTTACTCGTTCTCTGGCAGCTATGTTATTGTTTAGACATGTTCCCTCCGAGGGTCTATAAAAGACGCACTGGTTTGACTTGTGGAAACTCCATCCTTCTAATCTTACGACTTCAGGTCTGTATTGGCCTTCTTAACCGACCTTGGATGTGTATTAATCAATATTTTTTGTTTTAATCAGAACCCCTTCAACGACCCAATCTTATCATGCCAAGCAGACACGGAGGTGTACCCACATCGCGGCCTGCTACCATCGCATGGGCTGGTACCACACTGAGGCCTGCTACTACACCGAGGCCTGCGACCACATCAAGGCCTGTCACTCGTTCCACAGCCAGGAAGGAAGCCTCACCGCCGATATTACCTCCAATCGTGGAGATCCAACCAATTCTCATGGACAATGGCGTGCTGAAGATCAACCTACAAACCGATGGCCAACGTGTTCGTCCAGACCTCAAGACAATGACAGACAATATTTGGTACATTTATCCACACGCGCCAATCGAACTTTCTGTATGGCATTGGGCCGCCCCAGGCTACAGTCCTCTTACCCTTATCCAAACCAGACGCGCTAGCATCCTTGAAGCCCACATCAAGGCCCTATACGACTCCCTGGACCGATGGATATCCGTTGCATTCGATGCGGTTTTGCTCATGTACTTGATGCAGTGCACTTCGTGGCCGATTACTGCCCACCCTCAACCATACAACCTCAGACGTCTTGCTCTCTTGAACGTCGGAGAGGTAGGAGATTTGAGGCCTCTCGATAAACTTGTACAGGAAATCTGCAGTGCCAATGGATTTTGCGACCTTTACATCGGCGACTCCACAAGTACGGTCCCGTGGCTCAGGCGAAGCCTTCGAGGAATTTGCTTTGGAAATTTGACGCGCTTGGAATTCGATGGTTTCCCTGTCTCTGCGGCCCAGGCGCACGACCTCCTCATGCAAATGAAAAATGTCCAGGAATTTTCCGTTTCAGATCTTACTGGCCCGCAGGCGAATGAAACATACAGAGTTGTGAATCACAACCTGCGTCGCTTGTCTCTTCAAGTCGACACGATAGACTTCCAGACCAACAACAACACCGGTGCAGTCTTTGGGTTACTTCAATACCTGTGTGTTCCTAACCTTAGAGAACTCACTCTCGGATATGAAGACGAATGGGATTCCGCCAAATTTGCGCAGTTGTATGCTTCAATTCCTCCCAATCTCGAGAAACTCCACTTGAAGGCTATGGCCATCAACGAACGGCAGCTCATCAAATGCCTTAAGCTGAACCCTGGACTGGAGAAGCTCATTTTGGACACCCAGCTCGAACGTTGGGATAGCGCCCCAGTTCCTATTTTATTCACGGAGAATCTCTGCCAACGCCTCTTATATAACGAACATGAAGGATACCTCTGCCCTGATTTGGAGAAACTTATTGTCCGAGACAACTCCATCGGAAGGACAAATGGATGCTTTGGCGCGATGGTTGAAAACCGGTTCATTGGCACCGATCTGAGGGAGGTCGTTGTCGTAGGTGATGAACCTGCGTTGGGGCACCACGACTTCAACACTTTACATGGCCTTAAGTATCGCGGGCTGGCGTTTGAATACCGCCAGAACGTCTGAGCACTTGGGATCCCCACGCTCTTTCTCTCTCTCTCATTCACGTTTTCATCGGACTTGGTATTTACTACATGTTGGACGCTCTTCTAGGGATTGAACCAAACTTCTAACGACTGACTACATTGGACCTACATCATCATCATCATCATCATCATGTACATAGACGCATTGGACAACACTCACTATTATTATGTATATTAGAATTAAACACAAAGTCCTGTATTTTTAGTTATGCCTACTTAGAATGAGAGCCTTTGAGAGGCTGAAGGCTGCTTTCGAAGTTGGTACACATGTACAAATTCATGCCTTACTATTTGCGTCTCACGTTCACTTTTAGTTCTTGAACATGTCCTTGCCTCCGGAGATTCTTTATGAAATACTGTCCTATTCTCTGGATTCTGCTTGGAGTAGACGAGAATCCTTCTCAGTTCTGTTGACTTGCTCTTTGTTTCGGGACATCTGCCTACAAATCTTATACATCGACCTACATTTCACATCTCATGCGCAACTCTTATCGTTTACTACCACCTACAGTCATTCGCCTCCGCCATATGCCCCTCGCTCTGTAGCACTCGATATCTCTGGTGACGACTCCGGCCTTATATTTTTGGACCTTTATGCATTATTTTCTCAATGTTTCTCCGCCGTCCTGAAAGGTGCAGAGAGGGATGAAGATGGACGATTATCTCTGGAACTTTTACGCCTCCGCCTGAATTCCCACTCTTTTGACCCTCACGTTGAGATGATCTACACGTCTCTATCGCTCGTGAGGTAGGCTTCTGGTTTCCATTCGTATCAGTGTACCAGAAACCTGAGGTACGACCCAGCCCCCACCGGTTCATCTGGACAGGTCCAGATCCTCCCCATCACTTCTCAATCGCTGTAAGTATTTAAAATACAATTTTATTCACATGGAAACTTTCTGAGCGAATTTGATTCGACCTAGATTGTACCCGAAGCCGCCATCCATTTATTTCGTGCTATCTCGAGCTACAGCAACCTTATATATCTCAAACTAACCCACCTTACAATGGCTTACCAGCCAAGTTTCAACACGTTGCCCACCCCTCCTAGCCTTCAGACTCTCTACCTAGGTCAAGTGGTCTTCCTCCACCCGTTATCCGTTGCAAATCTAGTTCTCCATCCCAGTAAAATTCGCTATCTTCTGCACATAAGCTCGCTGATCCAGATCTTCTTTCCCATAGGCATGAAAAATCTTGAAAGAGTTGCCTTAGTCGACGCGTACACGGGTAGTATTTGGGGCCTTCGCCTTCGCCGCTCAGATATTGAGCGTGCTGCGATTGATTCTACGCCAGAATTTCTACCTCGTTCTCCTGAGGGCTCTACCCCAATCAATGCCAACGACTCGACAGCCGCTTTTAGACTTGATCTTATCCGTAAAATTGTCGTCTGTGAAGCGAGGACAGAACGCATAATTGGGGGCGACCGCGTGGAAAATAATGCGATTCTCCTTTGAACAAATAATTCCTCCAATTCCAAGGCGCTGAAATTCCCTATTTTTCGACTCTCTCAGTCCAGGTATGATTTCACTTGTCAGATCATATTTCTCATTGACGATGGAATCCTAGTGCTCATAGTAAGAGAAAATCCTACATAACCGCCCGACTAACACCTTGGCAAGGTGTAGAAAAGGCAGGGCCACTTCTCTTATCCGATACTGGACTCGGTGAAACGAGTAAAGAATTGTGATTAATTTTTAATTCTGACTCGAACTGAGTCATCGGGAAATGGCGACGTCACAATGACATCTTGGGCACAGTTATCCATAGCAGCATGGCGCAGTGGTAGCGCGCGGGGCCCATAACCCCGAGGTCACTCGATCGAAACGAGTTGCTGCTATCGTATTTTTTCCTCTTGTTTAGTCGAAACCGCCTACAACGAAGAGAACTGGCAACATGACACTTTTGCTTGATTTTTACCTCTCACGTTAACCGGAATCTTTCGGCCCGAGTGCCATTTGGCTGTTTGCGACTTACCTTGGACTTACCCTTAAACCTCGCTGGAGCTTGCAACACTCTCATTATCCAAAGGTTATAGGCTGTCTTACTAGCTGAAATTACAGTTTGAAGGACTTCATCTAATTTGTAGACCCAAAATTTGAACATTGCGTATGGCCTTCGGTTGGCCTTCGGACCAGAATCCACGATGGGATGTATGTCGTTGGAACCACCATTAAGGTAGACTCTGACTGCAGTCTCTTTAGTGTCATCGCCGTTTCAAACTGGGAATACGAATATGGAGACTTGGAAAGAACAGGAAAAAGATGCATATCCCTTGCATTCATCGCGCTCAGGAATCCGGGCTCGTTGGATCCCATCTGCCGAGACATTGACTTTCCTAGACATTGACTTATACACCAAAAACCCGAGGGCCGAATCACACTCTCCATCCTGCTTCACATTCCCAACGCCTGTACCAAAATCTACGAAGAGCCGACGTTATGGAAAGAAACTTTGTTGGCGAGGTAGAAATTAGTTCTCAAGGTGAGTTACCCCATTTCTGGATCGCATTGTGACTGACGACCTACAATGTACATATTAGATGAACGGACGGCTAACACTGACGGTCAGAGACTGTATGTAGAGGACTGCGCAGTTCGCATCTGTGATACAGAGTCAACCTCGAACACCGGTTATCAAGGTGAATCGCCTCTAATTTTGGCATACATCGTTCTGAAGGTCATTTAGACGAGAGCTTAAAGACAGATCGATCCGATGAAGACATTGAAGCGGATAGCGCAGACGCCAATGTCGACGCCCATGATCTCACGCCGGCAGTTAAAACCGACTCCATGCCCCAACTTCAACCACCTGTAAAATTCGAAAGCTCTTTGGTAGCAGAGCAGGCTTCGTGTCAAGTCCCAGAACAATGCTCAAAAATCGGTCTGGAAGTCTCCAAGAATGTTCAAAAGGAAAATTATACTATTTGTGCGGAGTTCGATGAGTCCAGGAATAATAAACAAAGGGTCTTTTTCGATGTCCAATCTGCGTTACACATGAATGACCACAGTGGCGTTATCCAAACGCTCACTACGTCGGGTGAATTGACAGTCAAGGTATATTTTCCTTCTTGGTCACTTCGTTTGCTTATTGCCTATATCATAGAGAAGCAGCAACAACAGAAATACGATCTGCAACATCAATTTTACTGAACTGCATTCCGGCAGCGGGTCTGATAGACACCCGGCACCTTACTCGCAGTTTTTCGTTGAGGTTAAAGTTGATTCACAGGCGGTGCTCGCCCATACTTCCATACAAAATCCACAGCAAACACGGACATATGCCGGCCGCCTGTTAACCAGCACAGGAGAGTTCAAGCATTCAGTTTGGATTAGGCTGCACGAACTAAGCGGCGAGGCAGTCATGGAGTTCAGTATTGACGATCCATGTTTACGCAAAGGTCTCTTCGGCATGTCTGAATTTGAGCTCCCAGAGGTTGAGTTCAGATTTTTTGATGGTCCCGCAAGGCGCGCCATAGTTCCAGCAACAACTGGGTTGCGCATTGAAGTTACTTCGCATTGGTCAATGAACCCTCATGTCAAGCCACAACCTTCGTGGTTCACCGAGCTGATTTCAGGATCAGCGCCGACGTCGTCATTTCCGAACATCTCCCAGGCCGTGGTCATCGAAATCCCTTTTCCCCTGACGCAAACCGCCAATCAGGCTGAACGACTCGATGTACAGCTTCACAAGTTGCAGCATGGTCATCTCTCCCGGAAGCAATATCAAAATGGTCCTAATGGATTCCAAGTGTCCTCAATCATCTCTGAAAGCACGCGTCAAGCTCCAGCCTAAGACGCATGTCTAGTTGAGCACGACGAAAACTCGGGTTTACCCTTTCACTTAACTGACGACCAAGCTGGTGGACCAATAATTTTAATTATTACGAGTCTAGAAACATACAAAATAATAGCACGAAAGTAATGATGTTCTACTATTGATGGAAAGTTTGACCTGGCGAACATACTTTAATGTTCTCCTTGAACTATATTCTCCAATACTTGCTGGCACAAGTCTTGTTACTGCTAAACGGAGTGTTACCCTTATGGTACATGGGTTGAACCTCAGAAGTGAGAAATATATGAGTATACTAACACCCTCCCAAGTGATTTGCTTGAGGACAAGACATGGGTGGGTGATGATTGGGCACTAGTCTCCCGTAGGTAGACTTCGTGATACTACATCATGAAAACCCCAGATGCCTAAGTGGGCCTATGGAGCCTAGTATCAATACTCAGTTGATGATAGATTGAGTGCATCCCCACTCGTAAATGCACCTGCCAAAAGAAGACCTATAAGCCGGTGGCATAGATATGCATGAATAACAGGTGAACGACCAAACAGACCACCTTCCATCACAATACCATCCTTTCAAGTTAAACGACGACGTACCTAACTTTCAACCAGGGCTGAAGTTGGGGGCAGAAGAGAAATTGAAGACGTGCAGATTGACCTTGAACGATATCCAGTACTCGGCACACTTGACGAAGTACGAGCATCAAGAAGCGGCATCAATTGCTTGTAGTCCGAAACAAGGTAGAAAGTATTGGTGGTCCTCAAAGCAGTGGGGCAGTACTCTTCGTCAGACCTTGTAACGAACACGCGGGGTGCGCTCAGGAAGTGATAGGGACAACCACAGGAAGTCAGGTGGAATTGGCACAGGGGCCGAAAGGTAGCATAGCAGCCCAATGGGTGAAAACGCTTCGGATTCCGAATGGAACCAACGAGCTATAAAACATTGATAAACAAGAAGGTATAAGAGAGAGAAGAAGAAACGAACAAAGCGAAGAGATTCCGAGTGCTGGTCGAGAGGAAGCACGCGCCCGTAGGCCGCCAATTCTCAATGACCCAATGCCTTTTGAACGTCGCCAATGTCAGAAAAACACGAGACCATATTGTTAGATAGTTTCGAATCCGAGATACTTCTTCAAATCAGCATCAGTGCGTTTCTGAAGACGATAGGTGTCCATACTCGAGTAGGAGAATTCTTGCTTGGTTTTCTGGGAAAATGAGAGGGTCATTCGCACTGAGGTACAACAAAAGAAAGCGAGAATGGAAATAGGCTCCAGAACCGAACACCCGAAGGAAAGCCGGTCCATACGGGTCACTGTTTTGCATATGATGGACATTTGCACGAAAAAGCGACCCATGACTGTTATATCGCCTGACAGAAGTGTTGGTTGGGCAGAGTTCTTGGATATTTGGACGATGCCGGACTTGATATTTGCAGCTTAGGTCGAATATTTTGAAAGACGACGATGAGGGTATTAAATTCCGGGAATCCGAATCCCATATACAGGAAACAGAGAACATAAAAATATGCATGAGGACGACGAATGCTTGTTGAAAAATGGTTATGTCCATCCAGTCAATAACCAAGAGTAAAATATGAATAGGAAACAGAACAAATCGACGGAGAGACGATCAAGTCAGCTTACATGGATCCCCATTGGCTGCCTTGGGTTGAATAGCCGCTTTGTGGATATGTTTGTTGCCCGTACATCATTTGAGCTTGGTTGGGAGCAAACATTCCTTGGCCAAGCTGCTGTTGCTGTTGCTGTTGCTGTTGCTGCTGCTGCAGTTGTTGTTGCTGTTGTTGCTGTTGCTGTAGTAGAAGCTGCTGTTGCATTTGCATCGTCGTCATCCCAAGAAACTGGCTTTGACCAGACGTATCTGTGACCCCCAGGCCGTACTGCATCTGGGGTTGCGCTGGCGAATGACTTTGGTACATGAATTGTCCTTGCCCCGGAGGTTGGGGTTGCTGGACCTGCATTTGTGGGCTATGCGAAACGAATTGTTGACTCGGACTGGGCGTGAGGAATTGTGGTTGGGTGGTCGGAGCCGACATAAATGATCCGCTGGGAGACGATGACATAAAGCTCTGGGCCGAAGGGGCCTGGACTTGGAGAGATGCCTGAGGTTGGGCCTGGGGCTGGAAGTAGGTCGAAGAAGTTGGCTGGCTCATCAGTTGGGGGTTTGAAGGAGTTGTCGACATGAAGTATTGTTGGCCATATGACTGAGGTTGTTGAGTGGGAGATCCCAGCATGGGAGAGGACATGCTAGGTTGCACCGAGTAGGGAGAACCGACAGACGGAGCCGCGAAAGGTGACTGTGATTGATGTGTCGAGAAAGGATTTTGTCCGAGCATTTGAGGTTGGAAGGGATTCATGCCCATGCCTGCCGAAGTTACGCCGACGGGATAACCGTTTGAGCCAATAGCACCGTTGACATAAGGAGTTTGTTGCGAAAGGTTTTGATATTGAAGGGGTAATGACGAATTTTGTCCGGTCGAGGAAAGTGAATTGATATCATCCCAGACAGTGCCCAGCGCACCCATCGAGTTTTGTTGTTGTGGCTGTTGACGTTGGGCGGCTTGAGCATGAACTGGTTGCGACACAGATCTGGTTTGGCTCTGAGAGTAGGCAGAGGCAGAACTTGGGTATTGCGAAGTCTGCTTCGTCGACGAAGATGGTGGGATCCGAGGGGAGATAACAGTCGACGCTGCTGCATCAGTGGCTGTAACTGGTGCCCTTGAACTGGTCGATGGCTGCGACGGTTTTGTCAGAGGCGAAGAAACCGATCGGGCAGTAAGTGTCGAAGCTGATCGTGAAGGGCCGAGTTTTGACGCGACCAAAGCTGATTTATCAATGAATTTTCTGTATTCATATTTACCTTGATGACAGAACCAAAAATGAGCAATGGATTCCAGGAGACTGCAAGGTGTGGCTCACCCCGGATATACTGTTCGATCTCGCTATCTCGCTCTGTTTCCTCGAGATTTGGTGGAGGCGGGTTACGTGTCTCGTTCGGGTTGTAGATAGAATTCGATTTTATGTTGCCCATTGATTTCATGAACTGTATGTCCTGATTAACTTCAATCCACCAGCCGTTCGAATTGAATTCACCTCGATTTGGTCCTTTGACCAATCGTCCATCGTCAAGCTTTTCCTATACGAACAAAGAAGCAACATCAACGTTCCGTGTTGTGAGTCGAGGAGAGTCTGTAGCACGTACACTTTCGTGATGTGAGTTCCAATCTTCCTGTGTATGCTTGCGCAATTCACGCTACAGATGGAAGAAATGTAAACCGGCCTCAGTGGCGTCCGAACAGAAAGCAAACACACCAGATGAATATACCCAAGCTGTGAGATGCCCATCGGGGTAGCCTTGCTTTGCAATCTGCACATATATCTAGAGAACGAGTCATTATGAAAGAAAGCCTCTAAGCTTCAAGGAGACATACTGTTGCCAGGCAAACCTGCCAATTCCAGGAGCAGTTTTTGATTACGTTCCTTCTGCAGTTTATTTTGCGAATTAGACATGAAGATATCCTTAAGCTTGAGGATGTGGGGAGAAGTTGAAGCAAACCTTGAGCAAAACTAGAAGATCGAATGTCGTTGGGTGCTTTAGGCAACATTTCCGAAACGGGTTCTTGTTTGGCAACGTTCAGCTTCACAAACAATTTGGCGCCAACCGAGTCTTATCCGGGTTTTGCAGGGAAAGCACTTTCTTAGACTCCACACCTACTAGAGGGACCATCCATGTCGACGCATACGGAGCCTCAAGCGGACCAAGCGGTTATTCTAAAATCATACGCGTCGTACCCCTTTGACTCTGATGAGACGTACCAGGTAGGCGTTCGCGACACCGACATGAAATGCCGGGATTATCATCTAAACTCCTCGCAAGCAAGGTCTAGCCAGCATACTCGGAGGAAGTGCATTCGACGTCAATTCACCCCCAGAAGTGCAGGAAGAAACCAAGAGACGGACGCGTGTGTTCTACTTCAATAAGTGGGCCCGCTTTTTTTGTTTGCGGTTAAGTTATTGACTCTTTGGTTAGGATAACGGGCAACTCGATCACCGCGGACGAAGCACGCGATTATGAACTCTCACTGCAGAGTACTCCGCAGGAACCACCTAATGCTGGGGACGAAGCCCGCGTTTTGACGTTCTCCGAGCTGAAAGAGCTGATTGAAACCGGGAACGTCGACAAGATACCTAATAACAAGATCATTCCAGAAGGTTTGAATGTGAGTGTCCTTTACCTGTCTTTCGGGTTCCTTTCTTCACAAAGATCATAGGTAGCGCCTCCCAGCGAATCAACTGCTGCTGCCCGAAAGAAACCATGGGAGATAGCCACAGACTCCTAGAATCTCTCCAACACACAAACTAAACTGTATCACTAAGAATCGACCGCAACATTGTACTTTTCTTATATATAAACATTCTACGCAACTGCAGGATGACCTACGTCTAGACTTGGCCGGACGACAGATGGTCTGGCTTTCAGGGGTTATCCACTGGCATAAAAGCCTACAACGTCCATAAACATAGAGAGGAGGAAGAGAGGCGAAGGAGGCAGGGAAAAAGGTGTAGAAAATATGATGTTACAACAGAAAGGTATGCTAAACAGAGGAAACCAACAAGAGAAACAGAGGATGGGAAATATGCAAGGCACGAGATACGAGTCGAAGTGGCGCATGAACATGGAAGGCATAAAAAGAATATGAGCCTTGTATGTTGGGCAGAAATGACGCATTCTGATATGGTCCTCTATAATGACCACCAAGAACGGGATTTACGGCCCACAGGGTCATGCAACCGCTGTCAATCCTTCTGCTTGACTGTAGGATTTAAATTTCTTTCATCCATCAGCCTTTGAGCCAAGCCTGGGACCCTCAACGCAGGCGCACACCATAACGGAAGTGGATGCGATGAGGTACTGGATTTTCTAAATCGTTCACAAAGAAATATCGAACCATCCAAAAACTTGGCCCACTTCGTCACCCATGATTGCTCCATACTTGAGACATCGTCGGCGACATATAGTTTTGCTGTACGACGCGAGGGTCGTGCATGGAAATCTCTCTTGAGTGATACCCAGTATTCGAGCTCGTATAATACTCGGTTGGTCCTCCATTAAATCCGCCTTGGATAAGTTGGGATGCTAGATACCCAGCGTTCGAAGGGGCAATCATATGCTCCGGACGATGAATCGGTGGCTGGGTAGGAGAAGAGTACGCGAAAGGATCGTGTTGAAGTTGGTTGTGACTATGGAAAAGCTGAGCAGCGACGGGACCCGAGGGGATACGCTGATGCTGCTGCCTATGGCCAATGGCCCC
Source organism: Galerina marginata (assembly GCA_023014335.1). Classification (NCBI taxonomy): domain Eukaryota; kingdom Fungi; phylum Basidiomycota; class Agaricomycetes; order Agaricales; family Galerinaceae; genus Galerina; species Galerina marginata. The sequence continues at coordinate 1,707,823 of JAECYW010000009.1, read as the reverse complement.
GTTGGTCAGCATTGACTGAGGCGCAGGGGCAAACGGTGCCGAGGGAAGCGCGCCAACTAAATTGTGCTGCGAATTCTGCGACTGACTCGGGTAGGAAGAAGACCATATCGATTGCTGGGACAGATCTTGCGATCCTGGAGCCACAGCAAACTGACGCGGCGGAGTCTGATAAATATGTCCAGCACCACCATGAACACTATTGTGGTTGCTGTTCCCAGTGTACATCAAAGGCTGCTCATCTACGGAGGCCGACCATATCGATTGGCTGGGGCGATGAGACAATTCAGAGCCAAACAGGAACTTAGGTTGTGGAGCGGTTGAGATAGAATCAGCAGGTTGTACAAGGTTTCCGCCCAGCGACCTGCTTGAATTACCGACACCCATGACATCGTTTAATAGGTCCTGGGCGGTAGTGGCAGGAGCTGGAACATGTGTAACGGGATTGATGAATGCTGGCTTTGCGATAGGCTGATAGTGCGTCGGCGACCTTGGAGAAAGAGATAGAATTTTTGGGCTGAGTAACGGCTTGATTGGTGTCAAAGGGGAGGCATGAAGGGGCGACAGGGCGGGAGAGATTGTTGCTCTATGATTTAAAGCATGTTAACGTTGGCGAAAACACCGACACTGATTCAGCTGACCTTGGATCCCAAACAATCTCCTCGTCCTGTTCATCGTCATCCACGATATCTTCAGCTTCGTTCAAATGGTTGAAAGCATCCCGAACGGGATCGTCATCCGTGCGACTCGTAAGCTCAGTCATGTCGTCAGCGTCAGGATCTAGTTTCGGGTTCATGTCCAGACTGTTGTCCCTTATCGTTGCCAGCAACTGCTCTTGCTGGTTCATTGGGACAGCAGTCATATCTTCGAGGAGATGGGACATCTCCGGATGTGACGGTGGGCGCACATCTTCTACGAGTTCGGGGTTGAACATGACGTGGTTGTTGACCAACAATAATGGGGAATTCTATGAAAATAAGCCATCGTCGGAAGTCAGAATTTGTGCTGACAGACAGGTAAATCAGCGCGCTTACCTCCATATCGACCAAAGCCTTTGCATCGTCAAGCAAGTCGGAGATCCTCATCAACTGCTCAACATTAGGGTGAACCTGCTCCCTGGCATGGACACCGACCGCTGGAGATGTTTCTTTTCCTTCACTCTTCTTCTCCTCACCCATCAATTTTTTAAGCGGTAAGAATCCCTTCATTTCGATATCCTCCTCGAGGAGAGCGTCAAACACCGGCAGCTTATTTGTCGGGAACGCTTGCGACAGAGCCAGCATAAACTGGGCATAAGTCTTCCAGAATCGCAAGGTCTTGGTCGAATAACCGCTGATTTTGTACTGAGCCTTCTTGTTGACCTCCAAGCCTTTCGTCGATTCCTTCATTTGAAACGCTATAAACTCCTGGTCTTGGATAACATATTTGAAATTTGCGCGGAGCCATTTGCTCGCGATCCTGAGGGCAGGCAGAGTTCGTCTGAAGGTAGCACTAATCCGTTGGGCGAGATCGTCGACGACGTCCATAGGAGGCGGGTCTTTCAGCTCGTCTTTCCCCACTTCGAGCAGAACAAGGTGTACATCCATTAAGTGGTCAAGTAAACCCCACTCAATGAGCGTGGACGTTCCGGGTTGGACAGGAGTAGATTCGCTCCTGCGATGAGATGTTGACATGGGCTCGCGAACCATACGATGTTTCCAAAGGGCACCTTGTGAAAGGGCAATTGTGGTTGAAATCATATCGATAGGCAGATGTCGTTCGGACACGAGAGCGTAGAAATCGTGTGAGACCTTTTCGTTATGTTTTGGAGAGATGGATTTCATCCTAAGAATTAAATTTGAGATAGAGAGTTGACGAATAATGGCGAATAATCTTACTTCTCGATGCCCTTATCCATCCCAACACGCCAAAGAGCATGTAGTACGACAACCCTCTCCTTGAAGAGCTCAACTCGTACTCTTGGTGGAAGCTGGATATCATTCGTTCCATTTTTATCTCGTTCCCTTCTTGTCCGTTGCCGCCACATCTCCAAAGCCTTGGTCAACACCGTGCCCAAATTCTCGGCGGCCGTATCGTACGGCTGGCTAACACATAGGGCACGATAATAGTTAATCAACGAGCCGAATGAATCCTTCTGGTACGAGGATAGGATGGCAAGTTGATGCCATGGATTTCCGTCGTACGGTACCAGCAAGCGTGCCTGTTCATAGCACTGTCGCGCTTTCTCGTAGTTCCTCGGGCGTGGAGGAGCATCAGCGCCACCACCGCCACGTCTATTTCGCCCTCTTCTCGGTGGGCCGTCTTCGTGACCAGCTCTTCTTCCGTTGCTCTCATTGTACAACTCCCGATAACGAGCAATATCGCCCAAACAGATCAATGCTTTGCTCAAGATGGCCAGGCGCCCCTCGCGCTCTTCCATTGTAGTCGGCACAAACGACAAAGTCGGGTCTTCCGGTGGAAACTGAAAATGGTTTCGCCCACTGGCTCCGTGCATGACGCCCTCCCGAGTGTCAGCAGGCTCAACGTGATTAACCACGCCGCCGTCATCTGTTTCTGTGAGAAGACCGAGAACAACCAGAGCTGGCTGGGCTTCTCCGAGATCAAACAGACGGCGCAACCGGAGGACCAGCTGAGTCCAGAACTTTTCCTCGTCGGCTAGAAATTGCCGAAATCGCTGGACGAGCTTGCGATGCTCGACGACGCCGTGGTTGCTCTGCCGGGGCTGTGGCAGCGCCTGTTGACCCTGCTGGTGGTGGCTGCGCTGATTGTTCTGGATAACGCGATCGAGGGCTGCGATACGCTGCTTGTAGGATGCGATAAAGGCGTAGGACGTCTGCATCCACAGGTGATTCTCGACATCCTTCGATTCTTTTGCGTTGGGATGGACGAGCAATAGGTTTAGATAGCGCCGCCGTAGACTGACGATGAACGTGCAAGCATGAGAAATTTGCTCGACACACACTGACATGTTGCTCACTTTTTTCGCTGGAAATCAACCTCCTTATCGAAGGGCTCTTTAGATTTGAGTAACTCTTTCAACGATTGGTGTATGCTTTTCGCCTCGCTGAGCAACGCGGAGGATGGCATGGTGACAAGAGAGAGACGCCGATGTGATACATCTTAAGTAGGGTTCAGCAACTTTAAAAAAACCGCAAGTACACACCGGGCGACAGATGCAGGCTGTTCAGTCATTGATGATCTTTTCGTGTGGTCAGATACACCCCATTGTCTCTGTCCTTCCCGCGAAATAAGAGCTTTCTGTGGCTCCGAACGAAGAATATCGAAAGGGAAAAGATTTGAGAAGACAGCAGCAATGGTATGAACCCAAGTCCACTAATGCCACTCATTTGTGCTAAATAAAAATACGTGGGAATAAATCCAGCAACAAGAAACACAATTGATCCACGGATGCTGTTCTAGCTCGATACATAGTATATGGAATGCAATCCAAGCAAGAGGACACTAGCACTAGCTTCATGGTATGTAAACACAACTACTCTAGAGGTTAGATGTAACAAGAAAAGACATAGAATCATGATAGAGTTCAATCAGAATCCTCCTCATCATCATCCCTGCCTCCAGGCCGGAAAAGCGCAAGCAGGTCGTCCATACCCAGGCGCATGTTCTTGATCTTATCACCGCTTAGTGCTGCAGCCGCCAGAGCACGCTTCTTGTCTTGCAGCTGAGACGACAGCGCTATATTAGACTTTATCTCACGAGCGACAATTCCCAAACTCACGAGCAAGATGCGGTCCTCGACTGTTCCGTCGATCTTCAGTTTAAAGATATTAACGTCGCGTTTTTGACCAAAGCGGTGAGCACGATCAAAGGCTTGGTCCTGCCAGATCATGAAAATCTTAGATTGGGTCAAATGCAAGAAATGTTGAGAAAGCAACCTCAAGAGCTGGATTCCACCACAGATCGACAAGGATCACATTATTACAGGCGGTCAGATTAAGCCCTGCGAAGAACAGTCAGCCATGGATCCAGCCTCAGTCTAGACCAGCACGCACCAGTGCTCCCAGCCTTGAACGAAATCAAAATGACCCTGGTCGTACTGCTGCTTTTGATCTTATCTAAAGAAACCTCACGTTCCCTCGGGTTCATCGACCCATCATCTATAGTCAACAATCTGGATCAATCAATGTCCACATAAAATCATGGTTACTCACATCGAACATATTTGACACCCTTCTCCGTCAAGAAAGGCTCAATAAGGTCAAGCATGGAGGTGAACTGCGAGAAGATGATCGTCTTCTCTTCAGAGTTTGAGCGTGTATCGATTTCCTTCAGCAGCTTGAGGATCATCCTGATCTTCGCAGACGAAGGGCGCTCAGCCTCTGCCCGCCTGGCTTTGATAGCCAGAGGTACACAATCGCGACAATGTGTGCTCCATTCACCTTCACCAACGTTCTCGGACCGTAGCCTAGAAAGTTGTTCAGTTGATCTTCATATCGTTGCAAGAGAGATGAGCTAGAAAACTTACTCAGAAGTACACATCTGGCATTTTCTCGTAACTCCCAATTGGCCGAAAGCCGCAATCAGGTCATCATCTGCGTCGGGATCCTTGTCATCTTTGCCCTTCTCGACAGCCTTGGGTTCCAGCGCATCTGAATCATTCTTATAATCTTTTGACACGAGGATGGGGTGATTGCACGCTGCAGCAAAATGGCATGATCATTAACTTGGCTAGGCTTGAAGGCAAGAAAAGATGCATACCTTGACGAAGCCTCAGCAACAGTAGGAGGACAGAAATATAGTTGCCGCCCCCTTTGCTATTCTTCATCAGCTTTTCGATGACGCTCTCCATCTTGCTCTCCAAAGAAAAGTAGAACTCATGTTCATCAGCATCAAATTTGCAGGTGATGATTTCAACCGTGCGCTTAGGAAGCTCGATCAGCACCTTGCCATTAATGAGTTCATCTTTACGACGACGAAGCATGATCTGCCTCAATACAACCTGCAAAACATACAGTGTAAGTAAGCAACTGATACTGACATAACCAAATATTTACTTGAAGCCGTTTCATAGCTCGTGATGCTCCGTAGCCGCGGTTGACAGGTTTAGCGATTTGCTCATTGAAGGTATCCCAATTCGATAGTGGTTTGATACGCAGGAATTTGATCAACGAATAAAGTTCTGTAACGTTGTTTTGCCTATCAAAGCACCATCAGTTGAACGCAAAACAAAAGATGTCATCCAGACGAACATGGGTGTACCAGTTAAGCACCATCGGAACTTGCTCTGGAGCTCACAACACGCAACCGCTCCCTTCGTCTTGACATTCTTGATATTGTGTGCCTCATCTATGGTACATTCTCATCAGCCTACCTCCGCAGCCGATCATACAAAGACACGAAACGCACCGAGAACGGCTCGCCACCACTTGACACCGAAGATCGCACACTTCTTCTTTCCTGCCTTGCCAGCAGCTTTCTTCTTGACTGTCTTCCCGAAATCCTCTTCCTCCGAGTCTTCGTCCGAGCTAGTCGGTTTCTTGGAAGATGATTTGGAAGTTGCTTTGGACTCGTCTTTGGCGGGTGGATTGAACGCCATATATTCCGACTTGACTGTATCGTAAGTTGTGACTACTACAAAGTATTTTTGGAGCACCGCAGGATCTACAAGACAACGTGGGTTAATGAGTCTTGCAACCAACTTTCGAAGGCTAAAGTAACGCACCGGCTGTACGGTTTGGCCCCTGGTGCTTAAGGACAGTGAGGTTGGTCATCTTCTGAATCTCATCGGCCCACTGGCCAACGAGTGCAAGAGGACAGACGACCCTATCGCAAAATAGTCAGTGTCTATAGAAGAATGACAAAAAAAAATAACATACAAAGTCGTCGCACTCCAGCCGTCGGCCTTGTCAGATTTTTTAGCTTTTCCCTCGACGATTCGTGTCAGAGTCTGAATTGTCTTTCCAAGACTGTTCAAAGCAAATTAGAACACCCCAAGCAGAACGAGGAACGTAAATCATACCCCATATCATCAGCCAAAATACCACCCGTTCGTTTCTTGCTCAAATCCTCTCTGTCGCGCATCCAGGCACGACCCAAAATCTGATGCGGCAGAAGCTCGATACCGTCTTTGAAGCCCTCAACGATAGCCTCACTCATATCGATCTCGATATCCTTATCAAGCTCTTGGTTCATCCCGCCACCCATAAGGTCTCGCAGAGCCTTCTCGGCATCTGCAGCTGTCATGTACGGGTTGTCGTCACGAAAATCTGGCATGTTCACTTCCTCCCCATCTAGAACTTGGACAGGTGGCGTTGGGACTATGGGCCGTTGGCCGAAGCCACCCGACACGTTGCGGTTGGTGGGTATAGGGATGGGAACCCCAGATGGTTTTATAGGAGCAGGACCTCGAAACATTGGTTGAGCGGGAGGTGGGGGTCTCGGTTTGGGTTGCTGTTGAAATAGGTTCTCGATACGTTGCTGGAGAGGAGATTTGTTGTTGCTTTGTTCCGGCTTTTTAAATTTTCTGAATATATAGAACTTTAATGATTACGTCTTGAGATCCAGGGTTAAACTTACCCTGCGGAAACCTCGTCGTCAATATCAGAATCGTTATCAAGCTCATCTTCCTCTTCATCCGAGGAAATAATAATAGTGCTCTTCTTGAGGACTGGGGCTGGCTGTTTGACCGTCTTCTTGACTGTGGGTGGCTTTGAGGGTGGCACAGATGACGACGAACTACTTGACGCAATGGACTAAAATTTAATCAGACTAATGCATCAAACACGCGTCGAAAACGCGTACGATTGCTTCCGATTGTTGCGCACTCTTTCGCAGACCTCCAAACTCGGGATAGAGGTTGGCATCTTCGGCGAATCTCTTGCGACTGCACGGCGCCACCATGAGTACCTGCGCTGCCTCGGACCCTGGAGGAAACTTACATGTGTTCCATTGGCCTGCACTGTCGACTGAGTGATGTGTGTAACGATGTTGGAGTACACTGGTGATGCTTGTTCAGCAGTAGTGACCGTTGAAGAAAGAAAACAAGTTGAAGTTTGACTCCAATCGGAATCGCGTTGAAAGCGTGTAAACGATCACGTGCTCCATTTCAACTTTGTTTCCATTTTGGTAAATTACTACACGTGACTCGGGAGACTCGGGCCGCTACCGGAGGCGCCGAAAGATTCAAGGAACTCCTCCAAACATCCCCTGCAGAGTCAGTGTAGACCGGCAGGTGAATCTTGGCTCATTCTGGCGGGAAACTACAGCCGGTAAATACATAAAACCAACCATCTTGCGCTCAGATCGTACCATATATTAGATCAGTTCAGCTGGCAAACAGTGGCAATAGTTCTTCCAGAAATCGGCACATTTCAAAAGGAAATCAGGAAATCAAGCGCTTAAGTCACAACCATCGTACTTGACAGGTTAGAAATAGCTTTCTGTTAAAACAATTTTAGTGTGTTATCTTGAAATCCTCGGGTAAATTGGAATCATTCAGTGATAATCAGACCTTGGGATGGGCGCTTATTTCGCGAACATGAACACCTAAGTACCGCCGATATGCATGTATCAGTGTTGGTCTTTAAAATAATGTTAAAATCATTCTTCACTTGCTCTGGAGGCTATTGTCATGGCTAGGGTGGGGTGTGGTTTGCTAATGGTCTTTTTTTATTGAATGGACTTGGTCGACGTGCTTCTTTGCAACTCTCAGGCTTTGATTCAAACCAGGGTATCCCGTCCAGTAGTTGTAATTGAGACATCAGATGATAACTCAAGTTCTCATTGACAACGCTGAGCCTTGCATTCATTGTGCCCCTGGTTGGTTAACTCAGGCTACATCTCTTCACGAATTCGACCTCGGCTGTCCCATGTATGGTTCTTTATAGACTCTGAAAACCATTGACACCACCCATTGGCAGAGTAGATTTGCATATTTCTTCAGCGCTATAATCATAAATCTCATGCGGGCTCCGCTACTACCGGACTCTAATACGAGTGAGGATGTAGCCGAATGATTCCTGTTGGTAAAAAAATTAATAGAGCGTCAACGATAAAACTCTGCAGCCATCAGGCTTTGGGATCAATGGACTTCTCTGCCATATTAATTCTACTGTACTATTTCGATCAATTCGGCCGTCACGCGTCACAAGCTTTGTGGTTTTGGCCGAAATCGGTCGTTGGTCGCGCGTCACAGACTGCCTGGCCGGGCTTGAAAATCCAAAAAGTCCCTCCGGAGCGGCGCGCGGGGCGCGAGCGCCCCGCGCAGTGGCCGAAATTCGGGGTGCGTCACAGGCTCGCCAACGGCTGGCCGACGCAAAAATTTCGTCCAGTCGGTCACAGGTCACACCCCTGGACGAATTGATCGAAATAGTACAGTATACATCCAGGTTCTTGAGAAATTTTGGGCGCCTAAAGTTGACCAAGCTAGGTCCACCATCACAAGTCGTTACAAAATCATACCCATAGTTTCCATGCCCGCCGTGTTTACCATATGAAGTATTTACAATAGGCAAATCTATTACACCAAATAGCTCTGTCAGTACGTCACTGTGGGTAGTAAAAGCACTTATAATCAGTGGACTTGGCACTCATGTCGTGTCAAACGAGTGTTTCTACACTCAAGATGAGTGCCTGCGAAATGAGTGTTTTGAGCACTATTTTAAAATCTCCGAAAATGAGTGTTTCCGTCACTCAAGATTTACTCACGGAAAAATGAGTGTTCACTGCACTTTTCTTACAAAAAGTGAGTGTCATGTCCACTCATCATTTGAGCAGCTACCCTGGAGTCAGATTTTCGTTGATTATGACTGACAAAGCAACCTATGCTACGTTTCATACAACCCCAACGCGTATAGACAGTCGGTATGGACTTTATGTAGCCTAATACCAAGATATGACCAAGATGTCCGATTTTGTCAAGCTGCAATCAACTATAAATTATGATTTAAATACTGTTCGATTCGCATTTTTTATGCGGTTCTAACGGATATAGTTTTGTGGAAATTGACTAAAAACCGACAGAGATATGAAGGAGACATTGTGCTAATTGGTAGCTGAAGTCACGTCAAGTGGCGCAAACTTCCCAAATAAGGAACATGCCGGATGGCGTAGTGGTAAGTGCGCCTTGAGCTTCTTCCGTGCACGTCCCAGCCTTGGGGCGTCAGAGTTCGAACCCCGTCTGAGTATGTAGTGTGATTGTTTTTAATTATCCATCCCTTTTGAAATGAGTGTTTTAAGCAGGAAATGAGTGCGTCATCAACTCAAGATGAGTGTCAATGACACCGATTCAGAGTGAAATGTCGTGAGCGTGTGATTTTCGCACTCAAGATGAGTGATTTTGGACACTCATCTTGAGTAACCCCGCGGCACTCAGCACTCAGGTTGAGTGTTCTTAGCACGGATCAGCACTGTGCTCTCAACACTCAATCCAAGTGCTTTTCCTTCCCACAGTGACGTTACAAGCAGAGTCCTGGGCCCCCTGAACGACCCCGCAGACCGGAGAACAGGTTGCCGGTATAACCGACACAATGTGATTGCCGCGATCCAGCCAACCCCGTGCCGGCTCATTCACTCAACCTTCCCCGCAACCACCATCCCCGCACCCCATCTTCCACCTACACCAACCTCAAAATGCCAGGAGATCTCTCAAAAGTCGTCGGGTTCACCCTCCCAGACAAACCCGTGCGTATTCGCCTAATCCGAGCCCAGTGCTCCATCGCTCATCATGTCGCAGGTTGCTTGGAACAAACGCGACCTGCTCACATACGCAGTCGGCGTAGGAGCAAAGAACGATGAATTCCCTTTCGTATACGGTATGTCTTCCCCTAACATCCCTCTGCAACCCACAGATTCTCATACAAACCCCCACAGAACTCGGTGAGACAACCGTTCTTCTGACACGAAGGTATACTATACTGACACACCCACCGACATTTTTCGCGACCGCAGACCCCAACTTCGCCGCCATCCCGACTTATCCCGTCGTCCTCCAGCTCAAAGGCGCAGACACGGACCTGAACCTGTTCAGCGAGCGCGTAAAGGGCCGCCCCATCCCCGGCATGCCCCCTCTCAACCCTAACCGTGTCGTGCGTCCCTTTTCCCATATGTTTTCCCCCTGTAATTGACAGTGGAGGGGACGCACAGGTGCACGCTACCCAATCTATCGAGATCGTCAAGCCCCTCCCGCTCGTCAGCGGTGAAGGATGGTCGTGGAAGACCCGATATACCGGCATCGTCGAGAACAGTGAGCTCTCAGTCGTGCTTTCTTAGAGCCATACCATAACAGTTCCCGCCTTGCAGAAAGCGGCATCATCCTGACCGCTGAGAACACCCTCGTGAGCCCCTCCGGCGAAGTCTACGCCAAGCTTTTCGTCAGTGCACCCGTATCAATTGTACTGCCAACCAAGCTAAAATGTCTGTCTTTATCCAGTCCTCATCATTCAACCTCGGAGCCAAAGCAACAGGCGAGAAATTCTCCAAATTCATCGCCGGCCCTCCACAAGGCAAACCCATCCCAAAAGACCGCAAACCCGACTGGGTCGTGAAAGAGCAGACCACGCCCGAGCAAGCCATCATCTTCCGGCTCAGCGGGGACTACAACCCGCTCCATATCGGTGCGCACTCCCCTCCAGTAACCTCTAATCCGCACACCTAACCTACCCATGTATCACCCACCCACAGACCCCAAGATCGGCCAATCCGCCGGGTTCGGCGGCGTCATCCTGCACGGCCTATCCACCTTCGGCTTCGCCGCGCGTGCGGTGCTCAAGACCGCCGGCGCGAATGACCCCGCGTCGCTCAAGCTCTTCGGGGTACGGTTCACCGCGCCTGTGAAGCCCGGCGATACGCTTGAGACGAGTATCTGGGAGGTGGGCAAGGGCCCGGGGGGGACGACGGAAGTCGCGTTTGAGACAAGGAATGTGGGGACTGGGAAAGTCGCGCTTGGGGGTGGCGTGGCGTATGTCCTGAGGAAGGGGGAGGCGAAGCTGTAGGTTGTTGATGGATTTGGGGGTTGTATCTATTTTTATGCGAACTCGACTAACTTGAATTTATTGTCTTTCAATCGTTCAAGACTGAAGGTGTTTGCATGTGCGTTGACAACATTAAACCATGCAACTGCAGTTCTCCAATCAGGGATATGGTCATGGTATCCATCCAATATAGCTATGGGTATGAATCCTTCCTACGCTCACCCAACATACCTCCCATACCTCGCAAACTCCCCATCCGCCCTCAACCCCTCCAAATCCTCATCCCTCAAACACATCCCAACCACAACCTCCCCATCCCCCCTGCGCGGCATGAAATAAATGAGACTCTCCACCGGCACGAACCGCGGTCTCCTCACCGCCTCCGGCCTACCATTCCCATTCCCAAACCCGAAATCAAGCTCGTAGCACCTCTCCTTCGCCCACGAGCTCACCATGAGGTCCGCGGAGAGGTCGAGCGTCGCGGTGACGGAGGCTACGTTCTTGTCGGGCGAGCGGCTGAGGAGCGTGGCGAGTGCGCGGGTGCGGTGGCCCAGGTCTGACGTTTTAGGGTCGACGGCGGCGCGCAGGTGCGAGGCGACGGTGCCTAAAGGGGAGGAGACGAGTTCTGGGAGGGGGGTGGTGGTGTAGGTCATGTTTTGGATGACCCCGGGGTAGGTTGGGGGGATGGAGAGGTATCGCCGGGGGTCGACTGCGCGCGCGAGTGTGGTGGTGGTGGCGGGTGCTGAGTTTGAGGTGAGGCGGGGCAGACGCGCGTGCGTGATGCGTTGCCAGATGAAAGCGCTCAGCGCGTCGTCAGTGGATATGTAACCTGCGCCTGCGTCTGAGGGCAGGCTGTTTGTTGCGAGGGATTTGAGATCGGCGAGAGAGGTGGCGGAGAATGCGAAGTAGGCCCAGGTGCATTTGGTGGGGGCATCGACGTTGGCCTCGGTGGGTTTGAATGAAGCGGGGTTCACGAGCTGGCGCGCGAGCTCAGGGCCTGGTTCGTACGAGTCATCGAGCAACGGTATAAGACCGCGCCGGGCAAGGTTCCCATACTCCAGCTCCTCGCTCGTGAACGGCTCACCGCGGCACGCTTTCGCGAGGAGATGGATGATCTGCCCTTGGCCCGTCATGTCCATCGCGCCGTGGTGCCCGACAAAGGTGAGCACCAGCCCGCCGGTGATGAAGTTCGCTTGGACGAGGAAGACGGGGGACGCGTCGGGTGTTGGCTCGTCTGGGGTGCCGGGGATGGTTCGGCGCGGTGCGATGATGCTCTCATCCAGCATGCGGAACGGGAAATCGGCGCGTCTGAGATCGTCCATCGTCGGTAACGACGAGTCGCCTCTGAGATCTTTCACCACCAATCGAGGTATTTTTTCCAAGGGTTTGATCTTGAAGATGCCTGTATTACCTTGGCCCGCGCCTTCGTTGACGACCTGGCCTGCTACCCATGGGAATCCCGCGGCCAGCCGTTCGAGGCCGTTTGTGAGTTTGTAGATGATCGTTGCGTGTGAGGAGGCGTAGGGCACTGAGAAGCAGAGGCATAGTTGGGTATAGATTCCAAGTCCTGGCTGTTGTCCGAGGATATCCAGCTCTTCGTCCAGCTCTTTCTTGATGGCTAATCGATCCATGTTGGATGTTTGATTCCTACAGCGGTCGACCTGAGTCAACCATGGTCCGATATCGCAGCCGAGGGAATCGCTTGCCCACCGGCATCGTGAGCAGGTGGTAGTGGTGGAAGTTAAGTTTAGAAAAGCGGGCCGCTACTCCGCATCACTTTCTTGCCTTTGGACGACGATCGCCAGTCCAGTCTCTGCTATACTGTCAGCCACACTATCATAAAACTATGGCGTTCAAAGTGCAAATCAGCTTTTGCCTCACTGTCGTTTACCATGCACGCGTGTTTTCTTCGAGTTTTCCTGCTCCTCGGGTCTCTTGCAGTCGTTCTCGCCGCCGAACCAGATCTGCAGCTACTCCAGCCTCTCAACCCAGACCCAGAATCTGCCCAAGCTATAGACATACTCAATGAAGGCCCGAAACACTCCGTCTCGCAGGTCGACTTTCGCCCTATGACGAATGCGAGGAGGTTCGCTGCAGGGTTGCCGCCGCTGCCACCCAAGAGACGGGCGACTGCAACTAGTATGCTCTTGATCTGACCTGTAAAATGAAATTACTGACTCCCGACCTGCCTAGCCCCTGCTCACCGCCCAAGTCCATCCGCTGTACCGTGCGCGCTTTCTTTAATCACAATACTCACCCATTAACCCCCATTCCAGCCCGTCGTCCCCGTCCCAAGCGTACATCGAGGCCCGCGAAGCCAAAACACACAAGTCCCTAGGTTTTATCAGCAGCAAATACAACGCTTTCGGCGAAGCAGGCCTAACGACGCACCCCAATGACCGCATGACGTTCGCCCTCCCAGCGCCAGGCGGCCCTACGAGCCTGACCACCATCGTGAGTCTTTCCATCCCCTCCGAATCGAGTTATGTTCTTAAAGTAATTGACGCAGAACGGCCCCAATGCGAAATACCCAGTCTTCGGCGGGATTAAGGGCTTTTCCTCGAGCGACGCCGACATTGGCCCTGCGTCAAGCAAGTGAGTTCCATCCATAACCCTTAAGTTACTTGCATGGAAACCTCGAATAACTGCGTTCGTATCAGCTACGCAACCCTCGGAAGCACCGTGCCAACCACCCGGAACTCGCCCCCAGTACCAGCAGAGAACACCTTCTCAGACGCCACAGGCCTGCCTGTGCCCGTCGAAAGCGCGATCGTCAGTGCATTCCTCATCCGTATCCTAAGGTCCCCAACTGAACCTTCCTCTTCCTCCCAAACCAAAACAAATTAGTGGACATACGACCCCGCGAGCGGCGCGCTGACTCCACAGTGGGTCAACGCAAACTCGTCGACGCCAACGCCAAGCAGTTACGCTGGATACACCGGGGGTGACTAATTTTCTCAACGAGCCTTGTTTTCTATCCGTTATTGACGACGAGCGCGATTACCTACAGATTTCCTCATCCTCACCGGAGACCCAACGGCGTTCGCCAACACCTACGGCGCCACGACTTGGGTCGTAAGTCTCTTTCATTATCCCCTCCTGATACCCGCGCCAGATAAAACTCACACTTTGCTTGTTTTAGGTATTCACCGTCGTCCCCGTCAAGTCCTGATCGTGAAGAACGCGCTTGTGCATGTACATCCCTCACCATTCGACCTAGTTTATTCTTTCGCAATACCCGCTTTGCTTCATCATATACCCCACTTGCATAGCCCTTTCTTCGTGAATATACCGTTATTTCAAGCCTGACGTACCCAGACGGTGTGATCTGATTCAGAGCCACGTACTGTTTAATTACTACCGCCCGCTGTCGAGCGTCGGTTTTACTACAGCTCGGGTGTTTCGATTTCAACTTGGCGCCTAAGCAGCGCCTAAGTCGGTAAGCAGATGCCCATCGCCTTAGGCTCCACAGTGGCATCACCATTTTGCAAAAAGGTACGAGGCACAACGTGTCCGGAATAAAATGCCTGTCTTCCGAAAAATATGGTGCTGTTTATTAGCTGTCCCGTCGTCTTTCATCGGTTTCATCCGAGTCGCCCGAGTCTCGACTTACTCAAGATGGGAATTTAAATGAATTCCAGGCTCTTTCTGCGCTACATAGAGTACTTACACGCAGCATACACGCAGCATACACGTCTGCCAGTTCTTGTTCGATGGATCCGTGCATTGATTGAATTGAATCACTTTCGGATGTAATCGAGGGTCAAGCATAAACCCCACCGATAAAACTGGCTTGGCAAGAATGTGGATTCAGAATGAGCCGGACAACGAGCTCCAGCGGCCAAAACCTCCACCAGGTCTTTCAGCAGAATCGCGTTTTCTCCCGGTCCCTTAATATTCGTATATGTTCGTATACAGACAATATGCGATCGCGAATATCGTCTTCTTGATCTCGATTATGACCTCTCTATCCCATGTAAATTACACCCTTTCAGTTTCTATACAGCCGAATAAAATAGCCAATAATATCAAAGAACATATCGGAAGTCGGGATGGCGATCGCCGAGCTCGACCCACGCATGGAGACCACCCTCGGGCTCCTTCTCTGTGACGTACGGCGCGAGGGCTTCAGTGCGGGTCTTCTTTTTCCGCTTGTTGAGGTAGATGAGCATGATGGCGTTGACGATCGTTAAAGCGATCATGGAAAGCGAGCTGTAGGGTAGAGTGGTGGGTAAGCACGGTGGTAACAAAGAAAGACCCGTTGGTTTCTCACAATGAAATGTTCATAATATTCGTTTTTCGGAATTTGGGTCCTTCTTTGGTAGGGTATCTCCATGTGCTCAGGATACCACCCTGGACCCGGAAATCAGTGTCTGTTTTCAACGCGGGGTAACCCTTGTAACAAAACACTTACGCAATTGGTGGCAACGAAGCCCATTGCGATACTGGTGGCTCGTCGGTAGTATGGTTCGGAATTGTTGGACAGCCAAGCGGCTATTACTGGTGTGGTCGCATAAATACCTGGGACCATCAGGTAGAGAGCACCGTAGGAGGTGTGTTTGTTCGTCGACGCTGAGATGTTGAGAGGGATTTTAGGACAAAAAATAAGGTGCAAAGATGGAACTAACCTAGGTAAGTAGCGTAGCCGGCGACAGAGAGTAATAGCACGCTGGCTAAAGGGATAGCCCGCGTTTTATATCTATCAGACAGGTAGGCGACAATAAGCGAGACTATAAAATTCGTCCATGAGATTATGAATGAAAATAAAGAACATGAAGTACACACCAAAGAATCCGGCGGCAAATGGACCCACGCTGAGAAGTTGAGTGTGGTTCGGGCTGAAGCCAAGCTGGTTCACGATGGAGGGCAGGAAAAGGGCGAGCCCGTAGAGGTTGGTCCCGCCCATGAAGTAGATGATAAACACGAGAATAACGTGGGGCGATTTCATGGCAGAAAGGACGTGGCTGATCTTGAATGTGTCTAGCGGGTTGACGAATGGGCGGTCTCTTTCTAGGCGCTGTGTGATGATCCTGTACATTCAAGATTAGACGGGACGTATGAATGATCATCAGAGTGACAGGAAACGTACTCCTTCTGCTCGTCGGAAAGGAATCGTGATTGTTTGGGAGTCGCTGGTACTAGGAAGAAAGAAATAAGGCCCATTAGGACACTAAAAAGACCCTCCTATGAAAAGAGTGAGGTCAGTTGTATTCTAACTGAAAACAAGAGACAAGTTACCAGGATAAAAATCCAGGCCCAAGCAGGTTTGCCTCCAATGCCTTGCATTTTTACAATCGCTGCTGCGAGAAGACCAGAGAATGCACCCGACAACTGAACAGGAGTTGCCGTTAATTGTCATAGCACTGCAATGGTGCATTTAAACCTACCGATGCAGCGGACCAGAAGATGGCAATTCTGGAAGGAACAACCGTCAGCGGATTTGCGATATTGGCACAACTATAAACCTGCCGTAGAGAAAGTTCCTCGCGAGTATAGAAACCGGAGAGGTACAAGACGATTCCAGGGAACATTGGCCCTTCCACCAATCCAAGGAAAAAGCGAGCGGCAATGAGTCCGTGAAAGGATGTTATAAGTCCTTGCAGAGTGACAATTACCCCCCAGATTGTGAGAATGGTCGGCATCAAGATATTGGGCCCAATTCTGCGCAGCAACAGATTTGACGGCAGCTCAGCGAGGATGTATGGCCTATTATCCCGGTGGTCATTTCAGTGCACAGCGACGACCTCGCGAGGAGTTTACGTACACGTAGGTGGTCGTTACTGCGATTTGGTACTGACGGTCAGTCATGTGAAGACCCTTTTGCAGACCAGCGACCCTAGCATTGCCTGCGTTCCATAAGCACCTCGTTCAAAAGGATTTATGAAGATCCTCGAGTACGTACCAATGTTCGCGCGATCCTAATAGTGACCAGCGTGATAAATATTATTGCCGACGTTAAAGAAGGAATGACGCACCAGGAAGGATAGGAGATAGAACATGGTCATGATTGGCAAAATAGTCAAGTCTAGTTTCCGCACTGCCCTCCTAACCGTCGCATCGTCCACAGTGTCGAGAATATTTTTCTCCTCTAAGTCCGACTTGTGGAGAGAAGAAGAGCCAGCTGTGCTGGAGACGGGGTCAGCCAAACCATCTTTCTCGAGGGTCGCCATCGAAGTCAGAGGAATAACGCAGGGACAGCAAGACTCCGGGGTAGGTCGAAATCGAACGACCTTCCTTTTGAACACTTGTCAGGATGGGGTTGATCGAACCCCGTTTTCTGTTACCGATCCAAAGTATATGAAAGGCCCCACAAACCGCATTCAACGACGAGCTAGCGATATAAAAATACATTTCCACGAGATCTGATTGTGTGATGAAACATCAACGTAGATCCCTGAGAGAGATCCACTGTGTATGGAAGTAAATGTATACCTGTGGTCGGTGGGACCAAAGTAAAAGGTTGTGGAGATGTTTGTGGGAAATGGCGGCACCCGGGATGCCCTTCGTAATATATACAAGCCTTTGTCTGGGCAAAGCAACCAGGCCTCAAATCCGACGAGCAGGATGGGAAAAGCCATTCCTAGAGGGGTCGTCTTCGGTTCTCTGGTAAATTACTTATCTTTCATCTGGGGGACCTTCTTGTCATGGGCGGGTCTTAAAGCCGTGTACATAGCTCGACGAGATTCCTCCATCCGGACTTCCACTAAAAAGGACGAGGTTCTTGTGATTTTTGGTTCCGTATCCTTAGGAAATAGACAGGGTCTGCTGCAGACTAAGCTTCTCGGGCCCTGAGGCCTGATGAGGCGAACCAGAGTGAAAGTCGATCGTGTCAAGGAAGGCAAGCGAACACATGACTACACGACATTTAATCGCTTTACCGCCTACCGGAAAAGTTGGGTGCCTGCCAGGTCGGTGCCACCTTTTAAGCTCGGAGCGCTCAGCAGAGGAGGAGGCGGAAGGTAATTAAGAAACCAATGGAGGGGACGCGCGGGAGTTCGAGTTGGAGACACACGACCAAGCAAGACCAAACTCGGGCAAAATATCGCGCTTGCCCGACGCGTCTCGGTACGCCTCTCGCCAATTTCAAGGCTGGTCATTAACCCACATTTTGATAGCTTGTCATCTTGCCAACTATCGGTAACCACATTCAGTTACAGCCATGTGTACTTAGCGAGCGCTATCAATGGAGTCTATCAATACAGGTCAGTCTTCCAAGTCCGATTTATGATTGGCTCAATGTTGATGGCAGCAATGTAGAACGTCTAAATGTTTGATATTTCGACCACGAAAACGGTAGGACAGTTAAGGGTATTAAATTGGACCTGACCCACAGTACTCAAGTGTCTAGTCGGTTTTCTTCTCCTTTGAACGCCTTTTTCCCTCTCAGCTTGACCGCCTACCCCTGGCGAAATGCTCCACCACCGACATCATCGTGAAGTCTGAACAATTATCGGATGTTTGACCCTCTTCAGTTTGCGCACGACATCGTCCACCTCGTCATGCAACTTACATCAGGGCTTACCCCAAGAATACCTACAGTCAGCAGTTTGGGTCGAGACCGTTTGGCTCCAAGTCTCCTCGCTATGCGCTTTCTGCAAGCTGGCTGTAACATAACTAGCCCGGTTCCAGTGGAGGCCACTAACCGGGGACTCAGACAAGTACCTCAATGCGGTGTTTCTATCGGCTTGTCTTTGAGACTCGACCTGATCTCCGAGAGCAGTTTGCTCTCTGCATTCGAGACCCTTTCCTCGTCCAAAGCCACCCAATATTCTCCATCATTCATTAAGTTGTCTCTGCGAATTGATTCCACGGTCCACAAACCCCATTGGAAGACTTGTACTATAAGGATAGGCATACGCGTGGCTCAGGAGACATTCGCGGTGACGACCCGCCAACCGGACTGGCGCCGCACGTCTATGTGAGTCCATTCATTCTAAATGGCAGTTGTCCCCGACCCCGACGGGAGCTAAGGGGTTCGTTTTTTTTCAAGTTTTTAGGTCCTCTGCCTCACTTGACCAAGTTTTGTTGCGAAATCTCGGAGGCTTGGATAAGATAACGCAGAAGAAGCAAAAACTTCATGCGTGGGTAGACTCCAATAAAAGTCCACGACGTCCACCTGCTTTCAACAGCGTGGAGATTGTCAATGTCAGGTTTCGTCATTTGCCGGTATACCCATGGACATTCTACTACCCGACATGTCGTAAATCGTACCTACGACGAATGCTTTTTCGCAAAGAAATTAGAGAAAAAAGTCCGAAAGTCCGTGCAGGTCCGTGCTTTCAATAACAGGGGCTACGTGGCGAAATGCGTCCTCTAATGAATTATGGCTGAGAAGAACTTCATTGACGGCAGAATCAGTTGGGGTTTTCACGGTGGCATCGCCCAGGAATTCTTCGAATGGGTAGCATTCACCTACTTCTCATTTTAGTGATCAGCGGAATCAGTAAAATTACCATGCTTACTGCAAGGGAATCAGACTTCAGGTATTTATTCGTAACTTTGTTACTGCTGAAGCTTATTTGAAGGCGCAGCATGACAGGGACAGAGGCAGCTCGTCTGCAAAGCGATCAGGTGTTCGACCACTTTGGGCATGGGATGATACGTGGAAGCACTGCGGTCACTGATGATGGCTGCGCACACTGACAGTCCACTGCCCCAACGCGCGCTTGACGTGTTCAATCGGCAGTGAGGGCTGCGCTATTGTATGTTATAAGTATACTATAACAACTGGAGCCATACAACATATTCCATCTGCTCGACAATGTCCACCGCGAACGTTTCTCAGCCTTCTTTAACTACTCCTAGCCCTGTACCTGCGGATAGCAGCAATGCACGAGACTTCCCAACTCGACTCCGAGATGCAGTCAACGGTACTATACATTTTTTGACAAGGTGGGTCCCCGAGGTCCATGTAGCTATGAATCATGAGTTTATGGTTTTGTTAGGATTATAGATGAAGTGGTTATACCGTCAATCAAGACCTTCCTCGAGACTTGTGACACTAATCCACAGATAGCGGTGAGTACTAAATTGTCCGGACAACTATGAGCTAGGCTCTTAATGCTATACAATTTACTAGGCAGTTGTTGCGACTCCTGCATTATTGGCGTTTCTCCTTGTTATTGCCTTCCTGTAAGCAGAAATCCATTCTTGGTCCAGAATCGGTTGATACTAACGCAGCCGAAACGTTCAGGATCATATCGACTCTCATCCTCGTCATCTGGTCACTTATTACAATTGCTGTTGGCGTAGCTTTTGTTGTGTTGGGTGGATTGATATCTTGTGAGTGTATCTTTGAGGGGAAAAAATCTATAGGACTAACCGACGGATATCAGTGTTTTTCAAACTGCTTATCGTTGCGATAGCCACTATCCCATTGGCAGGAATCGCCACGGGTTTGCTCGTTGGTGCAAATGCCATCTCACAATTCATTGTAATTATAGGACTCGCTTTCGGTACTGTTTTTTCTCTGACTTACTCTTCCTGCCGCAGATCAAGAAATTGCCAGGCGGTGGTACGGATGGAATGACTCGCGCGGTGAAGGAGATAGATTGGGCACAGATACAAGAAGGAGCAACAACAGTTGGGACGTCGGTGGCTCAGTGGAGCCGCGATGCCGCGCCTATCTTGTTGACGATCCGCGACGCTCTGTCAACAATCGGCCTTGCTTTACATTCGGCTATTCATACCGCGATGACTGGTCTTCACCACAGTGCAAACTCAGGAGATACCGTTCCCAGTACTCCACCCCGCGAACCTAGTTCGAATCTGACGGGAGAGTCGGTTGAAGGAACCTCGCAGTCTGTATCTGCGGAACCTATCAAAGACGAAACGATCGATCCCGTCGACATTTCGAATTTATCGAGCCAGCCTGAAGCTTCAACAAGAAGGTTAAAGCAAAGGCTCCCATTTACGAATGCCGCAGATGACGAGACGGGCCCTATATGATGAGATGAATAAAATGCACTCCCTTCCCCTGAATTGTAGCGAATACCTTTTTATTTTGAATCAATACTTTGTTCTGGGCCAAAATTATTCTTGAGTAAACTTGAAGTTGTAGTTCAACGGTTGCTGTTTTTGGTGTCGTTTGTTTCAACAGCCTTACCTAGTGCTTAATATAGTTCATTAAATAACAGCAGCATGGCGCAGTGGTAGCGCGCGGGGCCCATAACCCCGAGGTCACTCGATCGAAACGAGTTGCTGCTAAAGTACTTTTTGTTCATATTTCCTACTTCACCTTTACTCAGACTGTACTCCCACACTGATTGCGTTGACAACCACCAGCACCTCGAACGTCCTTTTGCACACCCGTCATTTATAGGCAAATTATACAAACTTCGACCTCGTCCCTCCGTCGCCCACGCGCTCCAACCGGCACCTCCACGAGCTCGAGCTCGACTTCCTCCCTGCGTCCTACTGTAAAAGTTACTGGACTTATAACTTGAACGATAAAAGCCAATACTCGGAAGGATCTCACTGGTCCTATGGACATCCCTCCGTGCCCGGCGTACAACCTACCTGCAGAACTGCTTCTTGAGATATTTGACGATATCTGCGAGCCACCTAAAGCTTTAGGGACACCCCCAAAGGTCGCACATTGCGAGTCAGGACCTCTTCTGCTCGGGTCGGTCTGTAGGCAGTGGAGGGACATCGTTTGGTCATCTCCAACACTATGGACTTATATTCACCTTATCCTATCGCGTAACAAATGCGCCGTTCAAACCAAATTATTGGATGAATATCTGCGTCGTTCGAACGGCCTCCCGCTTACCATTGTATTTAGGAAGAAGAGTACCGGCGGGCCATACGAGTACGAGGATGGCGGGACCTTGCCTCTCTACAAGTTGATCGCCAAGGAAAGCCATCGTTGGGAGGCCATCGACATATTCATGCCTTACTCTTGTATCTCTCATATGAACCACACATGCGTCGACCTTCCTCTCCTCCGCACAGCATTTATTGACGTATTACGACGAGAAGGATTCGCCTCTCTCAAGTTTATACAAAATGCAGCCAACCTACGTGAATTGGGGCTCAATCTCTTCCTGATTCCTAACCCCGAGAACCCACTCTCGTTCCGACATCTTACTCACCTTAAAGTATCCAAATTATCCAAAAATCAAGTACTGGAAATCCTGGGAGCGACTCACGAGCTTCGATCTTGCTTTATCGAGGACATAGTTATGGATTCGTGGCGGACAACTAGCAATATCCCTCCGATGCATCTCAAGAATCTAGAATATTTGACTATTCTCAATTCGCCCGGCGCGCAATCCAACCTACTCGAACATATTCTATCCGTACCTGTCCTAAGGGAGTTGAGAAGCGGCGAAGTATCAGGACATTCACTGCCGCTGGAGGAGATAACGGCACTTCTGGATCGAAGTCCCTCATGCCAGCTTCAAATGCTCGAGCTCAGAGGAAGTCCAACGTGGCCGGTAGGTATCGACCGCCTCCTGGAACCTCTTCTTCGGCGCACGACAACCCTATCAAAACTCGCGCTCTATTACAAAAGGGATCAAAGCTTGCCATTAACCGCTGGCAAGCTCCTAGACCCGAATTGCCTACCAGCCCTATCTCATCATACCTATGCCTCTGCGAGCGCCTTCAAGGACAATGGTCAGCCTGTTCTCTTGCCCGACTTACAGCATCTTGAGCTGGAATTTCCGCAGGTGGATTCCCTTCTTCCAGTCATCAACCTGATCAAGCACCGCTGGGTGTTTGGGAATGCCGCGACTGCTGGTTTTGCGTCACCTTTGGCACAAAGGTCTGAGAAACAGTTGACGAAGTTCGTATCTGTGCGCCTACCTGGCTGGTGTAGCGCCAAAATCATGGAGGAGCTTCATGATGAGATCTGCGAGGGATTGTTGATAGATTATTTCTAACCTCACTTGGGTTCTGACGTTCTAGAAGCCGTCAAGACTCAAGCGCAACCCCATGAAGGACATTAATCTTGCTGATGAAGACATTTTGTCTGCAGTTTTAGCCTATGGCGACGAGACTATCCATAGAAAACATCCATCATGTTGGAATTCAATGAGGCAGTTCAAGCGCAACCCAGCAGTCTCCGAGATTTGCTGGTGATCGTATTATATTTCTCTACTGTGGGTCTACACCAATTTCATTCTAGTAGTGAAGCTGTTTGCTGCCTATTTGTGACAACTTTGAATTTATAAGCTTGATTTTGAAGTGTATTTAACGAATAGAAAATGAAGGCGATGCTGACCTCCTCATTTTTAGCTACTTGAAAGAAGGTGAAGTCGACTCGGAGAGCCACGGATGTTGCGGTCCGCGATGAAGACATTCACTCTCCGCAATCAACAACCCTCTCTCGAACTTTCATGTGCACCATCAAGCGCCCAGCCTTACTGTGATCTCACTGGTCCTATGGACGTCTCTCCGTGCCCGGCTTCCCATTTACCCTCAGAAATGCTTCTTGAAATATTTAATCATACATGCAAGCCACCTAGAGCTTTGGGGACACACCCAAAGGCCGAAAATCGAGAGTTAGGGCCACTTATGCTCGGGTCGGTCTGTAGGCAGTGGAGAGACATCGCTTGGTCGTCCCCTAGGCTATGGACATATATCCACCTTTTTGTCTCGCGTAACAAACGCGCCGTTCAAACCAAATTATTGGATGCATATCTGCGTCGTTCAAAAGGCCTCCCACTTACCATTGTATTTAGGAAGAAGAGTACCGGCGGGCCATACGAGTACGAGGATGACCGGACCTTGCCTCTCTACAAGTTGATCGCCAAGGAGAGCCATCGTTGGGAGGCCATCGATATATTCATCCCTTACTTTTGTATCTCTCGTTTGAACCACACATGCGTCAATCTTCCTCTCCTCCGTACAGCATTTGTTGAGGTATTACGACGAGATGCATCAGGATCCCTCGATTTCTTACAAAATGCAACCAACCTACGCGAATTGGGGCTCAACCACTTCCTGTTTTCCAAACCCGAGAACCCACTCTCGTACCGTCATCTTACTCACCTTAAGGCATCCAAACTAGCCAACAGTCAAGTACTAGAAATCCTGGAAGCAAGTCACGAGCTCCGATCTTGCTTTGTCGAGGACATAGTCACGGATTCGTGGTGGACGACTAGCAGTGTTCCTCCGATGCATCTCAAGAATTTGGAATATTTAACTATCCTTAACTCGCCCGGCTCTAACCTATTCGAGCATATTCTATCGATACCTGTCCTGAGGGAGTTGAGATGCGGCGAAGTATCGGGACATCCCTTGCCGCTGGAGGAGATAACGGCACTTCTGAATCGAAGTCCCTCATGCCAGCTTCAAATTCTCGAGCTTAGAGGAGGTCCGACGTGGCGCATCGACCGCCTCCTGGAACCTCTTCTGCGGCGCACGACAACCCTATCAAAACTCGCGCTCTATTACGAAAGGGATAAAACTTTGCCGTTAGCCATCGGCAAGCTTCTAGACACGCTTTGCGCACCAGCCCCACCTCATCACACCCATGCCTTCGCGGGTGCCTCCAAGGACAATGATCATCCTGTCCTCTTGCCCGACTTACAGCATCTTGAGTTGCAATTTCCGCAGGTGGATTCCCTTCTTTCAGTCATCAACCTGATCAAGCACCGCTGGGTGTTTGGGAAGCCCGCGACTGCTGGTTTTGCGTCGCCTTTGGCACAAAGGTCTGAGAAACAGTTTACGAAGGTCGTATCTGTGCGCCTACCTGGCTGGTGTAGCGCCAAAATCATGGAGGAGCTTCATGATGAAATCTGCGAGGGATTGGTGGTAGATTATTTCTAGCCTCACTTGGGTTCTGGCGTTCTAGAAGCCGTCAAGACTCAAGCGCAACCCTATGAAGGACATTAATCTTGCTGACGAAGCCATTTTGTCTGCACTTTTAGCCTATGGCGACGAAACCTTCCATAGAAAACATCCATCATGTTGGAATTCAATGAGGCAGTTCAAGCGCAACCCAGCAGTCTCCGAGATTTGCTGGTGATCGTATTGTATTTCTCTACTGTGGGTCTACACCAATTTCATTCTAGTAGTGGAGCTGTTTGCTGCCTATTTGTGACTTATAAGCTTGATTTTGAAGTGTATTTAACAAATAGAAAATGAAGGCGATGCTGACCTCCTCATTTTTAGCTACTTGAAAGAAGGTGAAGTCGACTCGGGGAATTCTGAGAGCCACGGATGTCGCGGTCCGTGATGAAGACATTCACTCTCCGCAATCAACAACAGTCTCTCGAACTTCCATGTTGGCATTGTGCACCATCAAGCGCCCAGCCTTACTTTGATCTCACTGGTCCTATGGACGTCTCTCCGTGCCCGGCTTCCCATTTACCCTCAGAAATGCTTCTCGAAATATTTAATCATACATGCAAGCCACCTAGAACTTTAGGGACACACCCAAAGGTCGGAAATCGAGAGTCAGGGCCATTTACGCTTGGGTCGGTCTGTAGGCAGTGGAGAGACATCGCTTGGTCGTCCCCTAGGCTATGGACATATATTCACCTTATACCATGGCATAAAAAATACGCGGTTCAAAACGAATTGCTGGATACATATTTGCGTCGTTCGAAAGGTCTCCCACTTACCATTGTTTTTAGGAAGCATAGTACCAGCAGGCACGGACTATACGACTACGAAGATCGTCTGATCCTGCCTCTATACCAACTCATCGCCAAGGAATGCCACCGTTGGGAGGCTATCGACATATTCATCCCCTACTTTTGCATCCCCTTCATGAACCATATTTGCACCAAGCTTCCTCTCCTCCACACAGCATCTGTCGAAGCATTACGAGGAGGATTCGTTGTCAATTTCTTACAAAATGCAACCAACATACGCGAATTAGGACTCACTATTTTCTTATTTCCTAAGCTCGTGGATTCACAATTGTACCATCATCTTACCCACTTTAGGGCTTCCAAATTATCCAGCAGCCAAGTATTGGACATCCTACGAGCGGCCCCTGACCTTCGCTCGTGTTTTATTGAAGAAATGACCAAGCAATGGGCTGTTAACTCTCCACAGGTGCATCCGAAGAGTTTGGAATCATTAACTATTCTCAATTCGCGCTGCGCGGATTCCTACTTACTTGAACATATTGTATCTGCGCCTGTCCTGCAGGAGTTTAGATGCAGCGCAACATTGGGACTGGACCTACCGCTGGACAGAGTGACGGCGCTTCTGGATCGAAACACCCAATCCCAACTACGGATCCTTGAGCTCGGAGCCAATCGGATACGACCGTTACAAATGGACCGCCTCCTTGACCGTTTATTGCGGTGTACGGCAATCCTATCAAGACTCGTCCTCAAATTCGATGGGGATGAAACCTTGCCGTTAACTGCTGGCAAACTTCTAAACCCGCCTTGTCCGCCTCCACCCCCTCACACCCGTGCCTTCGCGGGTACCTTCATGAATAATCATCATCCTGTTCTCTTACCCGACTTGCAGCATCTCGAGTTACAGTTTCCGAAGACGACTTTCCTCCTTCCAGTCATCAACGTCATCAAGCACCGCTGGGTTTTTGGAAATACCGCGACTACTGGGTGTCCGGCGTCTATGCCGCAAAGCTCTGAGAAATCGTGTGCCAGGATCATATCTGCTCGCCTACCTGGTTGGTGTAGCTCCGAAGTTATGGAAGAGCTTCGCGATGAAATCCGGGAGGGATTGGTGATAGATTTTTTCTAGTCTCACTTGAAGTTCTGAACATTATTGTAGAAGCCGTAAAACCAAAGCCTCATATCTCTATCCGAAACGTTAGGCCCAAAGTTGAAGGGAATTCATATCGTGGATGAAGCAAAGTCCATACCTAACTTAGTATACGGCAACGAAGGCTTCTCATAGAGAAACATCTACGATGTTGGAATTTGACGAGGCAGTTCAAGCGCATCCCAACAGTTCTCGAAATGTGGTACTAATCATACATTAATTCTTGATTAATTCTTTGTTAATTCTCCCGTTTCATTCTCGTATCGAAGCAGTATCGAAGGCAGTTGAGCTGTCAAGCCTTTCTTCATGACAGTTTTATTTAACTCTCCTTCACTAATTATGCCTATTCACTTTAGGTTTAAAAAATAGTCGTCGCTGAATAGAGACCTGGTGTGCAGTTGGGTGTCACCTGCTTATTTTAACCCTTACATAAAGCTGCTTGAAAAAACGATCGCTCTCCGCCGTCAACGTTTCAACCACTATCCTGGACTCCTCTGAGTTTACAGGTCTCATGATGTGTGCTTTTGGGCCGGCTGTTCACTATATTGGGACCCCGCCGGTTACTACCCTACCCTACCCTCTAATTGTAACTTGCAGGCTCCTTGCACACCGTGATCTATATTGGGCATATGCGGGTGAAACGCAAACCCTCCACTCCATTTCGACATCAGCCACCAACCACGCCTAGCCGCTCTCAGACTGAAGTCAACTCTAAGCCCAATGACCGCCTCTGCATCTCATTTACCTACAGAAATGCTTCTCGAGATATTTAACCATATCTGCGAGCCACCTAAAGCTTTAGGAATACCCCCAAAAGTCGGAAATCGAGAGTCAGGTCCTCTTCTGCTCGGATCGGTCTGTAGGCAATGGAGGGGCATCGCTTGGTCATCTCCTACGCTATGGACATATATCCACCTTATACTCTCGCGTAACAAATGCGCCGTTCAAACCAAATTATTGGATGCGCATCTACGCCGTTCGAACGGCCTCCCACTTACCGTTGTATTTAGGAAGAAGAGTACCGGCGGGCCATACGAGTACGAGGATGACCGGACTCTGCCTCTCTACAAGTTGATCGCCAAGGAAAGCCATCGTTGGGAGGCCATCGATATATTCATTCCGTACTTTTGTATCTCTCGTATGAACCACTCGTGTGTCAATCTTCCTCTCCTCCGCACAGCATTTGTTGAGGTATTACGACGAGATGGATACCCTCTCATTTTCTTACAAAATGCAACCAACCTACGCGAATTGGGGCTCGATTTCTTCCTGTGGCCCAAACCCAACTTGATGAACCCACTCTCGTACCGTCATCTTACTCACTTTAGGGCATCCAAATTATACAGCGATCAAGTGCTGGAAATCCTGGGAGCAACTCACGAACTTCGATCTTGCTTTATCGAGGACATAATCATGGATTCGTGGTGGCCCAGTGCACCTCCGGTTCATCTCAAGAATTTGGAATATTTAACTATTCTTAATTCATCCTGCTCGGAGTCCAATCTGCTCGAACATATTCTATCCGTCCCTGCCCTGAGGGAGTTTAAATGTGGCGAAGTATCCGGAGAACATCTCCCGCTGGAGGATATAATGTTGCTCCTGGATCGCAGTCCCTCGTGCCAGCTTCAAACTCTTGAGCTCAGAGCAAACCTATTCGGGCAAGACACGGACCGCCTCCTTGAACGTCTTCTGCGTCGCACAACAACCATATCACGACTTGTGCTCTATTTCAAATGGGAGGAAACATTGTCGTCAGCCATTGGCAAGCTTCTCAACCCCAATCACGACCAGGTGCCCACAGGTGCTATTATTCACAATGACCATCCGGTTCTCTTGCCCGACTTAGAGCATCTCGAACTGCAATGCTTGAGTACGGATTCCCTCCTTCCAGTCATCGACTTGATCAAGTACCGTTGGGTGTTTGGGACTTCCTCAAGTACTGGTTTTGCGTCAGATCGGCCGCAAAGCTCTGAGAAGCAGTTTGCGAAGATCGCATCTTTGCGCCTACCTGGTTGGTGTAGATCCACAGCCATGGAGGAACTCCGTGATGAAGTCCGAGGGGGATTAGCAATAGATTTTTTCTAGTCTTATTTGTGGGTTTGAACTTCCTGGACGCTGTAGAATTACTGATAAATAGCTATTCCTCAACTATAAGTCAACGACCCAGCGCGTTCGAGTTTGGTTAAAATTTGAGGGTCCCCAATGCAGCGGATAATGGGAATTTCCACTGGACATGATCCAAGCCTTGCATAGAATTTTTTTGGAATAATGGAACAGGAGGGTGAGCCGCGGAAGTTCCGGTCCGCAATTTCAATCCGCACTCAACTCTTCTGTCGACTACGACCATCTCTAACCTTCAGCCACACCTTTACTGGACCCATAAGAGATGAAAAACAAGCTGTCTCACATATTTCACTCCTTTTCGGCATCTGCAACCCATCTGCATCACCCTTCAAGGTCAAATTCTGAACAGGTTCAGACGGTAGATCCTATGTCGTCGACAAGTCCTGCAACTCTCCCGCAGTCAATGATATCCAATTTCCCAGCAGAACTGCTTCTGGAGATATTCGATCGTGTATGTGAACCACCCCAGGATCTCGAGGCAATTCAGGCGGCCAGGGATCGACATTCAGGACCTCTTTCACTAGGTGGGGTCTGTAAACAATGGAGGGACATCGCCTGGTCGTCACCCACCCTATGGACCTACATCTACCTTGTCCCGCTGAGCGACAAGTGTGCCGTTCAAACCCAACTGCTGGATTCGTATTTAGGTCGTTCGAAGGACCTTCCACTTACCATTGTTTTTAGACCATTGGAGGGAAATAATCAACTCATGCCCCTCTACAAGCTGATTGTCAGAGAGTGTTATCGTTGGGAGGCCATCGATATATTCATCCCATATTTCCTTTTCACTCATATACACAACATGCATCTCTATCTTCCCCGCCTCCGAACGGTGTCTGCCGTGTCCTCAAGGCCAGCGGGGATCCCTCTCGGTTTTTTGCAATACGCAACCCACTTGCAAAAATTAGCTCTCACAGGCTTCTCTTTGCCCAAACTCCAGGGTTCACAATCTTATCAGCATCTCACCCGCTTCACGGTTTCTAAACTGTCCGGCGACCAAGTGCTGGACATCTTGGACATGATGCCCAATCTTAGGTCGTGTTTTGTTGAAGACATGACCAGGTCGTTCTCTGCCACCGTGCCCCGTATTCATCTCAGGCATTTAGAATCATTTAGCATCCGTAATTCCTCCGGCGCCGAATCCCGACTCTTCCAGAATATCCTATCCATACCCATGTTACGGCAGATTAAGTGCATCGCAGGACCAGGTGGGCACCTACCTCTGGACCCCATAAAGTCCCTGCTGGATCAGGATCCCGCATGTCGACTTGAAATTCTTGAGCTCAGAGCGAGCCAGCTGCGGACGACTGACATAGCCTTCCTTGACTGTCTTCTACGGGGCACGACGGCCGTATCGAAGTTCGTGCTCCATTGCAAAGAGGATGAAACCTTGTCGTCGACAATTGGAAAGCTCCTTAACCCGCTCTGGCCACCAGCCCCACCTTTTCGCAACCGCCCATTTGTCGAAACCTTTCTGGATGGTAATTGCCCAGTTCTATTGCCTAACTTACAGAACCTCGAGCTTTATTTTTCGGAGACGGATTCAATTCTTCCAGTCATCAACGTGATCAAGCATCGCTGGATATTCGGAAGTGCCACGAGTCTTGATTTCACTTCAACCCCATCACAAGGCTCTGGCAAACAATTTGCGAAGATCATATCCGTGCGCCTACCTGGCTGGTGTAGCTCCGAGGTTATGAAGGAGCTTCGCGATGAAATGCGGGAAGGATTGGTAGTGGAATTTTCTCAGTCCTTGTCTTCATTCTGAACATCCTCGACTCTATCAGTATATTTATACCTACCTCGCAATGTCAAAGAAGTCAAACATGGTGCATCATGACCTAACCACTCCTGCTTATCTTCGCCTTCGAAGGGGTGGTGTAGATAATAGGCACGGAAGTCGCGGCCCGCAATGTCAAGCCCAAGACGGCAAGTCGTGTCGAACTCTGGTCTTTCATGAACCACCATCATCCTTTTCAGCGGCATCTTGCACACCTACATCAGACCTATACGCGATGAAGAACAAACTAGCTCAAATGTTTCACTCCATTTCAGCCTCAGCAACTCATCACATCTCAAGCGCCGAGCAACATGTTCACCAACAGCTTCATCCCACGACTTCACAGCCTTCAATTCCTACAGACCTACCACAACCCTCGATGTCTAATTTTCCAGCAGAACTCCTTCTCGAGATATTCGATCACGTATGTGAGCAGCCTAGAATTTCGGAAGCACTCCAGGTGGACATAGATGGTTATTCAGGACCCCTTCCGCTAGGAAGAGTCTGTAAGCAATGGAGGGACATCACTTGGTTGGCACCCACTCTGTGGACGTTTATCTATTTTGTCCCGTCGAGCGACAAGTACGCAGTTCAATGCAAATTGCTGGATGCGTATTTGCGTCGCTCGAAAGATCTTCCACTCACCATTGTTTTCAAAAAGAAGGAATCCAGCAAGCCATACGACTATGAGGATAATAAGCTGCTGCCCCTTTACAAGCTAATTGCCCAGGAATGCCATCGA
The DNA here is from genome assembly GCA_023014335.1 of Galerina marginata. Taxonomy (NCBI): domain Eukaryota; kingdom Fungi; phylum Basidiomycota; class Agaricomycetes; order Agaricales; family Galerinaceae; genus Galerina; species Galerina marginata. The sequence goes on along the minus strand of JAECYW010000009.1, from coordinate 1,676,553 downwards.
TGGGAGGTCATCGATATCTTCATCCCGTATTTTTGTGTCTCTTATCTGAACACCACCTGCCATAACCTTCCTCTCCTCCGAACGGCGTCCGTCGAAGCAGCACGACCAGGAGCTTTACCCAGCTTTGTCCGTAATGCAATACACGTGCGCGACTTAGGGCTTACTGTCTTCCCAATGCCCAATCTCGAGACTCCACACCTCCATCTTACCCATTTCAGGGCTACCAGACTGGCCAGTGATCAAGTGCTGGACGCCTTTGCATTGATTCCCAACCTTCGATCATGCATTGTCGAGGATATGACCCGAATTTCACCAGGCGCTGTTGCCTCTGCTCATATTCATCTCAAGAAGTTGGAGACATTTACTTTCAGCACTCGTAACGCCTCCGGCGTAGAATCCCACCTGTTTCAGAATATATCCACACCAACCCTACGAGAGTTCAGATGCAGAGCGCGAGTAGGAAGTGATCTGCCGCTGTATCTCATAAAGACGCTCCTAGACCGGAGTTCGTGTCAGCTTGAAGTTTTCGAGCTGAAAACGAGCGAGCTGGCGTCGTTGGACACAAATGCTCGCCTTGACCCTCTCCTGCGACGGTTGACGACTGTGTCCAGACTCGTGCTCGATTTCGAGGAGTGCACTTGGGATCAAACCTGGCCGACGACAATTGCCAAGTTTCTCGACCCGCTTTGGCCCCCAGCCCCGCCTCGTCAGCTCTCACTTGGGATTGTCGTAGACTTCGATAATGATTGTCCAGTTCTCTTGCCCAATTTACAACACCTCGATTTACGTGTTCGGGTGATGACGCAGTGGAGCTTCATCCTTCCTGTCCTTAACATGGTCAAGCATCGCTGGATGTTTGCGAATGCCACGACCTCTGCTTTTACTGACACCATGCCGCAACCTGACGGTGGAAAACAGTTTGCGAAGATCATATCTGTCCGCTTACCAGACTGGTGTTACTCCGAGGTTATGCGCGAGTTTCGCGATGAAATCCAGGAAGGATTGGTGGTAGATTTTTCAGGGACCAATCCGCTTCGTGCCTCTGAATTCCTGGACTCCCCACAAATCATCGATAGGCGTGCTGTCGAACGTCAAAAGAAATGAAACGTTGTCCATCTTACATACCCCTCCAACAACCGTCAATTTGCATCATGCCGATATTTATAACCTAATGAATTCTGCTTTATCTTCGGGTTAATACCCATATGATACGGTCAGTGAGAGGCCTGAAGACGGATAGCTACGAGCTTCGACGATATCTGTTGTCATGGATGAGTATGAAGAGTGGCTTGACACAATACAGGCCAGTTGGGCGTTGCTTGATGATTTGAGCCCTGCGCAATGGTGTGTTTGACTTTTCTGGCGGGCATTTAGGCCGAATGAGAACGCCAAGACCGGAACGCGGACGCGATTAGTTCCAGAAGCTGGCCCTCAACGTAAAATAGAACGCCTCCCCGTTCAATTTAAAACATGAGGGTTATAGATACGAGGTGAAGAGGGGCTGCGTATCTTTGATAACGCTGTCGAGACTTGCCTTCGGTACATTAAGTATTGAAGAATCGAAGACGCTTATGAGCGAAAAATATGTTTGCAAGAGCATGAGCGCCCGGGCCCGTTATCGATAACATCAGGTCAAGGGACAGTAAACGCCAGGTCATTGGTCCCGATAAATTTAAAAGACGGAACAAGGCCAAATTTGGACTAGATGCCGCATTTGTGACATAAGGGATCTAAAAACTCATAAATTTATCAAAACGCGTCTCTCTTTCCTTACTCTCATCTTTCCCCCTTGTTCTTCCGGCGACACGTATTCCTTCCCCTTAGACGCCTAGAAATGTCTCCCGTAAAGGTCTCCAAGATTTGCTGCAGTGCGTACAGTCTCCTCGTCGTCCTGAGCAGCGAGGGGCTGACTATACTTTTTCAACCAACTCGCGCGGTGTAAAGTCGGTGCTGGCTACGTTGGTGAGCGCTTTTATCTGCTTTCAGAACTCGCAAGCACTTGTTTCGACTGGGCGAGGCGTTAAGCGGGCTCGAAATTGCGTCATAGGAGGTATATTACTGACACTCAACACTGCTCTTTCGAACAGGTGGCCCGACATGCGCTGTCATCGCGCTCAAATGCCCACACATCACTGTCACTATTGTTGACCTCAACCAAGCGCGGGTGGACGCCTGGAACAGCCCTGACTTCGCTCTGCCCATCTACGAGCCAGGTCTGGAGGAGGTCGTCCGTGAAGCCCGCGGCCGCAATCTCTTCTTCTCTACCAACGTCGACAAGGCTATCGAAGAGGCAGACTTAATCTTCGTAAGCGTTAACACGCCCACGAAGAAGAGCGGAGTGGGTGCTGGGTTCGCCGCTGACCTCAAGTACGTAAATTTTATGCCAGCCTAGCGAACGTTGCAGGGACTGACGTTACATGATTTTTTTCCTCTTCTTCCCTGTGGACGCGTTTTTCATCTTATCTATATAAAGCTATGTGGAGCTCGCCACGCGACGCATCGCAACAGTCGCCACCTCGTCCAAGATCGTCGTTGAGAAGTCTACAGTGCCATGTCGTACGGCCGAGTCGATGCGCACCATTCTGGAGGCGAACTCGAAACCCAACTGCCGCTTCGACATCCTCTCCAACCCCGAGTTCCTAGCAGAGGGAACGGCAATTGCTGACCTCTTCAGCCCTGACCGCGTCCTGATCGGATCCCTGCAAACGCAGGAGGGCATCAACGCATGCGAGAGCCTGAAACAGGTGTACGCCAACTGGGTTCCGTGAGTGCCTTGCGTGTGATCATGAAGGGTTTGATGCTGATTGTGATTTGTGTTCAGCGAAAATCGCATCCTCACCGTCGGCCTCTGGTCCTCCGAGCTTTCCAAGCTCGCGGCAAATGCCATGCTCGCCCAGCGTATCTCCTCCATCAACGCTCTCTCCGCCATCTGCGAGGCCACGGGAGCGAACATCGACGAGGTTGCCCATGCCATTGGGTACGACTCGCGCATCGGGCCTAAATTCCTCAAAGCCAGCGTCGGCTTTGGGGGCTCGTGCTTCCAGAAGGATATCCTAAATTTGGTGTACCTGAGCGAGAGCCTGCACTTGCCTGAGGTCGCTGCCTATTGGCGTCAGGTCGTGGAGATGAACGAGTATCAGAAGAGACGCTTCTCGAAGAGGGTTGTAGATACCCTTTTCAACACTATCACCGGCAAGGTTGGTATATCGGTCCTGGATTTTTTAAAGCTAATTTATCATTTACATTTTTGTAGCGCATCGCCGTCCTTGGATTCGCGTTCAAGGCTGATACCGGTGACACTCGGGAGTCAGCCGCCATCACCCTTATCAGGGACTTCCAGTCGGAGAAGGCCTTGGTGAACGTGTACGATCCCCAAGTCCAACACGATCAGATTTGGCTCGACCTCCAGGAGGCTAGCCCTCAAGTCCCTCTGGATAGCAGTATGTTTGATCTGTATTCTAGTGAACTGCCTCTGACTTTTCCCCTTTTCCTAGTCAAAAAGAATGTCACCATCTGCGAATCGGCACTCGAGGCGTGCAAGAACGCGGAGGCTGTCGTCATTGCGACTGAGTGGAAAGAATTCAAGGAGATCGACTGGGAGGCGGTGTACGAAGGGATGAACAAGCCCGCGTTCGTGTTCGATGGCCGGTTGCTTGTAGACGCGGAGAAGCTGAGAAAGATTGGATTCAAGGTCGGATTAATTTCGTCACTTATCCGTCGTCTGTCTGGATGCTGACGAACGTTCTTTGTAGGTCACAACGATCGGAAGTCCCTCGACTGTGGTTTGAGGTGGCTCAATACCCTCCACCATTGCTTTATACCCCTCATTAATTCTGGCTGGCTCTCTATGGACGACACCGACAACAACTAGTAACCCACCAGTAATCACCTGTCTTTTCCGCTCTTCTTTCAGACCCAGCCTTGCTCGAGAATCTACCCATGTGCCCTGTAACCCCAGACCTGTCCTCAATAATCAAAACTACAGATACATATTAGAGAGCCATTATGATGGACTTTGTGTTAGCCTTAGTGTTCCGGATACTAGCATTGCGATAGTGATACCGATCGATGTTGTTTAGATATATGTTTGCATACAATACTGTTTCTTGGTTAGAGGAACAAACGAGGCGGAGGTGCGGAACCGCCAGAGCGGGAACATTTAACGGAGTGATCCGCCGGATATGTAGAATAAAGTTTGCAAGTCTTTTTTTATCAACGCCACTGTCTATCTGTATACCACATTTCATCTGCCCACCTACCGTAAAGGACCGTTCTCTCTCACTGTCAGCGTCAATTCTCACAACCCAGATTGAAAGCGCTGCATCGTGCCCATCCTGGCGCTTTCTTGCTTTTCCCCCTTCTCATATCACGAATATCCAGCGTTATCCGGCTTTTCGTTTCCTTGATGCTCGGCTATCGTTCAGGTTTTGTCTCCTTGCTAAAGGGATCTGCTGCCAGAGGTGCACAGCCGTTCATAGCTCAGAAAAGGACTTGGACGACATTGACACGATCCCAGGATGCATTGACGATCCATGCACTGAACAATACATCCTTTCCTTTTGTCTGGTTGCGAGATTCGTGCCAGTCTCCGGAATGTGTGCACCCTAGCACGAGACAGAAGCTGCATCGAACGACTGATATCCCCATGAACATCGCTCCGGCGGAGGAAGGGGTGCAGATAACGCCATCAGGTATCGACATTACTTGGAAAGACGGTCATAAATCCACCTTTGATCATGATTTTTTGGAGAGACACTCTTCAGTGCCGAAGTTAACTGAGTGGCACCACAATGACCACTTGGCCGAGCAATCGTGGACGAAGAAATCGATATCCCAGGCGCCCGATCTCTTCATACCCTATGAAGCGATAAAGACGCCTATGGGCCTTATGGATGCCATTACCCACCTCTCCAAGTATGGTTTAATATTTATTCCCGGAGTCCCTAATAAAGACACCTCGGATGAGGGCTGCGAAGTGCGGATACTTGCTGAACGGTTTGGAGGCGAGATACGCCCCACCTTTTATGGCGTACTATGGGATGTGGTGAATAGGAGCAATAGTCGGAATATTGCCTATACCAATCTCGACCTTGGACTACACATGGACCTCCAGTGCGTTCTAGAATTTATTTGTTTTGATATAGAAACAATAAACCTAACGAATCTCCGTAGATATTTCCAACATCCACCACGATACCAGATTCTTCACTGTGTAAGAAATCAAGTCCAAGGTGGAACCTCTATATTCGTCGACGCTTTACACGCCGCTAGCGTTCTCCGCGAAAAGTACCCAGACTATTTTGATATACTTACGAAAACCCCTGTTCCTTTCCACTATATTAACGACGGACACCACCTCCACCGCGAGCACTTCACCATCGAACTCCGACCGTCCTCGTCCGCATCAGAGCCCGAGATATCCCACATCAACTATTCCCCGCCTTTCCAGGCGCCGCTCCCGCTAAATACCCCCAAGGAATTTTACGTCGCCCTTGCCAAGTTTGCGGAGTTGCTAAACGACCCGCAGAATAAATACGAGTATACCCTGCGGGAGGGCGACGCGGTGATATTTGAAAATCGCCGCATTTTGCATGCTCGGACGGCCTTTACCGATAAGGAAGGTTCAGGCAGGATAGAGGACGGCGAACCGAATCGCTGGTTGAAGGGATGTTATTTTGAGGTGGACACGATGGTGGATAGGGTCAGGGTTTTGAGGTCCAAGTTGGAGAAAGGGTCGTTGGAGTGAGGTGGTTATGATCTATGAAGAATGAATGAATAAATATTTGAAATGTATTTGGAGATGGAATTGGGTTGCGGGGATGGCATGTGTACCTCATTAATTAATTTTATGGCCATCCTGCAGTACATGGATTGAAAGAATGGGGCATGCAGGACAGAGGACTTGTGACTTGCTCTGATATATTCAAACCTTGCCGATTACTTATCTTGTGATAAGCGTGAACCCTGCAATGCAATACGACGAAATCCATCGAAGAAATGCGAATGAACATGTAACAATAGGAGAGGTCTTTGCAAAGCTAGCCTTGGGCATTGCACTATATTACATTACATTTTTTGCACAAAATTGCTTCTATAACCATTAATGAGTTGTTGGATCAACCAAATAACAACCCCCGCTCATCAAAGAGCGACCTCCCAAAACAGAAAGCCAATCGAAAGGAAAGCAAAGACAAAACAGTTTGTTAGTGTGAGATTATACAGGTATATTGGAAGGAGCTGTGGTTGGAAGAGGCGTGGTTGTCGGCGCAGGGGGACGCTTAGTCCTCCGATCACCAAATCCTTTGTGTTCCTGGTTAATGCCGCCATTCCCGTTCGAATTCGTGGGCCCGTGGGGTTCGCGAGAGACCTTGATCGACGGAGGAGGAGGAGAAGTTTTCTTGACATTTCCAGAGGGTGTCTTCTGCTTGTCCCCATTGTCTGCCACCTCTTCCGTGGAAGCACCAAAAATTCGTTCGCGAGCGGCTTGATATCGAGCTTCGCGCTCCTGGAAGGTTTCTCCGGTTGCGTTGACATTCCCTGAAGACTGCGATGGAGATATAGATGGAGATGGCCGCTTCAAGATACGCATAGCTGGAGGTTGGTTGAGGGGAAGACTGGGAACCGCACTGCCTGAAGAAGAGCCTCGAGAAACAACCAGTGAAGGCATGGGATAATGCACCTTGGAGTTTCTTTGAACAATAAACACAAAAAGTTAGCACAGTTTCTTTAAAAGTAAAACCAGCAGAACTGACGCGTCTTCCCATATCTGCTTGTTCCGCTCGTCTACGGAGTGATCACCATCGTCTTCCTCGTCCTCGTCCATTTCCCAGTCATCGCGCACTGAGGCAGGAGATACTATCTTGGACCTACTACCACCCGCAGATCCAGTGGTAGACGTGGCTGATGTTGTCTTACGGCTCTAACAAATATAGCGCTCAATGCAACAGAAAGAGAAAGGTGAAAGTTTGCCCACCGGCTCGTCATCCCACGTATCGACAGATCTGGACATAGATTTCTAGGTCATAAATCAGCGTTTCTTGCATTCTATGGCATTCTTGGAGTTAAATGACTGATTGATTCATACCTCAGAGGACAAGGTCGAAGGTGGACGGAGGAAAAGAGTAGATGATGACATAAGCACACTTTCAGGGTGCCCTGATCTCTTGTCAGTGAACCTTATCTAATCTCTCTCTTCCTCTACCACAACATTCAGGATCCCGCTACGATGCCGGCACCAGCAGAATTCTTGAAATATATTGATAACAACACAGATGCCTTCATCAAACGTCTTGCCGATGCAGTTGCGATCCCTTCGTAAATATTTCAGTTGCATGGTTCGATCGATCATCTCAATTTTACAACCGGACAGAATCTCGGGAGATGCGTCACATCGAAAGGATGTTTTTGCGATGGCGGACTGGCTGAACGCGCAGCTGAAGCAGGTCGGCGTTGACACCCAGTTGGTTGATCTTGGGAGACACACGATGGATGGAGAGGATCTGCCTCTTCCACCAGCAATCCTTGGCCGTTTAGGGGACGACAAGAGCAAGACGACGGTCCTGATTTATGGCCATTTCGATGTGCAGCCGGTACGAAAAAAATAAGGTCGATCCTTGTTGAAGAGTTCTGACTTCCAAGATCCGTCCAGGCAAACAAGTCGGACGGCTGGGATAGCGAACCTTTCACGCTTACCATCAATGAGAAAACAGGTCAACTGATCGGTCGTGGTAGTTCGGATGACAAAGGACCTATCCTAGGATGGCTCAATGTTTTGCAGTACCATCATGAGAACAATATCCCCCTTCCGGTTAATCTCAGATGCTGCTTTGAAGGAATGGAGGAAAGTGGAAGTGAAGGTCTTGACGAGCTCGTTCAACGCGAATCACTCAAGGGAGGTTATTTTGAGGGAGTGGAATGCGTCTGCATCGTAAGCCTTTTTTAGATTTCCATCAGTGAATACAATCCTAACGATGAAAATACAGTCTGATAACTACTGGCTTAACACGCGCACTCCAGCCCTTACCTATGGATTGAGAGGATTGTCGTACTACAAGGTCACCGTCTCCGGACCTGGTCGCGACCTTCATTCTGGTGTTTTCGGGCGAACAGTGCATGAACCTATGACTGATCTCATTAACATTCTCGGTACCCTGGTCAACCCGCAAGGCGATATCCTGGTCAAGGGCGTCGACGACATGGTCCCTCCAGCCGATGACGACGAGAAGTAAGTCTGACGCGATGCGGTCAAGGTTCACTGACAGACTTCTTGCCATAGAGCCATTTACGCCGGCCTCAATTATTCGATTTCCGATATTGAAGAGGCAGCTGGTGCCTCTATAGCATTGTCGGAGGACAAGGTTGCTGTGCTCATGGGTCGCATGCGCTCCCCAAGTTTGTCAATCCACGGAATCGAAGGCGCCTTCAGTGCCCCTGGGGCGAAGACAGTTATTCCTGCAAAAGTTTCTGGCAAATTTAGCATTCGGTGCGTTGATTGCTGCTAGCTATACCGCGTTTGAAGTTGAAGGCACTATACCGCAGTCTTGTACCCCCACAAACTCCCGAAGCCGTCGACCCTCTGGTTTTCGCGCATCTTGAGAAGGCATTCGCAGCCCTCGGCAGCAAGAACAAGCTATCCGTGGAAAACCTCCATGGAGGCAAACCCTGGGTTGCTGACCATCGTCACTGGAACTTTGAGGCTGCCAAGAAAGCCACTAAGGTTTGTGTCGGGCGCTGCCTGAAAGCGCCTGCTGACCACATGGCTTGGATAGGCAGTATATGGACAGGATCCCGACCTGACGCGCGAAGGTGGTTCTATCCCCGTCACGCTGACCTTTGCTGAGTCTTTGGGCGTGAATGTGCTGCTGCTTCCCATGGGGCGGGGAGATGATGGCGCTCAGTAAGTCGGATATTTTCGTTAATTATTATGAATTTAACACTCGTTATGCAGCTCGACTAATGAAAAACTCGACAAGTCGAACTTCATCGAAGGGGTAAGCTACCTTGTCCTTTGCTAAAAGAAGAGAGCTAATTTAAAATGCAATAAAGACCAAGCTTCTGGGGACGTACCTATATGAACTGGCTGCTGTCCAGAAGTAGGATATGGCTGGTTTGGTTGCTCATTACCATTTGGTGCTTGGGTCATGAGTCGAACATGGTAACGAACATTGTAATTTTAGGCAACTCATCTACAAAATATCAGAGGTAAAACAAAAGTCGTATAAGCCAGAACATTGGGTCAAGTGGATTAACAATCGTATTATACAAGGTCATCTACTCCATCTCAGCGTCGCTTTCTTCCAAGACTGAATCCCATTCAAGGGTAAGTACTACGCCTTGCAGTGACGCTACATCCGTATAAAACCTGTGAATCGCATTCGGGTTTTTATTTTGGTACCAAGGGTGATTCAGATACGTGATTTCGATGCGGAGTTCTTGAACGTACTCAATCCGGCCTTTCATCATGGCAAACAAAGTATCAAGTGAGAATGAAATGTCTCCTCTGTAAGCGAGAAAAGTGAGGTTTGGGAGATAACGCGTGTAGATGCCACCAGAAGATGACGCGATAGAATTTAGTTGACTAATACTTGGGTCGGAAAGGGTGAATGGTGATGCACAATCCAAGTCAAGTCGCTCCAGGGAAGGAATGTTGAGGAGCATGTGGAAAATCGCGGCTTCGCTGGCGATGCTCGTTTGGCGGAGGGCAAGTTGTGTTAACTTGAAGGATGAGCGGCCAACAAACGCGGTGAAATCTTCAATCCAGGGATGGTCTGAATGATCCTCTTTGAAGTCAACCGAGAGTACCTTCACAGCAGGTGCTGTGATAAATGTCAGCAAAGACGAGACCAATGATGTTTCCCCATCAATCGCCAAGGAGGTGAGACGCTGGAGGTGATACGGGGCCCTAACAGGCATTGCCGTGTGGGGACGATTGCCTATGATTGTAATAACAAGGCTCTCTGGGGAACCAAGCAGGCCGAGAAGATTTATGCTGCCCTGAAGGTTCAGAATGGCGTTTATAACATCCAGTGTAGCCCAATTAATGGCCAAATAAAAGTCACGTTGAGCAAAAAAGCTAAGCGACCGTAGTTCGGGCGGGGAGTTGAACTGCCATTGATTCAGCCCTCCGGGTGCCTTCGGGATTCCGTTGACTTCGAGTGCCTTGAGAAGTGGAAAATTACTGTTTGCTTCATGGGATAATGCCAATTGAAAGTTGAGGGATGGCCGGCGGTATTCAAATGACATCCACCTGTGGCATGTCTTGAGAAGCTGAGTGAAGAAGGCGACTGGTGGCTCCCACTCTCCATGCGGGTGACTGAGTCGAATGTACAATGGAGAAGCCGCAGTTCGCTCAATCCATTGTTGCACGAGGCTCTCTTGCGTCCCGAATATGTCCTTCGTAAGATATATAGAGATGTTCTTCCATAAATGCGGAGTTGCCCATACGATTCGCCTCCATTGCCGGCACACAGCCCCGATGAGGAATTGCACGGGAAGTGGTTTGCGACCCTTCTCCTCACTGTCGCACACGAGAGCAAAGATGTGGATCAAAGCGTCCCAGGAAAGCAGGGACATGATAGGTGATGTGCTGTTCAGGAGTTCGTCAAGCTCGTAACCTATTTGACGGAGGCGTTGGACCTGGTTTTCAGCGGCGATAAGTTCTAATTTGTGTGCGGCAATCTTTTCTTCAATAATGGTTCTTTTCCACTGAGATCCGGGTGTGGCGACTTCGCCCTCTCCCGAGTAAGAGAGTGACAATGACTGATTTTCTTCGTCTGCCATGACAGAAGCCTTTGTCCCGGAGCGTCAGACGATAAAGGATGCCGACTGCAGTAAAGACAACGATTAATTCGGAACCTAAAATAGCTTAACAGTGGAGTCGGTACTCACTTTTTGTTATTTTTTAAACTGGAACAAGTATGTGGAATATTATATCGAGGACCAATTGAGCTCCTTTTAGGGTTGACCTAGAAGGGAGGAGCATATGGACGTTAACAAGGTCAGGTCATGAAGGGGAGAGAGACCCGTAAGAAACATACTGACGTTGAACTGGCTAAAACAGATGTATGTAGTTGGGCTAGAAAGAAAGGATCATTGAGACTCGAACTCATGAGCAACCAAGCACAGGGTCCGACCAAATGAGGCACAGAATTGGAAATTTATTAAGGCTCCGGTTGCCTATGAGAAGGTCGTCGATCGGCACAAATAAGACTACGAATTCTGTTAGCCTGACCGCTCTTGTTGCCACCCACAACACTTGGGATCTGAGGAACAAATATACTTCCTTCCTTCCCTTCCTTCCAAGCCTGCACCTTATTTGTGCGCACTCGGCAGAAACAGGGTATGAATCTTGGTTGACCTCAACCTTTGGGTCAACCTGCGACTCAGAGCTCAAGATATCCTGTCGGATACTCAAAACAAGAACCAAAAACCACTTCTAAACGTCAGGCACACATTTGACCACCGAACAGCCTCTATTGAATTCTTTCTCCATCGGCTGGATCATCCTTTCACATTGGAGGTATTGCGGAATATGTATGAGCTTTCGAGCTTAGAATCATAGGGTGGTACTCTTTGTGCCATGACAAGTTTGTCTGAACGTGAAGTTGAAGGTCGGAAGCGGGTAGGTCATCGAAGTGTTTCCAGGTTATTTCGATGAGGAGGGTTGCGGCCATTCAATAAAGTAGACTGAAATCCCACCATCTACTCTGTAAAGCTCTAAAATGAATGAGCTCCACAATATAGACCAGATCTAGCTGGTGTCGTCGTCAGGTCCTCAGACACGGCGAGATCCAGGTTCTTTGAGTGTGGTGTTGTCATAAAACAATCAATGCGCCAGTATTCCTCGGAACTCCGTCCATCAATGGAGTCTTTAGATAGCATAAAATATAGGTCGCTCGTTACAACTGGCTCCAAAAGGCTGCCAACATCGAGGGTCGTGAACAAATTTGACGATGCCGATGGCAAACAGCCGGCAAGCTCTGTAAGCGAGCGACGATGGCAGATTTGTCGGAGTTCCCTAGTTCCCATCGAGTTTGAATAAATGGTTGATCGAATGAAATGCATGTATTGGCAGGTGTGATGGGTGGCAGAGGTTCCATTTGTCCACTCGGTCCCAAAAATTGCCGTATAAAGAAAGCATATAAGGAAAAGCAAATAAAGCAATGGAAATCCAAAGCCCGTTCTTGCAGTCGCGCTAGGGCAAAGTTGATGTACTGGTGTTGGCTGTCGAACATACTCCATTGATTGCAGGTCTGCAGAATGGCTTGAAAAAAAATCAACGGGCGGTTCTGATTGGGACAGTTTGAGGGGCGTAATGGAAAATGCAGATGTAACGAGCAGCTTGTAGTTCTCTCGATACAGGGTTCTCCGAATCTCGAATCAATTTCCCGAGAAAGGGAGAAAAACACGGCGCCTCTATGAGCCTGGCGTCGACCAAGCAATGCGTTTCTATACCCCACATACTGTTTGAATGACAAATTGCCCTGGCAGGAAAGGTCGTTTTTGGGTGCGATTTCACAGTTCGTTCAGTTTATGGCGCTTCCCTAGACGATGTTCTGTGACGAGCTCGTTTCGTGATACGCGGAGTCAACGATTACTTCACGATCTCGGCTCCGATGAGACGCTCGTCTGAGTGTCCTTTCGCAGTGTGTCACAGGTGGGGCATTCGCATCTTCACTGGTCCGTTTTAAATTGAGGACTGCTGTTGATGAGGTGTCTCGAATTCTCAGAAGCCTAAATAATAAGTATATAGACGGTGAAAGCTCAACGAGAGTCCAACTCACCCAAAGTTTTTTCGGCACCTAAAAGCCCACCTAACTAAAACGGCCTGAGAGAGTTATCGGGGTACTGCGCTGCGTGAACTCTTGTGGGATAGGGCCGAGCCGAGAAAATATTGTCAGAACTTTCATCGGCGAGATGCATATCAAATAAGAACTCTAGAAGCCCCATTTTATGGCTTTCAATAGAGAAGCCAAGGCAGAGAAGCAACGAACCTGGAGCTGCTAGTCGTCACTGAATAGTTGTTAATTTATGTTTAGATGGGTGCTGCATGGAAATGAAATAACATAGGATTGGGTCTGAGTTTAATAGGGAATTAAAAGTGTCAGGCTCGAATACTCCGTGTTAGAGGCGACTGGCTGGCAGTATAGCTGATACTAGTCTTCATCTGAGGAGAGGTCCAAGGTGGAGAGGTCGTCCGAGTCCGGAGGGTCAAACCATTCAAATGCAAAAGTTAGGCCTTGCGACGACATCGTCGCTATTGTCGAATAGAAGTCTTTCCAGATATTAGGGTTTTGCTCCCGATGCCACCTGATATTCGAGTAATTTATCTCCATAGAGAGCTTTTTGTCGAAGGGCAATCGATCGTGGTCGGAAGGTTGCAGCCGCTTTTGGAATGCCTCGAATCGCGCTCGAACCATATCAACGAGAGAGTCAGGACTAAAGTCTACGCATCCTGCAAATTTGAGAGTGTTTAGGTTTGGAAGAAAATCCTTGGAATTAGCATCAGTTGATGGTTGCCTCGGGTTGAGTCTGTCGAGGGTACGATTTGTGAGCTTGAATGCAGGAAAGCTGCGAAATTCCAATTCCAAAGACTCGATGGAAGGCATCTTCTGGAGGAAATTTAACAGCACAATCTCTTCACGTATACATTCCTGCTTGATGACTAGGCTCATCAATTGGAAACCGGATCGTCGAGCCAGCTCAGCTAGACTTTCAAGCGAGTCATATTGAGAAGGACTGCGTTGCAAATTGATCTTGAGTTCCTTGAGAAGCGGGAGTTTAAAGTGGTAAAATAATGATCCGATCGTCGCATTTGCGCCTTCCATGGACAAACAGGTCAAATTGGGCAGGATGTACGGCGGATCGCTTGCACTGAGGGGTAAGTGACGGCTTGTAACATTGAGTTCAAGGTTGTCAACCGATGACGCTGACGCCAGGTCTAAGACTGTTAAACAGCCTGCTAGGTCAGACGTTGCGGATAGACGGGTAAGAAAATTCCAGTTAATATCCAAATGAGAAAAATGCTGGCCATGGACGGTAAGACTTTGCAGTCGGGGTGGTTGATTGAGTTTCCATGAGTTCTTCATATTTCCAACAACGGTGAGACTGGTCAATAACGGAAATTGAGCATCTTCATCCGTCAACGCAATGGGAAAATTGTTGGATCGGAATCGGTAAGAGAATGACCTCCATCGACGAGATACTCCAAGGAGAAAATGGAAGAGCTCTAGTGGTGGCTCCCATTTAGGCGAATAATGGGTGACGGCGAAACAAAGATCCAACGGGCATTTTGCAGTCCTCGCGATCCAGGCCCGAAGTAGAAATTCTTGTGTCTCATATCGACCTTTCACAAATTTGAGTGAAATAGTTGTCCATAAGCGAGGAGTCGACCATGCAATTCTCCTCCATGCCCGACAGACGCGTCCAAGAATAAATTGAACCGGGAGATGAAACCAGTCCCGTTGAAGCGAATCGGGGGCGGTACACACAAGAGAAAAGATCTCCGATAAGACATCGAGTGGAAGAGAAGTCATAATGGTGGTCGTGCTGTTCAGTTGTTCGTATAGCTCGTAGCGCTTCTCCTGAAGAGCTTTCAGCGCGTTTTCGGTGGAAAGGATCTCTAGTTCTTGTGCTTTTAACTGATCCTCTACTGCCCGCCTTTTCCAGCATGGTGCCGAGGTAGGATCGTTACTACCGGAGCCCAAATGGTTGGAGACGGGTGTTGCCTCTTCGGCCATCGAATTCTTGTCCAGATGCTAACAACAGTAGAACGAGGATAGGCGCAAGTTGGACAAAGTGCTTAAGACCTACGAGTAGAAAGAACGCTGATTAGAAATTGACGCGATAATTTGCGGAGGAAACCCGGAAGCTCTAGAACATACCTCGTTATTAAGTAGATTGGACTCGGACGGTCCACCGTGTGCGTTTTAAGTGATCGAAGTGTAAAACAGCCACTGTTACAAAGGGTAGTAAAGGAATCCAACCTATGCAAACACGCGTCAGATACGTGTTAAAGAAAAGAAGAATCCGCGACTCGCATCGAGGTTGGGATGAGAGTTTGCCTGAGTTTGCAGAACAAAATGCAGCGCACCGAATTTGCAAAATTTAGTCGGAGATACAATTTGAATTTTGGGTAAATTTGATGACGAACGAACTCGTCCCAAGTCAACATATACAAGGCAATAGATTCAAGTAAGGAAGCCGGGCAAAGTTTAATGGAGCTAGCAAGCGGACAAAACTGGGTCAGTATCCAAAATAAAACGAAGAGGAATTGTTGCGGGCAGTAGTTCATAACTAATCAGTCAGTACTGGTGTCGAATGTAGAGTGCAATAGGTGAAGTCGTCAAAGCAAGGTCATATCTACAGACATGGCGCAGAGGTTAGGCGTCGTCTTCGGCCCATTCAAGTTTAAAGGTAACACCCATTGAAAATGATACGGAAAGTAACGACGTTATTGCCATATAAAATTGTTGCAAGTCGTTCGGATTTCTGTTCTGATGCCACGAAATATTTCGGTAAGTAACATCAATATGAAACTCGCTCGCGTTGTTGGCATTGTTTGACGAAATGCGGCCCTCTTTAACCGCTTGAATCCGTTTGCGTATCAAGTTTTCGAAACAATCCACGCTGAAGCTGATGTTTCCTTTGTATTTGAAAGTCGTTACGCTTGGAAGAAATGCGATCTCGTTCTGGTTGTTGTGTTGGAACACGGGTTGGAGTAAAGAGATAGAACGATTAGAGAGCGAGAAGCCGGATAAATCGGAACAGTCTAGCTCGAGACGCTCGATGGAAGGTATCGCGGCGAACACCTGCAAGATTCGATCTTCGTCCCGGACGGTGGCTTGTCTGAGTGTGAGATCGGTCAAGGGGAAGGTGGATCGTTGTGCCAATTCGGTAACAACCGAATTCCAGGCGTAATTCAAGCCGTCGTCATACAAATCGATGTCGAGTTCCTTCAATGCGGGGAGGGTCATCTGACGTAGCAATAATCCGACCAATCTTGCCCCACCTTCTATCACCAGAGAGGTCAGATGTTGTGGATGGTATCGGAGCCTGTCAATGCGACTGGGATGAAGATGCCCATGAGACGAGAGAACAGAAAGAGTGAGTTTCTGAAGAGAATGCGGAAGGGTTAAGAGGTGAACGCAGCCTGGCAATTCGAACATGGCAGATAGGTGCGTTAGAGTGCTCCAATTGATGTTTACGGAGAATGACCTCCGGTGGCCACGAACATTAAGGTGCCGTAGCTGAGGCGTAGAGTTGAAGTTCCAGACCTGTTTGTCGTCCCAAGCCCTTTCCTCACCCCCATGCACCTGGAGGGTTTCGACCAATGGAAACGTAACGTTTTTTGACTGATTTAATGCCAACGGAAAGCTAATGGAGGGGAAGTCATAGATGAATGATTTCCATTGATGACAGGTCTTGAGCAACATGCGGAAAATCTCCCTAGGTGGCTCCCATTGGACTTGGGTGGAATACGAAACAGAAAGATATATTTGCAGTGGGCAGTTGGCGGCTCGTTCTACCCATTCGCGAAGGAGACGCTCTTGTGTTGCGTACCGGCCTTGAGAGAAGACGATGTAAATGGTGGTCCACAGCTTTGGGGTCGACCATGCAATTTCTCTCCATGCGCGGCAGACAGCTCCAATCTGGAACTGCTCCGGAAGCGCCCCATAGTCGAAACTGGCCTTGGGTTTTTCGCAGACAACCGCAAATATTTCGGTGAGGACGTCGAGAGGAAGAGTAGACATGATGAGCGACGTGCTGTTCAGGAGTTCGTTGAGTCCAAAACGGGTGGCCCGAAGATGCTGAATCTCCTTCTCTGCAGCTGCCAGCCTCAGGTCGCATGCTGCGATCTTGTCTTCCACGGCTTTCCGTTTCCAGACCGAAGTGTTTTCGAAGTGCGCAAAATCGGAGAAGGGTGGGGTTTGGGGCTCATCGTGAACCATCGTTTTCGCAAAAAGTTGCTTGGGCAGACGCGACTCGGCAATCGCTGATCACAGACTGTTAATGAAGGAAGAATGGTCAGGTCGGCTTCAAAATGAATGGAAATACATTACAGGATTCAATAGCAACCTAAAAACCACCTATGTCGCGTGAATTCTCGTGGTATCGCGTCGAGGCGAGATAGCAGTGAAGAAAGATGAAAGTGGTCAGAAGCGGAGTCTAAACTCCAATTCTGTTCTCTCGTGATCCCACAAGCCACTACCATAGTTTAACCACGATTTCCTCAAGAGTTGCTTGTTACTTTCAGAAGAGCTTGCAGAGAATGCATGATTTCCAACTAGAGCTCGGAGGCATCATGATCCTCTGCATTGTGATCTTGCCTCTCGTTTTGTGCCAACGTGCCAGTGCTCGAACGGCCTCTTCTGCGAATTGTCTCTTTTCTTAGTGAACAGGAAACATTTTCTCAGCGCGCATTGGAATGAATATATCAGATCTTTCTATCAGCGGTGTCGCTAGATACACAAAATCAGTAACGGGACCGCGCCTTTCCACTGGCAAGTGATCAAGTTGCTTTTTGGCTTGCTTTCATAGTTCGTGATTTTCTCAAATCATTCCAATCGATGAAGATATATTCCCCGCAGTCTGGAGGCCTTTCTACTCGAGTACGGGTCATGGTGAGAGAAGACGCCCGATCCGCTGCTTACTGTCTGCTGCAAGGGTATTTGACATGTACTGTTCGTTCGCGTTATGTACCTATTAATTTTTTCTTTCTTCGGTATCAGCCATATATCTTGAAAAGTCTTCGACTTCAGTCACCTACAGCTCGGGCCCCTTGTTTGAAAGTCATCAGGTGCTAGAATCAGACACCCAGCACGCGTGCTAGAAGCTGGAGTCGCTAGGGAAGCTAACTCTAGTGATTCTGTCGACGAGCAATTTTCCTGATGTATGCTCATGTTATCCAGATTTTCTCCTGGGATCTGCAATACAACTTCCCAGAACCGTGTACTCTGCGAGCCTCCACTTGGCTCAATCTGGCAAATTCCTCGTCTAAGTTGAACTTCAGAGAGACACCAAAGGGCTTTCAGATTCTTTCTGTATTTTTGTCAACCTTCTCGACAGGAATGGGCTTTCTTCAAGTCCAAATTGGCTCAGCTTTTTCATTACAATCAATTCAAGTCCCAGGTCGACAATAGCCTTAGGGAGCCATGTGTCAACATGTCACGTGCTGGATGTTGATGGGCGCTACCTTGGCCAAAATAAGCGCCTGTCGTCATTTCGGAATTTTACCAACGCTGGCAGGCACAACTCATATCAAAAGCTACCTACAGATTTAAAATACACACTTATACGGCATGGTTCCCTTCAAACCCTGAACTAACAAAGTATCAAGACCGCTTGGTAAGCCCCCTCTCCCGATGAATCTCAAGTTTATTTACAAAATTTTACGAATGAATGTGCACGAAGAAGTAATAAAATTTATGGAGAGAGTCCAAGTTGAAGTTGAAATATAGAATGAAACATGAACAGCGACATATTGTTGGATGTTTGAGTTCATTTTCCCCACCATCCTCAAGCATGCGGTCTCATACAGTGCGTCAACCCACGCAGCCGGGAGGGAAAGGGAAAACACAACCGCAGAAGCCACCTGTGGATATACAAAGAGGATAGCAGTTGTCAATCAACGGTGACGCTGAATGGACAGCTAATGGACTCCATACAGTTGATTTCCGTCGAGTCCTCTACGTCCCATGTCAGCAATAAGAAAGTTGGATAAACTCGACGCTTACCACTTGGAACTGGATTCGCTAGGGCCTGAGAGGAGACAAGTACGATAGCTGCAACAATTTGAAGGGAAAGAGAAATGGCTGGTAACTTCATGGTTGGTATGATTCGGATTCGTACTCCCTGCTACAGTGGGCTTTGTTGGGGGACACAAACCTCTCTAGCCATGCGATTTATATTGCTCATTCTCGGCATCGGCATTGAAATATATCGGGACAACCTTGCGCCCACATTTTCATGAAGGGAAGTGAAAAAAATCCGATACACATGGATCTTCTCGTTTCTATCAGAGTAGTCTGATCGCAGCGCCCGTCAAACCCAAGAAGTGAGCTACTGTAATTGGAGCGCTAGTATTTTAAAATGAGTGGAGTGCTCAGCCTGAATTTTGAAAGTCGTGATTATCGATTCGCTGGGTTTGATCTGTTCCCTACACCCAGCTTCTGTTCGGAAACCATCGGGGGCCGAGTGAGTATTTGGTCAGGTTATTTATTACGGATGCGATATGAATCTGTATGAAATGGTACAGGTAAACGTTTTTTTGTGAAGTCCACGTATCCGGCATCACTGGAACACAAATATTAGTATGACTGCTCAATTCTTGTCTACAAGTTGACAACGACTCAATTTTTATGACTTGCTTGCACAAACTCCGAATTAGATGAACCTGAAGCAGCCGGGGCTTTCTCCACAAAAAATGCGAAGGAAATTCCCTTTTTGGGGTAAACCAATACCTTATTTAGGAGGAGGCTAGGGCCTCAATTAATAAAATCATACTGAATCGTTCATGAGTACTTGGGTCCCTGGGCACTATTTCTTGTAATTTGTAGCAAGTCTTCTGTGTGGGACAGAGAAGGAAACCAGCAATATTGCTGTTGGTTAGGTGGATATTTTATGGTGTAATTGTTGGCAACAGAATTAATGGAACTTGTCAAGGGGAAATTCGATCCCTCTGGTGGAGTGCTGTTACTGTACAGTGCACGTATTCTAGCATAAGAAAGGTGGACGGCAACCACAGCTACCTGTGTATTTACGAAGAGAAACGTAACCGTTAGTTAACCTCAGGGATGGATGGTCAGCAAATGGAACCCATACAGTTTATATCTGTGGATTTGTCTGGGTCGTGTATTGGCATTTGGTACAGCGACAAAAGAAGAATAAACTTACCAATCGGAACGGGATTTGCGAGAGCCTGTGAGGCAACAAGTGCGACGGCAACGACAACCTGAAGTGAAAAAGATATGGTTGGGAGCTTCATGGCCGCTTTGGTTCTAATCGTTCGTAGTACTTCTTGGGGCGGTGAATAATATGGCTCCGTTGGAAGAATACAGTACTCAAGCCACATACTTTATAACGTTTAGAGTACTCTTGGCCTTGGATCTATGGGGACAATCTGGCGTCCGACATTCACGAATAGAAGCAGAGAAGGTTTAGGTCCACATGGACTTTCTCGTTTCCATCAGAGTGGTCTGACCATGGTGTTCCAGTAAACTTGAAGAAGGAGATTACTTCGATGAAATTTCTAGAACGATGGTTAGGATCTCCGGGTGACAGTGGGCGTCAAAGTCCCTTCCTTTAGTCGCCGACATTACACCTTTCAAATAATTTTCACTTGGTCAATATGTGTCCTTTGGTAAGCTGCATATATTTCAACCTACCCGTATAGCCGCCAGAGACACACAGCATACTTTAAATTAGCTAATGACGAGCATAAAATGATAAGAATTACAGAATCTTCAACTGGGGATTCAGTTTGTGAACCGATTTATCCGGAATCACCCTGAATGTTTCAATTGGTCAGGCCATTGCGCTAGGGATAGAATAAGTATGAGGCAGTGAGAGATAGATTGAATTATTTTAAGGGCAGCTTACTTCGGCTACGGGCTGCTGTGACCCGAGGTATGAAGAGGGATTACAGCCATCACTGCGTTTTGGTACTTATTTTGGGCAGATAGACTGGAGTATCCGATAGGCCAAACTCCTGGCTTCCGACCAACGTGGTATGCGAACGAGAGGGCGAATGAAAGACGAAAGACCAGGGCAAAGGCTTGCAAACTAATATACCAAATATAGAAGTGTGGCGCATCTTAGGTGCGATGAGTACGGGTCGTCGTACTGTGGTGCTCATCACCGACGCATCTTTCCCCACAAAAATTGGGCGTCGTTCCTATGCAAAGACCTGGAACCCCCTTTATCTTACGTGCAACATGAGATCAACAAAGAAGAAGTCCAGGAGTATTTATTGTTGGTCTGCGTTTGTATGACGCTTTTGGAAAAGAAACGGTCATCCAGATTTAATCGTTACAACAGGTCTCACAAAATTTGGGCACGGACACCTGACTCCACCGAATTTCCCGACAGCAAATACTTCGCGATATCTTTATTGACAATAGAATCCTGTACATAATGGGCCGATTTGGTTTATCTAGCTTGTATACACTAATTTACAGCTTTTGTATACCTGTCCGAAATCTGTGAGTAAACTGTGCACTGTCATCGTAACTCATTTGACCTCGACGCTGATTTCCAGCGACTTGGACCTCAGAATCCTCGGGAAAGTGCGTTTCAGACGAGCCACCGTTTCGGTAATATAAAATTCTTCAGGGGGATTGGCCGGCTTTGTGATGAAGTCGATACTGAAGAAAAATGATACCGTTTTAACTGAGGAATATTTAGATCCACTTAGTAAAGCGTCCAGTCTGCGCCAGTGGGGACTAGGGCTACCAGCCGGTGACAAAAGCCCGCCTCGAGGGTAAATGGTAGTTTTGGACGATTTAACTGTGAAAACGATGGAGAAGAGATTTTTACTGGCCGATGGACTGTCGAGAAGCCGAAATATGTTTTGAATACCCATTTCAAAGGCTCCCAACTCGGCCTCTACTTCTAGCCATCTTTGTCGCGGGAAGGACCTGAGGTTTAAGGCTTTTGGCGGAACCGGAGCTCTGACTGGTAAAAGAATCTAGCCCGTGAGCAGGACGCAAACTGCTGGAAGTCAGAGGACGCTTACGGACGAAAATAATGTTTAAAAGTGTTATCGTGCGGGCTGCTCTGCTGAGAATACCCATGCAGTCGAAGAAGTCTGGCGAAGCCGTGATATGCGATCTGAGAGTCGACAGGGATGAGAGTGGAGATTCGACGGAACTGTGCTCGAAATATTTTATGGGATATGTGTGATCAGTCGTCAAAGATTCGAGCCGAGTCCGAGCCAGTGACTGGGGGATAGATGTAGTTTGCAGCGGCGCGTCAACCTGTTGGGCTTGAATAAAATTTTCAGACCTCCAGATGGACGATTTGAGGTGTAAGTGCTTAAGGTGCGGATTCAAAAAGACCGCCCGGGGTATATGGGAAAGACCAAGGAAATAGACGCGCGTTAGATGAGGCGAGCAAGCGGTATCTGCGAAGCATTCACGAAGGTCAGGGGATATTCCATCCCAGCGCAGACAGCCTTTTCCAGGTATTGAGATTACGAACAGGAAGTCGCAAATCCCGTAGCCGTCTCCAATCATGGCACGCAAGAAAGCCACAAGGCTGCTATCCACGCCTTGGTCCATTGGTCCAGTTGGCGGAACGTGATATACTGCAAAGGCGAGGGTTTCGATATCAAAATGAGGACGTCCCTGGTATATAAAATTGGAGCTCACCGATACCTATCATGACTTGTTTTATGTAGCGAGCGATGCCACCCACAGGAAGATCCGAATGAAGAACTTGCATCAGCTTCTGTACGCCTAGAGGTATACTTTTCTCCCTCCCGACTCCCTGGGTAAGGCCGACTGTGGCGAACAGATAGCGTCGGGCGCGATGGCAGAACGACCGCGAAACGAAAAGACAGGCTTGTAGTGCTAACCGACAGGATGTCCTCAAGGGCGAGCTGAGAATACGGTACTCTCTTTCAATATCGTCGACGAAGGCATCGAATAGCTCTTGAGGAAATTTTGGTCTGGTCAATGTTAGTTAACGACTGAAATAGGCATGACGTCCTTAAGCACAAATAGTCCAGAACAGGCCAATGTTAAGACTCCGATAGATTTGTCTTCCAGTTGCGGTTTGCGATCGCAATTGAAGAGCAAGCCCAAAGATTATTGGTCATGCCTATCTCATAACTTTCTTCCCTCTGAAGACAGCGCTTGATATTTCTTTCACCACCTTCACGAAGTCGAACGCGGCCTTGTCTCCGTTTTCTACTGCACGCCTTCTGTGAATCGAAATTTCGTCCCCATGATCAAATTTGAAATAATCTGTCACAGGGTTCCGCTTCATCATCGTTTGCTCTGTTTTGTCGAAGCAAACAATGTGCAAAGTTAGTTGGTTAGGTTCGTTTCAGAAAACTTTGACAAGGCAGTCCATTAAGTTAGCCATTGACATACGGCAAGGAGAAGGTAGGGGAGAGTATGACTCAAACGACAATAGTCCTGGACCATAGGAGTGACCGGTTAATGTTGTTTATTGCAACTGTACTCGTCTGCCGAAGCGGTGTCAATTACCCTCAATGTCGCTGTCCTTGCTCGTCCTTCGCTTTAGCTTCCATTCCCACTCGCGATCTATGGGGTTGACTTTCACAACAGAAAGTTCCGTCTAGAGTTGGGCCAGCATTTGGTCAATGGCTCTTGGACTCGGACAGTGTATCCTTTTTCTCAGTATATTCCTTCGCCCACTGGAATGGGAGAGCGAACGAAGATGACTTAGTTGGGAAAGACAGGGAACGAGGGGAAGCAGGACGTACGAGCATTGAAGGTATAGGTCTCGTGGGTTGTATTGTACGTTTCTGCGGAAAGACAAGGTGTAATCAGTATTGGGTTGTTGGATATTAGGATTCAGCAAAAGAGAGTGAGGGAATAGCACAGCGGAGGTGAGCAACACCGGGGAAGGGAATTGTTCAGATTTCCAGTTCGCACTGTCCATGCAGCGTTCAAGCCCGCTGATCAGCGTGCCGCCTCGGTTCTGAGCCATTAATCGAGTAGCCGGTCTTTGCTCCATACTTTTCCCCCATAACACCAAGAAGGCGAAGAGAACGAAGGAGGCCAGCAAACCCATACCCACCTCAAGGCTTGCACTGATGTTCCACACCCAATAAGAGATGGCAAGGATGCCAACGGAGGCTACGGCCGTGTTGGTTGCCCAGTTCGTAGGACGGGTCCACCAGCCACCTGTAGAGATCCAAAATAGTGGCCTTCAGTGAGCTTTTCGCGAACAGGGAAGAAGGTGTGGATGAACCACGCACCAGCTGGCGACCAGACGTATTTGGGATATGGATAATGCGAACCTCCGCCCTGTAATAGATGGTTAGGTTGGTTGAGACATGTTGCATACAGGATGAGACTGACCATTGTCGTTGTATTGAAGGTCGTTGTGATGAACAGCGTCGACGGGTTTGGGGTTAGATATTAGGTAAATAAAGTATTTCTCTTGCTAAGTCGACAAAACATGTGACAAACCCTCATTGCCGGTCTTCCACTAACACGCTCACCTCGACAACGTCCTAGACATTTCTTCTCTTTTTCTCTCTTCCATCTTGTCTATACTTATAAGCCGTGTTGCTGGACCGATTATCAGCGATATCAGGGCTTTATTTGGCCTAAAATTCATCTTTGCTTCTACAGCAACTCTAGTCCTGACGGCATTGGAATCTGGAGGAGATTGCATCTTTTTATCTCTGCTTGAACGCAAACGGGAGCGATGGCAGAGGCTCCTGCAAAACAGTCCGTGTTTAGAAGCTTCACTAATGGCGTCGTCAAAACTACCTGTGTCATCGGCGGGCTGTATGTTGTACGCGGCTACATGCGCAATCGGTTGGAGGAAGTGAGGGAGAAGTTGGAGACAGAGGAGAGGGCTAAAGACATGTGAGTTGGCCATTGTTTCCTAGCTTTTCTCGACTAACCTCCTTTGCAACCCAGCCTCAGAACACGCTTCCTCCAGACACACGAAAATACATCTTACACGATTCTAGCACTCATGCCCACGCTCTCGGCACAGGTCCTGTCCACTATGGACGTCGACTCCTTGACACGAGAGCTGCAGGCGCGTTCGGCTGCGCGGAATTCTAGGCATCTAGAAAATGCGAGAGTGGCTCAATCTCAAATTGGATATGTGAACGCGAACATTAACCCCGCTAACGCTTCAAGGCCTCCATCAAGCCTGTCTTCAAGCATTGACTTACTATCTACTTCTATTTCGGGTGCACCGACGACCGGTTCTGGATTCTCATCTTTTGCTTCAGCATCAACATCCTCTTATCCACCAAACCCGTACCCTGCCCCTGCAGTTTTTCATCCAAATCCAACCGGACACGAACACGATGCAGACAGCCGCTCGGATCTCGATTCCATATCCCACTCTTCTGAGGCAGATGACGCGCACTCACCTGCCACAGGTGTCTCTTCGTCGTTCATCTCCGACGCGGGGTCCGTGACGCGTAGTTGGATTGTCGACTCCGAAGGACCTTCCGCTACTAGTGCAAGTGTGAGTGCTAGTGGTGTTAGTAGAGCACAGGAACGATCGAGGTCGCCCGCAGTGTCCGCCGTGTCTTCTATGGATCATTCAGAGAGCAGCAGTGTAGACGCGGACGGTGTGCACAGGATGGTATGTTCGTTCACGTTTCCAGTTTATAATAATCCCTGATTCACGACCTGTAGTCAGAGAGTGTAGTAAGCATAAACACTACAACGACCAACACCTCCGCTGAAGGGTCGGAAATCAACCCCACCGATACACGGACGAAAGCGGAGCTGTGGAACGAGGTGAAAATGCTCAGTACGGTTACTCCACCTTCCCGTTCCACCTAGTCCCAATTAACTTACCTAACCTTCCAGCGTTCACCCGTACCCTCACAACTGTTTATGCCAGCACCCTCCTCTGCCTCCTCACCACCCTCCAACTGACGCTCCTTGCCCGGGGGAAATACATCGCCGCAATCCTCGCCCAGGAAAAAGAAGAGCGCCGCCAGGAGAGGCTGGAAGCGCGCACTGGGCTCGCGAACGTGGGTCTGGAGATTGGAGGCATGCTCATGCGGACTGCCGCGCAGAGTCTGGGTTTTGGAGGGAACAAGGAACAGGATGGTGGGTTGGGTCAGTTGGAGAGGCTGTTGGCTGCCCTTGAGGACGACGAAGATGATGATGAGTTTGCGGACGAGGAGTTTGGGGGGAAGCATGTATTGGCGGGCGACCAGGACGAGGCGGACCATGAAGAGGGTTGGGGGTTGGGTTGGGGCCCAGCTGCTGGGCAAGAGAAAAGAGCGAGCCGCCCGCCTAGGCACGGCAAAGGCAAAGCACCAGCCCAACGTCACAGTCAAACACATGGACCTACGGCTGTACATGGAAACATGAGCTCCAGCGCGAAAGGAAAAGGCAAATCGAAAGCCGCACCATGGCCTGGCCCGGTCAGCGAGGAGGCCGAGAGCAAGTACCTGACGATGAGCTGGTGGCTACTGCATGTTGGGTGGAAGGATGTCGGAGAGCGGGTGCGGAGAGGTGTCGAAGAGGTGTTTGATGGGTGGGTATTATTTTGTTCGATTTTTCAGTAACGTCCGTGCTGCTTGTTAACTCTCTCGTATGCTTAGGGTATCACTAAAGACGAAGCTTGCAGCTGTCGACCTGCACCGCCTCGTAGGCGATGTGCGTCGACGGGTCGAGCATGAGATCACGTTTGAGGGGAATGAGAAGCGGACAAAGTAAGTATCGTCCCTTGTCGTCAAATTTGCTCTCATTCCCATCCACCTTCTCGTCATGCTTAGCTTCCTCTCTTCGTTACTCCCTCCGACGCCCGAGACGATCCATCATGTGCTCACCCAAGGCGGATACACGCCTGCCGCCGCCACTGGAATGAGTTCCTTGTACCCTGACCCGCTTGGTCAATTCCTCGACTTGGGTGTAGGTCTGGATGCGGAGACACACTCCGAATCCCAATCCCAATCTCAATTCCACTCCCAGCAGTCCCAGAGACAACATCCACAACACGAACGGATGCCCTCGGCCTCATCAACCTCTCTAGAATCGTCGCAGCTCTCGTACAACTTTGTTAACTCTCCTGCACTTGCCGTCTCAACTATACATCCTCCACTTACACAACCACCCACACAACAGCAGCACCAACATACCCAGGCACAGAACCAAGCCTACCTCTCCGTGCCGCCACCTCAACCTCCATCCCCCGAGCTGCTCGACGCCCCCTTCCTCGCACTTCTCGACGAGACCCGCGCGATACTTTCTTCAGCGGACTTTGCAGTCGTGCTCGAGGCGTGTCTGGATCGCGCGACCGGGGTGCTGTTCGACGGGCTCGAAGCGAACGTGTTCAGCCGCCAGGGCACCGGCTCTGGCACTGGAGAAGACGAGCGCATACGGCTGGCGGGGCTGTTGCCTGGTTTGGCGAGGTGGAGCCAGTTGGCGCTGGATGGCCTGCCTAATGAGCTTGTTGATGTGGGTTTTCGTTCCTTTTTTTCTTGTCGTTTGGCTGTCTGACTGAGTCATGGTTTTCTCTTTTTTCTTTGGTTTTGCAGATTTTACTCAGCATGCGGGAGGTCTCTTGTCTTTCAGCAATTGCGTTTGCCCGATTTGAGGAGCGGTTTTCTCCATAACCTGGGCAAAGTTGGAGTCGGCTTTGGCATCGATCCGCGTGCCTTCATTATCGTGGGGTACTACTAATGAATGCCCGTTTTAGGCGTTGTTCCTCAGAAAAAAACTGTTTTTTTTTGTGGTAGACAATTGGAATTGATTTGCTGCATATTATCGTTACGCTCTTCCATGTCCAGTCACGACCAGTCACGCGAAGTCCTTGGCGGAGTCTATTGTACCTGATTTTATTCCAGAGTTGCCTTCGTACTTGCATCAAGGATGGTTCAAGCAGGGCTCCCTCAAGAATTGCTTGATATGTTCGTCGATGAGCTCCAAGCTGGCAAGGAAAGTAAACGTCTTGACTCGAGCTCGAAGACGTCCTTTCGATTGGCACTGCGAACTTGTCTCCTTGTTTCACGGTCTGTCTGTCATCGTGCCAGACGCCACATTTTCTCCACGATTATTCTTGTGCACTCTAGCTGGAAAAGTCTGCATCCGTATGTCCCGAAGTTGCTGGAGATACTCCATTCCGAGCTTCCTATTGGTGGGGTCGCTCATTACATAAAAAAAGTGGTAGTTTGCCTGGGTGAGTTTCATCTTAGTCGACATTGCTCAGTTTGCTCAGATTTGACCACATTGCTGTTGTACTGACTTGTAGCCGAAGGAATATGGTCGAGGGGCTGATCGATGAAAGCGTTGACAAGGGTTTAGTCGCCATTTTAGGCTCCGGAATAGGGGGTAACGAGGGAATCCGCGAGATCTCGTTCACGGTTCTTTGTCCAGGAGGTAACCTACATTGGGGCCAGATGTCCGTTGATCTGCGGGAGTGTCTCGTCGACAACATCCGGTTATCCCATCTAACAAATGTCCAGTTCTTCAACGTTTGTGATATACCTCGTATGGTGTTCGTAAATACTGGTCTCAAGCATTTACAACTCAAGTCGAGTGGTTGGAAGGCTTCACAAGACTTTATTCAAGCTCAAGACAAAGCTAATACGCCTGTGCAAGCACATTCCACATCAGGGTTGGCACCCGTGTACCCTCGACTCGAATCCTTCAGAACCGACCATTCATATCCAATCGAATATTTTGAGGATAATACCCCTGGGTCGTACTCCGTGTCGCCATTCTCGTGTCTGTCGACTCTCTCATCGACTATTAAAACCCCGCAAGACTTCACGGATTGCATGAAGATTCTCAACAGAACTGCCGGCACAATCGAAAACCTCCACATTCACTTTTTTTGTCAGTAAGAATTCTAAGCTGGTTGAACGCTCTTTCGTTGAATAGGTTCTTTCTCTAGACCAAATCGAAGCTCCGCCAAAACCTTTGGACTTCAAGCTCTTCCCTCGATTATACCTCCTGGAAATACTCTATTGGAGTCACGCTACGATAGGACGATTTGAGGATGGCATTCACAACATATTGCGTCTTCTCGATTGTCCTTCGACCAGCAATACACTCTCCTCTATCCATTTCACGATTAATCTATCTGGGGCTTCTACTTATCCTCTGGATGGGCTATTCCCTTCCGTCGCTTCCCCTGCTACTGAGTGGCTTGCATTGGATAATCTTCTAAGTGAACCGAAATACTCCTCGGTGCAGACTATATCATTCCGCTTCCATATCGAGTTTTCTGCAAAGCCGGTGACCCCCAGCGAAGATACTTATATCATTGAAGCCGTTGATTGCGTCAAGCGGGTTTTCTCACTGACTTCGAAGTTAGGATTGCTAAAGATTGCAGTTGAGATAGCGTGATTGTATTTAGACCTGACACAGCACACATACTGTACAGTCAACTGCATTTCAATTTATATCCGAGTCTGGTAATTCCGAGTCCTACCCCTCAAGTCGCACATCGCAAATTCCAGATGCCTGCAGATTTTCTCGTTCATTCTTCTTTTTCCCCACAAGTATCTTGAGGACGACGCCAACATACCTGGTCACGCACGGTTCAAGGCAAAAAAAGAGGAATGCAGAGGAATGCGGTCGGAGTCCAAACATGTTATTGCACACGATACGACGTTGCTGATTCCTCTGTTAAGCAAACTGTATCTAATTTCGCCATTCAAGCATGGTCCAACCGGAACTCCCTGAAGAGTTGCTGGACCTGTTCATTGATGAACTCCAAGGCGACATGAAACACGGTACTCCCGATCAGAGCTCGAAGGTATCCTCTCAGTCGGCATTGCAATCCTGCCTCCTGGTTTCACGCTCATTCTGCCACCGTGCCCGACGCCATCTCTTCTCCTCGATTATCCTGGCACACACTACCAGGAAAACTCTGCCACAGAATATGTTTAAGTTAATGCAAATTTTGCACTCTAAACTCCCTATTGGTGGTGTCGCTCGCTACATAAAAAAAGTAACAATTTGTCTTGGTGAGTTCCATCCTTCCAAATGGGCGTCGTTTAGGCCAGAACTATTGCGTTTTGGATTTAAACTTAAACATCTTGTTATCTAGCCCTTGGGCTCCCACCGACTGGCCCAGTCGACGAAAGCGTCGACAGCAGTCTGGTGAACTTTTTGCGCAGCATGATTGGAGATGACTACGGAATTCGCGACCTGACATTGATAATTGTTCGGCGAGGAGGTCAGAGGTGGCTGGAGTGGGACAGAATGTCCCTTAATTTGCAAAAGTCCTTGACAGATACCGTCCAATCGGCCCACCTCACAAATGCGCATTTCCTCCACATTTCCTGCATACCTCGGTCAGTATTTGCCAACTCTCACCTCAAGCATTTGCAGTTGAAGGGGGGTGGTTGGAAGCCCTCACAACGATTTGTACAAGCCCAACACAGTAGGATTATTCTCCCACCCACTCCCAATTTGGCACCCCAACTTCAGTCCTTTAGAACCGACCATTCCTACCCCATAAAATATTTTGAACCGGAGTTGGACTCCAACGTGTCACTTCCCGAGTCGCCGTTCTCACATCTATCGACTCTAGTATCTTCTGTCCTCGCCCCGCAAGACTTCCTCGACTGTACGAAGATTCTTGATAGGGCTGCGCGTACATTAAAAGACCTGCATCTCACATTCTCCCGTGAGACTTCCTATTAGCTCCCTCTGCGTTTACTCTTAGCTGACACATTAATGGGACTCGTTTACTAGTTCAGATTTATGAACCACCAAAATCGCTGGACTTCGAGCTTTTTCCAAAATTACACGATCTAGAAATTTTATACCTAGGTGGTGCTCTCTTTGGACGGTTCGAAGACGGTATTCGCCATATATTTCGCCTTCTCGACTGTCCGTCAACTAGCAACAAGCTCTCCTCCATTCGCATCATAGTAAAGATGTCTGGGGTTTATGATTATCCCCGAGATGGGCCCTTCTCTCCTACAGGTAGCACAACCCCTACCGACTGGCAGGCACTGGATAGTCTGTTAAGCGGACCTAAGTATGCCTCAATTCAAACCCTATTATTTCTCTTCCGTGTCGAGTTTATTGACAAGCCAGTAATTCCCAATGACACATTTATCACTGAGGCTGTTGACCATTTCAAACGTGTTTTTCCGAATGCTGTGAAGTCAAGGCCCTTGAAGATTATAGTCGAAGTAGGATGAATCTTGGTAGACTACTCTCGGGTTATAGAGTTCGCATCGGTGTGGTAGTATTTTTGCTGTATTTCACGGCAACAAAATGTACTCACCTCACTATTTTTAGTGAGCGCCTAATACAACAACGATTCAACTGATGGTACATTTGTCTTCCCTAGTTATTTCAGTGCTTCGGCACTTAGCCCAACAACAAATACATTGTCCAGGAGTTAGACTTGACAGAAAAACAATCTTGCAATACGACTTAGTAACGAAAGTCTCAAAAAATAAGCAATGTCCATCTATTTCGACCTTTATACGAGGATCAACTCTTTCAATTCTGCGGCACTGTCTTCAAAAAACTCTGTTGGGTTACTTGGCCAATCGTACTGCCGAAAAGAGCCAACCCGAACCCAGGTCTTCTCATCCACATCCTTTTTCGCAAGTACCAGTCCCATATTCATCCAGGTGTTGGGACCAGTGCCGTGCACAACCAAAAGTGCCCATAATTCTTGCTGCGGATCAGGAACAATGTCTGGTGTAAAAGATATACCGTTGTCGGCGCTGTTTCTTTTTGCGCCCTTCCCACCCCACCGCAACTTGTAATCCTCAACCTCAACATCCTGGTACTCGTTTTCGATGATTTCCCAGCGAACGGGCAGGAGCGGACCACGGACTCGGATATGGGCGTCTAAAAGCTGCCCGTTTGCTGCTGCTGGATGGGCAACGGCCTCAAGCAATTCGATCCTCCAGTCAAATGTATATCCAAAGTCTTGGATGCCTGGAGCGACCTGGATGTTCAGAGAAGCCCAGGACCAAGTAGGAGCTTGATAGCCTCCCACTGGTCGCTCTGCCGGCCGGCCATTAACGAACCAAAGAAGCTCTGGGAAAATATACTCTTTCCAAAGCCCCGCTACACTGTGTAATCCGGTTTTTGATTCCACAAGCTTCACGATTCCGGCAATGGCAACCAGCTTGTCAGTGCCATATGTCAGGCCGCAGGGGTTATACATCGATATAATTCTCGACCACCATGCCCAGAATGCCTGATAGCTGGAGTCCAATTCGCCGGTTAATGGGAGAGTGCACGCTTGGTGTATAGCGTACTTCGTACTGGGCTGCGCCGTTGTCATTGCGGGTCGATCATTTGCATTCTCGTTGGCACATTCCCAGTATAAACCGAATGTACCGTAATGTAGTGTTCGAGGGGAGAGCATCCGTTCTTGCACCACCCATGCGCGTTCGTGCAGAGGTTCGACTTGCGGCCCGTATCCAGTTCGATCTATCAACCTCCATTCCTTCTCCGGTTGAAGGTAGGCTACTCGATCCGCGCTTAATTGGAATTTGCAATGTTGAAAGCAGAGAGGATTGCGAATTTTGAAGCAGCCGCTGTCTCCGTCGGTAGCGCCTAACGCTGCGATGGTGCAACTTGAGCCTCGGTATATATCCCCCATGATTGCAGATTCTGTTACCCAGTGCTCTTTGGAGTCTTGGATGATGCAGAGCGAATCGATCCAAATATATTGACAGCCTAACTTACGAGTAATGAGGATGGCGTCTTGAAACGTTTTCGGCAAATTGGGTATGTGGATTTCGGAGAGTAGGGAGGAGAGACCTTTGGAAGTAAGTTGAAATATGTGGCTGCCTCCCCAACGGTGGCTGAGGGTTAGATACTGAGGGCGATCTGGGAGGTCTTTGGTGCGACAAAGGCGAGGGTTTTCAGGCTCGACATCGACAAGATATGTCGGAAATGCAGATTTGTTGGCTGATGCATGTGTAGTCCTCAGCTCCTCGCAGAGTTCGTGGCTGCGAAGGCACTGCTTAAGCCACCCGCGCGCTAGCTCAAAGCTGGCCTCTGAGCTTGTCGAAATACTCCAGGATGCTGGAACTGGGTGACCCGGAGCTTGAGAAACAACACCAAGGGTAACATTACGGAGTTTGTTTCCCTCTGAATCCTTTAACCATGCGTCCAGGAAAAATAGATACGACGCTACACCTTTCTGTGACGTGGTGGCGTAATTGAGTGTGATGGTGGGCCCAGTTGTCGGGGTTATATCGCGCTCAGAATGTGCAGGACAGAGTGACTGGGAGATGATGGAGCAGAAATGGCATCCTTTTAGCGCTGACGCTTGAAGGTCTTGAACTTGATAGTGGCCGATAAGGGAAAATTTGCGTTGTTTGCCTTGATCGGATTTTTGAAAGCAGATCTGAAGGGCGCTAATGATCCCGCGGCATCTGTCGCACACTACATTTGGTGTGGCTGAAGTGTTGTCTTGCAAACCTGACATTATAGGAGGTGGAATATCGCTCAGTTTTGTCAATGACGCGGAAGGAAGTAGATTATCACAAACCAAATTAACGGGGATTAGGAAGATTGAACCAGCACTATCTAATCTCATCGGATTGGGATTTAGAGAGCCCGAGCTCCCCAAGTCGATTCCAGACGAATAAAAAATGAAATTCTGATGCGGTGTACCAGATCAAGTCCGTGTTCCCAGGAAATGCTCAAGGACCTTGGAATCGCAGGAAGGACGGACAACAATATCGGGATTCGATCGGGCACTATTTGTCTTGGTAATCATCCCAGATGATCCTTTTGCGACTCGACGAGCCATGATAAGTAAGGATGGGCTGGGGCTTGTGAATGAAAGTCAGATAATTCAGGTTAATGGATGGGTATACCTGTCCGCCAGCTTAAGTGATCATCCATGGTCAACGGATCAAAACCCACTATTGGTGGAGGCTTGTCCGAAATGAGAAATAAAAGCCAAATTTAGGTTTGAAACTGGACCTCTTTTGTACAAAGCACGGCCGCCGACGGGCGCTGACATGGACGTGACATACGTGCAAGGACCTTTCGCATGTCATAATTGCCAGCCAGTGGTAAAAAAGCTATGCCAATATTTTTCATGGAATGATGGGTGCGAAAGGAGCCATAAGCCGACGAGACAACAGTGGTCGTCTGTAGAGAATCAAAAGTGTTAAATGGTCTGCTGTTAGCTGCCAAAATTCTTAGATTTGATCATACGTCTTCCAGCAAAATTTACCTGGTAAACCATTATCACATTCCTCTTTCCACATCTCAAGTTATGATACAACCGAGGCAGCGCCCACTGGAAGTTGTCCCAAATTAAGCCATCATCTTCAGCACATCCAATGATACTTTTGTTGCATTATATAACATTTCCATCAACCCTTGGTAGTCTCCGTCTCGGTTGGCTCTTATCTGCATAACAGTC
This sequence comes from Galerina marginata, assembly GCA_023014335.1. Taxonomy (NCBI): domain Eukaryota; kingdom Fungi; phylum Basidiomycota; class Agaricomycetes; order Agaricales; family Galerinaceae; genus Galerina; species Galerina marginata. The sequence continues at coordinate 1,642,500 of JAECYW010000009.1, read as the reverse complement.
AGCCATGGAAACCAGGAAGTAGGGACAATGAAACTTGCGTTGTTGAGGAGCGTAATGTATGCAGATTTGTAGAAAGCCGGGATGCAGAGAGGCGGGAGTCCATTCCTCAGTAGTGGTATCGACGCTAGAATTCTGGACAATCGTCCATTACCATCCTACGCACTCGAGCAAAAGTATAAGTGGAAGGTGATCAACCTGACGAAAATTTACCTCAAAGGGATGAATAGTGACTAAAACATGACTGATCCATGCGGCAGAGGCGAAAGGGTCAATATCAGGTTGTCGAACGAGTTCCTGAAAGCTTGTCAGTACATCTGTATGATTGATTTTAAAGTGACGCCTTTCCAGACTAACATTGAAACGTTTGCAGAATGTGTCGAGCTCTGCTTCTACGTCATCAGAAGGACAAAATTGTATCTTCACGCCTTGCTTGTGAAGAGTCGCGGTAACATTGACGCAGGAGGTTTGTCGAGTTACTCCTATGTTAAGGTAAGACAATCGGAAGCCAGAACCCGTGTCACTGTATAGGACCCGGCTCGTTTGCATGAGCTTTGCGTGAAAACGACACACTGATTCCACAGTGAGATTCGGAGGGTCAGACTTGAGGAAAGTAAACATTTCTTTCAGGGCCTATACATACAGAATTATCAGCAGTACCCAAGGAGGCAAAGACAGCAAAACATTTAAGACCTTATGTGTGTCTTGAAGGATAGATAGTGCATCGGCACGGTTTCGCACTGCACCGGCTATAGGACTGCTTCCGTCGACGAGCTCTGTTTGATTGTAGAAGCCAACTTCGACCAGTCTAGTTATAGCCTGCGACCGATGTAAGGTCAGCAGCACGCACTGTACAATGAACGAGAAACTGACAGATGGGTCGAACTGCATTGTTCCTTCAATATGGTTGGTCTCGAGACAGTGAAGGTTCAGGAATTTGGCCATAACATCCTCTGAAGGACCGATATTCTGCCATTGGTCGCGTATACCATTAATCTGAGTGCGTTGGAGTTTGCAGTAAGGGAACGTATCCTTCCCTGCTGTCGGTCGCCAACGTTGGCTTGGCGAAAAGCCCAGAGATGAATTGTTCCTGTAGTTGAACACTACAAGGAATCCTTATCCACGAGGTTAGATGGTAAAAGTAAGCAGCGGCTTACGCTGCCGCTTTGTCTCGGCTAGAATAGAAGACCGAGAAAGCGCAAGCCAAGAGGCGAGGTGCGGATCCTCTAACACAATTTGCAACTAAACAAATTGAGTAACACGCATCTTCCCTATGTATATTGGAAAAAGTGACCTCTTCATACAAACTTAGGGCAGTGACTTTGCTACCCATAGTCATTCGCATGTCCGCCACTCTCAGCAAGAGGTAGGGTAAGCGATGGTCCTTAAGAAGACGTTCCCATAACCTTGCAGATGCAGCGCATGCAAGACCGTCGGAGGAGTCAACCGTAAGTGAGGCCTGCAGTTGCGACGACAGGTTTGGCCCCAAAGCATCGACTGGCAACTCCTGAAAAGCTGTTCTTAGAAGCGCATGGTGAAGATGAAGACAAGAAGTGTACAGTGACGGAAGGGTGCTGAAGTTGAGGGCGGTCTTTGTTGAGATAAGAGGTAAGGTGAAGATTAGACTGCATCATGCATGGCGGCTTCATGCAAGCTTCATTCGGCCCATGTTGGAGAGCGGGGTGACGTCTCCGGGCCGAAGATTGTCCGAAACCCGATGCCGACGGTGGGCAGGACCCCCGAAAGCCCCCTAAGAGGTATGTATCGAATCCGGTTACAAATTGCCCGCCGCAGGCGAAGGTTTGTTCCTAGTCCGGGTACAAATGGCCAATTTTGGGACCGATGTATGTCCAAAAGTCCGGGTACAAACACCTCCACCACCGAAGGTATGTTTTAAAGTCCGGGTACAGGACGCGTCCTGGAGAACCGAAAATAAGGGTCCTAGGTACGCCTTTTGGCGCTGATATTGAGCCCAATTTTGCCTTTATTGAGCATAGTTGGGACGATTTGGCCGCTAGTTTGTTTCCAACGCGGCCTGCGGCGGAATTCGCGGCAAAAATAAAGTCGTGTTGAATTCCTCGATTTTTTTGGGCCTAAAACTCTTCAGCAATCGACTGGAAGAAACTACGGAGCCAAAATTACGCTTGCTCAGGTCGCCTCGAGCTCGAAGAGCTCGAAAAGAAAATTTTGAGGATTTTTGGGATTTTTGATGCCTTTTTAGAGCTTTGTATCGAAAGTCCGGGTACAAATGGCACTCGGAGGAGGTCTGTACGAAAGCCCGGGTACAAAATGCCTCGCAGAGCCGAAAAAAAGTCCGGATACAGGACCTCTGGGCGAAAACATACCTTCTAGGGGACTTTCGGGGGTCCTCGGTGGGCGTTGGCTTGGCGTAACGGCGCTGACATGAACTTGTCAATATTTTGGCGTCTGTATGGGACTCCAGTACTCTAGTTTCCATCGGTCAAAATACCCAGGATATCCGACTCTCCTCATGCTTGGACCCACGAAGTCTGTTTGTCTTTCAAACCAAAGTTATTGATTTGCCTCTGTAGTGATGAAAGCCTCTGAATCTGCACCTTCCCAGTGGACCATGCCGATTAACACCTCACCTTGCCATGGTGATAAAACCAGGATAATCGGCACCCATCCAGTCCCCCTCAATTAATGATGGTTTTTGCTGTATCCTATCTTTGCATCTGCCAACTGCCAACTGGTCAATTATGCCGGTACTTCTCATGGGATGATAGATGCGAGAAGAGACATAAACCAACGGGACAACAGTTGTCGTTCATCCGACCATCGAGGACCAACACCGAATGGCCTGCTGTCAACTGCCAAAATTTCAAGATATTTAGTGATAGAGTGGAACCAGCAATGCGTTACTCATCCTGACGACTCGAAGGCTCCGGCTGCCATTCCACCTCCCGTTAATTTCTTTAGGAATGGCACAACGATGGCTCATTTCTCTTTTCCTCTCTTCCACTTTGTTTGGTCTTTCGAATGCCTTAGCAAGCCTCACATCGAAAGGCTGCGCTGATTCAGCCGGCATGGACAAATGCGCGGCCAACGTCGCCGCTTCTCTAACGGACTGCGTAAACAAAGCAAACGGCGACAAAGAGATCATCCTCGGTTGTGGATGCGGACAGTACATCGACAACTACAACTGCTATGCGTCACATTGTTGGAACCGAGTCTACGAATGCGAATATCAGCAGTACATGACGGAGTACTTCAATCTATGCGATATCGCCAAATTTCCCGTTCCCTACTTTCCTCCGCCAAACAACGCCCCAGATTCCTGTTCATGCAATTTGGGAAACGTCCTCGTGGGGATTCTCTCCAGCTTCAATTATGTAGGTACATGTTCGAACAGCCAGCTGAACTTCAACGATCCAAGTCAAGGTGTGAAGGCAGAAGCGGCCTGTCAGTGCTGTTCGTTAAGTGGTGCCATTTCAAGGTATGCTCCATATTTACTCAAAAGGACACTGACTGAATGTTCTTCCTTGTAGCCTCTACAGTTTCTGCCCGACCACCGATCCTTCCCTGATCGGTCTAGCACAAATCAACACCTTCCAAACAACGCTCGGGCAGTCATATAGCAGTTGCTCTTCTTCACTTACGCAATTTAACTGCGCCAATCTTGGATACAATGCACAAGCTGTTGGAGGAACCTTCTTGGGCCCGGACGACCTCCCCGCTACTGGAACGGCAACACTTACGAACTTGCCTGGAAAAGTGACGGCTCCTGCCAGCGGCACGGTGTTCACATACACAAATAGTGCAGTCAACCTCATTTACACGATTTCGGCTGTAAACGCACCGGGCGGCGGTGGAGGGAGCAATGGGAATGGGGGCAGTGGTTCGGGGCTGGGAAGTTCCGCCGCAAAAGGGGTTGCTCTCAATCTTGGATTCATGGTGGTGGTGTCCATAATAAGCGGGGCTGCTCTACTGAGTTAGACATGAGGCAAAGTACCGTCTTTTAAATAATCAAACCCATCCACTTTTCTAAAGCAATTTATTGAAAGTAGATAGTGGCTGCCATAGAGCACAGTTAATGTTATTTCATAAATTATTTCTCTTTATCATATAGATTTCAATCGGTAAATTATGCTATCAGGTGTATATCAGAACTACCAGAACGAAACGACACTAGCGAGTACTCGAGTACGGAAACGCCAGGTTACGCCAATAATAGTTTACATCGTCGAAAAGCCGCACTCCAGTGGTTATAGAAAAAGTGATCGCTGCTGCAGGTCGTGGCAGGCTATATTTAGCCGGCGCTTAATTGCAACCGGCTACACATCCTCGTCTTGATTTGGTCTCGATGCAGGGAAGATATGAAGTGTTACATGTTACATGCCGAAGCGCTACAATCCGAGCTACGATTCACCAATCATCATTTCCTACAGCCGGCTGATCCCAGAAAATAATCACTATGTAACCTTGTTAAACTACTGTATCAGTGAGAAGACATTGAGGAAGGGTATATAAGACAATCATGCAGTACGTAGTGGTGGATCAAGTTGTAATCTATTCGTGAACTTGTATTGTGTCATAGTGTCATAAAAGTTTTGGGTTCGGTTGACGGTATAGGAGGCCTAGGTTGTTATGGGGTGGGAAATAGTGCAGGGGAGTCGGAGTCGGACGAGGGAGGATGGGGGAGATAGGAGAGGTGGAGTAGAAGATGATTTAATAAGAGGAGAATAGGAGGCAGAGGACAACATGACGATGAAAACCAAAGAATATAATGACACAAAGAATAAGTGCGAAGGTAAGATAAAGGCAAGGCAGTAGTGAATGGCAAGGTAAGGTAAGCGTAAGCGTGCAAGCCAGTGTAAGTATGAGTAGAACAGATACTGTAGCCGTGAGGATGAATGGTTGTAATTGTCAATCGAAGTGAAGAAACCGAGCGCGGACGTCTTCATGTTCTAAGAGGAGTGCAACGGAAGGGAAAGAGGGAAGGGACCGAGGAAAGCGATCGTTCGAATGCAAGCGCGAGGGCAATGAAAACGCAAATCCGAGAGCACCGACGAGCAAGCAACTCTCTGCTCAGCCGACTCTAACCAGCCCCGCCATAAATATAACCAAATGGTGCCCGACCCAACTGAACAACCTCCAGGACAAACCAAGCTGACGCGTACCCAGGAAAGACAGGCCATCAGGCGCCAACACAAACCTACACTCTCCCAGTGCCCAACTCCACCGCTCGCAGGATAACCTCCTCGATATCCCACCTCTCCCTCCTTCCAAGGCCATGCTTCAAATCCAACACATCCCCAATCTCGTCACACGCCCGCAGCACAACATCCACATCCTCCTTCGTATGGCTCGCGCTCACACAGAACCGCACCCTGCTCGTCACAAGCGGCGTCGCCGGATACGCCACGACCACGACCACAATCGGCGTCTGCCTCTGCTTCATGAGCCGGTGGAACATGTTCATCTTGCCAGGGTTGAATAGGAGCAGGGGCACGATCGGAGATGCGGGGTGGCCGTATGTGATGAACCCGAGTTTCTGCAGCCCTGAGTGGAGGTACCGCGCGTTGAACGCGAGGCGGCGCAGTCGTGTCTGGCCTTCCGTGCCGGAGGAGAGGGATGGAGGCAGGCTGAGCCAAGGCGGTAGAGAAGCGGAGGGCGCTGGACCTGGGTGTTGGTATGACTGCGCATCCTCGTCCTCACGTACGCCCATAATGCTCGCCATACTTGAGAGCACCTGAACCAGCACGGCTGGCGCCATCGTCTCTGCGTACGCCCCTGAGTGACCATCCACTCGCAGCCGGTCAATCAGTGCTTTAGACCCAGCGATGTAGCCTCCGGCTGCTCCGAACGATTTTGTGAAAGTGCCCATAAGCACGTCGATAGAGCGCGGGGGGACGGCGAAGTAGTCCGCAACGCCGCGCCCATGTGGCCCGAGTGCGCCGATGGAATGTGCTTCGTCGACGAAGAGGTAGAACTAGGGGGAGGTTAAAATGGAACGGGGAGAGGAAGAGAGACGAAGGCTTACTTTGTATTTTTTCTTCAGTTCTACAATTGCAGGCAGGTTGACCAACGTGCCCTCCATGCTGTAAAGTCCCTCGACAATCACGAGAATCTTCTTCCATGGTCTGTGGGTCTTTGGCTGGCCCTGGCTGATCACCTCCTTTAAAAGTCCCTCCAAACTACCCATGTCGTTATGTTTGAACATCCGGACATGCGCCCCGCTTATCCGTACCCCAAAGCGAATTGATGCATGGTTCAGCTCGTCAGAGATAACTAGACAGCCCTTCGACACAAGCGCAGGAATATAAGTCGAATTCGTTGCAAAACCCATGGAGCTGATGAGCGCGTCTTCCATGCCCACGAACTTTGCAACCAAGCCCTCCGTGACACTTTGCAAGTCGCTCGCTCCGCCCTCCAGTCGGCTGCCCAGGCTACTTATGCCGTATCGCTTGATGCTTTCAGCCACGGCATCCGCGCATCCGCCTCTCGCTTGAGCGAACCCGAGGTAGTTGTACGACGAGATGTTGAGTGCTCGTGTAAGCGTGCCTGTGAAGAGCTGGGTATGGTTGTAGTCGGGCGAGAGGCGGTCAAGGAGCAGAATCGTGCGACCTGCGACACCTGTGACGGGCTGTGAGAAGCATTCGTCCATGCGGGTCTTGAGGCGGCGGGTGTAGAACGAGTCGAAGTCAGAGTTGAGAGGCGCATAACCCTGTAAAGGCTAGTAGTTAGCAGAGATGAGTAGGATATGATAAAGAGCCTTACCCCTCGGGGCATTAAATGCTTATAGCTTGCTGGACTGAGTCGCTTGCCAACAAAGTCTCGGACATGGCCAAGGACAATGAGGATAAGGTAGCTGATATACGTCGACAGCAAAATATAATATGGTGGGTCTTGCTCCACATGCGCCTCCAAAGGCTGCCCAGCAGGGTGTTGCGACGTCGTTCGGTAGGCCTCCTCGGCGCAGTGCCCAAACTCGGTGTGCACAGTCGTGAACACCTGTTCGGACGTAGGCGGGCGTAGCGGAAGGAGCAACCCGTCTTGGTTGGATGATAATGCCAGGTCGGACTCGTGTTCGTGTAGAATGGTGTCCTCCGAGGACGATGTGATCGAGGAGGAGAGCGAGAGGGCAGGGGTGGACGTGGTGGACAAGCTGCGGGCACGCGCAGAGGCGTCTGCTTGGGACAGAGCCGACAAGTACGACGCTGCAGAGGCAGGCACTGGATTAGCTGACCGTTTCTTGAAGATAGAGCGGGGTTGGGTGGCTTTGGAGAGAGCCATGGGCGAGGGGAGAGGGGAGCTGAACGGCATCGCTGTTGGCGGCAGAAAAGACAGGTCCCGTAATTTTTGGTTGACAACGCGGTTCCCAAACTCGGGTCGTGGCGTGGGAACGTCGCTTGATATCACTCCTCTGGGGTCTCTCATATCCAAGACTCTCTCTCTCCCTTATCTCTGAATCATCGTCGTTTTTTCTGAGACAACGCCGCTGAGAATGATTCAAATTTATTGAAGTTTATACGTGTCTGACCTTGTGTCAACCGTTTTGCATCGAGAGCGACGATCAGCGGTCCTAGTCTTCCAAGTACAAAATGTCTCCCTAGGCCTGAGCTCCAGTGGCATAGGAATTTATGTAGAAGGCCATGGAGACAGCAATGAGCGACGGTAGAATTTAACGAGACGACCTCGAACTTACAACTAGGCTCCGCGTACAACCCGCGATCTTTTAATTTATCTCGATTCCCGAGGAACAACCATAGTGAGGTATTAGTACCCGATTATTGTGATCGAATATTAATTGGATAGCACGCATATCGCACTTGATGAAGTTGAGCCAAGCCTTTTTATTTTTTTGAATGATAGGTAGGCGCCGTGAATCAGATCTAGAACCTAGGAACGATGAGTTGGAAAAAAGTGAGGTAGGAAAGATCGCACCATAAACTTGGACTAGAGCTTATGTTCTCTATTATGGAAGAGGGTTGCGACCTTATTGATATAATACCAAACCCCGAAGGATTGCAGGAATATCTCAGTAAGAAAGATGAAAAAATACAAATGGCTCACAGGAGCTTAAGAAATAAATGAACGAAGGCGCATATATGAAGAGAAAAACCACCCACGCGTACGACGTCAATGGGTAGACCTATGAAATCTCCCCGTGTTCAAACTTGAAGGACGTCCTTCCTTATAATATGCGCCTCTTCCGTTTTAGGACAGGGCTTGAAAAATAGATCAGGGAGTCGCGGAGAAGCTCCCATGGAGGGCTCTTTGGGAGGGTTGGCGGTGGTTTGGGAAGAAAATGAAAATTAACACGTTTCCTGGTTTTATCAAGTATTGAGAGTGAGACATTGGGGTGCTGCGCAGGATTGGTGAACGCGTTAGGAGGGAGACGCGTCTACAGTCACGATCACGCGACCAGAAAATCGCGGTCGTCACGGATTCTTCGGTCCGATGACCGACTGAATTTGACAAACCTCATTCCTCGTCCTTTCATTGACCTTTTGATGGAAAACTAGCTTATTTCAACTGCAACTGGCCTCGATTTGCAAAGATCCACAAGCTTTTCTAAGGAGATTTCCTCTGAACTATTCCGGGGACCGTTTTTCATTTGATACGCCTGATAAACAAAACAGGTTGTGCATAGTCCTGGAAGTAGCATGCAAATATTTCTCTCATTCCTACACTTTGTCACTTACTTGGCCCCCTCTCAAACAGAATGACCGCCATTCCATGCATGGCGCACGGTGCAGGGATCCAACATTGGTCCATCGGCGGTACTTGGTCAATACGCTTTCGCGTCACCGCGTTCTGCCCTGGTGCGCCTCGTTCACGAAGAACGTGATGGTCGTTGGAATACCTGTCAATTTAAGACTGGACTGGATCCAACGATCGCGATCGAGCCCAATAACAAAAATGTCAACCACGCCTTGGACCTTTTGAGAGTACTTAAACCCCGCCGTTTCCCAATCTATTCTTTCTACCAAACCCCCATCATCTCCTTCCCTCCCCTCCCTGGAGTGGACGAGCTTAGGCGTTATTCTCCCGCTACCTTTATAAGATCTCGCTATGCGCACAACCCCTTCACCGTCGAGCATAACACGGTTTCCTCGCCCTTCTTGCCGTGCCCTTCTCGCTATGAGCCACCGCGACCACCGTATGTTGTACTCTGATCGCCTTCCTACTTATGTTCTGACGGTGGTTTTACCACAGGCTTAACTCACATATAACATGTTGTCGTCCTCTCAGCCTCCAGGTTGACTGTCAGTGGTCATAACTGCCTATAATCCATAACGTGTAAGTCGCGATACCCCACAGGCTTTCTATCCATTTATTTTAACGACTTCTACAGGGCGATCTTCAAATATCTTTCAAATTGCTGCGTCACCGCTTCACTTAGACTGCTACGACCTCTCGGCGACATTGTCAGCCACCAACAACCCTTGATGCATTCCATGATCCCACCACATTGTCAATCTTTGTGACCGCTCTACGTTAGTTTTCTTTACATCTCGCCTTCTTCGTCCCAGCCGTTTCTGACAATTACGACAGGGAGTTTCCTCTTCCTACCCCGTGGCCTTTCCTTCACCCTGGTTCCCAACAGTAGTGTAGGTAGACAGCATCGACAACAAGAAGAAAATGACCAGAATCAAGTCGAGCATGCTCCACTGGCGGAAGAGTAGTTAGAACTATGTACTACGTCTACTGACCCTATTTTCCCTTCCTTTTAGTTCCACCTCAATAATCAGACGCTCAATGTAAGCACGCCTTTATTATATTCGACCCGTAACCTAACCTCCTTCCACTAGACCCCTATTTTACGCATTCATTCCTTATACTGCCCTGAACAACTCGTGTAAGTTGCTTCCTTTCCTATTCCCGACCTCGTCATTCGACGCTGATCATTCTTCTGCGCCTTAGGTTCGCCTGTTTATCCCGAATGCACGCGTTACCTTCGAGTTGGTCCTCCGACGCCTCCACTATGTTCCAGGTTCTTATGACCATCGCCATGCCGTTTGTACAATCTGTCGTTTTTGAACCACCTCGGGCTAAGGAATTGGAGAGACGAATCACTGCACAACGCGTCATTTGCGGATGCGGACATCAGCGGACATCAATTCTTCTAGCCAGAGGTAAGTGAGGCGGGTGTGAGCTCAATGCGATATAACAACTCACCTATGATGTTTAGGCTACCCACCTCGCTCTATCTTCCTGCCCGACACGCCTTCTGTGTTGACGTCCTAGAGCAAGTAAGAACACATCAGCAACTCTTTCGGCACTGGGACTTGACTTGTGATGGAATCTCTTGGTATAATTTAGAGACAGAATAGGTTCGATTTACTACGACTGCTTCGTGATCCCTACTTTACCGTACTCTTATTTCATCGATCCCTTTCAACCACTTCCCTTGTCATTTCGCGCATTTGTATGTGTTTGAGAATCGACGGAAGACTCAAGCTGTATTTCGTCTCCCATTAATATCCCTCAACTATAGAACACAATATCGAGCGTGCATATAATACTCAGCTTCATCGAACTTAGAATGTGACGGTTATTAGCGCCCATCAACGAGGGACCGTTGCGTGGGAACTCAGAGCAAACCCAAAGCAAACCTGCCCGCAACGAGCGTCGAGCACCTGCCTCGTGCGCTCACCTACTGCTTTGATTTTCTCTCCTCCATCGATAGGCTTTGTGGAGGTAATGGCTGACACACTTTTCAAAACCGATCGCGGGCGACCAGACGAAAAGCAAATCAAAGTCAGCCACATTCTGGCCTCGGACGGGTACTTAAACCCCCGCCGTCTCCCCTTCCTTCTTTCTTCCAGACTACCATCATCTCACCTCCCTTCCCTTACTGGGGGCGGACAACCTTAGGCGACGCTTTCTCAATGCCTTTACGTGACCTCGCCATGTGTTCAGATACTGCTTACCTAGAGTCATAAAGTCCAACGCGGCGTCGACGTCCTTCATGCCCCACCTTCGTCGTCTCGAGCAGTGGCGAACGTCGTATGTCGTACTTTTAATTGTCTTCTTACCCATTCTGACCTTGTTTTACCACAGACCAATCCTCGTTTACATGCTATCTTCAACCTATCGTTGCTCCTCAGTTCCTGGGCAGGCTGACGATCGCCATGGCCTCTCGTTAGTCACACTGTGTATGTCGCCAACCCCTTTCCCTTCAATTGCTTTAACGGTTTTCGCAGGGCGATGTTCGGATATCTTACAAAGTGTCGCGCCACCGGCCACCAACATCTGTGGCGCTTTTTATGCCCCAACCACACCGGTGATTTTCATCGTGGCCAACTCTCACTCAGCGTAAGTTTCTGCATAACTCGTCTTCTTCGTCCTAGCATTTCCTAACAATTACAATAGGGCGTATCCACCATTACATCTCGATCGCCACGGCCTCTCCTTCACCCTGGTTCCAAACCGTAGTATAGGTAGACAGCATCGACAACAAGAAGAAAATGACCAGAATCAAGTCGAGCATGCTCCACTGGCGGAAGAGTAGATAGAATTATGTACGTCTACTGACCCTATTTCCCCTTCCTCTCAGGTCCACCTCGAAAATCAAGTGATCAAAGTAAGCACGCCTTCATTATTCTCGACCCATACCTAACTTCTTTCAACTAGAATCCTTACTACATGCATGCATCCTCACTTGTCCTTCGTTCCTTATACTACCGTCATCAATTCGGGTAGGTACCTTCCTTTCCTATGCCAAACCTCGCCATTCAACGCTGACCACTCTTCTGCGCCTTAGATTCGCCCTGTTATTCCGAATACAGTACACGCGCCACCTGGTTTTCGAGTTGATCATCCGACGCCTCCACTATGTTAAAGGTTCTTATGACAATCGCCACGCCGTTTGGACAATCTGCCATTTTTGAACCACCTCGGGCTAAGGAACCGGAGAGACGAATCACTACACAGCGCCTCATTTGCGGATGCGGACATCAACCGACGTCAACTCTTTTAGCAAGGGGTGAGTGAAGCGGGTGTGAGCTCAATGCAATATAACAACTCACCTATGATGACTAGGCTACCCACCTCGCTCTATCTTCTTGCCCGACAGGCCGTCTGAGCAAGTAAGAATACATCAGCAACTCTTTGGGCACTGGGACTCGACTTGTCATGGAATTGCTTGGAATAATTTAGAGACAGAATAGGTTCAATTTACTACGACTGCTTCGTGATCCCTATATTCTATCGATCCCTTACAACCTCCCTTGTCATTTCGCGCATTGTATGTGTTTGAGAATCGACGGAAACCCAAGCTGTATTTTGTCTCCCATTAATATATCCCTCAACGATGGGGCATATTGTCGAGCATGCATACAATATCTCAGCTTCTTCGAACTGGATGTGACGAAAGCCGCGCGGTATTAGCGCTCGTCAATGAGGCAAAAATCGGACCGTCGCGTGGGAACTCGGAGCAAACCTTCCTGCAATGAGCGTCGAGCGAGCATCCGTCTCAATTGTGACTACTCTTGCGCGACTTTTGCTTTCTTAGCACATCTACCATTGCCTCGTACGCTCACCCACTACATCGGGCTTCGGGGAGATAAGGGCTGACATACTGATATTCACAACGATTTCACAACCGATCGCGGGCGATCAGACGAAAAGCAAATCAAAGTCAGCCACCTTTCGGGCCTTGGATGGGTACTTAAACCCCCGCCGTCTCCCCTTCCTTCTTTCTTCCAAGCCACCATCATCTCCCTTCCCTTCCCTTCCTGGGAGCGGGCAACCTTGGGACTCACTCTCAACGCCTTTACAAGTCCTCGCCATACGTTCGATACTACCTACCAGAAGCCATAAAGTTTAACGCGTCGTCGACGACCTTCATGCCCTACCTTCATTGTCTCGAGCAGTAGCGAACGCTGTATGTCGTACTTTAATTGTCCTCTTGCCCATCCTGATCATTGTTTTACCACAGACCAATCCTCATTTACCACCTATCGTTGCTCCTCAGGTCCTGGGCAGGCTGAAAATTGCCATGGCTGTTCGTTAGTCACACTGTGTATGTCGCCAACCCCTTTCCCTTCATTTGCTTTAACAATTGTCGCAGGGCGGTGTTCGGATGTCTTTGTCGCGTCATCAACCACTACCACCCGCGGTCGCCTTTTATGCTCCAACGACACTATTGATTGTCATGGCGGCCGACTCCTACTTGCCGTAAGTTTTTCCACAACGCGCCTTCTTCATCCAAACTGTTTCCTAACAATTATGACAGGGCGTCTCCTCCATCTTCCCTTACATCTCAATCGCCGCGGCCTCGCCCCAACTGTAGTGTAGGTAGACAGCACCGACAACAAGAAGAAAATGACCAGAATCAAGTCGAGCATGCTCCACTGGCGGAAGAGTAGATAGAGCCATATACGATTACTGACTTTATTTCCTCTTTCCTTCTCCCTTAGGTCTGCCTCTATGATCACACGCATACATCCTCGCTTGTCCTTCGTCCCATATGCTCTCGTCAACGACTTTGGTAGATGATTCTTTCCTTTACCCGGGATTTCACTCGGTGCTGACCATCTTTCCGCTCCATTAGATTCATCTTTCTCGTCTCCAATTACTCGTTCAAGTTGACCATCCAAGTCCATCGTCCAACAGCATCAACCCTTTCAGCAAACGGTAAGGTTGTCCCGTGCGAGCATAGCACATGATAATTTACTTCTGGTCTTTTCCTAGCAGTTCACTCGCTGCGGAGTATTTTTCTACCCAAACGCGCCATCAATATCTATACGGGACGTTCTTTGATTCTGGCTTCCAATAACCGACAAGAATGGACCGACATCGTGTTCAGTAGTACTAAGACTCGGCGACTGGTATGGAGTTGGATTAGATTGCTCTGTATTATCTAAAGACGGGATCGATTCAATCCATTACCGTTGTTTCTTTGACCATTGGATGTTCGACGCAAACAGAGCCCGAGAAGCATTCTGTTATTGATCCAGACCCGCCAAAGATTTAGCGCTCAACTTGATGCGCTGCCGAAAAATCTATTTTTAGTTATCCATCTTCTTGACTCCGGTTTGCCCATCGCAACAGGTCGGCCACTGTCGCTTTTCCTTACTCTTCGTTACTGTGCTCCCCTTTCTGCTCGCGCTACGAGAAACTACTCACTCCTTGTAGGAGGTCCATATGCGATTTCAAGCTGAACGTCGTGATCGACGCGTGATCGTCGAGGTCGGTGAGGCGATGACTCAATTACATTCTCAAAACAACCAACCATTGTACTCGAGTACGTCCTTGGTACGTCCTTTCTTGTGCCTTTCTACCATTGACCTATCCAACCAACGCAACATCCGTCGTGCTACTACAGTACAGTTTAGGCTGGCCTCACTTCGACGGGTTGCAGACAAACACGCTCTGTCTGTACTGGATCTACTTAGCTTTCTAATCCCTTACCCTCCGACACCAGTTTTCAGCACTTCTTTCCCTGACTGGCAGTGACTGCAGTCTCTGAGGCTATGGACTGGATGCGACCATTTGCGGACCTGCCAAGGACTTGCTGGTGCCTGAAAAGTGCAATATATATATTCGAGGTCTCTCACTCAACGCCTTCGGTGTTCACTTCAATCCATCGATTACAGTAGAACGTTATCAACCTTCGTTGTGAGTGATTGTCATTATTTTTCGTGTTGCCAAGTCATATTAACTTGGGCGCAGCGCAAACAAGGGAGCGGCTCTCTCGCTCTCAGCTTGTTAATTGACTATCCAACGACCATCTCATGCACGCCTCGAGTTTTACCGCCGTTCTCGATTTACTATTCATCCTCCTATCCCTCATCGTTTTGCCCACACATGGCCGTTTCACCCAAACCTCCTGCGATGGCACTCGTCTCGCCTGTGTCCAACAAAACTCCAATGGAACATGGTGCTACTCCCCCAGTCCAACCGTCCCCCCGTCACTGAATTGCACCGGAGGAGAGGGAAGAGAGCCCTCGATGATCGCTGTGATGACCGCTCATCTACAGCAAGGTCTATCGATTGCATACTACAACGGAGTCGACAATACCCGTCTAGGAGGGGCCGATTTCTCTGTCCCCAGCCCTGTAGGGGTAAGACTCTGCATATCGGGAAAGGCAGGCGATGGAAGCTTCCAAACACTATGCTCGTTTATAAGTGGGGACAACACCATAGTTGGGCCACCGATCAATCAATGGTGCGCCATTGCTGTTGGCCAGAACTTCGTCTCGGATGGATGTTACATACCCGCTTCAGCTAGCGCGGTGAAAGATGCGCTGACATCGTCACTTGCCATCCCAACAAGTAAATCTGCGAATGCTCCAACTCCAACTCTAATAACCTTGGCCGGCCCTACCATCCAAACCATCGTTACTAATGGCGTCACTCAAACTGTGGTACTCTCACCACAGGCAAGCGCGAACTTGGACAGGTCAGGCAATAATGCAAGGAGCGTTACTCTCCCTATTGTCCTGTGTCTTTTTGGTTGGATTGTCATTGCTCTTGGTGTATTTGTCTGGTGGTACTGTACCATTTCATTCAATTCGGCAGTAACGCGTCACGCGGCCCTCAAAATCGCCGAAATGTAACGCTGGTAACGGCGCTCCTAACCCAGCGCCGAAACCATTAGGTGGTAGCCGCCTCAATATAGCAAAATTTTGCGGCCTGCGGCGCTAAACTGCCGAAATTTTTGGCGTGTCACGCCCACTTTCTGCGGTCGCCGAAATCAAATTTTCGGCAGGGCGGTAACGCGTCACGATGCCTGCCGAATTGAATGAAATAGTACAGTATAGGCAGTCTCGACGTTCTCCGCTGCCACATTTGAATCCCAATGAGCCGCCTCCTGTAAGTTTTCTATGCCTTGGAGACCTTCTAAAGTTCTACTACTATGCTCATGATATTTTTTTAATCAATTCAAACAGGACTGGAGTCCACCGAAGGATGACGGCAGAGACGAAGCGAGTACGATGATGAGAAGGTTTTGATTATTTAAATTCAAGCAACAGCTTGCATGTCTACGATTTTGTATAATGTGTGGTGCAATAGGTCTGACAGTCTAGCATGATTTGAATAGGGTTCTTCAGATCAGGCCATTTGAGGACCATTGATTTGAAAGTGGGTGACGATGCGCCATCCCATCCCAATCCCATCCACTGGCATCGGGGACAATGGTCAGACTCTTTTACCCTATCTGATTGTCTCTTTGTCCATCACGCAGAACTCCCGCCGTAATATATCATTCTGGGTAAAAGTATGTAGATTCTCAAGCTTTTTATTTCAACGACATCGGAAGAATGGCTTGGGGTGGGAGCCTGATTGAAATGGGAAATAAATTCCAAAAGGAGGTTGCCGATCATCAATCACCGCCCGAACAACGGCTCACCCAGGAGCACTTACAGACTATGCAATCCAAATGCATCCCATCTTCCATCGATCAGAATATGATCACTGTCCCAGAACCTGAGAATTCAATTTCTCAAAGCAAAACCGCGGATTTACATGTGTAACAATCCGTACGCAGACCTCTTTCAATCCAAATCTGAACACTGAATTCCGAAAGTCATCAAATGATAAGACGGTTGCAACAATTCCATCCTGTGGACCTGTGCCGTCTGTCGACCATTGGAAACGCCGAACTGCCAGCTGTCCTATGCAAAGGTTTCTGGATATTATCGAACTGAGGAAACAGGCCGTGGGTTGTGCCTGTCGCGAACTTGAAGACACCAACCTCCTTATATGTATTCAGTTATTATTCTTGCTCCCATTAAATTTCAAAGAATGGCGCAGCGGCTCATTTCTCCCCTCTTCTTTGCTGCATTCTTCGGTCTTTTGAATGCAGATGCAAGCCTTACAACAACAGGCTGTGCCGACTCTGCTGGGATGGATAAGTGTGCAAATGAGGCTGAAGCCCTTCTAACACAGTGCTTAAATGTCGCAAACGGAAACACCTTGGACGTCGTCGCCTGTGGTTGTGCGCAGCACATTGATAACTTCAATTGCTATGCTGCACATTGCTGGAACCGAGTCTATGAGTGTGAATATCAGCAGTACATGGTGGACTTTTTCAATACATGCCCAAGCGCCACGTTTCCCCTCCCTTATTTTCCTGCACCGGATAACGCGCCAGATTCTTGTTCATGCAATTTGGGAAACATCCTTTTTGGGGCACTCACCAGCATCATCCACGGGGGTTCGTGTTCAAAGAACCAGACGAATGTCGTTGACCCTATCGAAGGGGGGCAGGCGGTTGCGGGATGCGCATGCTGCGCATTCAGTGATGTCATTTCAAGGTATTTTCTTAGAATTCAGTAATAACCTCGGAATGAAAATATTTTGTCGTAGCTTCGACAATTTCTGCCCAACCACAGACCCAGCTGTGACCGGCTTAAATCACTTAAACTCATCTCAAACATCCATAACGTCATTCAGCACTTGTTCTCCTTACCTTTCGCAATTCAACTGCACTGCTGATCTTGGCTTCTCATCTGCGGCTGTTGGGGGAACATTTTTACGCCCGGACAACCTCCCAGCTACTGAGACGGCAACACTTACAAATGTGCCCGGAACAGTAACGGCTCCTGCCAGTGGCACGGTATTCACGTATACTAATAATGCGCAAGTTTACACAATATCGGCTGCAAATGTAGGAGGGGGAAGGGGGGGAAGTGGAAGTGGAAGTGGGACGATGCAGGGAAATTCTGCGGGGAAAGCTGCTCTCAATGGAATTATGGTGCTTGTGATGATGGTCGGCGCGGTTGCTCTGCTAGGCAGAGTCTGAAGTTACAAAAGCGCTGGATCACATCTGCGGCTTCAGCGTTTGGGGACTTCAGTTTGCTAGTGAAAAGAAGGGACGGACTGTCATTATATTCTGCACCAATGCTACCCAAAATATACTGGCTCCTTGACATATGTAAGATTCCTGAATCTGCAGGTGGATTAAAACCCAACAATTTATTCAATTTCAACCACGATCTTCAGTGACTTCGACTTCAGAACTGTCGGGAAAACAGCTTCCATATGGCCAGTGAAATCGGTGGTAAAACTTTCTGCGCTGGGAGTTCTCGGCTTTCTGCTGAAATGAATTCGGAGGAGAAACATTACGTTCTTGAGTGAGATATATTTCGGTCCACCGAGAAGATCATCCAGTGCTAGCCAGCCAGTATTCGCGCCAGGTGCCAAAGAGAGGAGTGCAGCATGAGGGTAACTAGATGCCCAGATGTTTGTAACAATAATATGAATGGAAGAGAGACTATTGCTAGCCGATGAGCTGTTGAGGAGGCGAAGTATATGGCCAATGCCATTTTCGACGAAGGGTTCTAAGATAGTGCCATATGAATATTGTAGTTTCAAGTGGTGCAATTGCGGGAAGTGCTTGAAGTGCAGCTGCCTTGGGGGATCGTGAGTGCAGCCTAAAAATCAGCCAAAATAGTGAGTATCTACAAAAAGCTGTGTAGAACTGATAGCATCATACGGAAGCAAAGGTTTATATTTTGTACTGTGGAGGCCGCCTTGTCAAGGATTTTCATACAATCAATGAAGTCCGCCGCGGCCAGAATCGATGAATTGAGAGTCAGGAGCTGTGAAAACGATGATTTAGAGGACGACGACACCATGTCATCTTGTTCAAAATATTCCATGGGATAAGCGTGGTCGGTGTCGAAGGATTCAAAGCGATTTTGATAGAGAACAGGCTCGGAAGTGGATAGACTTGTTACACTGGTGTGTGACTCCTGAATATAGGGCCGTAAAGCCTCTCGATCGGTGGATCTGAGTCGCAAATGCTTGAGCTGAGGGTTTACGAAAACCGCCCGCGGTATGCGGGAAATATCAAAGATACAGACATCTGTTGCATGGGAAGAGCGAACGGTGTCTGCAATAGATTTTTGCAGAGAAGAAGACATCCTATCCCACTCCAGGTCTCCTCCTGATCCGCTGAACATGAACATGAAATCGCGAATGCCACAATCATTCCCGATCATGGCACGCAGAAAAACTACCAGGCTATTGTCAAGGCTTTCGTCTATCGGGCCACTGGATGGAATATCACCATCATCGACTACAAGGCAAAGTACTCAACTTCAACAGGTAACAGCAGGGCTTGGGCAATACCAACCGGAGAGAACAGACTCACAAATGCAAATCCTCACGCTTTTTATGTGACGAGCGATACCACCAATAGGAAGTTCAGAGTGTAGAAATTCCATTAGATGTTTGACGCGCTGGGGCAGTCCTTTTTCCCTGCTGTGGACAAGGGTGATACTGGAGAAAAGATAGCGTCGAGAATGATGGCAGAACGACCTAGAAACGAGGAGACAAGATTGTAGTGCCAGTTGAGAGGATGACTTCAAGCCCTGGTCGGCATTTCTACGCTCTCTATCAAGCTCACAAAAAAACATATCAAGGATCTCGTCAGGAAATTCTTGTTGGACCATGGCGGGGGTGTGACGGTGATGGGTGAGTGAAACCAACGAGAATACCAGCTTATGCAAGGCTTTTACGATCCTGGTCGATCCGGATTCCGGAGTCTCTCACTCTCCCTTACTCCAACACTCACAATGTATCTCAATGGTGCATGCGCAGGAGGCCTAGGTGAGAAATTGAAGCGTTCTGTACATGTTTCCTATCCTGTAACAATTGCAAAAACTTACTGATTTCCTCTTAGATTTTATGCACGTCTTTGGGGTGGACATGTAGCCTCCGGCCAGCTTTATTCATGCACGCGCAACGCCCAAAACATTTGTCCCGTCCACTTGTCTGTCCTGCTAGGCCAACATGACGATTTCACAACATCCTCTTCCCATCCTGGCTCCGAAAGCCAGTAGCAATGTTCCATCAAGTACACATCAAAACAACACCAACAGCCATGGATGCCTAGATTTAGAGCTTGGACCTTTGGAAATGACGGCACCGTAAATTCCAAATATCATACGACGCGAATACACCGTCGGATACCGAGCGTGTTCAACCATTAATTCCAATAATTCAACCTTCTCACTTTTTTTATAACAACAATAACCTGATTTTTTCCTTAGAACATCTGCCACATATGCTTATCTCGGCCGCTAGTCTTTGTTTCAATACGCGGTAATGATTAATCTTGGTGTTGGGTCGGTTATTCCCCTTTTCCAAACCCTTACTCGACGCTGACTACTTCTGCATTCTCTAAGGTCACACATTCTACCCTCATTACATACCAACGTGCCTTTCAAGTTTGTCATCTAACGGCCAAGCGATGTTCCGTGTTACGACTCTTCGACTCATGACAAGAACAACATTGACCTAGGTAAGCGCTTCCTTTGTGAGCTCAGCACGATGAGAACTTATGCTGGTATATTGTCAGCACCTCGTCCAACACCGCGGCGTTGTATATTCCTGCCAGTTGCGCCGTCGATATTCTTGACCACTCGAACTCGCTGGCGGTCCACATCTGATATCGAGAATTGATGTGTTGAATCCCCATCCGATTAGATTAGATTTGCATAGAACAATTCGGATGATATTCGGTTCGGTGTTACGTTGTTGTACCATTATGGTCTGATAATCTTACCGATGATCGCAGATGTTCTGCTCATTTTCCACTTATCGAATCTCTAAAAACCAGCAAGGAATTCCATCGACTCTCGGTTACTGAACCTAATGTCGGGTCTACAAGATAACACTTCAACCACGCCGAACATAGTGTGCGATAAGTGCCGCGGGGTTATTAGCGCCTTTCAAACTTGCGTACGTGAGTCCAACGCGTCAAAATCCATTAAACATCCCTGCCTCGGTGAGTATCAAATTCACGAGGTTCAAGCATCAGGCCTCCGAGGATGCCATTTTTGCTCCATCATCTCCGAAGCACTATGTCCAGCCCACTCTGAACGCGACATATCCCAAATACCGGGACATCTCATCACCCTCAACTTTGTCTCATACACATCTGTCGATGGTGGTTTATCGGCTATAGGCGCGCGCTTGAAGGATTCCGAGGGAAAGAGCATTCGTAATATCACCCTTGGTGTCGCTTCTGTCCTCGAAAAGCAGCCCGTTCCAGCATCGTGGAGTATTTCGACAGGCTCAGATGCGACCTTCGAGCTAGCGCAAGACTGGCTTAATCATTGCCTTTGCGAGCACCAACTTTGCGAGGAGCTGAGGGTTACGCCTGCATCAACCAACACATCTCCATTTCCAACATATCTTGTTGACGTTACGCCTGGAAACCTCCATCTCTGTCGGACCAAAGATCTCCCTGATCGCCCCACGTACCTCACACTCAGCCATCGCTGGGGCGGTAGTCACATTTTCCGACTCACTTCCAAAAATTTTGACGTCCTACTCTCCGAAATTCGCATACCCGATCTTCCTAAAACCTTCCAAGACGCCATCCTCGTCACTCGTAGGCTGGGATATCGATATATCTGGATCGATTCACTCTGCATTATCCAAGACTCTAAAGAACACTGGGTATCGGAATCGGCGATCATGGGAGATATATACCGGGGCTCGAGCTGCACGATCGCAGCACTCGGCGCTACTGACGGAGACAGTGGCTGCTTCAAGACCCGAAATCCCCTCTGCTTCCAGCCCTGCAAATTTGAATTGGACACAGATGTGGTGTACCTCGAGCCGGTGGAGGAAAGGACGTCACCGGACGACACTGGGGATGGGCCGCTGGTAGAGCCTTTGCACACGCGTGCATGGGTCATGCAAGAGCGAATGCTTTCCCCGCGGACTCTTCATTATGGTACATTCGGCTTGTACTGGGAATGCGCCATGGCACATGCGAATGATCGAGAACCCCAGATGAAATCGTCGCCACCGAGCACGAAGTACGCTATACATCAAGCGTGCACCCTCGCAATAACCGGCGAAATGGACACTAGCTACAAACCATTCTGGCGCTGGTGGTCGAGGATCATATCAATGTACAATCCCTGCGGCCTCACATATGGCACCGACAAGCTGGTTGCAATTTCCGGAATCGTTAAGCTTGTGGAATCAAAGACCGGGCTGCACAGTCTCGCAGGGATATGGAAGGAGTATCTCTTTCCTGAGCTTCTTTGGTATGTCAATGAGCTGGCAGAGCGTCCAAAGGGAGTATATCAAGCTCCTACCTGGTCCTGGGCCTCTCTGAATGCCCGGGTTTTTCCAGGCATCCAAGATTTCGAATATGCATTTGACTGGAAAGTCGAGCTGCTCGAGGCTGTTCTCCATCCAGCAGCAGCAAATGGCCAGCTCTTAAGTGGGCACATCAGGGTCCGTGGTCCGCTCCTGCTCATGCGCTTAGAGGCTGTCAACAAGCTGAGGTGGGGTGCAGTCCCACAGAAATATAGCGCTGACGATTTGATACACTTCATACCGGACGTGGCTCCCGATTTGGACCAACAATTTTGGGCTCTCCTGGTTGTGCACGCTACCGCTCCTACTACATGGATGAAGATGGGTTTGGTGGTGACCAAGAAAGATGTCGGTCGGGAGGCCTGGATTCGGGTTGGGTCTTTTCGTCAGTATGGTTTCCCGTCTGAGGACACAGAATTTTTTGAGGATGGCGTGGCCGAATTGACAGAATTGCTCATTGAATGACTCACTCGGATTCGATCTTGCGTATATTTGGATAATTGCTTTTAATTGCTCTCTGATAATCTTACGGACAACCGTTGTTGTCCTACTTTCATCCTGAGTATCAGATCGTTGAGGGTCGAATGTCAGATCTACAAAATAATACTTCAGCCACCCCGAACGTTGTTTGTGATAAATGCCGCGGGGTCATCAGCGCCTATCAGATTTGCTTCCTCGAATCCAAGGAATCCACAGCTGCTAAACCTCCCCTTATTGGCCAATACCTCGTTCACGAGGTTCAAGCATCAGGCCTACGAGGATGCCATTTCTGCTCCATTATCTCCCAAACGCTATGTCCAGCCCACTCGGAGAGCGACATTTCTCAACCGTCTGGAACCTTAATTACCCTCCACTTCAGTCAATTCAAGGCATCAGGGTCGTACCTTAGCTTTATGAGTGCGTTGTTGAAGGATCCTAGGGGAAACAGAATCCGTGGCTTGAGCCTTGGTGTTGTTTCTGCTTTCCAAAATGAAGCCGTTCCAGCATCTTGGAGCATCTCGACAAGCTCAGACGCGACCTTTGAACTAGCCCGACGGTGGCTTGATCAATGCATTTCCAACCACGGACTCTGCGAGGAATTAAGAGTTACACCTGCATCGGTCAACAAATCGCCATTTCCGACATATCTCATAGACGTTACACAAGAAAACCTCCATCTCTGTCCCACCAAAGATCTCCCAGATCGCCCCCAATACCTAACCCTCAGTCATCGTTGGGGAGGGAGCCATATCTTCCAACTCAAGTCCAAAAACCTTGACATTTTACTCTCCGAAATCCAGCTAACTGACCTTCCTAAAACTTTCCAGGACGCCATCCTTGTCACTCGTAGGTTGGGGTACCAATTTCTGTGGATCGACTCGCTCTGCATCATCCAAGACTCCAAAGAGCACTGGGTGACAGAATCGGCAATTATGGGGGATATATATCGAGGATCGAGCTGCACGATCGCAGCACTTGGTGCTCTCGACGGGGACAGCGGCTGCTTCAAATCCCGCAACCCTCTTTGTTTCCAGCACTGCCAATTCCAATTAAACGCGGATCAGGTAGCCTACCTGGAACCGGAAAAAGAGAAAAAACTGCTGAACAACACTGGTTTTGGGCCACTAGTCGAGCCTCTGCACGAGCGTGCGTGGGTCATGCAAGAGCGGATGCTCTCTCCACGAACACTGCATTACGGTACCTTTGGCTTGTACTGGGAATGCGTCGTGGAAAATGCAAATGATCGACAGCCTCAGATGACAACGTCGCCGCCGAGTACAAAGTACGCCATACACCAAGCGTGTACCCTCGAAATCACAGGAAAAATGGACACCAGCTACAAGGCGTTCTGGCGCTGGTGGTCAAGAATCATATCAATGTACAGCCCCTGCGGGTTGACATATGGTACGGACAAGCTGGTTGCCATCTCCGGAATTGTCAAGCTCGTAGAGTCAAAGACCGGGTTACACAATCTGGCGGGTATATGGAAGGAGTACCTCTTCCCTGAGCTCCTTTGGTACGTCGATGGGATAGCAGAGCGCCCGAAAGGGGCATACCAAGCTCCTACATGGTCCAGCCATGTCAGCTATATTTCTATATGAAACACTGCAATTTCCCAAAAGCCTGTTATACATCCAGAGTGGGTTTTTCCAATACTGCCTTTTTGCAGTCCCTACGTTTTATATATCTATAGGGTAGGTAGGCCTGCTGGGGATACGTACATGGGTGCTCTGGGGTGCGGGACACAGTAAATACATGTAAACAATGCCCCCCATGATGTCGGGCACTGTATAATGGGTGCTGCTCATCATTTGGGCGCATTTGGGCGCCTTTAGGCGCGGGAATAAATCATGCAGGGTCCTCAAATATTGATAGCAATTAAAATTGGCTGCTGCTCGTCATTGGGGGCGGGTTTTGGGGCTGAAAAAGCGCCAGGGGGTATATTTTGGTACCCACATTCCATCTGGGATGTTGGTCACCCCGTCGGGGAGGCGCGACACGCCTAACTCGAATCTGCAAACGGATGCCATGAGTCCCGACGGGGTCCTAGTTCCATTTTCGGACGTGTCCCGCGCCTTTTCGGCTCCTTTTGGATGAGCGATAAAAATAGATTCGGTCAGTTTACCTGCAATATTCCTCTCATTATTTCCGTCCCGCGCATTCTCAATGTATATTCGTAATCTACTTGTAAATATGAACCTAACCATATAATTTTTATTGTTAAATGTGGCCTGAAACAGGTCAAACGAATGAATAATACTTACCGGCTCCGTTGGATGAGTGTTATAAATAGAACACTGCGAAACGCCCGCCGTTTTTGCCCTATCCCGAGGTCAGTATGCCTCTCCCTTCATTTTTGTAAACAAAGCTGCGATCAGCAGGGAAATACAAACTTATGCATACCAATTTCATCAGTAAATAGCCAGTGGCACCTTCAAGGCTCTCATTTGATAGATAAAACATCAAATTAAATTATTCAACTATATTTCTACGACATTAAAGCGTCGTAGACTGCATTAAATACAATAACTACATCTACTATATCCAGAAGAACAGCGGCAGTAGTGTCTGCGCGCCTGTTCCCCTTGCCCGTGCCACCCCAGCCTCCTTCACCGTCCCTTCGCGCCTCTCAAGCAGCCGGTCATTGTGAAGGTGGACTCCGAGCACCTTCCGAGTCTCCCCCTACTGCCCACCGCCTACCTCCTACCTCCTACCTCCTTACCACTCGTACGACGCCGATCGACGCCGTTGGGCCCAGGGCAAAAGCGAAACGGGGTGACTATGTGTCCAGAGAGGAGGTGCGAGCGCGAGTGAGTCGTCGCGTCCGCGTTTGGTTCCTCGGTCCGCGTCGGCTCTGCCTCTGGCCGTCCCAAGCGGGGCAAGGAGTGAGGGTGGTGGGGTGGGGAACTGCGAGTCGCAGTCGACCGACGCGTGCCTGCGATGCGGAAGCGGTGGAGAGGATGGTACAAGCAACCCCTACGGCAATGGAAGGGCAGCAAGAGAGCGAGGGCGACAAAGCAGCCCGTTTCCCCCATCGTCACCCCATCGTCGTAGTTGCATACGAGCAGGAGCAAGGAGCTGCTCCTGCTCACCCTACAGCCGCTGTGCCAGAGAAGCGGCATGCTGCTACTTCTCCTAAGAGCTGCTATCGCCGTAGGCAGGCCCTAACCCGCCCACCTTCGTGTCGACGGCCTTTCGTCGCCCTCGCCTCTTCCCAGCTCGTCGCCAGCCTCGTCGGTGACTTGTTGGCACTCGTTGGCACCGCTGTTTCGGCGGCCGTCGACGTACACATGCGGAAGTCGAGGGTCGTAACCAGTGCCTGCAATCCCCCATATGCGTAGGGTTCGGTATTGGAAGAGGGAAGGGCGTGGTGCAGGCCGACTAGCAGAATTCCCGGGCTCGAGTATTCGACGCCAGTCGACCTGCACCTTAGACAGTGGAAGGGGGGGTGGTGCCAGTGCCAGGCGCATGGGCGTGGACTCGAAGGCCGGTGGTGCTGAATTGCGACAAAGGGAAGGTGCAATGAGGGGGGCGTCGATGCTGTGCCCTGCGTGAAGTCGCGAGTTGGTGCGGTGGAGTTGAGAGCGTGGTGGGGAGTGGCAGGTAAACGGTGCCGTACTCCGAAAGCGCCGGCCCACATGCGCGAGGCGAGGGGCACGCGACGCGCGCTTTTGTGGCCTTGAGGGAGAGGTAGAGAGGGGAGGAGGTGGTCGTGGTCGTGGTGAGAAACAGAAATCAACATCAACCTTGTTGATCGGCTTTCGGGAAGCGATGTGATTGGCTGATGCAATCGGGCCGGGAAGACTCCGATCCGTCTTCAACGTCTCGAACATCGTCGCTCCCATCCCAATAGTACACTCTAGACTCCGGAGATCGGCAGTATATACTGTATAAGTAGCTTA
The DNA here is from genome assembly GCA_023014335.1 of Galerina marginata. Taxonomy (NCBI): domain Eukaryota; kingdom Fungi; phylum Basidiomycota; class Agaricomycetes; order Agaricales; family Galerinaceae; genus Galerina; species Galerina marginata. Next base: position 1,616,077 of record JAECYW010000009.1, on the reverse strand, counting down.
GAGATAATATCTAGCCTTATATAAATTAACCATAAAGAGTACCATTTATTAAACTGAGTGTGTATCTAGTGTTTGAAAACGTCGAGAAATTTCTTTGATCATTCATGCCTAAAAGCCATAAACTAGAAGCTCAGAAAGTTCACAATGTATTTTAGCCATATAAAGTATCTAGAAGTTTTCAAAACAATGCATATTCTCTCTTCAATGCATTTCCTTGAAATTAATAACGCATGAAGCACCTGAATTCCATACCGTGAAACACACTGTTTGACCGAAATCACCACGCTCAGTGTCGCATATTCGTATCATACCGTAAGAAATCACATTGGCCATCGGAAACACGATAATAGATTATTGAGTTAACTTTAAATACATGACACTCTTTATTTCTACGCCTAGGTTTTGTTTTACCATCGTCCGAGACGTCTTTGACGATGACTAGCCTCGACGGATTGCCCGGTCCGTTCGAAGCAGCCAATCATATTGGTCACCGAAAACGCCGAACGCCAGATCAACCACCATCAACACTGGTTGATCTTGCCTTCCCACCACCACTTCCGACATCCCTTCGCTCCTTCCTGGCCCACCCCGCCCCTCAAGGCTTCAGGAACTCGTTTAGTAAGTGATATTATAGATATTATTTGTCTTATTACTTATTTTTGTTATCTTACAGGTATTCTACTGCACGAACAACGTTGTGCTGCACGTTGCGAGCCCCCCCTCACGTCGAGGGCTGTGGGCCGACGTTCTGACGAATTCGTGTGGGAATCGGGTGGGGAATAATGAGGGGAGACCCAGAGGGGAGACCCGCCCGGTACGTCGCGAGACGAGTCAAAATATGACTCGTCTCGCTTTCCTTCCTACTCTGCACGTCCCCCACCTCATTCCCGCCGCGACAGGCTGGTTCGGAGCCCACTGCCGCTGCCTAAACGAATACCGACCCCGCCTGCGCCACCACCTCCATGCCGTCCGCTTTTCGGCCCCACGCACCGCCCGCGACCTGCATGCGTAGCAGCAGCACGACCGCTGCTGCTCGTACACACGAGTGCTCTAGGTGCGGAAGTAGCAGCAGCAGCAGAAACATCAACACTGCTGCTGCTCTGCTAGGGTGACGTGGATGGTGTCGCGTGGAGGCAACGATATCCGTTGCCTCTTCACTCTCACCTCTCGAAACACCCCTCACGCCCTCCTCGTGCTCGTGGCCGACGCCGTCACTGGTCGGCTATCCCTCCGCTCTCCGCCGACGCCGTCACTGGTCGGCTATTCCTCCGCTCTCCTCGTACCGCTGGCGTCGCCGCCAGCACCGTAATGGCTATCCCATCGATTCGCCCGTCACCCCGCTTACGATGGCCCAAGGCAATCACGAACCGCGAAAAACAATCGCGAATGCGACGGCGTTCGTGTTCGTTCGCTATTCGTGCCCCCCACCTTTTCTCATTACCCACCATCCACTGCCCCACCTGCCGATGTCTCCCAGCCCGCAGTCCACGTCACACGTGAGTTGCGATGCATGGGAGATAACGCAGTTTGGGATGGCGCCACCTGGGATTCATTCGACGCCGACGCCCGCCACCTGGCAATCCCACCCACAACACGAGTGAGCACCGCAGGGTTAACAGTGCGACTGCGACGGCCGTGGAGGGACATAGGGAGGTGGGAGCCAAAGCGTCCAATGCTGCGGCAAGTGTGAACTGAGTGGGTTGGAGGATGGCGCCGCCTTGGATTCGCCGCCGACTCCCCCACCTTACGATCCCACACACCCGAGTGAGTACCCCGGAGTTGACGATGCGAATGCGATGGTCGCGGAGAGATATTAGTGTGAGATGGGAGCCGGGGGTATGCTTCTCGGGTCAGTGGAGGATAAGGATTGACTAGCTATGTAGCCTTACCGCCGTGTAATAGTAGAGTATTCACGAATATAATTTGATCTTGCATTTACCCGCACAAATAAAGCTTGAGGGAATAGCAGGGCCATCCAGTAGGTATCTATCCATAAAATTGGTATGAATAGGTTCGTATTTTCGGGCTGATTACAGCTGTGTCTACACACGTGAAGGGAAAGGTGAACTGAGCTCAGGATAGGGAAAAAACGGCGGGTATGTCGTAGAAATCTATTTATAACACCCATCCTACGGAGCGGGTAAGTATCATTCAGTTGTTTGACCACTTCCAATGCACATTCCGCAATAAAAACTATATCATTAGACTCGTATTTACAAGGCCACTACAAATATGTATTGAGAAGTCAAGGGAGGCAGAAAATAAAGGGAATACAGCACAAAAACCAGCCAAATCTATTTTTATCGATCATCCAAAAGGAGCCGAAAAGGCGCGGGACGCGTCCGAAAATGGAACTAGGACCCCGTCGGGACTCATGGCATCCGTTTGCAGATTCGAGTTAGGCGTGTCGCGCCTCCCCGACGGGGTGACCAACATCCCAGATGGAATGTGGGTACCAAAATATACCCCCTGGCGCTTTTTCAGCCCCGAAACCCGCCCCCAACGACGAGCAGCAGTCAATTTTAATTGCTATCAATATTTAGAGACCCTGCATGATTTATTCCCGCGCCTAAAGGCGCCCAAATGCGCCCAAATGATGAGCAGCGCCCATTAGGCAGTGCCCGACGTCATGGAGGCCATTGTTTACATATATTTACTATGCCCCGCACCCCAGGGCACCCATATACGTACCCCAGCAGGCCTAGCTACCCTATAGATGCATAATACATAGCTGACTGCCTTTTGGCAGTATTGGAAAAACCCACTCTGGATGTATAACGGGGTTTTGGGATATTGCAGTGTTTCATATATAATCGTAGCTGCTACAGGTGCATGGTCCTGGGCCTCTCTGAACGCTTTAGTCGCTCCAGGAATCCAAGATTTCAATTACACATTTGACTGGAAGGTTGAGCTGTTGGAGGCTGTCATCCATCCAGCAGCAGCAAATGGACAGCTTTGAAGTGGTCATATCAAAGTCCGCGGTCCGCTCCAGCGCGTCTGTTGGGAAGTTGTCGACAATGGCTACAAGTTGAGGTGGGGTGAGAAGGTCGCCGAAAAGAATAGTGCCGATGACAGGATAGCCTTTTTGCCGGACGTCGCTCCTGATGCGGAGCAAGAGTTGTGGGCGCTTCTTGTTGTACATGGCGTGGCTCGCCCTGCATGGATGAATATGGGGCTGGTTGTGGCAAAGAATGATGCGAATGGAGAAACTTGGGTTCGGGTTGGGTCTTTTCGGCAGTATGATTGGCCAACCAATCCGACAGGATTCTTTGAAGATGGTGAGGCAGAAACAATGGACTTGGTCATTGTATAGGGAAAGAATGGCGAATAGTTTAGCTCCAGAATTACAGGTCTACAGATGGTGTTTGTGAATAAGCCAAAAAAAAAAAGCATAGGAAAGATGTGGGCAGCGGTCGGATCATACACCATAGCAAATAAATTTACAGAGCATTCCTATCATCACTGGTTGCGGAAACCGATATTGGAGCTGGTCATTCCATCCCAAACGATGTTCAACGTCGTTCCACGAGCCGATAAGGATATAAGATGTCGATAAAATTCTTGCAACATGTTTGGGTCTGTCGAACCCCACGTTCTGTTTCCATACTTGATATCTAGCAGCTGAAGTCTTTCAAAATTGGGACCATTTTCAGGCCGGCGGTCCGTCTGAGAAAAGAGTAGTCGTTGTTCAAGCATAGCCGTCATTGCTTTGGGTTCGAAGATGATAGGACCGTTATAATGGAATTCAACTAATTTTGGAAGGAATGGAGCCATCGGATTGAGCTCGGGGGCAGGTACAGCGGGATTGAGTCTATTGATCATGGCATCGGAAAGTGCGAATATGCCCAAATGCTTGAGGGAGAGTCGAGTAAGTGTGGGTAGCGAGCACAGTGCATTCATACACTGAGGTTCTGTGATGATTACATTGGAAATTGAAAGTTCAGATAGTTGGCAATTCGACCTGGTTTGCGACTCCAAAACTTTATCGAGCAAGGGAGCGGACCCATCATTTATTCCGTTTATTTGGTTGGGTACGTCGAATTCGAGGGATAATAGTCGAGGTGCAACGATGGCCTCTAACACTCTAGTCATTGCAGGTCGACTTCCTGAAAGTGATAAGCGAATGAGATTTAGTAGAAGAGCCGGACCAGCAGCAGGAATATTGTGTAAGTTACGGATGCCCCCCGTAAAGTTGATGCTCAATGATTGGATGTTGTGGAAGGCACCGTTGACAATATTAGCCATGCATAGCTCGACGTCCATGGGTACTTCTAGACCGAAGAGTTGGGCTGGACGGATTTTGATTGGTAAGGGAGCGCAAACGTGAACGTATCGCAAATGAGGGGCCTGAGTGAAATCAAATATAGGTCCGCCAGGAACTTGAATGAACTGTCTTCCACCTCGGAGCCAGAGGTGGGATAGAGATAGAAAGGAATGCTTGCGTAGAGTCGAGGTAAATCCCATGAACCCCCAGGTGTCCAGTGATTTCCACTGAGGATAGGAGGTCTGAAGAAAATCGAAAATGGTTTCCGGCGGTTCCCATTGATCCAATGTGTCAAAGAACAGATGCAGTTGACAGTTGCTGATGCGGGAAAACCATTCTTTCAACAATTGCTCTTGAGCAAGGTAATTCTTCGATGAGAAGCGAATCATGACGGTACTCCATAATCGAGGTGTAGACCACACAATCCGCCTCCAAGTCTTGCAAACTCTCCCTAGGATGAAAGGTGCTGGAAGTGCGCCAAAATTTCGCTTGTCTTGAGCATCGTACACAAGAGAGAAGATTTCGGAAATGACATCCAATGGGAGCATCGAGATAATGTAGGTGGTGCTGTTCAGCTTCTCGTTGAGAGCGAGGCGTCTGTGCTTCAGATCGACCATTGCGTTCTCCAGGGCCAACATATCCTCTTCACATTCAGCAATCTCCCTTTCAACTGTCTCTCTGTTGCTGTGGCTCTGGGCGCCATTTGCGAGGTGTGTCGAATTCATGGCCGCTAGATCTGTTTGCGATACCACTGCAGTCCAGAGTCGCTAGACCTTCAGGACTGGGAAAAAGAAAATGCAAAATACAACGGAATGCAACTAAATTTGTAGAGGGGTTTAGATCACAAAAGGTTGTTACATTAACACCAACGCTCACCTGTCCGAGAGCTAACTGGAGAAATATAAGTTGTTATTGCACGACGGTATAGTCATATATTTCTTGATTGGATAGCCAATAGTTGAATCTGTAGCAGTAGTCCGTAATGTCCCGATACTTAGAGCCTCAACGCGTCAACATGGATGGATGAGTTATAACTGGAGGCTCGCGACTGCCCGGGAACTTTGGTGAATTTTGATTACATAATTGCAGGCCGGTAGTTCACACTCTTTCTCGTTCTATTGTTGACCAGGTCAACGTCCAAGTCACCGGAGGCAAAAGTCAAGGCAGTCAATTCTGAACTGCCGTTGAGTCGTTTGGTCCAGGATTCTTCCGAAGTTCCGATGATAAAGCACGAGGGAATTAAAACTCCGCCCCAAAGCGGTTCAACCTAGCTGATCGATATCGCGGACACTTGTTCTGTCTTCTATCACCAACGACCAGGTAATTCTGACTGTATTCTTCATTTCAGTTCTCGCTACTTAAGATAGTCCTCATTCTACAGGTCATTTACCTCAAAATTTGTTCCGGCCATCTAGCCGCAACGTGGACATTGTCCTAGCCGCATCAACAAGATATAGCATTATCATTGCAGTGGCCAGAACGAGTGGATGGGAAAGGTGGGGGGCAGAAAGTAAGTAAGTAGACAGTCTCTACATCTCTATATGTGCATTGATTGCCCTTTACAGCTGTGCATGTAGCCCAGGAACGTCTACACTTTCCTCCACTGCTACAGCCCACTACTTATTTTCGTCCACGGAAGGCGAACCTTGGCCTGTTTAAATGGTACGAGACATACTAGGAATGATTATGGGCATTATACTGATTTTTCACTATCCTTAGTTATGTCCTACGTCCCCATGCATGGACAGATTTTCCGCCTATTCGTTAAAGCAGCATCATCCATTTAGTTTCAGTTGGAAATAAAAGCTATTAAGCTGGCTAATAAACTAAAGTTGCCGTTGTTCGAGATGATACAGGCATGACTGTGGAGTACTGTCGGAGGTAAGATAATATTTCAATTTACGGCACATAAGTTGGCCGTGATTTGAAAACGCGGTCACGCACTCTTTAACGACGCGTCGACCACAAAGGAATGCAACGCGACGTGCCTCGTGTCGTCGGCACATGTTCACTCTTTTTACAAGTCTACTAATAACTTGAATGTAAACTCCCGTTGCCGTCTATGCCAGATATTGACTCTCCTATGGACCTACAACAAGATGACTCGAGCACTTCCGGGACTGGGGATAAACGCAGGCGATCCTTTGGTGGATTGTCTCCTGGCCCACCAAGTGCCAAAAAATTGCGCTCTGTTTATATCCGTCAGCCCAAGAAACCGAAAAAACCCAGCCACTGGCGCTTACCAAAAGAAAAAGTGCCAGCGGAGGCAGAAAATACAAAGGTATGTATCTACTATTAGACTGGAATTATTGAACTGAATATGATCACCCTCTGTATGGCATTTAGCTCGCTCTGCAGACTCATATACGTATTCTCTGGAACCTACCGCATCAAAAGGCGATCCCACCTAGCATTACCGACGAGGACAGGGCTCTGGTTAACCGAATTTTCTCCTCTGAAGCTGATATAAAGGTTGCCGTAGGCGCCAGCCTATCCCCGAGCTTGGACGATGTTGGTAACACTCAGGCCACGGTCACAGTCAAAAATTTTTTGGCGTCATTACCCAGCGGAAGCACAGTTTCAACAAATATCAAACGGATGGATGAGCGGTATCTATTGTTCATGTTCCGGACTGTTTCAACGCTCGGGCTCAAGTGTTGGGCACCCGATATCTTGGATAGCGGTCCAAACTCAATGTATAACCTTCTCCATGAACATATTGCACTCACTACATTCCAACAAGTCTCAGCTGGTTTTGGATACTCTCACCTTCGCAATAACCAGTCCATTGCGCAGGATTTTCCTCTCATGCGAAAATTCTATCGGAATTTTGTATATTTTTATATGCACAAGATTGCAAAGTCCGAAGCCAAGAAGCCAGGCAGCGTGGCTAGAAGCAAGGATATGATTAATGTGTGGAAGCGACGCACAGAGGTAAGAATTCACATTATTATTTCCAACATTTTCACGATTGTATCTTGTAGCTAAAGGATAGCCGCATTGACGCCATCAAAACTGCAGGGTTTGGGGGACGGGTTATCGCCCTCGCACGCGAAACCGAGGCCCATTCTGATGACGAGCTTCCAGACGACGATGTGGATGCTGACAGTGGAGGTCAAGCTTATTTTATCAAGGAGAAGGAGGGCCGCTCACTGAAAGCTGCGAGATTCTACCGAATGTTGGATGCGGATAATTACCAGAAAGCTCTTGCAAAAGGGCATTATCACAGGTTTGGTCAATTGATGCCTGCATCCTCACCTCTCTGATCTTGAATTTAACTTTCAGGTTGCCTCGTCGTCGCAAAGACCCTCCAATTTCAATCCCATCCCAACTTAGCACCCGGCCACAAAAAATTCCGGTTGATTGGTTTGAGCCTACCTACTGGAATACTGCCCTTACACCCCTGGAACGTGCCCAGTACCTCAAGAATGGTATTGTTATTTCGCTCCCACTTGACCACCTTTGTGAGACGTGGGAGCAGTGCATTAGTGCTGACTGGAAGAAGTTGCCGGAAATGGAATTCATGGAAAAATATGGCAATGCAGTGTTGGCTCAATATCATATTCCTACTCCTGACGAAATCAAGAAGTGGGAGGAAGACAACGACAGCGAGGATGGCGGTGGCGAGCAGTCTGCCGAGGAACTGGAAGCGACCGATTCACAAATTGACTCAATATTGTAATATTTTTGACAAATACAACTTTGAGGACTTTTTTTGTAAACTCACGTTAAGTATGCGTTCTATACCTCAATCTTTCTTTCGTATTTCGGCGAGACTTGGCACCAGGCAGGCATCAACTACTCTACAAGTCCGGCTCGAGATCCGTGTTCGGAGATTAAACCTTAATGCAAGGGCTTCCTTTTTCCAAACGTGGTTCCAACGACTCAAGGGCAGTTCAAGATCAACTGCCCTGTGGTTTGCCTCTGGTGAGTCTGCTACCTACTTACAACAGAACAGAACTACTTACGGTGAACAATCTTCTTGCCTAAGCCCTTCCATCGGTTCTCAGTTGTTGACCTGCCTCCCTAGTTCTTAACTGTCTCTATTTTGTCCTGTACTGGGTTTATCAATTTATATCTCGATGCAATCGAACTGCCTACCCAATCATGAAGCCTAGTCTGAGGCAATCAGCTGTGAGGATTGCCCCTTCTCTCTCCAGATAACAGTTGATCATGACCTTCCTTACCTGAGATCCATGGCACTCGGTGGGTGCGACATTACGCCACAGTCATGGTTTAACATCCGGAGCCGTCTCTGACAGCCGCTCCCACTGGAAGCTGCTGGCTAGAAATAGGCCAATAGAGTCACATTAACATGTCAAAGGATGTTGTCGAATGCAATAAAAGTAACATCCAAGCGATTTGATTTAAATGAGTTCGACTTTTAACCCCATCACCCCAACTACGCTGAACGTTACAGACAACTCGTTTGCATGTCTTCGCTATCACCTTTCTACCCCTACTTTGGGACTAATTATGTCCCCAGAGAAGACGAAATCGCCCACATCAAGAGCATATTATCTGACAAAGAAGAAAAACTACGAGTTTTGGGAATAGAACTGCGTAGGATTCAATCTCTCTCCGATGAAATATCCCGGGAAGTCGAAGAACATCGGGCTCTCATCTCGCCTGTACGACACCTTCCAACCGACATCCTACAGGAAATATTTGTGTCATGCTTACCGCCCACTCACAATTCAACCATGTGCAGCGATGAAGCCCCAACCTTACTTACTCACGTCTGTCGCACATGGCGAGATATCGCTCTTGCAACACCTCAGCTCTGGCAATCTATCCACATTCCCGTTCCTTTGAACAACCCACGCCGTCTAGAAGCGGACGAAGTTGTGAATGAGGACTACGACGCTTTCGCCTTGGGTATCGCCACCAAATGCTCAAGTCTCGTTGCTGAATGGCTGGAGAGATCTGGCGGATGCCCCGTCGACATTTCGTTGGACGAACAAAATATCGAGTTCTGGAAAGATAATTACTGCAAATATTTTATTGACGCTATTCTGGATGTTTCTCATAGGTGGAGAAATGTGGATATTTGTACATCGGCGGAGGACATGAACCACCTCCTTGCCACGGTACACGGATCCGAACTTCCATCACTGCAGTCCCTCTCCCTGTCGCTCACTAGCGGCCCATTTCGATCGTCGGTGCAATGGACAGAAGAAAAGGGTACCCTTAACGCGCCGCATTTAAAAGAAGTCTCGTTGATTGGTGTTGGAGGAAATTTCTTCAAGTTCCCGATCAATTGGGAATGTTTGACGCAACTTACAATTGACGATGCTTCTACGTCAGTTGCTGGCATAGGAATAATGCTTCGGAGATGCAAGAACCTCGTCAGCTGTCGCCTAAATGTGTATACGAAAGGACTGCGCGCTGATCAACTCACCGAATTCGATAAACCGATAATCCTCCCGTCTCTCAAGAGACTATCAATACGCGAGTGGGAGGACGACCTGTCTCATTTTTTCACTGTTCTGGAAGCACCGTATTTGCAACACCTCGAATACCGCAGGAGCCAAGGCTGGTCGAAGGAATGCACAGTTCTCCCACTCCTCAAACGTTCCATCATTCATACCTTCATCACCGACGGACGTCTCCTTAAACCAGAACACCTGTTAGATATCCTTCATGGGTGTCCGGATTTGAAATCGTTATCTATCCGGCCATCAAGCACTGGGAATGTCAATAACCGAACAGAAAAGGTCTTTCTTAATGACCAATTCCTGGCACAACTATCTCTCCCAGATGACCACGGAAATTATCTGTGCCCAAATTTACAGGATTTCGAGTGCCATGTCGGCGCTCAATTTACAGATGATCAACTCGCAGATTTTATCCGTAAAAGGCGGCGTGGGTTACCCGGTGTCGCGAACCTTAAACGCGTCGCTGTATCTTTTACCAGGTTGCAAACGGGACCAACACTTACGGAGATTGATCCCACTGCCACTTTGGACAGGATTGAATTGGATATAAAATATTTTAGAACTCCTTTTAAATCTACCTTCTTTCCCCGCCATGGCCTGAAGGATACTAGCGGCACCACTTCCCATCCCTTCTAGTTTATAAAACGATCCACAATGCTGAAGGTAACATGTAGCATGTAACCCCTCCTCATAATATTTCCCATATAAAATTGTAACGCCAAACGAAGCTCATAGACTTTCTTTCTGAATCCTTGTTAATCATTAGCCTTCTGGGACGTAATATACGAGGTAACTCCAAGCTAATCCATCAATTAGCTCACTGATGGTAGTCAGTAGCGCCGTGATTAGGCGCCCTACACACGGACCACAAAAATCGTCCATTAAAAACGCACAGACTGTTCAATTCTTTTCCACCTCAGTTCTACTTCTTAAAATATAGGTTGCGGTCAAGATTTCTTCAATCCATGTCCGAACCAGCCGAAAGCATAACTGGGTATCCAGGTACCCATGTGCACGAAGGTGTATCTGGTACTCCTTAATACACCTCCTTTAACGATAATTCCATTGAAATGGACCGTAATTGCCTCTGTTCATCCTACACACCAATATGCACAAAAGGAACCCATGAAAGGAGGCGTGCATGCTTCTTGCGCAGATTTCCTAAAGCTTTATGCAGGGCGAATGCAGCACGGTCTGGCTGAAGACCATCGTCATCGAACAAAGTGGCGTAGACATCCTTGGCCAACTCAGGGCCAACTTTGTCCTCCATTGACCTACAGTTTTTGCAGTGATTTCGGCGTAGTGGGAGGCGGACAAAAGACGCACCATAAGGCAGCGATGACGGTCTGAAATCCCGCTTCAAGCATTCCTGTAGCAAGATTCACGACCTGATCAGGCCGAAAAGGGTCAGTTGCAGATCCATGGCAAGCGCTGAGGAATGCGATAGATGCGTGAGGCATATCTGTATATAGAATTCGTGCGACTGTAAGGTCTCCGTCGTAGAGAAATAGTGCACTCTCAAGTGGGTGCTCTCGTGAAGCGGCTCCGTGACATGCGAAGTGAGCTATGGAAGCTTCAGAAAGCGCTGAGACGACAGCATCGAGAGTGCACTCGGAACCATCCTTCTCTGTGGCGTTTCTGGTCAATGGGACTAGAAGGTTTTCAGGTACAATCTTGCATATCTCATCTCTTTCAAGTGCTGCATTGGGGAGGAAAGGGAGACCCGGTGTCTCTGGCTGCGCGACGATAAGGACTTTGTTTCTCGGGGATTGTGAAACTCGTGCTCTTGCGTCAAGCAGGGAATTCAGTGTCGGTGTATAGGAAGAGATGATAAAATCACTAAGGCATGGTCCCGAGGGGTGGAGGCCAGCAGCGTGGATAGGCATTTTCTCTAACTCGCCAATGGGGCACCACCAGACTCGAGGTGGAGCAACATCAGCCTGGACTCGGATGGTCAGACTTTAAATTTAAGTCAGAAAAGTCGAAGTCCCACTTTCCTGAAGACCCATATGCTTGACAATTGGTTCGCAAATATAGATCCACGGATCTGTGAGGACCTCATGAAGGAGTGTTTCTGCGTCGGAGTGCTCACGTTGTTCGAGCAGCGCTGAATTCCCCTGCCGTCTCAAAATCTCTTCGAATTTCGTGTGAATAACATTCAGCTTTTCTTCTGCGATTGGTAACCTAAGGTATTGTGGAGGGGCTTGAGGATCGGACAAGATGACGGCGTACGCATCACTGAAGCCTTGGTATGCCCCTAGAATCACAACTGGTCCGTTTTTAGCGACAGCCATGATGTCGGGCATGATTACTGGCATATTAAAGCGCTCGTATCCCGGCACAGTGCGAATTTGTTCCAAAGTGGCGTACCAGCCGTCGAGGTCTTGACGGAGCTGAGGGTTCATGGCCGCAAATGGCCTATATGATGACCCATGGCTAAGAGCATCCTCTAATCCCCGTCGTCGAAGTGTTGCAGCCAATCTCGAGAGAGTAAGGTCGAATGGCGATGGTAAGAGATGGAAGGGCTCTCGGAAACCACGTAAATGTGTCCAGAATTTCCCTCGAGATTCTTTGATATGTTTGATGGCCTGCTCAATATCACCACTCGCAAGAAGATATTTAACGGAGGCAATCATGATTGCCGTGAACCAAGGAAAACCGAAATGGGTGATTTTCGGGTCTCCCATGACGCGTACTGGCACTACATCTTGTCCATGCAAATAACTTGAAGAAGCGGCAAGAAAAAGCAGCCTCGGTTGTCTCAAGTCCTTCATAGAGTTGGCAGGCCGGTTGTGGTGTCCTTTGTAGCTGAATGTTTGGAGCTTGTGAGATGCCTGATCACAGTGTCGATTACATCCACATTTCTCGAACAATATGTTCTGACCTTTCAGGAAAATCTAGTCGATCCAAGATTATGTTCTCTGATACGATACGTCGTCTTGGAGGAAGGATGCTCTGGATCAAAATCACAATCTGATCTGTGCTACAAAGGCCTTCGTTCAGGCCAATGCCGATGATATAATTAGGGATGGAACTCGTGACGCGTTGACGGTCTTGACTTGCTTGACATTCATAACATTCAAAATTTCAAATTTCACAAAAATGGAAGAGTTACGATCGTGCTGACTGTCTAGAGCCATACTGTAACAATAACAAGCATCAATGAAGGACCCGTAGACTAAAGCTGAGCGTGCCTCACCTTCGTCGACGTCGTGATTTAATACTAAGTAGTGGGCTTAGTTTGGTTTGCCGGGGTCGTTCATCCATTCATAGATGATAGGGATTTGAAGCGTGCCCCACATGGGGTGCTCAGGTCGCTTGGAAAACGCTACCGCACGACCAGTGGATTTCGCCACCTCATATCTCTCGAGATGAGACAAATCAACGAATCTGGGGGTGAAGACAGCCGTTAAGTAGGTGACCTCGACATCCAGTCCTTGATGTCGCTGAAATGACAACGGCCGGGCACCACCCGAGCCATAGCCAATTGTTAGTTCACCACCTGGCGGTAGAGATGGATCGCGAATGTTCGGTTTGTAAAGAATACCTACAAATCAGGTGTTGATGTTAGGTATAGGGGACGGACAGCACCAGAGCTTTATAAACACACCAACGCTCAGATTTGCCATGTTGAAACTGAAAAGCCATACGTAGAGTGGCTGACTACCGGGATTCTTGAGTTTGAAGCCGTACTTGGTTTCAGTGCCACCCCGAAGCGAAATCTTGATGACGTTTCCGTCATTCAAGTTGTCGCCGACAGTTTTGAATATGGATCCAGCATGCAAGGGGTCCAAACTAGCATCAACAATAATCTGGTACGCTTCCAGAGAGACGAGAGGTGTAGACTTCCTCCCTAGGCGCCGGAGATCCCAAAAAAAGAGGGCAGCATGCGAAAGGATGGAAAAAATTTCGTCAGTATCAAGCGACGCACTGAAGGGGAGGCATCGAATATTATTCTCGCAACAAATCTTGTCGGTGAGGACAAATGAAGCACCACCGCCTGTTTTTACCACCGCAATCTCGTGGCTCTGATCTTCAACAAGTCGAATCATTGTCCTATTTCCAGCCTCACGTATGCTTTGGATGACAGGCAGGAAGTCTTCTTCAGCAGGAATGAGAATGTTCACCTTGGCGCCATCGCCTGTGTGCGTTTGCAGAGCCCATGCTGGGGATGGGATCCGAAAAATTGCTGCATCGCTGAGCCTGTGCATGATTGTAGAGAGTGGACGTACGTCATAGGCAACGAGGCTACCGAGAGGCCCTGCGGACATGTCTTCGGTAGAAAAAATGCTGAAAAGTGAGCCGTTCACCACTCCCTGGACTTGTCCAGCCTGTAACAGGACAGTTCCCCGATCAAATTTTAATGGGAATAGCATGGGGACGCGGTTCGGAGACTTGTTCGTGAAAATAATACGGTTGTCGTGTATGCCTTCGCACTGTGGTGTTTGTCTAGGCAAGGGAAGCGATGAGGTTCCGTTCACTGGAGAGACAAGATAGCGGCTCACCCGTCGACCTTCAACATTTCGATCACCTATCGATAGGTGATGTTATCAATTGGTCCTTCTCGGAGGAGTGCCGTCAGTGCCCTCGTAAAGCGACCGAGATGCCTCTCTTCGTACGCAAGTTCGTCTTTTGAGCAAGCCGCCAAAAGGACATGCGAGGCCAAACCAGCGTTCTGGTCAAATTTTGAGATTGTCGCGACGCGGCTGTTTCCCAGGACCTCTTCATAAAGAGAAAGAGGTATTTTGTAACCAGGTGGGAGATCGACACCACGAACGACCTCAGCGGATGAGTTGTCATGCCTGGTACCTGAGCCTGAATGACAACTATCGAAGATCACTGTCTGGGTGCAAGCATTGGTCAGGTCCTCTACTGGTGAAGACAGTGCAAGAAATGCGGCGCACAATGTTGTTTCCTTTGGCATTAGCAAGGTTGGTTAGCATGGCGGCGAGTGTAAAGTCTGGAATGCCTTGTAAGTGTCTGTCAAGGCTGTTCTGTGGATCGAAATCGTAGGGTAAGAGTAGCTGTATCTTGTCAGCCAGCGACCCATTCCGTGGAGCTTCCGCCTCCGATCCATGCCCAGCATAGTAGATAAGAATCGCGTCGCCGAAAGTGATGCGCTCATCTTCGGCCAGGGCCTGAATACGGCTCATGATATTGTCCCGAGTAGCCTCATTATTGAAAAGCTTAGAGATATGTTCATCTGGAACATGAAATTTTTGAGTGAGAACATCCAGAACATCTTCGGCGTCGGAGATAGCTCCCTTTAGATTACAGATATATGAACCACAGTGCAAATAGTTATTAATGCCGATGACGAGGGCGAAGAAAGACGATCTGGCACTGAAAGACAATGAGTGATCAAGAAGTAGAAATGATAATAAGGTTATGGCCTACAGATCGGTCTCTAAAACATCAGCTTTGGACATTCTGTATGCCTCCAATCAGCTGAATACAATGGCCCACAAGGATCCTTTGTGTACCTTGGGCTTAGAGAAGGCAGATGCTGGTGAGGTACAGGCGATGTTCTATGAAAACATGTCATAAATTCTGCACCCAAGCTATTACAGGTCCAGCGTTTACGACTTGGAAAGATTCGGCTCCTGAGATAGGGAACTGTTAAGGGTGTTAATTCACGCAAGCAAGCCCCGGATATCAATGAAGATTCAAGGAATGCTCACCAGGCAACCTCAGGCTGAAGCATTTGGCTGGGAGAAGCTGAATGCGACTTAGACACCATTGCAAAATAACCAATGTGACATCCAGTTTCAATTACAGCTGGATGGTAGAATAACTCGTCGGTGGTTTGTAAGTGGATTGCAAGAGCGCCAAACGCATCACGAAAAACCCACGTGCGAATCCAAACTTGGAGGTTTTGAATTTGGTTCCGTTCACTCCAGACATCCATGACATCTCTGAATCTCCCTCATAGAACACAGCTCATAGCGACGGCGCTTGCTGCATCCCTAGCAACAGCAGGCTTGGTCCATGCATATCATACACACGCGAAACGGGCCCGAAGACGAGAACTTGACGAAGAAGTCCGACGGTCGATTACAGCCCTAGATTCGTCGTTGGGCGAAGAGAACTCTGAAGAATTTGAACCAATGGTCCAGGCCACGCGACTTCAAAGCACCATTGACTCCGTAAAACTCGATAGTAGTTTGCACTACGACGAGGAGTTAAAACGGGAACAATTGGCGAGAAACTACGCGTTCTTCGGAGAGGATGGCATGGCGAAGGTTCGAAAAGGCCGGGTCGTCGTCGTCGGATGTGGAGGCGTTGGCAGTTGGGCTGCTGTCATGCTTGTGCGGTCGTAGGTATCTGTTCTTCAAAATCATATCTTACTTTGGCCTCATGCTTTAAATTTCAGAGGAGTATCTAACATTCGCTTAGTCGATTTTGACTATGTCACCCTTTCCTCGCTCAACAGGCACGCGACAGCTGGCCTTGAAGATGTGGGCACACCAAAAGTGAAATGTATAGAAAAGGCTTTGAAGCAAATTGCCAAATGGGTTGATGTAGATTCAAGAATAGAGATCTGGCGAAAAGAGGAAGGAGGGCTTCTGCTAGCGGACGCTGACTGGGTCATAGGTACGATACTAAATTTGAAATTTCCCCAATCTATGACCTGACCTCGATTCAAAGACGCTATAGATAATATCCAGACAAAAGTAGATCTGCTCAAATATTGTCACGAAAATAAAATTAAGGTACTATTTGCATCCTTTTCTACCGTAGCATCTCTGACTATCTATGCAGATATTCTCTTCAATGGGAGCAGGCGCGAAATGCGACCCCACCAGAATTCAAATCAGCGACATATCCTACACAATTTACGACCCGCTTGCCAGGTCCGTTCGCCGACGTCTACGGCTCCTAGGAGTTGACTCGGGCATCCCAGTTGTATATTCTACCGAGGTGCCTGGGGACGTCAAACTCCTTCCACTACCCGAAGAAGAGTTTCAGAAAGGGCCAGTCAAGGAGCTAGGAGTCTTCGATGACTTCCGGGTGCGCATTCTACCGGTCTTGGGCCCCCTTCCTGCGATCTTTGGGCTTAATATTGCCACTTATATTCTTTGCGACCTCGCTGGAAAGCCAATTGCCAACCCTTTAGCGATCAAGAACAGAAAGAAGCTTTATGAGAGACTGTATAGAGACTTATTGCATCGAGAAACCAAGATAACTGGACATCAAATCAAGTACTTTTAATATTTCACTATGGCAATTACTTTTGTTCTGACCTACTACACAGTAAACTTCCAATAGACGAAGACGACGTGGCCCTTGTTTTCGAAGACTTATACCAGGGGCGCTCAGTAATTCCGCCTTTTGATGTTCCTACCAGGCCCGCTCTTGTTAGATGGGACCCGACACGACCTTTGAGCGTTGAGAATTGTGTCGTTTTTGAGCTAAATGACGCGGAGAAGCATGTGCGGACATGTTGGAATCCAGATGGGTCACCCGCAACGAGTCCAGATCAACTATGGGGTTCCACGGTTAAAGAGGTTGTGGAGCGCAGAGCTGCTGAGGCACGGAGGGTACGCGAATGGGTGCTGTGAAAAGAACGCCGCACATACGCGAACCGCGGCAGTCTGCAGATAGATTCGCGGCATGACATCATGATACTATCAAGCCCAAGGAGATTCAAAAACCCCGACAAGCGATTTTAAATCTCAAATTCCCCAACGAGTTTTCCTTCAATCTTCACCAAAATTTACAACGACTTTCTTTTTATCTTAAGGATTTCAAATGCAAAATTTTGAGACATTTGGTGTAGAATTGAGCTCAAAATAAAGGCGGTCAGAGAGATTCAAAAAAAGTAACGCAAAGTCACGGAATCTTCCAGCGAGCCGAAAGCGGACAAATCCTTTGAAGTGTCACGATTTCGTCACGCTTTTTCGACCTTTTCTTCTACATTATGTGCTACACTCACTTTGACGTCCCAATTTTTTGTACACAGGTGTAAAACCATTGGAAAAATGTATCTCTAAAATTTTGTGCTCTAAATCGAAGTCGTTGGAGCTTGAGACACAAATCTATTACAATTTGATGTGGGTAATCTCGAGAGAACGCCGTCCACAACATGCTCAAGTCAACTTTTCCTCAAAATTTTTGGATATTCGTGAAGCTAAGATAAAAGGAATTTAGAATATGCAAAAATTTTGGCAGAGATGCTGTGTTGTGCAAGCTGTAGATGCGGTTTTGAATCTCCCTGACCGTTTGAATCCCGTTGCACGTGATAGTACAAGAGCACATCATAACATGAGACTCTGATCATCTAATCAGATTATTTTTATCCCACCTCTACTGCAACGAGTCATTGTTATCAATATTAATCTCTCTGCACTTTTCCTCTTCCCCGGCCTTATTGTGCTGCACAGTCGCTAAATGGCAGGCCGGCAAACCCACAAACCCACGTCGCTCGAGGATTGGACACGTTCCGACGAATATCACAACTCCTTCCTTATACCACAGGACGATACCTTCGACGCGGTTGTGAAGAACAATAATGAGCAGGGGCTCCCCGATATTGCAGTATCTCCTGCTCAAGGCAGATTCTTAAGCCTACTCGTCAAGTCCTTAGGTGCGAAGAGAGTGTTGGAGGTTGGGACTTTGGGAGGGTACGTAATCGATATCTGAGTCTGGTGATCCATACTGACTATTTTCCGTCCTTGGTAGTTACTCCACCGTATGGATTGCTCGTTCCCTTCCTTCAGATGGACGGGTCATCACTCTCGAACTAAACCCACACCACGCAAAGGTATCTATCAGGCCCGTTTGATTCTTCGCTGATTTGTAGCATTCCTGCATAATTGAATATTTAATTTAAGGTTGCCGAAGAGAACTTCAAACTAGCTGGATATTCCGACCAAATAACCGTCATCGTTGGGCCTGCGGCCCAGTCATTAGCGCAGCTACACCCTGAACAACCGTTCGATCTCGTGTTTATAGACGCTGACAAACCGTCGAATCTCATATACCTCACCGAGGCAAAGCGCCTCGTCCGGCCTGGTGGAGTCATCGTATGTTTCTCATTACACAACGTTTATATGAATTACGATCGTTTCGTATCTGCAGATTGTTGACAACGTGGTCCGGTATGGTCGCGTCGCCGATCCGGAATATTCGGACAACAATGTGGAAGGTGTGCGCAAGCTTCTACACGCTCTCAAGGATGATAAGGAGGTGGAGGCCACCACTATTTCTACCGTTGGCGAGAAGGGCTACGACGGGTTTATATATGCTATTCGTAAGTGATTCGAAGGGGTTGAAAGAGGCATAACTGCATATTTTTATTGCATAATTGGTATACCTATGTATAACAGATGATAGGTGGTAATACAACTGAAGGAGCTACTGTACAAGATTATTTATATACGTCTATGCGGTGATGGCAATTGGAGGAACTAAACAGAAGAAGTTTGACGATAGCAGCTTACACAATGAATTCCTACAACAACAGAAGTGATTCTGAATGAAAAGACCAGCCTCGAATTGTATAAATATGTTGTAATGTGCAGATGATGACGTGGATTAATCCAATCAGTTGCAGGATGTTCAAGTCAAGACCAATAACGCTCTGCGCTGTGTCGAGAATAGAAATAGAGTGAGAAAGGCGCCGACCAAAAAACCAGTGACGAGGTACGATGCAGTATCGGTGACTGATATCGACCTGATGCTATTCGTATCGCTGTCGTCGTCATCCTCTACTTCGAGTTGCGTTGGTAGCGGAGAGAGTAAGCTGATACGCCGCTTGGGTGGAATTATCAAGGCAGCCGGTAAAAGTGGCAGGTGAAGAAGGTCAAGTGGAGGAATCGGCGTTGTTGATGAAGCCCATGATGATGACGATAATGACGATGACTGCGATGACGAGGATTCCAACGGAAGAACTGGACTGATTGGGGACGACGACCGTGTCGGCGTCGTTGACGAAGGTGACGAAGGTGACGGTGACTGCGAAGGTGAAGAGGTTTGTAGAAGAAGGGCAGGCGTGATCGGAGATGACGACCGCGTTGAGTACAACTTGTCTGGGAAGTGGAAAGGCGCGACTTCAGATACCGAATGCACTGACGAAGACGTGGCCGAAGATGAGCATCTTGAGCGAGCTGGCGATTGTGGTGGTGATTCAGGAGAAAGTTTCGGTGAAGGTGGTAGAGGGAGGACCAAGGGGTCAGTAACTGGTGACAATGGAGGCCTTGATAAGGGCTCAGAGAAGGACACTGTCCTCGAAGCCAATCCAAACGACCGGAAGGAAGAAAATGGAGGAATGAATTCGAATGATTCGGTACTGGCCAGCGAGAGCCGCTTTAGCGGGAAGTCGATGGGTTCGCATAACGTCTCTATTGAGGCGATAGATGAACGTGAGGATCGAGAGTATGTAAAAGAGGAGAGACGAGGACGAATTGCAACCCATGAATCAATGGGAGATGCTGGGACAGGGTCTTCAGGTTCTATGTCTTGTTCGTGGTCGGTTTCCTCTCCGTCGTCTTCATCGTCTCGACAAACATCGATTTGGGCCACGTCGGTTTGTTCTTCCTCGTTCCCGAGAGTCGTAAATGGATATTCCTCCATCACCTCCGTAGAATGCTCAAGGGTAACCCGCTCATTCTCAACATGGCTGAAGGCAACTTCCGCCTCGTCTTGAACCAAGGAATCACCAAGCAAAAACTTGGTAGGTTGAAAGACAGGCGAACGTGGAGGAGGTGTGGGTGGGGGAGACGCCGGTTCCTCCGAGGATAGCGAAGTCTTGGAGGATAGAGCCTCGGGCACCTGGCCGACTTGAGCGTCCTCCCCCACAGCCTTGAGGAGAATTGGGGTGGGGATACTGGAGCCAAGCGGAGTTGTGATGAACAGAGAGGCACGCGGAGACTCCGGCGGAGTGATTGGAGTTTGAAAGGTGACTGGGCTTCGGGGCTCAACTGCAACGGGCAGCTCGAGAGATGGTTTTCGGCGTATATCTGGAAGGACTTCAGTTGTCACCAGTGTAGGCTCGTCGGCCTCCTCAAATTCAGTTTCAGAATATCCATCAGAATCGACCTCCGTGGGGTGAGTTATGTATCTTGACGCTCCTGCGTTGCTGGTCCTGATGGTCTGCTCCAACCCGTCGATGACAACATGTAGACGAGAAATTTCCGCTTGTTTCTGGAGCAAGTACTTCTCTCTGAGTTCCTCTCCGAGTGCAAGGACCATGGATTCGATAATTTGCCGGACTTCAACGTGATCCCGCACCCAGGGACCGCCAGGCCATTCAGAAATCGTGATGGCAAGGGTGCGGAGATAAGAAATTGCGATGTCGAATTCATCCTGAATTGCACGATGGAAGAATGGTCGCAAGAATGATAAGGCTAGTCGAACGGCACCCGCCGTTGAATCTCGTAGGCGAACCTCTGTAGGTCGTCCGAGGAATAATTTCGACATATCTTGGCAAAACTGGCGGTAACTGAGCTTGCGAAGTCGGTAATCCCATGCGACCTGATCCAGAGGATTTCCGTGGATGACTTGTATGTCATTACGCAAGAAATAGGACGGCATCCTTCGAAGAATCTGAAGCAGTGGGATTGAAGCAAGAACAGCTGTCCGAGGAATCATCCCGTACACGAGGACGGATTGGGAATCCTGCGAGAAACGTTGCCATTTCCAAAATTGCTCGTTTCGTCTATTGTTCAATAAACATCAGAAGAGGAAAGGTTTCCGATAAGAAAAGACTCACTCTGCCGGAGAACTTTTTTGCAGGAGCTGGACGGCCGTAGCTGCTCGACCTCCGAGAGCAGTTGCATCGATGACAGCGATTTCAACGTCCTTCTTGATGCCTTGATGATAACGTCTCACAGCTTCCC
This sequence comes from Galerina marginata, assembly GCA_023014335.1. Classification (NCBI taxonomy): domain Eukaryota; kingdom Fungi; phylum Basidiomycota; class Agaricomycetes; order Agaricales; family Galerinaceae; genus Galerina; species Galerina marginata. The sequence goes on along the minus strand of JAECYW010000009.1, from coordinate 1,594,535 downwards.
AGACAGACCAGCTGAAGCTGAATGATGTCGAGATGTAAGACGAGGATGTTCTTGTCGTCCACTCCATATGGCGTGCGACCTCAGCGTAAGAACCAATTAGGGGCTCAGAGAACTTGATCTTCGGAAGGTCAATGGGAGAGCGAGCGACTTGGTCATCGAACTTTGGGGCGAGAAAGAAGGGTTCTGTATCATCGGCAAATGGTGACCTTTCCTTCGGAGTGTATACACGGAAGAGAAAGTGGTTGGAAGTAATCAATGAATCGAAGTCGACTTCCGCTCCGAAGCCGCACTGCGGTAAAGAGCGGATCTCTGCGTCGGGATCCCCGATGTGTGGTAACATTGTGAGGTGAAAGTGGTAAAATCGGAGGAATAAACTTCGTTAGGTAGTTGCTATTTGAGCAATCGACACAACGACCTCATGCGTTGGAGATGAAACGAGTTGGAAACACGCACAGTCTTGTTACAATAACGTGCTGACAATATATGCAGGTGCAAGTCAGTTTTAGGTGGTCATGCAACACGTGTAGGCAGCATGTTTTCAGCATGGCCAATGGCCGTTTGGGATTGCAGTGACGACTCGACAAGCCTGGTAAATTAAGGACTCGCAGTTACAGGATATGAAATCGTTTTATTTAATCTGTAATAAATAATGAAAACATATATGAGTATCGCTTCTTGTGAAACGGAATTGAGAAGGATTCAGTACCAAAAAAAAAGAAACCCCTGGACAAATGGATGATAATGATTCATATTCAGCCTTTTTCTTGCCACTTGTCCGGGGAGAATTTGCTTATAATAACACGTCGAAGGAGTAAGACCCCAACAAGATGGACGTCGTGGTTCGAGGAGATGAAAAGGCAGTGTTGGAGTTATGTTGAAGTTCAGTTGTGGTAGTGTTATTTATAGCGCATGACCCCAATTGGAGGTATTCCCACGGCATCCGACTCTTGACTCTCACCGACCCCGACGACGACGAGCTGTCGTCAGCGGAATTCTTTGGCTGATCTATCTAAACCTCGACCAGTGAGAGGAGAACAGTGCATGCAAGATCGTTCTGTATATCCCGTGGATTAGCATCGGATTTTATTTGGGTTGGCTTCATCAAACCCCGGTTTGCCACCTCGAGCTCAACGGCCCAGCCGGATTTGTCGATCCCGCCTCTACTACGTCATTCGTCCGAGGGGGACCGGCGAGGTGTACGCGGAGGTCACGAAGTCCTCGTATATGTCGTCTTCCGTTCTTGATTCAAAACCGAATTGTTCTCAACTCCGTTGCTCTGGTTCCGACAATGTTTAATCTCGACCTCCAAACCATCGACCGATCTCTGGATTAATCTGCCATGTGGACCTCACGACGAATCCTATGAGAATAAACTTTCTGGTTCTCTCTTCTGTTGCTGTGCACAGGTCTCACGCTGGTCTTGCAAATCGTCCTCAGATAACATTGGTGAATTCCGGCAATACTATTATGATTGGTTGGTTGATTAGGCCTTTGAAGACTTGTTTCCATCGTGGTGGGCATCTATCTACCCCCAGCCATTGACCTTACCCACCAATATCGATTTGCAAACCACATTTTATTTTTGACCGTGTAGTTTTGAAAGCTTGACTCCAACTCATGACGACTACGGTTTGAAATTCTGGTGGCGTTTAAGTGGTGACCATACACAACTAGCAGCTATCTACCCACTGGAATGACCCCTCTTGGAAGCAAAGGCTCGGGCAGCGCCCACCATGCCGGAAACTATTTCACCGAACGAGGCGCCGATTGCGCGACAAAGTTCGTACCTGTTTTTCATCTTGAATGACATGTCCGCTAGCCGAGTAAGTGTCTTCTTCTTGTGACGAAATTGCCAAGAACTGACTGCCCCATGGACGTTTTACAGCGCTGACATGCCTAGTAGTATGCGTTCTCGCCTCTAACGCCGCATCATGTCCGCACATCTCTCTCTCGGAATGTGAAGAGGTCACCGATTACTGAAGATTGATCGTATCAGCCCGAGCCATCGAGCTACAGTCTGCACCAAATTCGGCCCTTAGGTATATTATTATGCATATCGCCTGGAGGATCGTTTCTTATTCCTCTCACAGGAACTGTGCTGCTAGAGATCAGATCCAATGTCAATCAATTAGGAGACATCTCTCGTCGCCCTTTTCCAGCTTTAGTCGCATTTCCCCATGCACCTCAAAGCGCAGCGAAGATTTTCCATGGATGTTCTCAAAAAATAATACTGTGTAGTATGAACCTGGGGAAGTATCGTCTTGGATAATATAAAGTCTGCGTCCTAATCTCTCTGGCTCATTTTCCTAATTCTTGTCGATATGTCTGCCCTCACAGCCAACCGTCGAGCACTATCTTCTATTGCCCGGTCTAGCCGGCTGATTCACTCATCGTCTGCTACCCAAGCCGCAGTTCTCTCTCCAGTCGGCCTCGTCGAAGCGGACGTCGAAGAAATATCAATACAGCCCATCTTCGACATCTTCGACGCTCCCACAAGGCTTGCTGAATCCAACGAATTTATTCGCGGAAAATACCAAACGTCTTCCAAGTCGACGAAGGTGCCTTCCACACAGGCATTCGACTCATCATTACCGCGACCAGGGCCTGCACCCCTACCGCCACCGGTTATTTTCGATGGGCCTGCTCGTCCCAGAAACGAAGCCCTTGCATATCAGCGGCGGATGCGGGATGCAGGTCTTACGCCGTCGCCACAGCCCCGGCGGCACCACGGCCCCGCTGCTCGGCCGTTCAGCTCGTCCGAGCCTCTCGTCCAATTATTCGACGGCCCCGCCCGAATTACTCGTTATCACCATCAATCATCAAGCGAAAAAGAGGTTTGTATTGGCTTATCACCGCGTATTGTTCAAAGCTGACCTCCTGTAATAGCAAAATTCCTCGAATTTTATCGTTGCTCTAGGCGTTGCCGGCGCTATAGGGTGCGCCACGCTAGCAAGAGAGAACGAAAAATCACAATCCCGAAGTTGACTCGGAGATTAAAATCGCAAAAATCGCATAGAAACTGCAATTTCTCTTTTTTGGGAGCGAGACTATGGAATCATTAGATTTAGATAGTATCACAGCACTTTTTTTGATACACGATTTTGTTTGGATAAGCTGAAATTGGATTTCCAAAGCTTCAATCCCGAGGCATAAACCAGAGTGATCCATGTGGGTGCGAAGGGCGTCTCTCAAGTGACACCTTTACGTGATTTTTGGCGTCAACCTGACCCTGGAAAAGAAGGCCAGAAACTTAGAAAACTAAGCGACGGACAACCTGACTGGCGTTCTCACCGTCCAAATCCGCTGATTGGTGACAACCTTTCGCAAGGATTTGCAGTGAGACATCATGAGTATGACGTTATCCTGGCTGAGCGATGGCCGGATTCCATGGTCGACGTGATTGTCCGCATCGACGATCGTTTGCAATGTCTTCGATTTACCAACATTTTTCACGAATGATCCCTAGATAGAATCGTAAATAGATAATAAAGGTGCTTCGACTGCAAATGTGCTTACAAGGTCTTTCATTGGGATAGAAACATCCAACCGCTCAAGATGAATGCACGACTTACAAATCTCGATGATTGATTCACCGCTAACGCCGCAGTCTAGGAACGCTAGCCTCTTCAAGGAATGCCCGTGGCTTTCAACCAGTTGTTTGACAAAGGGATCGCCTACGATAACCTTCCGCTCCGGCATTTTGATCACGAAAGACACCAGAGCAGGAGACGAGAATTTTATGTGTTCCAAAATTGCGGCTAGTATCATCGGCGAAGGCGAAGGTTGCATAGTATATCTCGTATCCAACGCGAGATGCTTTAAACAGCGCAGTGGGGGAGGCGGTAATTGTAGGATTTTAGAGGTTTCCTAGAAATATTTTTTAGGATGGGAGCCTGGGGAGTTAAGTTAATTATTTACAAACCGTTGTTGTTAATGAGAGACTTTGCAAGAACGGTGTTCTCGAAAGATGTCCGAGGATCATGACATGATCCAACTTTGGACACCCAACAACGTGCAGACCGAGTAAATTCGGTAAGTTACCCAGCATTGGTTCGAAGATACCTTCGTTTAGTTCGCTGATCATCTATGTCCCGTCAAAAGAAGATAATATCACACCTAGGAAGAAAACGCACAAAGAGGGTTAAGCTCGTCAGCGTGCTTGAGAGAGATCGAGTCCACGAAGGAAGTAGATGAACGATGTGCCAACTCGCGAATTCCAAACTTAGAGTCTGCAATTTCTGGATCTTAACAAGCATTTTCGTTTGATCTGTGGTCAAGTTCGCGTACACGCGGATAAATGACAGCCGCTCCTTTTCCTGAAGAACAGGAAGAAACATCGAGAGGACGTTCGGGACGGTGCATTGGAACTTCCTAATGTTCTTGCATAGCCGGAGGGTGTCTCTGCACTCTCGCACAAACCTAGAGTGGACACTCGAATTCATGTTCGGGACTGAACGGATTTCTGAAGAAGAACAAAATGTCAACACCCCGGAAAATTGGCTCTGGAGAAGAAGGCCCCGAAGCACCTATGCTGCGAACATGGACCGCGAGGTGTGGGTGGGCTACCACCGCAGCGAAAGGTGACATCGTTTCTCCCTTATCATCGACGTTCAACGAGTATATCTCACAAAAGCAAACTTCTCACCACGCTGTAGCCCTTCGCCTGTCGCATTCGGTACGATATCGTGCTATAAAGCCTTGGAATAACGGCCGCGAGGAATGATCGGCTAACCAATGCCACCGAAGGCAGGTCATTACCAGACAGAAAGCAGAAGATGGTCTCAAGAACGTCATTGTTGAGGTTGTCTGCTGAAACCATTGTGGAAAGATAGCAAAGACGCGTTCAGCAAAGCGAGTTGAAAGAGTTTACAAACGTCGATGACCTGAGCCCCTTTATCTTTGTTTGGCAGTGACTTGCAGCTGTCATCGTGGCATTGGACTACGCTGGGTATTACTACTTCAACTGCGACAGTATTAGAGCAATAATGATTAGGTCTTATTAACTACTAGTAGTAGGTATCAATTGGACCCGGGAGAGAGAGGGATATTAATACTCGATACCCAAAATGTCTAGAAATAATGATGGAGGCATGCAAGCATCGCACTGACGTTGGTTATAACGCGAGAACCAGATCGACTTCGTCCACAGAATCCCAGAGTGTCACCGACAAATTGACGACCCTTCCACCTCCGTCTATTGGGTCAGTATTGCCCCACTGCCAGAGGGGTGGTGTCGCGTGCTCGCACTTGCTTGAACGAAACATGCCTCGATTGCTCATCTGCCTTAACCCCAGGTCAGAGGTATGGGTTATCTCGCGTTTTCAAAGGCGTCTCCGATGCAAACTTCAAAGCATGCAAGCAATAACGTCGACACCCATGACCAACATTCCGATTGACAGGAGGCACTCCTAAAAGTAATTTCGATATGACTCCCAACTTCCTCGGGACGGATCTAGCTCAAGACTATTCATTTCTTGGGAAAGCGCCCAACGACGATAGTGCACCCCGTAGTCCGTAGAGGCTGTCCGTGAGGACGCGACCGAGATAGTGTCAATGTCGATGGTAATCTTGTGGGGGTTGTATGAAACTAATTCTTCCTCTGAAACTGGAACGGCGCTGCCAGGCTTTGAGTTGCCGGGGTGAAATGACGCCGAGGAAGAGTGGCTTTGACCTGTAAGGATGAAGGAATCCGTCGAGCTTCCCGAACTATGCTCTTCTCCGAGTTTTTGAGGTGGTGGATTGGACGCCTCCAATGGTGTAGGCAATAGGGACCCGGACAGGGACGAACCAAACCCAGCCGCAGCAGCTAGAGGAGGGGTCATAAAGTCTTTTGGAATAGCAGGCAGCTTTCGTGGAAGCCGAGGCCGAGGTGGGGATGTTGATGTCGGCTGGTGTAGGAAGGTCCCAGGATGCGAGTGCCACGCCGCCCAAAACACCTTGTTGTTCTCTTCCACAGCTGCCTAAACGACGGATTAATTTCGATAAAGACACCAGGTGACAAATTCGCTCACCGAGAACATTGAAGGCCAGTCGAAGGGCCCGCGGATCTCCTCTTCTGATAGATGACGACTGTAGAAGAGCATGTAGGGACCAGCTCCTAGATGTTGACCGGCAGGATCTGTCAACACAGCTTCCTCTGTGACCTACATTCATAGTAAATACTCGAGTACAAAAATAAGAATGGAAGTGCAATATTGCAACGGACCTCAGTTACTTCACGATCAACAATTTTCCACCAAGTTCCTGCGTTGTCTTGAACGTACGAATACATTTCTTTTCTCCCTGGAAGGCCTGTATGCATCAAGACAGAGCGGAGGTCGTACTATCCAGCACACTTCACATGAACATCGGGAGGACTTGGACGGACGAATAAACCTACCCGAGCCTCCTGCAATTCTGGACAATCAAACACAAGCGGGATCTTAGCTTGCAAAATCTCGATTTTGTGGTCAACCTCTGGATAAAAACAGTCAGCAAAAGAAGTCGAGAAAGAACAATATTTACCTTCAGCCTCCCTTTGAATATCGGCCATGGCATCCTTCAGATTGTCCACGATAGCCTGCAGGTTTCCCTCACGTACGGAATGATCTTTTTGATTAACCACATTTTGATAATAATTTATAATTGACTGAAGATTTTGTAATGAGTCATGTCCCTACGGCGTCAGGTGAGATGGACTCAATGTAAACAGTGAGAAAAAGATCATACCTCCGATAGGGTCAGAGACACTCTATAGGCTCTCAGCTCCTCGAGCTCTCCCAACATTTCAAGTTCCAACTTCCGCTTGCTATTGACCAACGCAAGGTTATCAAACAAAAACTGATCCAAGTAGATCGTCTTCGGATACGAGAACGAGTCCGGCAACGCACTCCCATTGCTCGATGTGACCGGGAGGCGCTTCAGTGCGAATGTGATCACATCCGAGGGCTTGATGATAACGTCGTGATACGACACCTTTGAGGTGTATTTGATCAGTGTGTCCGAGATGCACGAGTTAAGGTCGTTGTGCTGCGGGTCTTGTCCGAACTCGACAACGACGACCATGCCGCTCTCTGTATTGTTAGTCCGTTGGGATAGATGGTTGCCGACGAGTGTGACTTGACCGTGGATGAACGAAAATAGGTGACTGGAGGTATCGTTTACAGTTGAGCACTGAATGGAAGAGTAAAGAAGGTGCAAGGCTCACTCATGTTCTTCGTTTTCGCCAGTTTGCACTTTGAGATGTTGTTCGATGAGATGGGCGACGCTCATAACGGCAGCTGAGTACTAAAATTGATTGAGAACTACTATGGATAGATTCTGCCACACACTGGACGACGCCTCCCCAAGCGGTTTGGTTCCGTCGAAAGGCGGGATTTCTAACGAAGGAAGCAGTTCTTTGTCGACGATAGCGGAAAGTTGGGAGAGGTCCATGTTCGTAAAAAGTTCAATCAAATTCCATATCGAACGACCTATCGGTGAATAAGATATTATTCTCGGAAGATGCACAAGAACAGCATTACCTGGGTGGCCGAGAGTTGTTTCTGGATCTACTTTTGGGAGTCGAAGATTGGAAACTGTTGCCCTTACTTGAGGGACCGAGTATAGTGCTTGTACCACCTAAAGTTGAAAGGCATTTCAACATCATGTAACTGAGTCCGCGACAGTAGTGCACTGACAAGCGCAGCATAAGTCAAGGCGCTGGTGTTAGTTCGAAGGGCGATGGGGCTACATGAAAGAAAAATCGCGTCAGGCCGAGAGACCAAAGCAGGCAAAAAACAGGCGCACCGTCCTCTCTCGCGAATTGTTTCTCTGAAAGGAGACACATCGGTGTCTTCGTTCAACCCCTGCAAACCGGTTTGGAACGTTTCGTTCAATGTACTATATTCGTGCGCAGCTGTGACTGCTCCAGACCCAGCAACTGGAGCCTACATTGATAGTTTATAAGAACCGCCAAGAAGGTGCACGAAAAATAGCTGACCATTTGCCGTTCACTAGGTCCAACGTTGGGATGCTGAGACGACTCCCGCATCGATATTTGTATCGCAAGATCCATTTCGGCATCGTCGTTCGCGGGGGCTATTGCAGAAGTAGAAGGGAGAGATGGGCGTGTGGGTAGCGACGACGAGGTCGAGTTGTTCCTGTCGTCGAAGTACTTTGGCGATTCTGGCGTCGTTCCGTCCCTTGTATTCCAGATGTCTGCCCAGCCTTCAGCGAATAGGGCGTCGGCGGCCATTTCCAAGTCGCCATTATGCTTTCTCAACATATGTCCTGCGATCTCGCTGTCGACACCGGTGATGGAGGCGAGGAGTTCGCTGGGTTCGTCCTTCACCTGTTCTTGCCCTGGCGTCAGTGACATTTCGCTGTAGAACACTCTGCGCTCTGATGTCCTCGTAAGATAGGAAGGAAGGAAGGAAGTATATTATACTGACGTGGTCCCACTGTTTAACGTGTTACGATAGGCATGGGCATTTCATGGCATTGGTCAACCATCGAAGCGACCATCACAGTATTTCGAGACCTCGGAATGTTGCAGGCCCATCCAACGGTTCGAGCTACAGATGGTGAGTCGTCGATCAGTACACATAAAAAAAACTACGAATTTGTAGTTTCGCAAGCCATCCGTTTTCGGTAATCGATGCTCACTCCGTTTTACTACGTCCGGCCGTCCCATCATAAAATGATGGAGATTTTTTCAGTCTGACTACGGGAGACTAGGCCCAGGTATGTACATACTTAGGTTCGAACCAACAGTAGGAGGTAGCAAAATCACTTTTGCCGTCTCTACCTCTTGCATTTTATTTCCAACTACCGAACCTGCTTCACTGTATACACGATTACAGCAATGATAATATAATACAATACAAGGTCCTCCGAAAGCAAAAAAAAAGAGTACATATCACTGCTGCTGAGACATCTCATCGACCGACATCGACCTCGAGTTTTCTCGAGAAACAGGCCGCCTCAGGCCCTCTTGTGGAATAGTAGGCAGCTCTCGCGGAAGTGGAAGCGGAAGCGGAGCTATCACCTCAGACGATGTCCGCGAGTGCGAGAAGATCTCGAGTTCTGGATGCATCATCGCCAAAAACTTCTTGTTGTTCTCTTCCACAGCTCCCTATATAACGGTAAATTGATGAAGATGGAAGGATATGATGCAGTGGCTTACCGAGAACAAACTCGGCCAGACGAGAGGCTCGTTGATCTGATCTTCCGACAGATGGCGACTGTAGAACAGCATATATGGGCCGGCACCTAGATGGAGACCAGTAGGGTCCGTCAATACGGTTTCTTCTGGTACCTGCGATCATATTGAACATTGAACACAACGAGGGATTAAAATATGGAATTTACAGCGTACCTCAGTTACTTCATGGTCAACCGTCTTCCACCACACCCCTCCCGTGTCTTGAACATACGAGTACATTTGTTTTCTCCCCGGAAGACCGGAGTGCACTAAGACAGAACGGAGGTCGTACTGGACATCACAGCTCACATAAATACCCGTATACCCGTAAGAGTTATATGGAGGACAATAAACTCACCCGGCACTCCTGCAATTCCGGACAATTAAACACAGTGGCAATGTCGGCTTGCAGAGTTTCTATCTTGTGGTCGATGTCTAAATCATAAAAAGTGAGCAGGGAAAGGAACGAGAAGTAATTAAGCCGTACCTTCGACCTTCCCTTCAATCACCGTCATGATATCCTTCAAATTATCCGCCATGACCTGCAAGGTCTGTTTACGCCTAAGATCGTTTTCAGGATCGGCCACGTTTTCATAGTAATCAATGGTCGATCGAAGATTTTGCAATGCGTCGCGTCCCTACGCCAGATTAATTACACAGAAATGCTGTCAATATAGTCAACGTACCTCAGATCGCGTCAGAGCTTCCTTATGCGCCCTCAGCTCTTTAATCTCTGCCAACATCTCACGCTCCAGTCTCCTTTTACTATTCGCCAATGCAAGGTTATCAAACAAAAACTGATCCAAGTAGATCGTCTTCGGATACGAGAATGAGTCTGGCGGCGCACTCCCGGTGCTCGGTGTGACCGGGAGACGTTTCAACTCGAATGTGATCACCTCCGAGGGTTTGATGATGACATCGTGATGCGACACCTTTGCTGTGTACCTGGTCAGAGTGTCCGAGATGCACGAATTGAGGTCGTTGTGCTGTGGGTCTTGTCCGAACTCGACGGTGACGACCATGCCAGTGTCTGCGCCAGAGGTCCGCTGCGATATATGGTTCCCGGTGAGTGTTACTTGACCATGGGTGAATGAAAATAGGCGACTGAAGGATCGTTGCAGCTGAGCACTGAATGGAAGGATGTAATACTCACTCGATTTCTTCGTCTTCGGCAGCTTGTGCTTTGAGATGTTGCTCGATGAGATGAGCGACGCTCTTGACGACAGCTGAGTACCAAAATTGGTTGAGAACTACTCCGGATAGATTCTGTCACATACTGGCCGACGCCTCCCCTAGCGGTTTGGTTCCATCGAAGGAGGGGGTCTCTAACGAGGGAAGTAGTTCGTTGTCTATGATTGCGGAAAGCTGGGCGAGGTCCATGTTCGTGAAAAGTTCAATCAAATTCCACATTGAACGATCTATGGATGAATGAGATATCGTTCTCAGAAAATATGCAGGAGGGGCATTACCCGGGTGGTCGAGAGCTGTTCCTGGATCTACGTTTGGGAGTCGAAGATTGGAGACAGTTGCTCGTACTTGAGGGACGAAGTATAGTGCTTGTACTACCTAGAGTCAAATCGCATTTTGACGTCACGTAACTGACGCGCGCGATAATAGTGCACTAACCAGTGCAGCATAAGCCAAGGCGCGAGTATCGGTACGAAGGGCAATGGGACTGCATTGAAGGGGGACATCAGGTCCAAACGCCCAGCAAAGCAACAGACAGACGCACCGTCCTCCCTCACGAATAGTCTCTTTGAAAGGAGACACATCAGTATCTTCTTTGAAATCCTGCAAGCTGGCTTGGATCGCTTCGTTCAGTGTATGATCATCGTGAGCTGCCGTGACTGCTGTTGATCCTGTAACTGGAGCCTACACCACAGCTTTGAGAAACATCAAGATGGTGCACGAGAAACCTACATTACATTCGAGCGGACCATCTGCCATTCAGGGTGCGGAGCCCTTTCACTTGGCCCGAAATAAGGCTGCGACTGGGTCTGCTGGGACGACTCCTGCATCGACATCTGTATCGCACGATTGATGTCGTCATCGTCCGCCGTGAGGTCTATTACCGATGTGGAGGGCAACGGCGCGAGTGCGGGTAACGAGGAGGTCGAGTTGTTGTTTCGGCCGTCGAGGTACATTGGCTCTGGCGTCGTTCTGTGCTTTGTGTCCCAAACTTCTGCCCTATCTCCAGCCAGAAGGGCGTCGGCGGCCTTGTCCATGTCGCCATTATGCTTTCTCAAGACTCGTCTTGCGATCTCGCCGTCGACATTGGCAACGGAGGCCAAGAGATCGCCGTTATCTTTCTCCGCTTGTTCTTGCTCTGGCGTTAACTGCATTCTGCGAGGATTCCTATCTTGACACCGTTGTCCGTGACGGTAAAGACAGAGTTTGGCAAGAGGTCACCGTTTCAAAGTGGTGGCATTGATGAAAGAGACGATGATCACAGTACTGATTAGTCAGCGCTAAACACTCGTTTGAACTCTGCTCTCCACTTTTGCTCTTGAATATAACCGTTACCTTCAAGTTTTGATTCTCCTGGCCATGGATTGCTCGTGCTCTGCTTGTGCCTTCCTATTCTGCTTTCTCAGGTCCCGATAAAAGGCTCCATCGTAGCCCCAATGAGTTTAAATTATCTGCCAAATAAAGTTGGAAACTAGCGACCCTTGATGCCTTCCATTGAAGAAAAAGCCCCTTACTTTGGATAAAGGTCTTTCTTCCCGCCTCCCATCTTTCTTCCAGAACATTCAAAGGATTTTATACCAATAATCCGTGTCTTTCTCCTCCGGATGGCATGTAGGTTACCCTCCGTTTTTCGACATGATCGGTCTCACTGTTATACGCAACAGCCCAGTCCGATGACGCCTCGTCAAAGAGAATCTGGGCCAACAACCCCCAAAGAGACGAGCGGCTCTTGGCCTGGATGGACGCACACCCCGTCGAATTAGACACCTTGATATCGAAGTCAAGCTATCCTCGGCGCCGTAAGGCAGACAAATCGGTGCCAAGCAACAAGGGCCACTGCTACTTGCTGGCGTCCAATGCCGTTTTTGCGGAGGACGAAAACCTTGGAATCCGTGAAGCTGTCACTAAGAATCCCCAATATTTCGCAAATTCCACGAGAAATCACATTCTTAGGTATGTAGTCTGAGCATTTCATCATCGTCCTGGGCTGATTTCCTGTCGGATCATCATAGTTGGATTCGAAAATACCAGCAAGTCAATGAAGAGATTGGCGCTGAGGCCTCAAACCTGTCCATTGAGAATATCAAAGAGGGCACGCAAGCCCATAAAGCTGTAGGTCAGTTTTTTCTTTCCTAAACGACCAAATCAAACGGGGTTTGAGCTGAGACCTTCAACAGAAGCCCAACTCGAATATTTTCCCATCTGGAAGCGACTGCATGCTCACTGGAGGACCTATCCACACATCAACGGTTATTACTACCAATCGGAAGCAGAAGACCACGAGCAACCGTCGGTCGCTCCCCCAATGACCCCTGCACCTGTACCTCCTAAAAGAAGGCGCACTGCCTCTAAAAAACTTGCAGCCAGTGGAGAGGTTAGCCTATAAATTGTTCTGAAAATAAATATATGATGCCAACTGCGCGACCAGATTTCACAGCCTGACCAAGAAGTCGAAGTCATCGTCATCGACCACGAAGAGGAGAGTCAGGAAGAGGACGATGTTAAGCCCATCCCTCCCACTGCTGCTGGTGGGTCGAAGAAGCGCAAGCGCGACGAAGCAGATCTCGACGATAACCCACGTGGCATCCTGACCCCCGCTCAAAAACATGAGCGCTACATGGCCGAGCTTGCCTTGAAACTCCAGGAGAAGAAGAACGAGACGGAGATTCGCCGTCTTGAGCTCGCATCTGAAGAACGTCGCAGGTTACAAGAACATCAGCACGAGATCATGAAGCTGGCTATCGAAGCGGGAAAGGCTCAACTCTCCAATCTTGCCATCCAACCACAATGAAGATGTGTGTTTTCTCGATGCTTGGCCTGTTTTCATCATATAATCGATGTTCAGATATGGATGTGGTGTATTTCCTTCTTGTTGTATGATAGTAAGGTTCGGCAGTATGCTTGTGATTTGTCAGTCCAGAATCTCTCGTCATGTCTCCCTTCACCTAAACCTTTGTCTTGTTTCAGTGAGCTTTCAATCTTCATTATTATTCGCTGCTGATAAGAACGGCCTTCCTGTAGTTTCTTATGTATTGGCGTCACAATGAGCATCAGAATACCAAATTAGCAATGTATGGGGTTCATTCAACCCAGCGGTGGTCACTTCAACACCCACTGTATTTAGCACTGTGCATGCAGCAGTGACTGGTTTTGAAGCTCTAGGGTCTAAACTCAAGTTCTGCTTGAACATGTCACTTGATATGGTTGTGCGAATCATGGGCTGGAACGCTGCATGGTGTCGCCCAACGACGTCACCACGGACTGGAAGGTTGAAGAAAACCGAATAATCGGTCATGTCACCTTGTATCCCCGCATCGGTCTCGACGACGGCGACGACGGCTACGTCGAGAACTGCGCTGTCGTCGAAATCTACCCCTCCATGATCACCAAGCTCAAATTTGTCGGGACGTCATGGATCTCGGCTCCGTTGCGGTCAATGAGCTCACGTTATGGATGTACCCTCATCCCGGCAATCCGTCATCATAGTGATTAAGAGCGGAAGCACGTCGGACCTCACCGTCGGCCGTCTCAGCAGTATTCGAGCCTTCGCGCGAAATTACTCCAAAGACCAACCCGGCGAGATGCCGAAGGAGCTGTGCGTGCTACCCAGGAACTCCAAGTCTGGCTCATTCTCCGCGCGTAGAGAATCAGGCTCTGCTGTTATTGACGGTATTGGTAAGGTCTGTGGGATCGTTACTGGCGGAGGTGGATCTACCGACTGCACCTTCATGACCTCCATCAACTTCCTGCTCAAGCGCTTGAAGTCATCCGGTATCGACTCCAACATCTACCCCCTCCCTTCCAACCTTCAAGTTTGAATAGTCAACTCTTAAGTCATCTCTCATTGGAGTAATTCCAACACTTTAATTTTGTTATTCATGATGATCCTGATTTGTGAGAAATTCTATCAATGAACATCAGGTCTGATTCCAATTGTAATGACGACGGGCGCCTATTTAATGTGATGGGACATTCGCGGAGTTTGAAATGAGCTGGTCCAATTTCAGAGCTCGTTAACCTTTTCCACTGAGGGTATTTAAAGAAGAGAGGCATTACAGTATCCTTGGCTAATGCCCGGGCAGCAGGACTTAAAATAAAAATTGGACATGGGCCAGTAAGTGGCACGGTCTTTCTACGTAAAGATACTCAAATTGGACGCAAAAACAAACGACCTGATCCAAGTATGTAGCGTTCCGTAAATATCTGGTTTAATTGATGCTCAGAACTGGTCTTTGTCTTTAGAAGAGAAATCCATAACTTCTCACAATCGCACAGATGGTCGTGTTTCTCATCTCTCATTACTGGATCTTTACACTAATACATCAAAATACACAGAATTCTCACTATAATTATCTAGTGGCGCTGCAAGTGGTGAGGAACCGTGGCCTTCGACGCTACCGCGTGCTGGTGCGAGGCGGTCGCAGCAGCGTGCGAGGTGCCAGCGTGAGGCTTGTTGTGCACCGACGGAGCATGTGCAGCAGCCGTGTTGCGGTGGCCTTGGGCAGTGTGAGCGTGCTGGTTAGCAGCGACCTGGTGGTTGTGCGCAGTCTGCGGGTGAGCGGAGTGCGCGGCTGCGTTAGCGTGGCTGCGACTAGCAGAGCCGTGGGCTGCTGCGGCGATCAAGTGGGCCTGTCCAGCGCTGGCGTGGTTGTGCGATTCAGCGGCGCCGTGGCGCGACGTGGTAGCGTGAGCAGCGGAATTGTGAGCGTGAGCAGCATCGCGGTGTGCCGAGGCTGTCGGTGTGTGGTGGCCGGCTTGCTGGATGTGGGCGGTGTGCTGCTGGTGGTGGAAGGCAGCCGTGTTGTGGTGGTCCTGGGCAGCGCCGTGGTCCTGGTGCTGAGTGTGAGCATGACCGGTCGCGGTGTGCTGGTTCGCGGCACCTCGGTGGGCGTGAGCGGCGTCGAAGTGTGCGTTGGCGGCTGAAGCGTGGGCGTGCGAGGTGGTTGCGGCTCCGTGGGACGTGTGTGCGCCAGCAGCAGAGTTTAAGGCGTTCTGGTGGCTGTGGGCGTTGAATCCTTGAACTCCAGCGGCGGATTGACGGTGCGCATTAGCCTGTGTGGTGTGCATCGTCGCTTGCTGCTGGTGGTGGGTGGCCTGGTTGTGGTGATCGAGAGCGGCCGCGTGATTATTTTGTTGAGTGTGGTGGTTGGCTGCAGTCAGATGCGCACCATGAGCATTGGTATGAGCTTGAGCGGCTTGGGTATGCTCATGGGCAGCGGCGTGGTGCGCCTGAACCTCGGCATGGGCTGAATTTCCAAGGACAGGGTTAATTAATATCTTCTATCGAATCAAGTCAATTACATACCATTGTTAATAGCGTTTAAACCGGCATTGCCAACGTTCGCGCCACCCAACCGACCATGTCCCCGTTGGATTTGATTGGGGTGTGCGGTGACATGGTTATGCAAAACATTACCAGTCAGGCCATTCACCATTCCACCAACATTCATGGAAGGTCCCAGTCCAGGATTGTTGGAATGAGTAACCGGCGCGAGGACAACATGCCCGTTCGCGTTGTGACCAAGGGCAACGTGAGGATGTGCGGTATGGCCACCACCCTAAGTATCACGAATGAGCAACAACTCATAATTACGTATGAAATGTTGAAGTACATACCCCAATCACGGTTCCGCCTTGCGTTTGACTTGGTGCAATGTGAACGATTTCACCAGGGACAGGATTATATGGCAGAGGAGCCGCGACAGCGGTCCCTAACAGAAGTGCAGAAACGCCGAGATAGATAGAGCGTAGATAATGCATGATTAATAATGTAGGAAGAGAAGTTTCTAAAAGGTAGAGTAAAGTGAGCTTCAGCGGGTCGGAGGAAAAACTTAGATGGCTACACACCTGAGAGAAATCAACGGCAACCGGTGCGCGTTAGAGAGAATGTGGGGAGACCAGCTGAAGAGATAATACATTCTGAGTGACCTTTTATATTGTAGGACCGCCACTAGGGGTCATAGGATAACAATCGATGGAGCCGGAGGGCTGAGCATAAGGGTCAGGTAAATTTCTCTGACAAATTTCGCTCTTTCCGGTTCCGAACATGATAAACCCAAGATTAGTTAGCCCAAAGTTAGCCCAAGCTCGTTCCAAGCTTAACATGCCGTACAGATGACCGTCTGAGACCGTTCTAAGGAGTGCTATTATGAAACGGATGGCCGAAACTGGTTACTGACAGAAGCAGACACAGCTTTAAGCATTTCAGAGTGGAAGCTGACAAGCAGTTGGCAGGCAGTGTCAAGAAAATTAGGGGTCCTTTGGATGAAACGTGAGCGACGGGACATGCGGAGATTGAAACTTGCCCCGCTTCTCTCGGTCCAACTTGATCTTATCGTCTTATTGTCGCCAATAATGCGTTATTTAAACGACCAAGCAGTAGGCTATCCTACTCTCACAATACTACCATGACTTCTGATCTTCATCTTAACCAACTCACCCACTTTTCTGACCCAGAATACGTCCGCCTTCACCTCAAAAATTCAAATGGGCCCCTTGATATTACGATCACTCTACCTGAGGATCTCTCATACGATGCCGATATCTCTGCCATAGGCGAACTCAGAAAGGTGGTGGACAAAATTAAGTCCCTTACCATCGATGCCCCATTTCACGAAGCCTGGCAGAAATTCGTGTCCGGGATCGGCGTGGGTCATGCCGCCCCTCTGCTCGAACGCCTTGTTCTTACAGTTAGAGGAGACGTCAATAACCTTGACAATAACGGCCCTTTCACAACCTTATCGACCGCGTTTACCCCCTCTCCAAATCTTATCCACCTCCAGCTTCCCGCATGGCCTCTTCCCGCACAACCTCCTCCTCAGCTCTCCACTGTAACATCACTCGCCTTCGATACCCCCTTCTCCGGCCTTGATATCCCCGCTATCTTCCCGCTCGTCCAGGCAGCGCCTCATCTCCAAGATTTCACATTCAATGCTGTCGATATGGGCGCGGAATCCGATCCTGATTATTCCAATATCACATCCGTGCCCCAACTTCGCAGCGCAAACGTGACGACTCCCGGATTCGGACTTGATCTTCTAGGAAATTTCGACGCGCCCCTCCTCACCGAAGTGCGTTTGGACGGGTATCGCGATGGTATTCCAGACGCAGTTTGGGAGGAAGACGACTGGGGCGTCGATCTCACCCAACCCGCATCCAAGATCCTATCCCATCTTTCCGCCCGATCACCCGGTATCCGTCGGCTCGAGTTGAAATACGTTCAATTCGAGCAACCAAAAGAGGACTTCAAACGCATTCTTACTGGCCAGGCTCTCCCTGCTCTCGAAGAGCTAATTTTGGAGAGGACGAACATCCCGGACGCCGCTCTGATCGAGAGCGCTGGGTCAAACTCAAGCCTCAAGAAGCTCGAGTTGCGTAATTGCAAGTACGTCTCTGCGGACGGACTGCGAACCTTCGTTCAAGGACGTAGTAGTGCCAACTTTACGCTGAGTCTGGTGGGCTGCCCGGGTATTGGCCAGGAAGATGTCCAGTCTCTCTCGAAGATTGTTACCGTTGAGTCGAAGTAGCGATGTTTCAAAGGATTATGCAGTAAATAAAAAATCTGTTTGTACTCTAGTAAATTTCGAATGTCAAGGAGCAGCTTCCCAAGTAGCCTTGTCCCGTAGACCCCGGGATATATCTGAGTCGTCAATAATTATATTTGTCTTTCGCGAGCAGAGAGGATCAATAAATTATAGAGCGGTTACATATACCCCATCCATATGTTTCCATCCATCGGTGGGGCCACGGAGTGAGTAATCCCGGGTTTACTGCTGGTCGGGGTCGATTTTGAAGACCGTTTCTTGTGCGCTTACGAGTACGAGTTAAAAAATGGGAGGTTTGCTTGAATCTATCAACCCGATGGCTCTTTCAGGAGCGTGTGAACATCATCAAAAGCTGATCGGCCCCTCGGCCAATCCTCGGTCGTTCAGTGTTCATTGTACTCTACAACTTAATTCTGTTACCAAAAGCCAAGTTCAACGACATACCGAAAGTAGTCTCCCATTGGCAGACCTCGTGGACCAGTACTCAGTTGATGGAAAACGATGAATCACCTATATCCCAGCTTGACTGGAAACGACAGGTTATGCAAGAGAAGATTGCATTGCACGAACTGGAGCTCCTCGCGGCCGAGAACGAGGTGGAACGTCTTCGCAACAAGAGCTGCGATCTGAACGAGCAGCTGAACAGACTGACGCCGATCATGTCCCTGCTTTCTTTGGATGTGCTGACTTCCATCTTCGCACTTGCATGTGAAGGTCCTAGGTTAATCTGGGAGCCCCCAGTGCAATTCCTCATTGGAAGCATCTGTCGGGAATGGAGACGAATCGCATGGTCAACGCCGTACCTATGGAAGGAAATTTTAATTGACTTTTCGAAGAAGGGGTTCAAGACCCAAGACTCCCTCTTTCAAGAATGGATTGGACGAACCGCGGCTGTTCCATTGCACATACGCCTCACTCATTCATTTGATTGGGAGCCTCCAATCGCTTTCTTCAGTCGGCTGCTCAAGACGGGTCATCGGTGGATAACTTTTGAATACGACCGGTCGTCGCTCAACTTTCAACTGGCTCTGACCCAGGAGGAAAGTTGTAGATTCACCATGTTAAACTCGTTCAATGTGGTCGGAGTCGCAACCCCTCCAGGAGGCCTGAATCAATGGCAACTCAACTCCCCCCCCCCAGCTACGGTCTCTCCAAATTTCTTCTCTTCGAAAGTTCTACTTGGGGATTAATTGGGCCATTTTGGACGACATAAAAGCTACGGTGACCCTTCGGGGCTGCGTAGATATGCTGGACCTGTTCTGTTCCCCAAAATCCCTTTATCTCATCATCTTTCTCAATCTCCCCATAGAAAGAGCAAGACCGGTCGATATCCAATACCGCCTTCAGAATCTCATTTCCTTCAGTGTAGTGGGCCGTGCTGCATTGGTCGCGGGTCTGCTACGGCGCATCACAACGCCTGCAGTCAAGGGGCTTACGGTTGATATTACGGACGATATGTTGGGTCACCCATGGCTTGATGACTTTACTGACTTCTCCTACCGCTCCGCCTTTCCATTAACAAAGCTTACCTTGAGTCAAACGGGTATTACTGACGAAACGGAGCTTTTTCACGCTTTGCGCCACATGAATTCCCTCGAGAGCCTCGACTTGAACTGTGCAGAATCGTTCACACTTTCTGACCAATCTATCGATCAGCTAAATCCCGCTCACAGGGTGCAGGCCACGAGTGACCATCAATCATGTTTTCTTCCCAAACTTTCTGCCTTCATCTATAGGGGCGACATTTCGTTCACAGTGGATGCTTTGTTACGAATGATGCAATGCCGATTTGAGCACATTCAACCTAAAACAGTTGCTCCTGCTTGTGCTTTTTCGCCATTAATGGACCCTCCAGGTGTCTACATCTATTATCTAAACGAATCGTGGTATCGAAATCAGGTCCCAAATGCTCTGCATGACTTTTACAGCAAAGTTGCATTGCTAAACGGCATCATAATTACTCTTGAATGGGAGCCACCAGAAATGTCTGACGAGGAATAAAGTTTGGGCTTGGGAACACGTCGTTACTTTTATTGTAAGTAGCCTTGAGTCTTCATATCCTCGCCGCTCGAGTGGTTAACATCTTTTTGCAGTGACATTTGTTTAAATTGTTTCCATCCATTACGAAATGTAACTCTTCTTTTCTGATGGCCTTATCTCAACCTTATCTGCCAGGTATCACAAGGTTGAACTTTGATTCTTTGGGGCAGGTATAGTGCACGGTATTCATTATTACGGCGCCCATAATTAGCGTCTGCAGGCAGCTCAATCCTTTCATCCCTATTGATCACCACCTCGACTTCACAAATCAAAATCTGTGTACTCGACTGATAACTAAAATCACTCGCAATATGAATCGCCGAATTTTCGCTCAGAAAATTACGCGGCTCTCCGCATTTGAATAAATGTACAGTCTTACTTGCAATATTGCAAATTTCCAATTCTCATTATTAGTGTACTTATATAACATATCAAGATATACAAATGTCTTACTATACAGCACATATCTAGTGGCGCTGCAAATGGTGAGGGACCAGAGCCTTCGACGCGTTCGCCCGGTTATGAGAGACAGTCGCGGCATGATGTGAGGCAGCCGCGTTAGGCTTATTATGCGCCGATGGAGCATGTGCAGCAGCGCTGGCACGGTGGGTTTGGGCATCATGAGCGTGCTGGTTAGCGGTGACCCTGTGATTGTGCGCAGTCTGGGGGTGAGTGGCATGGGCAGCAGCATTGGCGTGGCTGCGACTAGCAGAGCCATGGGCTTGTGCAGCATTCAGATGTGCGTGTCCAGCGAGGGCGTGGTCGTGCGAGTTGCTGGCAGAGTTGTGTGATGTGCGCGCGGTTGCAAGGGATTGCTGAGCGTGAGGACGAACGGCGTTCAGCGGGCTATGAAGACTAGCCTGCTGAATATGGGCGGCGTGTTGCTGGTGGTGGAAGGTCGCCTGATTGTGGTGGTCTAGGGCAGCGACATTGTTACCGTGCTGGGTATGAGCATGACCAGTGTTGGTGTGGGCATGACCAGCGTCACGGTGCGCGCGGGCGGCGTCGAAATGAGCGTTCGCAGCTGTAGCATGAGCGAGTGATGTTTGGGCATCATGGTGGGTCTGAGCGTTGAATGGGTGAGCCACCTGCGAAGCTAAGCGATGTTGAGCAGCTGCCTGAGTATGTGCCGTGGCGTGCTGTTGGTGGGCAGTAGCCTGCTGTTGGTGGTGGAGAGCATCTACTTGATTGTTTTGCAGGGCATGAGTCTGAGCTGTGGCCAAGTGACCTTGACTCTCTGCGGCATGGTTTTGAGCTGCTTGTTCGTGAGCAAGAGCGGCACGATGATGGGTATGAGCTAGATATTCGCAGGTCAATATTAATTTACAAAGTTAAGTCAAAGGCACATACCCTGATCAATAGCTAGTAGATTGGCTTGGCCGACGTTCACCCCACCGAACCGACCGTGTCCCCGCTGGATGAAATTGGGGTCTGCAGTGACATGATTGTGCAGAATGTTGCCTCTTAGACCGCCCATGCCACCAGTGGGCATGGAATGTCCCAGTCCAGGGAGATTGGCGTTAGTAACGGGTGCGAGGATGGCATGCCCGTTTGCAGTGTGGCCGAGAGTAATATGAGGATGAGCAACATGACCTCCACCCTATATAAGTCGTGTTAAATAAGCATCTATAAGTTGTACGCAGAGTAGGTAGGCACTTACTCCAATTACAGTTCCGCCCCCGGTTTGACCAGGAGCAATGTGAACGATCTCACCAACAACCGGGTTATACAGTGGCATAGGAGCCGCAAGGACGGTCCCTAGCAAAAGGGCAGAAACGCCAAGACAGATAGAGCGAAGGTAATGCATCACTGATAATGTAGGAAGAGAAGTTTCTGTCAATGCATGGTAAAGTGAGCGGGGTCGCAGGAGAAATTCAGATAATACGCACTTGAGAAATCAACGGCAACCGGTGCGCGTTAAAGAGCTCGTTAGAGAGATTGTGGGGAGACCAGCTGAAGAGACGATAAGCTCTCATTGACCGTTTTATACTGCCAGGTTCAGGGTCATCAGGTTCAATGATCATATGAGCGTTCCATATTACCACATCGGTGTCCGTCTGAGGCCGTCCGAATGGAATCGGACGCTCTAAACAGACAAAGAAAGGTACGTGCCACATGTACAGCCTTGACGTGCTTGACGGCTCATGCATCATGCGTCAACGGACCCAGGATCAACGGTGGAATTTGATGATGCATGATGCACAACGATAACACTCCCTTTGCCAGGGCCTTGCAGTGAACGGTTCGGGTATGGGGGGCAATCGCTTTGAAACTCGGACAACGACGGACTTGGTGTACAAGTAATGATATCCGTCGTAACTCCAGCGCTGAGCGACTAAAAGCAAAATTCAACGACAGTCGTGAGTTTCAAATGAACCCTTTAACTTGTTCTAACAAGAATATATGTGTTCTTCGCAGCCTTACCTGCCGTTTGTCTCAAGTTTGAACTTTGAATTCTTGGGGCAGATATAGCGGTCGTCTTTAGGTCGTCCTTCGTTACCAACATGGACCGATATTCATTCTTACCGTGGCGACGATAATTAGGCGCCTGCTTGAAAGTCGCTGGCAGCTTGACCCCTTCAGCACTTGATTAGCACCTCGACTTCGCAAATCAAAACCTGTGTGCTCGACCTATAAATAAAATCACTCGCGGTATGAACGGCCTAACTTCGGCTCAGAAAGTAGCTTACAATATCAAGATATACAAATTCCTTACTACAGATATCTAGTGGAGCCGCAAATGGTGAGGAACTAGAGCCTTCGACGTGTTCGCCCCGTTATGAGAGGTGGTCGCAGCGTGATGCGAGGCGGCCGCGTTAGGCTTGTTGTGCGCCGACGGAGCATGTGTAGCAGCGCTGGCGCGGTGAACCTGGGCATCATGAACGTGCTGGCTAGCGGTGGCCCTGTGGTTGCGAGCAGTCTGGGGGTGAGTGGCATGGGCAGCGGCGTTGGCGTGGCTGCGACTAGCAGAGCCATGGGCTTGTGCAGCATTCAGATGTGCGTGTCCAGCGAGGGCGTGTTCATGCGAATCGTTGGCGGAGTTGCGCGACCCGTGCGCGTTTACAGTGGATTGGTGAGCGGGAGGCCGAACGGTGTTCAGAGGGCTATGCTGATTAGCTTGCTGAACGTGAGGGGCGTGTTGCTGGTGGTGGAAAGTCGCCTGGTTGTGGTGGTCTGCGGCAGCGACGTTGTTACCGTGCTGGGTATGAGCATGACCAGTGTTGGTATGGGCATGACCAGCGTCACGGTGAGCGCGGGCGGCGCCGAAATGAGCGTTCGCAGCTGAAGCATGAGCGAGTGATGTCTGGGCATTGTGGTGGTTCTGAGGGTTGTATGGGTGGGCCACTTGCGAAGCTAGGCGATGTTGAGTAGCTGCCTGAGTATGTGCGGTGGCGTGCTGTTGGTGGACGGTAGCTTGCTGATGGTGGGTGAAAGCCATTTGGTGGTTATTTTGCAGAGTGTGACCGTGAGCAGTGGCCAGATGAGCTTGACTCTCGGTGGTATGACTGTGAGCTGCTTGTTCGTGAGCGATGGCGGCACGATGATGAGTATGAGCTAAATTTTTGCAGGTCAATACTAATTTACAAAGTCAGTCAAAAACACCTACCTTGATCAATAGCCAGTAGATTGGCATGCCCAACGTTTGCCCCGCCGAACCGACCGTGTCCCCGCTGGATGTGATTGGGGTCTGCAGTGACATGGTTATGCAGAATGTTGCCTCTCAGACCACCCATGCCGCCAGTGGGCATGGAATGTCCCAGTGCAGGGAGATTAACGCTAGTAACGGGTGCGAGGATGGCATGCCCGTTTGGAGCGTGGCCGAGGGTAATATGAGGATGAGCAACATGGCCTCCGCCCTATGTATAGAGTGTTAAATATTTATAAATTGTACGCAAAGTAATTAGGCACTCACTCCAATTACTGTTCCGCCTTGGGTTTGAGCAGGCGCAATGTGAACGATCTCACCAACGACGGGAGTATGCTGGGGCAGAGGAACAGCAACAGCGGTCCCTAACAAAAGTGCAGAGACGCCAAGACAGATAGCGCGTAGATAATGCATAACTGATACTGAAGGATAAGCTTCTGCATGGCAAAGTCAACGAGGCCACAGGAAAAAGTGAAAGGATACGCACTTGAGAAATCAACTGCAACCAGTGCGCGTTAGAGAGAATGTGGGAGACCAGCTGAAGAGACGATACCCTCAGCAACCGCTTTATATTGCAGGACCTGCCAAGTTAAGGGTCATAAGATTCACTGGGCGTTCCATATTACAACACAGTGGTCCGTCAAGGACCACCCGAAGGGGAGCTAGACACCTCAAATGTTGATGTACATTGCACAACGATAAGCTTCTGAGATATTGATGTCATGGCATATATAGCGGAGCCCTTCCGGCGACACTGCGA
The DNA here is from genome assembly GCA_023014335.1 of Galerina marginata. Classification (NCBI taxonomy): domain Eukaryota; kingdom Fungi; phylum Basidiomycota; class Agaricomycetes; order Agaricales; family Galerinaceae; genus Galerina; species Galerina marginata. Next base: position 1,570,194 of record JAECYW010000009.1, on the reverse strand, counting down.
CAGTCGACGAAAAGGATGGATGGATGGATGGATGGATGAGTTGTAACCGGCTCGGAGTGGAAGACAACGAAGACCGTGGGAACGTAACCCAACTCGGAGGAGGACTTGGATTTGGCTCCTTCAAGCAGTACACTCATACTCAGCAACCAAAAGCTAAATTTGATGAGGGGTCGTGAGTTTAAAATGAACCTTTTATTTTATTCAATGTTCTAACAAGAATTTATATGTTCTTCGCAGGCAGCGCACAGCGGAACTAAGCACTTATACAAATGTCCAGCTTTGTGGGAGAGAAAGCGTCATCATCCTCTGCGACTTTGAATGCTAAAGAAGTCACCAAGTCCACGTCTCAGGCTCATCAGGAAAGAGCTATCATGGAAGAGAAGATTTCGTCTCACAACTTGGAGCTCATTTCTGCTGAGAACAATATAAAACGCCTACGCAACAAGACCTACGATCTGAACGAGCAATTGAACAGGACGTCGCCCATCATGTCCTTGCTTTCTTTGGATGTGCTGACTTCCATCTTCGCAGTTGCATGTGAAGATTACAGGTTGACGTCGGGGCTTCCAGTTCAATTCCTCATTGGCAGAGTCTGTCGGGAATGGAGACGGGTTGCATGGTCAACACCGCAGCTATGGAGGAAGGTTTTCATTGAGTTTTCGAAGGAGAGATTCGAGGTTCAAGATGCCCTCTTTCAAGAATGGATTGGACGAACCGTGGCTTCTCCGTTGCACATACATCTTACTCATTCGTATTCGATCGCCTTCTTCAATCAGCTACTCAAGACATGCGATCGATGGATACATTTTGAACACAGTCCGCCATCTCTCAATCTTCAACTGGCTCTGACCCAGGAAGGAACCTGCAACTTCCCCATGTTAAAGTCATTCAATGTGACCGGAGTCCCAAGGCCTCCAGGAAATCTGAACCACTGGCAGCTCAACTCTCCGCCACAGCTACAATCTCTCCAAATTTTGTCTAGACGGAAGTTTGAATTGGGGGTTAATTGGGCCGTTTTGGACGACATTTATGCCGTGGTGACTCTTCAAGGCTGCATAGATATGCTGAACCTGTCATGTTCTCCAAAGTCCCTTCGTCTTTATATCTTCGCCAGTCCCAACAACACAGTGATACCTTCCGAGGCCCGATATTGCCTTCAACATCTCAATTCCTTCAACGTAGACGGCCGTGGTGGATTGGTCGCGTCTTTGCTACGACGCTTAACGACACCTGCTGTCAAGGAGCTTTCTATCCAGATTAGATATGATTCTTCGGCTCCCCCATGGATTGGTGATTTCGCTGAATTCTCCCGCCACTCCGCATCTCACTTAACAAAGCTGACCTTCAAGTTGCATTCTACGAGTATCACTGACGAAACTGCAATTTTTTATGTATTGCGCCACATGATTGCTCTAGAGACGCTCGACTTCGATTGTGCAGAACCGTTTACCCTCTCTGACCCTTCGATTGACCATTTAAACCCAGCTTGCAGGGTGCTGGGCACAAGCGACCGACCTGTCTGTTTTCTCCCTAATCTTACTTCCTTCACATATCGGGGGGATATCTCGTTCTCATTGGATGCTTTGTTACAAATGATCGAAGGCCGACTCGGGCACCTTCAACCTAAAATGGCCGCTTCTGCTTGTGCTATTTCCCCTTCAAAGGATCGACCTTCGGTGGCAGAACTATGTGTCTGCATCACTTATCTGAACCAATCGTGGTATCGAAATCAGATCCCAACTGCTCTCCATGACTTTTATATCAACGTTGCATTGCTAATTGGGATCAAACTTACTCTTGAATGGGAGTCATCAGAAACCATGTCCGATGAGGAATAACTCTTGGGGCTCGGAAATACGTTGTTACTTTTATTGTCAGTCTTGAGTCGTTTCCTATACTCGTCGCTCGAATGGATAACATCTTTTTTGCAGTGCTTTTTGTTTTCATCCATAATTGTGTGATCGAAATGTAACTCTAAATTTCTTCTTGACAAGCGACTCTTAGTGAGGCTCCTCGTCTAATATCTCCAAGCTTCCCTGGATCATTATACAGGGACAATTATGAGCAGTCATGCCGCTTCGAACGCGGTCCGAGATCTGATTACCCCTGCCGGCAACATTAGGCGCTCACTAAGAAGCCCGCGATGACGTCAATCCTACAGGTTTTCACAGGATGTGAATTTGCTTTTGTGCAACCTTGAGCGATTGCGGGATGCATGCTTTGGATCCAGGAATTTACACAGGTGACCTGGTCGTTAAAACTTCCTGGATGCTCACTTCCGAGTCAGCTATTTACTCTTAACCTCAGCACGGCTACATTGAGCTGAAAATCGGCCAGTATCAAGATGTCAGCCGCGACATTGGATAATTTGCAGGGTAGGAATTTGTATAGCGGAAAGTCAGTGAGCCTGGCGGCTCATCCGACGCCCGTCGAACCATGTGCCTCACATGACATGGGAATAATATTATAGGCGCCTGCAGACAAAAAGAAGCAATCGAGCAATTTCGGTACAAAATAAAGAGAAAGCGAAGTAATGGGTGACTTCCCAGAACGCTAACTTGAATATCTATCTTCAAACCTTGTTTTCGGAGTTTCAACATGCATTTGATGGCCGGTGTTTTATTGCGCGCTCCAAACCACAATGTCCCCGAATATTGCGTAACTTGAATCCCAGTTTGGACAAACCCTTGCCACCGTGCGAATGCGAGGTATCTGCTGAGCAGAAGAGCGACCTCTTCAGAGGCTGCGTAAGAAGGCGTTGGGCTTGAGTGAGCCGCAAAAATAATGACTTTGGTTCATGTCTTTACATGCCTAAGGAGTGTAGTGGTAAGAAGAACAAGTTCGAGGGCACAAGATGCTATAGAAGGCCAGCAGTACACACATACAGACATACCCTCAATAATGGAGGAATCTTCACTACAAGTGGTCTTAGAATTAGGCTGCAGGCATTAAGGGCAAACTCGAGCTACAACTAGCAGCTATTTATCTCACTAAGTACGGGGAATAGTGTGTTCAAGGAGGCTTGGTCGTAGTGGTCATCGTCGCCAAGAGAAAGGGACGGGCCAAAAATGGAAGCGCCACCGTCAAGCTTGAATGTCAACGATTTAGAGAGGGGGTAAGACCCTCCCTCTAGATTCGAGGTTTGAAGATGTCGAGTTTGACAGCTGCTTGACATATTTGAACGCCGACGACTTTCGGCAGTCCGGCATGAACCCTTGATGGTGGCGGTTTGAAGTTAGATATTCAAGTTAGCGTTCTGGGAAGTCACCCAATACTGAAACTCAAGACGCCGCCCGGGTTTTTGTCGGCATGCGACCGCTCAGTCATCACCATAATCCTTACTTCCACAACCTGGGCGAATTGTCAGTGCAGTCCGTTCGATCTACTGTAACTCTACATTTCGGGCACTGAGTCGTTTTCTTTCGCCATATCGCCTGACTGAAGTTAGTGGTGAGTTACTGTTGGCAGATTACCCATATTTCTGACTCGACTTCATTCCCCTCAGGGTTGAATAAATGAGCGCTCAATTCTGTGGGAACTGCGGCTTATGCTGGCGGCGCTCTTGAAGGATCTTCCTGGCCTTTTTAAGGAAAATGTGGGGCCCTGGACCCTAGTATCAACTTCCCCTTATCCGAGTCATTGCGATGTGCCGTAGAATCATCTGGGCGCTATTTTCAGGGCTATCGTTCTCTCATCGGTGCCTCACATAAATCACACAAGTCCCCTCAACTCTCAGCGTTTGCCCCGCTTTTTCGCGTTTTGTTGTCAACTTCGTAAGATTGAAGAAAGTGCCCGCTTGCTTTTACAGTGAGTCGAAACTTCCAGCCTGCGCCCGTTTTTATGCTACTAATTCTCCCTTACTTACTGTAGTGTCTGACGACGAAGAATCTTCCTCCAGCGATGATGGCTGCCCGCAACAAGCTGGTCATCCGTCGTCGCAGGGTATATCCTTATGGAAAGATTATCCTGAACGCGACTCTCGCCTTTTGAAGTGGTTCAGGGAGCATCCTGAGGCTAGGGATGTCGTCTTTTCGCACCCTATGACTGCGACGCAACGGGAGGCGGGACACCTGCCGACAAAAACCAAGTGCTACCTCGACGCGGCCAAGGATGTTTTTTCTAATGACGACGACCCCGCCATTCGAAAGAAAGCGAGCCAAGAGCCTTTTGTTTATGCGAAGAAAATTAAAAGTCGTATGCTCACTAGGTGATATCCTTTCCTCTCTTACCTTCCCACTGGCACGCTTCATGTAACCGAGGAGTAGCTGGAGAACAAAATACCAAAAGATAAACAAGGAAATCGGAAGCAAGGCATCTAATTCGAGATATGAAGACTTGGATTCCAAAAGTCGCCAGAAGACTCGTAAGTTCTTATGTTTGTTTTGATTCCATGATGGGCGATTTGATTCGGCACACAGAGTGTTTCCATCTCTGGCGAAGTCTCCATGTTTATTGGCGAACTAACCCGTATTTCAACCCGTACTGGAAGAAAAATTCATCTCAGTTGAACGGCTTAACCCAACGACCAAAGTCCCGGGCCTCAATGAGTTGCAAGGCGGCTTATACTGTAAAGCGTAGTGCCGCGAACTACGGAACTATTGCTAGCAAGAAGCAGGCCAAGTCTACCGGTCATCCCTCCGAGACTGGAGTAAAGGTACATAATACACTATTTTTTGTGATGTTTGCAATGCTAATGGTTAACATTTCCTAGACGGAGGTTATTATCCTTGACGAGGATACCGATGATGAAGGCGTTGATGGTTTGGGATTGCCACAGGAAGAGGTAGAGGAGAAAAAAGACCTTGAAAAGTTTGTTCACTGGCGTATTTGAATATCTTCGTGCTTACGACTTCGTCTGACTCAGGTGGGAGTTGGAAAGGTCGCACAAGCGCAAACGTGAAGAAGCCGTAGCCTCGACTTCAGTCATTGTCGACACCGCCGCTCTCATTGCTCAGCAAAAACACCAGGAATATATGGCTGAGTTGCGCATTAAAGATCAGCAGAACGAGATTCTGAAAATGATACTGAAGAAAATGGGTTGATTGACCAAAGCTATCGGAGAGTGGTTCAGTTAATAGCTTCATTTTTGTTCTCATCATTTACTGGAAATATGCTGTGCATTTTGGTCCTACTGGTGGTCGTAGGCAATTTCCGTCCTTGGTTCCTACAGTGAGTTTATTCGCAAGCGAGTGTTGAGCGAATGGCAATCATTTAGTACTGCCATTTTGGGATGGCTCAAACGCGTCGCGTGCGGCGTCTGACAACCTTCACGTGAGCGGTTGACCATCACTTTGCTACTTGGATGGCGAAAAGGACAACGACTGTCGCATCGACCTCACGCAGTATACGTCCCACACAGACCCCAGTATACACCGGGGATTCAATAGTAAGTGTAACGGACCTCTCACCGCCGACAACTATTTTGTCCCTTCCTCCGGAACTGCTTGATTGCATTCTCTCCTCCTGCACAAACTCCGCGCTGCTCGCCCTCTCTCAGACGTGTAAAGGGCTACATGCCATTGCACTGCACACTTTCTTCAAGCGGAACAAAATTCAGGATCCTGTCAATGGCTGGCTGTTCGCGCGTAACGTGCCAAAGGAGACGTTGGATGCTGTGAGGGTGGCCTTGTTCGTCAAGAAGCTATCTATGATAGACTGGTATCTTAATCCCGGTTGGCAATGTCAACTTCACCAATCGCTGGAGGAAGATGGGGCTATTGACGAACAAGGCGTTTGTTCTTGTCTTTCCGAATCCGTCTCGGAGTCACGTACGCGCCTATCGAATGCTGGTTTGAAAATGGGCCCGCTCAAGCGAACATTCGATGAAGTGGCCAACCTCCGTGCTATCGTCACCCGACTTGGAAATATTGTTTCGGTTAGCTTACATTTCTTCGAGATAGACGTGTGGGTCATGGACGAAGCACCAAAATATCCTCGAATTCAACTCGGACAGGTGCATTTGGATCTGTGGAGGACTTACTTTCTTGGGCTTCTGAACACCTTACTGGACAGGGGGTGTGAGAGACTGTACATTGGTGGTGGCCACAGGCTGAAGTATCTGTATCAACATGATAACTTGGGAGTGGAGGACGAGGTCTATATGCCAGTCACTGATGAGGCGAGTACGTATATTCAACCTAGCCGTGCAATGTAACGATTCTTACGACATTTGAGTAAAGCGAGGAACCGGCATGAAAGGGGCAACCGCGATGCAAAGCAGGCCCGAAAGCAAATTCGAAAGCGATTATTGGGAACCAGGTTTTCATTCCGTCCCTTGCTTAATTTCATTCACTTCATAAGCAAAGCATCGGACAAACGCACACGATCTACATTCTTGGACTTGGATTCAACATCTGCAGACTCTGCAACGGTACGAAGACAACCTAAACTGAAGGAACTGCGCGTTCACTCGGACATGCTCCTCCTCCCTCCATTTGACAACTGGACCTTGTCTCTGCTCTCATCGTCGTCCCCGTTCTTTGCTTCCACCCTTACTCACCTTTCCTTTAGCCCTGGATCAACTTTCCTTCCTTCCCCCTTCTTAACGACCGCCCACCTACCTAATTTAACCGACTTCAAGGTTGCCGCTCCATTCGTAATTCGCCACCGTGGGGGCGAAACGGGTCGGGCTACCTTCGAGGACATTGTTGGGTTTCTAAGAAGGCACAGCACGCAACTGGAGAATGTGTATTTGTATGGTGCTGCGCTGCCTGCGTCGCCAAGCCACGAGGCCTTCGTCGGCTCAACTTCTACTGCCACTTGCTCTCTTGACAAACCGGATTTCCCCAACCTCCGTAGTTTTTCGGCACATCCAGCTTATATTATGTGGCTTCTTGAGCCCGCCATTTCTGCTCCGCCTGCGTGCAACAAAACATTGCCAAATTTAACCTCAATAGGCATCACCTCAGAATACTATAACTCGGCGCCTGATTTTCAGTATCCGCTGTTTGATCAGGCACTGGAAGCATTGGTCAAGTTCTGTAAATGTCGCAATAGCGAAATGGGGCTGAATGTAAGAAACGAAAAGCAAATCAGGACCATGAACAGTGATGTCAAGACAATCGAGCTTACGCTCGGGTTTTCCTCCGAAAATGGCATAAGCGAATGGTTCGCCAGTCACCTCCAAGCGTCACCTACTCCTTCCATCCTCACCCAGCTCATTCACATTTCAATACTCACCATCTCCGCCTTTCATTTTGTCGAGTTCTCAGAGCAAACGGTCAACATCCTCCCAGATTGGTTAGCCCTTATTTCGAATGCATCTAGCTCAAGTAGCAGCGCTGGAGGATCGGAAACGCCTTCCACATTACAACGGGTGAAGTTCATAGAATATCCACAAGATGAATTTCCTGGCGAAGGCTTGGACCAGGGTCTTTTCGTCAAGCGCGTGGCGGAGCGGTGTATCGGGCTGAAAGAGATGCAGTTTGACCGGGAGCCGGTTATTGATCTGGACAAAGTCAGAGCTGAATGCTAGCGCTGAGCGTCCACACGAAGCCAACCATTGGGAGGAAGGTGACATCGGTGGGAGGAGGAGTTTATAGGTGATTTCAACGTTGAAACTCTTCTGAACCACCACTTGGTTGTCTAGCTCGGTGCTACGGCTTAAATGTCAGATAGACGGTTCTACGGTTTTCGGTTATGTTATCCTCTTCATCTCTTCTCTTGAACCTCCTGATTGGAAAGCATTTCCGCTATGATTTACTGGACCCCATGTTTTTTCTGTAACGCTGCTTCCCTTTTTATCCAAACCGATCACCCACGCTTCTTGTTCTCTCCTTTCACCCTCTAGGCTCTTTCTACTTCGACGGCTGTTCTTATGGAGACGATCTGGCACTGAAATTTCGTCCAAGCTCGGCCAGGACTCAGGGGCGCGGGTCCATAGCGCCAACGCGAGCCGACGATGGACCAGTGATATTGCATCTAAGTCATGGGTTCCCTACGACTTCAATTCTTGGCCTGATTTGGCCTAACGCCCTGCGCCTTTCGGAGCGTCCTGCCGCTTCGCCCCCACAAATAAAATGCCTTCGCCATCGTTCTCTACTTTTCTTCTTCTTTTGATTCGAGCTCCTCTCCGCCAGATCATGTTCCTAGGCCCATTCCGACCATTTACTTACCTATTTTTTTCGGAGATTCATTATAGCTTGGAAGGTGAGTGGACGTTCAAGTACCCTCACAGCTACTTATGATTCAGTACTCCTAGATTTTCGGCAGGGCAGGCATCCACTCTAGTCTTTATGTGGACTATCTGGTTAGGAAAAGCAGTTAATTCAACGACATGGTGCCTTCGGATTTATTTGGCTTATCTTTCGGGGCAATCATGGAGGAAACTTTTGCAGGGTTGTCGATGTGTTCCCTGGGTCTCCGGTATAAATCCTACTCACAAAATGTTCACTGACCGCCCCAGATTTCGCGTTCCCACTCGGCTGCAGCGTTAACCTATACCTGCTCAACTGCAGGACCGCCACTGCTCAAACTTTAAAGTACGCAACGGTTCTTCGACGTTTCCCCTCGCCGTGATCAGTTATTTACTGCCGAATCCTTAGTGTCTGACGAGGAAGACAGCGCCAGCGACAGTAGCCAGCGACAAGGCGGTAAACAGTCTGCGCCAATGGCCTGGGTGGATAACCCGGAACGGGACGTTCGACTACTACACTGGTTCGATCAGCATCCCAGGGAGCGAGACATCGTTTTCTCGATGGGAAAATCACCGACTCAGCGCATGGAAGCGAGGCCCTTGCTCACGAAACAGGAGTGCTGCCTCGATGCAGCCAAGGAAATATTTCTCATGGACGAAGACCCCGCAGTTCGACGTGCTGTCCTTCAAAATCCCAACTATTTTGCAGGCAGGATCAAATATCGCATATTTAAGAGGTACCCGCTTCGAACGCTTCTCTTGGACTGAACATGCCTGATTCCTAGTGTTGAACAAAAAGTTGGAGAGTGAAATACACCAAAATCAACTGGGAAATCGGAGCGGCTGCTTCCAACACACCTTACGAGGGACTTGACAAAAAAATTCGGCAGAGCACCCGTACGCATGTTCACTTTTATTTAAATAGGCATACTTTCTGAAGCCCTTCATTATTCGTCAAACAGAATCCTTTCCTCTCTGGAAAGGACTTCACGTTTATTGGAGGACCAATCCTCATTTTAATTTTCACTGCCAGAACAACCTTTCTGAAGCCAGTCCTGCCAAACGACCAAAGCTTTCGGCAGATACTAGCAGTTCGGTGTCTGCTCGTAATCGTCGTTCTGCAAACTCCGGAAATATCGTAGTCAGAAAGCAGCCTACAAGGTCCGCCGGACGGAAAAACAATCCTGCTATCGCTGTTCAGGTGCACATCATTTTCACCCTGTATTGTTGGCGCTGATCTTTCATAGGCTGATGTTATCGTTCTCGATGACGAAACAGACGGCGAGGATGACTCCTCCAGCAAAATTTCTTCAAAAGAAAATTCGGATAAGAAAGACGTAAAAGCGTAAGCTGGTCCACCTTTTTGTCTTTACCGACAGCGCCCTTACCAGCTCATTAGTTGGGAATCAGCGAGGCTTCAAAAACGCAAACGAGAGGACGAAGATGGAGCCTCGACCTCGGCACTTGTCCAAGTCGACACTGCTGCATCTCTCAAACACGAGGAGTATATGGCAGAGCTCCGGATTAGAGACCAAGAAAACGAGATCCTTAAAATGATATTGAAAAGGATGAGTTAAGTAATCCATCTAGCAACGGACCGAAGTATCATTAAATTCTATAGTCTCTGCGGTCTTGTAGAACTGTTATATATGGTTTCAATCGATTCGTTCACTTTCTGTTTTTATTTCGGTGCACCAGCCACCAAAATCGTGGGAACTTTCGTTCCCTCTTCTTTTCCTCCGACTGTGATGATCGCAAGCGAGAAGCAGAACCTCAGCTTCCTCGACATCGTTGCCATCTGCGACAACGTGCATCTGCATCGTGATGCTGCAGGCGTTCTTCATGATACGTCCTATAATTCAGAAATTCTCGTACCTCTATATCTGTTGGAATCACCAGATAGCCCTGTCATTGGACTTCTCCGACCTGTCATAATCGAACAGCTCAAATTAGAGAACGCAAAGAGTCGAGAGAATGGTCTACAAGAACTTTGGGCTTTGAGGCTGGATCCCTCCGAGTACACCACCTTGCGGAACGGCATCCCCGGACCCAGCGTTAGCTTTCGGGATTGGCTAAACACTCCGACCAAAAGAACAGCCGCGATGAAGGAGCTTTGTGAGCGGTGGAGGGATTCAGGCCTTTTCTCAGGTGTATGCGGTCCCAAGAAATGGAGAGCCGAGTTGTATCCTGTGTACTGTGATCCTTTTGGGGTACACGACCATCCACTTATCGCTGGCCACGAGGGCGGCCTAAATTTTGCATTTGAGATGGAACGATCTGCATGCGCACTATTTGGTATCGTCACCTATGGGGTTCATCTGAGCATCTACGACGAAGTAGAACAGGACGATGGCCAGCAACGTCTGCGCGTTTGGGTTCCGACGCGTGCTCTCACCAAACCTACGTTAGTTGTTATTATCAAGATTCCTTTTTCTAATATGCCTTAACCGTTCAACTCCAGATTTCCGGGTTATCTTGACAACACTGTAGCTGGTGGAATACCCAGTGGCATGTCAATATTTGAATCGCTGGTTAAGGAATGCATGGAGGAAGCCAGCATCGAACCCGAGGTCGTCCGGAAGCATACCCGGGCCGTAGGCTCCATAAGCTATTTCTTCAGGTAAGTGCCACTTTCAGCCAGCGTCTATTTTGTGCGACTCCAGGTTTCCTTCACCCAGAACCTCCACGGGTTGGCTGCAACCGGAGATTGAGTGAGTTTTGGATACTTGCCCAAAAGTCACGTACCTTTTACCTTTCGGCAAGATACGTCTACAATATCTGTATTCCTCCTGGAGTCGATCCGTCTCCGTTTACTCCTCGGCCACTAGATGGCGAAGTAGAATCATTCGAGGTTCGTGGCTTTTTTCAGAACCCCGCCTTATTTATTCATCCTCAACTGTCTTTTAATTCTACAGTTCGTGTCACACGACCGTCTTCTACAGCAGCTCAAAGCAGCATTGTTCAAACCCAATTGCGGCCTTGGTGAGCCCAAGCTTTCAGGCTCAAGTACACGCGGGATCTGATCTAGTCATGATTCTGAAGTGATTATCGATTTGCTCATTCGGCTTGGGTACATCACACCCGACAATGAACCCGATTTCATGAAGATAATTAACCGCCTACATGGTAACTTCGGCTATGACAATTGGTAAGATCTGTCCATGGCTACTTGTGTCCCTGTCATACTTCACTATGAGGTATCCAATAAATTTTGGCCCATTGGCCTAACGGCTGGCGTGGTAAACCTTTCCGAACTCTCCATGTCCTTTGCTACACGTGTACAGGTCCTCCTCCATAAGCAGCTACGTTTTAATTTCCTAAAACTTGGTAAAAGTATCATCCATGATTCTGTGAACATTTTTCATGTCGGAATTGTCACGTGAGTTTGACAGCGTCGAGGCTGGAAGCAGCTTCCCTGTTCCTGCTTCCCAAGTTTGACCTACTATTCGCTTCCTAGGACCGAAATGATAGACGTATAAATACCCAGTCACTCGGGTGGCCAGAATCGAACCTCCCCCCTCCATCCACCATGTTCCTTGTTACGCCAATCGTGAACGCAGTTCAGAATCTAGCTGTTTTCACGTATGACTTCGGCTTGACGCTCGCGAATGTCGTGACCCCTAGTCTGAAAGTGGGGCATGTTACTCCAGAAGGGCACCCTGGCGCGGGCGGAAAGTGGCCTGAGTACATTCCTCCCAAGGAGGGAGATAGCCGATGTTCGTGCCCAGCGTTGAACGCCATGGCAAACCATGGTACGTGTTTTGGATTAGCCTTGTATATTCGTTCTAAGCACACCACTGTCTTTCAAGGTATACTTCCCCACGACGGCAAAAATATCAAGTTCAACGAGCTCGGTCCCAAGATCAGGACAACGTTCAACTTCGCATCTACTTTCTGCTTCTTCGTTCCGAACTTTGCTGCAAATATGCTGAAGAGGAGCTATAGCAAAGATACCTTTGATCTGGCTGATCTTGACCTGCACAACGGGATTGAGCACGATGCCTCATTGACTCGTATGCTTCGTTTTTTCCTTGTAATTACCCCTAAGTTTATCCTCCTAATCTCCAGGGGAAGATAGCGCTTTAGTAAAAGATCAAGGGAAGCCGCACCTCCAGTACGTCAAGGAGCTTTTGGCGCTGGCTTCTGGGAAGGACAAAGAAGGAAACGTACTCCTAACGCCCCAGAATCTTTCTGATTATTCGGCCAAGCGGCGTGTCGATGCACGGGCTACCAACCCGGACTACACCCTTGACACTTTCCATAAGGTCTTTGGCAGCTCTAAGTACGTACATCTCAGTTGCTGTTACGTCTATCCCGCCTGATCATCATCCCTTCTCCGTAGTTCCTCGACTATGCTCACTATCTTCGGTGGTCGCGTTGAAGACTTGGAAGCCATCTTGACTGAAGAAAGGATACCCGATGGATGGGAATCTCGTGTCCGGAAACGCCTGGGATTGACTTTCGCTTCCTTCAATGCGACGGTGCTCAAGGTTGAGAGGGGCATTGACGAGAATAAATTCAAAGCTACCGCTGCTTCCGGGGAAGCCACGGCTGAGGCACCCGTTACTCAAGCGCCTGAAGCTGTGGCCGAGTCCGCATGAGCTCAAGGGCAATTTATGAATGAGACGTGTAATGAAATGCTTCGCCGCTTTATCTTCATCTTCGGACCGTCTTTATGTCCATTCATAGCGCACGAAATATATGATATATTACGATTTTTTTGGCATGAGGTTGCCTTATATTTTTCCCTTGTTTGAACTACAATAAGGTGAAGTCGCTTTAGGTTTATTTAGCCGGAAACAAATTCCTCTTCCGCATCCAGGTACTGCGGTTTTCCGAATTAGGCTACTAATGCCAAATTCATCATGTCGATTTGCTTCCGTCTTATGGGCGAACGAGTCAGGTCGAAAAATACAATTGTTTTGGCGATCCACTGCTGTGAAAGCGCCCACAAACAGCACTTGGAACGTCAAGTATAAATGACAAAGAAATCAAGGAGGCCTACTAAACAAAAGCTTCTTCCCCACTTCTGACAAGCAGCCTTTACTCTTCCGCCCACAATTTGTTTGAAACAGTGATGCCAAAACTTCAAGATTCTTTTCGCACCCCCATGTAGGTGTATTTTGCGACCCGAACCAACGCAGAGATGACCTAACCGACTCCGATGAGGAAACAGAGCGCTGCAAGTCAACCCGCTTGTATGGGTGTGTTCTTTCAGTTTAAATCGTGAAATATACTTCTCAATATTGATATCAGGAAAGCGAGTGGCTTGGCTGGCCCATTGATTGGACACTCTCGAACGAAGAGGGTTCTTCAACAACAACCCCGACAATCTACACGGACCTAATGTGCTTGGAACCGGTCGTACGCCTTGTATTTGATAAAAGAGGTCGCCGACTGATGCATTAATATGTTAGCTATTGCCAGACCACACTTGCTGGTCATATATTTCTCAGTTTTATGAATCTTCGCCAACGGAGACCTCGCTAGAAGTCCGATTCGATGACACTGTGGGACAAAATTTTGAGCCTCAAGAACGGCAATTTCTACTTCAAGTTCCCGAAGCTCAACTAACAACGGTGCCTCAAGCCCCACAAAAAACAAGTGAAGCCATACATGAGGAGGATGAAACAAAAGCACATAACGCTAAGGAGGAAGACAAAGATGTTTCTTATTCAACCTTACCCTTAGCAACACCTGAAGCCCAATTAACAGACCCAATAATTATCTACAGCGACGAAATACCCCGGGGGCATTGTACTCAAGTCGATGCCCAGAACATATCGGTTGATCTATGGCTCAATGCACACCAGACATTTTATAATATGGAGGAAAGCACCTCTCACCCGGAAGTACCAATTGGCCAACATAATTTCCTTCCATCGAGATTGCAGTCTTCTGCATCCGAAAGCTCTACGCGCAAAAGGGAGGGGGAAGAACCGCAAGAGTCGAGTGGTGTCAAACGAATCAAACTGCTTGGACACCCAGCAGAAACTGGTCGCGATATCGAGAACATTCCTATACCAAGGGGCTCATCGTCGCCAATGATCACGTTCAAAAGATCTCGGGTATACAAAAGAAAGGAACCAGATGCGAATCCGGATAGGATCCAAAAATCGAAGGCTTCCAGGAATCCTCTAGGAGAGATTTTGCACAATGGACTACCAGTCAAGGTACTATCAAATAATATCGGCGTCGGCCAACCTATCGTTCCCCACGGCCAACCTATGTCGTGTGTACAAGCACCTGAAACCTCCAAAGGACTCAAAAGGAAGCGGATGGAAGAAGAGCAGTACATGGGGATACCCAAAGCTCTCAAACTGCCACGGCGAGTAGCTCCTTGCACGACATCCGGTAAATTCAGCAGCAAGATAAAATACGAGTCGGACGACGAGTATCTTCCGTCTGCGTCTAGAAGTTCTTCGGGACGAAAGGAGAATAAACAAGAACAAGAGAGCAGAGCATTGAAAATGACCGAAGACCGCCGTATCGGGCAAGCTAGTGACTCTGGCGAGGAGGACGGGCACACCGGATTAATTTCAGACGATCCAACAAGGCCATGGGCCTGTCCCGAGGAGGGTTGTGGAAAGCGGTTTACCAGACTCCATGATCGGAACCGCCATACCGAATCTATACACTCCCCTCTGGACTCACAAAAAACTTTATTTTGCCCATGGGCGCTGAAGCAAGAAAAGAACCGCAGGAAATGTAAGGATTCGATGGCTAGGATTGACTCCCTAGGGCGTCACATAAGGACGATGCATGTCTCCAACAATGACGAACGTGAAAGGTGGATGGAAAAGATCAAAAAGGCAGTTGACGAGGGTAGTTACACACCTGAGAGAGTTAAGTCATGGTTCAATACAGAAATGCAGTTGATACTTAGATAGTATATTCACTGTGCTTCGGATTGCGAGTACGACGTTTAATGTTCCTTCTCTCTTATTCATCAGGTGTGTCCGAGTCGCGTGGGTAACTTCCGTGGGAACGTGGCGTAAATTTCCATATAAAGACGTTGCCAAGCCTGTTTGACTGAACAGTAAGTACGACGATGATTGCCTCGAATATCAGACGGAGGACTTCTGAGAAAAGAGAGGGGTTTCGAAGAAGCAGTGTTCTGAATAACTTGGAGCTGGTCAGGAGCCTTTGGAGTGTCTTGATGGGAAGTTGGTGGGCGCATGAGATCCGGGAACAAGAGCATCAGAACAAGAGCATCAAAACAAGAGCAGCAACAGATATCTTGGAGAGTTTGAGAGTAATTACAGGCAATATGATACACAGAACAAGATAGAATGACTGTTTAGCACAACTCACAAGAAGATTATGGTGAATATAATTGACTTTCTAAAGCGAAATAATACGTGTCCCGAACTCAGCCACAGAGTAAGGGAATGATGGTCCGGGACAAGTCATGAACATAAGGGATTGTGGAATGTTGAGATGATGCGACAGCGCGGCGACGTTCGGAGGATCGAAAGTGCCGTCGACGAGTATCTTTAAGGGTTCGACTGTCAGAAAAAACAAATAAAATCGGCTATGGCAAGATAACGCACTAAGTCGACTGTGATTTCCGGGAAAGCTTCATCGAGGACTAAAAAAAAACATCAGCCGTCAATTTCAAGCCAGATCATCCGCCTGAGGAGTAAGGGTGATATAAGCGGTAAGCGATGTGACTCACTCTTCGCGTTAGCTTCTAACTCTGACGGAACCCCTTTCTCTTCTTCATAAAAATGGATGATCTTCAAATACGACGTTTCTTCGTTCTTCTGAACATACAGAATCATATGAAACAAGTTGTTGATCTTCGCGTCAAATAAAGCATCGACAATCAATTTCCAAAAGCGAACAGCGGCGTAGACGAGCGTACCTCATCTGTCTTCACAAGAATGCACACAGGCTGCCTCTTCAGGTTTCGCATGAGCCTGATGAGCTTTTCGCCCCACGCCTTAGTGGCGTTCCATTCGTGCAGAGTGGGGTACTGGTCGTATACCCAATAAAGCCAGCGGAGGAGGTGCACCTTGCTCTGCGTCGCGGAGAACAAGGCGACGATTCCGATGAAATACGCGGCGAAGTACCTATTGTGCCGTCACCGCGTCCGTCACGTCAACAGTGGACAAGAAAGCAAAGACAAGCTTACCCGGCTGTTCGTGGGTTGTAGGCCACGTTCCCAGCGAACACCGTAGGTGCCAAAACAAGAGCAGCCACCACGACAACAAGCTGCGTTCTCGACTCTCTCGGCAATCTTCCGCGGTTGAATTTCAATAGTAGCAAGGAAGCGGGGAAGAGCGTCATGACGGTCAACCAGACAAGGGAGAACATCTCGGAGATGATAGTCAAGCTTGCGCCTGCGCTCGCGTAGAGCACTGCGCAGAACGCGACGAACGACAGGACGGAGAAATACGGAGCGCCCGTTCTTTGGATGGTGCGGAGGAATATTCTGGGGATCACCCTGTGCATTGAGAGCTGCTCGAGGAGTTCGGAGGCTGCGAGAATTCCTGGTGATAGGGTTTAGAGTTTAGGCGCCGTGCCGCGGATCATGGGATTTTAAAATTAGAGGTCACCTGTGAGAACGCCGCCGCAGAGAACGATGATTGCGTCGACGACGATACATATGCGTAGCCACCGTCCGCCTGACTATTCGTGCGTTATTGTCATGAATCAGAGAGAGAAATGCATGGACTGAGATTGAGGGACGTACCGCATGAGCGAGAATACTGAGGACGTTGGCCCCTCCTAGGATCGTGTCTAATGGGATTATGGCTAACACCAGAAGCATCATCATTGTGTTCAAGAGAATCGCCGGGAGGTGGAGGTTTCTCAGGACCAGTGGGAACTTGCCAGGTTTGATTCTAGACACGTATGAAGGTGTACCTAATTTCTGGAGGTAAGACGTAGTTGGGTAGAAAAATGGGATATACTTGCATTCGAAACCCGTAAGACCCAGCATCCCCAGGCAAATTCCATAATAAATCTGTCGTGCTACTGAGCTTGCACTAGAATCGGTGCTGGCTCGTCCCTGATTCCAGTTGTCTCTAAGCTGTTCGATGCCTATATGACCCCAGTGGATGCATGAAGCTATTGTCAGTAAGATCATTGAAACAATCTATAACAGGAAAGCGTCAAGCGTCAGCTAATCAAACCCATTAATAGAGTATCGCATCTGCGGCGTACGTGTAAAGATAGAACCGCAAGCGCGATGCGAGCGCTTTCGCGGACACCCATCAGGCTGACGATGGTGAACAGGACGAGGACGATGGCCGCGGCGACCCAGGTTGGGAATGGGAGCGACGGGACCTCTCCTGCGAGATACGCGGCTGCGGTGGCTGCTGAGACAATGGCTGTGGAAGAAAAATCAAGGAGAAGAAGGGCTGCTCCAACCAGTGCAAAAGACTTTGTCGATACGTTTAAGCTGAACGGCTTCGTCAGTTAATTAGAGTGAACAGGGCACTGTTGGGTTCGTACATGTAGGTATAGGGGGCACCGCTAATGGGTAGGGCTGACGCCAATTCTTCCATGATCGGACGCCATAAGAAGAGGATTAAGGTCGCTATGAAGAGCGAGATGGGCGAGCTAGCGCATATGAACATTCTGGGATAGGAAATAAGGCAAGCAACTTACTAGATCCCACCTACGGCCACAACAGTGGGCAGAGCGTAAAACACGCTTCCTAGAACGGCGTTCCCGGCCAAGGCACTTGCAGTAAATTGGCCAAGAACCTGCCCTTTCTGCAGAGATTCAATACGCGCATTACCTGCGTCGTGATCCCGAGTATCGAGCTTCAGACTCGTGATGGAGCCCCATCCAGCGAACTCGAAGGAGTTGGTGAGATTAATAAAACGCGAGGGGTACGCGTTGCCCGTCTTTAGGCCGGAATTGTCTGCAGGTCGTAAGCGTTGGCGACGAAGGACGATCGCGAACTGGGAGTCTTGGAATGAAGGCGGGGGAGCGGGGTTTTGTTGTAGACCGTGACGGATCTCGTCTGTGGCCTTAGCTGAATTTGTAAGGCCTGACCATCAACGCGTCAGAATGGCCAAATCATTTCAAACGTTACTCACTAGATGACGCGACGCGGTGGCTTGGAGGTTCTACTGCCATCCACGCCGTCGGAATGTCGTCTTCCTCGATGGCAAAGCTGTCTTGGACTGGACTTTGGGTGTAAGAGACGCGATCTGAGGCATCCGCTATCGAACGCGACGGCTTTTGAGAAGTCATTAGGAGCATGGAACACGTAAAAGGGGAGGTGGCAAATTGGAAGCCCTGGACGCGAAGCGCGATTGCCAAATGACCCAGGTCGATGGATGTGGTCAAAGGCAAAGGTCAAGACCGTGATGACCACTTATATCGCAACCTCGCCTTTCAGGCCCCATTTTTGGATTTGCCACTCTCCGATTTTTTTTTCTTCCAAAGGACCGTGGACGGAGGGTGTTGTGAAAGAGCGCTAAAAAGCCTCAATCTTTTCTGATTCGAGTCCCTTCGTACAGAGCAGGGTTCCCGGGGTCCCACCAACCAGACCACGTCCAGCTCATCACGTTGCTCATCGTTCACCGCAAGTTGCAACTACCACGACACATAATGGCCTACGTCCAAGTAGAGGCCGACGATGCAAGTTCACTCGTTTCTTGTTCCTTGGATCCAGTTTTCATATCTCTATCCTGTAGCAACGTCTGGAAGAAGGACCGGAACGCCTCCAATTCAAATGTATGCGCGGCATATCCACGTAAATTCAAGTTCAAGACTCATACTTTACAGCCTTCTTAGGAGCAGATGCAACGGCACAGAACCTTTCGAATCCACAAAGAAGTGCTGGAGTTGGAAACACCGACAGACGTGAGTCTTCGCTTCACGACCTGAGTGGCGAAAGCAGCGGAATGCTCCAACATGCAACATGGTCTGACGCCTTCCAACGCAGGGTACCTATCTGACGAATCAAATCGACCAAAAGGCGGCGGGAGTTTCTGGACGATTGACTACTACCAACCTTACTTCGATATCGACACACAAACTGTAAGAATTCGGAGTTTTGAAGGGGCATCTGGCATTCCGAGCTAATCGTCAACGTTAGGTCCTTAAAAGATGTTATACAACTCTCATCCCAACAGAAGCGAAAACCTATATATCAACACACCTCAACCCGCCCGACCTCTACGGCCCATTCTGGACCCTAACCACCCTCATCTTCGCCCTCTACCTCTCCTCCTCCCTCGGAGCCTCTATCGCTAAATACCTCTCAACGGAAGACAAGCCGTACGACTACGACTTCCAACTCCTCAGTATCGCCGTGACGATCGTGTACACATACGGACTGGCGCTTCCCGTCGCGCTCTGGCTGGCCTTGCGGTACCTAGGTGTAGGAGAATGGAGTGTGGTTGAAGCCATCTCGGTGTGGGGGTATGCGCAGTTTGTATGGATTCCTGTTTCGGTAAGTATTCCCATTCCTCCTCGCTTCTAACCATGCGTGAACTGAGCACTTCATCAGGTACTCTGCGTGATTCCCGTGCCAATCCTCCGCTGGGTGCTAGTAGCCTTAGCCTTCGGGCTCTCCGGCTGGTTCCTAGGATCCAACATCTATCCCGTCCTCGCTTCGGTAACTGATTTCATCCATGACCCATCTCTTCTCATTCTCATTTTCATACTCTTTTCAGGCTGAAGCAAAGGCCACCCGCCTCCTGATCATCATCCTCGCAGCAATCCACCTCGGAATCGCGATCACCTTCAAGGTGCTTTTCTTCAGCTACTACGTCGTTGACAAAATCGGCGGTGACATTTCAATCCCGGGCGGCGACGCTGGCACTGGCAACACCACTGTGCCACGCTGGACATGATGACTCCGCTGTTAGCCCTTGGCTTAAGTATTTTACTGGATGGGTGCGAGCGTCCTATCCGTCTCCGGTTACTTACATGTGGGCGGTGTAATATAGATACGATTTGAAATAATTCTTTCCGGAACAACAGACAACTTGGAGGCCTTCCATCTGATACAATTGCTATTTTGAAGTTGTCCAGCAGCATCTATCTTGACTCCTTTCTAGCTCGTTCATCAGTGGATTCGCTCGCTGCTTCATTCAGTCATGCTTCATTTAATCCTCAAGTATCACCGCGGTCCTCAATTTATATCATCACTGTCACCACAGACTTCTATGATGTTGTACGCTATACAAAACCCATCTTTAACTTATGAGCCTTGAGGCCTTGAGGTCTGCGACTACGAGGACCGTCGCCCTGGAGATCAACTCGGTGAAGCTTTAAAAATATCCTTTCTATGTAATTAATAACATTTATAGCTAAAGATCACAATTACCTTTTACCCGACCTGGAGCACACTTCTGGATAGTTGGCGCACACGGCCATCACCTGTAAATCAAGTGAGAATCGATCCGTCAAGCTGACAGGTCGTAACCAACGTCTGCCATCTTGTTGAACGAATCCGTGTGTGCACCCTCACTGCGCACCACATTGGAGTGTGTCTGAATGCACGAAAAAGCGGGTGTGTCTGGAATGCATCATACGCCCTTGATCGAGTCTTGGCAGCTCTCTTGGCAGCTTTACAGTTCCAATGTACTTCTTCGCGCCTGTCGGGGTGTATTTCGTTGCTACACCCCGAAATTGTTTTCTTGACCCTCTGGCCCGACTTGTTCTTCATGAAAAAAAACGTAGGTGCTTCCGTAAGTTTTCGTTATCCTAGCTCTGGGGACGAAACTGGGGTGAGAGAGAGGCAGAGCACCTCCCCAGGATCAATAGGTATGTTCTCATCCCACCTATTCTTAACATAGAACACGGTACCTATCTATTTTTGACCAGGACTATCTTTAATACTCGACTTCAATCGCAATCATTTCAATTTGGGGCACTGACAGGCTTTTCTCCGCCTGCATCTGCACCTGGGAATCGGGTTCTGGCAGATCCACTGAAAGTTGAAAGCTGTCGCCGGTCCCGGGATTGCCGAGCGTGTCCTGTGCACCACGCAAGGCTATAAAACCCGTCAAGGGGAAGAAATTAGAACCCCCAAGCTTCATCTTTCGGATCCCACTAGGAGACCTGGTGTCGAATTTTTCCTTCTTTTTTCCTTCTTTTGTTTGATTTTTCGATTGATTCGTTCGACCACACTTTGCACAGTCACTAGTCTAGCCACTTTCTTTTTGTACACACCCTCCTCGACCTTTCAACATGGCTCGGATCCCAAGAACCCTTCTATTGTCTGTCCTTACCGCCTGCTTGTGGCAAACAGCCGTTGCTGGTGAGTCTCTTTGCCTCTTGTGGTTATTTGACTTTACTGAACACCCGATGCAGCCCCCATCTCCCAGCCCATTGAGGCTCGAACACTCGAGGAGCGAGCGCTTGCTGACGTCCTCCAGAACATCGAGTGCTCAGCCTCCGCCGCCGCCGTTGTCTCTGGCTTGGGATCTGCCCTCGGTGTCCTTAACAAGATCAACACGTAAGTGCTAAGTTTTTCATGATACAAAACCAAAACTCATCCCGCCACCACTTTCAAGGACCGATGCTACCCTCACTAAGGACCTCGCCTCCGTAAAGGGCTTCCTGACCAAAGCAAACACTGTCGGCCAGGCCATCGTAGGCGCATGCAACAAGGCACAAACATCCGCTGCCGCTGCCGCTAAGACCTCTGCTGCCGCTGCTGCTCAGAAGGCCGCCACTGCCGCTGCCCAGAAGGCTGCGTCCGGTGCTGCTCAGAAGGCCGCTTCCGGCGGTGCTTGTAAGTTTCCTCCCACTTATCCAGTGGTACAAGTTGATCCTAATTTATGACCCCAGCCAAGGCCGCCTCGTCAGGCAGCAAGTCATCAGGCTCCCAATCCGCCGCTGGTTAGTGCACTGATGCTGCCTCTTAACCGATCACCTTCTTACATTCTTTCGTACTTCAGCCTCTGCCGCAGCCACTGACTCTGCTGCTGCCGCTGCAGCCACGGACCCGACCAGCACCGACTCAGCTGATGCTGCTGCTGCCACTGATCCTACAAGCACCGACTCAGCTGATGCTTCAGCCTCAACAGACCCTACCAGCACTGACTCCGCCGATGCCGCTGACTCGACAGATGCTGCTGATGACGGTACAGACCCCAACGCCGACGGCACCGACGACTCAGCTGATGCTGCTGACGGCACTGACGACTCAGCCGACGCTGCTGATGGCACCGACGACTCGGACGATGGCCTCGGCGCTGATGACCCGGCTCTAGACGGTGCTGACGATGGCTCTGACGGCGCCGATGACGGTTCTGACGACGGTGCTGATGACGGTGCTGACGATGGTGCCGATGACGGCAGCGACGACTTCGGCGGCGACGATGGCGGTGATGATGGCGGTGACGACTTTGGAGGAGATGATGGAGGTGATGACGGTGGTGATGACTTTGGAGGAGACGATGGTGGTGATGACTTTGGCGGAGATGACGGTGGTGATGATGACTTCTAATCACTGAACCACTTACAACAGCAAAAAACTTTCTGGACATTGGGTTTCGCTGGGTCTAACATAAGTCTTTCACTACTGTACATCTAGTCTACATCTTGACTGTCATTTCAATCATTCGATAACTCAACAAAATTAATCCAATTCGTTGATGCGGCCCTAATTGATTCGTGCTACTTGAGTTTGGATCAATGGACTAGAAAGTCGTATAGCGTATGGCGTGACCACCCAACGACGTCTATCAAAACATGCCCGATTTGGATTTAAACATACCTTTTTTGGCAGTGAAGGGTCGGTCTGGCCTAAAGACTTTTGACTGACGGAATGCAACTTGTAGACCCCATGTAAAATGACTGAGAACTACGGCATATTCTACACAAAGGCAAATCGTGCTGCGGGATCCCCTCGAACCGGTATTTTGTTGTGAGCTGTGGCGTCCTTCCACCCACATGACTTTGGGCAGGCCTTGTCCTCTGCCACCATCGTTTGTTCTCTTCCCACCGCTTCAGGTTTCCGATTGTCTTCATTTCTTCTGCTACCTTGGTTTCTCTAACATTCCTCCCAGCATACCTTTCCTGTCCTTTATCTCGACATATTTCTCCCTCTCCTTGGCCACTGAGCTCGCCAGGTCCCTTGAACCATGGATCCTTCTTTCAGAGCCAAAGAAAACGAAGACTTTATCGCAGGTCTCCGGCTTAATTTTAATTACTGCCCGGAACTCAATGTCCCTCCGGCAACGCGGGGTTTTACTTTTTATTTGCCCAACGGCGCAATTGCGGACACGAATGACCAGCAACTATTATTTGAACCCCAGACAACGAGAACTTCCGCCATATACCATCTCCCTCGCATGTCCCATCTTTATCCACAGACGGATCTAGGCCACAACAAGCGAGCTCAAGACAATCAAAATACTCAACAGTCTGTCAAGCGGAGACAAGGAGGAATTGAAAGGAGACGAAGCTCGGGAAACCTAATGTACGTCTACCCTTAAATTCAATTTGCAATTATTTCTCTGTATCAAACAAAAACAAAAATCTCACACAGACCACCACCGAAGCCAGTAAGGGAAGAATTAACTTTGGAAACAAAAAATTGTTTTCCAAACGGCGCCAAGGGAGGTGGCGCTGAAAGGCGCCTACCTTCTAGCAAAGACAAGGACGCGCTGGAAGTCGTTTGTAAAATAGAGCCGCAATCGCCAACATTGCCCCCTTCCAAGGTTCCCTTGTCTAAACCTGTACAAGCCTCAAAAAAACCATGCGCGAAAACTGGAACTGCGAAGAGTGCCAATCCGCCCACAAAACTTCGCAGCGAAAGGCCCGTGAAAAGTACACGACGCACAGGGCACCCATGTAGTTACAGTAATTGTAGCAAGACGTTCCAACGGCGACATGATGTCAAACGCCATGAAGACTCTGTTCACAAGAACCCAAACAGAAGAGGTAAATATAAAGCCAGGCCTCCGTACATCTGCAAGATGTGCCATGGAGAATTCTCGAGGAATGATGCTTTACGGCGTCACCAAATGACTTCTTGCCATGCAAGTAGAGACGGTGGTCAAGAAGAATGCAGTGCGTCGGAAGAGGAAGACCACTCTGACGAGTATGCAGCACACGGTGGGGATGACGATTCGGACGCGGACAGTTCAAGTTTGTGATTAATCAAACAAATTCCAGACAAGTATTCAAGTCTCCATTACTATAGGTTAGGAATATACGATTGGACGGGACCTGAAATTGGACGACGTTATTCTAATCCCAAATCAGTTTTTGTCGATCAAAGAATATTCTAATTCGTTTCGCCGACAATTTTTAAGCAGCTGTAAGTATCGCATATAATTGCTAAATATAAACTAGTCATCGGTTCAGTCCATCGTATAGCACCCATTTTCTCCCTCCTCCTTGACTTGGCCGTTGATGGGCGCGTTCAGAGGCAAGCAACAGAATCTACCGACCAGTTTGCAAGGAGCCCAGCCTTGGTTTGACCTGACCACCCTCTGATAATATCTGCCGTCTCCTCAGCGGTCTTTCCATCGACAGAGATTCTATTCACGACCCCGAACACATCACCGTCGGCCTCAAAGGACGTGAACGCATTCTGAAGAGATTTTAGTGCGTTCAGGTGAGTGCTTTAGAAGGCAGGAAAGAATACTTACGACGACAGGGGCTCCCGCGTCAGCAGAGAGGGCTTGCCCGATGACTGAGGAATTGTAAAATATATGTTAAGTATGTGTGGTGTGTTGGACGAGGACGGGACATACCATAGTTAAATTCAGCAACAGTCGGGGTGACGGTAACATCTGGCTTGAGGAAGTAGTAGCATGTAGCTATAGCCGAGTTGGTTTGGCGCTTCTCTGGGACAGCGGAAGAGGTAGCAGTGGTGATGGCTGCGAGAGCGACGAAAAGAGTAGAGAGTTTGAAGAACATGATTAATATTTGTAGGATGTTTGAGCCGATAGGTTTAAGGGAAATTGGTGAAGATTTGTGGTGTTGAAGGAGCAGCCTTTATAGGAATGCTTGCGCTATCTTGGCAACGCTGCACCAAATGGCTGCGGCAATCCAGTACCGTTTGCGTTG
The DNA here is from genome assembly GCA_023014335.1 of Galerina marginata. NCBI lineage: Eukaryota > Fungi > Basidiomycota > Agaricomycetes > Agaricales > Galerinaceae > Galerina > Galerina marginata. Next base: position 1,545,059 of record JAECYW010000009.1, on the reverse strand, counting down.
CAGGTAACACTTCGTTTTTGACTTTTCGACATCTCATCTCTCGCTAAAAATAGATTTCTCGTTACAGCACTCTTTTTCATTATGTTGTCGTCTTTATCTTCCTCATGCTTTAGTACATACCTTCTAGATATGTATCGGTATTTTCTCAATAACGCAATTAGCAAATTCTTGGTCTTCGTGAAGTCCCATTAAATTCATACAAAGCTAAAATTTCTATCGAGTTCATTCTACTTCTATTTAGTGGGTCGAAACTCAACTGCCGCCGCCCTGAGTAACTAGGTTCTAAACGTGGTTCGGCGAACCACCCATGCTCTCACCGCTTTTCCAACATGAAAATGTGAATGTGATTCTGAGAGTGAGTTACGGTTCAACTTACGTTCCAGCTTGCCCGTCGACTTCATGGCCAACTTGGACCGCGATTTAACAACGTTGGAAGAAAAGTCGGGCATTTAAATCACCTCGGGAGAGTCTGACCGCTCGTCGTCGACTTGGCATATTAAATCTGGTCATGCTCGGATTTTTCAGAAGGTGATGTGGCTGAACTCGAGTCACGGTGACTACCGCCCACTGGTAGCCTCGACACGGGGGCCAATGATGGAAGGACCCACAAGTCCGTTCACTGGCTGCATGTTATCATGGGTGTCGACCAACAAGGTACAACCTAGTACAAGTTCGGATGCAATTTGTAGATACCCGCCTGCAGAAAACAAAAGATTTAGGTTAACAGCATCATATGGATTGAAAGGTTTCGTGAATTCGTTGATGCCCTCTGAGTGAAATGGCTGCGGGGGTGGGCCACGAATAAGAACAACATACATAAAATGTTGGTGAAGATTTGAGCTGGAGAAGTATCAACCAGTCGAACATCCACCTAACGAAAAAGAAGCTCACTGAGCGACTAGCCAACCTCGGGTCCAGAAGGAACTCTGTAAAACCTGATAATTGCAATCGAAACAGGATCTACCTCTTCCCACTTTCGTTCGACCGAAAATGTCTTGTCCAAGGGCAAATCCAATTAAACACTGTAACGATTTGTCCTCCAGCCGGCCAAGGGTCCAGCCACAAGTAAGCGCAATATTCGCCGATCCTAAATTAATCAAATACCATCGAGAACTCCATGAAGAAGAGCCCCTGGAACGTTCACCGACTGCACTCGTTGTCAGGCCCAGGAAAATGCAGATTGAGGATGGCGGTGCGAGCTCGCAACGCCTCCCTCCGTAACGACTCCAGCGTAAATCCAGGTCTCTTGCAGTTACGATACCAGATCCGAGCCAGGAGTTTTCGATAGACATTAATGGACGACTGTACAACCGGGATCGAAATACAAAGAAAGAAAAAGCGAAGGAATTGAATCATTAGCTCAAGTTGGAACGTAAACAGATGAGATTCAGAATGTGAGCAGCTTTCAGGGTCGTTGCAGACTCCGGCGACGCGTTGTTTACACTTTGTCTACCCGACTTCGGTGTTTTCCGGAGATCACTTCAAGTAGCACGACCACCACGACCGTTGGCGAAATGTCCTTCTTAGTAGGACCTCTCTCCGGCGCTCTAGTCGCTGGTGGAGTGAGTATCAGCCTCCTAATTTCTATGGCTCCCTCCACTAACTGACAATCGGATACCAGGTTTACTATGGCTTTTCTAATCTCATCCAGACACGGTGAGCACCCTTCACCGTTTGGATGGGAATACATAATCTAAAATCTCATTCTTCCTTCCTTTCTGCCATCCTAGGACCGAACAGCATATAAGAGAGTGCGTCAGCTCCGAAAAGTCTCCGTAAAACCGTCCATATCCAGCTCACATACCATCTTTCGAACCAGCCTCCACACACTTAGCGTCCGAATGGTCGAAACACCGCATCTCGTACAAGCACCAATCTCAGCAGCGACGAGGATAAAACCCCATCCCTTCAGTTCGGAATTGAAATCGCTATGGAACCACGAAATCGCGTCGTTATTCAGAGGGTTCCACAGCATGGACAAGGCTGCAGTGGAGTGGGGGAAGAGTCTGTTGTACGGACCTCCAGTGGAGGGTTCGAAAGTTACCCAGCGGTCGTCATCTCCGTCAGCATCAGCATCTTCGTAGAGTGTATTGGAGGCTTAGACATATAGACACCCATTTCTCAAGCTCTGAAGCTCCGAGGTTCAACAGAGCCCTCAGAAACACCAGGATGCACAATCTCGCTCGACGATTGCATATAAATTATTGTATCCAGTAAGCCACCCGACGCCTGTACAGAACGACGCAACAAATACAGCACAGAATACACTTCCAACGGTAACTACACACTATTAGCACACCCCAACCGCAGAATTCAAGCCAGAAATTAAACAACGGATACTAAAAAACACCCTCTCGAAAACCCTATCGTCCATACCCCTGCTGCGTCGAGTACCCACCAGGAGCATACGAAGCAGGCGGCGGCGGCGTCTGGTAGCCCGTGTATGATTGCTGACCAGGCGGCGGCGGAGGCGGTGGGAATCCCTGTCCATGCCCATGTGGTGGATAACTCTGGTATTGTTGTTGCTGCGGTGGAGGCGGTGGCGGGAAGCTCGAACCACCGTACTGGTTCTGCTGCTGCTGCTGCTGGTTTTGTTGTTGCCCATAATAACCACCACCATAACCATTATGGTTGGTCGTCGGTGTTGAGTTGGACGGTGGCGGGGGTGGTGCGGATGGTTGACTTGGAGCGGGTGGTGGGTTGAACAGACCAAGATTGGCGTAGGGATCTGAAGAAGGGGCTGAAGGGGCCGGATACGAGTTTGAGTGTGTTGGCGGGCGTGGTGGCGGTGGAGGGAGAAATGAAGATTGTTGCGGTTGCTGTTGCTGCTGCTGCTGGGGAGGAGGTCCAGGCGATGGTGTGTACTGAGAGCCATATGACTGATAAGAGTAATGAGAAGGCTGCTGTGGGGCTGGTGGAGGAGGAGCACTGGAATAAGGCGACTGTTGCTGCTGCGGTTGTTGACCACCGTAAGGAGATCCAGAACCGTATTGGTGACTGGAAGGCGGCAATGACGAATTACTTTGCCAGGGATGCTGTTGTTGCGGCGGTGGAGGCGGCGATCGTGATGGGTTCTGCAAACTCATCGCGGAAAATGCGCTGTCGAGACTAGATCTGTGTGGGGGTGGTGGCAAAGGTGGTTTGGCAGCCAGAGGGGGCGGAGAGGAAGCAACGGCCGATAGTCTCTTTTCTGTTTCCAATTTTGCCACGAGAGCTTCGCGCTCAACGGACCGTTCTGACACAAACGATCGTACATGCGAACGAAGCTTTGACACGAGATCTGTCAGCTCGGTGTAGAACTGGAGACCTTTCCTGTTATCAATAGAAATGTGTCAGGCCTAGCACGAATCTCAAGGAAGGCACAACACGTACGCCAATCCGTCTCGGACCTCCATGTACCCATCTCGTGCCCTCGAAAACCTGCGTACAGTATCCTTCTTTTTCTTTTCCCTCTCATCCCACTTTCTTGCACCCGCACCGCGTCCTGCGAGGTCTTTCAGCCCCTTCCACATCGTTGTGACCTCCTGTAGGGCAACCTCCTGATGGTGCACAGTTGATGCCAACCGCTGTTGGTACGGGCGGAATTTCTCCAACTCTGCTGCGAACAATGTCGGTTCGACCCCGGTGTTGCGACGGTTCAGCAATAGGAGATGAGAAACGTCGTCCGTCTGGATCTAAGAAAGGTAAGGTAACCTTCAGAACAAAACTGTTGTCGAACGATTATTGAAACAAACCTTATCCTTGAGGTCCTTAAGGACCTCGTTCCGCTCTTTCGAAATCAAATTAAGCCGCTTCAACCTCTCCTCAATCTCATCCACCAGCCCTTTAATCTTCGCCCTCTCCTTCGCATCGTCGGCGTCATTGTCCACATCCAGCTCTAGCAGATTATCCGGCTTCGACCCGCCCCGTTCCGAGAACAGCTGCTCAACCTGCGGGCTCAACAACAGTTGTATATCGCCCTTCACCGAGGCCCACAGCACCGTTACTTGCTGGTCCGACACCGCCGCTGCCTCAAGGGCGCCGAAATGCGCCTTGAGGTCCTGCCTGAACGTCTTCGTTAGTGTCGCGCTGGGCGCCTGCGCCCAAAGGTGCTCGTATTTAAGGCGCATCATCTCGCACTCCTTGGACTCGCTGTCGAGGTCGCGCGAGATGGAGTCCAGGTCCCGCTGGACGTTGCCTTTGAGGTTGTTCAAGGCGACCATGAGCCCGTCAACGCCGTCGCGGTCTTCGACGAGGGCGATGTCTTCTTTCCACCTCCGCACGTCCATGGGCACTTCTTCGCCCCCGCCGACCTCGCCCTCTGCCATGGCTTTGTAGCGCACCAAGCCTTCTTTGACACCGAGACCGTCGAGGGCACTCCGCGCTTCTCCTTCTGCTCCTTCGGCCTTTTCTACCTCTCCACGGACCAACTTCGCCTTTTCCTCAGAGTATACACTCGCACTCTCGTGCACGCTGAGAGGCACCAAGCGGATGAAGAAATCCTGTCCGATCGTCTTTTGGACTTCAGGCGCGCCGTAGACGTCATGAATATGGATGGGAGTAGCCACGATCGTCTTCTCAATAGCAGGTAACGCTTCGAAGGCCGGAAGGATAGCATTGTATATGAGATCGTTCTCCCGAGTGGCTTCGCTCTTCTTGTCGGCGCAGATGACCAGATGTGCCTTCGTCCGCTCTTGGATGGACGTCCCGGCGTCTGCGGGCAAGTTGGGTGACATGTTGGAGACAAACATGGATGCGAAGCTTGAGGCTGTGCGGTTGGCTTCTTTTGCCAAGATCTCTGCTTGAATGAACCGTGTTAGTGCATCGCCGTGCTTGTTCGCGGTGTTGTCGGCTAGCCCACGGTAGTACTGGGCGAGCGACGAGAAATATTTTGCTTTAATCTGTATGGGTGATCAGAGGTGTCGAAGAAACGTGGATTCAGAACTTACTTGTACAATAGTAACCCAGTTTCTGTCAAAGATTCCTTTACCCATGAATTCCTTCACCTCTTCGCTCAGTGATGTATACATTGACGCTGCTTGTGATCCAATCTTGGCGACCAGAGCGTTGCTTTTCTTCTCCTCGGTACATTTCTCAAAGAAAACCTCTGTCGCCTGGGCCAAGATAACGTTGATGAGAAATTTGACGACCTCCCGGCTGAGATCCGTCGATGGGGCGTGGAGAAAGTTTTCGTTGATGTAAGTAAGCATCCCGGCGCATGCTCTGAAATAGTAGAAAGCACGCTTCAGTCCTTCAGGATCCGATCGGCTCTGCGATGCAGCGATGGCGGAGTGGGTAACGGCAATTTGGAAGAGGACAGACGCCTTCTCGTAGGCTATGGATGTCTGGGTGATCAACTTGTTCGTGAACGCGTCATGCCAAGGAAAGTTGACTCTGATTTCAGAGAACCGCAGCTCGAGGAGCTCGAGCTGGCCAAAGTACTTGTACAGGAGATCGCGGGCTATCCGAGCTCATCAGAATAACGAACGAGTCTAGGTGTGGCGCCTACTCACCTGTAATGTCGCTGCCGGCGCCTCTGACGGCATCCTGGCGACACCGCTGCAATGATGCACATTCAGTAGCATAGTTCTCCGGGTTCTCGCCGTAAGATTGGGATATTAGATTGCGTATTGGCGTCGTCCAGTCCACTTCCTCGGTCGTCTTCTTTGGAATTGAGATCATAGGCGATTGGTGAGCCATCTTTGCTTCTACGACAGTACAAGATATCAGGGAACTTGTAGAAATAAGTTTCTTCGGTAGAGAAGCTTACCCGAGTCCTGCGCAGCGCAAGATTATGAGAAAAGCCGGTGGACACAGCACCCGATGTCGAAGGCGCAGTCGTTGCAAGGACAGAGATCATGGTCCCAAAGCCCGGGGTTGTCTAATTTGGGCTGCTTGGCATCTCCCCCCGAAACAAACACGCTGCTCACGGTTGCTCCCGTTCAGCTCACCGCTCACTATTTCAGTCCCAACTCCCATCTATCATGTCCGCCACCCAAAAGCCTGTACCCAGCGAGGACATTCTTGGCCAAAAGGTATGCCCAGCCATGTTTTCTACTTGCACTTCGTCTGACACTCTTCCAGTACGACCGGTGCTGTGAGTCTCACGTTCTGCTTGCATATGGCTTTTGTATTAGTTAACAAGGGGGGAACCCATAGTGGCGGATCTTCTCGTGAAAGCGTGAGTTTTACTCTCCTTGTTCCATGAATACCGGGCTTAATTGTATATCCAGTGGTGTCGGTTTTGGCGCAGGCGTCGTTGCTTCCGTCATTCTCTTCCGCCGTTCGTGTCTCTCGAACAAACTCGTGTGACGCGTATTCACCTTCCTTGCAGGACGGACATGGCCTATTGCGCTATCCACAGGATTTGGAGCAGGAGCTGCCTGGGCAGATTGTGACCGGTCCTTCAATCCTGCCAGAATTCCTGGCACACGCATCATCCCTCAGTCAGAAGCACCACCCAGCAAATAAACAACTATAGAGCTGGAAATGGATAGGAAGAGGGATGGGTCGAGGCTTATTCACGGCATGAAACTATATCCCGAGATGTTTGAGTTATTAAAAATCGCCTCCAACAGTAACATAGAGTTTATCACTGCCACAACCTCCGCTCTTGTGAGAGAGTTTCTCGTCTTAGTTCGTGTTCTTCTTTTGAGTGTCCAAGAGATTCGTGTTTCGGTTCTCTGCGTCTATGCCGCTCGGTAGTCTCCGTTGTTCTTCCCCGAGAGCCAGCCGTCTGTACAAAACCACTGAACACCTTCAATTAAAGCCACCTATTCCAATGGTTGAAACTTACAAGACGAGGCAACCAAGATAGGCAAGGAAACAATAATCATGCGTATTCGACGCGCTTCAAGAGGCAGTCTTTCTTTCGCCATTGTTGGGCAAAGTATGAAGGTGGTGGTTGGGAACAGAGATCAATTTGACAAGCTCTTGCGTGAATTCAAACCCAAAGCTGGGCTTCAAGATTTCCGAGAATAAAATGGGCTACGTAATGTACAAAATAATAAGTTTCTACAATGAACAAGAAGGCAAGAAGACAACAAAGACAACAGCAAATTACACCACACCACCAAAGGCGTCGAAATATATATATCAGGTCTCTTCTGCAAGCGAAACTAAATAACCAGCAGGGACGGGATAAATACTAGTTGGCCTAGCCTTGCTTGAAATGGTCACCGGTTTATCATCGCTGTCTTCATCGTCGTCGTCGTTATCATTATAGTCAGGTTGCTCCCGAACGACCATCGCTTCCCCTTTGTGATCACCAGCGAACACGAATACCTCTTCGCCAGTGTAGGTGGGCTTTTGTGGAAGGATAAACTGTGCCAAGATACTACGCTCCTCCCCAGTGTCGGTAAACAGGACACGCGCGGTTTGCTGATACTCGGCGGGATTTTGTTGCGCAGCGACAAGGCGACCCTTCTTGTTCTCATAATCGCCTTTTAGGTATTGTGTGGGCCTTGTACCACGGATTTTGACTCTGACCCTGGTCAAGTAGTTTGCAAAATCTCTGTCGAAAAGCCAATTGGGGTCGAGAGCTGAAGGAGCGATATATATAAGTAACACCAACAGTGGAAAGGATTGATGGAAAATTCTTACCTGTTGATTTCTTCTTGTTTGGCTCTGGATCAGTATTAGCGATCACACCAGGTGTAGCGACGCTCCCCCCTGCCCATACAGCTGCTGGCGTGCGACTAGCTGGCGTCGGAGCAGCGTAAGGCGTTTGTCCAAAATGCATGCCACCAGGAGTAGCAGCAGCAGCAGGGGTAGGAGCGCCCTATTGGACAGGTCAGTATTGTTGAAAGCAAAGACCAAAGTAAAACAAAGAAACTAACCCAACCACCACCAGGACCCATATCCCAAGGGGTACTAGCTGCCGGAGTGGGAGCCGCGTCCCACCCACCAGAAGCAGCAGACCATGCAGGAGGAGCAGGCGCCGCCGCCGCCCTCCCAGGCGTCTGCCACCCAGAAGCAGCCACATTTCGTCCAGGAGTAGCCCCACCCCAACCAGTCGCCGGCCCAGCCCCCGGCGCACTCGCATTCGCCCCAGTCGCATACGGATTCGGCGTCCGCGAACCGACATTCCACGCCGGCGTACGACCGCCATCCTGCGCATATGGATTCGGAGTACGAGAAGAGGCGTTCCACGCTGGCGTACGAGCGTCGGAGTAGGGGTTGGGCGTGCGCGAGGAGGCGTTCCATGCTGGTGTCCGCGAGTCTCCGCCGTACGGGTTGGGAGTTTTGCTGGAGTTGTATGGAGTGCGTGGGACTGCGAAACCGCCGTTGTGGTATGGGTTGCTGTTTCCTCTTGGTTGGCCATGTCTTGGAGCTTTATCCAGCGCCTCGAGCTTGCCATCCGGACTAGTAGAGATACGGTTAATAGAAGGAGGAATGTCAGTCTCTGTCTACTCACTATCGCCTGTATATTTTTTCCTTCTCAATCATAATGATTTTGTTCCCAGTACGAAGTTCGACACGCGCAATGGGCCCGTTCGTGTCCTTGATGGTGCCCACGTAGCCCTTATGAGGACCTTTCACAACCATGACAGTCGTTCCGATATCACGATCTCTCGGACCACGTCCCATAGCTCCGGATCCAACCATACCACCTGTCGGTGCAACCATAGCAGGATTCATCTTGGACAAATCGGCACCAGCCGTCTTCAGCACATTGCTCTTCGGAGCCAATGATGCGAGCGAGCGAGTACGGGTGACGAAGACCCCGCTGTTCTCTGCGATGTCCCTGTTGTGCAAGAAGGCAAAGAAGGCTTGGTGGGTATGTAGTACGAGACCTTTCCGACCCTAAAACTCGATGAGCGATAGAACGCGGAAAAGAATACGATGCACTCACTTCTCCATCGATTTCTTTAACGTTGTCATTTACACGGAGCTCATGGCCTTCCGCGTCGGTAGCAATGGCTCTTGAAGAATCGCGACGCATTGAGATTTGATGAGGCTGGACGAGGCGCACTTGGCCGTTTTGGTCGAGAACCCGGAAAGAGTCTCGCTCTGTTTTGAAGATAACACCGACGGTTTGGGCACTAAGTACATGTTAATTTTTTTCCCACCATATGAAGGCCAGCCACGTACTCGAGTTGCACCAGGTCATAAAGTTCGTAGTTTCCAACGATATTGGAACCTGAACCGACTTCTGCAGCCTCTCGGAGATCCTTGGAAAAGACCGAAATCTACTCGAGACGTCGGAGTTAGAAGAGGATTTACAAAAGAAAAAGAGTAGTGCGGACCTCCTGCATTGACATATCCGACACGAATGTGACCACATTGTCCGAAACCGATACGACCAGACCCGTCTCATCTGCGTTCTGCCCAGCCATGACCTTGACGTGGTCTCCAGGCTTGAACCGCTTGCGCACACTTCTCGCCGGAATTTCCATTTTTTGCCCGTCGAGGTCTAAACCTTGTGCCGTAATCGTGACAACGTCTCCAGCAATCTCATCAACTACACCATGCAACCCAGACTGTTCACCCTCAAAAACTTCAATGTGATCTCCGGGCTGAAGCACGGCAATAGCAGCTTTTCGAGATGCTTCAGCAATAGCCGACAAATTGACCACGTTATCTTCGGCCCCGTCTTGTCTTTTAGTAAATTGGGTAATTTCGTCCAATGTCGGATTCACGTCGTCCAAAATTAACGCACTCGACTTGAAATCCTTCTCCAAAAACCCGTCTTTGTAGGTATCGTTCTGGAAAACGTAGGATTGGCTTCGTTTGGTGACATGTTTGCGCCCGTAAACTTTCAGTATCTCCTCATAGTTGAATAACCGCTGAGTAGGTCGCAGAGACCCGGGTCCTGTCGCTGTTTTCTTCCGCTTTTTGCCCTGAGGATCTAAGGAAGCGTCGTCGCGAGGGTTCATGTCGATTCGAGGTACAAGTCTCAAGCCGACATCTTCTCCATTGTCCGTGAGGTCCATCACTTGAGCCAAGTCTCCAGCATATTTTCCACGTCGGATCCTGACCCAGGTACCTGGAACTAGTGTCGTTTCTTGCTTCTTGATCTGTAAAAGGCTAGCCATTTCTTCAATGGGAACCAGCTGAACACCGCGACTAGGGTAGACTCCGACGAGGCCATTACACGCTTCTGTGACTTGTTTTGCGCTTCGTGCCTCAACATAGATCATTCCGGGTAAGGAGTCACGCTGGAACGCAGACATGATGGTGAGCGGCCGAGCACTGTATTCGACGTCGATGGCTTTTCGCATAAGACTGAAAACGATATCGCGTTCACGGCCAGGCTAAGTCCAATTTAGTTGATTTTTATGACAGTCATTATAAGGACGTACTTTCACTCGGACTTGCCAAAGACTAGCATCATGCACGGACGGCATGAGAAGACGCTGGGGTATTTCGTTCATGTCGCCTGTATAAGGCGCTGCTCGATCTCGGTGACGACGAGCAACTGCTTTTGCAATCTCTTCCGGGCTTCTACTATCTTCTTCCTCAAAATGCCGTGAACTATCGAGAAGAGCATGATTTCGTCTTGTCACGTCGTCATCCACGTCATGTTCATTGGTGATAAAGCCCTCTGCGTTGTAGGAATTAGCTGGAACCTCGGTAGGTCAATAAAACAAGTGAGAAACGAACCGGCTCCATATTCTTCTTCGTCCTCCTCTTCATCTTCGTCCTCACTGACCTCAGCTTCGATATCAAGGAAGCGGCTCAGAGTATTGCGTTTATGGCGATGCTGTAGAAAGCCAATTAAATACGAGTGAGTCCGAATATTAGACGCTAGCCACGTACTTTTGCCCGCTTCTTCCCTTTTCTCCCAGGAGCATCATCTTCTTCCTCGTCCTCATCCTCCTCTTCTTCTTCTTCCTCGTCCTCCTCTTCTTCGTCATTACGATCCTGTCTTGAAGACTTGCTTTTCTTCGGAATATCGTCCATTTCCTCATCATTTTGCTCGGCCTCCTCCTCAACGTCTTGCGGAGCTTCTTCTTCCTCCTCCTCGTGTTGGAACATTTGATGATCCTCTTCGTCTGACATGGTGGTGGTTGTGGTTCAAGAGGTTGCTTCTCAAAGATGGCCAAGCCATTGACTTCTTGTTTGGTTCGGAATGTCCTGAACAAATAACCGGGTGTTGTCGGGCCGTCGATGGCAGAAAAGGTTGATATCTGTGCCGTTGACTACTTTGTGGTGTATCTTTATTACACTGAGTAATTCAACCAGCTTTTTCTGTTCTGTCTTTCTAACACTATAGAACTTTTAGATTTCCAACCTTAAATGCTGTTCTTGGACCTCCCGGTTGAAATATTGCCGGAGATTTTGGACCATGTCATAAAGCCTCAACATCTCAGAGCGATGTGTATGGTCAACCAGACGTTCCGAAGCTTTGCGACGCCCCGCCTCTACGAAAGGGTATCCATATACTCTTGGCACAAAGACGGAAAGGTGAAGGTGAGCCAAATCAGCAGCCCTGCCAGTCATTTGCCCCTTGAGCAAATATTTGTGAGCAGGTCATCAAGTTGTTTGATACCCTATCGCGATCTGCGTACCTGGCGAGTCTTCTACACGTACTTGGTGTGTTTCCTAACCTCTTACACGAAACCGCATGTCATGACATGTTCCCATCTTTTAGAAATCCGAGACTTCCCGAAGGCGATAACTACTCTGGATGGCGATATTCTCAAACATGTCCAACGCGGGCTCAAGAATTGCAGCAATTTACGATCATGTACGTGGACACGGGACGGTTCTTTGAATTCGGAAATACTGGAAGCTCTTAACCACTGTCAAAGTTTACGAGAGTTGGAATTGAACGGGCACAACGAAGGTCATTACGACCCACGAGCTCTCCTAGGTTTTGCAAACCTCCGTCGAATATCTATTATCATGCCCAGCTTAGCCGTCGTATCTCAATTCGACCCATGGCTATCCTTGACGGGGAGTACTTTACGGAGTTTCACGTTAATATGCAAAGTCTGTCCGTCTATATACACGGTTGTTATCTCCAAAAGCAGTTACTAATATCCATACCTAGGCATCGACTATCATCACAGACAATCTGTTAGAATCAATAGCAGTCCACCTCGTCAATCTCGAGCACCTTCAGCTAACAGGATGTCCCAAGGTTACTCACCGTGGAGTTTGGACCCTTGTGTCGTCAAATATCAAAGGACTTATTGGACTCGGTCTGGAAGGTGTCTCCCCGAAATTTGTACTATTGACAATCAGTTCATCTTCTATCTCGATAACTAAATGTCTGTCCTGATAGGATGTGGCAACGTTTGCCAGGCAATGTACCACCTCAGGCACATTGACGCGCCTTCGTTCTGTGACCCTTACCGTGCAACAGCAGTTACCTATGAAGGAATGGATTGCAGGTGTCATCGACCTTCTCAGCACTTCCCCACTTGAGCTATTTCAAATCTACTCGACTGGTGCATTTTTCGAGTCTCCTATGACAGACAACCTATGGAAGCAGTTAATCTCCACTCATGGAAAACGTTTAATCAGATTCTCAGTACACCGGATGCTTATCAGCCTAGAAGCGATAAACGACATTTGTTTGAATTGCAATAATCTGGAGCAACTATTCGTCGTTGTAGAACCAACTTCGCTGGTATGCTTTTTTATTACCTTCAGTACATGCTCTCTGCCCAGATTAACGAAATTAAAGGATCGATTATCCCGCTCTTTGTTCCACGCAAAGAAGTTGCGGACGGTCCACATTAATTACCCTATGGAAGCATTTATGGAGGCGTTCCCAGTGCTTAAGCCAGACCAAGCGTTGTCCATTATCAACCGATGTAGCGCTACCGTTACGCAATTCGGTTGCAATGCAAGAGTATGGCAGGTACTGTCTGACTTTGATTCATCTAAATAGTCAACTCAAAGTTGCAATGCAGGTTGAACGCCAGGTGGTGAGAGACGAGGAGGGTAAGTTGCAAACCCGTCGGACCTTAGCCCCGTACGGGAGTCCTGAAGTGCCAGAACAATTTCTTGTGGTTCGGACCTAAGGACGAGACATATCAATATATAATCAGTGTATTTTCGACCATGACTGTTCTTTGCCCTCGTGGCCATTGGCTTACTGTTGCATTTGACTGCGGTATTTGACTATCTCCTGAGCTAACCAGGGATGCATTGACTTTCTTACTGTGAAACAGAAGTAGCCAAGACCTAAGGACCTTATAAAATTGAAGGCCGATCATCAACCATGTTTTGTCAACTTCATGGTGTACTAAAACAAGCGCCCAGATTCCAAGATTTGAACACCGCCAGCACCAATCCTGTTCACTCCGGGTTTGTCTCCACAACGAATTCGAAATCAAGTTCCCGAGATGGATGTGCAGAAAGCTGGACAAGGTGCTGCACCAGCTCGTCCGTAGAAGGAGTCGGTGTAGGGATTGAACCGGTGTCCTGTGCTGCAATAGTAATCATCAGGCCGACCCGATTTAAAGACCTAAATTCGTGATCTGTTAGTGCAGCATCCAGGGTTTTGAGATCTTCCTCAATGAGTTTTTTGTAGGCAGGAGAGGACCTAAGCTGAATGGAAACTGTTTCCAGCAATTCCTTCCTTTGTACGCGTCGTAAGGCATCAACACAGGGGGCCACACCTAGGAGTTCTTCGGTGCCAGAGTATCCTTCGAGACACACAAGCTTGAGGTGTCGGATGTGCCTCATTGCCGGAAGCCCCATGAGATGAAGTATAGAGAAATGCCCCGGAAAATCAGGATCTGAATCCTCCACTACAAAACAGGAGTGAGTATCACGGGCAGACAGGCGATAAGTAAAGACAACTTACTGGTAAGTTGGAGGGTATCGAGACGTTCAACCTTATGCATCAGCCCGGAAAATAATGGCAATTGCGTGTCCCATTGGAAATATATACTCAGTGCTTTTACGCCACTAAAGTCCAGTGATTCAGGGTCCAATTTGAGGTGGCCATGGGCATCGAAGAATCCGAATCCGTAGAAATTTCTCCCGATCTCCAATTGAGTCAACCTAGGTCGAAATATGTTGCCGAACAGCATGGGCTTCGCTGGCCGTCCGAGCTGAGGCCCATCTTTAGAGAACGTAACATCGTTCAGAGAGAGGCGAGTAACTGTCGGACAAATTGTGAACATGACGTCTGGGAAATAATGTATATGAGAAATCTCTAGTTCAGTGATGGATGGCTTTCGAAGGAGACAATCAACGCAGTGCCGAGTGGATTGCTTGATATGAGTCCAATCGTCCATGCGTCCTACTCTATATTGAAGCATGAAGAGCGTCTGCAACGGTTTGCATGTCAGAAGGAGTGTTTTGACAAAGGTCAAACGTGGTAAAAGCGGCAATAATTCCTCCCCCGGAAGGACGGGATTGCTGGCATTGATTTCAAGTTTGGCGATATACCTGGCGATAGATGGCCTGCTTTTCAGAAGTTTCCCCAGCGAATGGACTGAGAGCGACAGTTGCCCAGGGGTCTCGTGTAGGTCTTCAACACTGACTCCGATTCTGGAGAATATGAGTTTTCGACATAAGGGTAGACACTGAAGACATGTTGCCGATACAGCAATCAAAGTGCTGAGATCATGCTCCTCGTATACGAGGCCGACGATTGTATGGATGACATCGAAAGGCATGGCGGCGCGAGCATGGCTAATAGCAGCAGGAGTGGATGACATTTCGGGAAGGATTTTCAAAGCAATTGTCGACATGGTCCTCCGTCTATGCTTTTAGATGAAGAGGGGACTTGGGAGTGATTATAAAGCTGGTCGATTTTACACTGAGCAAATTTCAACAGTGCGTTCGAGTCAAGTTCAAGTTGGAAGGTCACCGGTCACCAGTCAACGCGCAACCGAGGTCGTGAGAATTCCTATTGTCAAAGCGCCAACCGTCACATTTTGGCTTGTAGGCAACACTTCTCGAAGCGCTCAGCCGCCAGCGTAAGCGCAGTTATGCATGTGGGCCAACGCGTCAAACCTTCAACACAGGTCTATTTTTTAGTGCCGTGTTGCCTATTGAGGACAATGGACATGTTAGTCCGTCCTTGGAACTACTAAAGCAACTGCTACGCTTTCCCCCCACTTGGTTCAAATTTTCGTAGTGAAGTACTAGGTCAGTTGTGCTAAGACATGAGATAAATAGAGGTGATTACACAATATCTGCTTTGACAGATCCATCTCCTCTCCTTTTTACCCCCCAAACCTGAAGTATGTCCTAAATTAAAAAATCTATTAGCGTTGGAAAGATGCCTCGAGAGCAGGGAGTTGCCTTTTGGCTTCCAAAAAGCAATGCCAAAGTCAATGGAACTACTCAGGGGTGTCTAATTAGTTAAAGATGCAACCCCTGAGATTAACTGACTTACACGCAGATTGAACAAGAATTAACGCAGCTGTTTCCTCATTGTGTTGGGCGCGAAATTGGAAGCACGATATTCTGATCAAATAAAATCAGGCAGTGAGCAATACTAACAGTAAGGAGAACCTACACGAGGGCAAGAGGCGGGATGAGACTGATCAAGACCACACGTACAAGTGAGTCGAGGGAGAAGTGTACTTGGTCTGAGCTTCGAGAAGCTATCAATGTTCTGATGTCTGTCCATGCGCGACGAACATGGATTATAATGAGTCCTGATGAACATTTGAGTTTTCGGTAGCCGCATTGCGTTAAGTTCTCGGTTTACCTTCGAGTACAGAAGATATTATCACCAGAAAGATGATAAAAGCGCCGGTAACTTCTTTCCTACAGAGAGGCTCATGGTTAGATTTAAGAATTAGGCATTTTCTAGAGGTATCACTTGCGAAAGAGGCTTAGACAGGTGGCAGTATACTCCCAAAGAACTCCGCTGAGGCGATGTTCGATCTTCTAGCCCCAGCTAAATGCGCGGCAGTGGGTTAAGTTGATCATTGCAACCTGGGCGAGACTGACATACAATCAAGGCCAAAATGAAGGCTCCAAAGAAGAAAACCAGGGGAAGAATGTGAAGCTTTGTGTTTATATCATTACTCTTGAGCAATATACAGAAAGTCGGACACAAACACACCAGTGTCATGTATTTTTCGTACTTCGCGGGACTGGAGTTGATGGCCACTGCGACAGAGGCATATGTCTAAAGAAAAATGTTCGCTTCAGCCACTTCGACACTAACAGATCCTGGAACCCAGTGGCTCAGGCTGCTTACCTGCGCAACTAATGCAACAGCATATAAGCCACCCCTGCAGAGAAATTGATTAGACCTGCAGAGCAAACGAGACTTTGGTGATCACGAACAGGACTGGACTCGCGTTTATCAACGCGGCTTGAATGACACAGATACCGAACGGTGGTGGAGGGCCTGCCTGCTCACCGAGCAGCAATAACTTCGTCACTCCATCGAACAACCACGAACAAAGAAACATGAACCATGTCGATGTGCGGCGAATCTGGGAAGAGCGCCATGCAGTTAAGAGAACAACTGTAACAGAAACCAAACCAGCAGCATAGAGAACGTCGAATGCAATGGTGATATGTGTGATTGGAGATTGCACGATGTGAGGATTGGCCAGTTCTTGCATGGATTCGTTGCTATGGATGGAGTGTGGTTTAGATAATTATAAGCTCTGAATATGACCAGTCATACAGTACCTCGGTGTTGACATACCAATTATCTGTGACTCTTGTAGTTGTCGCCGATGTGCTGGAAGGGAAGAAAGGGTGTTTTATGTTAGTTCGCAAGGCGGACAGTTATAAACTTATGAGCCAAGCCTTGTTTGCAATCTCAGGTTTCATGATTGTCGGTAGGCGAGTGGGAGAGGATGATGCTGAATTATGGTTGCATCATGTTCCGAATCATCGCGCTCAAAATAAGACACATCTAGCTGAGGCTTCGGTGTCCAGGCCAGAAGTTATTATGGGCCTGATATCGGAAAAGAGGTTGGGGAGGAATTCGATAGGATCATTCGGGGAGCGAACTTGCCAACACTCCGACATCAATCAGATTGAAATATGCCGCTATAACTAATTTGCCGCCAGAATAATGCCCAGTGAGATAATGGCAGGAAGCCATATGAGACTTTGGAACCGTATTCTTCGCCTCTAAGAAAGTAGAAAGGCATTCTTAAGATACGGCATCCAACGGGGACTAGAAGAAATGGAGGCTGTGTGGGGACTTTCAGACACGAGGAATGAAGCATGCTGCCGCAGACAAGACTATGTACATAGCTCCAAGTTCGCTGCCAAAATCAAAGTTTGGAGAGACAATCAATGTGGGAATGGTCATCAGATATCGAAAATTGAATGCAGCTTATCAGTGGTAGAACATGGTTCAGAACGGAGTGTTGGGAGGGAATATCATGGGACCACGAATCTCCTCCCTCCTCTTAGATCCGCAGAGCAGCTCCACAAGCGTGAGGGCAAACGGAAATGCCGTACCTGTAGGACCATCATGGTAAGCGGGCAAGAATTACAAATCAAGAACGAACAGACCTGGTCCTCGACTGCACAGTTTTTCATCAAGATACTTCAATAATAAGCCATTCTTTATCACTGCAAGGACTCACCTAGTTACCAGGTTGTCAGAAACGACGACTGGTTCCTCCAGGTATTCAAAATCTAGAAATTTGAAAGCTCAATCACATTGTTCTCATCTTTCCAGAGACATGAAGTGACCGTTTTCGAGTTCTGCTTTGACACTGGGGTGCGATGTCAGAGGCTGTGAAGGTAGTCCAGCCGTCTTGGCCGCGAGGCTACCTAACCGGGAATAGTGTGTACACGTCGATATCGTCTACGTAAACGATACTCACCTGCACAAATCATGCCCACAAGCTTGTTCCGTTGAATAAACCGCTTAATGACTTCTTGAACGGAAGGATGCTTGGACATCGTTTCTGCGCCTTTGGCTCCACCTGGGATAACTAGAAGGTCATAGGCATCCTTCTCAGTGCACGTTGTCATCAGCCCACTCTACAAAGTGTTGAGGCGAAAGCGGACTTACAGGCCCACAACGAGACAAGTCAAAGTAGGTATCAGGCATGATATTGATTCCTCTCGAGCCCTTAGCCGCAGGCGGGCTTATCCGATCCACATTGGCAGAAGAGACGTCTGGCACATACGCAGACGTAGTTTTCACACCTCCACGCACCAAAGTGTCATACGTGATAGTGCTGCATCGGTTGTGAGGTCGTGTGGTACGCATGTCATTGCAGCACTACTTCGATGCACTCACAATTCCATTTCTTCGGTGCCATCTGAGATGAGAATGAGTGCAGAGGGCATTTTATGTCAAAGATATTGATAACGACTTTATGTCGGGGACGCCGTGGTCGATGTTTGGATGAAGGGATTGCGGAAGTATTTGCGTTTATTTACAGCCATAGTCCGCGGTTCCGCTTTCGAAATTCGGGCCGACACTTATGTGGCGATCTCCCACACCTGAATGAATTTCCAGGGTCGATGGAGGAGCTCAGCGCTCAGCCTTCACTTGCCTTCCTGAAGTCGTCCTGTTCTGGTTCCTTGAGTCCGCGCTGCTTCTGGAAGTGATTCTTGAGTGCCGCCACGTTTTTATGCGATATTCTCTCCGAGACTCAACTGCATCACTTTTTAGAACATATCAGTGACTCGGAGAACACTCTCCTTGTGGTTTGGAGGTGCCGAATAAGCAGAATAAATGCGGGACACGCTGTCCGGCCAGTATGAAGACACGCATCTCAGGAGACTATATCGTGTCATATCGATTGACTCGAGGCATTGATTTGGAGTGGATATATATACAGGCTTCGTTTTTAAAGAGGGAAACCCTTTAGTCGCGAAGACACACTTGAATCCCACCAAACTGCGAGCCGGAGCGAAACCACCCTTCGACTTTCGGAAATTGTCTGACCTTTACAGCCGTAAGCATCGTCCATTGCAAAAATTAAATCCAACCCTAATTGAGATACCCGTCAGGCTGATATATTGATTTCCTTTCAAAATCACTTTTCTCAACCCGTCACAGCGTCCGTTATAACACTTCCTATCGTGAAACGATTTCTCAACCTGTTCACAGTGTCTGCTATGACACCCCCGAGCGTTACGCTAGAGTGTAGGCCCTTAATCCCCTTTGTTTTCTAGTCTCACATCAATCATTCCTTCTCACAGATGAACTTCCAAAAACGGTCGTTTCGGTCAGAGATGGTTGGCAGTGGACATGCCAAAGTGGTGCAGTCGTTGTGAGCGCCTAAAATTTAGGGTTAACCCAAGGATAAAGCAGCCAAAGCTGAGATACTACAAATTCAGTCCGGTCTATTAGCTTCTGTTGCAGCACAACTTCTGACGCTATTCAAAACTCCAGCCCAAAGTCCTTCTGACAAGCAGCAGCAGTAACACTACCCAGCCTGTGGAGAGTCACGCGCAGACTTTTCTTTTAGTGTGCTGCTACGCTGCCATATTTCTCAACATAAGCGCGACAATCAGTTCTTTCATTCTCATTGACAATTTGGGCGAGATCGGGTACAGGGCTTCGATTCCAACCAATCAGCGCGGTGGCAGTGAAAACCCCCAACCCACCTCACCCGCCCCCTCTACAATGTCTGGTACTCCAGAACAATTACTCCATACATACGGGGCAAGTTCTCAATGGACATGGATGCTCTTCCACTGTGAGTATCGGCTATGTAAAATGCTTTGTTACCATTCGCTTATACCACGTCTGACAGGGTTGTTCACATTCTACATGGGGATTCTGACACTCCTCATAGCCATCTTCACATATGTTATCATGAATGAGAAATTGGCCACCAAGATTGCGATGGGTCTCGTTTTCTTCATTAACTTCCTCTTTGTTACTTTTTTTATTTTCTTCCGACCTCTCATGGAGAAGTCATAATGGCCGCACAGAGGCAGGCTTCCAGTGATCTGCATTTTGCTATAACGATATTAATAGACACTACTTACTCGCAAACCCAGTTTTGATTTCTGACCTCGTCGACAAAACCCTTGTTTCAAAGTGATTATGATTGTAGACTGAGGTCGGCTTATTGGTTTCTGTCATTTTAGTTTGCCCTTTGAAGCTGGGAATTGCTAGAGCAACGCTAAAACTGCGTGGTATCATACAGAGCGATAACCGCGAGGCTGCTAAGGCTGCGCATATATTAGACGCTCGTTTTGAAACTAACCTCCCCCATTGTTCTTTCCAGTTCCCCACCACTTCAAACTCAATGTCTCTGACTACTTCCACTGACCCGTCTTCCAGCCGTGAACCATTGCTCGATAACAATGGAGATGCCAATTCCATTGACGATACAACCATGAACATGAGTACTGAAGGTCAGGCAAAACCTGTTCAACGCAATGATCGTCATTTCATCTAGCAGCTATAGCAGAAGGTCGCATAACGGCACCGGAGTCCTCTGAACCGCGTCCGCACGCAGGACTTGGAGAAACCGAAACTCGCAAGATACCATCTCGACAGACAACGTCTGCAACATTTCTGACGCTGAGGAGCACTTATGACGCCGAGAAAGGGAGAAACTACGCCAAGATCCCACAAAGCACAGACCTTAAATGTAACAATTTACTTCGGCTTGTTACTTTGCCTCGTTTCTCACCTCTTCGTAGACGAGCTCCCTAACGCAGTCGTGTCCGTCAGGGATGGATGGCAATGGACATGCCAAAGCGGTGCGGTTGTGGTAAGTTCCCATTTTTAACTTTCGAAGGCTTCGAAATAACAAAAAACAGTCAGGTTTGCTTGCAGCCGTCGCAGCTCAGCTGCTTGTGTTTTTCAAAGACAACTCAAGTTATTCAGGTGATATCACCCAGCAGGAAGGCGCCATAGGATTCCTTCTGGCCTCGTGCTACGCCGCCTTATTCCTTAACATCAGCGCGACGATCAGCTCGTTCATTCTCATCGACGTTCTCGGTGAAATTGGATTTCGAGCGTCATGCCAGGCAAAAGAACTCGGCGAAAAATTTGATAGAGCTGGCACGTACACTTCGAAACAAGACGATTTGTTAGTCGAGTTTGGCGCAAGTCAGCAGTGGAACCTCATGCTTTTCCATTGTAAGTGTCATCATAAATCTCGATGTTTTCTTGAGCACGGAGAAATTGATTCAAATCTTCAGGGTTGGCCACCTTCTATCTCGGCATTTTGGCGCTTATTATCTCAGTCCTAACCTACGTGTCGATGGAAGAGCCGCTGGCGACTAAAATTTTCATGGGTGGAATCGTTCTTTTCACGCTTTTCCCTGTTTCATATTTTATCCTTCTGCGGCCGGTGATGGGTAAATAACGAGGAGGTGCAGAGGCGTTACAAGAAACTGTTGGATGATCCAACAGTTTCTCGTAACGCGTGGTATACTGCGCGGAGACCATTGTTATGCATCTGTCCTCGAAAGCGTGTACCATAACGGGTTTTATGGTTTGTTTTGTAGTTGTTCCCAGAAATAATTATATTGTACTAGTCAGTAATGAGCCGTATCCATTCCTCCAGCGGCGGATCAACCGGCGCCTAAATGTGATCACAAAGGAAGAGTGATAAAAATAGCCACCGCCACCTTTGTTCGCCTCTCGCGGGAAGGAAATTACCGTAATCCTCACTAATAGATTTTGCCTGTACGCTAAAAACACGCGCCGCTCACGTTCCGAGGTGGCCCATGCAGCTTACTGGTATCAGACAGAACGATTACCACGAGGCAGATAGGCTGTGCCTATATGTACTAGTCGGCGCTCGCCTTGGTCAGTTCTCGTTCGTCATCAATCCCTCCTTCCCTCCATATCTCATTTACCATGTCTCTAAGCCCACAGATTGAGCAATCTGGCATACCTCTGCTGCAGACTAATTACTTCAACTCTGGAACTAGGACAGTCCAACCTGCAGACTCCGCAGGTTCGTCAAATCGTACTCGCAAATGATCGATCCGTCTGACTGGCTTAACGTTTACACCTAGTCGACCTTGGGAGCCATGATGATATCGGAGGAAACGACTCGCACCCAACGCAACTCCCCGTCTCTCAAGGGGACGTCAACTCGATAAGGACGACTCGAGCCAGATCCGTGACGTCCGCTGGGTCATCATCATCTGGTACGTGCGACTTCGTTTTATCGAACCTAATCGTCATCTATGTACTCCTCAATTCTTGCTGTTTCAAGAAGGGGAGAGGGACGTCGAACGGCAAGGCCACGATAGTAGGTGAAGCAACCAGTCCTATTCGTATTGCTTTCTGGAGAATGCTTTGCAGAAGGGCGGGGTAACCGCGTTCCTCAAAGCCCGAAACTCGAATGTGATTGTTGGCATTTCTTTCACTTATACCCCAATCCTCACACCCTTGTGCAGACGAACTCCCAAAAACGGTCATTTCTGTTAGAGACGGATGGCAGTGGACATGCCAGAGTGGTGCAGTTGTAGTCACTACTGGGGTCGGACTATTTTGACGAGAGTCAAAACGTCTGGGCACGTCGTTTGGGTTTTGGTCTCTTGTTTTGCCATCCCGTGTACCCCTCAATTATGAGAGCAAAATTTCGTGGCAAAATCCAAGCGCCGTGACTCGCCTTTTGACCACTGGCAAAAATTTCCCACCTCAGTAGTGAGTGAGTAACCTTCGTTCAATACTGCATGCGCTGCCGCCGAATTTACAGTAATTCAGTCTGGCCTCCTTGCCGCCGTAGCCGCCCAACTACTCGTTTTCTTCAAAACAGACTCGAGTTATGCGGACGATATTCCTAGGCATGGCGGTGCAGAAGGGTTCCTCCTCGCCTCTTGCTATGTTGCTCTGTTCTTAAATATAAGTGCGACAATTAGCTCGTTCATCCTCATCGATAACCTTGGCGAAATTGGGTACCGAGCTTCGTGCAACGAGGAGGCTCTCAAGCAGAAGTTCGGGACGACGAATACCTACACAGCGGGACAGGAAAAGTTATTGGCGGAGTTTGGTGCAAGTGAAGAGTGGGAGTGGATGCTTTTCCATTGTGAGTATTTCCAATTCCGTTGGCCGTCAACTCCAATTATACTTACTTACCGCTTGAATAGGGTTGGCTACGTTCTACTCGGGCATCTTGGCATTGATTGTCTCGGTCCTCACATATGTGTCGATGCAGGAGGCACTGGCGACCAAGATTGTGATGGGGGTTACCGTTTTTTTAACGCTCGGCCCCGTTTCGTACTTCATCTTTCGGCCCCTATTCAAGCATTGATGCTATCGTGCCAAGAGGCGCTGGTCGATACTTTCGTCGAGCACCCCACATGATGCACCTCACGACCCTCTGTTTAGAGATTTTAGTCCGTGATATCCTATTGTAATCATTGCAGCATAATTCTTGACCTCATTTACCCCGAAAGTCATTTACACTCCCGCAAAGAAAGGATTTCCGGAGCCTTGTGTGGCGCATTCAAACCTTGAAGTAACGCCATCCTGTATAAAAACTTTACGGGCGCACAAAGTACCTCGAATAATGGATTACTTATTAGAAGAATATGCGATAAAGCGGCTAGAATTACACGCAGGCTCCAGCACCGTTCTCGTCCCTGCGCTCGAGCCTCGAGCTATCCCGGCGGAAGAACGATCGAAGATCCATTTCGGGCCTGGATACGATCCCGATCTGGTACCGGTCCTACGATCACGTGGCAACTTCCCCACACTTTACCCCACACTCTGCCCCACAGCTCTCCTCGCCGTTCATTGCAGGCAAAAAGGACCTCGGAAATGTGAATATGAAGAGTCGAATCACACAAGGTAGATACACATGTTTGGGAGAAAAAGACAGAAAACAAAGGGTTGTCGTGTGATAGAAAGCTCTAGAATGAAAGGAACCATTGTGAGTCACGAGTTGCGGTGGTCGCACCACCTATTTACCCTTGGGGTTTCATCACTACGATGGCGTAATTGCTCATCTATATAAACCGAGGCCCAAGCTCCTTCCTTCTTGCTTTACCACCAACCACTACAACAATCACAACCACTGCTTTGTATCATGACCCGTACTGCTCGTGCTACATACCCAAGAGCCGTCATCAAGGACCGCTCAGAGTCGCGCTCCGGGCTGGATCCTGGACTGCGTAAATCCGGTGCAGGCCACCATAACTGGGGTAGTCTTGCCGACGAGCAACAGCTCGAGTCGGCTGCCATGGCTGACGACCTCGAGGAGGAGGAGGACGAGGCTGTTGAAGTCAACAGTGCCCCTGACGAGTCGACTAGTCGAACCTCTAGGTGTAAGTGGCATCGAGCTTTCTTGCACCGAACAAGTACTTACTGATCTCATAGCCATATCTCCATCTGCCAAACCCGCGATGCAGCGAAGCACCAGTGGCCTCTCCGAGGAAGAGCTGGAGAAGGCACGCCAGTTCAGGAAGAACGCGTTCAAGAAGTCAGGTGGTATGTCATCTCTCGGTCCTTGCCAATTATCGAATATCAAATACTGATCAAATACTCTTCTCCTCTTCTGTCATTGTCATTATAGAAATCGACCTGACCGCTATCGCCCGTACCTCTGTGGCTGTAGTCGGGTCTCCTACCCTTACCGAGCCGCTCCGTCGTACCTCTAGCGAGGAGAAGGCAACTGCCGACGATGTAAGTCCTTGCATGTATATTTGGAGGGGTAATTCTAACTGACAAGTAATTTAACAGCTCATTCGTCTTTAATTTATTAAACCTCATTGTGCAACAGCAAACAATTGTAAAACCCAAGCATATCTCTGAACCCACCCCTGTGTATTTGTAGAACCTCGTTACGTCTTGCATCGCCTCGCCATTCACTCAAATCGAATGCGCGTTTAATAATATCCAATATCACCGTGCCTTCCAGCCTCGTTTGATTTCGTCCAAGAAGTCCCTCATATCTCTCACTAATCCTCCTAGGATACCCCAAAAAATGAAGTCGAGGTCGTGTGATCGTACACATTTGGTCGTGTGAGGACCTTTCATCTGCCGAGTAACACTTAAATTTAGTTCCGTGCGCAATCCGGTATGCTTTGAATTGCGTAGATCTTATCAGTTTTGAAAGAAGACGGCTTAGCTTCGTCTAAAGCCCGAATGGCTGAACTCAAATACTCAAGAAAAGCAATCATCCGTTATCTTCAAGGCCAATGGCCGACAAACGTTTGTCAAGACTGCACTAAGTATATTCGAGTATTAGCATCGTTATCACTAGGCTCGTGCATGGAAGAAAACCTCACTCAGGAAATTTAAGATTCGCGCGACCAGTAAGACCCCAGCAAGGGAGGTCAAGCTCCGAAGCCCGTCTCGTAATATCTGTCAGAGCAACCCCAGGAATTGGCCCAATAGCCATTGATCCTGCTCGTAAACGACGTCTGCGATGGACGTCTATACCAATTGCAATATGTAGCTTGCCATATTCTATCACGCAAGCAGTCTCAGAATGGCCAAGTCAGCCCTAAAACCGGAGCTTGACTCTAACAACCGAGTTAACTTCTCGACCACACCCTGTCAGACTTGGGGAACAGGAAGAGAATAGACATCACAAGACTCGTATGACGCCTTGAGGAGCCAGCTTGAGGCGAACCTGAGGGAATTAAACTTCCAAAGCGGCCGCATGTAAGATCGAGAACTGATTTCTAGGCCATTTGGGGATCCTTTCATTTGTGGGGGAATCGGAAGGATCGGAAGGTAAGGGCAGGCACACCGGAAGAAAGGCCGGGGAGAATGTGGCGCTGTGGGGAACTCGACGATGAACTTGTCGAGAAGCCTATCGGAGAATAACTAGACGAGCCGGGCCAGATACGCTTCAGGACACTCGCAGCATACCAGGAATATCTATGAGTAAAATTAAGCTTCGAGGGGTCTAATAGAAAAATTACGAGGAGAATATAGAGAGAGCAATGTTACTCGTCTACCCGAGCGGTAGTACGTCTATGCTGATAGAAGAATAGGTGAACTTGCATTAGCCTTCGGTGCCAGACGCGCCTTCTTCACGTCGTCGCCTCCCTGAGGTTCATCCAAGAGTCGTTTCGGCGCTTCTGCAGGAGTACCTGCTGGGGCGTTTGCTAAAGCTGCATAGAACAACCAGTATAAAAATCAGTGGTACAGATCGAATGGACACATAACTCACCATACGCTTTCTTCTGTTCTTGGGTCGGTCGGAAGTACGGCTGGGCCAGCCAATGGGGCATCATCTTGATCCCCGTGATCGGTTCAATCGTAATGAGGTCCTTCAGCGGTGTACCCTCCGCGGCCTTCTCGTCTCGCTATTTCAAGGTGACATCATAAGGAAAGCAAAAGAGGTTGGGGAGTAATCCAGGCTTACGACCATCCTTTCCTTCATCTCCTCACAAACGACTCTGTAAGCACTCAAACACTCCTTCGCCTTCTTCGCATCGATCTTCACCTTGCCCAACTTCTCCCTCAGATCCGTCTCCCGCACTAGACCGGGTCGCATGATCTTGAACAGATGACCTTTAATGCCACTGACGCTCGTCGTTGTCTTTAGTCCAGCGACGATGTCCAAGTACTCCAGTGCCAGATCAGCGTGACGCGGGTGACGCCTGAGAATGTGTTCGTCAGCGTCGTAGTCTGGCGCGTCGAGGGGATGCTCGATGCCAGCGAACAAGGCGGGATTATACAGCTGGCCTTCCGCGCTCATGACACCGTCGCATCCGGTGGCCTTGAGACATGCCTCGATGTCGGATTGGTAAAGAATGTTGCCGTTGGCGAAAACGGGAACAGAGACGGCCTCCTTGACTGCTCGAATTTTGTCCCAGTCTGCCAGACCCTGATGAAGCGAGGACGGTAAACTCGGAGCAAAAATAAGGCTATAAAGCTTAAGGAGACGCACAGTATTTTGACCTCTCTGTTCTCTCAACCTCCCATGACAAGTGATGATTTGGGCACCCGCCCGTTCCAACATTTTGGCGTATTCGACGGTCTTCTCGACAGTAGGGAAAACGCGGAACTTGGCGGTTACGGGTATTGAGAGATTCACATGCAAAGTATTGACTAAGAAGCAGTAAAACACTGGGACCAAAACCATAGCAGAAATCACGACCCACTGAGTTTATATATCAAGTCCCAATCGTCCTGTAGGAATGAACCGTAAAAACCCCTCCTCGCGATATCCTGCGGACACCCCAGATTCAAATCCACAGCCTCGCAGTGTTTCTCAACCACCTTGGCTGAGATCAACAACTGCTCCGGGTCATTCGCGCAGAACTGCACTACAAGTGGCCGATCGGTTGTGGGGTCGCCTTCTTCGCCACATATCAGGTTAAAGTTCGCATTGCGGTAAGTTTTGTTGCTGGCATCAATGAATATCTATCCTTGGGTGATATGGTTCGGACTGAAAGAAAATTCGAGGGTAAGAAGTACCTTTGCGTTGATCATAGGTGTATATATGAGCTGAAGACCGTGCGTGAGTCATAAAAAGCACTGTGAAAGATTGAATTCAACTCACTTGAGCCCCGTATCTTCTAGAAAGCCTCCTCCAAGCCTATTTTATCCATAAACCCTCAGCCAGAAACCAATTTAATGAAAACGCACCAGCTCACTCTGATCAACCATAGGCGCTACGATATACTTCGGACTTCCTAACACATCCCGATAAAATTGGTATCCACCCAGCTTTTGGCGTATTTGAGGTGTTCCAGACGGGATTTCCGACATCATGAAGTTTCGTGAACAGGCAGAAAATGCCCTGCGGGCGCGGAGGAGAAAGGAAATGGTGGAAGGAGGAAGAAGTGATTGTTTGGCTCTGTGTATTCAGTCCAATATTTTGAGGGCCGCCGAGATTTGGCCGAGATCGGCAATTAATCCAAAGCGCTTATCAGACATACCAAAAACAATGGAATTCATTATTCGAATCCACCTATGAAGCTTTGAAGCTTTGCAGCTCTTAAATAATACCTAAACAAAAAGCCCAAGCGCAGGAGAAAATTACAACAAGTGCAGCAGCGCCAACAGGCGCCCAGTGTACAACTGTGAAACTCGGGTAAACTTCAAGTCTGCGAATTCCTTCTGAGGCATTGAATCGACTGGAGGACGGCCTTTGCAGCTATCAGACATGGATCATCAAACTTCAAAGTCAGACTAGAAAAATATTGTCATATCAAATCCCACATACACATTTACACTGCCTTTATTCACGCAGTTCATCGACTTCATGAGTATTGATGTACTGTACATAGTAAAAAAGCACGCCACAGGGCATTGGCTGGGCATAGCGATGTGTCTTAGTACCAGACTACTTGTTGCTCCTTAATCCATTGATTTCAAATGATTTCAATAAGAATAAAGAGGCAGCATAGAGAACGGATGAACAAAAATGGGGATGCGAGGAGGGGACGGCATTCAAAGGTCAGCAGGGTGGGGGTAGATGTTGGCGTCAATACCGAACGACTTCAAGCGCTTCAGCAGGAAGTTGATGGAGGTCACAAATGTACAGTCGCTGTCGTCGGTGCCTCCGTCTCCGCCAGTAATAATGCCACAGACCCTACCAATGCCATCAACGACGGCAGAGCCGGAGTCTCCACGTGCGGAGAATGGGCCAGACTTGTGGTTCCTGGGTAACACGCACAGCTCCTTCGACATCTTGCCGGGCTTGCCATTGATATACTCTCGCACAAAGGCTCGAATATTGTTGAGACGGCCGACGGTGAGGTTGGACAGGCCTGCGTTTTTTATGACCATAATGACGGGGTCATTGTCTCGGTCCTTAAATTCGGCGTTTGGGCCGAACATCTCGTCTGGAATGGTGCCGGAGAAATGCAGAAGAGAGTCTATGGGATATTCAAAGGAAGGCGGGTTGTCAGGGGGAGATTGACGAGGTTTCATCAACATCCTTAGCTCATGACGAGGAAGGGAGGAGAGATCCATGACGTTCCCAACGAAGTTGAGCTTGCCGATCATGGAGGGATACATTTCGACGACTGCCCAGTCATCAGTATAGCCGTCATCGTCAACGCTGATGCGGGGGGACAAGGTGACATGGCCGATGGCACGATTTTCTTCGTCCTCCCAGTTCCTGATGTCGTCAAGTAGATTCTGGTGGCTTTCGATGCTCGCGGTCGTGGCTGCCAGGTTTCTCTCAAGCACAGTCCTCTCCTGCTCAGCCCGCTCCCTGTCCTCCAAGCCGCTAACCCTCTCCAATCGACTCCTAAAATCGTTGACATCATCCATCAGGCTAGCAATCATAAACTCGATATCCTGGCAGCAGCTTTTAAAGGCAGCCTCCCCCATGAACATGACCTTCCTGGCAGCCTGATTGCTGCCGGCGCGGAACAAGTAATCTTCGTTCTCTTCTTTGAATGGATGGAAAAGGACATGCCTTGCGGTGAGAAGGAAGAGAACTCCGGGCCTGGCATTGTCAAGGAAGAAGAAGCTGCCGGTGCCCTGGACATTGGGGGACTCGGCAGGGGAGATGGAGAGGCCGAGGGAGGTAGAGAAGCACTGGAGCATAGCGGCAGCGGGGTCGTCGGTGCCATCAGGCTTATACAGAGCCTTGTAGCGAGAAAATGCCGACTCATAAATAATGATATGGACATCGTCCAAACCATTCTCGACAAGAATGGATCGGCAACCCAATGCGGCATCCAGGCCAGCCTGGCCAAAGAGAGAGTCACGGATGACTCCAACGAAGACGAAGGGAGGAGGTGGGGGGGAAGCCTCCCCAGCGAGGGCAATGCGAAAGCAATTGAGGACTGAGATCTTTACCTGCTGCCCGAGCAAGTACGCATCAAGGGCAGGGCCGATGGTATCCTCCCAGACAACGCTCAGAGGATGGGCTCCGAGAATAATGAGCTCCTTGGGCTTGAGGTATGCCTCAGGACCCGTCGGCCTTTCCCAAATATCAGAGTTGGAACGAGCCACAAGGCGCGGCTTAGAAGGGAAGCCGTACAAGTAGTGCTTAGCCTCAATCACGGATGGAAGGTAGGGAGCATTGGTAGGCGGTTCAGGGACGGTGTGGTACACCTGGTTGATAGTTGACGGGGCAGCGTTTTCGGCAGAAGACATTGCGACGCACGTTTGTATGTACTCTACGTGGTGGTAGACACTAGAAGGCGGAAAATACGAAAGAGAAGAGAGACAAAAAGAAGAGACTTGCTTTGTGAGCCATTGTCTAGCATAATATGTGCGAGTCTCAATCCTATTTTCGGGTGATGTCTTAAAATTTCCTCATTCAAGTTCAAGGTATGGTTCTGTGTTGGCGGGGATGGTACGGTGGTTGCACAGGTGAAGGTGGATTTGGCGACCATTGAAGGGTGAACATGGTTGCCGATGAGGAAGCCGTGGGACAGCTTTTAGTCGGAGTATTAGCGGCTTCAGTTGTAGTTGACCTACCCTAAACACAAATAAGCGCTCGAACTGCTCTGCCCTTCAAACAGAAATTGCTCAGAAAACTTTCCCTTTACAATTAGCTGTGTAGACCGATTACCCCAATGCTTCGTTCTTGTATACTCCAAAGGGAAGTTGCAACCACGAACATATACCTAGTAGTTTAAATAACGGGAATAACTGGATGTCCCACACTGGCAGTAAATTTATATCCTACATATTCAGTCCAATCCTTTGCGCAGTCAAGTAATAAAATACAGTAAAAATTTGCGTTTCCCGTTGGGCGATATGGGCGGTACTGGAGAATTTGGGTCATCACGCAAAAGGACAGGAGCAATAGTCGTGGCTACACAAAAGTTCAAACCTCAAGAATTTGTTACATTAACATTTAAATCACTCACCGATACGCTCGGCCTGATCTTCATTCTTAGATGCCTGGCAGATAAAATGCAAAAAAGCGGTGACAGATATCCAGACCTAGAAGCGTCAACTGTAAGAAATGGAAAGTTGGGCAAGAGAAGATTTTGACGGACATTGATGGAGGATGGCGGAAGTGCGTCGAGAAGCTGCGAATACATAGTCAAAGTCTCCGTAAAAATGATCGAGGGTTATTCTTACCTCAAATGCCTCATCGCGATTGGTCATCTCTAGACACTGAGGATGCAGCACAGAAGGGATTATTGGATCACCCAAAGAATCCAGGAACAACAATAGCGTAGAAGCAAAGGCAAGAGGTATTTTCGGATCAGATGTATTGGGTTCGTATGGAAATTCATCACCGGTATCAAGACACTGCGGGAGTCATGAAGACACTGTTAGCTGTGTGGAGATTAGGTCTTACCTCGCGGATAGCTGTTACAGTTTCTTGACTTCCAGGAATAATAAACAATTCATCCTATGGCAATTTAGTGCAAGAAAAAACAATGTGTAGAGAAAGATGTCCTACCGTTTTTAATGTATAGCTCATCATCCAATTGACAAGCCGCATGATTTCTCTTGGAGCATTAATTGAATTTGTTTCCGGCAGTAGGTCGTTGGGCGATTCCATTGATCTTATGGGGCCTCGGAGCCGGGTCAAACGGGACAACTTGTTCGCGAAACATGTATACTCTGCCCCACTGATTAAGTTCCAAGAAAGAATGATCCGGTAAAATAGCTTACGATATTCTCCTGAGACCGAGATGAAGTGATCCTTCCCGAGGACGGTGTGCAGAATCAATGTTCCGCTAAGATCATTAGGTTGAAGGTTTAGAATGGATGCTACTTTATTATCGACGTATGCTCTCAGTGAAACTTCCATGACTTCGCCGGGAAGGAGGATACCCTTGAGTTGTCATAAGAAAGTCGGTGAATGATATCACCCCTAAGATGGATAAACTGACCATTTTAGGATGAATACTGAGCCATTCAGGGTCTACTCGGATATAAGTTTCGAAGAAATACATCAATACTAAACACGTACGGATTGAAGACTCGAGTTGGATGGGCACAAATCGAAAGGCACAGGGACTCTTTGAAAGTGCAAAAATCTCTCAGATTGTGGTCCAGAAGTTGCGATCAATCATACCTTGCTCGTATTTCTAACCTTAATTTTACGTTCTACTGGGATTTCGTATCTACGCGTTCCCAGAGTTAGCCCCTGTCTTGTTCGCGACTCAAATGGAGCAAACTCACGAAACTTTCTCAAAGTCAACATATGTATCGTCGATCTTCAACCCGCCGCGTTCATGGGTGCTTTCGCCGTCGAGGTGATCGACGTCATGGAATAATCTGCGGACGTTCGATTGCAGCTCATCAACGTCGTATAAGTCAACCTAAACTTATGCGATCAAAAGGGACTCCTGCAAAGATCAGATAGACTCACATCAACGCTAAAATCAGCCGCCACCGGTCGATGATCACTCATCACGATCTGCGGATGGCTAGTGTATGAAAGCTGATCTACTCGACAGGCAGAACCGTGCATGTACAGGATCCGGTCGGTCCAGGCAGGTTTCCGCCTGAGGATGTTTGAACAATGTGAGTGAAGAAAGGATACAGAAAGTTACTTCAGATCATAACCCAATTTATCCATCATCAAACCCGGACTGAAACGGTAGGTTCTGAGGTGGGTATTAATATTGTATTGCAAACGGAGAACCGAAAGGGCATACGGTAAGTGAGTGATGGGTGCTTCAGTGAAATTCTCGAATGCCTTTTTGCCTTGCATCGCCTTCTTCAGCTGGTTATATTAAAAGGTAAGACAGGGAACTGAATGAGCGGGACATTGGACGAGCCTGATCAAATCGTAACAAGGCTTCGAACTTTGGTCGATTGTCCCATTCGTCGTCTCTGAGAAGTCTCCTCATATTAGCGTCAGGAATGTCAACTCGATAGTTAAGGTCTAATTCGCGAATACGGTCAGGGCACCACGTGCTACAGCAATGTAAAAGCGCACCTCCCTACGAGCCAGAAAGGAAAGAAAACCGTAAGCTAGTAGTTGGAAATTCTATAATTAACGTGGACTTACCATCCAAAAGAGAGCATCAGTTTCAAACACACTCAAAGACCCTAGATTCACTGCTATAAAATCACTACTCAAAGGATCATCAGTACTATCTGCATTGGATGGGGATGGTGGGGGTTGTATTGTGTTTTCAAAAGTCAGTCTTTTCGAGAGGTCCTGGAAATCTGAATTCCGTTTATCCGCCATTTCATCAAAAGCAGCCAAATGAGCATTGACAAAAGTGAAGGTGGTCTTGCCAGGAGAATGTACTGATGGTTTTTCATCCCCCGTAGAAGCTGAGGGAGTAAAAGAAAGACGGATAGCAGTGCCTCCTTTGTTTCCCTGAGTCGTTTATTAGCGAGAGGAAGGCAGGCGATGTGTTAAACGAACCATGACGCCTAAAATGCCTGCCCCAGCCGCGGAAATCTTAATATCCCCAAAGCAGTCCTTCAAGGCCTTTTTAACTATTATCACGATGAGCATGCCAACAAGCTGTTTTGAGGCAAGCTAGAAGAGTGTATATAGAGCATGAATATCTCTCCCAAGAGGAATGGGCCCAAGTGACCTTTTCGTATTTCACTGCCTTCTCCCCTAGCGCAGCAAAAATCGAGAGTGACCATGCATCTTCTCTCACAGTGCTGGTCGAATAAATCAAAGCCTCTGTCGAAAGGTCGAGTTCTTGAAAACCCAAAACAAGCATATCAGGGTCATCTGGGTCAGAAGGATCCACTCGCAATGGAATTTCCTCCTTTTCTTCCTTCTGGGCTTCAACCTTTGTGCTCAATTTTCTGGGAACTGCCCCGTAGGGTTAATGGCATTCGATAAATTGTGGTCTGAAACACGTACTTAAATCAAAAGGATTTTTGACTAGCTCCCTGATAGAAAACGGTGATACGTTCTTCACCGGCGGGAGCGAAGGCGCGTCTACCTCGATTTGACGTTGTTGAACAGGAGTTGCGTTCCCCTGAATCCATGCAGATAGATCTTGGGACGGCATTTTCCCGTTTACATTGAATGTCCCGAGCCTGAGCCTAAACCCACTTTTCACACTGGCTGAGGGTTAGAAAGTTCAACACCGCACTCACGTCAATTTCCTCCGCCCTTTCCTCGACATATTTCGCGCATTGAGGCGAACCCAATCGTCTCTGATCATCTGCGCGTCTTCATGGTCGTCGCCCATTATTCCTGCGCATGCTACAGAAAGGCGTTCGAGTAACGGTCGGTGAATCTGGCGCAAGTCTTGAGGAGTGGTCGTCACTACGATACCGATGACTCTAGGTTTCAAACATCGCGCTTATGAATATAAGACGCACAAGTTGCGATCGTTGTGCGCTTTGCGAAATACGGCTTCAGCCAGCTGAAATGGGTTGTTGAGGAGGCGATGTTGATTGTGGTGTTGACATCTACTTCTATAGTACGACTTTTGTTAAAGGACATACGCAATTGTGAGGTTTACAATCAGGATGGAGAACGAACCAGAAACCTCTTTCATACGTTTGCATTCAGCCACCAAGGTCTTCAACCCTTCAACATCGTGCGTAAAGAAGGTAGGCGGGTGTCCATCGCTTGCAAGCCCTTCGGCTGGGTTGATACTGAGGGTAATGACTGAACAGATCCTCCTCCAAGTCAGTTCTTCATCGAAGCCTAATAGTTCCGCCCCATCTCACCGGCGCGCTGATCAAGGATAGAATTCGAAGGTGCCGTTCGTTGAGGATCGAATGTCCCTCGACGCATTTGACTAATAACAATAGAAAATTCGCCATAGATCGGAAAGACTCGTTGGACCTCGAGTGCTGGAGGGAGTTGTCCACTGGGTCCTGGTCTAAATTTGCAAACAAAGAGGCTTCGAAAATATAAGTACGGAAACTGTCGAGAAGAACCCAGAGTACACACCTCCCTTCCTCTGTCAGATCCCAGTCATCCTTGTGTGACACCACAGCCAAAACTCGCCTGTTCTGCACATCTTGATTCGACTCTGAACTGGTAACAAGTGTTGCTTCTAGAACGACCTTGGCTTCGTCCGGAGGTCTAAGAAAGTCTTGCAGTTGGATAATTGCAGCCATGCCAGGTAGGGGTAGCTGGTGGTGTGAATAAAGGCGACGAAGCCTCTCTTATGGACGGCAAGGACACACCCACGATGTGATCTGTAAGTTACAAGGAGCCGGCGCACCAATTGACAAGGATAACTTCCTTTTCTGGGAACTTCCTATATTCTGTCAACCCTCAATCGAGAAAGTGTAAACCAAGTTCTTGGATAAATTTTATTACATTAAGTACAGTACATCAGCATCCTGGAGGGTGTCCTTGCTTTCTAGGCGACTAAGTATTGCTAACCTAACTGAACATCTTCTTGAACTGCTTCTTCTCCTTTTCTCTCTTCTCTTTTCTCTGCTGCCGAATCTTGGACAGTTCCCCTTGGATAGCCGCATCCTCGGGGACAAGACGGCTTGCTTCGACAAGATCCTGCTCCGCCTTTTCCTCGTCCTTCAGGTAGACATGAGCCAGAGCACGACGATACAGTGCTTTCGCTAAATAAGATTCGGATTAATCTGAGAGCAATGGAAATAAAAAAGGCGAAAAACACCTACCCTTGTCCGCGTCGTTGAGGGTAAGTTTATCTAGTGCTCGACTAGCACTGGCCACGGCTATCATAGCATTCGGAATAGTTTGGGGGCGCACCCGAATGGCAGCAAGGGCAGAGTTGAGAAGGAGGGGAGCAAGAAGTGCGCCGTAACTATCCTTCAGCTCTGGTGGTGAGTTTTCAGGCAAGACGGGATGGACATCAAGGTAACGAATCGACTCTAAAGCATGAAAGAGAAGACTTTTAGATAGATGATACTTGATATGGTTTGAACTTACTTTGGTACTTCTGCAGCGCCTCATCAGTTTTTCCCTCCTTGAACAGCCTATTTCCGACCTCTCTGACCACCTTCGCGATTTCCAACGCGATTTCAGGATTTTCGGTATCCTTATCTTCGTCAAGTGGAAAATCTTCGTAAGGGTCACCACCCTCAGCCGCCTCATCCTGTAAAGAGGGATCATCTGGAGAAAGTTCACCACAGTTCGCGATGACGATTGGGTCGGTGGGGACATCTCCGGAAGCGGTTGGGTAATTCTCGATCTTTCGAACTGAAGTACGAAGATCAGTCAAAAATAGGCGCTTGTAAGACACGGTGTATACAGACCGAGCGATTTGCCCTTGATGACCTCTCCAAATACAACATGCTTTCCGTCAAGATGGGCCGTCGGCGCAACGGTGATAAAGAATTGTGACCCGTTGGTGTTAGGACCTGCGTTAGCCTATTCCAGAGTAAGACGAGCTGCAAAGGAAAGCCTTCCAATATTGCACACCATGGAAAGCAAGAAAGGCTTGGTGTGCTTCACCGGGAAACTCTCGTCCTCGAATTTCTCGCCATAAATCGATTCACCACCAGTTCCTAATTAGAAAAAAAAATTAGTTGAAGCATTTTAAATAGCCTGCATTCAACGATACCATTTCCAGCCGTGAAATCTCCTCCTTGGCACATGAAACTACAGCGCCGTTAACCCACAATTCCCGATTCAAGCAGAAGATAACGCACCCTTTGATTACGCGATGGAAACCCGATCCTTTATACCACAGAGCCTTTCCAGACTGACCGATCCCTTCTTCGCCAGTACATAGAGCCCCTGCTCACCAAGGTTAATCTCTTCACGAGATTATTCCCAAGCAAGTCGACGTACGAAAGTTCTCGGCTGTTTTTGGTACAAGGTCTTTGTACAGAGAAAAGATGATCCTGCCTGCGGGCTTGTCGTCGATAGTGATATCAAAATAAGTGATAGGACGCGATCCCTTGGACTCGGACATTTCGAAAGTCGAACAGCTGGAGAAAAGATCGGTTTGAACGACTATAAATCCTAGGTCACAGTTTACGTAATTGGCCGCATCGATTCCATGGAACACACTGGAACCTTTTGGAAAAGCAGGGATTGAAGAAAATAATTCTCAAGAGAGTAGCCAAGAGTCGATGTTGCTATTTCTCGCTTTTTCTGTTCGATGAAATGTAAAAATCTCCGTCGAGGTGTCGCCGGTTAGTTCACAAGCAACCGTGACTTGACCGGCATCTGGAGCCGACCATACAGGGTTTGCCAGTGTGTATCCTCCACGCACTCCAAGGAGCCCGGTTGTCCGGACCTGCGACTCAGCGACTGTATACATAGAGCGCCTTGGAGTCTTCAAGTTCATCAGAGCGGCGCTTGAGTTCTTTATTTCGCCGTTACGCCTTGAAGAAGAACAGCTATCGGTCAGTGGAGTCGGATCTAGCAGCCGGAGAGCGCCACTATTAACTTCCGAACTTTGGTCGCACAGATGACAACGACTTGTACTCATAGGAGCTCACTATGCTGTCTTCCCTTATCTATCTTGTGGCAATGGACATGATCATACTGGGATGTAGGGCAAATACGAAAGCACAACATTATCAACGTGCCGCTTTTTTCGGAAATTCTGGCCATTTGCCCGGAGGAACGTTAGAACGAAACGACGAAGCTCTTAAGGGGGTTTTCTAGTCACACATGCTTTGGAGCGGCCCCGCTGCACCAGATGGTTTTATGCTTCAATTGGTGATCGACAAGATTCCCGAGGACTTAATACATAACAGGCAAGAACGCAACTCCGAAAGTTTCACGTTGCCAAAGCAAAGGAGGCACTAAAACCCCGGATCGACCTCTAAAGCTCTATATATCTTGCCTGTGGATCCTCTTCACTTGAAATCCCTTTCTTTCTCTACAACCGCCAAGCCCAGTTTGACAACTTTATAACCATGGCTGGCCCTCTCTCGTTGTTGGACATCGCTATGCTCGCCTGTGCCTTCGCTCTATTAAAGAAACTCTTGAGCAAGAAGTCAGGTCCTCTTCCCCCGGGACCTCGCAAAATCCCTCTTTTGGGAAACCTCTTTGATATGCCTTCTTCACATGAGTGGTTCACCTTTGCGGAGTGGGGCGAAAAATGGGGTATTTCGTGATTCACTTTCTACTCAGTGGGTTATTAACAAAGAATCCCATTAGGCGATATTGTATCTGTGTCAATTTTTGGTCAGCAAACGATCATCTTGAACTCTGCAAAGCACGCCGTCGCGATGCTCGACAAGAAAAGCTCGATATACTCAGACCGACCTGTTATGCAAATGGGCGGGGAGCTGGTCGGCTGGAAGAACACACTCGTCCTCCTCCCGTATGGCGAACGCTTTCGTAACTACCGCAAGCTATTTCACAAGATTATTGGCACTCATTCAGCGATGGCCGTGTTCCATCCCGTGGAAGAGGTTGAAACCAGACGATTTCTGAAAAGAATCCTGGCAAATGCCGATGATTTGGCTGCTCATGTGCGCAAGTGAGTAGACGCATGGTTTTAATTTCAGTGTTCGTTCGTACCCGAAGAACGATATCGCTAATGCCCGACTTTCTCTGCGATCTCAGGACGGCTGGAGCCATCATTCTTCGAATTTCTCATGGGTACGAAGTCAAAGAGAAGGACGATCCTTTCGTCACTCTAGCAGATGAGGCGACTCACCAATTTTCGCTGAGCACTGCGCCCGGAGGTTTCTTGGTAAACCTCGTCCCGTCATGTGAGGTTTTCGACCTATATCAGAATGCTTAGGCAATCTAAATATATATTTTCCAGTGCGGCATGTGCCTTCCTGGCTTCCCGGGGCTGGCTTCAAGAAGACCGCCGCAGAATGGGCCCATACGTTGGCGGTGATGGCAGATGGTCCCCATCGATTCGTCAAACAGCAAATGGTATCCGTATTCCAGTTCCCGTCTGGTGTATCTATTTTTTTGAGCCGCAAATTAGTCGTCGGGAACAGCAGAAGTGTCCTTCAGCTCACGATTACTTGAATCTCCGAATTTGACACCCACTCAAGAGCACGACATCAAATGGTCTGCTGCTTCGTTATACTCTGGCGGCGCCGATACCGTAAAGATTTCCAATCTTTTAACTCTACTCCTATCGTTGATCGAAATCCACAGACCGTATCTTCCATCTACGCGTTATTCCTGGCTTTAGTCCTGCATCCTGAAGCAGCACAGAAAGCACAGAAAGAGTTAGACGAGGTTGTCGGCGGTGATCGGCTGCCCACGTTCGCAGACCGAGAGAATTTACCATATACCAACGCATTTTCGCTAGAGGTTCTTAGATGGCATTCCGTCACCCCAACTGGTACGCAAAGTATCGAGTGAATCGCGGTTCGAAGACTAAATTTAAACACTAGGCGTTCCTCATCGGGTCATGGAAGATAACATATACGATGGCTATATGATTCCTAAAGGTGCTTTGGTGATTTGCAACATCTGGTAAGATTTGTTGATGTTCCACCACGAGCACGCACATAGTTCATGACTCTGCTAATAGGAAAATGACTCATGACCCCAAGATTTACTCGGACCCGTTTTCTTTCAAACCAGAGAGATTCTTAGGTCCTCAACCGGAACAAGACCCACGGGACGTTTGTTTTGGATTTGGAAGGAGGTACGTTTTTATCCTTCGTGTTGGAGCAAGGCTTTGCTCAGAAGCCCTTTCATTTTTAGAATATGTCCTGGTAACCTCGCACACCGTTTGAATATTCTTTTTTGTCTAATGAGGTCTTTCACTAGGTCGTGTTTTAGCTGATGCGTCCTTGTTCATTTCTTGCGCCATGTCATTAGCCGTATTCGACGTCACAAAAAAGACGGTTGACGGCATCGTCGTTGAGGCCAGGCAAGAGCAGACCACAGGAACTATCAGGTGCAATCTCACGACAATCTACTCCATTCGCTTCTAATTTCTGTGGCGCTTCGCTTACCATTAGTCATCTCAAGCCTTTCCAGTGCTCAATCAAACCCAGGTCACAGAAGGCTGCTGACCTTATTACCGATGAAGCATAGTAATCGTTTCCCTTCCAGTGCTGATTAATCTCAGGGCATGGCCATGGGGGGCTATTCAGGATTTATTAAAAACCACCAATGATATCTTGGTTTATTTTAGGATCTATATATGTACCATAATGGACAAACTATCCTTATCACCGAATAGGACACTGGAGGCCATTCCACCGTTGATATTCTCGATTCCGAGCCCCATAGCCTCGGAACCAGTAATGTCAGGCCATAATCATTCCGAAGGAAGGCATAATTAGACGCAGACAATCTCGACTTGTTGGGCACATGCCGTGATGGGCGCCAGTAAGCACCTAATTTCTAACCATACTAATTAAAGTGGAAAATCAAAGTACAACTGAGTATGCCTTTTGTCTACCTAGGCCTGCATCCGAACAGCGTGGAAGCCGAGATGGTCGCGATATTCTGCTTCCGAAGTAAGAGTAATAAGGTGATCACGATTAAAGCTTGATTCCTTACCGTCTTCTGTCATTTTGGGCCGTTGTATCCTGGAACGCTCTCGATAACCTACTTTTCCTGACTACTTAGCTTCACAGGTCGCAAAAGGAAAACTCCTTCTAAGCGTGGTACAAGGTTGAATTAGATCATCGAGTAAAGGCTTTCGAATTTCAAGAACCCACGTAGTCGACAACTTGTGCCACCGCCACCCCCTCAAGCACAGAAGGACAAAGGTACGGTGGATAGCATTCTACTTTGCATCGACCTCAGGAAAATTGATCAAAGGTTTCATGCCTGCCTTGCCTGCCTATCCGCTTCGAGAGGTTCAACTCTGGTATACCAGTATCCCACAGTATAGGGTTAGTATGAATAACAATAACAAAGATTCAAGTTGGCAGAGAAGCCTCTTGGTTAGAATAAATAATAGATTGAAAATATATGGGGTGGCGTCACTGCCCGCATGCGCATCAGGTGAGGGGTTTTAATGATCTTACCAGTGGAAAAAGCGTTCTTTGAGAGTACCAAAGGTCTATCTCGGATGGTACATAGAACCAGGCGCGGGGCTGATACTATTTTTTAGGGACCTAAAGTTGTCTTTGCGGAGCAATTTCGCGATACTCCATTAAAAGGCGGGTAATGGGAAATATTTATTCAAATTAATCGTGGGTTGTAAAGCTCGCAGAAGGGGAGAGGAGCATTCCGACAGGAAATTAGGAAGCGGCGTCAATTGGAACTCGGTTAAGGTAGCGGCGTGTATTCCTGAGTCGCTTGCGGCAAAATTACATCCTTTGAAGAACTAGATCAGATGCAGCGTAATAGAAACCAAGACACGACGCCAGCATTAAAGTCGACAAAAACAGGCTCCTCTGAGGGCAAGGCTCGGCCAATCGAAGGCCATATGCATGACTGATCATTAGCTACGAATAGCATCCCATTAAATAAACAATTGTCCCTAGTTGCCGCTCCGCTTATGAGGCAGAAGGCGTGTGATCAGTACAGATGAAGAGTATCAAGGACTGGCACAGGTCCACCGATTGCAAATGTTAACGTTTTAATCTCCAGCGTCTAACCTGGGCAGTTGTGGAGTGGAATGAGGGGCATCGGAGCGGAAAGACCATCCGGAGCTCGGACCCCGGTTCCGACGATCCTTTACCTACCAAAGTATGCGGTACTAATTAGTAGTAGGGTTGTTCAGTGGTTCGCAAATCGTGGAAATTGTACAGCTACTGGAATAAATCCAAAGACCATCGACCTGAAAATTCCCTACGGATTTTGAGGACAAGAAATTTTGATGGTAGAAGGGTATTTTGGTCGGCTCCGATACCACGAAATTCATTGAACGGTACACTTTCGGCGATGCTCGAGTTATAGCTAAGTATATCAATGCGTTTAATAGCTTGCCATGAAGTTGCTCGTGAAAAATACTGTGGGGCTCGGTCCGTTTGTCCGCTTATTGTTCAGGCTGAATAGAGATAGCTTGGTTATCATATTACTTAACCGTCATTAACGGTTATCCGATTCCGGTTTACAGTTACGCCTGGAGTGATTAAATGTTATTCCATTAACTATGTATTACTTTGGCCGCGTTATTGGAGATCAAGTGACTTTTATATGTCAGGATTCTCTAAGTAAGTTTCACTAGACTGCTCCATAAAATTTCATTCGAGTAAGTTGCTTGTTAAGGACACTTAATCCAGAACAGAATTGATTGGTCGCCAACAACCGCGTGGTCAGTTGCACGGAGATGCCCAGAAGGAATTTAACTTAAGCTGACCTTGATATTCCCTGCTCAGGAAGTGAACTCTGATATTTAACGTCGCGGTACTTATTGTTGATATGTATTTAATGCAGGCTGACCTTAAGGACAAGGCGTATGCGGCATCTGCGATTCATAGGTGATTCAAAGTGCCCGGCCGACAAAAACAGGATCCAAGATTCAAGAGAACTCTCTAAATCAAATGCTACATCCCTGTCCTCAACGCAGAATCAAATCTACCACACACTTGACATGCGGATTAGAAAGCCTCCTTGAAGCTCTCTCTATACGGCAAAATAAAAGCGGGTCTCCTGCTGTCACTTTACATATCGAAAAGGTCAAGCCATTTGTTTTCCATTTCGCTAAGAGTTTTTCTCTTTTGGGAACTAGTAGGGTACGGTGCTTTATTGGAATAGTGCCGTCCA
This sequence comes from Galerina marginata, assembly GCA_023014335.1. Classification (NCBI taxonomy): domain Eukaryota; kingdom Fungi; phylum Basidiomycota; class Agaricomycetes; order Agaricales; family Galerinaceae; genus Galerina; species Galerina marginata. The sequence goes on along the minus strand of JAECYW010000009.1, from coordinate 1,502,886 downwards.
ATGATACATCAGAGAAAAGGTGTACCGCTTACATGACGAAATATGAGTCACAAAAATTAATTATAATCTCCATAAGTCGTTAAAATGATAGCAAGTCTTACAGGTGCCTTACAATGGGCCTAACTAGAGACACTATTATTAAAAACCCGGTAAGGTTTCCGGCCATTATAAGGGTTTCGGTGGTCACAATCCATTATAAGCCGTGCAGGCCGACCAAATTTGTGAACACTCAAAAATGATATACATACACACACACACACCTTATCCGCCACTCAGTGAAGTTCACATTGTTTTACCTCGACCAAGAGTCGAACCCCCGAGCCCCAATAAAGCGCAAGCCAAGCACTAAGTACTTAACCGTTCCGCCACGAGAGCTTGATGACAGGTTGTAAATTTACTCAATAAGTAAGCCAATTTCCTTTTTCGTTGAGAGGCGCCCAACACAAGGCGTTACAATGTGCCAGGAAGCCTTTTACCGCCTTATATGGTGGGTTGTAATGTACTCAGAGGTATTTTACGCACATACAAGGCAACTAAATTGTTTTAGACATTCATACGGTGACTATAATTATTTTATTCCAATTCAAGAGTCGTGTAAGCGGCCTGTAATTATTCTTATGCCGTGTGAACATGGCAAGCGGATCTAAGCCACGCGCTTTTTTGCTGATGTATTAGATAGTGCCAACAATATGACTGTACTAACACATACAGTCTCGAAAAATTATTCTACTACAGTGGGTCAGCCAGCTCAATCATAAATATAGGCATTTCATGTTCATAGCTATTAGCGTCCATAATTCCAGTGAGGTCGTTGGCCAAGTGAGCGTCGGTTCACCACCTACTAAACCAGTACTACATCTATGGTTTATTTCAGCGGGGTATCAATTATTTGTCAAGTACGTGCCTCTGTTGTCAGGGTGCTGAAAATTAAAAATATACCGCGACTATTGTCGTCCCAATGTTGTCTGTATGCTAAAAACACCAGCGCAGATTTTATTCAGAAAACGTTTTACCGCGCACGATCAATACTGGGGCTTCCACTAATGGACGGCGCTTTCGGGATTCAAGATTTATTTAGTGCGTTTTCCTTATATTTTAGAATCCGAGCCTTGACACTGGAAACTCGAAGTGGCTCAGCGCATTTGTGTAGAACACTGTCGACTAAGCGTACAGAATTTTACATCTCAATGACTGTTCGAGTTTGTAAAATAGGCCACTGGATATAAGTGAGACTGGGGTCACCGGGCGCCTATTTTCATGACATTGCATACATGCTACGACGTGCAAGACCTCAAAAACTCCTGGCCGCCCAATTCCTGTTAGGTATGCATGCGTGGCTCTGCAAGACTGCATCAAGTAACGATGGCCATTGTCAGCGCTGGCATCGAAAAAGGAAGTCAGTGTGTTCCCCTTCAAGTGCCATGGTCGAGCAGTTTAAAATTCACTGTAGATAAACAGACATGTACCTTCAGCATAATCTGTCATGAAAGAAGTGAATCAGCAATGCCACATACTGCCGCCAGATGTCAGGGTATCCACTTTGCACGGTGGACATTTTCTTTCATACAATATCTATCCAGTGGCGGATGTGAAGGAGGTGCCACAGACGGTGCTTACTGCTCGGAACTCGAATGTAGGATCGATGTTACTCCCTTTAATCCTTGCAGCACTAAAATATAGAGTCAACAAAAAACCCGGAAGATACAACAGTCAAGGGGATATAACTGACCTTCTCTACTTTGGCTAGAACATGCTCCGTCTCCCTAAAATGAGAGTAGACACCTGCCCACCAAGCTTCTCTGCAGCAGTCAGCCCTGACAATGACCCAGAGTTGAAAATTTCCTTCCAGTGCTGGAGGAATCAAATGAGGGGAGGTAGCCATGGCATAAGAGCGGACTAATGCCTTTCAGCAATTGCTGCAAAATACAGCCTGCGTGCAGCATTTATGGTGACAGTACAGTTTGAAAACCAAGCCAGAGTTCCAGCCGCAGTCCTATATATGTCGAGCGGCTGGAAGAAACACGTAGGCGCAATTGGGAAGGGGACAGACTCGTGTTATCTGAAGACCGCGCCGGCGCTTCTTTAATTAGTAAGCCAAATAAAATTTCTCTTAGGTTTCTAATTCTTGCTCCCGACTTGACCAATGCTATAATTCGGTATCCAAACCTCGAAAGAGCGACGGACAGATGGCGAAGCTGTGGAGAGGCGGTGAGCATGCGGTTTCGTGCAGACTCGCACGTAAGTAATGTCGACGCAATGGCAAGACTCAGAGACTGCACTGCCACTGATGAGATCTTATCTAATCTACAGCCAGAGGTCACCCACAAAAGTTGAGCTCTACAGCAGCAGACGAAGCTACCATAACTTCAGCCCGATTTCGAACTTATGTGCCAGACAACTTCAAGACAAAGTCGAAACCTATGTTGCTTTGTATATGTAGATGTGAGGCATCCAGGCAGTCAACGTTCCAACACTGACAATAGCGTCGACGGCCATCTTTAAAATTGACCGAGGTCGCACAGGAATATTAAAGTTGCCGATAAATTTGTCTGCGCACACTTTCATTGAACCCGCCGCAGGGGGGAAATTTCGCACTCAAAAACAACCTCATTTTGTTTGACAGACGCCCACATCTTGAAACGGTTAGATCGGATGGAATAGGGACCGGAGGCGTAGGGTACACGGAGATAAGATTGTTTTTTTATGTAAATTCTGCCTCGTTGCAGCCCTCAGGCGTAATGTGGGTCCACCAAAATTACCCAAGTGATGTGTGGTTGTATGGGATGACCGTACGACTTATGAAGCAATAACAAAAGCGGTCGGGCAATCGGGAGGGGCTGAGTCGGTGTGGGCGCCTATCCGTGGGAATATTTACCAGTGCCCTTCAGTAATTCTCCAATAGAATGATGAGTGGAAAAAATTATCGTGAAAATCGCCCACCGGTGATAATACCATGCCGCCTTATACCATTGTCCAGAAAAAAATTGAGGGACAAAATATGGGTTCGCGGATATCTCTGCAACACGAGGTCGGGTGATATACGCGATACCCGGTCGTCTGACGTCCACGAACGCCTGCTGGCAATCGATAGCATTAATAGGAATTAAAGAGACGGTCCTTTGCATGATCCATATGAGACGGACGAAGGAATAGGTAAGTATGTCCCGGTGTAGAGGCGTAAGTCTGCTCCATCGATTGCACATTCAGCGTGGTGGAGTCCCATGAGTTTGCAATAGCATGGAAGAAGGGAGGAGGTCGCTCAAGATAGATATTTCCCAAAGGCGTTCCAGATGAGGCGGTGCACTATCCTCCCGCGAAAGTGATATCGTAGAGAACAAATATATATATTGAGCAGAACGAGATGAAAAGTTTACAGGCCTAGTCATGAGAAGCAGGTGGGGCCCGAGTGAACCTCACCAATGCAGATTTTCCGAATCGTCGGGATAGATGCAAATGCCCAGTCTTCCTGTCAGTTATGACGCGCCGTGCTGACGGAGAATCCTGGCCAAGAAAAGGGTGATTGTGAGTCACCGACATATCACACAAGTCCAAGGGCATAAGCCTCAGTGGCTGCGGAACGAGCGTCGAACGTCGTATGGACCAGGTCACGGGATTCCCGAGTATCGAAAAACGTTTTATTGTGCTGACCCCACAGCCCCGCTAGAATGTACCTGTGCTCCAAATGCCGACATGGAGTTCGGAATATGGAATTAGTAGCTTCATTCCCTAGTGATTGGGACTTGGACCGTTTTGCTCAAACTGCTCGCGAGTGGAAGGTGGAATAACAGTGCTGATCCGGCCGATGAATGAGCGATTTCAAATTTGGGGAGTGGGGATAGGAAGAGTGTTTCGTCGATTACACGAGGATGCTATCGTGGATCCATGGAAAGGCTGAGACCGGGTTGGTCTATACGGACCTGATATCGGGTGCTTAATGATCGATTGCTGTGGCACACAAACCGTGAGTACGGTGCTCACTACTGCATGTCGGCATGAGTCTTCGCGTATGGTGGCTCAATGATGACAACAAGTAAATCCAATTCTTCCTCGAACAAAATGAAGAAAACACTGCCAATGCCGTAAGATATGGTGACGATGGACGAACGCATAGGGGTACTGACCGATGCTGATAGCTCCATTTTGCCCAGACAGACAAGCTAGCCAAACTGCGAGTCGCGAAGTGCGGTGACGAGTAAGCTCAGAATAGTTCTGACTGGTTCTGTGAAAATTCGAAGGTCGAAAACAGGACCGAACCATGATTGACGCCCACTGAGGGCCGCGGCGGGGCCCCTTCCAAAGCAACGACCGTAGAAGATGACTCGCGTCAAATACAAGAGTGATGACGGTGTGGGATGAAGAAATTGCATCAAGCCTTATCTGCACAGTTGTTATTGAAGTCTTTTGAGCATCCTTACTTGTCGATTTGTTAGTTGAAGGAGAGCCCTTTGTGCAGAACAAGGTGAAGGCTAAATTTGGAGGAAGATAGAAGCTCACGTAAGCAATGATGTCGTTCGTCCCTGGTTCTTAAAAAGGAAGGTCTGAACCAACACTACGTCTACTTTTCCATGGTGAGTGCAGATGACTATTGACGAGAAGAGCGTCACCGAAGTGGTTTCCCCGCTGATTTATCAGTTCTGTAGGCAATCTGCATTTCAGAAGCTATGATATGACTCGTTTTGTGATCAGGATTGTATCGACCCCTCGACTTTGGGGCCTGACACTGGAGCGCAACTCTCTGGAGCGGCACAGATACAAGGAAAGTTGTTTTTCCAGTACAAGGCGAGTTACGATGGAGACAAACCAGTGTTCTTAACAGGCCATATTCACGAGCAGGGCCTTGCAAAGACTTCTATCAATCACGAACAAGAACATCCTAAAGTAAGGGCTCGAGAAGGGATTTACAGATCCCACCTACACATGGCATCCAAATCAGGATGAGCGACAAACGAATGTCCGAAAACGGTTTATGAGAAATCTACGATCCTTGTCCCGCAAAAGTGTGCTCGTTTAAGAAAGTATATAACCCATGTCGTCTTTCACAAACTTCACTTCCTTACAGACCTCACTTCGTCTTATCACATCCAAAAGACATGTTCCAAGTCGCTGCTCACCCAACCTCCTTCGCCATGCACGGACATGGCCACCAGTCCATGTCCTCCGCATCCCCGAGCGTACAACTTCCCCGCACTCTTTCTCGCCCACCCTTTGCTGAGGTGTCGCGCGATGCTATCATGGCTGTAGCCCCCGAGCTCGCCAGCGTACCACCAGAGTACATCCGCAGGGGTCTCCGACCCAAGGCACCCCAGTAAGTCGCCTCCGTCTTCTCCATTCCGCGTCGGCAATTAATCTGACGCGTTCATTTCATATAGAATGCTCGCAGGTATTGCAGCCCTTTCCTCTTCGCATCTACCTACCTCCATGCCCAAGTCGCATGTGCCTCAAGCTCTTACCATCCCAATCCGCGCTTCATCCTCCTCCGCACAGCCCACATATCCCACACATGTGCTCGCTGTCGCGTCCTCAAAATCGTCCGCGAACGAACACGTATTTATGTTCCCAGTTCACAACATCATCATCGCGGCACAGTGCTCGGCACTTCCGCGATTACCGCCTTCCTCGGGTCCATCGTCAGGCTCCATCCACGTCCCTGTTCTCCCTCTTGCTCTCCCCTCCCCTGCCGCGTTCAAGATCCTCCACTCATACCTATACAACCATAACCTCGACGGTGTCTTGAAGTCCCTCTTCCCTCTCCCTTCTGGATTCGTTCACGGCCTTTCCCACCACACGGTCCAATCCACGCTGGCTTCTGGCACCTCGTTGCACCAGCTGTCAGCCTACTTGTGTTCTTCAGCTGGTTCCAGCTTGCAGGTGCTGACCACCCACGCTGCTCACGTCAAAGAGCTGTGGCAAGACATGGTAGCCCTCGGCCTCCACGATCCTGAACTGTGGGACACGGTGGATCTGGCCTGGGAGATCATTCTCGGCGCACTCAACCTCGCCGCCTCCGGTCACTAGTGGCCTTATTTCTCAAATTCGTTCCACCTCACCTTAAAACCTTGGACAGCTCTTCGTTTATTCGTCAAGCCTGGTTTATTAATGGTCGAAAAATTCTACGCCAAGACGCCCTCGACCGCGCATCGGCACACACACATCTAATCGCCTTCGGCCTGTATCGCGCACTTGGTCGCAACAGTCGGGCAGCCCCTTGCTGTATCATACTATTCGACTGGGTTAGATATCCCAGTCCTACCACCCCACTTCTCTAGGGTGTCACATCAAAACATTGTATTGCCTGCCGGATATTTTCCCTCACAATTTTGGAGATTCGTTTTTGTTATACCACTGGCTTTCTACTCATTGTCTTTTTATATACCACCCCGTCTTCCTTGCCTCTATCTTTATTATAGACCTCCTCTCTCTGTCCGTCCCATTAGGGGACTAATTCCACAACCAATGTAGCAATTATCAATTCCTGGGTTTCGTTCTTGTTCGAGTACTACACAATAACAAAATGTGCAATAAACAGAAAATACTACCACTTGACTGTCTCTTCATACGATCTGCATATCGTTATATTAAACTTAGTGAGCTTGCAAGGAATTGAATCGGAATTTACGGGGACTCGGAAATGAATTCCATGCCTTCCGCACAGCCACAAGATTCGTATCTGTGCCTCTGTCACCAGCCGAGTCAACCACAACCATCTTCCCCGCAAAGGATGCCTCTCTTTTCTCTACTACGATTCGTTTTTGAGGAGAAGAATGTCGACTGTGGTAAATGGTGTTTGCCAGGGTATAGCAAGGTCGGTGATACGATACCCCAAGACTTATAGGTTCTGACCACACACAGTAACCCAGATATTTCGGGTATGGTATAATCACGGTTCTCCAGCTATTAACCTGTATCTCAATGATTCAATACAGGACCTGGCGTACGAATAGCCTTATACTTGCAATCTTTTCTCTCTGGTACGTCAACACGGTTTATCGTGGTTTGATATGAATTTGCTTACGGTAGTCAATAATCAGTGCTTCTCGTTAGGTTTTCGCCAGCTGATGCTCCTGGCGCGTATTGGTCAATGACCTCGACGGCTTTCTCCTTGATCATATCCAGCATCGTTACCTCCGCAAAGGGGGATATCTCCTTGCTCGACGCCATCGTCGTCGTTTACGGTATGCAACTCTCCTCTCTCCATGCTATTTTCATCAAATAGCTTGCTCACGATTCCATTCCTGCCCTCATCAGTCCTTCTCTTACCTGTGCTTGCGTCGGCATTTGGTCTATCCGAGGTGGTTACACCTCAGTCCAAGAAGAATGTACTCCGTTCAGTCCACTCTCCTCTTCTCATCGTCGCCAACTGGACGCGATCGGCACTTACGTACTCTTTCGCAATGTACGTGTGGATAGCCGCGCCCACTTTTGGCTCTGGGCCTCCGGAGTGCAACGCAGCGACGCGGCTGATCTTCTTTGGGGCGAGTTTGCCCGCACTGGGCAGTGGAAGGTGGCTTAACTTGGCTGGATGGGGCGTTCTATCTTTGCTTTTCATTCGGAGAGCGATCAAGGGGTCGAAGACGATCTTTATAGCGCTTCGTGCTCTCTTTTCGAAGAGTGCGAGTCAGGCCCTTCTGAAACCGAAGCATGCGCCGAAAAATGAAGTTCATCGAGAAACAGTGATGAGGAAAAATTTCGCCACTGGGGAAGTTTCTCATACGTGAGTTAGAGTGCCCTTCATTCAGTTCCCCAGCTCATTGTCTCCCGGTAGAAACCGACTGTTTCGTCCTAGACAGATCTTCCACGAGTTGTTGCAAGGAATGGCGAGCCAGATACTTAGCTGGGCCCCATCAGGCACGGGAAGGTGGTACAATTACTACGGGAAAACTATTCTTATATCTTTTGTAAGCCACTTTTTACACAATTCCGAAGCTCAAGTGCTCAAAATCGGCACCCAGCTTGCTGCATGGGCTATAGTTATGACCGAGCTTGAGCTCCAGTTGAATACGTTGACTACCAAAATTAACAAGCAGTGGGGATTTGGCCAAGTAAGCAATTTCTTTACCTCGGAGAGGGGCAAGGAGCTGACCATATTCAGATATTACCGCTCCTTTTGACTATATCGCCCCTCTTCTCCTTGTACGAATCAATTCTTGCAAAACACTCCTCAGGGCCGATAAGCAAATCTCGTATTATCAGATTCACAATACGCAACGCAAAAGGACTCCAACGGCCCCGATGCGAGCTCGATCCATACCCGCCTGAAGTCATCGAAGATATGAAGGAAGAAGACGTCAGGAAAATTCGCGCCCCATCTTCGTTCGCCGTCATCACCATCGACGAGCGCCATACGTATACCACATTCGAAGAGCACGATACCACGCACCCAGGCTGGGACGAGAGTTTCGACGTAAAAGTAGACGATTTATCAACAGTGGTCATCCGTATATTCGACCGCAAGTGCATAGACCGCGGGTGGTCGTCCTTCATCGGGTACACGACCATCCACCCTTTTACTGCCTTTCCACATCCGAGGAATCCTCATGCGCAAACACCTGCCGAAAGAGGAGGGCCTGAGGAGGAAGATGAAGATGAAGACGCGACTGCGCTCACGCAGGTCGACCTGAAAGATATCCCGCTCGTCCGTGATGGCTTAACTCTGCCTGAGATGACAGTGAGCATTTCTTTGTCGTCGGACACAGAGGTTCCACCCAGCCTTCCTGTTGCCCCTCCTGTCTTATACGGGCCAGAGGAGACCCGTGTTGAGCGTAGGGTGACATTGGTCAAGTTCGGGAATAGGAAGATGGGTCGGAAGAAGGAGACAGTGACTCATGTATACCAGATGTCGTGAAAGACATAGGAGAGTGTCTTTATACCACCACCACTTTATAATTAGTTGTAAATATGTCCATAAATGCAGATCCCTAATAATGTACACCGATTATTGTAACAGCTCAGAACTTGTTCAAAGCCTTTCCTTGTCCAGTCTTTCGATGAATGTTGTAAACTTGGCTGGTATGGAAGACAACAATTCGGTCTGATACCGGCTTATTGACACGCTTGGCACAGCCAATATCGCACCACCCAGCGCACCTGCGAAAGCCGCGTGCAGAGCATCTATCCCTCCGACATCTACGTGGTAAAGTGCCAGGATTCGACCCCCAGTAGCACCGGCGAGAATAGCACAAAGAAAGTGGATGAAAGCAGAAATGAACCAGGGTCGTTCGTGGTTCTTGTCTGCCTTGATCGCAGCGATGGGTAGCCCGGAGGTGATGAGAGCGCCGAGAAGAGCTGATAACCACCCGCCTGCAGCTCCTATGGCGAGAGCAGAGGTGTTATCTGTGTAGTGAGATGGGTCCACTGTTCGAAGAATGGCGTTTCCAATGAATCTAAAGCAATAAGCGTGAGTATAAGAAGGTATTACATGTAAGAAATTAGAGCTAACACAACTGCAGCACCACTTGAGGTAACAAAAACGGTCGCGAGACCTATAACTGAACTGGGGAGGTTGCAACGTCCAGCTTCTGGGGTCAAGCGGGGAAATGTACTCACACAAGGGCGACATTTGCCGCCAACGCGATGAGTACAGTTCGAATGCCGGAATATAGCAGCCTGAGAAAGAACCCTGTTTCTTCAGACCCTCTGTAACGCGGTCTTGGAGGTGTTTTGAAGTCGGGTAGAACTTGGAGTGACTCTGCTTTCAGGTTGGACATTGGTACCAAAAACCTCAGGTGATGTCGATGAAGTATGAGTATGAAGAGAAATGGCTTGGGAACCTTTTGCATGTGCCGACAAATACGTGGTGCCGGTGACTAGTCGCGATCACGGGATTTTTTGATCTTTCAAGGCGGACGCATTGACTCTGAGTTCTGGAAGACTCTTGAGTCCACTGGCATATTGTTAGTGGACGGTCGAAGAGCTTGGTGAGACCTACCACGGAACAATTGTCAATTGTGAGCTATGTAAATGCACCGGTTCCATTCACTACTACTAAAGACGCTAGATGCCGCCATCAATCCCACGTTTTGCAGATGCAAATGTGCGCGCGATTCTGCTGCCGAGGGAGTTTTTTCCTTGCCAGACCGTGATCGCAAGGATTCAATTGTGGCTGTCTCTGCGCTTTTCGCTATCGAAAATGATGCTTTTTTGCCAGCGCTGCTATCGCGTTTGTTGGGGGTACTCCACTTATTTGTACGCTTCGGCATCGTGACGTTTTTCAATAGGTCACGGTCCTCATTTGGGCTTTGTTTCCCAATCGAGACTTTCATTCAATTTTTATCTTATCTCTCTTGCTAATCTTATCAGCCCTCAGTAACTTATATATAGCTTCTTGACACTTTCTCGACCTTTGTACACCAGGGGCTTAACCACTAAGAAAAACCAAGCTGATGAAAGGATTCTGACACAATTTATGAACATTTGTATGCAAGAAAATTGAGCACTACACCTCTGGACAGAAAGTTACAGAGAAATGGTGACACTGGAAGTGGGTGATGGGAAAGGCCAGAGAGGGGCGCGCTTTGCAGGACTTTAAAATTAAACCTAAATATTTCCTGTGTCCGGTAACACAAAAATTTAAATGTGGAGACGGTGACCTAAATTTTGGATCCAGCACAGGTCCACCAGAAGAGGGGCAGGCGAAGCACGCCAGGACTTTAAAATCAAACATAAGTATTTCTTCTTTCTGGTAACACAAAAATTCAAATGTGGACACAATGACCTAAAGGAGCGCAAACAGTGAAGGAGAGACGGGCACGCAAAGCGCGCCGCGACATTAAATCAAACCTAAGTATTTCCTCTTTCTGGTAACACAAAAATTTAAATGTGGACACAGTGACCCAAATTTTGGATCCCAAGAAAAATACAAGCAAGCTTTGACACTGGAAAATTTAATTACCGACCTGCACAGGTCCACCAAACACTGTTCAAGGATGGAAGGGGGCGCGCGAAGCGCGCCGGAACTTTAGAAACATGGTAAAACAAAAATTAAATGTGTACACGGTGACCTAATTTTTTTTTTACATAGATATTCGAAATAAAACAACATTCTTTGACTTTAGGAAGTTCCCGTGCGGAGCACGGGGACGCGCTAGTCTGAGTGAAAGATCACAGGCTGATTTCGATACTCAGTTTCAAAGAATGCGAGTTACCAACATTCTATCCTATGATAAAGGACGGCGACATCGTCTTGACATCCTCGTTCGTGAATAGTGTTCCAGGAGCCGGTGGGAGATTGGCCTTCGGTACCAGATTTCAACAAAGGGATTGGTAATGACCTATGGGGTAATCCATACCATGGTCCATCGAGAAGATCGGCGAGTTATTTATAGAAGGCAGTCTCAAACCATAGATCACTGGGCTCTAAAGAGAGCCCTGTTGTCGGATTTCGTGAACGCGCCGTCGAAGTAAATGCATCGCGATAAATTTGAGTGTGAAATCTATTCCACTCACAATCAAGTGCGATGCACTACCTGTACCTGAGCAACAGATGTGTAACAGTAAAGCAAAAATGCTGTATCCTATTATTGGCAGGGGCGGATTGATATTCGGTGAACTTGGCGGTTCCCTCAGCAGAGTCCACAAGGCTGCATTTCCCGGCCGGGCAGAAGAGTAACTTTTTCCAAGTGCATAGCGGGAGGCTTTCTCACAACGTTTGATAGGATCTGCTAGGTAGTTGCAGTGTCGAACCAAGAAACAGCTGTACGACATTCTATCCACTCATCTGCCAAAATAACAGCAAGAAAAAGGGGCAGTATGTAGATAGGCGAGGATGCCTACAAGTTGGGACACACCTGATGTAACATCAAATGCGACACGGTGCACGGCACAGACATAGGGTTCAGTAGTTGCCCCCGATTTTCTCCTCAGTATCAAGGCCAATCAGAAATTTCTGCCAGGGAAGGAGAGCTGAGCCCCTCACTTTCAGCCACCCGAAAATATGAGACGGGTTAACTAGATGGTTAGTGTTCTTTACGAGGATGGAACTCGTTGGTCGAGTCCCATCGTCAAGTGATCCCAATCGCAGGTAGACTGGTTTCTGCTCAAGATGCGACTTTCAGTCAGGCACCGCAACGCTGGTGAGCTGAGTGGCCTGAGCCTGAGGTAGGCACCTCAGACGTTCAAGCAATATGCGGCCGAGAAGCAAGGAAACCTAAGAAGCCATTCCGCAGATAAAACCAAAGATGTCCCATCGAATGCCCCAGCTAGAAATTTGGCAACGCTAACGTCTGCGTTAGTTGACTATCGAGCGCGTTAGGAAATCTTCCTCTGTCCCGCAAGCGGCAAGCCGGTCTATTTTCGGTCCTGAGTCTCGATGTTCATCAATTTCGTTACTAGATTCAAACCTGAGGTTAGTCTTGTCGATAGAAAATATTACTCGGTCGGAAAGAGAAGAAATTTGAGCTTTCAGAGTTGAACCAGTTGGTAGGAAGGAAAAGAACGACCGTCAGCTCCAACCTTGGGTGTGACTTTATTCACATGTTTCCGAGTTTGTCAACCACAACAACCACAACCACAACCTGAACAGATTTGATGAATGCTCCATAATGCCTCGAAATAACACCAAAACAGCCCCCGGCCCTCTAGTTGTCACGAAGAGGCCTCTTGACCTGTCAGGTGTAATCTGTACTCTCCCAGTCGAAATTCTTCATGAAATCGTCATCTGGGTATGTGTTGCCACTAAGTTACATTTATTCGTACCTCACTAACCTCGGAATTGTTGTGGATATTTTGTTTGCTTTATAGGCAACAGAGCTTCCTGGCCGGCCTTCCCTTCAAAGCTTGTGTCTAGTGACTGAGCAATTCCGACAGCTTGTTCAACCACTGCTGCTCTCGTACATCAATATCGGCTGCTTCACAAACAATGCAAGAAAAAGACCGGCTCAACTGAAAGCCCTGTCGGAAGGTACCTGTCTAGCGAGTGCGCTTGCCAGGACAATTGTGATAGATTATGTTGGTTCATTCGAGAAGGATCCTGCCAAGGTACTCACTCCGCTAGAAGTGACAATGTTAGGCCATCTTGCGGGTGCCATTCGCTCGTTTAAGAACGTAAAAAAGGTCATGTACGTGCTATTTTCCATTGTTTCTCACCTGATTGATGGTGGGCGCTGATGCTGGTCCCTCTAGTTGGGAAATCGGAGAGCACGAGCCGTCTTGGATGCACGATTTAATCATGAAAACTCTGCCTGATTTGCCTCTCGAGAGTCTGGTCATTAGCATCTACGAACGAACTTTCCCTTCCCTCCAATTGTCTCAATTGTCACATCTTCGCCGATTTTGTATAGAATGGCCAGGAATTTACTATAATTCAGCAGATGCCTTATTGTCGGAACTTGCAAAACTCATCTCACAATCGCCAAAGCTCTCCCATTTGGAACTGTGTCTTCCGCGATCGAGCCTTCAAACCCTTATACAAAATCTTATTGCCATATCGCCACTCTCCCTTGAGCACCTTAGCGTGGCGTGGATGAGAGTTCTTCCAGAGGACATTCTTCATTTATCGCGCCATCTTCGGAACCTCAAATACTTGGGGCTGAACAAGTACATCAACTCGTCGTCATTGGACAACCAACCACATGACGAGATTTGGGAGCGGTTGCAGGCGCAAGAAATTTACCTCAACAACATCTCAACGGACTGCATTGACGATTTTTTGGTTTCTTATCTGGACTCGTTCGAGGGGTTGGGACATCTTCGGCTGACTACAAAGAATGTGGCAACCCATCCAGTTCGATTGCTGGCGGCGATCAGTGCCCATCATGCCAATTCGCTTGTAGAATTCGACTTGTTTGCAGAACATGGCAGAGATGAATGGGCGTGGCCTTTCGACGACCAACTCAAAGCCCTCCTTCCCTCGTTATACAATCTAAAATATCTCGGTGTTACAACTCACTCCCTTCCTGACGCTGCGAGCAGTGGAGATGAAAACCACATAGTGAGTCGTAATTAGTTGTTTATAAGTATTCATTTTGACCGGTGATAACTCGCAGCACGCACTAATCTCATTCTGTGAAAAAAGTTTTCCTAGGTTAGAAATTTTGACTCTGTACTTTTCGCCATTCCGGTTTTGGAATAGTGGAGCCGAGGTACACTTTTTCAAACACAGGAAAGTTGTTCATCCATCGGCATATGCATATGGCAGCTTGTCTAAACAGTTGCATCAAGCTATCACTACGTACCAGGTTGTAAACACCCCACCCTCCACTTTCCGTATCATGACCAAAGCGCAGATGTTTGTTCGATTGCATGATTCTCGGACGGGAGCATTTCCTTTCACCCTCACGGAATAACTCCCTCCGAGTCGTAATTGTCAAAACGCTTTCGCTCTATTTATTATTTGTTCGTCCACCAGGTTTTGTAATTCAATATAGGACAAGGTCTTGTCTTTGTCTTCAACTCATGTGCGTAGTCGGTTTGCCAGCAGTTTCAATGAGAGGGTCAATAATTTAACGACAGCCATGCCATTTGACATTGACAAGCGCGTGTGGGCAAGTATTTATTTGTTCGACTCCATCAGCGCTCAATGAGCGCCAGAACAGTCGCACTGCCTCTCACTTCCAATCAATGTGATCGGGTGTCCATAATTTGGGATCATCAGGTACAAAGGTAACTATCCCCCTTGTCTGTGCCATCCTCTACTTAATGCCGTGCCAACTGGTAAGTTGATAACGATCCTCATCCTTCCATGGCCTCCCCAAACACTACTCAACCAGACGCTACGCCGAGCCCATCAATAACTGAAGCAGCTCCAGTAAGAACAAGCAGTAGGAAACCAAGCGTATCTAGACGACTTAAATATGTGATGCGTGGCGTCGCCTCTGGAATAGGCGACTTGCTCCTACTCCTATGGATTGGTGTTGTATATGTCATTCCAGGGGGGATTGCCATCATCGTCTTATTTGGGTGGGTGGGGTCATAGCTCTGTCATAGATTTACGGGTTAATGACCGTCTCGCAGGCTGATACTTGGTCTTTCACTGGGTTTCACAGCGGCGTACGGCGCAATTTTCATGTTTGTCTTTTCTAGGCGCGTTTAAGGCATATCTGACAATCCTACAAGGTTGATAGGAAATGCAATCCTCCGGACCCATCTAGCACATTACACAAACAACGCGTCCGCTGCCGCCATAGGCGCGACTGGCGGTGTTCTTGCATCCGTAATCGTTGGTATTGCCACCAGCTGCATTCAGTTAGAGGAGGGTCATCCCGCGTTGAGGTTCATGGCAATCCCAGCCACAGTCGTGGTCGCAACTCTCACTGGCGCCGTCGGAAGCTCCGTCCTTCTATCCAGACATGTTGACCTGGGCATTGACGTTCTCCATGCGACGCGCGCAGGTGCGCTTGGGGGTACAATTGTATCGTTAGGATCGCCACTTCTTGTGCCTGTGATTGCCATAGCCGTCGCAATCCTGTTTTCGCCCCTTTGGGCGGCGATGGCCATGGGTCTGAGGTGGGTCCATATTCGTTCGAGTGAGAGTTGGGACGGACGAACATATCGGAGTTCTTCTTGTTATTGTTATGGCACTTGTGGTGATGATCCCGAAATCGAAGAAGAATTAGCCCAGATTCCAAAGGGCAGCAGACACTTTTACATGGACTCCTAGCCATGACATTATTAATTTGTGTATTATACTTCATTTCATTATTAGTAAATAAGTTGTTCTACCTGATCGTTGGACGGCGGTGAAGTGACGTATTCCCGGTTTTCGATATATTGATGTGGAACGAGAAAGCGAGAAATCCAAGTTCCTCTAATATCGACAAGGAGATTTGCGAGATATGAAGGCAATCGAGTCTAAGAATTGCGATGGGGCTGCGGATGTTGTAACGCCAGTCGCCGTCTGAACAAAGACAGCGCTTCAAGTCGGGAGGTCGCCGCTGGCACATTTAATCCACACCACCATTTCCTAAGAAACCTCGAAAAGAAAACGATCCACACTTTTCCCTGCCCTGCAGAATGCTTGGTCGATCTAAACATACCTGTAGATGGCTTTAAACACCGCACTTGTCCTGCAAGCTCGAAACTCGTCGAGTTCCGACAGCTTCTCATGGCGCTGCCTTGACGCCGACGATCATGAGGGCACCGATCGGTCTATTAAGATACCAGAGCCTCCAGTGGTGCCGAGTGGAAAATCGTCGGGATTGTAGCTAGAAATTTCTCAATGAAGACAATAAAATGGGATGCGACAAATCTTGAGACCTGTAGATGGTTAACATATCAGCAACAGAGGGGAAAAGATGAGCTGTCCAGCCTCAGTGTCGAGAATATATGTTCGATTATCGCGTAACGCGTGGTTCCAAAGTATCCGTGATAGTAACTGAAATGTCTCAATGAGGATCCGCGGTAAAAGTCATATATGATGTAAAGCATGGTCATCAGAGCATACAGCGGTTTTGTGGACATAAAAATGCAGGAAAGCAACACTCAGAACTGGATTGGTAGAGGTAAGCATTAGTCAAGAAAGGGTATGCAAAAACGCACTCTCAGAGGTTGGAAGAACCACTTGTTCTTCCCGCTCGTGTAACGATCCTCAAGCAACTTCTTCACGACCTTCTTAGCGTCCTCTCTCTGCGTTGGCTCCTTGAAAGTATCAGCCGCTACGGATCCTTTCAGTCCCTCGAGCTCAAGAGCGTAACGTGTGGGGAACAGATGGGAGTAGTTAATGATCTAGAAAACGGGAATTCAGGTCAATACAAATATACCGAATAGATAGTTGTCGACGTACTTTGATGAAGGGCTTAACTTTGCTCCTGAAAGCCAACTTCTTCTGACCCATACGTCTCGTCACTTTTCGTGGGTAGCGTTCGATGCCAGCAACGATAGCATGGGGGTAGTTCCTCTCCTTTGTTCCCTCATCTAACTGCTTGATAACGACAACCTTCTTGCCGGCGTGGCGGCCTTGGAGGACGATTGCGACCTGAACTTTGCGTTCAAAACGTGATAGAGGTCAACCATGTGTGATTGTGCCTACCTTACCGGGCTTGTAAACTGCAAGGCGTTGTCAGCAATAGCTCATAGCTCAAGGTTATACACGACGACCAGCATACCTTTGACCATCTTGATGTCCGGCGACGAGCTCTTGATTACTATTGTTTGGGTGGTTGGTCAAGGGAAATTCAGCGTTTCGGCAAAGCCCGCGGTGGCTGGCCAGTTGAAAAATAAGGTTCGTTCTCAGCTGGAACCTCAATTCGGAAAGTCATCTTCCGAACATGGAGCCCTGTGTTGTGCTGCATTTTGCCATTTTCCCATCAATATTGTGTGGCGCACGCCGCCATTTGACTTTCTACTTGACATTGATAATTTGATATGCAGTCGACTAAAATTTGTCCTTCTTTGATTCTAGATGAACGCCTTTGTTTGTGTAATGTCAAATTCAAAAAGGTAAGTATCATTCTTGACTGGAGCTCTAGGCCGCCGTCTGACTTTTGGCCGCTGTCGAATAAAATATCTATTGCAGCTAACGCGATATCGATAGACCAGATCGCATAACGCTCCACAAACTGATCCTGTTTACTCTTGGAGTCATTTAGGCGACCAAATAAAGACCGAGGCGCCTGTCGCTACAAATTTGGTAGGAGTTGTAGTTTTAAGTAGTCCCTCTGTAGGACCCTTTCGTTTGCACAGCTCCACATATAAACAAGATCATTTTTTGGAGCGCTACGCGATCTGGTCTATCGATATCGCGTTAGCTGTGAAAAAGGCTCAAGCTGTTTGACTTGCTTGGAAGTTCACACCATGAGCTCTGTTCTAACGGCATTCCCTATTACGTAGCTTAAGAGCTGTGCGCGGTGCCCGACCAGAAAATGTGAACTTGTGCCTCCACTTTGCCTCTGTAGGCTGATACGGACCAACCAAACCCCGTTTAGGAGCGATATCCTCCCATTTTTACTCTCGTCTCCTTTTTTTCTTGTGGCGCCACCTCAAAAATATGCTTCGAGGCCTTTCTTCGTTCTGTTCGTTTGCCTCTCTGGGGACATCGCGCGATCGTGCACCCCAATTGATGCATCGCAGCTATCGCTGACCGGATTTCTTTCGTCCCCTATCAATTCTCGTGTGGGCCTCAATTTCCGACCAATAGCTTGCAGCGTTTCTGATTCCTCTGCGAGTAAGTATCCGCATCGGCGACTCCCCTATTACACTAACTATCTGCTTTTTAAAAAGCGTTGGCATATCCGCGCTTGCCTTACGGATGCTAATAAATTATGTTTACCATCGCGTAATGTCCGGTAATACCACCTAATATTAGGTTTTACCAACTGATCGCATCAAAGTAGGTCTAACATTATACTCGATAATGTTAATTCCCTTGCCCACCAAAGACAGTGCGGGCTCCACGGACTTGATTTTGAAGGGTCGGCAGCAACAGCGCTAATCAGAAAATTCCTTTTCCTTCTCAATTGACGATCGATTTTCGTCTCCAAGGGTAAGTTAGAAGTAACGGTATCCATTTCTGCATATATAATGGATGACCAAGTGAGTCCAGTGTCATACATATAGTTGTACATACAATCCCTCGAATGTCCGCATCGGTCAACAGGCAGGGGCAGGCATTTGCTTGATAAATAAATGCAGTGCCAACCCCGCTGCATATGGTCCCTCCATAAAAGCAATATAAAGTAAAGTGCCTCCTCAACTCCAACAAAACTCTAGAAAGCACCGTGCATATCGTGAGACCAAAACATGAAAGTATGTAATAGTAACGACGCACTATCTAAGACGACTGTATTTGCCTATGGAGGGTATAGAAATATGGAAACGCGGTAAAAGAGTGGACACACGTTCCGTGAATCAAATGAGTGTATTAATGTATGGGGACAGATGCGGATGAGAGGGACCAATCGTCAAGAGTCAGGAGAAGGGAGAAGAGAGCACGTCAGTTAGCCTGGTCATAATCGTAGCCCGAGAATTTTCAGAGGATCAAAGGTTGATGTTGACTACGGAAAGGATGGTCAATGGGAGGTTAATTAAATAAAGTAAGCGTTCTTACTAGGGGAGCATCCAATTGCGATGAGACCGTTGAAGCTATTGTTCTCGCAGCAGACAGGTTGCTGCGAGCTGCAAATGAAGGAATTATCGGTCAGAAATCTTCAACGGTCGAACCAGAGGTTTATTTACCAGCTGTTTCCACCGAGTCCAATGACAGAGAGAGGAGAACAGGTCACTCCAACGGCGGTGTCTGCTGGTACAATAATTCCAAGAAGGCTTATAATGAGGCTTGCAACGCTGTTGTTGGCAGTTGTGACGGAGTTGCCTATTCTCTTGGTTTAGGAAGGCCAGGCCGACTTGGAAGAATATCACGTACAGCATTGGACAGGACCGGTGTTGCAAGAGTTGGAGATACCGGAAGGAGAGCTCCTTCGAGCGCCTGTTAAGAGGCCATGAGCAGGAAGTAGAAACACCCGAGCCCATAAAACTGACCTGCTACCGGAGTAGCTCGACGTGTGGGAGGAAGAGGTGGAAGACCACGAGCAAGACGGTCGGCATTGGTCTCCGAGGGCCTAGATTCGACAGAAGCAACGGCGGCAGCAAGGACGGCGACGACGGTGGTGAATTTCATGGCGAAATAAGAGATATTTAGAGCGACGGTGGCGACGAGTAGTTTGCAGGGGGGATTAGCGGCAGCGGTGAAGCAGGAAAGACGCTGGTGATGGAAACACGGAGATGTGTTTATTTTATAGCAAAATCCCCTGAGTTGCCGAGAGTATGGGCTGATCCAGATTTGGAAGCCCGTCCACTAGGGGTGATGCTTCTCCTTACGTATCCCTGATCTCTTTTTGAGATTGGGGCGCCTGCCAGTTCAAGTTTCCGGTGGGTACATAATCCCCAACCGAACTAAGCAAAAAGTACCGCAATCTAGCTTCAGAATTGCATTGAAAGCCTTCCAGTCCAGTGAGTAGCCCGACAAATGACTTTCTTGGATGAAGACTGACGACAGGACTGACGCGGCTCGGCTTTTGCAGTGAAGGGTCGGAGGAGACCCTGCATATGGCATTAATTAGACAGTTTGTACATAGTCGGTACCACACCCAATCGGCAGCGGCGACATGTTGATTTGACGCCTCCGAAAATAGCCCTAACCTCTTATGGCAGTCAACGAACATGCAAATTTCTTGAAACAACAAACAACTGCTTCTACGGCCCTCACTGGCCCTTACAAAATGACAACCGACTCCGGATTCCTCCCTGAAGGAAAGACAAAGAAATTTTGAGAGACGCTCAAAACATATTGAAATCTTCGTCAGCAATCCGGATTCCGCATCAACCTCGGTGTACAGACATGCTGGCCTCGACTTCGATTATAAAAAGAACGTCTCTCAGGCTGCCAGGCATTGTCCATGTCGTTGTGGAGTATTATGGATGGGGCACGATCGACGGATTGATTATTGGCGGACCTGATCAGTGTCTGACTAAAACTTAAGATCTTATTCGGATGAACGGGCCAAGACCAGACAGAACCAAGGCAGACCAGCGTGTAACATATTTGACAAGTGTCTGGGCTGGAAGACGGCCTAACCTTCGATGTCTCCGGAAGCTGAGTATTGTCCGTCTCTTAGTTCGACGTTGCGGGCAGCCTTGACGCGTATTGACACTGTGCAAATAGTTCGTAAAGTTCAATGGAATAGGGAGTCTAGTAAAGAAAAAACAAAACATCTCTGTTCCAGCTGGGTACTCCGAAGACGTTCAAGTCATCACACTGTGGAGTGAGAAATCAAATATGAAGGCACGCGGTGGAACTGCATGTCATAAATATGAGCAAGAAAGAAGACAAATACAACAGGCACGCACGGAAAGGGAGATTGTCGACTCACGCGATAAGAAACAGAAAAAGAACGGAGATAAACGCAGTACCTAAATTCCAAGTCGCTAGAAGATTGCTTTCCTTCCTCGACGATCGTCGAACGACGTCAGACTTACTAGCACCAGTGTACCACAGAGGCTACAAGCATGACAATCTCGTAAGCAGCTTCAGTTCAATCTCTCTAAATACAAGTCCTTACTCGAATTTGAGATAGGGCAGGTAGAGAGCTGTCTGATTCATTTCTTTTGTCACCCAATCACCGTCCTATAGCCCAGTAATGTCAGATAAACAAGAAAGGAAGAACGGTGACGCCATTTCAGGCCATATCAAGTGAGAAACCAGGTGGTCAGGATTTCCCCAGACATGTTGGCAAACGAAAAGAGCACGTCAAAGGGTCGACAGATCGTATTCCAGAGTCAAAGAAGAACAGGTGGGTCACGATGATGACCTCGAACCCGGAGAGATAGGACGATTGTGGTGTCCGAAACCATCAAATCACCGCGTAAAGCCCATTTCTGAAATCTGGAGGCGTAAATTGGAGAGACAATTGATCAAAGGCATAGCTGAGACTACGCAGCGGTTTTCCAGGGTAGAAAGACGGGTTGTAGCTCGCCGGAAGCCTTCAGCGTCTGACAATCCGTCGTCCAATCGACAAAGGTGAGTACAAAGATAGTGACGACCGAGGCTGGATCGAGGCTTGATTCCAGATCATCCTACAACGAATGGTGTTCGGTAGCTTCTTGACAGGAGAAGGGCGGACATGGTAAACTTGGCACAGCCAACCAATGCCAGTGCCTGCTGCATCCGAGCTGTCCACGGAGCAAACCTCACAACAGATGAGCAAAATTCCGGGAATTATAAGGGTGCCTATGACGATTGGGGTCAATGCGACGAAGTACTCCACGAGCACGAACTCTTCGGTCAAGACTGCGCGTGTAGTCTCAGCATCCCATTGAAAAAGCATCACAAGTTACTCCACACATACCCGGAGTGTATGTGGCAATGCTCAAGGCTCCCGAGAATATTCATCCAAATAATTAACCCAAGAATGAGGCGTAGACCGTACAGCGCATGTCACTTAAGGCCTGCGAAATGGCATAAAGGTTTGGACGCCAAGGAGAAGATGACCCACCAAGGTTCGAATCTGATGATCGATAAAACAGTTGTCTAGAAACATGTCAGAGATATGGAAGAGAGCAAAGCATCAGCACCGTATGCACATTGTCTCGAAATAACGGCTACTCACTAGCATCGGCACTTCATAGATATAGACGTACATGCACGTTTGTCATGGTCAACGACAAAGTTGTCATTTGCAGCCTAGTCAGCGTCTGACTAAGCAATGCTGTCAGATGTTGCGAACCGAGACTGTCGGGGTTCTAAATCGAGATTTCAACCTTGCAGTCAGTATTGATCTTTTCTGCACGCCTTGACTAACGCGTCCATCATCGAATCATGGTATGTGCCAAAATACAGCATCTATTCAACTGATATTAAACAGGCTAATGTCCCAATTATCTTATTCTAACGACAGGCCTCTCTTCACTTTTGCCAAGAATGCAACAACCTGCTTTATCCGAAGGCAGACCCGCAGCGTCGGATTATGGTGTACGGGTGTCGGATATGTCAGTACGACGACATGGTGGACAACAAATGCGTGTATAGGAATGATTTGTTGACGGTGACGAAGTGCGTACTGCCGAACAATTTCAGGCGTTGTCCTTGCTCACATCGTCGCAGAGAACAAGTGGGTGTTACAGCAGACCTGGGTGCCGATGCTACTTTGGTTCGCCATGCCCTAACCACCAGGACGTTCAAGAAACTCATTCATCTCAATTTAGGCTCATTCCAACATACCATGTCCGAGTTGCGGTCATGATGAGTAAGTTTGCCTTCAATACGTTCTATCTACGCTAATGCGGTCGCCTCCAGTGCCGTTTTCTATCAGGACCAGTCAAAACGAAAAGAAACAAGAATGATTCTATTCTTCGTGTGCACAAAATGTAATCACAACTTCACGGACCCTACACTACCGTCGGACAGCAGACCAGAAGATGGATAGGACGCGGGATCGTCGAGTTTGTTGTATTTTCGTCTGCCTTTAATGTACGATTCTGTAAGCTGTGATTTTACCATGCTTTTATTACCTATCCGTTAACCACTCTCAGATAGGATGTAATTTTAAGAATAGAACCCCTCAATGCAACATCATATTGCACCTAAAATCAGCCGCATGACCCAAACCTTTCATCGTGACTCCTGGTTCCTGACCTTTTCCGAGTGATCTCATCTCCCTTGCGTCGTAAACGCACGTCATTTCGCGCTCTTGGATTCTCACTCTTTCTGTCTCGGCTCATCTTTGAGTAGGTGTAACTGCCTCCTCGTTGATGTGCCTCGTCTCAAATGACCTTCGGAAGCCTTCGGAAATACGGTAATCCTCGTGAGATTGGTCACATGTAAAATTAACCGGCGGTAAGTTGCCGCAGTCTCCTTAGCCGATGCCGGTCCTTAAAAGCGACGATTCGCTTTCTTTTCTCCTCCATCTCCCAGCAGGTGGAGTTCCCTTCGCTTGTTTTGTGGTTCTCTGTTTTATATTTCTTCCGCTGTCGAAATATCCGACCACCGAATAGGGTAAAATAATCAAGGACCTTCCAAACAGACTCCAAGGTTGACAAATTTGATCGACAGGATATGCCACCGTACGAGAAGGAAGCAGAACTTGAGAAACAGGGTGGATCGGATGTCACAGATACGTCCAACGGACACGAAAAATTTCCTGACGATATTACGTTTGTCGAAGGCGGTTGGCGAGCCTGGTTGATGGTGGTCGGAGTGTAAGTCATGTTCGGAGTCGATGTCACATCATTGAATTTCCATTATTCTCAGATTCCTTGCCCAGTTTTGTTCATTTGGGTACGATTGAGTTTTGTTGAGTTTTTTATTGGCACCAATTCTTTTCTTACGATGTTTAGATACACGAATGCTTATGGGGTTTACAACGGTTAGTAGGCCTTAAATGGTCATGATGTCATTACCTCACCCTACTTGGATAGATTTTTACGTCCGCGAGTACTTAGTCCAGACGAAGACGTCTTCCCAGATAAGGTAACGACTGTCCAACTTTCAACTCTACCTGATCTCAAACGCCACATCAGCTGGATTGGGAGCGTCCAACTTTGGCTTACGCTCTCTGTCGGACTGTTCTCGGGAAGGGCCTTTGATGCGGGTTACTTGTAAGAGTTTTTTTCTTCTCGATTCGGTTGATGTGTACTTTTGATCCATCCCTCCTCCATTCAGCTACCACCTGATGATTGGCGGCGCCGCCCTTTTTTTATTTTGTCTCTTTATGATTTCGATATCTCAGCCTGAACATTACTATCAGGTATTATTATTCCTTCGCAGTCTTCCATTCGAATTCATTCAACCAGTCTTAAAGCTTTTTTTGGCTCAAGGCATAGGAATGGGCATTGCAATAGGAATGATGTACATTCCGGCCCTTGGCGTCGTTTCGCATTACTTTCAGAAACGACGCGCGCTGGCCATTGGGTTGGCAACTTCGGTGATTTTTGTACCAACATTTCGACCCAACTCCTACTCATATACTAGACCAGGGCTCTGCATTCGGCGGAGCTATCCATCCTATCTTGCTTAATACCTGGTTTCATGGATCCCTTGGGTTCCACTCCGGCGTCAGAGCCAGCGCCGGGTTTACGGGTGGCCTTCTTGTCATATGCCTGATATTGATGAAACCAAAATATCCGCCGAACAGGACGAAGGCTAGTAGCACCTTTCGGAGTTTTCGTCAGTTCCTCCAAGATGTACCTTATGTAGTCATGACTCTTGGGTAAGTTCTTCTTTGACTGAGTTATTATATCTTACTTATGTTATACCTTTAGGACGATATTAACCCTCTCTGGCTTGTATTACCCAATATTTTTCCTCCAATTAAACTCCATCAAGAATGGTATAGAGCCACATTTAGCATTTTACACGGTAGAGTCGGTCATTTCCTGTGAAACCACCCGCTCACACGTTTTTAGATCGCCATATTAAACGGAGCCAGTGTGCTTGGACGCGTTATCCCAAATATGCTGGTGCATAGGCTTGGCCCTTTCAACGTTCTTACTGCCTGCGTCTACTCGGCCTCTATACTCGTCTTCTGCACTCTGGCTATCAAAGATGTGCCAGGTACTATAATTTTTGCAATCTTATATGGCTTCTTCTCTGGAGGATGTGAGCAGAATGATATCTTATATTATATTAGCACACTCGTGACAGTGATTTAGATGTCAGTCTCCTTGCCCCTATGATTGGCTCAACCGCAGATAGTGATTCGGAAATCGGTGCTCGCCTTGGAGTATGCTTCACGTTTACAGGTCAGTTTTCGATGAATAACTACATTTGGTCTGGACTCATGGATTGTCAGGGCTAGGAGGTCTCGTCGGTATGTGCTAATTACAGTTATTTAAATTTATTGCTTATTGTAGACATTGAAAAATGATAGGAACGCCTATCGCTGGAGCCTTACTCTCAACATCCTTCATCTGGTGGCGGCCTACTCTTTACTCGGGATTATCCGTTTTCTGTGGTGGAACCTGTTTCTTGGTATCTCGGCTTCTTCTTTCCAGACGCAAAAAGACCCAATGGCTATAACAGCAACTAGATAGACAAGATATAAATAGTACATCTAAGAATTGTCCTTCAGGAAAAATACTCCCTCCTAAAGTGTTTGTAAGGTAGACGGGCTTGTACGCGGAGGAGTCAGGACCCTTACAACCCAGATGTGATCGGAAAGGCCTAAATGAGGCATAAATTTCCTGTTTAAGTTTCGAAGTCATTAAGTCCTGGGCTACGATGACTTCTGGGTAAATTTATATATAGTTGTGTCTCGCATACCCAGGATTTCCAGAGGATATTAAGGGATGCAGTGCACAGATTTCTGTCATGACCGCAATGGACAAAGCGACCTGCTCGGAATTGCGGATCTTTAGTTTTGATAACTTGATCGAGGTTGACGGTGGGCTGTTCAGGATGTAATGGCGCGCTTATGAATTGAATGGAAATATGGCTGAACTTTCCAGCCGGTTCTAAAATCAGTTACTTTTCTGATACCTCGATCCTCAAACGATCCGACCATTGATTTCAGAACTTAATGTGAAAATGGCGGCTAGTGGTCATTACTACGGAACCTCATGAAAATCATCTGAATCATGGTCATAGACATCGTAAACTGGAAGAGGAAAATGAGGTTGACTGAGCTGAGACCAACTCCAAGATCGCCAATTATCCAATGGTCTCGTGGCTTGTCGAGACACTTGGGGGTGACACCGCCGAAGGTAGTCCTGGAAAATACCGTCCTGTTGGGGTGTTGGGTTGGGTTGGTGAGTAACCGGCGTGGGGCTGTTTAATCGAATTCGAATTATGTCTCTTGATACTGATGAGGGACTCGGGGAGGGAGCGAAATACATGTCTTCATCCTCATGGTCTTCCATCCCATCCGGGCTGTGTACTGTTTGAAGATGGTTTATCTCTAAATCTCTGAAGGACAGCTCGTGAAGCATTGCCTCCATTGAAATGTGATGATCTGTGAGTTCCTTATTCGAACTCTCGAGTTCGTATAATACTGTCTCCTTTGCCGCGATAAGAACAGTCAAGACTCTCATGGAAGGCTGAGCAAGTTATGCTTACCGATGAACTGTCCTTCGTTGTTGTCTTGCCCAATTTTGCGAGACACTGAGCTCGGTGATCTTCCCAGTTGATGTTATCGAACGGAGACCTTGTCGAGAGTTTTACTTCCTTTTTGCACATGTAACATTCAACAGCATAGGGGCTGAGAACGATGGCCAACGGATCCGCTTCAAGTTTCTTCTCTCGTTCAGTCACTTTTGTCGATGGGCCTATTTCTGGGAGAAGAATAAAATGAATACAGGTGACGGTTTATATGACTGACAATTAAAACTATTACCGCATAGGTCATAAGCGCTCGATAGTATGTGCTCGGTGTTAGATGCCATCAACATGTTGACCTAGGTGTTTTTTTCCGGCAATGACAACGCCGGCGCCTAAAGTCCGTGAACTACAACATAGACCAAAGGCTCGATTTAAAAGCAGCGTTCAAGGTAATGTAAAGGACCAATGCTGAGGCTACTGAGAATAAAGGAATAAAGTGCTCAGGACGTTGTAAAGAGGAAATCCGCGGAGATTTACTCGTCACGTGTTGATTTCTCGCGAATTGGCAATGCAACTGTTTTGGGAGTCCTTCAATTACAACTTCGACTTCTTGATTCCTTCGCATCTGGTCCTAATTCGCATTTCGCTCTCATCAAATTTACAGAGCATAACCCAAACCAAATTCCAAGTCAAAACCGTCAATGGCATCTCACGAGGAGGTTAAAACAGCCCAACCTATGGTTGATGACTTGGGAACTCCTCGGGGCGAACTCTCATCCAAATTCCTTCGCAAGACAAAATTCCACAGACCGCCCATTGCTTCTGGCGAACCAGAGACGTCAGAAAAGACATCTGCAGCTGTTAATACTGACAATACTTCTTCCGAACCTCCGAATTCCATCAATAGGACGAAGCATCTACCCAACAATGCCTCTGTAGAGTCCTTCGTGAAGGATAATCCTGCAGTATCAACAGCTTTATCGTCTCTAAAACTGATGAATTCGTCTGCCCATTCACCACAAATATCTCATGCTACATCGCCCCCGGTAACTGACGACACTACCTCCATATCGTCCTCACCTAGGTCGGACTTAACACCAGATCCTGTCATAAAACCCCCAGCCGAGGCGACTCCTGACCTGTCCTTTCCATGTAAGGCGCACTTTTCGACTTCAACCTGGTCTTTGCACGATCGTGACGCTCAGCGCTAACTCTTGACTGCTTAGTTTCTCCAGAGGACCTTGACCAAGCAAAGTCTCTTGTTCTCGACCTTCTGGGATGGGGCGTAGATCCAGAATACCTCATTACCAGCGGGGTCTCCCCAGTGGCTATCTTCAGAATATTCAATGATCTGAACCTCCAGCTGCCGACGAATCTCGAGGTATCTGAGGATCTCAAAGCCCTGGCTTACTCATGGGCACCGCCTTCTGACTTTTCTGAACCGGTGGACTAGTTCATCAAGTGTGTTTATATCTCGTTTATTGAACTTTGGCGCTGGTTGATCGTAAAATCAACAGGCCATTTCTATGCTTGTCCGTCCTACTAGCATTTCCCCACTTCGAAGGGAGGGGAAACCAACTCTATATTGTGTTTGCACCATGACAAGGTTAAGATTACTAAATTTTACAAAAAGGACCATTGTGGCTTGACCGAAATATCAAAATGCCTCGCTGGTTACATTGTTGAAAATGTCTCTTTAGGTAGGATACCGTGAGCGGCTCTCTGGTATCAAAAGCAACTCCTTGCAAGGATGCAAATCTAGGACTCTGCAATGCCTGATCGATATCTCGTAATGCGCGTTCGTTTATCCAAATCCTGTCTGAACTGGAATCCCGGATATCGAAGTTGATCCTCTCCAAGCATTTGCTCGGAAGTCGAGCAAGAAAATCTGGAATGAATTCGAAAAAGTGTGCAGCCAACCCAAATGGTGATTCGCGAAATGCCCATAAGCAATATATGTTGAGCGTGCAGAGTTTTGTGTTGTGGCGAAGGTCGATCTCATTGCAAAAATATACTGAAAATTCACCGTTAAAGTTACGTGCACTCTACATGGTGAGGAACTGAGACCCACATATGTCTATCTTGTTTTGTAGGTCAATCTGTAGATATTCCAGCGTTGGGCCAAGAGACCGCAAAAGCTCGGCCACATATGGAACATACTCTTTATGGATATGACCCAATCTAATGCTTTGTAAACTGCTGATTTTGTTTTCGAGAAACCATCGCCACAAAAATAGGTGACTGAATCCTTGGAGCCATCCTTGAAAGTCGACGACGCGGAGCGAAGCAGGAGGTTTTGGGAACTCAGTCAATTCCCTTTGATGCTCCTGGGTTGACAATGTATAATTCGACGACCATTCGAAAGTGACGAGATTCTCAAATGAAGAGATGGTGTGCAAAATGTCATACAGGGAATAGAATCCCACTCTGTATAGCCGGAGGGTTGTAATTCGTGTTGTGAATGGATGCAGCATGCTGAAAGCCTTCCAGGGGTTGGGAGACAACCCCGTGTCCAAAAAAGCAAACGACAAGGAGGATATGGGCAAGTGCAACAACCAAGGTGAAACTTCCGATATAACCCAAGATGCCCATGGCGAAGATCTGTAATACCTCTTGAAGATGATCTCTTTGATGGAGGACTTGAAAGAGCACAGAGGGTGCTCTAGAAGTGAGGTGAAGTCAGAGAATAGGTTATCTCGACTCCACAGATTGACCTCCCAGACGTGAAAGAGATGGTATCGGCTGCTTGGGACCCAAGACTTGCAAACTAATCCACAAGCTGCTAGAGTTTGAATATCCAGATGGAGATGGTCGATTATTGCATCGACTAACTCTTGGGGGACAATTGGTAGTGAATGACGACAACATCGATTTTCGTCCGGAAGGTGTAGCTTGATGCTGGGGTGAGTGAGTTCCAGGGAGGATAGAACGATTAAACTTACTGGCTCTTGATCCATAGGAGGTTATTTTGACGGAGGATGCGATTTAGGACATATATAAAGTTTCGACGATGTAGTTGGTAGGAGGCCGACCCACTGACGGGAAAGGGCGTGATGGTGTTCACGGCCAAATTGCATCCCCTACCCATCGCGTTTCATTGAAGGCTATTTCTTGGCCATTTCCATCAATAAAATTGAAGGCACTCCAAAAGCACTGCCTGTTCATAGGCTTTCTCGAGTTTCAATAAAGTACCGAGCCCCGTCCATGGATCTAACATCAGAGAAAAGGTGTACCGCTTACATGACGAAATATGAGTCACAAAAATTAATTATAATCTCCATAAGTCGTTAAAATGATAGCAAGTCTTACAGGTGCCTTACAATGGGCCTAACTAGAGACACTATTATTAAAAACCCGGTAAGGTTTCCGGCCATTATAAGGGTTTCGGTGGTCACAATCCATTATAAGCCGTGCAGGCCGACCAAATTTGTGAACACTCAAAAATGATATACATACACACACACACACCTTATCCGCCACTCAGTGAAGTTCACATTGTTTTACCTCGACCAAGAGTCGAACCCCCGAGCCCCAATAAAGCGCAAGCCAAGCACTAAGTACTTAACCGTTCCGCCACGAGAGCTTGATGACAGGTTGTAAATTTACTCAATAAGTAAGCCAATTTCCTTTTTCGTTGAGAGGCGCCCAACACAAGGCGTTACAATGTGCCAGGAAGCCTTTTACCGCCTTATATGGTGGGTTGTAATGTACTCAGAGGTATTTTACGCACATACAAGGCAACTAAATTGTTTTAGACATTCATACGGTGACTATAATTATTTTATTCCAATTCAAGAGTCGTGTAAGCGGCCTGTAATTATTCTTATGCCGTGTGAACATGGCAAGCGGATCTAAGCCACGCGCTTTTTTGCTGATGAATCGCCCTTTCTCAAAACCTTGTTTGCACTGGATTCAAGTTCGGATCCGTTGATTGACAAGCTCATTGTAAGGTCCTTGATACTGTCGTATGAAGATCTGCGTAACATTGAATATTTGAGTGCTCAGCTGGTTCCTAGTTTGTCGTTTATATTTTATTTGAAGCAGTTCTGAGCGCGTTTGCAGTCGTCGACGTGGAAGTGATTTTCAGTTTGATGCAGGAGCTGAAATCCAACCGCCCTCGGAGCCATGACCTATCTCAAATGCTGCAATAAATAAGGACCCTGCTACAAGTCTCCTTCCAAATATTATTAGATTTTCTTATCACTGCATTGCAGTTCTTTTGAAAAAAAATCCAGCCCTTGTTCTTTCATTCGAGACAAAAATGGATACATGATAAATTGGGTACCCTGCGAAGTTGTCATCAACGGTGATAAAATCCATCCAACACCGTGACCAACAAGACATCCTCTTTTCTCCCACCGACATCGACATAAACCGTCAATCCTGTTATTGTTCGCCCCGAATACACGCTACAGTCTCTGTTGAGCGCGTCTGGGCATTGCAGAAAGATGCGTTTTCGAACTCTGGAGATCAGGTGGCACGACAGCAAGCCTATCTCCACCTGCGACTTCCAACCTCTTCCTTACAAAAAGGCGCGTCCAGGAGCTGGGCAGGAGAAAAACTATGCTACCCAGGCATACAGATTGGCAACAGGCGGGGAGGACAATCATGTTAGGGTGAGTGTTTGGTCGGCTGCGTCGCGTCGAGAACTAAGTGTGCATCGTTCCTGCTGCAGATATGGATGGTGCATCCCCACATAAGACCACCGACCGTTCTGGCGGAAGCGGATGCCACTTCTGCGAATAATTCACCCAGACCACCACGAGTGGAGTATCTAGCAACGCTCAGTCGGCATTCAGCAGCTGTTAACGTCGTGCGATTCTCTCCGAACGGTAAGTTCGCCTGCTTTGGAGCTCGTTGCAGAACTCAAAATCTCGCGTTTCTGTGACCTTGAAGGCGAACTCATTGCGTCTGCTGGAGATGGTGGGTCAAATTCTTAAACTTTCTCGTGGTCGAGTTCTGAACTGTATCACCAGATGGTATGATAATCATCTGGGCACCGTCATCCAGTCCACAAGCGGCGACATACGGAAGCGACCTCAGTCCTGAGGATCTTCAGCACGAAAAGGAATATTGGAAACCACGAACAACCTTCCGGTGAATATCATCTAGCCTAATTAGTGTCAGTAATGAAAGACTAAAAACATTAGATGCACCACTATGCAAGTATATGATCTAGCATGGAGTCCCACAGGGGAGTATATTGTTGCTGGAAGCACAGATAACACCGCCAGGGTATTTGCGGTCGCAGACGGTAAACTTCTTCGATCTATTTTTGTCAGTAAACTCACTCGTCTCAGGAAAATGTGTTTATGAAATCGCCGAACATTTACACTACGTGCAAGGCGTGGCTTGGGACCCTCTGAACGAGTTCATAGCGACTCAGAGCAGCGACCGCTCCATGCATATCTACAATGTCTCCACTAAGGCTGGCGGCGCAGTCGAGGTGCACGCTGTGGGCAAAAACACGCGAATGCCTCACAAACACAGTCATAGCCACTCTCGAACACCCAGTGCGCATGGCACGAGCCGTCCACGAATGTTTCGCCGTGCCTCTACGGCCAGCGATATGGAATCTTCTTCAGCGTTTGGCCCGGATTTAACCGAGGATTCACAAAGCTCAGCCTCTGGGCATGGGAGGGAAGGTGCACCATTGACGCCTGCGACATCGATTGCCAGTACCCCGGCATTTATGTTCCCGCCACCACCGATTGAAGCTTCCTCTCGCCGATCGTCCTTCAGTTCCAATGCCCCTGGCTCTCCATCCACATTCACTAACAGTAGTCGATATGGGCGGTCGCCTTCGCCGATGCCTCCACTTCCGGCTATCAGAAGCTCTCCTTCGTCAGCGACGGCCGCCTTGTGGGCAAGTGTCAAGCTGTATGGAGATGAGAGTTACACCAACTTCTTTAGAAGGTTGACGTTCAGCCCAGACGGCGGTCTTCTCTTAACTCCTGCTGGCCAATTTGAGGATCCATCAGTGTTACCAGCTGCTGTTTCATCTTCAAAGTCAGGCGAAGACACAACCCCGACCCGAGGAAGGAAAGGACATCCTTCGGAATCTGCTGGCTCATCGACGAACTCAACGTCATCGGTGTATATTTACTCTCGAGCCAATTTTGCCAGACCCCCCATTGCACAGCTTCCAGGACACAAGAAAGCAAGTGTTGCTGTGAGGTTTTCGCCGATTCTTTACGATCTACGACCGGGTGTGACGCTACCTGGTAAATCGAGTACGGACGAAGCGGGTCCGAGTCAACACAAAGGCTCTGAAACCAAAAAGGAAGGTCCTGCTATAGGTGTCTTGGAAAAAGGCATCGACGGGTCCATGGATGTGGACGTGATTGGTCCTGTAAAGACTACAGATATTCATCCAATGTCAACAGCCTCTGGCCCATCGCTCATGAGCCCTCAGCGGACGCCAGCTCATCCTCACATAGCAACGCCAAGCCCACGTCCTGCTATTACGACCTCGAACATCGTAGCGTCCTCGCCTGCACTCTCGCCTATGGATCTTCGGCCACCAACTCCTGCTGCGTCGAAGCCTGCCAGCCCCGTGGTTTTCCACTTGCACCATCCCTCGCAATCGTTTTCTTCCTCTTCCCAAAGTCAACTACCGGCTCATAGTAGCACTGGCGGAGGAACACTGGCACACACCGGATCTGTGTTTGCATTACCATATCGAATGCTCTTTGCAGTCGTGACGATGGACACAGTCGCCATATATGACACTCAGCAGGCTACTCCGCTTTGTTTGCTCACGAAACTTCATTACGACGAGTTCACCGATATGAGTTGGTGAGTCTATTTCTAATTGCTCAGGTATCTGATCCGTGCTAATTCTATCTGTCTTGAGGTCGCCTGATGGTCAATGCCTGATCCTTTCTTCGCGAGACGGATACTGTACCATCGTGGTATTTGACGACATTTTACCGGCTTATCACACGCAGCAGCACACGCTCCAGCTACAGTCCATTGCCCATCATCACTCCGTGCCCATATCTTATCCGTCCAACCATACCTCATCCTCTTCCACCCAAATCACACCGGCTGCGACCCCCTCTTCTGCAAGTGTCAATCTGCCTTTTGTGGTCAACACCCAAACAATAACCACACCTCAACCACCCAATTCAAAGAAGAGGAGCGAGCCCCCTTTAACACCGGCTGCCAGTGTCGATGGCTCGGAGGCTTACTTCCCTTCTTTGCAAGCTGTTGAGCCGGGAGCTCGCCACAACGAAGCTGGATTTGGGTCTTCTTCATCGGGCGTGGCTTCAAATGTTCCCGAGGCTGAGAAAATCCAAGAACCCCCGAAGAAGAAGAGGAGGGTCGCCCTCACCCGTGTCGGCGACCTGGAGTCATGACGTGGTTCAGTCCAGAATAAAAACTCTTCTCTGGACACTTCCCTTTCTCCCAACATGTCGTTCGTCCCTTTGCATATGTATTTTACCTCCCTCTTGGTTTATTTATACGCCATGCCCTACCCTCTTCTTTCCCTTCACTATGATTACTTTGAGACCTTGTCACATTTTGTTTCATCCAGCCCGACATATCTATACTCAGTATGAGTTTGAATATCTTGCCTCCGTCTCCATTAAAGTACCAACCAGAACACCTCACATTACTCTATCGTCGTATTAATTCCGAACAGTGTACTATATTCAGTAACATATACCACCTTGTCAATGTAATCTCAGTCGCTTTCCAACTGTGGAGATTCAGCGATGCCTAAAGTCGCTTGTCAGGTCTCGTACAGACATAATATACACTCATTACTGACTTCAGGGAACCAGATCTGCTGTATTACATACTATACATAGCAAGTACCCTCGATCAGACTAGACATCTTATGCCAATGCACTAGCACGAAGCGTGCTCGTCGAGCCCCACAAACTTTCGCCGTAATCCTGCAGAGACCCATTGTCATCTGCAGACCCACTGGCGTTTTTGTTTCCCAAAACCACGTTGAGGTCCTTCGTGTCCTTCTGCAGGATTTTCGTCAGATGTTGCAGCCCAGCCTGCTGCTCGGACAAAATCTGCGCGATCTGTGACAGGCCATCCTCATCCACGACAGCCCACTCTCCCGCACCACCAGCTGCGCCAGACCGTTCCGCACTCGCGCTGACAGCGCCAATCAACGCCCACAGCTCGTTCAGCCGGCTCTTGACTCTGCTCCTCCGCATCTCCTCCTCCAGCTCTTCCAATTTGCCCCTCAGGGCCTCTTCCTCCGGTGTCAGCGCACTCGAGCGTACAGTGGGGATGAGGAGGTGAAGGTGCTGGATGAGCCGCATGAGCCGCTGGGTCAGCTGCGTTTGCTGCGACGCTGCGCGGAGGAGGCGGGAGGAGTTGGAAACGGAGTGCTGTGTGCGCAGGGCGCTCAGGCGGGATTTGAGGTCGTTGAGCTTTTGGAGGTGTGAGGCGGCTTGGGCGGTTTGGGCGTCGACGCGGGCGCGGAGGTCGTCGAAGCCGATGGCGACGACGGGCACTAAACTAGAATCGGGGTTAGGTTGGTTAAGATGAAGGTTATAGCTGGAAGAACTTACCATGATGAGTCAGGGTTTTCCCTCACCGCTTTCTCCCATAGTATTTCGTTGGTGGCATTTGGAGGGCGACCGTAAAGGTTTACTTGTTTTGGATCAACGAGGTTGTAAAAATAATACTAGAGCAATGAGAGAAAGAGAATTAGTTTCTACGTGGTGCTCAATAATAGTACAAGTACCTGGAACCGGCAGTCTCTTGAGGCAGAATTCCACGCATTGTAGACACCCTCAATCTCCTGGGTGAGTTTCACGAATTGCGCCTGGGCATCAGCAGGCTGTTGTTGATTTCCAGCCGTCGACCGTGATGTCAATAAATTGTTTGTGGGAGCCAAACCCGACGATCCGAAGCCGGTATTTTGCTGAGGAGCACCCAAAGCGCTGGTTCCCAATGTGCTTTTGTTTCCGCCGAATAGGGGGTTATTTCCAGTAGACCCGAAGAGTGAAGATTGCTGTTGCTGCTGTTGAGGCTGTTGTTGTTGTTGTTGTTGAGGCTGTCCGAATAATGAACCACCAAACAACGGGTTTTGATTCGTGGTCGGCGCAGTGCTTGTCCCAGCCGTTGAGCCAAAAAGTCCTCCACCATTCGCAGGTTTGGCGCCTCCAAAGAGATTCGAACCACCTGCTTGGGTGTTTCCGAACAGTCCTGTACCCGTAGTTGTACCCGTCGTATTTGTGGGCTGCTGAGCGTTAGTATTCGCTCCAAAAAGCCCCCCACCGGTGTTGATGGTACTGCTGCCAAAAAGCCCTCCGCCTGTCCCAGTTGCACCTGTGTTTGTTGTATTTGTCGAGTTTCCGGCACCACCAAAGAGCGGGTTGTTCAATCCAGCTTGAGATTGTTGTGCGGCGTTTGCAAACAGGCCCCCTCCTCCAGAGGTGGTTGCATTGTTAGTGGTGTTCCCAAAAAGCGACGTTCCGGTAGTACCAGGAGCCTGGTTATTGGTCGCAGGATTGCCGAACAGAGATGTACCAGCCGCTGGTTGAGTTTGGTTCCCGAATAAACCCCCTCCAGTCTGTGCTGGTTGATTTGTTCCTCCAAGGTTACCAAATATTCCACCTGCAGATGGTGCTGGGGTGTTCTGATTCGTGTTGGTTGACCCAAACAATCCCCCGCCTGCATTGGTATTCGTGTTCGTGTTTGTGTTTCCGAAAAGCGCTGGTTGGGTGGGCTGAGCTTGTAAGGGGTTGGGGTTCGTAGTCGTATTCGTGTTCGTCGAACCAAATAATGAGGTCCCTGCTGCTGGTTGATTCGTGTTCCCGAAAGTGTTCGATGGGTTGGTGGCATTGTTGCTCCCAAGATTTCCGAAAATCGACATTGTGGTGGTCACTTTCTCTCCAGCCTATTAGATCTATTGTTTATCCAATCAGCTGAAGCTGTTTTCCAAACGAAATCAGCACCTGTAGTTTGAGAGTAAGAATGGTAAAGCTCACCAAGACCAAACGAAATGCCTTGCCTGGAAGACCTCCGCGTGATAGTACAGATTGTACTCTGAACCAAATTCGCGTTCATGCGCGCTTCCGGTTGTTTTGCTACGTCGTGTGAACCAATCAACGAAAAGGTCGTGGCCGCCGCCGCCGCACCCCTATCTCTTTCCACCACCACCCACGTCTAGACGCGTTTACCAAGATGATTCTGCCATATTTACCTCACACACTTCCTCAAGAGCTGTTAGACTTGTTTATCGATGAACTTGGAAGCCAAGCCAGCAATGGCTCGATTGGAAAGCTTGCATTATGCTCGTGTCTCATGGTTTCCAGGTCATTTTGTCACCGCGTTCGCCACCATCTCTTTTCCTCGATTATTGTAACCCACAATAAGAACGGAGGAGTGACAAGTCGGACCCAAACTCTACTGGAAATCTTACATTCAGAACTTCCTATCGGCGGCGTCGCCCCCTACATCGTAAAAGTCACATTTTCCATTGGCAAGCACCATTTTATTAATTCTGTCCTTCTTCTGAAGTTGACTGCTGAAATTTCCTAGTTGGAGACCCAGATCGCATTCTTGGCGACAGAGAAAGCAGCTTGATTTCCTTTCTCAGTGCTATGCATGGCCATGAATACGGAATAAACG
Organism: Galerina marginata; assembly: GCA_023014335.1. Lineage (NCBI taxonomy): Eukaryota > Fungi > Basidiomycota > Agaricomycetes > Agaricales > Galerinaceae > Galerina > Galerina marginata. The sequence continues at coordinate 1,465,820 of JAECYW010000009.1, read as the reverse complement.
ACCTCTCTCTCGTGGTCTTTTCGGGACTAGGTGGTCTAGATTGGAACGAGATGAATGTTGATCTGCAACACTGCTTGCAAAACGCTTTCCAGTCGCCCCATCTGCAAGCACTCGCTTTGCTTGATGTTTATTCAGTGCCACCGATGGTTTTGTTGAGCACACATCTGAAGAATTTACGGATTAAGATCGCTGGGCATCGGAGGACCCCCAAATTTGCAGACGCGCAGACTCCGACCATATCAAAACTTTTTAATCCTCGGCTCGAAACTTTCAAGACCGATCACTCTTATCCTGTGGAATTTTTCGGACATGATTACATATCGACATCCTCGCCCTTTATAAACCTACTGAGTCTTGAATCTTCTCCCACGAATGCACAAGATCTCAAAGATTGCTTCAAAATTCTTGACATAGCTGCACAAACCATCCAGAAAGTGCAATTTGCCTTCTTCAGTGAGTAATCAAGCTCGATTTCACTTAATAGGCAGTGACTGACGCTGGTACCAGGCGGAGTTCCGAAGCCTTCTAGACCGTTAGACCTTGCGCGTTTGCACAGTTTGCGAAATTTAGAATTCAAGATGCGGCCCTTGCATTTAGGAACCCTCGTCTTCGGCGCCGGCCTTGACGCAGGCTTTGAGCAACTTTACAATCTCCTCGATAGCCCTTCGCCGAGTTGTGACCTTCGGTTCATTTCTTTTTCCATAACCGCATCAGAAGGTTACCCGCGAGATGAACTGTTTCTGGTGGCGGAAGATTCCAAATGGCTGGCGCTGGACACCCTTCTAAGCGGTCCAAAATTTTCGTCGGTCCAGACGGTCTCGGTTTCCCTGTCCCTCACATTCAGGTCAGGTGCCTCCGATAAACTAGCCCTCATCACCAAAATGCGCGATTTTCTCAAAAAGGCGTTCCCGACGGTTCTGACTTCGAAATCCCTCAAGATTGAAGCCAATATTGTTAGATGAAGCCATCTGTACGTGTAACGAAAACTAAACCATATTCCATCAACTCATTATGACCGCGTTCAGCATATATTACAGAGAAACCTCACTACCCAATGGCCCAGACACAGATAGCAGGAGAAGAGGTTCAAGTTCAGCAACCATACGGCTGACTCCGGTGGATGACGTAGGACCTCTATTCTTGCCTTCTCGTCATACGATCCGCCGCCGGAAGGGAGCATCAGATCGCGCATGCCGTCAACCAGCGTCAACCCCAATGATCCATTCAGATGTTGTCATCCCACGGAGTGACCTGGGGTGACGCTGACACTGCAATCGACTACTCCGGAAGCAGTAATCTCGCCTAATTCCTGTGCAATGAGCTTTTATCATCCCCACCACCATCACTGCCTATCGCAAGAAGTACGAGTACGTAGCCTTTACATCTACTGAGTATCAGTCCTTCTGAATTCTCGATGCTGGCCAACTTCAATTCCTGGATCCAAAGGGCACAGAGTCTGACGTCATAGCCCCACCTGCGATCGCACCATGCCCACGTTCCCATTAATCGTTGCACAATACGAGTTACAAGGACACAAGTACCGTCAGGAGCACTGGTTACTGGCCGCCTTGGAAAAAAAGCAGACAGGCCACATATTTCAGCTGATCGGGAATACCGACACCTTTGCCTATGAGGCCAGTACCGACACCGACTTCCCCACGTCGCAGACCTTGTGCGGTGGATGTCTAGTGGGGAGTGTCGATTCGGAACAACTTGCATGGGTCAAGTCCAAGCTTGAAGAGGTCCCAGTTAGACGCAACAGCCCTGGAGAGTTCGATTGCCAGAACTGGGTTATGCAAGCCCTCCGATTGCTCAAGTACACACCACATCCGGGAGTGGAGATTACGGAAGTGAGCGAAAATGCTATAAGGGAGGAGCTCAAGAAGGAGAAGGAAAAATGGGAGACAGGAGAAGAGACGCTTGAGGATAGAATTTTGAACGATTATCGTTAAGTCGGCGGCAGGATAATCAAAATCAACTGAATGGGTGTTGAAAGAGAGATGGAGTTGTTCACCATGGGAGTAAGATTTAAGACTAGCTGAACCATTTACCCACGAGCAAAAATCTAGACCCCACTATTTGTAAAGATCGTCGTCTTTCTTTCAAGGAAAGAGGCTTTCAAGAGGAAATTTCGCCAGAGGCTTGTTCGGCCGACTCCCGTATTTTCCATTTCCGACGGGCGTTGATCCGGATTCCGTACAACTCCTGGATTTTCCGTCTGTGAAAGGTTGCTCCTCCCAGTTCTCCAGCTGCAAGACTTCTACAATTCTTTCATCACCCGATTTCCTTCAAACGGTGGCTTCAAAACGGTGTTACTTTGTGCTCCAGAGGGCAACACCAGTGTACAATGGCTCTGGGGTGTTTCGCACTCATTTGTTCGTTCGATCTAAGATTATTTATTTGTGGTCCTGAGGCAAATGATTTTGGTCCTGGCTTCTGTTTGGGCAATTTGGGTAGAGTGACAAATATTGGGTTTCCAGACGCTGTGATAGACACCAGATGTATGCCAGTGAATATGCCACTAGTACTCTTAGCAAAACCTCGCTTCTGTCGGGCATCCAGACTCCCCTTTTTATGAAACGTCTTGTGAGTTGACGCCTCTGTGTATATATGCCTTTCCGCTGAACCATTAACGAATATGAATAGCTCTGTCGACGAGGAAGCGAAAAGTTCTTCTTACTCTCACATAATTTGGCCGCCAATAAGGCGATTCTTTCGAAGTCTCCGAGGAAAAAGACGGAACAAAACATCGAGTGTCCCTCATCCGTATCATTCATGATATACTTTGCCTCCAATTCTTTCGCGGTCCGCGCTAACGCCGCTTCTGAGGCTTCAAAAAACTGTAATGTCTTCACACGAAACGTTCATTCAGAAATTTACGAATAACCGTTCTTGCTCTGTCGGTTTCTAAACCCGCCGCTCTTGGAACATAGGAGCTCCTTTCTGGATAAATCTTTTTACCCGAGGGAGGTAGAACACCAAACCTATGGATTCTCGCACATTTCAGGGACATTTGAAGCATCGAGGTGGTATTCGACGCTCGACCTTGGTACTGGTTTTGTCTTTGTACGATCGAAGTGACGGTTGCGTGTTCCTGCCCTCTTCCGACGGCTGGACCCTCTGAATTCTGCCGCGGTTTTTCGTTTCTACCAAAATTATATAAATACATTGGAGCGAGGACGACCACCGCAGGCTTCATCCCTCTTTACTGAACTATGATATACTCTAGGACGCTGAAGACGCTCTGTGGGTTACTCGCCCTCGCAAGTTCTGCACTTGCGATAGCCAACCCTATTTACATTATCACAAACGCCGAGCAACCCTCTTTGTCTCGCCCTGGACTTACACCGGTTGGACTGAAGCGGGCGACTGAATGTCTCCCAGCAGTGCGTACTAGATTACCATCTTTTCTCTCTTACTCACGTAGGCCACGCTTGCAGTTGTTTTCGACATTGAACATTGGCAAAATCATCATGTGTCCTCAGAACGATGACAGCGAAGTGTGTTTCGAGACCCTTGCAACAACCCAGCCGGTGGCGACCTCCCTCGGACTTCCTATCGACACAAGCTGGTATGTTGGAGTTTGAAGGCGTCAAGTCCCAACCAATTGATTTTCGTTCTAGTGGTGCTGATGAGAACACCGACGATAACTGCGTCACCAAATTGCTCACCAAGTTTGCAAAGAATAGCACGCAATCGGTTCTCATCGTCTGGGTAAACAGCCTTGCTAAAGTGAAATTTAGGACAGTGCTGATAACTTATTTTTATCCCATAGGACATTCAAGAACTCGGTGCTCTTCTTGGAGAAGACCTCGACCTCGATACGGACGACGCTGACGCCGACGATGGCATTCAGTAAGCCTATTTTACCTGCTTTCCTACTAAAATTCTATCAACTCCTTCAACAAGCTCTGACCTCATCACTCTTGTTGTGAAAAACAAAATAAAGAGTATTGTTTCTCAAAACTGCACCGACATCGACGGTGTCGCTCCTGGTACGAGCGTAGCGAGGAGGTCAGTCAAGTCAAGAGGAGCGCCAAAGAAAAAGAGAGCGGCCTTCAAGAGTATTGAAGAGGCGTGAATGTCTGTCTATCCCAGTACTTACAACAGTATGACCAACATCATCTTTACATTGTTATGCCCACATCATCGCACAATTTTTAATTGAGTAGTCAGAAAGGTTGTAAGACTTTTATTAGCTGGCGATGCATATATACCCGATTTCCAAGTCAATGTCAATGCTTAAATCAAGATGCCATGGAGAACAATTTAGAAAAGAATTAATACTCCCTTCCTTAAGTTACCCCTTCGTTTTTCTTGTTTTTGTTTTCCCAATTGGTGCAACCGCAGGTTCGAAGGGTAAGGAGCTGAATAAAACCCACTGGTTCGGAATCCATAAAACGCAAGTGCCAGTCCGGTAATACATTCCTTAAACTTGCGACAACTCTTCCTCGCGCAATCCAAAAGTTCTGGGTGGCGGGTTTCGAGCAAGTAAGGATCAATGCCGGCACATACAATGATTGCAGGCTTAAATCCAGGGAGGACTTCATAATGGAAGATTTGTCAGTAGAAGCATCTGGGACTCTAAAAAGCATCATATTGGTCGTATATAAAATGGAGTAGCGTAAACCACATCAAACCAAAAGCCAGACGACGACCTGACCTGGCCACTCTGCCAACAGCGAGCACCGCCAACCACACACAGTCATTATCCTGTCTTGTTCTTGCTTCTCTTCCCAACTTGGGCCTGGAAACCACTCTTGATCGCGTTGACGGACCGCCTACTGCCACAGGACTCGCAGGCCATGAAGAAGATTCGGTTCTCTTTTGTGAGGAGCGTGTCGGGTGATTTGCATGTTTTGCAGGTGACGTATTCGACTGACGAGAGGCGGTCAGCACCGTCTTAGGTGAAGTAAGAAAAGATATATTTACCCATGTAACGACGAAGGACGTTTTCGATCTGTTTTTGCTGGAAACGACCTTTGATGACGAGTCGTCCAGCACCATCGACACTTCCTGTCGTACCCATTTCGGCGAACAAGTATTGAATGACATGCTCAGGCTACAGAAATAGAAAGAAATCGACAAGACATGAGAAAAAAATCCATGAGGGAAAATGACGTTGGTACTTACTTGACGATGCATCTTTTTGCAGATATCGGTGACATTGGCGAAGATGGATTTCTTGTTTCCTTCTCGGAAAAGTTGAGGAGGTGCGATCGTGTATCGTTTCTTGGAGGCGCTGGAGAGGAGAGATGGGTTTGCGGCATGCAACGAGGCGTAAAACCGTGTCAAGAGCTAAGGGAATAAACATATTTAATTTATTATAAAGGATCAATGGAACTGAAACTTACCTCTTGGTACGTGTAATCACGATCGCTCTTCAGCCATGCCTCGTTTCCAGCATCAAGTCCTACAGGTGCATCTCCTGGATTTGCAAACGGATCTTCTCCCAGCTCCTCTTCATCGAGGTTGTCCAGATGCGAGCCGTCTGGCTCTGGGCCGTCGTCGTCGTCGTCTTCTCCGCCTTCTGTCTTCGTTGTTTTAGCTTTTGAATCGTTGATCTCCTTCTCGAAAGCGTCGAGGTCAAAGTTTGCCTTTTTCTTGCTCGACTTCTTCTTCTTCTTCATGTCAGAGAAATCAAGGTCATCGGCGGTGATTGTGGCAGCTTCGGTAGGGGCAGCGTCGCCGTTAGTTGCAGCCGTTGTGATAGGTGTTGATGTGCCAGAGTCGTCACCCTATACAGTTGAGTAGCCATGAATTAACATTCTGGTCGACGAATGTCATGGCAGGCCAAACGCACGAAATCCATTGGAATCTCCTTCTTCTTTTTCTTCTTCTTCATATCGCCAAACATCGCTTTGTAATCCTCCTCCTCTTTCTCCTTCTTCTCCGCCTTGGTCTCTGCCGCACCCGCCTTCGCCATCATAAGTTCATGAGCGGTCGTCGGTCCTAGATCCACTGCTTCTCCATTGATTGTCGTGCTGTCAATGGTTTCTGGTGCTGGTTTTGTGGGATCTGCCTCAGCGCCGAGCGGGTCCTCGATGAAAACGACGTTCTTTTTCTTTCTCTTCTTGAGCGAAGGGTCGAATAGTGGTTCCGCTGAAGCCATTTTGTTGAAAAGTGCAGTGATTGTCTGAATCTGACTCGAGATCATTAGCACGTTTATCAAACTCCGCGATCGTGGGAATAAACAACCGCAAAGCCGAGAGTCCCCGACACACTGCCAACGCTGCAAACCGCGAAAACTCTCAAAATCTCCCTCCACGATGCTTGCTCGTCGTTCTGTTGCCCGCGCCGTTGCTCAGCCAGCGGCATTTGGCGCTGCGCCGACCAATGCTAGGAATATGGCCACCCTGCGCGAGATTGAGCTGCGCCTCAAGTCGGTCAGGAACATCGAGAAAATCACCAAGGTCTGGCGCGACTTTTTGCGAGAGCGGGAACCTTTGACTGACTTTAAGACTCTGTAGTCGATGAAAATGATTGCGTCCACCAAGCTTGCAAAGGCCCAGAGGGCCATGGAGGCTGGCAAGCAATACGGCATCGCGAACAAGGGTTTGTATATTTATTTCTCATCGCGGAACCAACTTTCACGTCGTATTTAGAGGTCTTCCAGCACGTTCCTTCAGACAAACCTACACCCAACAAACTCTTTGTCGTCATCTCCTCCGATAAAGGTCTCTGCGGTGGTATCCACTCGTCCGTCTCCAAGGCCACTCGCAGGGCCATTGCCAACGCCGTTGACTCTCCCCTCGCCGATGCCTCAGCCAATGATTCCAACGTTGACAAGTCCTCTCCTGTCATGGTCATCGGCGACAAGTCGAAGGCCCAACTTCAACGTGCTCTCGGCTCCAACCTCCGACTCACATTCAACCAGATTGGACGTGACATTCCAACCTTTGCCGATGCGGCCAGCGTAGCAGACCTTATCATTCAAAGCGGTATCAAGTACGACTCTGTTGTTCTCATCTACAACAAGTTCGTGTCAGCTATCTCGTACGAAGCTGCTGCGTTGCAAGTGAAGGGCGAAGAGGCCCTAAAAGAGAGCAGTGCGTAAAATAAAACATTCGAACTAGGAAAAATGCTGATATTTGTTATGTTTAATTTTTAAGATGCCTTCAGTGTCTACGAGAACGAGGACGACGCTACCAAAGACCTTGCTGAATTCTCTCTCGCCAACGCCATCTACGCTGCTCTTGTTGAGGGGCATGCTTGCGAAATGAGCTCTCGGTACGAAAATTTCCTGTACCAACAGACCATATCCTTACCCCCCTACCTCTTCCAGTCGCAACGCCATGGACAACGCGTCCAAGAACGCCGGAGATATGATTGGTACTCTCCAAATGCAATACAATCGTGGTCGCCAAGCAGCTATCACCAACGAACTGGTGGATATCATCACAGGTGCGTATTCAACCATTTTATTTTGGATTCAACATTCTGATACGAATTTCCTCAGGTGCCAGTGCTCTGTAAGCGTATACGATCCAAAGTACCTCATAGATATCGCATCCTTGCTTGTGCCTTGCAGTCATTCAATCATCCAATATATTGCATGGGAAAATGATATTCTCTTGGGAGTTTACTGTATGAGGCTCTTTTTTTTACAACGTAGGAACCTCAAGAGCTCGGCAATACTATCACTTATAGTAGAATTGGTCGTGACTTGTCAACATTTCAACTTCAAGGCAACGGCTATGCTGCATCCAATCGACATACCTTGGTCTTCATTCGTCAGGTAGCACCCCGGGCAAACTCGCGATCGATTATGGATCGTGAAGCAATACCCCTTGCCTGTCGAAACTCAGCACCGACGCTAATACTCGGCTGTACTCCTTATCTTCTCGGTCCTACTTATACGCCAACGGTGACTACTGCTTAACAAAACGACTTTACTATTTGCGGATTCTCACTCTGCTCTATGCTTGCAAACAAATGCCTGCATCACCTTGGAAAGGTAAATTCCATCCCTCATCGGGGGATCCAATCTGGACATGCATATCCGCAGGCCATCGAGCTTGGAATTTTATGGGTCCCACCTTCATTAGTGAGGACCTTGAGATGACTCGTCATTTTGAAGGCGTGTACAATGAGCTCAGTGGATGACAAACTCCTCGAACTCATTACCAGGATCAACAAAACGCGAAGGGCAACCGGGAGAGCCCGCGGTTCTGTTTGAGGCGTCGCGCTCGCACATGGGTCATAAAGTTGAAAGCAATGAACTTGTCTCTCGACTAGAGCCTAAATTCTTCGACAAACAGTAAGTAGACCTGGTTGTATTGGTCTGTTTCAAGACTAACGCACGGCAGGTATACACTCGGTTCCGATTGGGTGTGATCCTGATTGGCAAGTCCATGAACTTGTCCACGTTCCACCAGCATGCCCCTACCCACACTGCCACTTGAACTAGTCCAAGTCATTCTCGATAACATACATGACGAAAAAGATCTTTGTGCAGTCTCTCTCACCTGCCATGGCCTGTATGCACTCGCCACTCCACTGCTCTATTCCAACGTCACCATTTCTAAGTGGGACAACGCTGACAGCCAATTCTTCCGTTTTGCTGAAACCATGTTGAACAAACCCCATCTTGCAAGCTTTGTGAGGTCCTTTTCCGGTCCACTCAAGCCACCGTCATCCTTATCTGACGCATTCGAGCCGCTCCAAGGATGGCTCCAACACATCGTTAACCTCAAAACATTGAGAACTACCCTTCCACCTACTTTTGATCAATATCTCTCTCCCGACTGTCCTTTTCTCCTCGAATCTCTGCACATAGGTCGCTATAGCGGCACAGAAGTTGTAGAAAATTTTCTTATAAGACAATCAGACCTATTTTCTCTCAGCATCGGCCGCTTTCGCCCTGTTGGGTCGCGGCCCCTATCCCCGCTCGCTTGTCCAAATCTGAAGGTGCTCAGCGGGAACATATACGCCGCTAAAACCTTCCTTCCAGGTCGCCGGGTGGTGCGTTTCGTGTGGAATTATCAGTTCGGAGAGTCGGTCAGCGTCCCTCCAACACTGCTCAGCGACATTTCAGAGGAATTGAACAACCTCCGTTCCCTATCTTACAAGATAGCAGACCCCGCGTATCCTACACACTCCATGTTCAAAGGCGCACTCAACCCACCTAGCGCCTTCCTACGCTCTCTCCGGTTCTTAGAAGTGCAATTCATGCTACCCGAGGTTCGCATCAGCGATTTTCCTACTCGTACCCGTTAAGCTCTTAGCTCTTTTTTCCACAGGACTGGATTTTCGTACCCACTCTACCCAACCTTTGTGCTCTCTTAGTTTTAGTGACACATTTCAAGGACGTGAGCGCTATTAACCAGGCAGACCGCATCACCGAGCTCTTCTCGAATTGCCTAACTCTTCGACATGTCGACGTCACTGGATATATGTATCCCAGGCCTGACACTTGCTTTCGGTGGCTGCGCGGAAAGGATGAACCCATTCTCATTCCATTGGCTGTCGCAGAAATGGGGCGAATGGAATTTCTAGACGATAACTAGGGACCAGTGCCAGTGTTTTTCCGTTTTAAACCCACTTTAACTTGTATACTCCTCGCTTTCTTTCTACCTCAAAATCTCTTCAATGTTCATTATTTTCTTTTCGCTTGGGATTGGATAACATACCAAAAACTTCTCATCAGCACGTTTGATCCCCTTTCTTCTGGATTTCACAGGGCATCCTGTCAAGGCCCACATGTTCTACATTCTACTTCATGAAATCTCAGCCGAGCTGAACGACCTCTATTCTGCCTCATAAAATACCTGACAGCAGGTAACTCTTCCCTTCCGTATCCGTGGGCCTACTTAATCGATCCAGAACCTACTTATGCTCCCAAGGTCCTTTGTAAATCAAACAAAGGCTGCCCTAGGATCTCTGGATCTGTTCCTTTTTATACCTTCACCGAGTCGTATTAAAATCGCTCAGCTCCGTGTTTTATTTTTCTGACTCCTGATATTTTCCGCGGTTAGTGTTGGCCTTATAGGCCCACCAGCCCGTATCGTCCAATTCTTTTCTAAATGCAGACCTCGACGAGTCCAGTGCCAGTGGGTAGTCACCGGTGGGGAAAATCCCATAGTATGACCTCATATGCTAAATCTGAGCACCATTCTGCCACCTGATCGACGTGATGAACCTTGGATGAACCCATTCCTGAATGTCCCTTTCTCACCTCATATAAGTTCCCACTTTAGCATCAACGTCGTCGAACCGTTCCTTAAGAGCCAGCCAAACCTCTTTTCTCTCTGTATTTCCCACTTTCGTCCTGTCGACTTGCTGACTGCGTCCCCGCACGCTTGCCCCAACATTACGGTGCTCAAGAAACATATACGTCGCTATGGGCTTCTTCCGTAGTCGCCAGGTGGTGCGATTCGAGTGGGAGTATAGAGGGCCGATCATCATGCCCCCGCCGCTCGTCCGTATATGGTAATTGTGGGTCCCACGGCCTTCATGCATAAGCCGATCAAATTTGTCCAACAGTTGATTCTTCCTGCACTGATGAACAGCCCGGCGCTTGAACTTGAACCGGTAGGCGCCACTGAAGTCGTCCATTCAGAACCCAGCGCCTCTGACCATATTAATCGCGTTGCCCTTTTCTCCCTTGCCGCCCAACATCTATCGGTAACATGGACGAAACGCACTGCTGAATTTGCATGCTACCTGTTCCTCATCGACCTGTTCCCCACCACTCTCCTTCCATCAGCTCTTTACGGTTTCTTTACTACGCTTGCAGGAGTTATATTTGGTGGTAACGCCGGATCATTTGTAGATCATCCCTCTCGACTTAAAGCCATCCGTATCAACATTCTCTTATCCAAACTTGCCGTGACCAGCCTGTACACCTTCCTCCTCATTCTCCTTACCAAGTACTCCACGGAAGCGAAATTGGCAGGTCAAACATTGGCGCATGCTCGGCACCCCACCGTATGGGTCTTGTTCACAGCAATTGTGCTCGTTAGCTGCGTCATGAAGTTGTCTGATATTGCAATGTCAGTCGCTATCGAACGCGATTGGGTTACGACGATTTCCGAGGGCTCTGATGCGCGCCTGACACGTCTCAATTTATGGATGAGAAGGATCGATCTTGGCTGCAAGCTTGTATCGCCCTTATTTGCTGGCCTGTTGACGAGCACAGTTGGGAATGTACCCGCCCTCATCGTCATCGGTTGCATTGCGCTCGGGGGGTTGGGATTTGAGCTCCTGTGGATCAATACAGTCTGGAAACGCTTTCCCATCCTCGCCACCAGCCGCAAGCGTACACAGCCTCAAGAGCGAGTTGTTCCTTCGTCATCAAAAATTTCCCGTCACCTCCTGCCTCTCAAGAATTGGGCCACAATATCATACCAAGATTGGAATATGTTTATCCACAGCCCTGTCTTCTCCAGTTCACTCGCAATCTCCTTGCTATACTTCACAACCCTCAACTTTGATGGCAGTATGATATCGTGGCTTAAAACAAACACTTACTCCGATGCCCTCATCTCCGGTATGAGAGCTGTCGCAGTGTGCACCGGTCTGGCTGGTACCGCGGTCATGCCGGTGTTGGAGAAGAGAATTGGTTTAGCACGAGCTGCAAGTTGGAGTATTTGGTGAGTAAAAGTTTTACTGGCTCATTATGTTTCAATTAATCCACTGACCTAACCAACAGGTCCGAAGTTTTCTGCCTCACTCCTGTCCTCGTCTCGTTCTTCGTCCCTTTTTCAAAGCAGCAAGGCGTTAAAGCACCACACTGGAACCAAGTGCTTCTCTTTGGCGGCATGGCTATATCCCGCATGGGCCTGTGGTCTTTCGACCTGTGCCAACTCAAGCTGCTCCAGAAAACACTGGCAGACCACCCGAGAAGAAATACACTGAATGGATTACAGTACTCGCTGCAGAACGTGTTGGATTTGTTGAAGTACGTCATGGTTATCGTCCTGTCGTAAGTTTTCTCTGGTCTTGTGTTTTCTGTCAGTTTCTTACATATTAAACCAAGCCGACCGAGCGAGTTCAAATACACCGCGGCGCTAAGCTTCGGGGCTGTCGTGGCAGGCGCTTGCTTGTACCTAATTTACCTTCGCAGAGAACGAGGGCATGTTATACACACCGAGTGGTTCATAGGAATGAAGGACAAGTTTTCTTGAAAGCGTTATTCAGGTCGTGTACGAGAGATTGGACTAAGGTTCGTCGATCGTCTTACTTTCAACACGTGGGACATGTCCAGCGTCTAGAAATTTGACAAGCATGAAAATTCGTTCCTTCTTTCACACCCGCAATGGATTTGCCATCGATCATCATTCATGACATTTGAAGGCAAACGCATGGCCGGGCAATTCAATAGGCTGGGAAAGCCCCGACGATAAGGACACTGCTAGGACCTCATGCCAGCAACGTGTTGGAGTCAGACTGGTGATTTTGCCTGCGATGAAAAACTGGCGTCCCAATGGCCAGCCCACCCAAAATTAGCGCCCTAATCGATCTTCAATCGATCACAGTGCGTTGCGTTGTTCTCGAGTGGCTTTGGTCCTCTTTGGCGTGAACCAACTCGAACACCTCATCCTTTGACCTGGTCAAAACTACACTTCTACCACACCTCTGTTCTGCCAGCTTCGCCATGCCTGTCGGAGAGTTGTTAAAGGGCCTCTTCCAAAGAGGACACCTCAAACTCACGAATACAAAACGGCCGTACTATTTGCGGAGCCTCAGTCTAGTTTATGCCTGCCGACAAATGCCTGAACCACCTTCTGGAAATATGAGACAGCTTAAGGCCTTGGAAAAGTAAGAGCCTAAGCCTATGTTTCTCATCAGTAAATCGAAATTGGACATACTTTCAGGCTTTTCAAAACCATTGAGAAAGCTTTGCAGTTCGGGACTTCCCATTTCAGTGAAGACATCGAGGCTACTCGCCGTTTTGAAAAAGCTCATGCAGAGCTCTCGGCGTACCTCGCTGAGTATGAAGTGTATTTCATGTAAGTGCACAGCTGGTTCAATACATTGCCAACATTTGACCTAACCTTCTGACTTCCAAGAGAAGACAGGAACCATGCTACAAAAGGATACACAGTGGGGCCAGGTGACGGAGAAAACGCTGCGAAACTAGACCGCAATGCGGAAGCCCAATTAAACAAGTTGACAACTGCACTCGAGAAAAAGGTTCGTTTTGTACCCTTCTTATTTCCCCTCACTAATGGCAGTGCAGATGCAGGAGCTCAAAAATATAAGAACCATCGTAGTACCTATGCAAATATGGCACGATATCCCTATCAGCGTAAATACCGCTAGCGAACTTCAATTTAATTCTCATCTCCTCGATCTTAGTACGTCGACGCCTCTCTCCTGCTTCAACATCGTATTAATGCAACCCAGTTAAAATAGAAGAGACTGCTAGCTTAAATATTCTTCTACACCGGCTACTAGAGTATGCTGCTCTACATGACAAGAGAGGACATTCACCACTCCCCATCATGATCCACTTAATACAGTTCCCGCAGTTCTATCCAGTTTTTCCGTCCGAGATCAAGTCATTTAAGGCTACCGGTGGGGGCACGAAGAAAATCAGTCCTCTTGAACCATGGGCAAAGGTCAAAGTCGTTCAAAAACATGGGGTTTTGCATCTTATTATGGAACAAGGAACGTCAGACCGATTCGTTCAACTTCGGGATGGTTCTCATGTTCTACTTGGCGACGAACACAAGAATGCGTGGCCACTGCAGGATTCGAATGACACGGTTGTGGTACGAAATAGGAGTGAGTTGCACTCTCCAAGTCCCGAATTGTCTGACCCCACTAACAACTCCTCTACAGCACCATCATTTTCGTTATCCATATGGCAGCCGCCGATGAGCGACTCCTCATCAAATATATCCGGGTCGACTTTATCACAGGCGAGTTGGTGTTATAATTGGCCAGGAAATTGTTAGATTTTTGACCTTCTACGCAAAGGCGTCTGGTACCTATTCAGCTCCATTTACTCCTAACCCGAGCCATACTTCTGTTCTCGATGGTTACAAACCATCACATGCAGGAAGTTCGAGTACGACTGTTGTTGGCGGGTCTCAGAGTCCTCCAAACCTACATCCGACGACAAAACCGAGTCGTCCCGCAACATCACCTCCAATACAACCTTCCGCAACACAACCTCCTCCCGCAGCGAAACGCCCTCTACCTCCAGCAGTTCAAAAACTTCCTGCGTCAAAGCCTGTTTCCGATACGAATACCCAACCTCCCTCTGCCACACAAAACCCTCTTTTGATTTTCCAACCACAGCAACCATCATCTTCAGCCAGCAGCGTGAGTGATTAAGAGTGTAGCCATAGTCCTTTATCTGAACCCGTTCTTCCTCGACAGTCCAACAAGGAAGGTGCGAAGGAAGACGACGTCAACAATCAAGATAGTGGAAAAACCCTCCCTGGCTTTAAGGGTCCCATCATTCACACGTCAGGAAGTTTCGGGATGTCGCAGGTTAAAGCACAGGAAAAGAAAAAGAGCGGCGTGCGTTATTGGGTGAAGGATCAACTGAAAAAGTTTGTCGGTTAACCACGCAGTAAGTACTCCTCACAAGGTCACATTTTTTTCTTAACGGAATACGAGCCGGCCTCCAACAGGGAGAGCTACTTAGCGCAGATATCGTGATAGTAGAGGGATCACAAATCATATTGCACAGCATAGATGATTTTACAGAGGACCCAAGACGCACCAAGACCATTACAAATGGGAAGGAAGCGTGAATACAGCGAAAGAGCTGAACGGTGATGGTTTATAGGTTCAGATCAGGACTCAAAGGTCTGAGCCCACATATCCCAATCTGCACTATCGTCCATATTGGTGGCATTATCGATGATGGACTGGCCATCGAAAGTGGCCGAAGTTGATGCCTGGCTGAGGAAGTTGTGACCGAACGGAGTAAGGGATGACGTTGAGGCGAAGTTGGTGTCGAGGGCTCCGAAGGGGGCGACGGTGTCTCCTAAGCTGAAGGGGCCCATGAACGGCGCTTCAGAGAGAGTTTGGCCGCCCAACATGCCCAAAAACCCATTGAGTTCCTTCTCGGGGTAGTGAAGAGAGCTCGAAGATGGTTGTCGTTGTCCGAAAGGAGGTTGTCCGAAAATAGCGTGACTATTGAATGCGTGACCGGTGACGGGGCTATCAGTCAAGAAGGTGGGATCATCTGGAGTCGAATAACTGTACGGCTGGGGATATCCTTGGAACGAAGAACGGTTCGCGAATGACGAGGACGAATAATTAGTCGAGAATACGGGACTCGAGCTGGGACTGGGGCTACTGGTGTGCACGCTGGTGGGTCGGAGACCCCAGTGATCGGGAATACTGGACGGGCTGGACGAGAAAGAGGACGCAGGCTTCGGAGGGGTCTGAATCGCAATCGGAGAACTCGTAGGCAGGACAGTAGAAGAGTTGGCATAGATGGATCCAGTCTGTTGTACAGGGGAAATCGTGATCGTTGGAGACGTCGAAACCGGAGCCGGAGGAGTCGAAGGGGCCGGAGAAGCTTGACTGACGGAATGGTTGCGAGAATGAGAAACCCGACGCTGCTTGCCCTTGGTAAGCGAAGAGTGTCTGCGTACGTGACCTTGAGAGGAGGAGCGAGAGTGTGTTGAGTGAGCATCGTCGTCGTCGTCGTCACCGTTGTAGTCAGGAACCTGAAGGCCGCCACCGCTTGAGGTCGTGATCGCGATGGTCTTGCGTTCCAAAACGGGTTTCAACTGCTCATTCATGAGACCGCTCAAGATGCCAGCAATGTTGGTGGCACATTGCCAGGACTTCCCAATCTCGTTCAGGTATTGCAGGACGACTTTCTGCTGGCCAAGAGAGTGGTTGAGCTCTTTCTGGGCTATGCGAATGCCGGAGCCAGCTTGCATTGCAGTCAAAAGGTAAACTGTGCCCGCAGAGAACACAGTTTGGATGAGCGTGATCGGACAGTAGCGGAGGCCGTAGAGAGTGCGCCACGTTGAAGAGAGCTCCATAATGTTCTCCGCTGCTCGTCGGCATAGCTGAATGAATATTTGAGAACTGTGAAGGAAATTGTTTAAATATGCATCTCACCTTGACATGGTCAATCTCTCTGTCTGTGCTGTAGATCGGCCGACCTTTCCTGTGGAAGAAAGGGCGATGAAGGAGGATGAAAAGCCACCAGTAAGCCAAATGAAGCATAAGCTTATGTGGCGTTGCAGTGGGGCGTGACTTGACGGTGACTTCAAGCTCTGGTGCCAATCCTCCTCGCCATGTGTTGAGCTTCAGACTGTAGGATTAAGATCAGAAAAAGCATCAGGATTGAAGAGGAAATTTACTAACTCGATGTCACTGATAAGCTCGTCGACGACAAAAGGCCGGTTGCGTGACCTGTTCAGGCCGTTGCTGTATCGAATGGAAAATTAGTTCGGGTGGTAAAAAGAGAATCAGGATGAATGATTCACATGACATCCATAATGCGCCTTGAGATCATCAGAAGCTCGCACGTAGCCTCAAATGTCTTGGTGAGGTAGTTGGGTTGTGGGTCAATGCCAGCTGGCGGATGAACCCAAGGCATTTGATCCAACTCCAGGTCGACAAAGGGCATGGAGAGCTCCTTGGCGTCGACATCAGTGGGTGGTGACACACAGAAGTCCCGACCGACGTAGAGCGACCAGCAGACATCTTGTGTCAATGTGGTCCAGTTCGCCCAGTGTCGATCGAGTCTATCGGGCTCTTCAATGAGTCCGAGTTTGACCCATTCGGTGCAATCGATGTTTAGCCCCACTTAATTCAAGGATCAGTATCAGACTTGAAAACCGAGGGAGTTTTGTCTGCTTACATGCTTGGGCCATACGCGCGCTCATGCCTGTTATAGATGGAAAAAAATATTAGATAGAAACACAACTGTCAAGTGCATGAGCCGCATACCGAAGTACAAGTACCCCAGCGTTTGGTCGCCTTGAGAGCTGTGGAAGCTAGCCAAAATCGAGAGCGCGTGAATAACACTCAGGTTGGGCTTCCGACATTCAGCCTCTATGTAGCTCTTCGCCGTATTGGCAAAGTATTGGCGAGCCTTGAGGTCCCTGAACCTATGTTCATCAAGGAACGCCAGCCCCAATGCCACAAGGGCATTATGGAGCATTGGAGAGTAGTGAGGGGTCTTCGGGGGTGGGTCGGATGCAGGGGCGGAAAGTGCCCTATACATGTCTCTCAGAAAGAGATCAGGTACAATACGAAGGCACCACGACGTAAAAAATTTGAAGAGGAGGTCAAGAGCTCTAGAAGATGGTGAATGGTCGCGAACATATGCGTAAGAAGGATTCCTTACTTATCATGGGATCTACGATCCAGTGGTACAGCTTGTGGGAGGTGGCGTGACCAGTCAAAGGCGGGGTTGCAGTGATCGTCGGGGACACCGTCAACGAGCAGTACATAGGTAGCATCTGGGTTATCGGCGAGAGCAGGGAATCTTGAGGGTTGGATAGGTAGTTCTAGGTGCTCAAATCGAAAAGGGGCGGTGTTTCCGTGGTGGAGGATAAGGCCGCCCTCCTCAATCTGTTATCAGAAGTTGGTTAGTGGAAAACAAGCACCAGAGTCGATAAGCACGCACTTTAAGACTTTGAGTAGGCAAACATATCTCCTTCGTCGGATCTGAATCCGAGCTCCCTTCGTTATCGTCGACAGTGACCGAGAAGTCGTAGTCGTGGTCGAGGTCGAAGGATGAACCCAGAAGTCCATCGGTATCGGAGGGGCGGAAGGCGCGAAAATCGACGCTTAGGGGGAGGTTGTAATCCTGGTGGAGCTTGTCCAGCAGGGCTTCTAGCTTGTCGGCATATTGCCGGTACTCCTCACCACGAACAAGTAGATTTTCAGCGCGCTTGTGCATGGCCTCGAAGTGCTGCTCCGTCCGCGGCTTGCGTACGGGGTTTTTCGTCCATGCACACTACGATGGCGGTCAGATACGGCCATGAAAGCAAGAAGAAAGCGGTAAAACGAACCTCTAGTTGGCGGCCTTGCAGTCGACATGGTTGACAAACAGGCTTGATGCCATCGCACTTCGTCTTCCTACGCGGTCATCAATATTTTTCCACGGTAGGCGACAACGAGCTCGCTCACTTTCTAGCACAGACGTCGCAGGCCGGGTTATAAGTCCCCCGGCCTCTTGGGTTGCCAGTTCCTGAGGGTTTCGCCTTCATTGAAAGCAATTACTCGAGCGCTCAAACGTGAGAATTCAGTCGAGTCAGTAAGACAAAAATATAGTGTCGAAATAGGTAGATAATAGATTGGAAATTGGACTATAGGCTGCTGTGGTAGTAGATGTAGATACGGTGGGAGGGTAGGGTAGACGGATATGAGCCACGAAGTGTGGGCCTTTTAACGATCCTGAGGGTGTACTTGGGAGTAGGGAAAGTCCCGATTGCCTTCCGAGTCCCGTGCCTGTTGAAACACAGCATCAAGGCGCTTTGGGCGTCTATGTTAAGAGCGCGGCTACGTTTGCGTGATAGGTCTTTGATGAAGGAGGCCAAGAGTCTGGGCCGAGGAGCCAATTTTGCTCAAAAGGCTCACTTTCGTGGGGAAAAGAGATACCCAGGCGGCGATCTGACCACAAACGTAGCAATCCTCCGATGACCAAGGGAAGCGCAGCTGGCGCAAGTGACTTAGATAGGCAGGCGGCCTCGTTGAAGCAACGTGTTTTCCCTGGTCTGACATACTGGGGTATACTCGCCTTGGTCGCAGTATAAATGATAGATCTTGATGTCGTTCCGAATTCGCCTTTTGCGATTAGATTCCATCAGACAAACTCGAACGCTGATAATAGTGCCTCAATGAAGTGATAACTGCAGCACACGACTTGTCAAGCAGGGACATATGTTATAGAAAGTCATGACTCGCATACCGTTTCCATTTCGCCGTGACAACAGCAACCGGTTCCGTAGGCAAATCAGGCCAGTCTTGCTTGCCGAAATTACTTTGGTGAAGGCTTCATATGAGTTTCGGCTCTCAAAACCCGACGTCATCATATAATTAGATGTTGGCGGTGTCGAGATCTATGACCAGACAGGTCCCCCTTGACCACCAGAGAATACAGGAGGGTCGAAAGCGATACGGGTCGGCTGATATCAGTCAAACGCACCTCCCGGGGGAACGTTTGCAGAGAATGTAGCTGGGGAGAAACGTTCATGTCATAAGCATTGAGCCCAAGTATGATCCTGACATACGCACGCGCACCTTAATTCCTTCATCAAGCTTCCATCACTGCGGCCGACAAAGAATCTTATGCACGATTCCGAATAATTCTTTGAACCCACGATTGTGGGGTTCCGAGATAACCAATTCATTCTGTCGATGGTTTTGGCAAGGTCGCGCTGCCTCATTCCGCGGGGTATACCCCACATATTGTGATGTGGAAAGATCAGAAATTGTTAGCCACTTCTACACGAATTGAGGTGTATCTTTAGCAAGCAAGCATGAGGCATGACGTTAAAATCGATCTTGATTCAGCATGTACTTGGGTTGATTGTGGGCGGCGCGAGGAAACAAGCTTTTCGAAAGGATACCGCATCAGGCAGGTTATTCAGGAATATGTGACGACTTACATCCAATATCAATACGAAACGAAAGCTTCTCCTAAGCGCGAGCCCATTGCGGAACACGCTCATAGAAATCTGGGGTCATCAAAAGCATTAAGCCAATAATGGGTATTCCTATCCAAGGACGAGAGAATGACCTTGAGAAAGTGCATGCGGGCGGAACACATATCAATGAGATAAGTATGAGATAGGACCAACTGTGTTCTGCGGTTGGTGATATCACTGAACATATTGAAAATTAGTGTCGGAATCAGTGCGTATAACTGGTTAGGGTGAAGTTCGAAACTTCAGAGTCAGATATGTTGCGGTCGGATCAAGCTCGAATGACCATCTGGAGGGCTATCAGAGGAATGAACGTTGGTACGGAAATCCAAACTGTTCCTTTGGCGTGGTTGAAGGAGAATGAACGTTGAAAGCGGCGGGATCTTGGAGCGGAAAGCGCGGCACGAACCAGCGAGCCAGTAAGTTGAAGGTGGATGTTTTGGGTGAAGTTGGTTTTTTTCGGTCACCTCAACCGAAGGAAAATGCTGTGTCGGTAGTTTCCCCGGCCGGAACCCGTAGCACAAGAAAGATAGGATGGATCAACCGACGAATAGTTGCAAACTCCTGTAAGATGACGACGTATTAGCATCGTCTGGCTGGACAACGTACCCACTCCACTGGACCAAGGACAATGAGTGAGTCATAGATATCCGAAGAAAGAACTTCATCATGGTGATGTCAAAAATTATTATATTACTGTAAGCATTACACGACCTAACATGTGATAAAAAAATTGGGTCAACGACATTCGACGAGACTGGAAAAGACACACACCCGAGGCGCCAGACTTGCTATCTTGCCCCAGCCTTTCAACCTCAAGTCTGCACTAACAATCCCACCAATACGTGTCCCAAGCATTTCCCTCTTGTTGTTCAGCAGGACGGCGGCGTTGTCGTCAAAGCGAATGTAGCTTCCGTCAGGTCTCCGCACTGGCTTTCGCGTGCGGACGATGACGGCGCGTCGTACGTCTCCGCGACGAACTTTGACCGCGTTCACGGAGGCTTGTGTTGCGGCAGATACTGGACGTGCTCGTTGGACTACGACCACAATTTCATCTCCAACGGAGCCCCATCCGTTATTGACCTTATTCTTGAGGACATTTACGCACTCGACGATGAGAGCTCCAGAGTTGTCGATGCACTATATGAAAGGTAAGATTTTTGCCAGTAAATGTAGGGGTACAGTAGAGACAAGCATAAAGACAATATATCTTACGTTTAGCGTACTTTTGAGCCCAATCATGGCCTTGAAAACGACGGGGACGACGACGAGAAGTGAAAAGTGTTGATGAAGAGGCTAAGCTCAACATTTTGGACGATGTTCCCACGGATCCAAATGGGGAACCTTCCAGAACAGAAGCGGTCAGTGCTCTGCGAAATTATCCCGTATAGGACCCCACTCCATCTCTCTCTTCTACCACCACAACGACTTCTGGTAAATCACCGTCTTTGAAAGCCCACAATGGTCGTCTCGCGCCGAGGAAGCGGAAGTGTCGCCCTTCCCACAGGGCAGACCCTGGCGATTCATACGAGGACACAAGATGAGGAGGATCTGCCTCACGCCACCAAGAAGTGCGTCGCGTTCACTTGTTCTGAGGCAGCGTAAAGATCGATGTTCGTCGTTTATTTGTCATTTTACGATGCTAGGACCATGGCAGATCACCTTCGGAAATACGAGACTATGTGAGTCGAGATGTTGACATCTTAATCGTTCCAGGAATAACTTCATATGCCCAGATTCACGCTTACCCCGCAGAGAATGCGCATGATTGTGGAAGCTTTCAAGGAGACGCTGGAACTCGGGCTGGAAAAAACAAACCAGATAGTGGTGCGTTCCTATTTCATTATCAATATCTTTTGATCTTCGATTGCCCGACTTCGGAGGTCTTGTGGTCCGTTCAGGGGATTAGATTGCTAATCTCTTCTTACGCCCGATCGTGCAACGAGGCTGGATTAACCGAAGTCGATTGGGGCTTGAGACACTCCTGCTCTCGAAGAAATTCTCTGTGTCTTCTACTGGAGTTGCCCCAGATAGGGGTAACGGAGATTCTCTTGATCGGAACCGAGTCTCCGTTGTCTGGATGTTTTATTTTTATTTTTATTAAAAGACAGCCATTTTACATCACTTCGTAGCCAATGATCCCTACCTTCGTATTCGGTTGGCCAACTGGAAAGGAAAAGGGTGACTACCTCGCTGTTGACCTCGGTGAGTATTCGTGCTTGTCAGTCGGATACACCGCTTTTTCTTATTCACACGTCTACACTGCTGGCAGGAGGAACCAATCTTCGCGTCTGTCTTGTAACTATACAAGGCCAAGGGAAATTTGAGGTTACACAATCGAAATATCGCCTTACCGAGGAACAGAAACACGAAGATGGCCAAAAATTATTTGATTTCTGTGCTGAATGTCTAAGAACTTTCATCGATACCAATTTAGCTGAGAATGGAGGAGTCCAACTCAAACCTGGTCAAAAGCTGCCCCTAGGTTTCACGGTTGGCCATTTAATCATCATCTCGGGTTTGACTAACTTCCGAAATTATACTAGTTCTCGTATCCCTGCTCGTGCGTGTCTTAGCCTGTATAACTGATTACAGAGGATAACTTTCGGTCCACAGGCAAGACCGAATCGACCAAGGAATTCTTATTCGATGGACCAAAGGGTTCGGAGCGATCAACACAGAGGGTCGCGACGTCGCCGCTATGTTCCGTAGTTCGCTGGAGAAATACGTGGGTTTACATTCGTTCTCCAACCTGCGCACGAGGTTTACTCTCGCAAATAACTAGCAACTCCCTGTGGAGCTTACGGCTCTGATAAACGACACCACCGGTACACTGATTGCATCTCACTATGTTAACCCGCGGACGAGGCTTGCTTGTATCTTCGGAACTGGTTGTAACGCGGCCTACTTAGAGCATGTGAAGGATATTCCAAAAATCAAGAATCTTGGAATCGACGAAAATGTTGATATGGCCATTAATTGCGAATGGGTACGTCCCCTGCATTTCCCGCTTGTTGCACTGACTTTATGTTCGTGTTTGTCCAGGGTGCTTTTGATTCCTTTGAACACGAACATCTCCCGCGGTCAAAATATGATATCGTTGTAGACGAGACTTCGAACAAGCCCGGAGAACAGGCATTTGAGGTCCGCAAAATCCGTTGCCTCTATTGCAATGTTTTGACTTCCTCATAGAAACTGATATCCGGACGGTACCTCGGCGAAATACTCCGCCTCGTGATATGTGAACTCATTGACGAGGGCGTCCTCTTCCTCGGACAGAACACGTACAAACTAGAAAACCCCTACGTTTTCGACACGGCATTCCTGTCCTTGATGGAGAGGTCCGTTTATCAGCTTTTCCCCTATTCTCGTGCTCAATCAGGTTCAGTGATCCTACAGATGAACTTCTCATGATTATAGGAATTTTCACTCACTTCTTCGCACTTGAGACCACACTGGCAGAACGCCAATTTTTCCGAGCACTCGCTAAGTTGATTGGTCGACGAGCAGCTAGGCTGAGTGCGTGTGGTATCGCCGCTATTGTAGGCAAGATGGGATACCTGGACGAGGGCTGTGCTGTCGGTGCTGACGGCTCGCTTTACAATGTAATTTGTTCAAGCCTCTTTATCATTATTGTGTCTAATCGGAAGGATTCTAGAAATACCCTGGATTTGCCGATAGGATCCATGAGGGTTTGGTTGATATCTTCGGCGAGAAAGGGCGGTAGGACTTTATTTACCCTTCAATTTCTATACGAAGCACCTGACTTCGTTTCTGATAGGAATATCACTACATATCACGCCGAAGACGGAAGTGGTGTCGGAAGCGCAATCATCGCAGGTTTGTCGTAATCGTCCCGAGTGTAAAAGCAAAATGATCCATTGTGTATTTCTTTAGCCATGACGAAGGTCAGAAAAGACGCGGGGCTGTATGTCGATCTATAGAGTTTACCGCATATTTCGTTTGCCTTCTTGTTTTTATTTAACACCGAATGAGCTCCGTCCAACTATAGTCCTAGTTTTTGGGACTGTTCTGGCTCAATATTTTTAACAAAAATGTAGAATGTACTTCAATTGGGTCAATGCCTATATTCCTTACATATGGCTAGCTGTATCTAGATTGACTCTTTGTACTCAGAATATTACTTACTTAGATGAATCTGCTTCATTGTGCAAAGCCCGAAGTCTAAAGGTTCAGTGTTGGGTTCTTCAAGTGACGCCAACTTCATTGATCGAATTCAAGTTCGCAACCGCTGGTTGCATTTGGGTATTTATTACAAAGTTTCCATACCATTTTTGTTCATCAGTTCCGAGGTTTCCTGCCTAGTCACCTACTTTTCGTCATCCTGTGTTCGAAAATTGTCGCAAGAATGTTTTGATACGCGAATCAGCCTGAGTCGGCGCGGACTGACTGCTAGAGCTTTGCACCGCCTCTTTCGCTTTGAACTCGTACCCTACAAGGCCATGGTTAACGTGTAAAGGCAAACCCTTTCGTCTTCGCTCGTTCTTCTCCGTCGCGCTGACCCGAGGATAATACCGCTCTCCGTAAAACTCCTGCTGCTCTTGTATCGACATGTATCTCAAAATGTCGTAATCGGAGTCCCGAGTCATCGCAGCGTCTCGGTCGCCTGTTGTCACTCCCCCGAGCTGAATCTCTCCCCCGAGGTTAGTGAACCACTGCATCGCCTTTCCCAAGACTCTTTCATCTAATTGGGACATGTATACTGTGATCTTGGATAGATCAACGCCTTGGTCAATCAAATACCGGAGCGCGGTGCTGTCTGTCCCTGATGCTGGTCCCATGACGAAGGAGTGTCCCTTCTCAATCGCCTCTGTTAACAAGGGCCGGTAATGTTCTTCGAAGTATCCGTAGGGGTACTCGATCGGTCCAGAGATAAATGCCGTCAGGCGAGAATTTGGAGGTGGTGGGACATTTGATGACATAGGGGATGGGTAAGGATTGGGATGAGTTGTGGGACTCTCTCTCATGCAGGGTTTGGACCTCGCTGTATAAGATGTCATCCTGGTGTAAACGGGAACTCATGGCTGTGTCCTGCTGCGTCGCTCTGGCAGATTGTCACAGCCGCTACCGTGGGTCATCTGCATCAGCCCTCAGGGTGTACTCTTAAACTCTATAATTGGGCTTGGTATTAGACCTTAAGCCGACGAGTGCTTCTCTTACCCGGGAATCGACCTGCGTCACGCCAGCAGCAAGGTTACAGCCAGTGGCTCAAAGTTCTTCGGTTTCGATGTTTTCCGACCTTCCAACAGAATTGGTCGTGCAAATACTGCAAGATCTCGACGACGAGTCACTTGTCCAACTGAGCTTGACGTGCCGAAATTTGCACTTCATGGCACTCGACTTATTTTTCTCGAAAACAGACATTGATACATCAAGAGGATGGCTCTCGGTGACGGATGATCCTCCGGCTTCAACTGTACGAGCTCTCCGCTGTTCATTAAAGTTACAAGACCTACAAAAGATTTACTTCGCTTTCACCCCCGATTTTCAAAGGCTCTTCAGAGACATGGACGATTTGCGTGGTCTCCTGGCACGCTTACCATCGATTCAAATCGTCACCCTGCAATTCGGCGGGATCGACAACTGGGCGTATGACCTACTGCGCTCCAAAACTCGCTGTTTAGAAGCAGCTACATTGAAACGACTCCTTACGGGCCTAATAGATGTAATATTGAAGAAATCTTGTGAGAAGTTGCACGTTCTGGGCTTGACAAAGTTATCGCAACTCTATATTGAGTCCAGTGTAGTGCAACTAGGACCCGAAGGTTTGTCTCAACTACATATACTTTGTTCTGACGATACTTATGCTATTCGAAGAAGCCACATATGACGTCTCATCCCACAAGATAATAAAAGAGCCGCGGAATTTTAGTCTGACTACGCAAGGCCACGAAGGATCGGGACCCCGCCATCAAGAGGCCAGCCGCGCGTCAGATATCCCCAAGCAAGATAGAAGGAAAATTTCCCTCGTCCCTCCTATTAAATTATTCTTTCGGAAGGTATTCCTATCATTTCGCCGGAAACGGTCGAAAGTCCCTCTGTCCGACCATCCACCATTATTAAACAATATTCCCAGCCGGATTGAAGGAAACGACACTATAGTAGGAATCCATAATGAACAACGCCCCACCCTTCCACGTTTCATACCGAGGGAAATTTATCTTTCGCAGAGCAATATACTCTTCAAACCACCACTCTATGGCTGGACAATCTCAACTCTAAAGTCAGAGTGTTTTAACATTAACACTCTTTCCTTTGAGTCTTTGGAGTTGCCAACGACGGTTTGGGCAAAATTATTGAGGTCCCTCGATCTGCCAAACCTGAAGAAATTTCAGATTTATTCAACTTGGCTGGGGAAAAATGTGGACGCTACATTTCTCGACATCTATGATTTCCTATTGCGCCATCGCAATATCACCGACCTGCATTTTCACACTACAGAGCTTCCTTCCTCGAATAATTTGGTGAAATCCCCCGTCCTTCCGCTCTTGCGCAAATTCACTGCACACCCATTTTATATCAACTGGATGTTACAACGTCCTGCCTTGGAAAAACGCGCACTTCAGCATTTGCATTCAGTTGCCATTTCCGCCGAACATAGCTCGATCAGGTTTGATTATGACTTATTCGACACCGCTCTTCAGACTGTCGGAAATGCTCCAAATACCGTTCTCACCCTGGGATTTGTCTCCAATTCATCTGGTGTCGAACGGTGGTTCACAAAGCACGTCGACCTTGGCGCCCAAAATTCTGTGATATCTAGTTTAACAAAGATCGCTTCGCTGGAAATATCACTCTCTTTCAGCATGGGTTTTTGCGACGAGATCCTTGCTCTCTTCCCGAGATGGCTCTATTTGTTCCCAACACTAGAACATCTCGAATTTACCACAGTACCCCTAGAGACTATGTACCGCCTGAAAGGACCTCAATTCGTCGGAAAACTTGCCGTGGAGTGTCCCAACTTGAAGACGCTCACAGTGCACCGCGAGGAATTCAGACTTGATTCATTCCGACGTGCTAATTAATAAGCCTCTTTAATTTTCTTTACTTCCCTGGGACTCGAGGGCCAGGAGCTTAAATAGTGCTTTAAATAATTTTTATCAAAGACATATTGCTGCTTCCCATTTATTGGTCGAGTATCTTTGAGCTTAACTTCAAGTTATGTATGACTTCAGTATTTACTCAAGTCCTTAGTACTCCAACTCAGAGCTATGTTCTTTGAAATTTCAAAAAGGTTCGCTGGGAGCAGGATTCGAACCTAGTGTGAACGCAGTCCTGGACGCTCCTGGACGCCGTACTGGTATTTGTCACTTCAAGCTCAGCGCTCGTGAACTAAATTCATCACTGCACTGCCTCCAGGGACTAACTTAAATTGCCTAGATCTTTCACCAGAACTCGTCACAACTCAAGTGCGGTATGCCACCATCGACATTACAGCTAGTGGGCCAATGCTCCTCGGCTTCGATATTCCCCGATCTTCCAACAGAACTGATCCTCCAGATTCTGCAGGATCTCGACAACGAGTCACTTGTCCGGTTGAGCTTGACATGCCGACATTTGCATTTCGTCTCCCTCGATTTATTTTTCTCGAGAGCGAACATCAATACAGCAAGTGGATGGCTCGCGGTGACGGACACTCCTCCACCTCAGACCCTACGAGCCCTTCGCAGTGCTTTAAATTTACAGAGTCTAAAAACGATCTACTTTTCTTTCACCCCCGATATTCGAAGACTCTGCAGGGATATCTCGGATTTGCGTGGGCTTCTGGCACGCTTACCCTCTATCCAAAGCGTTACCTTGCAGTTTGGCCGAGTCGACAATTGGGCGGGCGGCGATGTAGTGCGCTCGCAAACTCACAAGTTTACTATAGATCCATGTAGATGGAAGAAACTTCTCACTGGTCTTCTACGCGTAATCTTGGATAGATCTTGCGTGGAATTGCGGGTCATAGGCCTGTCATGGCCTTGGATTGGTCACAATGTACAATCGCGACAGCTCAGAGGTTTGTCCAAGTTCCTGACGTTTTGTTCCAATGATTCTTACTCTGCTTGAAAGGAACGGGTCGTCCCCTTGAAGTGGCTGGCGTCGCAGAGATTTCCAGGCGCTCTCCGAAGATTCTGCGTACGCCCGAAGGTTTGTCCCAGTTCCTGATGTTTTGTTCCAATGACTCTTACTCTACTCGAAAGGAACTGGTCCAGGCCAGCGTCCCCTTGAAGTAGTTGGCGTCGCAGAGACTTCCATGCGCTCTACAAAGAGGATTCCTCGTAGCCTTCCAGTCAAGTCTTTCTTTCAGAGAATTTTCTCTGGATCTATGTCCATCGGGACGAAACAGCCAAACGCTTCATCATCATCCCAGTCGTCATCATCACTCGACGCTCCACGCGGGTTAAATGTACCAAACAATGTTCCAGAAACCAATTCCAGAACAGCCGTCTCTCTGAATCCATGCCTTACCCCCAGGGAACTTTATTTTAACAAGAGCAACATGCTCTTTGAGCCTCAAATTTATGACTGGACAATGCTGACTCTCAAGGCGGAATCGTTCAACATCACCACTTTATCCTTTCAATCCCTAGGACTACGGAGGGAGATTTGGGCGGAAATATTAAGGTCCCTGACTTTGACACAGCTGACGAAATTTGAAATATACTCCTCCGTGCTGGGCACAGAGATGGACGTTTGCTTTGTTGACATCAATGATTTCTTGGGCCGCCACCGCGGTATCACAGACCTCCACCTTCACACCATAGAACCCCCTCCGTTGGCTATTCCTGTGAAGCCCCCCGTCCTACCTTTTCTAAAGAACTTCACAGCACATCCGGCTTACATCGATTGGATATTGCAAAATTCAGTCACTTGTCAGAATCTGGACTTGGTTACCATTTCCGCTGAATACGGTTTTGCAGGATTTAATTATGATTTATTCGACTCAGCTCTCCAGACTGTCTCGCGCACGCGGAGCACTGCACTCACCCTGCATTTCATTTCCAACGCATGGGGGGCGCAACAATGGTTTACGAAGCATGTCGACCTAGGCATTGAAAGCTCCATACTATCCAAATTAAAGGACATCGTATCTCTGGAAATATCACTGTCTTTTAGTGTGGAACTCAGTGACGATACCCTTGTGCTCCTTCCAACATGGCTGTATTTCTTCCCTAAATTGGAACACGTCAATTTCACCAAAATTTCCCGGAAGACTATGCTTCTTCTTAAAGATGGACAGTTCCTGGCCGAACTCGCTTCGACATGTCCGAATTTGAAGACAGTCACAGTACAAGGAGAAAATTTCAGACTTAATTCTTAACATGTCAATAAATAAATTTCTGATTTCAATGCTTATAACTCGTCACTCTGGAAGGAAGGAAGGTAATCTGGGCTTTATAGACGCTGTTTCAGTATAAAAACCCCCATTCAAAGCCTGTGGTGGCTTACCATTTATCCTGAGTCTCTTTCGCCCCAACTTCCAGCTTGCTTGATGAAATTCATATTCTTTCTCGTTGATAAGTTATGTCAGATGCGAGCACTGAGATGCGATTAATTGCTGACAACATGGACAAGCAATGACCTGCGCCAGGTTCAGGACAAGCGCTGCAAATACACTGCCATGAAGATTGTTTGGGGTAATCATTTTGCGACCGAGGACTGCAGGAAAATGACCACGTTCTGAACTGTAAGCTCAAAGCTCTTGATGTCTTTTGTACATGTTCAAAACCGAAAAAAGATTCGCTGGGAGCAGGATTTGAACCTACGCGGAAAAATTCCAAGTGATAATGAGCAACAATTCAAATCACTCGCCTTAACGACTCGGCCATCCCAGCATATTTTTCGACGAAAAACTGTTGTATTCATTCATGCTAACTTGTGGATCGACCATAGTATGTGGATTCCTCCCGCAGACCGCCAACAGAGTGTAAACCATGAGATTGTTCGTTAACGCCAGGAAATGCCAATGAGCTCGAGGACGAGCCTGAAGCTGGTGACGGAGTTGACAGAGGCTGATCGAGTGGTTGTTAGTATGAAAAGGAGCGGCCAAACAATCATGCGACGCGACAAACGACTTTGACGCCGGCTTTCAAAAACCGAAGGCATGACCTCCTTCTCATAGCCTCGCAATGGCGATGTCTCTTGACCAAATCTTCTCAACCGCTATTCTGAATCTTTTAATACCAGATACATCGCTTAACTTTCCTCCGGATGGTCCAACGGATGCATGGCTTGAAAGGGCACAGGCTACCGCTGTAGAAAGAAAGCAAGCATTTTTTGGTAAGACGCTCATACTTTTATCTGGTTACCGCTGATTTACCAATATCAGATGAACAATTACAGTCGCTTTTAGTCCTTCGTATCAAGAATCCACTTGAAGAAGATCCTGAATCGCCAGATGACCCTCCCGAAATTCTTTTGGACCTTCTGGCTCATATTCAAGTCTCGTTGGAAGCTACCTACATCTCTGCTATTCCAACAATTGCAGATACACCGACCACCGCTAGACTTTTAGGAACCCCTCGAACAGGTAGGCTAGGCGGCAGGCTAAATCCACATCCGTCTATTCTTCCACCGAGTACTCCCAATCCCATGCCTGCAACTGCCGACCAGGACCGAAAGTATACCACATCGGAAGGGACAATATTGGTTGCAAACATATGGGGCAGCAATACAGCGGATGATTCGCCGGATTCTTTCGCGCTCTTGTGGTCCGAGAAAGATAAGGGTTGGGTGGCTGTCTACCGTATGGCCATAACCGTTTGTGCGTGTATATTTTATCTTGATTCTTACAGTTTGTTAATTAATTTCTACAGCATTCTTAAGACTGACATTTAATAACCCATTACTGTGCCTCACTGTCTCTGCCACGCTTCGCGAGAAGCCAATTGCGACGCATCCTAGACATCCTCTAGCCCAATTTATTGCCTCGGCAGGTGAAAGGAGGCACAGTTCGCCGGAATCTCCCAAAGATCCTTCACCGAACGAGAAAGGGGAGGAAGACGATGTCATACTACTCGACGGACTCGAAGAGGTCAACCTTCTAGAGGGCCTGCTCGCTGGTATGTGGTGCAACAAGCCTCATCTACTTCCCTTGTGCTGAACGGGAATTAGGACCAACTTTCGCAAGGCTTGGCGCCTCAGAAGTAAACCTTCCTTCCCTTCGCCTCGGGACCATGTCTCGACAGAAACTGTTCTCCTTGCCGCCCGTTCTCGTAGACTCGCCTGTCCAGCCATCTCCTTCCCCAATGACCGCAGTCCGGAAATCCCACCCAACACTGCGGAAGTCATATCGCAAAACTCTCCATACCGTGTCTGGTTTCCGAGTTCGCATGCGGACGGTCTTCGTGCCGTACGTTCTTCTTCCTGAGACGGAAGGCACTATCGATGATCTGGACGAAGAAAAGAAGGAGCAAGAACGAAGAGAAGCCGGCAGTGAAGAACGAACAGTGGTTTTGTGTGTCGAGGTCGAAAACTCTGGTGATTTGGGGATGACTGCTGGCTTTATGGTGGAAAAGGTGGATGTGAGCATTGGAGGTGAAGGCGCTAGAGCTACGCTGATTGGATGGGGCGATCACGGCTTCACGCCGAATGCAGCAAAGAATACTTTTCCTCTGAGGATTGGCCCCCTCGCACAGTATAACCTGCTTTACGCGGTCACGTTTATCCGGTCACCAGAGGACATTGATGGCTTCTCTTTTGCTCGAGGCGCCAATGACAATGGCATCTCGCCAGAGCTGCAACGAGCGGTGACCATCAACATATTTGGAAAACCCTACTTCCCTTCTTCGTCGCTCTCCAAGGCTCTGATTCCAGATGAAGAAAGCCTTTCTTTTCCGACTCGCACGTTTTCATCTCGCTGGAACTGTGTCCTGGATCTAACAGCCCAGCAAGGCCCAGTATCTGAAATTATGGACCCGAACGACCCCTCGGCGGGGTATCCAAGCATTTTACCAGAACCTGCTTCTCCATTTCCGGTGTATGCCATGTACAGCGGAAACACGGGTACATCAGGGGCGTACATGACCGGGTCAGCGACGCCTCAATACTCTGCCACTGCTGGCAGTCGGCGTTTTACACTCGTCCCTGGAGCAAACTTTGCGGGCCGTACCGTGAAGAACATCACACCCACCAAATCTTTCTTGAAACCAGACATAGGCCGCGATCAGTCGCCTCTCAACACTGGTCGAGGTTCATCATCCCTTGTTCCGATGTCCAATCCGGGGTCAGCAGCGCAGTACTTTCGCTCGCCTACGACGTACAGCGCCCCTCCTCCACCACCTATGCCCATGCCCAGCCAAATACCATCTCCCCTGCCTATTGCACCAGAATTCGAGGAGGAATATGGGGGTATGCTGGGGATTCCGCGTGGCATGGACACACCGGTAACACCGGCGTACCCAGCCTTCCCCTCCAAGTCGGCCTTGCCACCCACACCGACATCGCAAGGCCCCGTCGCCTCCTCCACACACGGGAACGTCGGTCTCAGCGTCGAAATCCGGCGCGAGCGTGGGGTGGGCGCGGACTACGGCCCCGGCGCACTGCCACAGACGCCGCTCCCCTTCGTGTCTGGGGCGTTCGGCGAGCAGAAGATGCTGGCGAAGCTGCAAGGCGCAAGCGCGAGTGGGGAGAGCATTGTGGTATCCGTTGGGCTAATGCCAGTGCCGTACGAGAAGGAGACGAAGAACCGCGCGGAAGTCAGGCTTGGGCCGGGAAAGATTTACCCGCTGGATATTTTCACACTGGACATATTTGTGTTCAACCAGAGCGTGTGGCCGAGGCGGTTTGAGGTGACATGCCCGGAGAGGCGGAGGCGGAGACGGGGCGGTGCGGAGTTGGGGGTGTACGATGGGGGCAGTGACGCTGCGAGGAAGATGGGTTATCCGGGCGTATTACCCTTGGATAGTCGCATTCGCATAGGGTGGGTCTTTCTCCTGCGTGCTTATGTTTGTGAGATGCTTACACGATCTTACATTTTGTAGGCCTCTCCGACCGTCTGCATGTCAGTCGGTCCGGATGGATTTTCTTGCAGTTTCACCGGGCGTACACTCAATCGATACTCTCACTCTGACTGATGTCGAATCGGGATTCTCGACAAATCTTCGGTGAGTTTCAGCATTTTGAGCCCTAGTTTCAGGCCTTTAACTCGCCTTCCAGCTCCGTGCTCGACGTCGTAGTGCATGATCCAAACGATTAGTTATGGGTCTTGCCTGCGTTTCATGGTTTATAGATAGCCCGCTTCACAGTGCCCCTATAAGCTGGGTGGTATCGTATCGCCTTTCGGATGGATAGCCTCTCATCGACCTGGGTAATGGTTGGTATTCAAGACGAATACCATTGAGGCCCGAGACTGGTCCATGAAGTTTGCATGTCGTCTATTCCGTAATGTATGCAACAAATAAAATACCATGAGGGAGCAGATACAAAGACAACGTAAATAAGATAATACTTTATGGTATGTAGGAATCAGAGCAAGTTAGTGTCGTATTTCGTTCCGTATCGTGGTGTGTACATCTCAGCGTGTTATTATTGTTATTACAGCTCGTAAGAAGTGGTTGGAGGTCATTATGACTACCCCGCGTTCCATGGTTTTACTTTCAAATCTGTGGTGGATACCTCATAAGCGCTAGCCTTTCTAAGAGGTTGCAGCTTCATCGCAGCCGGTGCTTCGAATGTACTGGCCTCTGCTTCGCCAGATGAGACGTTGTGAGATTGGTTATTATAACGTGGTCTTGAATGGTCGCTCCATTTAGGCTGAGAACTCGGCTGGGAATTTGAGCGCCCGTGTGCTTCTCTAAGGTTGAGGACCAGTCGACAGGACAATATGATCTCTAGGACGAGTGTGGGGCTAGAATTATTGTGACGTAAGCCACGGCTTGAATAAGGAAGTACGACTATACTCACGTCAAGTTTACAGCTCGCAGAGTTTCTGGGACGGTGAGAAAGATGATCACATTTGCCGCGTTCATGGTAAAGATCACAAAAAAATAGATCACCCCGTCGCGCCAGATGATGTCGAATAAAGGAGTGTCGATTTCTCTTTTCCAGAAGTCGTAGGCCTTCCAGGCAGTTAATCTATAACATAAATATTAAGGCTGCTGATGGGATACAAAGAATAAGAGCTGAAAAGAATGCCATGGTGTCGTAAATCAATGGAATCGCCTGTCATAAGGGCAATATGTGTTCGTTAAGAAAAGTTCGATTGGGATAGGTCAATTGACATACCCAGAATGCGACTAACCACCCAAATGGACCCATAACGGCGCCGCATGGTGGCTGTGAGCTAGCGGGCGCAAGAATAGGTGGAGGCGGATGGGTAGTGCTAACCGATATGGCACCGATTATGATTTCCGAAAGTAAGGTAGTCCCAAGAACCAAACCAACAATCTTATTCTGCGAGAAGATCTGGAAGTTTATTCGGTAAGAAATTGTGATAGATACAGAAGTATTGACTGACGGCGTAAACTCGACTGCCCAGAATTAGTTGAGAGAGAACAGTCGAGATTAATGCGCCAACAGGCTCGAAAAAAAACACATCTACAGCGTGAAATGTGAGCTCGATCCAACAGTGGTATAGACTGGAAGCATGTTTTGGGAAACCCACGTTTGCATGCAGAAGGACTCCACGCGTTCGCAGTCAAGGTTACAACGAAACAGAGCCTGACAAATAATTATGGTTAACCCTATCCCGGCTTCATATTGGTCTGTAGGCCATACTGAAGAAGTCCGAAGTAGCGATTGGCTGAATAAGCGCCTGGTTATAAACAAGGAAGCATTCAGATCCTAATCGACATTCACGAACCGATGTACAAAACACTTGAAGCCTATCGAGATCGCCGATGAATCGTTGAGATTATAGAAGCAGATAACGACGGCGGCTTACATTCATAGGTCTGCTCCAGATCCGCCTATACTCTTTGGGTAGACATAGAAGCCATTCCCAACCAAAGATGCAGAATCTGCGGGGTACAGGTATCATTGTCGGAGACGACTCGGATAAAGGATGGATCAACTAACGCCCCGATTGCCCATATCATAACTGCCTGGCCTTGTTTTTGTTTGACAAGTGCTTCATGAGGTATTGGAGGAGAAGGAGGAGGCGCCATTGCTGAGTCAAAGGGAAAATAGAAGTGACTTCTTGAAAGTGAGAAACACTATAAGCAAGAGGCGGGAAATCCAAAGAAAGAGAATATATGGGATATATTTTGATTTCATAAGTGTTTGAGATTCTTAATTGAAATGATTGGCATCTGTTACTGAAGATTGACCGGAGGCGCATTTGACGGAGGTCCGGTTGAGGCCATCTTAACCGCCTATAAAGGCTATGTGCCAGGTCATTTTGGGAGCCGATGGGAGCGCAAAGGCCGCACGCAATCCGGGACACTGACAGCGACCATGATATGCATCTTGAGCTACCTCAAGGAGGATGAGCAGTGGGATGTTGGGTCGATTAGGCTCCAGGGCAGTTCAAGAACAGTTCCTAGAATAGTTCAAATTTGTATGAGCACATAACCCATGACCACCAAATGTCAAGACGGGTGGAGAAACTGCTCGAAGTACCGTAGTCAGAATCCGACAACGATCGGTGATTACCATGATGTGGAGTGTATAAAAAAAGCATGAAGTCGGTCCTTAGCAATGGAATGGATGAGTATCGACGAGAATGACCACTTTTTCTCATGATGGTTACTTGTAAGACATCAAAGGTGTTTCATTTGGTTTCAGCGCTTACATGACTGTCGCTGAGAAGTTGTTACGGTCTTGATACCCATCCTTGCATCAGTTCATCAATTCGCCACAACGGTTATCTGCAAAAATTCAAACAATCAGTCTCATTCTTGGAAGAAAAACACTCGGATTCCGAGTCAAGCTGCCGGCGAAATAGGCTGGTTCATGATACCCTTTTGACCACGGTAGGAAGTGAGGATGTACGAGGTGTAGTCAATCGAGTCCTGATCACGATTCAGAATCAAGCAGCGACGGTATGGATCATCATAACCATGTCGGTCATAGAATACCCAGGGAATATTTTAAGACGGGCATGGTATCGAGAGCTGATCAAAAGATGGGAAAAATATCGTAGAGTACATCTGAGTGCATACTCAGCATGCATACGAGTATGTACCTCGGATGAACGAGGTTGGACAATCTCATTTTAGACGGAGCTATAAAATTTGAATCTCAGATCATTGCAAGACCCTCGCTTTTTCAGTTCCTGCGTCCACTTCATCAAGTTACCCGTCCTCCACGAAGGGATAGGATTCTTGTGCGTTGCTTCGAATCTTATTCGTATTCTCTTTTTCCTCACTGGGTCGATTCACCTAGTTTATCGGGTTCCAAGGAGATATGCATATTTTTATCACCCCAATCATGTTCCAATCTCCCATAAATTGGCGACGCCTCCTGCAGTTCTCACACCTGACGTACATCGTGCATAAGTCAGCTGGCTGTTGGGAAGCGTGCTTACCGTAGATTGGTTGATAAACTCGAATACCGAACCTTGGACTCCGAGCCGCTTATTGAGAAGATAAAGCTGAAGTATCTATTAGCACAATCGGACGCCAACGACCTGCATCAATGACCCTTGGTCCTGCTCAACAGGTTTCGCCGGAGATGCGTTCAACGGAAGAAAACTACGAATCAAACAAACGCTTACTAGAGCTTGGCTATCGAGTCGAGTTCCGCCGGGAGATGTCATTCTTTGGTGTACTGGGGATGTCATTTTGTGCTATCGGCATTCTGACTGGGATGAGTAGTGCTTTCCAAACCGGCCTTTTTTCAGGAGGGCCTTTAGGTTTGCTGAACTCACACATATTTTATTTGAATGGTGTTTACGATCGTTATAGGACTTTTTTGGGGTTGGAACGTATGTCCCTTCAAGCAGCAGTCCTTGCGCGGTCATTTACCTTGCTTCGAATATCAGATATGCTCCTTGTTCATGCTGTTCATAGCGTTGAGCTTGGCAGAAATATGCAGTGCATAGTATGTCGTCGATCTTGCTCCAGTCCCAACGTCTGAACAGTATGTCGATGCAGTCCTACTATGGGAGGGTTATATTTTTGGGTTTGCAAGATGAAACCTGATGCCCCAGCTCTTGGCTGTGAGCTATGCGAAATCTTGCTGTTGATATGTCCTGACCCTCGGCTTAGTTTGTACTGGCTGGATATACACCATTGCAATGGTGCTAACTGGAACGTCAGGCAACTTGAGGTATCGTTGTCAGCCTTATCTTCGAATTTCTAGATCTTAACCTGTTGTTAGTGTCGCACTTTATATCGCGTCTTTGATCGAAATAGGTCAGGAAACAAGGCTCTCGAGAGTAGAAATTGCTGCCATTGCATGGGGGGTCAACATTGCATCTGGGTTTTTGAATACTATCGGCACCAAAGCCATCGGTCGAGTGAGCGCCTTCAATATGTGGTGGACAGTGGGAGGAACAGTGGTGCTAGTCATAACTCTTGTCGTCAAGGCACCTGAAAAAGTTTGCTCTCTCTATTTTTGACTGTCCATCGGCTGATTATTTCCATTAGAATTCAGGGATATTCGTGTTTACCGACTATGAAAAGTGCGCACATATCTGCCTTCAGACTATCACAATTTCATAAAATCACAGTCTCACAGGTTGGGGTTCGAAAGGCTTTGTTGTTCTCCTTGGATTCCTGC
The DNA here is from genome assembly GCA_023014335.1 of Galerina marginata. Taxonomy (NCBI): domain Eukaryota; kingdom Fungi; phylum Basidiomycota; class Agaricomycetes; order Agaricales; family Galerinaceae; genus Galerina; species Galerina marginata. The sequence goes on along the minus strand of JAECYW010000009.1, from coordinate 1,428,567 downwards.
AGGTAAGTGAAGGTGGTTGGGGCTGTATTCACATCCTCATGGGGAATTAGGCTGTATATACCCTAGAGGGTTGTGAAACAGCGGCTCAGGTTGCTGAAGAAGCTCGAAGGGCCGAATTTCTCGCTCCAGTTGCTGTAGTTGGCAGTATCATCGGCTCTTGGGTCATAGGGTTGGCTTATATGATCGCGTTGCTCTTTTCAGTGCAGAGCATCCCAAGCGTTCAATCCACGTCGTACGCCATTCCCATTGCTCAGCTGTATTTCGACGCTGTCGGGCAGAGATTGACATTGATGTGCCTGTTTATTATTGCTTTGGCACAATTTATGGCGGCGGCGACTGCATTTACCGCTAGCTCGAGGCTTTTTTACGCCCTGGCTCGAGACAATGCGTTCCCTTTGAAGCGCCCCTTCACGTCTTTAAATCGATTTCAGGCCCCATTCTTCGGGGTCTGGCTCTCGGTTCTCATCGGATGCCTGATATCTTGTGCCTACATAGGCTCTATTATTGCGGTGAGCACAGTGAAAATTTCCCGGTGATTCTGACTCGAGCATTTTAATTTTAGTTTAACGCCATTTTGTCCTCTGCCGCCATATCCGTCATGCTGGGATATCTTCAACCGATCATTATTCGCGTCTTCTGGCCATCGGCGTAAGTCACGTCTTGTTGTGGCTGAAACAGGGTGATAGACTGATCCTGTCGTGCAGAATGAAGGAGCGCGGTCCCTTTCATCTTGGAAAATGGTCAATGCCGATTAATATCGCCAGCTTCTGTGTACGTGTCCCGAACTCTGCCTGCCATGAAAAGTATATTCATTGAGCTTCATGATCCTCAGTTCATAATTTTCATTTGTGTCCTTTTCGTCCTCCCTACGGCGAGCCCGGTTACTCAATCGAACATGAACTATGCAGTGGTATCCATTGGGGGAATATTCCTGGTTGTTGCCTTTACATGGTGTTTCTGGGGGCGGCACCAGTTTACGGGGCCTGTTCACACGAACCCCGCCTTTGAAGCACCCGCCGATACTCCTCAAGCGCAGACCGAAAAAGCTAGTACGATGTAACCATCTGACATGGCGATCATAATTGAATTTGAATGTGTACGTTTTCTCGACAGCGGTAGATTGATGGCGGCGTAAACATGACGGAAAGTGATGCGCAAGATGTTCACTGTCGAATGGATCCGAATCGGTGCTGAGACCAGACCACCCTCCCTGCAAACCTGCCATCACCCAGCGCCTATCTGTCTCCTGTGCTTCCTTGCATAGCAACGTGTGTATGTGGGTCATCCGTGTTTATTACAATATGTTATTAATTAGATTTGCTTTGGCCGTCAGCGGCTTCAAAGACCGAAGTAAGCGAGAATCTATGTACAACAGAGGCATTAAAAGAAGACGGGCGCCAAAACGACGCGCAGCCGAGTGAGTAAGCTACATTACTTATTAGTATTTGATATTAAGCTACTATAACGAATCAGTATCGGTTTCGGCATAAACGAAAGAAAAACAGGAGCCGCCGTTAGAGAACGGCAAATACATAAATAGCATTACATGGTGCGCCTGCCCATGGTTAAATCGAGTAGGAGGAAAGAGAATCCATGAACGACGAAAAGTCAAGGTCTTGTTGGGTCATTGGCTGAGAAGCGATTTCGTGTCGGAATGAGGCGAAGCCAGAAGACGGGGCTTCCGCTTTAATGCCATATGTCGGCTCCAAAGTCGGCGGATATGTGTACTGCGAATAATCACAGTATGATCCATCCATGGGCACATAATCGGACGCCGCCTCGGGTGTGAACGTGCCATAAGGCTCCGGAAAAGGAATGTTCATCTGACAAGGTGTCGAAGGCATGCTGCTTGTAGAGTTCGAAAGAGGTGAGCCGTGTCGAATCCATTCTTCAGCGCTGGCGTACCGGGGATGACCACACAGTAGGGATGCATCTTGACTCTGGTTTGTTTCGAAGGAAGGGACGGTGGGACTGACGACCTGCGTAAAATCGTTTCCACCAGGCAGGACCGGTGCAGGCTGGCTAATCGAGAAAGCAAATGTATCGATATCCTGTTATAAGGTAAGTTTGGAGCCGACTTTGACCAAATAAAAACTCACGAATTGAGGAGAGGGATCATGCATGAACGAAAGTCTTTCAAAAGGAATGGTGGGAGAAGGTTCTTGTATTTCCTGAAGATGCGCGGGGAGTATTAGACGAGGGGACCGGGACGGGGTGCGGCTGATAACAGATGAACGGGAGCTGGACGAAGATGGTTTGCGCGACCGGGGTAAGCGCCATGAAGCATTCGCCTCGGAGTTGGAGGAAGTTGTCGACGAAAAAGTATTGGCAGTAATAGGCGTCTCGAATCGCGTCACGATTTCGGGGACATGATGCTTATCGAATTCCTGTATAGCTTCCTCCAGTTCCTGGCCTTTCTTGCCACAGACCAATAACTCCGCTATTTTGGCACAACGCTTCTGATCCTTGGGCCCAACCTCCCTTACCTTCTTCCTTTCTGCAGCCGTACCCCTTGCCTTATTATGGACTGGCTTGAAGGAGTACTGGGGGTACTTGCGCTTATGTTCGTCCTGGGCAAGCTTGGCTCTGGCATGCCATTTCTGGCGTTCTTCATGGGGAAGGCTTTGCCACGTGAGTCCTATGATCTTGGACAGGGTGCTGTGGTTCGTCTCAACTCCAGTAGAAACATGTCGACTCTTGATAAACGATGACCGGAAAAGAATGAAGGCGTTTGGCGGACGAGGTATGTGATTAAGTGGCTTCTTTCTCCCGTGGGCCGTTCGACGAGGCTCAGTTGAATCTTGCTCAAATTCGAACAGATCAGGGTCGGAAGAACAATTTTCGAGGCTCGCCATGGAAGAAGGGTGCTCGAATGTCGTCGCGGTGACGGTAGGCGCGAATTCCACGGGGCTACCCACCAGCGGTGACGCCGTTAAAACATTATCATCTTCGAATGGACGTTCAGGTACACGAGAAAGCGCGTTGACTGACAGAGAAAAAAGACATACCATAAAATTTATCCTGTCTGGGAGACCTTCCTCTTTGAGCGGGCATCGCAACGAAATGAACACCAACTTGACTGGACGCCGAAGCACCTTGAATCTATCAAAAGCGCTGAACAACGGAATGAGGGATTCCCGCGATGATTGGAGGGCTTGGAGAGAAGGGGGTCGGGAAAGAGCACGATGCTAATTTGAACCATAGATTTATATGTGTTCAACATCCCAACGAAATCTAAGGGTCGAAGGCGAGACTCCCAGCGAAACTACACAATACTTTCCATCTCCGGCCAAGGTTCCGAAGAGACCCTGAGCCGAGTGACCGAATTCGGGACGCACATGATCGAGATTATTTTTGATCCCACCTTTTCGCTTAATTCTGGTCGATAATCTTTATCTCACAGTGTCCGACTCCTCATCGTAAAAGCTACTCGACGCTGTCGCTAACGTTCAAGCTTGACCCCCATAATTTTCAGGATATTCTCCCGAACTGGAAACCAATATTGGGGGTTCTAGTTTTTTAAGGGATAGCCCGGTATTATTGATGGTGAAGTCCACTATGTTCGACAAGCCTAAAGGGTGATTGAATGTGGGTTTACCCTAGATATGTTCCTGATCTGATCAGGACTAATGCGACGGAATGAATCTCGACGCAAACCTTTAGCCAGTGACCCGTGAGTGCAGTTCCCCCACAGAAAATCACAATTCAGTCCTTCTGTCTAATACAAGGCTATCATGTCGTATTCAATAGCCCTTTAATGGTTCACTTTGATTGACATGGACTTACGATATAAACGGTAGCACCAGAGGCCATTGACAGAGATCAGACTTGGAAACGGTGAGTAAGTATTCGCGAAATTGATTCTGCAGTGCTCTGGGATTTTTTAAAAAAAAAGAGTTCTGGCATCTAACGAGTGGGGTTTACCTTCATCTTACCAAAGCCAGAATGATGCTTTCGTGGAAATAAAGGCTTAGACAAGAATAACATCAAAGGGAACTCTCTTCTTTTGACAGCTGAACGGGAATTCGGGGCTTGTCATGACAACATTTACTCCTCCGCGATTCAAAGAAGAGCCTACATGAAGATCAGGCTGGGCGATTGGGCTAACGCAATAAAATCCAGGCCCCATTAGTCTACGCGCGCCTCAGGTCTGAAGTTGGCGGCGCGTCGCATCTATCAAAGAGGAAACCAAGTCGGATGGCAATAGGCTCTCTATCTCTTATGACAAAGGGACATCCTCATTCTAAACAATAGAATATGACGTAGGTTAGTCATTGGTATCTGTGAACTGTGTCGGTCGCATGGCAGATTCCTGTGTTTCACAAAAGTACTTACACTGGCATAACCTTTGTTCTCCTTATAGTTCTCAGAAGGAAATGGACGAATGTAGAATGTCATGGTCTTTTCGGAAATTAACGACGCACATCAGCCTGAGTCAGAGGGAATTTGTGGAGAGAGGAATTCACGTTCGTCGTTTCCAATGCACTAACACGATTCCTTGAGCTAAAGACGAAAGGCGGGGAGTGTGATCTGCAAGAGGATCATCGATCAGTGGGTTTGATCATGGGAGCATCGGCAATCTCTGTGAGAAAACGGCGGGTCCAATTGATTCCGTAACAGCTGTAGATCTTGGGACTAGATCTCGTCCAGTTCAGTATGTCTGTTTTTCCAGTTGTCCGAAAGGAACTGTTTCTGCCTTCTCCAACGACGGCGCAGTTTCTATAATTCGATCTTAGCCTAGCTACTGGTGACCAATCCTGAGCGGATTGGGGCTTCATGGAAATTAAACGGGATTCCATGTCCCTCAAAACACCATGCAGTGAGCGCCAATTACCCTGCCTTATATTTCCCCGGTTCGTCGTCGGTTAGAGTAAGGCTGAGCATGGCAAGTGGGATGAATTCCAATACCTGTGGGTGAACCACGGAGTATTTTAGCGGAGGAGATATTGGAAGGGGACAAAAGCGTTACACCGACGAGGCTGCATCTGCTGATATTTCTGTGTTCTTCGTCGTTTTATTGTGTCAATAAATTGATGCAGAACGGGTAGACTATGCTCGCTGTTTAAATCATCGAATCCACGACTCCAATCCACAACAAGACTCAACTGGCACCACTGATACTTAATAATATCACAAACCCGATCGCGAATTTGTCTTCAGGCCCTGGAGCCTCCTTGAGTTCGTATTTGACCACCATTCTCATACAAATATGGTGGCAGCGCCGTCTGCTTACAGTCAGAGATGGTTTACAATACGATTTCGGCTTCGACTTGCAAGTCCGAAAGTATCACAGGTTGAAGAACGCCAATGGCACACCAGAGGTGACCAGAACGTTCAGCCATAGATTCAATGCGCTTTAGCCTATTATACATTCTTTTGAGCTCATTCAATGCGGGAAATTGGGGAGCAACACTATCTAAATGCAAGTTTTTCCATGATAATAATTGAATCCAGCGTTGGCGTTCAGTGATCTAATCTTATCAACGAGGTTATTAATTACACGGCCAACAAAACTGCCGATCCCGTGTGATCCGGCGATCTTAATTGCCCGAGTCAGATAACGGAGGTTCGCCGGCCACTGGTCAACCACTCAGCAAGTTTGTCCGCCGTGGTAGTGATTGCATCTAAATTAAAACATCATGTTAGCTGCAACTTCCATCTTCTCCCTTATTGCTCCCCATGTCTCCCTCTTTTCCTCAAGAATTGCTGAACTTGTTCGTTCATGAGCTCGGCACCGAACTTACAGGCGGTAATGCCGTCTCCTCAAAACAAGCAACTCGAGGCACCCTGCGTTCTTGCCTCTTTGTGTCACGGTCGTTTTACCACAGCGCCAGGCAATGTCTATTCTCTTCGATAAGTCTGGAATACAAGACGGCCGCGCGCCTCCAAAGCCTGCTGCCTCTTTTACATTCCGAGCTTCCGATTGGAGGCATAGCGCCTTACGTTAAAGAACTGGTATTCGTTTTTCGTAAGTTGGCCTTTTCATTCCGCAGTGACCATTGCAGTAAACGTGGTGCACAAATCGTCCCTTATCTTATGACAGACTATGATAAAAACGCATACGGGTTGAGTGCGATGAATGCTCGCGAAGAAACTATTTTGGATTCCTTTCTGCGTATCATGATGCAACCCCCGGCCAGAACTGACAGTCAGGGTACCCACCGCCCACACCAACATACTGTAGTATTTCGATCAATTCGTACAAAATGTTGGAATTTTTGACTTTCGAGAAATCTCATAAAATCGGAAAATTCGAGAATCAATTAAATCCGGGTTCAGAAAAAAACGGGTGGGACGCGTGACGTACGAATTGAATGAAATACTACAGTAATCGACTTGCATCATATGGAATCTGCAGGCTTTCATTTAAAGCCCTCCCTGTATTAGACATAACGGAGGACGTCCCATGGGATAACATATCTCCTGCTCTGCGGGAAAGCCACACAAAGACCTTCCGCTCGCCTTATCTCACCGATCTAAATATTTGCAACGTTTGCAAAATACCACGAAGCGCGTTTTCCAATGTCATACTGAGGGAATTGATCCTCACCACCACATACTGGAGTATTTCTGACCAATTCAAGAATGATCGGCGAGCTATCATCGCCGACGGGTCTTCATTTCTGCAAGCTCAGTTTAAGTCTTTCGGCACCGATCATTCGTACCCAATGGAGTACTTCGAATTCGAACATAACCGTGTTCTGGGTAACCCGATAATGTCGTCACCATTCTCGGATCTGAGGAGTTTGACATCATCGGTTAATTCCTCAAACGACTTCGCTGATTGTATGAAGGTCCTCAGCAGATCAGCTAACACGATAGAGAACATCCACCTTCGCTTCTCGTCACGTAAGTGACAAATAATAGAGTAGGTTGATGTTTCACAACCCTTACATCACTCTCTACCCTCTAGAAATAATCCCCGAAATCCCTCAACAGCTGTACCTCGCGCGCTTTCCGAATTTACGGCATTTGGAAATAAGACATTTCCTGCCCTCGTCCTCTGACAACGCGTTCGAACTGAACGCTTGCTGGTTACTTCCTTTGTTTAACGGCCCTCAAACAAGCGCTGGCATTGAAGAAAGTCTTACGGTCTCGACCATACATTTCACGCTCTGTTGGAGTCAGTCTCGAAATAGACCACGGGCAGCTGTGCTCTCCCCCAGTGGCTCTGAGAGCAATTGGCCCACGTTGGATGCCCTGTTGAGCAGCACCCGATATCCGTCGCTGGAGCGGGTGTCAGTGACCCTTCGCATTTTGAGCGGAACAAGCACACAGAGTGAGAGAGAAGCGCTGGCTAGAAATATAACGTACCATATAAAGATGGCGTTCCCATCTTTGCTTGCGAAGAGGATTTTGGAGACCAGGGTCAAAGTCCATTGAAGCCACGGCATCTGGAAGTTGTTGATGTGGTCGTACGTATGACGGCGTGTTGTTTGCAGTCCGAGCACAAGTGGTATTGTGTGGCGCAGCGGAAGCATTTCTGAAGGTCGTATATGGAAATGTGCTTACCAAAAATGGCACCTGCTGCGGGTGGATTTGCAAAAAGTCTGAGGACAAAATTTGCGCGTGTTAAAACCCTTTCAGAGATATGTATTTTTAGTCTTCGCCGGTAGACGCTAATTTCAAGAATCCAGAGACAGCGGCGAGAAAGCATAATTGGATCACAACTGATTCGGAATCGCGAATATACAGGATTGGTAGCCATCTATACACCGCCCTGCATTGCCTGGCTCGACAGATCATATCCCGACTCGGAGGTGGCAATGTGCTTTATCATCATAATTTCATCGGAACTTATTTTGCCCACAGACCGGTTTGTTGGCTCACTGCGGCATCCATAAGAGGCCTCAACATGTGCGAATACTCAGCTTGACTGGTAATGTATAAACGCGAGTCCTGCTCAATCGATTCTTCGTGAAGCATGAGGAAATCCAAAAAAAAGTGGCGCTACATAAGGCTACATACACTTGAAGATCATTGCTTGGAGCACTCCGACGCCGACGGCTGATCACAAAAATAGCCTTGCTGACGGGCCGAGTATAGTTATCGCAAATGCTGTTTGTAAGCTTCTTGAGTTATTGATAGTTCACCCCGACAGGTAATGCTTCTTCCGAAGAACTGCCTCGCGGCCCTGTCAATTTGTAGTCCGTTCCAAGAGCAAAGGATATTCCTAGATAATAAATTTGATTACTTAGCATTTTCCAGAGGTGACACATCCTGTTGAACCTATGGCCGTGAAGATCGTAAACCTCGCGTATATAGAGCTCAAGAGTGCGTGAGTCGGAGGACATCCCATCTCCTCTCAAGCTTCAAGATAATACAAGTAACACCTACTACATGTCTCCCATCAAAGTCGGTTTTATTGGTCTCTCATCCACAGGATGGGCAGCAACCGTCATTGGCCCAGCCCTCACCCAGCCATCCATGAAAGAGCACTTCGACATCGTCGCTATTACTACGTCCTCGGAAGCTTCTTCAAAAGTCGCGTCTGAGAAATACTCGCAGGAGGCAGGACATTCAATCAAAGCCTACTATGGTAATACAGGCAGCACTGCCATGACAGCAGATCCCGATGTAGAATTTGTAGCCGTTTCTGTCAAAGCGTCGGATCACAAGAAGGCCGTGATGCAGGCGATTGACGCCGGGAAGGACTTCTTCGTCGAATGGCCAGCTGGCACTGGAATACACGAGACCCAAGAGATCGCCGACGCTGCACGCAAGAAGGGGGTCAGATCTATGGTCGGTTTACAGGCCAGACATTCCCAGGTGTTTACCAAGGTACGGACAGACGCCTTCGCTAGAAAGACCTGAATGTAACTGTCTGTCGCATCTCCTTTAGGCCAGGGAGATCATTGAATCCGGCAAGATAGGCGCTGTTCGGTCTAGCAACATGGTGAGCTCCCATCGGGAATTAAGCAAAGGACAGATTCCAATCACAGCTACAGATTCTCATGTTGCCTAGAGAACTTCTGGCTTGGGCTCCTATTGGGAAAGAAAAGACAGCATACTATCGCAAAGCGAATGGTTAGTCCAATTATTATGCCCATACCTTTGAAGGGTGAAACCTAATGACATGTTTAAACATTTAAGGTGTCACTCTTCTTAGTACCCCTAGTGGACATTTCCTTGACCTCTTTACTTCTGTCCTTGGTGGTTTCAAGACCATCTCCGCCACTAGTGCCACGATATATCCAACCGTCACGGTTGTCAACGACGATGGAAAGCCGACGGGAAAGACGGTACCATCTGAGGTTCCCGACCACATCTCGATCAATGGCTTATTGGAGTCGGGAGCGTTAGTTAACGTCTTCATTCGTTCAGGATACTCTTCGAAGCCAGGTAGGAGGCAATTCCTATGGGAGATCGAGGGCGAGGAGGGCACCATAAGGATGGAAGCCAAAGGGACCGTGGACTATTCGGACGCAGACCTCTACTTGAATGGCGATGCGGTGGAAATGGAGGGGCCGACAGGCGCTGTGCACTCCGTAGCAGCCATTTGGAGGGCTTTCGCCCAGGGTGATACTGCCCGCTATCCTTCCATAGACGACGCGGTCAAAAACCACCAACTCTTGCTCGCGGTTGAAAGAAGCTTTGAAGAAAAAATCCCAGTGGACCTTTGACCTACTTAATCACTTATCAACAACGTTTCGATAATCTTCCATATAATATATCAGGTATTGTGTTGGCGCGGTCAACATCTCGATGATCTTGTCAGAAAAAAATCAGTGGGCAGGCACTTACTGTGGGATAATTCAACCAGACTGAATAGCCCACCAAACTTTTATAGTAGACCGTATCTTGCTCCTTTTTCGGTCTCTCGATAACCGCTGTCTCTGCCTTGGCGTAAAATCCTTGGGAGGGTCACTCTTGTTTGACGAGCTTTGGATGCCTGTAATCGGGTCAAGATTCGTATTTATTTCGCATAGCAATAGCGGTGTCTGGTGCACAAGTTCCTGTCCATCAGGGGTCTTCACAAGTCGGTCTAGTAATCATTAGGATGGCCTCGAAAGCAGAGACGAAGCGCCTTTATCAATTCATGATGTGGGGATAGCCCTGAGGTGCAGGCAGTCGTCTTCTCCCCCCTCCGAGTTGTCCGAGTTGTCCGTAGTACTTCCAGTTTTTGAGGAGTCCAAAACTCAGGCAGGAGGTGGTGCCATCTGGTTGAACTTGCTTGAAGTTGGGGAAACGTTGGGGAAACGACCGAATCCCTGATCCGAGCCATGCCAGGCCGATCACGTTCATTCTTAACAAAACCAAATACAACTTCTATGCTTCCCGAATTTTGACGCCAACTTCGTTGTCTTGCAGTCATAAAATGTTCCCGAGCAAAGCTCTGTGGGACGTGGTCTCTCAGCCCTTCAAACGCTCTCAGCATGGTCTGTTCCAAGGCAAGATGAAGCAGTACGGCAACAACGTCCCATTCTCGAAACACAAGACGCGGAGGACGTGGTTACCCAATGTTCAGCAGAAGCGGTTGTCGTCGGAGATATTGGGGGAGAAGATACGCATGAAGGTGACGACGAGGGCGCTGAAGACGATTAAGAAGGTGCGTTTTGTCGTGTTTAAGCATGGCGGGCCTTACTTATATTGTTGTAGAAAGGTGGTTTGGACAATTATCTCAAGACGACGTCGGCAGAGACGTTGGGATATATGGGCATGAAGCTGCGGATGAAGGTCAGGAGTAAGGACTTAGAAGACCGAGGGAGGCAGGAGAAGACGTTCGAGCTGCTACCTCCCGCTGAGGCGAGAACGAAGTCCCCAAAACAACGGGTGTCGCTCCTGTCTTCTCCTAGTCTCAAGACTGCGCGGTTGGCGAGGGTGTTGGCTGCGAAACAGCTTGGGAAGACAGATGGACTCGCGAGGTGCGTTTTTGGTTGATTGGATTTGATGCTGGTTGCTTACTTTTTGGAGTAGCGTGCAGGAAACTCTGCGGTATTTGAATAAGGCACTTAAAACGCGGCCGATTCCTTTGGGGCCGCCTTCGTAACACACCTTATACCCTTATACTAGACTAATCGTAATTCATGCCTCTTTCAAAGCTTTACATCCTGGTTTGACGCGCTGCAATCCTATGTTTCTCGATTCTGACGGTTGTGCTTGTGGACTTACAATGGCAGACTGGAAATATTGCTTCCTGCTAACCTGCCCTGTGTCTAATTTAATAAAGACCGTCTTGGAGGTGCGTTATATTCACGTCTTGTAATTTAATCCATCTAAATTTACTTCCTTCATAGGCATTGGAAAATTCCCAAGCAATTTACGAGCAAGTTTATAAGGGTGGTTATAACGGCTTGTCAGGAGCTTTGAACAGGAGCATGGCGCAAGGAGTCGGCTCGTCCACCACTTGTTGTAGGCAACCTCACCCACCGCTCTCTTTCAATGCATGGTGCCCAAGACCAGGTCTGTGTATTCTTCCTTGTCGATATTCACCATTCCCTTCGTCAACCATCCACGGCGTCCGTCGGATTGCAAGATATAGGCCCCTCAGGTCGTCCAGTCCCCGCCGTGAAGGCATGCCGATTCTTTATACCTTGTCGAATTCTTCGCTTCCAGTTTTTCTTCTGTCGCCCTTTCTTGTTCCCTTTATCCTTTGTTAACCTTCTAGAACAATTGGCATCTAGGTGCTCTCTGGAAAAGAGGTGCTACACCATTTTGAAGTGCCGCGATTGGTCATGATTTATTCTAGTAATTCTCTCTAGAATTTATGACGTCGACCGGTCTGTGTTTTTCACCGCTCACCGGCCCCAGTCCGGCCAAAGTCCTTCTGTTATTTTGTTTCGCTCGTTGAAGATCCGTCCGCCAGTGTGCGAATATATGCAATATCTATTCCGTTTCTCTTTCCAATGTCCAACCAACGTTTTTCCTTGTTGCTGGTCATAAAAGGATGCTCCGCGAATTGTGCCAGGCGAGCGTGAGAACAGAAAGTGCCAAGACATGCCCTGTTCCTGGCCCATTTGAGACAGTGATTTGGGGAGGCCAGTGATGAGCAGTTCCCCATTTTCCTCTCTTTCTCCCGACTTCCATCATCTAGGAATGTTTTTCCTCCCGGTCGACCCACAAAGTCCCTTATAATCCCCCGGGTTCTCATCCGACCCAGAAATAACATATTCACGCTGACGAAACTCCTGACGAAACGGACGTTTACACCGGGTGCATATCACGAAACACACGCTATAACAGTCTATTTTCTCTTATCTTAATAGCCGTTGTCGAACCATAGGTCTCAAAATCACCCCACCGACATGCTCTCTCCGCCACAGCGCGTTTCACCGGAAGATACACTAAAATCTCCTAGACCAAGGCATCATCTCTTTCTCAACAAGCCACTCAGCGCGAATGGCAGCAATATTAGTGTCAATGAAATCCCTTCAACACCTCATACACCCCACACACCTATCCCAGGAATTCGTGCCCTTAACCACCTACTATCGCGCCATGCCTATTTTCGTGCGAGGATTACCATCCACCAGATATCGAGCGTGCCGTTCGTGAGCGGTGAATTTGGAGTGCGATGGAAGTTCAAGGGTGTCCATACGCCGACAGGGCAGAAGCAGGGGTTGTTGGACAGGGTCAAGGCTCGCGCTGAGAGGAGGACAGTGTCGGATAAGTCGGACAAGGGCAAAGCACGCGAGGACTCTGGGGAGACCGAGGCAAGCAGGGATCGCCCATCAGAGGCGGTGAACACTCTGTTGCCCACGGAAGATGGACACGTCGACGTGCGGCAAATAGTCGGCGTTGGACGATCCGCCTCGGGTCCGTCCCCTGTCCCGATGACCCGTAGCGGCACGTCGTCCTCGCAGGCATCGTCAGTCTCTTCCCGTTCTTCCCATACAGATCACTCACAACACCTCTCCGCCGATTGGGGCACCAACTCGTCTTCCGTGTCCACAAATTCCTCTTCTCTCACTGTGGCACCCACACCCTCATCCACCTCGTCGGACATTTCCACTCTTACTCTACCCAATACCCCCACCTTGGTTAATGTCAGCTCCACACCAGCGCGTGGCATGACGGCTTTTGTCAAGCTGAAGAGCCATTCTGTCATTTGGTCACATACGCTAGAGCCAATTCTCAAATTCGATGTCGATCGGGAAAACTCCCAAGTGTTGCCCAGCCCGTTGAAGCTTGTGGTCATGCAGCGCGTCATCCCTGATGATCCCCAAGGCGTACCTCAGAACGCCCGGCTGGGGGCGGTATATCTCAATCTCGCAGAATACATCAATCAAGGAAGTGTTGAACGTCGGTACCTTCTTAAGGAGAGCAAGACAAACGCCACGTTGAAAGTGTGTAGTTTAACCTTCTCTGGTATTTTTATCCATACTCAAAAACTCCTGACAGCTTACGATCGAGATGGAGTACGTCAGCGGAGAATCTCATTTTATCCCACCACCACTCGCCAAGGGTGAAATTCTGACCGGTATTGCTGGATTCTTAGAAAAAGACATCGTAAAAAGGCGCCCGCGCGCGCTCGACATATACGGACCTTATAATGACCAAGAAGAACTAGAAATCGACCTGCTCGGCACAGCCAAGTCCGCTAGAATACCCAAAACGGCCAGGTCTACTCGACGGCCATCAGATAAAAGTACACCGCCGGAGAGCGACAGCGACGAGGACAACGACGTCGAAGAAGAAGTAGGAGTAGCCTTTGACGTCCAACGTCTCCCATTTGCCTACGGCACGAAAACCACGGAAATGCTCATCGACGCCCTTTTCAACCCTGTAAAGACTACAGAGAAGAGAGAAGAAAGCCCATTCACCATATACGAGCCCCCTTCGCCCAGCGCCACGCCAACAGCCAACGGCCGGACCTCAAAACCTGCTCACAGCGTCGGACTGGGGTTCACGGGCGTCGCGCTCGACCGGCACGCGACCATCGTCCCGACGCGGCAGAACAGCATCGCGTCGTCGCACGGGGAGTCATCGTCGTCCGTCTACAGCACGAGCAGCAGCAGCGCGAGCGTGCGGACGACGACGTCGGAGGGGTCGAAGGGCCGCTCGAGGGAGGGCGGGAACGGGTCGAAGTCAATGTCGGAGGCGCATCATCATGCTAGTAGCGCGCCGGAGGGCAGGGTTGTGGTTGATCCTGCGGCGGCGGAGGAGCTCCAGATTGGGGGTATTAGGGGTTGGTGGAGACGGCATACGCGCCCTGGGACGCCGACGCAGGTGGCATAAGAAGCGCTATTGGTTTGCTCTTTCGGGCTTCTCGTCTACGCGCTTTCTTTGACCTTTGGCCGTCGTTCGTCATTCGTTGTTTTCTTATTTTGTATTAACTTATGCTCCTAGCCATTCACCTTCGACTTCGTTCACACTATATTACACAAATAGCTTCTCTTCGTCCATATTCCTTCTACGTACTTGCCTTTGGGCAGACTATTACATATCACCATCGTACACTCAGCTTAGTTCTTATTGTATTTACTGAAAGATTGTAATTTGAATGTAGATCTTAATATATCTTTTGGCCACAATTTACGCTGTACAATACTTCATAGAATCCAATCATTGTCGTAGCGAAATTTTAGCCACCTCCGATTATTGTCCCGTCAATGTCAAGAGCAATCCCCAAAATCAGTATATTCAACGAGGCTTTTTAATTTTGATTTTTTCACGCTAAATAATACATCAAGTGATAAACTGGTCGCGTAGAATAGAGCGACTCAGTTCCTTGACTTCAGAGCACGGCGGTGGTGGAACACGGTAGGGTCCGAGTTGATGAAGTCGATCTGCTCTTTGCGGTAGTCGTCAGGGATCATCGTGGTGTTGACGCCGTTCAGCTGTAGGACGGCCTATTGCAATAAAAGTCAATGAATGAACAAAATAGTCAGGTACGTTGTCATACCTCGTTCTTAGGAGTGTATTGAGTCCATTGAGGGCCTAAAAGAAGCGAAATTTAGTATGGATAACCGAAAGTAACCAAAATAGACCTACGAGGATTGCCATGCCCGTCGTTGGGGTCCAGACTGGTGGCGAATGAGACCCAGTAGTCGATCATAATACTGCTGAGGTGGAGAGCCGGGGCTGATGTATCGGGAGGCGCGCCGTAGACGAAAAAGACCTCGGAGCCATGGGACACTGTCAATTGGAATGGTCAGATTTCAGGGTAAAAATATCCAGGCAGGGTATGCGAACCTCCAATAGCTGGGTTGCTACCTGGCTGTGGTTGGGTGAAGAGATAGCCGAACGTCTTCACTCCTGCGCGGCTGGCGGTCTGAATCCAGCTTCTTCGTTGTGACTGGAAACTCAGGTCACCCACTGTTGGTGAGGATTCGAATTAGCCAGCAAATCATAGGGAAGGACGTAAAAAAACTAACTGAGAGCGGCTTCTCGCTTGTAGTTGGAAGCCAATCCGAAAGTCTCGTCGCCTGTATTGAAGGGCGATCCCACAGCTGGGTCATCGGGGTACAGCTCCAGCAACTTATCCGCGGTTGCCTGGAGGACGGCCGGATCGACGAGGGGTGGCGAAAAGCTGGTGATGATATTCGCTCGAATGTCAGCGTCGCTCAAGTTTGTCCTCGGAGTGAATATAGTGCCTGTCAGAAAAATGAAAAATGAACTAGTCAGCAACTAATTTCGGATGATGGTTATAATGATAATGATGACAGGTGGTGTATGATTTACCTTCGTCGAGGTTGGTGCCGGCTATAAATGGAAGACGTGCGAAATGGCCTTTGGAGAGGAGCCGCGAGGCGATGTCTGGGAAAAGCCCGCCTGGGCCGTCGATGGTGGGATCGAAGCCGAATTCTTCTGGTGCATTATTGAGCGCGTTGACGACACCCGACAACATTTCTGTCGAGTTGGCCTGTCTCAAACAGTCGAATGTGTTTCCACTCGTAGCGAGAGTTGCGCACGAGGGGACCCCTGCGACGAAGTTCTGCCAGTCGACTTCTCGGCGTGCTGCGTTGAATTCCAGTGATGTTGCTGCTGAGCCTGACTCGAATATCTTTTCGTGGGCCGATTAATAATATGGATTGCGATAAAAATAATCGGGACAACTCACAGCTGCTCGAGCTAGCTTTTCTAGCGGCGAATTCAAAAACAAGACTGCTGTCATGATAGCTCCGGCACTTTCACCGAATACGGTGACCTGAGAGGGAGTCAACATTGTGAGATGCATGGCAAAATAAATTTTACTTTAGACTTGTCGCCACCAAACGTCTCAATGTTGGCTTGAACCCATTCTAAAGCTGCTAGCTGATCCTTCAAGGCAAGATTCAAAGCATGACGATCGTCGGCTAAATGTCGAGCAAATAGTTGGCATAGGGCAACCTTTCTTATGATAGTGAAATTTCATACATTCTTGTCCTTGAGGGAAACCAAGGGGACCCAGGCGGTAGTTGTAGTTGACATAGATGAGAGGAGTTCCCTAAGTGACGGTTAAAAATGTGAAAATTTTGAAAATAGGTACCACCTTACCCGAGCAACGCTTTGAGCCACAATGGCACTTCCGTTGTATATTGCCGACTCTCCAGCGTCAAACCCGCCACCATAACTAGTCGCCGGTCATTACAACGAGGCACTTTGGAGAAGTGAAAGCCGCTTACGTCCAAAAAAGCTGTTTAGAGATGTGTAAGTTCGAAGGAAGCGCAGTAAGTTACACAAGAAGACTTACGATCGGGAGTTTTGCGTCAGATTTTATACCCGAGGGGCGGTAGACGTTGATAGTTAAACAATCTTCGGAGAAAATGGCGAGAGATCCGCCCTAGAAGACGACTCAGCAGGAGAGAGCGAATAAAGGAGCCTCCTCACCTGCTGGAGACAGCCTTTTCCAAAATTGCTGGCGTCGAATGTGCTGACATTCAAATATGTTTTAAGTACAGGCGGCTTGAGGCGCAAGTTACCAAGGGGAGGCTCAGCAAAAGGGATTCCTTTGACAGGACTGGGTGTCAGTGGAAAAGACCATCACAAGAAATTATGAGATCGTACCACCAAAGAAATCAAGCCCGAGCAAAGTAATGTCTCTTCCAACGAGAGTAGTTTCACCAAGTTTGACCTGCGGTGCTGCGTTTACCGCCGCTAAGACCCCAATAAAGTGGGCGATGTGAAGTAACATTTTTGGTGTAGGAAGGGAAACCCGAATGATCTATCACTTGGAAATTCGTGCGTTTATGTAGGTTCCCCGGCACTCCAATGCCGCCATTCGTGTATGGCGTACGTCACCAGGTGTTACTATTGACCATGGAAAGAATTGCCAGGAACGTCAAAGGAAGATTTACATAGAGCCAAGTTTGGGGAATTCGGCAGAGGACAGCGAGATCCGTACGTGAAGGCATTCAAGATCAAGACATGTTATGCTTAATAGTTCATGTGCACACCCTGCATATGACCATTGGCGCCATGAGAATCTTGTGCAAATCGTCAGGCGCAGTCAATAATGATCGACACGCCAATGTCACATTCACGTGACCTGCATAACACCGTGTTAATTCGGACGTCGAGGAGTGGGAGAGGAATACGCCGATATATTGGAAAGTAAAATGAGCTCGAGTTTCGTAAAATAGAGACTGTTAGTGATAGTAGCAGTATGAGGGCAAGCCAAAATGTTGGAAACGAACTATTGAGCCCGACGATCCTCACCGCTTCCACATATCATCAAGTCAGCAGTTCAGCCACTTTTTATTCAGGTTCCAAAAGGCTACTGTGTTAAATCGGGCAGTCAATGTGGAATGTTGAACTTTCAGAGGCTCGATGCGCGACATTGTCTTCGGATTCGACATCTGTGGGGTAAAAACGGCCTTCGTCATTGAGTCGACACGGCCGCCTCGCACAGGAATGGACGGGTGTTCCACGATTATTTCGAGATTCCGCTAGCGGGAATAGATAAAGCCGGGACGATTTATTTGGATGTGCAGTTTCATTGTTGGACCAGTTGACGAATACTTGAAGAATCGCCAGTCTGGGGTATAAATCGATCGTGGGGTTGATCATGAAGGCGAGTCGTCCATAGATACCTTTTCAGTTTCGAGGAACAATATGGTTCCTCGCTTTTGAGTGACCCCGGACGGTACAGCCGTTGTTGACCAGTGGTGGTTTGGTGGTGAAGCGGTGAAGGACTGAAGCCTGGGCGGCCCGTGGAAATCCATCAACAATCATTTCGAACTCAACTTCAACAACGCCTCAATTGCCCTCTACCTTCACGTCGTCAATTATTTACTGCTACAATCCAGGATTATATCAACGAAAATTCTATTGGACCCTTTGTGATTTCATCTGGCTAGGAGTCAGGACTTGTCAAGTTTCAAGGAGTCGATCACAAATTCGCAGCCCTTTACACCATGAACGTTGATCAAGGCAACTTGAATAATGGCGCATCTTCATCGCGCGTTAGCCATAAGCGCAGTCGACTTGTTGCTCGGATCCACGCGAGCCGTAGTACGAATCGGAATTCCGCCAAAAAAAGAAAGATCAACGCTCAAGGAGGGTCACAAACTCAACCTCAGCCTGAACCATCTAAGGTCAGCCAGTCGCTCCTGGCTCCGGACTGGACGGTGAAATATATGGCTGGGGATTGCCCTCCGTATAACGACTTTGCGGGATGGGTTCACGACCCTCACAATCAGAGGGTGTATATGTTCGGTGGGCTGCGTCCTGGAGATGAATCAGAAACGCCAGCGTCTGATTTCTACTGCTATAATACGACAACCATGAAATGGGAGAATTTGACAGTAAGGCCGTTTCAATTGCATCGGCGTCTTACTTAACTCATTTGTGATCTCAGAATGCTTTGACTTTCCGCGAACCATATAAGTCACCATATTCTAAAGCTGAACTGAAGCGGGAGAAACGGCATTTGCCCGCTCTCAGCCACCCAGGTTGTACACTTTGGCGTTATGAGGGCCACTCCTTCATCTTTTTATTTGGAGGGTATGACGCTGCATCCGATGGCGCAAGTTCGAAGGTCGTTATTATCAACCTCAAGCTCCGTGAGTGGTGGTACGAAGACAGGCTAGGAAGGACGAATCCTCGCATTGCTCCCTCCATCGTTGCCATCGGAAATAAGGTTTATATCTTCGGCGGATACAAGGAGCTTGAAGGGGACCCTCAGGCTTGTTATTCGTACAGCATCGCGGAGCATAGGCCAGAAGACCCCATCTCGCCATGGGCTTGGGAGGTGCGCGATACTCCATACTCTGGACATCTACCAAGCGACTTTGTTGTCGGGCAGGCAGTTGCTGTTTATGGGGGCAAGAAGATACTTCTCGCACCAGGGCGATTAAATCATACCGATGAACGAGTGAGTGCTTGTTCACAACGAAAGGTTTGAGTCTTATACTCACCACTGCCCACTCTATAGCGGCTTCACTTTTCCAAGAAGACTTTGTTTTATTTTCGGATTGACCTAAAGGCATTTCATGAGATTCTCGAACCTGCGGGGGACCCTCTTCCTCAAGATATTGGCTGGTACTCAATTTTCGAACTCAAGCAGCTACCTCTGACTGCGAGCGCACTGTCCGCCCAAGCCGACATCACAAGAAAACGCGGTCGCCCCCCAAAAAATCCACCGCCGCCTGCTCAAGTACCACCTCCACAGTTACAAGCATCGGTTTCATCATCAAGCTCGGATTCCGTCGTGATATGCGCCTGGCAGCCTCGTCCTGGAACAAAATCTGAAGATAACCAGTTCGAGCCTGAGATCTATCATTTCTCTCTTACGCCTGACGACCGTCTCGATTGCTTAAAAATCATACAGAAAGTTTGTGACCTTAATCACAACTTCGAAGGGTTCATGGTTGTCGGAGAAAGGATGCACCTTCTGGGCTCTTATTCCGACGACAATTCTTCTCAGACGGACTCGGATTCAGACTCGGACGACGAGCCGGACGCAACTTGGAACATACACCTCGATATTCCTTTCAACTGCCGTCGTGAATAAGACCTTTCTTCGCAGCCCATTCACCTTGTATTCTTTCTTGCCTATAGGTGCTGTTTTACTTGGCTGCCGCTCCTATTTTCATATAGTCCGATTCTAAACACATTTCATTTATGCATTGCTTTTCTTTAGTTTGTAAACTACTGTGTTGTACCCTATAATACATTGTTGTACCAATTGTGTCGAATTACTTGGTATTCAAAGGTCATCGGTCACCGGTTGAACTTGAGCTTCGATGATTGTATGAGGTAACCGCGGGGCAAAAGAAATTCCCTTTCTGTCATAAGGTTGATCTCATACCACAACAGTCGCAACCACCTAGACGTGAATGTCAACCTCTAGCTTGGATGCGTCCTTCATCATTGTCGAAGGTGAACGTCCTAAAGCGCCGTCGCCATTAACGATGGCCGAACCATCACCAGTCAAAAAGGAATCCAAACCAGTACGTCTTTCACCGTTGATGGGGTGAATTCAGTGCTTAACGTGTTCAACCAGGCATACCATCCTTCTAAAGATCTATCTTATAACCCAGGGTCTATACCCTCTTACGCGCACGACTGGTCTCGTAATGGAACTGGAGGAGAAATCGTCCTTGAAGGACGGCATTTCGTTGACGGATATGGACGCGTTTGTAATATGAGAGGCGTAAACTTGTCGGGTTCATGCAAAACGTGTGCTACTTTCTGCTTCTATAACACTGTCGCTGATATTTTTCTACTTAGACCTGCCGACCACGATCACGAAAACTTTCCTGGAGACCATAGAACCGTTACATTTGTTGGAAGGCCTTTTCCTTTAGAGGAAGCTCACGAACACTTTTCTCGTTTACGACGATGGGGTTTGACATTCAGTGAGTTCTATTTCCACCCTATAGACTACTGGGTGGCTAATAGATTTGTAGTTCGGTTTTTGGTGACATGGGAGGCTGTTGAGCATGGAGGACCGTACGTGTTCACAGAACTCGCAACGCGCAGCACCTGACAGTCATCATAAAGTGGGATCTACGATATGGAATATCTGGACTACATCCGCAAGCTGCTCTCTATGCTTCCGAAATACGGTATAACAGCATTCGTTTCAATGCACCAGGACGTCTGGTCGCGGTATTCGGGCGGTTCGGGCGCACCGGCATGGACGTTAGAAGTTGTTGGGTTTGACCTACATGCTATAGAGGATACAGGCGCTGTTTGGCTGCATGGCCAAAGAGGAGGAGGCCATGTTGAAGCGGAACGTGGCCTGTGGCCTTGTGGTTATCATAAGCTGACTGCTGCTACATTATCGTGTGTACTTTAATCGATATTTTCCAGTTCGTTTTGAGTGCTGACGCGTCATGTAGGACCTGCTTTTGGGCAGGAGATATATTCGCTCCAAAATTATTGGTCAAGAACAAACATAATCAGGAAGTTCCTATCCAACAATTCCTGCAAAATTCTTTCTTGGATATGTGGGAGATGGTTGTACGCGCAGTTGGCGACCTTGATGGTGTCATAGGGTTCCAGGTAAATTCCCGAGGATAACCTCGCAATCGTCTCTAATGATTTTATTAGATGATAAATGAACCTCATCCTGGCTACGTCAACGTCTCGATGCATTCCTTCAACTATAATACCGACCTTCACTTGTCCCATATCCGTAAGTCATCCATTCTTTGACATGTGGTTAGAGGCTCAAGGTTTGCAAACAGCCTCTGCATTCCAATCATTCCAGTTGGGTGCTGGACACCCAACACTGGTTCCAACCTATACCCGCTCCTTCCCTATGCCCACAAAACTCACTTCTCACACCATGCTCAATACCTTGGGAGTTAAAGCCTGGCGCCCCGATGGACCAACCCTAGGCCGATGTCTATGGGAATACCACGACGTATGGAGATGGGACAACACTACTGATAAGGCCGTTGTCCTTCGAGAGAATTACTTCCGCCAGCATCCTGATACTGGAAAGAAGGTTTGTTCTTCTCATTGTACCCACCGAAGATCTCGTCTGACAGCGCCTTCACCAGGTTGACTGGTCAACCGATTTGTATTACCCATTCGCGAAGAAGTGGAGCGAACGAGTACGGAAAGCCTCTTCAAATGCTAAACTCGTGTTTTTAGAACCAATCCCAAACGAGGTTGGTTGATACTCTCTTTTGGTTTCGTTTTTTTCCCCCTAATTCTGTTTCGCAAGTTTTGTTCCCCTAGCTGGACGAAAGAAAGGCGTCCTGACAATATGGTCTTTGCACCACATTGGTAAGGGTTGTTTAACTCCCAGTTACCGTTTTCTAATCGTAGCTTTGTTCAGGTACGACCTCAACTCACTCTTTGCGAAGGCGTTTGGGAACTTTTCTGTTAACGTACAAGGCCTTTCGAGGGTAAGCATCCTACTACCTCTCTTATACTTTGTCTGACCGTTTTATAGGGAATGTTCCTCCTCAAAACCTTCTACTGGGGTCAGAAAGGAGCTCGTGACAATTTTAGCCTTCAGATTCGCAATATTGTCGAACACGGATATCGTGCTCTGGGGGAAAACCCGGTCATCATTGGCGAATGTGGCGTACCCATGGACATGAAGTCAGTCTGGTTGTTCCGGTTATTGCTGCCTCTCTAACATGCATTTATATCTAATAGCAAGGGTGAGGCTTTCGAGACAGATGATTTTGTGTGGCAAGCCAGGATGATGGATGCAATGATAACTGGTCTAGAGAGAGCACTTGTTGGGTTTACGTATGTCATCTTCCGCTCTTTGAGAATCCAGCTAGTAAACGGCGTCTTTTCTAAGATTATGGAATTACAACTCCTTCAATGACGATCAACGAGGAGACGATTGGAATGGCGAAAACTTTTCGTGGTTCAGCCGCAAACGAGCGTTGCCGCCTTCCTTGCTTTACTATGAACAAGACGCGCCTTCCTTAGATAATGGAGGCAGAATCCTACCAGCCGTTGTCAGACCATATCCTGCCAAGACAGCGGGCATCCCACTCCGGTTCGAATACGAAATGACAACGGGAACCTTCACATATGAATGGACCAACCCCCTAGAAAAGGACGACGGGTCTGGAACAACGAGTGTGCTCAATCCTCCTCGGGTCTTGTCTCGCCCTCTTATGTCTCGCGAGACTGAGATCTTCCTTCCTTCTCAGCTAACACATGCCCGGAAAGTTATAGTGGAAGGTCTGGAAAAAGGCGACCAATATGTCTACGACGAGCGGCGGCAGACTTTGTTCGTCGTTACCCAAGATACCTCGCCAGGCCACAAGCATCAGATCACTGTGTCTGTATACCCTCCTCCAAGACCTGCGTTTTTCGTCAATGACTTCTGGAGCGATTTCGGTGGATATATCACGTCCTTCATCTCTGTCTTGGTGGTCATCATCGCGCTATTGGCTTATTGGCTTTTACAAGCTTGAACTAGATATCATTATTTTTCAACTGCTATGGGAAACCAACATGGGACTCAGTTATATAGAAGTTATATTTTGAGAAAGATGATAGTAATTATAGTAATACATTGATTTTTGCTGCACGTCTGCCCGCATTGATAAGTGAGCAATACATACAGGACTCGAGGAGGACATTTGGCGCATCTACTCGACATGGTCCATGACTCTTGCTTGATGACAAATGGCTTGACGAAGAATTTCCCTGGAAGCATCCAATTCATTCCATAGGCCTTTAGCATAATATCCAATCTGGTTTAAGTTGTCCCGCAACGCCTCGAGCAAAGCAGCAGTAGACAGCAGTGAGTCTTCCTCAAGGTCAAATTCAGATGCAGCCCCTGCGATCTCGAGACCAATAGAATCAAATGACCTGGAGTATTCCGTTGCGGCAAACGCACTGGAAGAGGTCGTAATGGAGCTGATAGTGTCTACGCTCGAGGTAGAGGTTGAACCAGCGACGAGCTTACCGAGTAGCTTTTTGACCTTCAAGCCTTCAAAGGACGCGAAAGATCCGTTCGACCCAGCACCAGTGGGCGACCCATTACCAGAGGTATTTAAGGATGGCATCTGGGGCAAGGGATGCATCAGGTCCCGCATCCATTCTGGAATAACCGACCTGAACAACGCCGCCTGGTTTTTGGTGTGCAGATAGATAACAAGTTCGGGGAAAGTCTCCAGATGTGGGACATGCAGCAATACTTTGGGCATTTCCTTGTGCAGACGACGAGGCAGGATCGAGAGCGACGGGAATTCGTCAGGAGGCATCAAATTCGGTACATTGAGGACGAACAACAGGTCGTTAATGGGCAACTCCACAACCTCAGGAAAGGTTGGGGCAGTATTAGCTTTGCGGCGCAACGGACGAATCGTATCTACACCATAGTGGCGTTCTGATAAAGCTGTAAACATGGGAGGTTGGGTCGCATAGACCACCAAGATATGAGTGGGCCCTAAAGGACGGGGCGAAATTAGGCTGTCTGTGGTGCTAAGACTCTGGCTACCCCAGATGCTGAAGAGGCCATCATCTGCTCCTACATTACTTGCAGAGCTGGTACCATTGTTGATAGATGACGCCGACAAGACGCGTCGAATTACGGTGGACGAACGCGTCTTTGAACTGTCAGCCTTTGAACTGTCAACCTCGGGCTGTCCACTTAACGAATCGTCACCCAACCGTCCGAAGACTGAGAGACGTGTAGTGGCATCTCTGATTTTTACTTCACGTCGTTTCTGAGTGCGGTACAACCAGTGTCTATCATGGGCAGCAGGGATTAGCTGTGGCACCATCCAAGAAATATCACACTTACCCGTATGCAGAATTGACGCGTAGTTTGAGAGCTTGCCTGATCTCTTCGATACTTTTATTGCTCTTGAAGAGGTCTTCACGGTCTGGGGCGACATCCACAAGTAAGGCGCGGTTAATTTCGCGCTCTGGAGGGGTACTGGACTGCTTTGGGCCTTCAAGGCTCGGTAGGAGAGACAAAGTAGGCACCTTTGAGTGTAGCGCCGGCATAAAGGACAGTGAAAAGAATCTGAAGGAATGTGGTGGTGTGAAGGAAAGAGCGAGATGTAGAACCGCAGGTGATTTCGAGCATTTTATAGCAGCGCGGCTAGAAGAGCCATGCCACAATTCGATAATTTGAGCTATCGAAAATGGTAAGAGCATTGTGATGGGCCATGTTTCCACTGCCATGAGGTAGGTAAATCATGGCCCTGACCACCAAATTCCACTTAAGGAAAATGTCGCCACTGGCACCTGAACCAGGCCAGTTTCTTTTAACCTCCGAGAGCTTAGGCTCTCCAAACCAATAAAAGAGCAGAAATTGAACATGGAAGTAGAAGAAAGAAATTTAGTAACCGACTCAGCAGGAAGTGCTGTATTGCCTAAAAGGGAACATTGACTTGCTTGGTCAGCGGATAACGGTACCTTTCTGGCGGTCCACCTCTCTGCCAGTGCTAACTTTGTTAGTCAACGTTACATTTCTGGGGCTCACTAATCCGCATTTTAGGCCTAGTAGAGGCTGGGCTATTAGGCAGCTGTCGGCTTAATCCTTTCTTCCTCCACAACTCACCTCAGACGCCCACGGACAGTCTAGAAGGCGGCGACGAAGACACCCAATGTCCCATGCAGTTCAACCGTTCAAACGACCAGCATCGACTAGCAAGAGCGCGGAGGATGATGATGCGCGACCATATATCATAGTAGGAGACATTGGCAAGGGGAGTTTCGCGACGGTGTACAAGGGGTACCACGAGGTGTGCATAACGATCTGAAGAGACGACAAACGGTTGCTTATAGATATCTAGGAAACACGACAAATAGTGGCCATCAAGGCCGTAAAGCGCGACAACCTGAGCACGAAGCTGTTCGAGAACCTGCAGAGCGAAATCCAAATTCTCAAGTCTCTTTCGCATAGACACATCACCAAGCTAATCGACATCGTCGTACGTCCACTTCCCATCTAATTTGTTTTTTATTCACGGTATATTTGTTCGATAGCGTGCTGAGAAGCATATATACCTCATCATGGAATATTGCGCCGGCGGAGATCTCACGAATTACATCAAGAAACGCGGTCGTGTCGAAGGCCTTGAATACGTCCCTTCTCCAGGCGCTGCGTTGCAGTACTATCCTCATCCTCGGACTGGGGGACTAGACGAGATTGCTGTACGTAGCTTCTTGCGACAGCTCGGTGAGTTTTTCTTCTTGCAAACTAGTTTATGAAATGGTCGCTGATGTGATCCAGCGCGGGCTCTCAAGTTTTTGCGACATCGCAATTTGATTCACCGAGATATCAAACCTCAGGTAGGCGTGCTTGATCTCTTAGTTCTCGCCGATATTCATACTGCTCAACTTCAGAATCTCCTGCTCACCCCTGCGTCGCCTGAAGAGCTCGCAAGGGGACACCCTCTCGGAGTGCCAATCCTCAAAGTGGCCGACTTTGGATTTGCGCGTTCGCTGCCAAATGCGATGATGGCAGAGACATTATGTGGATCTCCGTGAGTGAGAACGTTTGTCCTATTCGATGATTATTCTCACAGTGACTCATAGACTATACATGGCTCCCGAGATCCTCCGTTACGAGAAATACGACGCCAAAGCAGACCTCTGGTCTGTAGGTGCCGTGTTATATGAAATGGCAGTAGGAAAGGCGCCATTTCGCGCCCAGAATCATATCGAGTTGTTGAAGAAGATCGAGCACGCGAAAGGCATCAAGTTCCCCGACGAGGATCCGAGCTCATTAGCGGGCAGGAATGGTGGTGGAGGCAGCACAGAGCTGCCAGTACCCGCAGACATCAAAGCGCTCATACGGGTGTTGTTGCGGCGCACTCCTACCGAGAGGGCCACCTTCGAGGACTTTTTTGGAAGCAACGCACTGGCGAAATCGAAATTTCCGAGACCACAAGAATCACTGCCTGAACCTCTGGGATCGTCATCAACTGCTTGGAACGACGGAAGGCCTGCGACGCCTGAGCACCATAAAGTAATACCCCCGGAGGTCCTCGATCCAAACGCGATGATTCCGCCAAGCAAGTTCAACTTCCGTGGACCAGGTGGAAATGGGAGCCCGCGACCTGCGGTTGTTCCCCTACCCCAAGAGCAGTAAGTGACCGCCTTATCGTCAGAATGTGCATGCTTAATTTTATCGTTTTCGAGCAGGTCAGGTTCTCGTTCTCCTGCTGAAGTCCCCAAGCGGCAATCATTAACGGCCCGTCAAACCGGCAAGCGTCTATCAACCGAAGGCTCGTTCATACCTGGAGAAACGGAAGAAGACGGCAACCTCCGACGCGAGTACGTTCTCGTCGATAACACGAGAGCAGTAGAATTCAACAGAGCAGTCGATGGTAGGTCTCCATATTTTTGACCTCGATACGGGCTCGCAACAGGTACGAATTTACTGACCAGCCATCGTTGCAGAAATCTCCTCTCAGCCCCGACGGCCCCTCCACGACCGAAGAACACCTTCGGCTTATGATTATACCTTGGATTATGTACCCTCACCGACAACTAACGGCGCCCTGAACAACCTCGCCAGCCCAACGACGCCCTCCGACCCCAACAATATCACTTTCCCTCCACCGCCGATTGCTGCTCCGCCTCCACTTTCTTCTTCTCCCTCAAGTGTGGCCTCACGAGCGGCAACCAATGCTCTTAACCGGGCACTCAGTATCGCGTCTAAGAAGCTATTTGGACACGCACGTTCGTCGCCCTCGCGGGATTTTATCCACGGCCGCAGCACGCCATCGTCGCCCCGTCGCCCGCAGATCATCGCCCTGGATGCGGATGCGGAGAGAGACCCGCTAGAAGAAGAACTGCTGGAGTCATTGGAAGAGCTGGCGCAGAAGACGGACGTGCTGACGCACTGGGCGGATGAGATGTACGAGTACGTGAAAGCAATCCCTCAGAGTACGTTTTCCTTCTCTCAGTAGTTTCGCAGTTCTCACTTTTGATCTCGATCAGAACCCCTACCCGACCCTACCAAGTTCGAGAAACGCGAAGGCGAGGCGGAGAAGCAGGCTCGACGGCGGAAACACGCAGATATGGAGGCTGAATACAACGCCGTCACCTGTGTAGCAGTGTACATGCTCTTGATGTCCTTCTCCCAGAAGGGCATCGACAAGCTGCGCAACTTTCAGGAGCACATGAAGATGCGGCACCCAGATGGAAACTTTGTGGTCAGTGAAGGATTTGATGATGGTTTGTCTCATTCTTTCTTCTAGGATTCTTGTTTTGTAACTGACCTGACATTCACCCTAAGCTCTTAACTGGTTTAAAGAGCACTTCATCAAATGCAATGACCGAGCGGCCTTGGTGAAGACGTGGCTTCCTGTTACTTATGACGGCCCAAAGAGCTGGCTGGATCAGCTGGTATATGATCGTGCCCTCGTATTGGTGGGTTTCTTTTGCTTCATTTTGCTCGGTACTGTGCTGACCAGATGCACAGAGCCGAACAGCTGCACGGAAAGAGCTCTTGGACCAAATGATAACACCCGACGAGTG
Organism: Galerina marginata; assembly: GCA_023014335.1. Taxonomy (NCBI): domain Eukaryota; kingdom Fungi; phylum Basidiomycota; class Agaricomycetes; order Agaricales; family Galerinaceae; genus Galerina; species Galerina marginata. The sequence goes on along the minus strand of JAECYW010000009.1, from coordinate 1,400,274 downwards.
CGAGAAGCTGTACGAAGAGTCCTTATGGTGTTTATACGCCCTGCAAGATAACCTGCTGCAGACCGGGAATCCATTTATGGATGAAGACAGGGAAACTATCGCGATATGTATGTGGCTTTCTTTAGTGCCTCTTTCACCGCCTCCTGACTCAAGTGTTCTGTCCGTTTACAGGGATCAAGCGCACCAAACTGCGTCTTGTGCGGTGTCGAGCACGCATGGCGATGAACCATCGTGATCGAGTCAACGACGCTCGTGCAGATCAGAATTTGGCCGATGTGGCCCGGATCCCTGCGCCATGGGATGCGAAGCCGTCCAGTCCAGCATCGGCAACCGTCCCATTGCCATGACCTCTCCGTCTGTTGCTCTTACCTCCCGTATTTCATTCTTTCCGTTTCATCTCTTTAATCCTCTTCTTGCAAAACTATCTGGCAAGACTTCTCATCGCTATCGCGCTGTACGAATAGATGGTTACCCTAAGCCTAGGTGGTTTTTGTTACCACAAAGGCTTCTGACTCCTCGTTTTTATCATATCTCCTTTACATGACTATTTACCATCGCATTGATTCTGGATGAACACTCACGCACGCACCGTACCGCATCGCATCATCTTCACTATTCATGATCATGTCACTCTCGCTTTTCTCTGCTGTTGTTGTATTATTAGTGTGCCTTTAAAATGTTGTAATATTGTATTGTTGGTACGTGATCTGTTTAGGTGAAGTAGATACTGTTTCTGCTTTTTTTTGTCACTGTACATAGGTGAACCAAGCCAAATTTGGTTTGGAATGATATCCGACTTCTGCTACTAAAAGTCGAAGGTTTTGTTGAGGTCTTCGTGAAGGAGCTTTTTCATTCCGGGAGGTAACCGAGGCTCCTGCCCGTCAGCAATGTATCCTAAAACGAGTGGGTGAGTACATGATGGCTAGGAATCTGACTGAGCAACATACTGAAAGGCATCTCCACGGACTCCTTCGCATTAAAAATGATGGTAGGATGATCCTGATCATCGGTGAGATAAGAAGGCGGAGGCTTCTTTGTATTCGAGTTCTTGAACTTACGATGTAAGGTATCTCGTTGAGACGAACACGATCGTGTACAACCAACTTCGTCACTCCAAGGGCGGTGTCCGTCGTCATCTGTACAGGCCCTAAGTGGCGAGTTGGGAATCCACGGACTCTGAGTTCAGAGGTCCGGTCTCGAGGAGGATCGTCGCCTAGGAAGTACGGCCGTTGAGATAACGGAACCCATGACGAGAAATTTCTCTTACCTAGGATGCCCTGTTTACCCATGAGCCAGGCGCTCGCAATGGCCTTATCAATAGTTGTAAAGGACATACCCCAAACAGGAACCACTCGAAACGTCCGTCGCCATCCTCCGGGGAGAGTTCTTTTTCTGCCTTGGGATCAAGCAGGCAGACCTTTTCGAGTGGGATGCCAGATTGTTTCATGAGGTCCATGATGCTGTCTCTGTGACACGAAACCCTCGAAAGATGAAGATCTTTGGATGCTAGAGCGAAGGTGGAGTTCAAGAAGTCACTGGAGGACTTGGACAAGGAAGTGAATTGGACGTGTGCATCTGGTCCAGCTAGCATGCGCATGTGCTACAAAAGACAGGCTCAGTTTTTTTCTTCTTGAGCAGACAAGAGGATCTTCACCGCGTACTCGAGTTCGACCCAGGGTGGGATAGCTTTCGTTGTTTCTTCGTCATCCTCCATATGCTCTGCATTTTTTACGCGTCAAGTTAACCGTTTTAAGATGTTTTGTGAATCGCACCTATTACATACGTGAATCCCATCTTGTTGCAGTGCTGGTTGTTGGTTTAGAGAGCAGATTTTGGTTATCCCCAGACATCCATCACCGCTACGGCACTTCCCGAATGCTGAAATTAGCTAGGGACTGGATAGGGAGCTTAAGCTTGAATTGAATCTCGCTCTCAACTTCAAACAAGGCAACTCATGTTGTCGAATACTTAGACCAATATATTGACTGAGGGGCATACAGTCTACATAATGCCTATTATTCAAGTGAGCTGCGCAATCGCCGCATCCAATTCAGACAGAAAATATGTGTAGGTGAACGGTTCGGGGTTCGCAAGCATGGGATTGGTTCGAAGAAGCCAAACGTCCAGGTTACTCATGAGCTTTGCCAATGGCTCAGAGACAAGATCTGGAAACCGGCCGCCAAACAAAAGTGGAGTTCGTCCGCGCCTGGAGGTTGAAATGTCATCGAGGGTCATTCGGCCAAAATTGGAGTAAAAGAACGTATGAAGTCTGTCGCGCATAGTTTCATCCAGAGTGCGAGACCTTAGGACCGCTCTTCTAACCACACCGTAGGCGAGGACGTAGATGAATGACTCGATGTCATGTCGAGTTTCGTGTTTAATCGGGACTCCTTCCATGATAGCCTCCAAAATTTCTACTGCCATGAATTGTGCCGTTCCCTAGGGTTCAAAAATTGATGAGAAGATAGAAGTTGTAGGTAGCAGGACATATTTACCGTCATCGCAGCACCACGCAACAGGTCTGGCCCGAAGGAAATATTTGTACTGACAGGAGTTGTCATACCATTGTCAGGTATGCGTTTAGCAGAAACATCCATCTTCGTGGTGATATCGAGGGTTTTGCGTTCGACATGAGCGAACTCAAGATCCAACAAAAAGCCTTCCGCCCCGGGCTCGGGTGGTGTTTTCACAGGCAGCATTATATTCCCCGCACTGATATCGCGATGTAAGATACCTTGATCGGTTAAGAATTCGTGCGCTGTGCAGGAGAGGTTAGTTCGAGTGACGGAAAAACTGCGATAGGCACATACCGCAAAGTGCTGCGCGGATGCCTTGGAGCAGCTCTTTTTCCGAGTCACACTCCCAAATCGTCCGGCCACGATTCTCGAGAAGTAATCGGTGCAAAGCAACATCATCTCGATCGTTCGGGTCAGCCGAGGGACCACGCAGGTTGTGGACTGTTATGTACCGCTCCTCTCCAGGAAATTTAACGTCTTCGCCTTCATGGAACTTTGCAAGGGCGGGATGTTGACCGATGACAGACCCGTATATCAAGGATTCAGAATTCCGAGAATCACTCCTCCATGTGTTTTTCAATATTAGGATCGGACCTGTGTCGTCCTCTCGGACCAACCAAATTGATGTTCCCTGCCCGAGTAAAGATACTGAAGTCCAGATAGGGATGCCAATGGTTTTCCAAGAGCGATTACTTGAACCTCCCATTGAAATCACAAATGTTGGAAAGTCTGCCAGTGCTAAGTGACCCAATTCTTTCGCTTGCTTTATCCAAATCAGGTGTTTCGGGTTCGGTAAGGTAGTGACTGTTGGGTCTTGGCCGAGCTCCACGTCTGACAAATGGCAGGTCAAAGAGCGAATGACGCGGATGAACACCGAGATGTCCTCCCACATATCATGGACAGGAGAAAATTGAACACCATCCCGGTCGAACACGGCAACGCAAAATCTGGAACCGACAATTAGGAGCCCAAAAGTGAAGAGTTGAAACGGTTGACCGGAGAGGAGAAGTCGAGCATGGTCCGCAGCCTGACAGACGATCGCTTTGACGAATTTCGGATCTGACGAGATGGGCCCTTGTTCGGCGTTAGGCTTTACTTCACAGAAGGCTCTGGTCTGGCGCCAGAGAACAGGTGTCCTTTGCGAGGTTGTTCCAGGAGGCCGGGACGAAAGTTTTACCATCGAAAAATCAGGACTGCCCTTCGGAAATCCCCAAGTACTCTGGTCATGTTTTAGAACTGCCGAGTCTGTAGACTGGAATGAATAGCTGGGACGAGCGTTCGGAGTAAAATTTTCTACATGTTGAAATATAGTCGTCTGTAGGCTGCGGTCAACATTTCATTCAGTGCTATCATATCGAAGCGTACCAAAGGCCCGTACATCCTCTTTTCATCGACCTTGTTTTTCACCTTCTTAGTGCCGTATGAATCGTGAACGTCGTCTTCCGCCTCCAGAATTTCAATGGGTTTGCTAGTCGCTGAGGCCACTATCGCCTCAAGTTCTTGTTTGGCTGCAACCAAGTTTGGGTCGATTTGAAAAGCCAATGAGCAGTTTTCAACCAGTTCTTGGGGGATCTTGTTTACGCCTAAGCGGACGAAAACTCGTGGATCGTCGAACAGAAGCCTGCCCGCGAGTTCGTCTTTGATAGCAAGGCGACTTGAGCGAACGCCAGGTTCAGGAGAATTCAACGACATATAGTTTTGGAACATTTTTGACGCCTATTTCACATGGCTGAGAGAGATGATAGAGAAAGCAAGAATCGTAACTGATAGGATGCCACTTCAACTCGGATATATCTGTCTTCTGTGGGGTTGGGTCCGGGTAAGTGGTCGAGCAAGAACCACTGCAAGCTGCCAAATATTGTCCTCGGCTTGAAATACAGGTTACTGACTCGGAGCCCCTGAGATACAGGTTAAAACGTTAACGTTTTATTTACGAAGTGAGCTCAACTGCCAGTGCGGTGCGGAGAAGGCCCAGGTATCAGCTGACTAATCAACCCACTTTCTTTTCCTCTTCTCCCTCAACCTGAGTACCGAGTATCGACCAGAGTTCATGGGAATTGACTATATACAAATGCTCACCAATGTCGCCGGCGGAGGCGGTGGTTTAGTTTATACCCACCGTCTTTTTACAGTGGAATGAGGTCTCCTGGACATATTCCCATGTCACACTTCTACGAACAAAAACCTGTTTGGCACTATCACGATTGACGTGAAGGCTGTGGTCAGCCGCGATGCAGCGCCCAACCTTTGTTGTCTCTTGCTCTCGCCGACATGACTGACGGACAATCACAGATCCCCAAAAGTCCCTCAAAGGGGTTTCTCCAGCGCCCGAAAAATTGGTTCAAGACAACGTTCAGCAGGCCTCATAGCCGGTCAACTTCCCCTCAGCCTTCTGCCTCCGAACAAGTGAATCGGAGCGAAGAACTATCTTCTGCTCTACACGCAGAGCACCGCACGTCAATTTCTATTCAGTTATCAAGATCGCAGCCATCCTCTTCAAGCTCAGGCTTAACTGGATCTGCATTACCTCAAGGTTCGAGGCTTTTAAAGTGGATGGTATTCGTTAAATTGATAGGCGTTCATAGATCTACACAACACTCCAACTCAGGATGGCGGCGCTGTGGTCAGCCCTACTCAAATTCATGGTACGAGTTCTCGACATTCATCGCCCAATCGAGGTTGCATATTCAATACCTAAAACACTTCTCAAGGTACCGTCGGCGACCTTTCTGTGACACAAGCCAATCCAGAAAGGTTGGCCGGTCGTGCTCTATCAACTGCAAAGGACATCGTTGTAGTCGCGTGGAGTTTCACAGAGATGCTTCTCAAGAGGCTGCCGGATGCCGTAGATACAAATCCAGTCAAGATAGCTACAGGTATTGTAAAGATAGTCCTCCAGATAAAAGATGTGCGCCGTTATTCTTCACACCTTTGCCTGACTAACGATGGATACCAGGAAGTGAAAGGCAATATCGACGCGGTCGACCAACGGATCCTATCGACAGTGGATCAACTTGATACTGTGGAGAAAGCACTGGCTGGGTGGCAACCAGATAAAGCGGAAGAAACGCAAGGAATGAAATTATATCAAACGTAAGCATGCTTTTTCCTCAGGGCTGAATGGCGAATAGACGGCTATGTAGGACACTAGAAAAAGAGTGGACAAACTTGATCGAACTCAAGAAGCAGTCGATTATCAGAAAGATTGCGGTACATGAGGAAGATAAGGGGAAGATTGCAGATATTTTCGAACGCATCAACCGAGCCCGAGAGCAACTTGTGGTGCGCCTTTTTGTGATTTTTGTCAGATTTTCCCTTTCATTGCTCATCCCATCCGTTTAGCTTGTGACCGGTCTCAGAGTCCAGAAGACTGTACTTGCAATTCAGGACGATGTTGCAGTGTGTAGTTCTGCCGTTTTTCATCCCATTTCAACCTTATTCCTCCAACAGAAATTACTCCTAGAGCGGCTTGAAGCTTCGCATGCCGCTGACCATAAATACGAACTGGAGGGTGATCAACGGCAGCTGCTGCGTCGTGCAGTCTGCACGCCAGGAACCCGCGTTCGTATATTAGACGACATCGCGAGATGGGCGAACGATACCTCACCGGAAAGCCAGAGTGTCTACTGGCTCTCCGGTCAGGGTGGGTCTGGGAAAAGCACCATTGCCTACACTATTGCTCGGCGTTTCGAGTTTGCTGGTGACGCGGACGACACCATCATTTTGGGAGGGAACTTTTTCTGCTCGCGCCAAATCAAGGAAACGAGATCCGCAACCCGTATCATTCGAACTGTCGTATATCACCTTGCTCTCAAATCGAAAGCATTTGCCGACGCTCTGCGTGCTGTTGGAAAGTTTGATACCATCCATCATGGCGTTCGTTCCCAGCTCGAGAGTCTCCTCAGTGAGCCTTGGAAGCAAGCTCAATCCGCAGATCCATCAAAGTCACTCCGTTTCCTGGTGGTAATCGACGCGCTCGACGAGATAGACGAAACGGGCGGTTCAGAGTTTCTGCGTGACTTGCTTGACAGCATAAACAAACACCGCTTACCAGGCCTCAAGTTCTTTGCTACCAGTCGACCAGACCCGGATCTCGTCACTCATCTGAAGTCCTTCGAGGACAAGCAGTTCTATCGTCTAGAAAAAGTGCCAATGGGAGAAGCTGAGGCCGACATTACGACCTACCTGAATGCTAACCTTCCATACTTCGCAGGTCGTCAAGAAATGAAGAAGCTTGTGGCGCAGGCGGCTGGCTTATTCATCTACGCTGCAACAGTTGTGAAGCATTTGGCAAAGTATAAACCAGCAGAGCAGAAGAAGCGCCTGGATACCCTCCCTTTCGTTTCTGACTCGGCCATCCCGCAAACTTCAGCGCGAGAGACACCATTGCTCGACGGTTTATATCTTCAAGTCCTTTCAGATGCTTTGTGCAATTTTGGGGGCGATTTCTTTACCGAAAGACTTCACATCTTGCACACTTTTCTCTGCACTGCGGAGCGTACATCGACCTCCCTTGTTGCCAAACTTCTCTTTCCTCCCGACGAAAGCGAGACCGACCCTGCGTTTTCAAACACTGAAATCGCTGATAGTGTTCTCGCAAGCCTTCATGCCGTTCTCTACATTGAGACCGATAAAGTTCTCTCTTACCACAAATCTTTTACTGACTTCATCTTCAACCGGAATCGTGCAAAGGAATTTTGGTGTGATCAAGCGAAACACCATCAACTCCTGACCGACGCCTGCTTCCGTGTCATGGACGGATTGAAATTCAACATCGCGAACATTGAATCATCATTCTTACTCGATCGTGACAATTCGGCACTTCCGGACGCAGTCAAGCAGAATATCACCCCTGTCTTGAGTTATTCCTGCCGAAACTGGGATTACCATCTCTCAGCTGTTGCATCGATCGATTCGAATGCCCTCCGTGAGACGCTGTCGGAATTCCTTCAACTTCGTGTACTATTCTGGATCGAGGCAATGAACCTCTTGGGTTCACGCGGTCAGTGTGAACGAATGCTGCAAAAGGCATACAAGTGGGTTCCGATTGTGAGTGACATGTTAACTGAATACTTCGCGATTAACTGACCTTGATGTTCAGGACAACTTGGTATTGAGAGAGGACTTGGCTGAGGCTGTATCTTTCGCGCTGTATTTCAGCGGGAGTGGGGCAGCATTGTCAACGCCGCACCTCTACATCTCTGCCCTCGCAACATGGCCCCGGAATTTGAGACCGTGTCGAGGATGGAAGAGCCACTTCCCCCGGATCCCAGAATTCGCAAATGCGTCACTAAACGACAAGCCATTAATGACTTTGGGGGCAGGAAGTGGAATATCCGCGGTCGCATATTCAAGTGATGACAAGTGTATTGTATCTGGCTCAGAAGACAAATTGGTGCGGGTGTGGGATGCCTCGACGGGCGAGATGCTGAAGGTGCTGGAGGGCCACACTGAGCATGTCTGGTCAGTCGCATTTTCGAGCGATGACAAGCGTATTGTATCTGGCTCGTTTGACAAATCGGTGCGGGTGTGGGATGCCTCGACGGGCGAGATGCTGAAGGTGCTGGAGGGCCACACTGAGCTTGTCTCGTCAGTCGCATTTTCGAGCGATGACAAGCGTATCGTATCCAGCTCGGAAGACAAATCGGTGCGGGTGTGGGATGCCTCGACGGGCGAGATGCTGAAGGTGCTGGAGGGCCACACTGAGCGTGTCTTTTCAGTCGCATTTTCGAGCGATGACAAGCGTATCGTATCCGGCTCAGAAGACAAATCAGTACGGGTGTGGGATGCCTCGACGGGCAAGATGCTGAAGGTGCTGGAGGGCCACACTGAGCCTGTTTTGTCAGTCGCATTTTCGAGCAATGACAAGTGTATCGTATCCAGCTCGGAAGACAAATCGGTGCGGGTGTGGGATGCCTTAACTGGCGAGATGCTGAAGGTGCTGGAGGGCCACACTGAGCCTGTCTGGTCAGTCGCATTTTCGAGCGATGACAAGCGTATCGTATCCGGCTCGTTTGACAAATCAGTACGGGTGTGGGATGCCTCGACGGGCGAGATGCTGAAGATGCTGGAGGGCCACACTGAGCGTGTCTTGTCAGTCGCATTTTCGAGCGATGACAAGCGTATCGTATCTGGCTCGTTTGACAAATCGATGCGGGTGTGGGATGCCTTAACCGGCGAGATGCTGAAGGTGCTGGAGGGCCACACTAAGCATGTCTGGTCAGTCGCATTTTCGAGCGATGACGAGCATATTGTATCTGGCTCGTCAGACAAATCGGTGCGGGTGTGGGATGCCTCGACGGGCGTGATGCTGAAGGTGCTGGAGGGCCACACTGAGTATGTCTTGTCAGTCGCATTTTCGAGCGATGACAAGCGTATCGTATCCGGCTCAGAAGACAAATCGGTACGGGTGTGGGATGCCTCGACGGGCAAGATGCTGAAGGTGCTGGAGGGCCACACTGCGCCTGTCTTCTCAGTCGCATTTTCGAGCGATGACAAGCGTATCGTATCCGGCTCGTTAGACAAATTGGTACGGGTGTGGGATGCCTCGACGGGCGAGATGCTGAAGGTGCTGGAGGGCCACACTGAGCGTGTCTTGCCAGTCGCATTTTCGAGCAATGACAAGTGTATTGTATCTGGCTCAGAAGACAAATTGGTGCGGGTGTGGGATGCCTCAACGGGCGAGATCCTGAAGGTGCTGGAGGGCCACACTGAGCTTGTCTGGTCAGTCGCATTTTCGAGCGATGACAAGCGTATCGTATCCGGCTCAGAAGACAAATCGGTACGGGTGTGGGATGCCTCGACGGGCAAGATGCTGAAGGTGCTGGAGGGCCACACTGAGCCTGTCTTCTCAGTCGCATTTTCGAGCGATGACAAGCGTATCGTATCCGGTTCGTCAGACAAATCAATACGGATGTGGGATGCCTCAACGGGCGAGATGCTGGAGGTGCTGGAGGGCCACACTGAAAGTGTCTCGTCAGTCGCGTTTTCGAGCGATGACAAGCTTATTGTCTCTGGCTCGCAGGACAAATCCGTGCGGGCCTGGGCTTTGCCTACACAGCGAACATCTCTTGATTACGTCCGCCAGAAGATAACAGACTCCTCTGGCTATCAGAGACACACCGGGTGGCTGCTCTCCCCGCAAGAGGAACATTACCTCATGTTCGTACCGCTGGCTGCAAACCTGCCTGACTTCTCCAATATTCTTACTTTGCCACGATCTTATGCTGCCTCTGTTGACTTTACCTCTTCTACCCTCGGTCCTGAATGGTGCAGCTGCTTTTCCCCCTAGGTTACGGCATTGTTTGTCTTGATTACTTTCTTAAACCTGGATGTGCTGAGAGAAAATGCACTTTGTCCATCTGCAGTTTGCTGTGGCACGTAGGTCATCTAGTTTATAACAGTTTATTGAGCGCAGTGTGAACTTGGTGTAAACGCAACTGCAGTGCAGAGACGACTCGAACGCGCAACATCTTACTCCCCCGAGTATCAGCTGACTAATCAACCCAAATTGGGTTCTTAAATGACCCACTTTCTTTTCCTCTTCTTCCTCAACTTGAGTACCGAGTATCGCCCAGAGTTCATGGGAATCCACCATATACAAATGCTCACCGATGTCGGCAGCGGCAGTGGTTCACTTTATACCCACTGTCTTATTATAAGCACGATCGTCGTGAACAAGTGACTTTCAAATTGGTCATCTGCTCTGCTCCGAACTTGGTATGGCTTTGAATCACCTCACTTGACTATATAAATGACCAATGCTTCTTTAGAACGAACTTATTCCACCTACTTCGATGTCTCAACCACCGTACACAGTTATCGGAACCCCGTTCTCCACATTTACCCGTACGATTACCTTGGGACTTCAGCACAAAGGCTTGAAGTACGCCCAACTCGCTACACCACCCCAGAGTCAGTTAGCACTGGAAAGCCACCCCTTCGGCTACCTTCCAACTCTGATCATCCATGAAATCGATGGAAAGAAAGTCGACCTAAAGCTGCGCGAGAGCCAAGCAATTGTCCGGTACATTGATAGAATTGCCCCAGAACCTTCTTTGCATCTCCAACCTGGGGATGCAGCTGTAGAAGAGAAAATGTGGGAGTTCGTCAGCTTGACTGCAAGTTTCGGTGAGTTTATTCCATGCTATGACTTGACTGGCACTTCATTTTTCATCGATGTCGTTATAGGGTTTCCAATCGTCGAAGGTCTTGTCGTCAAGCCGCGTGTCAAGGCGATAGATGAAGGGAAGCTATCTGACGAGGAAGTCCAGGAGAAGATAAAGGATGGAGTAATTGAGCTTCGACGCTTTTTAGCCCTCGCCGAGTCCCTTATGGCACCAAGTGGATACGCTTTTGGAGAGAGACTGACTTGGGCCGACTTCTTCCTGTATCCGATCCTTGCTGATCTCCGAATGGTGCCCGAGTGGGAGGTTGTCAGCAAGAGGCTCGTGGACTGGAAAAAGAAAATGGACGAATTGGATGCGGCGAAAGCGACGACTCCTGGCACCTTGTCAGTCGGCGGGAGGCCATAGCGTAGCCTAGATCTACATTACGAGTCCTATTTATAGGGCTCGTTCTTTTATCCTGAGGTCCTGTGGGCGGTAGTGCGGCTTTTGCAACGCTATACGAGCCGGCAAACCCCGTTATTACTTCTATTAATGATGCCATCAAAAATCCGTCCTCAGCATCTTCTGTTCACTATTCCCTTTCTTTTCTCTGCACAGAATGTTATCCTTTGTACATATTCTTAATCCCCTCATTCCTGCGAACACAACCATGTAAAGAATTTCCTCAAATTATGTTGCGGTGAGATGGATGCACGATTATGTATCTGGATGTACTCGTTCCTACTCGGGTATGTATGTGATAAAAATAGATTTGATTGCTTGCTTTCTTTTTGCCCGTCATAATAACTCAAGTCGTCTGTTCCCTTCACTTTGTTTTATCAAAACACAATCTCATGACTATGTGATTCTAACGATCTAATTTCTTCCTCTTAATAACCTCACTGCCCTATATACTCCAGTGATGGGTATATACTCCAACCATGTAAGTTATTTATTCGTTCTCTTCGAGTATCCTCGTGCCCCAACCTCTCACCTCTCACCTCCCGCAGCGCGTTTTGTCGCTAGCATTGCAGAAGCACCTTCATAACCGTTTGCACACGGGCACTGATAGTCTCGGACTCAGGAGGGAGCATCCGGGATCCAGAATGGTTGCGACGATGTGGCGCGAGGAAGGAAGAAGGACGGCGACAATAACTGGATGGTCAAGGTCGCTGTCTGTATCACGCAGCGGCGGTGTATGCACAGGCACGTTCTTCTCCTTAGCCCGAAACCTCTGTCGTTAATGTGAGCCATGTAGCTAACGCCCACTACAAAGCGCTCGACCGAGTCAAGACTGATGTCACCCAACATGCACCCCCACCCACTGCCCTGTGGCCGCAGCTCCATCTGCTGAACGTACAAACAAATGAAAGACGACGACTACAGGGATAGTCGAGATCAATGGGTTCCGGGCTGGCAGTGCGAGCAGGAGCAGGAGCAGGAGCAGGAGGGGTGATGATGTTGTTGAGGGTTTCATGGTGAGTAGGCCGTCTGACGACTTCTAGGGTTTTCAACTGATCTTCACGCAGCATAAAAGGACGCTGCAGCTTAATGGGCAGGTGGTGCCGATTGTGAATTGGGAGTCAGGGAGGAGGTGGGCGGGCGGGCGGGCGGTCGCCGGACGCTGGAGTGACGTTGAACGTCAAATTCTCGAGCTTGATGTGGTGGAAACAAGGTGAGTAGTAATTCAACGAGTCTATGATGAATTACCTACCTTATCCATTCGAAAGGTTCCCTAGGTGTCCAGTCGACTTCACCAGCGAAATGCACGATCGTCAACGCCTTGGATTACGATTCGACGTGCAGTGGGAGAAGGGGTAAGCAAATTTTCGAGCTTTTAAAGAAAGCGATACTTACCTGGATTGTTTATGACAGCCTCTACTGGTACCCTTGCTTTGCACGCACAGGGCCGCGGATGGGATTCATGCACCCTTCAACCTGCATCACATTTGCCGACAGTCAGGAACGGATGAGGCTACGATGTTGCGGGTGCATCCAACCGCCGCGAGAAGAGATTCGTCGACTTTGGTGGAGGCACGCCAGATGCGGAGTCTTTGTACGCGCCACGGCAGATGTGCTAGGGTGTCCGTGGTACGTTTCAACATCCATTATCAACTTGGATGAGGGGCTGACTTGTGCAGGCAGAGTAGTGGTATGCGGAGAAGCCCTCCCCGCAATTCCAAACCGAGGACAATGATCGCAAGCTGCCAACCACGACAGCATACAAAGGGATGGCCGTGCCAGCATCTGCTGCATGGACGTGGACGTCCTCGGTCCGTCGTTGCGGCAGGCTTGGGATACGCGAGGCGCGGTAGGCAAGGCTGGGAGGAGACGGTGGGGTGAGCTGGAGGTTGAACGTTCATCAAAACGTCCAAGTTGTGAGCTCAAAGGGGGCTGGAAACAAGGTGAGTAACACTTGAACTAGGATATAAAGTGTTACTTACCTTGCCGATCCGAAAGCCCCAAAAATCTTCAAGTTGACGTGAAGGCTGCGCTTGCGGAGCGCATGAACTTCGAGGTTGTTGGCTTGGCTCAGCTACACAGCGCCGCTGAGGTCGTTCGCCTACGGTTGAAGTTGATATCGGCTGTGTTCAACTGCAGAGGAGAGGAATTCGTCGAGATTGGAGGTGGTACAAAGGACACGGGTGCTTTGTACATGCCGCGGGAGATATGTTGGTGTGTCCTGGGTGCATTTGGGCAGGCATTATCGGCATGGATGTCGGGCTAACACGGGCGGGGGTGTTCATAATGCTTGTGTCTCTCTGATCGGTAAATGGCAATTGCGTTACGAATTACTAGGTCAAGCCAAATATCAACATTTTATCCTTTTACATGCTTCGAGTTTTGGACCCCAAGTCGGTGTGGAGAGGAAAAAGGGTGCTATAGACAAGGTAAGCAAATCTTCGAGCATTAGAAGGTCAGATTACTGACCTAGATTGCTTTCTGCAGCCTCTTACATATTGTCCCTCGATATTTGAACTGGCGGCTGCGCTCGCATAACGAGCCCTTGAAGGCTGATAAGGCCACGGGAAGATGTACGGCGGCGACCTGGGCCTGACCAGTTGGGTTCGATTGGGGCACGGAAGACGGAAATGGAAGAATCGGGGTCAACAAGGGCAGCACAGAAGAGGAGTTGACGGGGTTCTTGGTACGTACGGTAACGTTGGGCAGTCATTACCGACGTGGGTGGCGGTCTTCCTTGTAGACTTCAAGGAGGAAGGAAGAGGGCATTGGCGGCAGGGATGAGCCCTTGGTGAGTTTCCTCGTCTGTTGCTGGCTCCAGTTATGTGGCTGATGTCAATTTCCGCCTCGTTCTCCCAAGGGCCAGCCCTTGGCATAGAGTTACGATCTATTGGCACGGCAAGTGAACGAGGGGACTAGATACAAGGTAAACATGTATTCAAGCACTAAAACAAACGAGTACTCACCTTTGTTGATATTACCAGTCCTCCACCTCCTTCAACCGTGTCAATGTCGTTGATGATCGCTGAGCACCTAGCACGCTCTGAGTCAATGAACACAAGTGGATCTTGCTGTACGATTCGTGCCGCCGCGGGATGTACACACCAGGCAGCCTGAGTCTGTCTGATTGGATATTGGCATGGAAGACAGAAAGGGCGGGAAGGGTCAATAACAGTACCGCAGGAGTGGGGCGTCAGGGGGGTACGTCGGCCAGTTATAATTGATGCAAATGGCTGTCTGACATGTACTCGCAGATTCTAGGAAGGGAGAGGGAGTCGGAGATACGAATAACATCTCTGTAAGTCCCTCCGTTGAGGCGCAGGTGGCTGGCTTTGTTGCGGGAGTGTCCAACTGCTGCAGAAAGAAATTCATCGAGATTGGAGGTGGTACAAAGGATGCAGATACTTTGTAGAAGTTTGCACACCGCGGCCACGGGAGATGCATTACTAGGGAGTCAAAAAGTTATAGGCCATTTTGTTTGAAGTCATTCAGAGAGGGATTGCCTGAATTTGGGCATCTCGTCACTGCCGTTTTTCTCCCATGACAACATTTGTCCGCCCATTTCAATATTAGCTTTTTGATGACATCATGGACCTTCTCTGTCAGCCTCACATCACTGCTACCATTCACCTCATCCGCACTGTACAACATATCCCATCGGCATGCCAGTCTTGGCTACAAAGGAGAAAAAATTTGGACTCGTAAATGCCATGCTGCAAGGCAATGGCTGACAAGCCACGTATATTTCTCAACAAAAATCAAATTTGATTCATACCACCAGAGTTGTCATTTTCTACACTTTGGGTGCTTGAACACGGAGAAATTCAAATGTGGCCTAAGTTCTAATAAATGGCTCTCTGGACAAACCTTAAGCAAATTACGAAAAGTTACATTGACCAATGATAACAACCAACTATTCAGCACTATTGTCATCCTCCGACATTCTCAATATCCGACTGAACTGAAGTTGATGGGGACTCCCGCTACCACATAAATACTCCCTGACTGCGTCATCTTGTATCCATCTTACCACTAGGCCGGTTAGCTCTTCTAGGAAATCCATATCGTAGGAGCGGCGGATTGGAAACTTTGTAAGATCGAACACGGAAACTGGAAACCCTGCATCTTTCCTCTTTTTCATGAAGAAGAAGAATACGCCGGAGGGGTATTGAGACGAGTGCTCAAGATTGTTGATACGATGGGCTGTGATTGTGTGAAGCACAGGGAAGAGAGAAAAGGGGTACAGGAAGTGCTTGAGGATGAACTTGAGAGCGTCATCATTGGTTTCCAGGTTCACAACAGAGTGCAGTAAAGGTAAAAGTGAGGTTAGAGGTTGATTTAAATAAGTTTGAACTAGGCTGATATCCAGATGCAGCATTTCAACGGAGGTCATGAAGGACGGTGTCGCAAGTTCAGTGAGGAGGGCCATTGATAGCCCCTGCGAGTCATAGATTTCAACGACGTAAGACGGGCTCTCGTCTGGATTAGGGTCGGAGATATCGCAAAATTCGACCCAGAAGGTAGAGCATTCAAGCGAAGCCCGGGTCATAGTATGAGTGGTGAAGTAGTTCCGTAAGTATTTCACCATATGCCGAGATGTGGCCTCCAGTAACGTTGGGATATTGGGATCCGACTGTGCTTCCCTCATTGGCGATATTGTAGCGAGCAATGAACATCCAGTCCGCGGTGCTAAGCATGCCAAAAATGGTAGGCAAACATGGATTTTGCCTATCAGAGTTAATTTGGTGAGGCGGGGTAGAAGGATTTGTGAAAGATCCGGGAAAATCGTGTTGTCTGGATTAATCAATTGCCATTGGCGTGGCCCACTTCGTATCGATAGACATTCAAGTAGAGGCATCATGCCTAGTGCTTCGAATATTTCTGGAATGGTAAAATGATGTGCGAAGGTCATATTACAGATACCTGAGAGCCAGGGAGCACAAGGGTCAAACCTGAACGCAGAGGCGCTGAACTCGCGAAGGGTGGGGGCTGCGTCTGAGAATAATGTGCCAGAGGGATAGGATTCCTGATCGTTGTGTCCTAATGAAATTCTGATCGTCTGAAGATGGCGAGCTGGTCGGTATAAAGCCTCCCAGACATGAAGGTTTCTGTCGTGGATTCCCGATACTTCGTTGACTTCCAGTTTTTGAACTCGGGTCCAGTGCTGGTCCAGGAGAGTGAAGAAAAATTCACGATTGTACAACGAAATAGTTCCCTGGATCCAAAGCAAAGAATTTCCGGTCCTAGCTAAAACCTCATCTCGCCAGTTAGGTTGATGAAGCAGGTCGAGGTCGATAAGCCTTCCCCACAAGGCTGAAGATCGAAGGATGACCTCTCGCCATTGGCGGCAGACTTGAGAAGTTGCGCGGGCTGTCGCCAAACGTTCATGAAAATCCGTAGAAGGCGGTATTTCAGAGTTCATCCCGAATATAAACCAAAGGAGATCGGGGTGCAGTCGGGAGATGGCTGCATCTTTCGAACTCTTAAGCCCATTCAAGTGGCTGGAATCGTCCCAGTCTGCCTATCAGATAAATTCATCAAGAGGTATTCCATGTTTGAGGGTTCAAAGATACCATTTGACGTCACGAAAGGAATGAAGGATAAGCGCTAAGAAAGAACCCAATGTCGAGGAGGTGGAGGATCGAGAGCACGGAAGGACACGGAAGGAAGACTCAAGAGGTCATTGCTGGGATGATCGTGGCAGTGTTTGTGCCATCAGTCATAGCAGCCACTGTATGCAATAATGATACTGGTAATTATCGTAGTTTTGGTCTTGTTTTCCTTAGAGAGAAACAAGAAAAATTCGATTCATATCACCGGAATTGGAGGACGTGGAAGAGTTTATTTTACTGACGAGGACCCCTATATGGAAACCATCATTTTACCAAATTTTGGGTAGTAGAAAAGCTGGTACAGTTTGTCCGACTTGTGGCGTTGTTGTTCCAAGGAACATCACTGGTTACGAGTCCTATTTATAGGACTCGTTCTTTTATCGATCTGAACCCACCAAAAATTTGGCGGGTGTAACTAGTGCTGCCGCAGAGTGCAGTACAGTGCCAGTGAAGTGGTTTTGGGTGGGGCTGTGACACGCTTCACTGTGATCACAGTGTGCTGTGAAGAGCTGTGAAGTTCAACGGGATCTGCTTATAAATCGTTCTAAATTTAATTCCTGCGACACTGAACAACATTTTTGAGCGCGTACTCAACACTGCAGCTAGATAATGAAGGGATAGTGCAAAGGAATACAATTTAGCTGTTGAAGCGCGTTTGAGCTAAGCAGTAGGCTGGTTAGGTTACCCAAAATCGCACCCAGAGTGCAGACGACGCTGAGAGTCCCTGCAACGACCCTGACACCGACGCTTGACCGACACCCGTACATGACATCATCGCAGAATGTCCTAGAATTCGGTGGAAGGCGTTTCTTGGCTAGCGACGTGTAGTCAGGCTAACCTATAACAGGCAACAGTGACCAGCAAAGGGAAAGGGCTCAAAGGACGATGACGACAGACGAACTCCAGGCGAACTTCACAGCGCTTCACCATGCACTTTGTTGCGCTGTGCAGTGTGACTGAGTTTGAAATCTCACAGTGCAGTCACAGTCGCTTCACATTGACTGCGCTGTGGCGGCAGCACTAGGTGTAACGCTCAACTTTCCGGCAAACGCCGATTGCTATTTTTAGTTTGCCCGTGCTTGTCGGTGTTCGTCAAGTATTCGTTCAACCATGCCCGCGTCGTCTCTGTGCTGTCTTCCCTCCCTCATCTCTCATTGTCTGTCTCTCAGAGTCTCAATCGGAAGCCTGAAACTTGTTCGGTCGGTTTACTTCCACATACACGTTCCTTCTCTAAGTACTTTATCTGACTAAATTCCCACAGGACCAGGCTTGTTTCGAGCCCCACACCTTTGGGATAAAGGTCGACTATGCCGCGCGCCCCTCCTCTTCAAGTTCCCTTGAGATGTGGGCCGGTCGGGGGATACATAGGGTGGAGATGAGGGGTCAAAGAGCACGAGGGGAGGCCATAGTAGAGAGAAACAAGCAGGTACGACTCTACTTACAAGGTGAATCGAATCATACGGCTCGATTCGCATCCCCTTATCTGCCATTTACCTCCCTGCTCATACAAACCGTAGACGCAGACATGTTGCGGTGTATGGTCACCCCATGCATGACCTCTGATCCCACGACTCATCAAACATGCCGACGAAAAGCAAGGCATCCGCTCGTCCTTGTTTGGCAGGTCATCAAGTAGACGTTATCAGCACGTAACCGACCCCGCGACTCATTGCACATGCCGACGAAGAGCCAAGCAAATGCTCATCCTCATGTGGCAAGCAATCTCCGTGTCCGCCATACTGCATCAAGCTCGACACCCCCAACTTTTAGCCTCTCAACAATGAGCTTGCCGTGTAGCCCATGCACGCATCCCATCTCTCGCCCACATTCCATGAGTTATCCGAGACTTTGAAATCGATTATTGCCTTCACTCACAACATTTGATCACGCCAGCAATGACTGCACCCAGTTCCCTCGTGTACAACCACTATATCTGACTCCTCAAGCTCCTCACCAATTCCGCCTCTGCAGCCTCTTTGTTTCCACCCGCCGGTTTGATCTGCCGACTTTGACTTCCAATTCTTGGTGGTACTGTCTTGGGCTTCCAAGTGTCATCTCGGAATTGGGAGTACAAATGTAGTATTTCTTTGTTCTGTGGCCTTACGATGTAACCATTTGAATGTCTAAATAAATCAGGAAACCTGTTATTTACAGAATTAGCCGGAGCCAAGTTGACTTAACTGCCATCAGAAAACCCGTTTTGGCCTTACCAGAGGCGTTTTCAAAAACGCCTCCGATAACAGCAGCTTCGCTTGTTCGTGCGCCATGCTCCCTCCCTCCGCCCCCGACTTGCGTACCTCAATTCAACTACATTGAGGGGTTATCAGCAAAAATCAAATTTTGATATTCATAATTCAGCTGATTTACTCTAATTAAAATTCCAAATTCCATTCCATCAGACCCAGCGCGTAAACATGGAAACTTATTTTTGAAAAATAGATTTAAAAAGAGAAGGGCTCGTAAATGCCATGCAAAGCAATGGCTTACAAAGCTAGTTCTACCGGGTCAGCCTGCATTCGAAATGTCTGCGGGACACAGAAGAAATGTGACCTAAATTCTAATAATAACAATAACCTATTCCAACTCAGAACTATCTTCATCCCCGAGCCCTGGGTATGTTGGCGTCGATATCTGACTGAATTTAAGTTGATGAGGGCTCCCGATACCACACAAATACTCTCTGACTTCGCCATCTTGCGTCCATTTCACCACTAGGCCCGTTAACTCTTCTAGTAAATCCATGTCACAGGTACGATGAATGGGGAGCTGTGTAAGATCAAACACGGAGACCGGACATCCTGCATCTTTTCTTGTTTTCATGAAGGAGGAGAATATCGTGGAAGCGAGTTGAGTTTTGTAGTCGAGAGTGTTGTCATGATGGGCTGTGATTGTGTGAAGGGCAGGGAAAACAGAAGAGGAGTCCGGGAAGTAGTCAAGGATGTACTTGAGAGCCTCGTGATGGGTTTCCAGATTCACAACAGAGTGGAATAGAGGTAAAAGAGAGATTAGAGGTAGAATTAGATTGGGTTGAAGTTGGCGGATCTCTAGAAACAGCATGTCAACAGATTTCATGAAGGATGGTGTAGCAAGTGCGGTGAGGACAGCAATTGATAACCTCTGCAGGTTAAAGACATCAACAAGGCAGGACAGGTTCTCATCACGATTAGGGTCGGAGATATCGCTGAACTTGACCCAGGACCTAAAGCATTCAAGCGTGGCCCGGGTCATAGTATGAGTGGTGAAGTAGTTCCGGACGTGTTTTGTCATATGTTGAGATGTAGCGTCCAGTAGCGTTGGGAAACTTGGGTTATTAAAAGCCCACTGTGCATCCCTCGGTGGCGTTATTGAGGCGAATAATGAACACCCAATCCCGGGCGTTAGACACGCCAGGAATGGTAGACAATAATGGACTTGACCATCCATTTTTAATTCGGTAAGGCGGGGTAGAAGGATTTGGGGAAGAGTTGGGAAAAACAGATCATCCGGGTTGATTAATTTGTGGGCCTCAGCTTGTATCACCGATAAATGTTCAAGTAGTGGCATCATTTCCAGGACATTGAATATATCTGGAACGGCGAAGTTAAACGGGAAGGCCATTTTACAAATGTTGGAAAACCAAGGGGCACGGGGGCGAAACATGAACTCAGGAGCGCCAAATTCGCGAAGGTTGGGGGCTGTGTCTGAGAATAAGGTGCCGGAGGGATAGGAACTCTCACTGTGCTTTCTGTTGTATACTACCGAGATTTTGATCGTCTGAAGATGGGGAGCTGGTCGATATAAGGGCTCCAGGTCTTGATAGCCACTGAGGAAGACTTTGAATGTACAGCAGACTTCCAATTTTTGAACTCGGGTCCAGTGCTGGTCCAGGAGAGTCAAGAAAAATTCACAATTTGACAGCGAAACCTTTCCTTGGATCCAAAGCAAAGAGTCTCCGGTCCTAGATAGAACTTCATCTCGCCA
This sequence comes from Galerina marginata, assembly GCA_023014335.1. NCBI lineage: Eukaryota > Fungi > Basidiomycota > Agaricomycetes > Agaricales > Galerinaceae > Galerina > Galerina marginata. The sequence continues at coordinate 1,379,616 of JAECYW010000009.1, read as the reverse complement.
ATTAGGCTGATGAAGCAGGTCGAGATCGATAAGTTTCCCCCACAACGCTGAAGATCGCAGGACCATCTCTCGCCATTGGCGGCAAACTTGAGAGGTTGCGCAGGCTGTCGCCAAACGTTCATGAAGGTGGGTAGAAGGCGGTATTTCCGAGTTCATCATGAATATCAACCAAAGGAGATCGGGGTGCAGTCGGGAGATGGCTGTGTCTTTCAGACTCTCGAGCCCATGATATGAATCATTCCGACCCGCCTATGAGATAGATTCATCAAAGAGATATACCAGTTCTGAGGATTTCAAATGTACCATTTGAAATCGAGAAAGAATTAAGGATAAGCAAGTAAGTACAGAGGATGACCTTCACTGCTGGGACGATCGTGGGAGTGTTTACCTACTTATGGTTCCGGTACCCCCCAAAACCCGGCAATGTCCATGTCAACCCTCAACAAAAAGGAGAGTCTTAGGTTGAGCATAAATTCGATCATGGAAGAGGTATATGTTGAGACAGTCACTCTCGTCGAGTAACTCTCATCTCTCAGCTCGATTTTAAATCATACCAGTCTGTCCCCAGTTTCTTTATAAATATCTTGTACTTACCTTCATCCAGTGAACGACGACGCTTCGACCAGCGCTTCTTCCACTTCTGACCCGCACGCTGTCTCACAGCAGGAGGCTCGGTACTACTATGCAGGCCTGCCTTCTAAGCCCGTGTTGGTTTACCGCACGGGGAAGGAGCAGTGGTCCCCGGCCAAGGGCTATCAGGGCCAAGCCCGTCTGGTTGAGCTGTGCCCAGTTTACAACCATCCGTTAGGAGAGGTTTGGAGCCGCGACTTGGGCCCGGAGGTTGTCAAGATTCTGGACGCTCACAAGGTTAATTAGTACTCATCATATTGTAGAGTTTACTAAGTGTGATTTCTAGATTCAGTTTACGACGATTGACATCGTTCGTTTCAGGGTCTACCAAGGCGGGGCTGAGAAAAGAACCGTTGGTCCTGTTACCATTTGGATTGGCGTCTCCCCGGGGTCTACCTCCGCTACGGCTGCCCACGACGCGGCTCAGTCCATCCTGGTCCTTCTTGAGACGCACCAGATCACCGACGTCAATGTCGAGTTCCGTGAGTCCTTACACAGGTTCCTGCATGAGGTCGGTCCTACGCTCCTCGAACCCGCTGTTGAACTGGACCGACTTGACGATGTCGTCGAGTACGAGAAGGAACTCGGCAGTGAAATGGTATAGCATTAGTGCGTGGTCGGAGAATAATGGTATGGCGGAAGGGGAAAGCGGACGAGGGGAGATGCTGAACCGTGTAAGACAAGAGGAAAGTTGAAGCGAAAGCGAAGCAGTAGTCCCATTCGAAACCTCATCACCTTCATAAAAATTAAAACAAGCCTACTCTAGATCATATAAGTATTACAATGTCGTTATTAATCTTCAAGTGTTTTCCTACCTATCGGCCGTTGTCTTACGTTCGAGAAAGAATGCTCTCTGGGACCCCTGAACCGCAAATATAGTCAAGGTGTTTGCCAGAGTCAGTTGACCAAATGACTCGGAGGCCAGTGAGAGACTCCAGCTCCGACCCCAAGTGGGCATTGAATCCCCATGACCAATCAGAGGCAAGCCCTAGGTCAAGTTTGAATGTTGGCTTTCCTCTTCCCACTCGTCCATAAATGCAATGTGCAATTGGAGTTGTATCATCATCCGCATTTATGAGGTCGGCGTCCTCGAGGACAATTTCCTGGAGGAGCGGAAAGGCGGCACAGGTAGATCCATTAAGGTTACTAGGTCGCATGAAAATGATTGTTTGAAGGGTTTCAAGGTCAGCATGTAGGCTGGTAACACCGGAGAACGAGGAAAGCGTGGTTGGGCTTACAACCGGGCATGGAGTGCTTGGTGGGCCTAATCTCAGGTTCAGGTCTGTTACTGATGAGAAGTCATAGCTGGACGGCACAGAGGCAAATACTTCGTAATAATCTGTAGGGAGCCAAGCCCCATTAAAGATGATGCCAAGTTTAAGCTCATCCCAGTCCCAAACGTCGAACATGAATGTTGTCAGGTAGAAGTCGAGTGACGAGATGGTGTGTGTAGAGAGGTAGCGTTGGAGGATACTCGGGAAAAGTGTGCAATAGGCCTCTAAGTCCTGTAATTTTGTGGGCGACATTGAGTCGACCATCCCGTTGAATTTGACACCGCACTGATCTGCATAGTGGACATGTGTCAGAAAATCGATTAGGATTCCTAGTGGTAGCCGTTTTTCTTCCACGATCAGACTTTTTAAGTGGGGAAGCATGACCACTGGCAAGGATGGAGAGGCGTGATCAGGCTTGACTGTCGAAAAGCCATCTATTGTAAGGGATTCCAGGCGCTTCATTGAGTAGAGCGCAGAAAGGACTGCGGAGACAGAAAAATGGGAGGGCAAGTGGAGAGTACAAAGGTGGCAGAGCCAAGGTGCAGTGAGACTGACGAGAAGGAATTCGGCAGTGAAATGGTATAGGTTTGGTGCGTGGTCGGAGAATAACGGTATGGTGGAAGTGGAAAGCGGACTCGGAACACCACGATTGAGGTTAAGAGAGAATGAGTGGAGGTTTGGAGCCGGGCGCAGTAGAGGGGACCATAAATCCGTCTCTGTTGGTACACTCTTGCGGATCCTGATTCTAAAATGTCGGATGCGCGCCCAATGGGAGTCGAGAATCGAAAAGAAAAACAAGTCTGCCGGCTTATAAACCTGGAGTTTGTCATCTGATATTGACCCAGATATTTCGAGCATACTATTGCAACTTCTTCTTAAAATTTCGTCTCTCCAAAAATCAGTCTTCTGGTCGAGAACATCTAGATTACGAGTCCCCTTTAGGGGAAGTCGTTATTTTAGAATACGAGGATTTGGTGGCGTGGATATTAAGTGCCCTAAGATGGTAATGATTTCAGGGTCCTCCTACCTTTCTAAGGCAAAACTTAGGGGATTATTCGAATTTCAGGGTCCTTTCTGGTAATGTCGCTGACGATCACACTGTCATTGCCTAATGTTGCTTATGTTTCTCGCTCATTTGACCTAAAGTCGCTTACGTTCCATGAATTCTGCTTTATATTCGACGTGCGTCCTTCTTTCTTGTTCCTAGACCTCATCCGCAATGAATATTGTGCTTATTATCTTGCTTTATTTTGTCCTTGGTGCATCTCCGCCTCTAATGCGCCGTACAGCGTGTTCGGGTGAGTATGTGAAATTTGTTTTCTGATGTTTTCTAATTGCCTGGGAGTGATAGCCACGACCTCCACGAACTCGATTTCGACTCGCGGCGTAACCGCTGATTTGTATTTGAATAATGTTGAGAATATTGCATATAGTGATTACACACCTGTATTTCGTTTGATAGGGCATGAAAAACAGTTAAATAAAGTCGTGTTGTCTCGATATTCGTTTCTGTTTGTTGGTCGTTGCGACTTTCGTCAACGTGTATTTCGGCAGGTTCAGCGCTCGTGGTTTGGTATCATTAGGGGAAATATGAACAGATTCGAATTTTATTGGCGTCTTAATACGTTATTCATTCATGAGCCTCGGGGTTGGCACGATGTCACTCGTATAACCTTCTGGTTCTCCAACGTTGAGCGTGGCTTGCGATGCATTCGTCTGTTGGTATGTCGGGCATTTTTTGCGAAAAAAAAATTTGATGTCATACGTGTGGGCGATTCAGCGGCCATTACAGTGGAGACCTTTTTTGAAATCTATGGGCCAATTCCATACTGTTACCCCTATCAGATCAAGCGCATGCTTCGTCGTCGGTCGATTTCACAACGTCCACAAATAGTCAATTTTGACGACGTTTTTTGGGAGGTAGGAATACGTCAGATTGTCTGTCCGACGGAACTTCAGCGTTACGTCTCCATGTTGCAGTTTTACAGTGTACCATGTCCCAATATTTTGTGTTCCACGCGTCTGTGGTTAGATCACGTTGATCACCGTATATGGTGCCATCTCCAACGGCACGAGCACTGTCGAGCGCGGATGTAGGTGTGCCTTTTTTTTTAAAATCCAAGACCGTAATGATACCCCTTTCCCAAGCCTTTTTGTGAAGGGCTCTCTCCTCCCTCTTCTTTCTCACTAATTACTGTCGTCGACTTTCTGTTTTGTATTTTTTCCTTTTCTGAAAATATTAGTCTTGAATAAAAATTTGGTCGTCTAAGGTTCTTTTCATGGCTGTGTATCGATTTCATGGTAGGCCATAGGCAACCGATCACATCCGCGCATCTTAGATCGCGTCCCTCGAGCCCAGCCCCAATCGGTCGGTTAAAGGCATCTTTAACGTTTCCAATTGTAGGCCACATATTCTTCGTTTCCCCCCATGAATCAATCGTACCCCAGGGCAGAAGCTTGTGAGTTGGCCATTTCCGCTAACCGTCACTATATTGATTTTATTTTCCCCTTCTTGTAGCGGACGTCTTGGATACGTTTCTGGCTCAGTCGCCTATGAGTCGGTCAGAAAGACGCATCATGCATTTGACGGATATTCAGGTGCGGCTTTAAACGCAATATTATTTGGCATTTGTTTTACTTATGACTAGGTTGATGCTTATGAGTTGTTTGTGGTGTCGGAACCTCCTTCGATCCGTCTGAAGTCTGTGTCGTCCACAGAGATGGAAGAGGTTGATTTTCGAGTGAGGGGGATATTATGTCAGAGTTACCTACCTCCTTTGACTCGCGTGAAGTGAGTTAGTCTTTATTCAGTTTACGGCGTGGGTTGAAACTGTCCCCTTTTAGCGAGCAGTATAAAGTAGGGTATCTGAGACAGACCTTCCATTTAACGGCTTGTAAATCCGATTCGCCTTTCTTCAACTACTTCCCTATCGTCGATCAGGTTGTCGATTTGTTTCGACGGGGCTATCCCAGCTGCACCTTCGCGGCGCCTACGATTCTGCGATTCGAGGGTCGAACCTGCATTTTGTTGTATAACCCTTACTTTTCCAAACGAAAGGATACGCCTACCAGCGAAAGCGTACCGTTTGGTCCTGGCGTTGATCCCAAAGGTGTGCTTGAAATGTATCAGCCACAGAACATGCATCATACCTCCGACAATCGCGTTCGATATTTCCAGCGCACTGTTGATAAGGATAATGACGCGAGGTAAGCTTTTATTCTACCTCGCAAGCCACGCTAATCTGTATTAAAGTCTGCAAGACATGAATCCCATTGTCTTTGAGAATGGTGATATTGTAGAAGTACGATTTTCGTTTGTGGCACACACGACAAAGACATACGGTCATTATCAAGTTTGCATGACTGCTCGTGCGCTCGTTTTGTTAGACGATAGGTTTCGACAGGTGCGTTTTCAGATCGTGGTTATTGGGCTGAAGATGACAACGATTAGGCCGCCTCTCACACCGGTCGCAATGGTCGGTCTGTTGTTCAACATGCTTTGGCTTTGCCTCTGAAGCGCAACGATTACTCTGACGAAGAAGACAGAGATAATAAGAAAATGCGTATTTGAGATGGGGTATTGTAATGTGGTAGGATAGTATGAACGCGATCTTTGTTTTTTATTGTGAATGTGATTCTATATTGGAATAGTATAATGAGCAATGTAAGGCCTCCAAAATATTGCGGATTCGCATGTGCGTATTCCTGGCACTGAGATCGATATATTATATAAGCAATCTGCATGCCCTAAATGCACAGCATATTTTGCGAAGCATTGAGTTCTGTTCTGCCACCCTCTTCCCAGTACGGGTCGGTTGTAGTCTTTATTAAGAATTAGTAAAGTAAACTATATCAGCGTAAGCATGTTTTATGTCAAATATGTCATCGTCCATGTCTACGTGCGGGTTGTAGGCTCTGAAGGGCTTGCAGCTCGGAGTTGTCTTCTTTCGGCAATCATTAGGAAAGTTAGAGTACGAAAACCAATTGTTACGGGTTAGTGTATTACTATAAGGTGTGTTAGGCCAATATTGGAACGTCTGATGCGATTCAGCTGTTTTCGCGCGGTGTTTTATGTCTTATGTTGGAATTTTATTCGCGATCATGTGACAACGTGATGACGCGCGTCGGACACCAAATTTAATTCTTGTCCTCCCGCCATTCTTTTTCTTTTTCCTGCTGTGGTTCATTAAATTTATTCGTCGCCCTATATGCCGGAGAGTTTCGTTGTCGCATATTTTTTACGGGAAATTGCCCATATGGCTTCTCGGCCAGGTGAAACTTCGAAGTTACCAGCCAGTCATCGGGATGAGCACGGTGTGTGGAGGACTGACACGATAACTCTGACAGGGAAGTTTATTCGTCATAAATATAGGTGTGTTTGTCTTCCACGCTGCTTGTTGCGCTCAGGTGGATGGGAATCGGCAAACTGTGACGTTGCATAGATGCGCGGATGATGACCCTGTGTTCCATTCGCTACCTGAAGCTAAAAAGCGGCCAGTCAAGTCGAAAGTGGGAAGAAAAAAAGACGTTCCATCTCCGGTTGTATGTAAAGCTTGCACTCAGGTTGATATGGTAGACGAGGAGGAGTACGATGATGCAGTTGAGGTTAATTTATCCGAAGTGCGTATCATACTTGTCTTTTCAGTTTCGCAGTTGATGTGGCCATACCTTTGAAAGTTTGCTGGCGAGCATGCTTCACCGCCTATAGCTTCAATGGTTGTGTTAAAAGGATGCGAAGCTAATATGGTTAGTTAAATAAGTTGTACGGAGCTTTTTGAAGGCTCATTTGTTTTGTTTCCGTAGCCCGACGTAACGCACCTCAATGGTAAACCGGCCACCGACATCGTTAACGCTCTCGAAATTAAAGGTGAACTTCTTAGCGCGTCGCGAGGGAAAGAGATAGTGCTGGCTATCAACAATGTAACGTTTTTCGTTTTTCGATGTTGACCTATTACATTAAATTGTTTTTATGTCATAGTTTCTTATACGCGTTTGTTTTGGAGTCGAGGGGCATTGTCTCTGGATTCCAACAGACGTCTATCATACTATGTTGGCTGAAGGCGCCGTGGGTCGCGGTACCAAGAGTCAAACATTCTTAGTTCCTTCAAACTGTCGAAGTGGTCCTGCTGGAAATATCCAACAATTGTCTATGCAGGCCGCTTTCGTGAGACCGGACTGGACTCTGGTCTTTGTGGATCATAATGTCATGATTACCTGTCATATTTTGGCTTTAAAGAGGGCCATTTTATCATCGGATCTGCAACCAGGGTCGTCGGTGAGTAATTCTATGTGACCATGGTTCATTTTGATTCAACCTTTTTTTTTCAGCTTTGGCCAATACTTTGGAGTTCAACGCACGGTCCCGTCTATTCATCGGAGCCAACGCAAGCGCTCGACGCTCTGAATCGATGGCGCCTGACAACAATAGCCATTGAGACCAGCACAGGGATTTTCCTCGCAGTTAAGGGAAATCAAAAGGTCTTCAATGGATATGGAGCGCAAGAGACCATTGATATGCTTTGCAGTATATTAATTCACCCATGCATGCCTGCTTATTTTGTTTGCGTGGATGATGATCTTTGGAGGAGGTTTCGACAAGGTGTCATTGATTATCAGTTGGAGAGGTTACGCTTGCTTTCTACGAAGCCTTTCCCTTACGTTTCTGGATCCAAGCCTTTCCGTATGAATCACGATGCACACGAACGCTTTATGAAACATGTGTTGTGCTATCGGAAGCAGTATGTCTCTGTAGATCAACGGATCCTGGACGCGATGCATCAAAGAGATTTATTGAACCCCCGTGCGGTGATCCAATCTTCTGGCATTGCGAAAGGTCAATCTGATTCTTTTTATTTGGTTTCGTCTTTTCAAGCTAATTCAATAATTTATAGTTCCTGATTCTTCCGATTCTGCTACTACCTTCTACAAGGATACTGAAATGCCATCGGTGCCTCCAAAAGAAACGCGGTACAGTCGCATTAGATTGCAAAATTATATTATAGATATTCCCAGAGGGAAATCCTCAAACAAGTCTTATCACGTATATACTCCCATTACTGCCGTTCCTGGAGTCGAATGGTGGCCAACGTTGGTGAGCATTCCTGGTGTTGTCCGATTCGTTTTGTAATCTGAGTACATTACAGAACGTGATGCCCATGGATCATGATGTTCGAAACATATTCAATGCGACGACACTAGGTCCTTATAGCTTTTCTGTTTTTATCCAGGCGGCATGGACGGAAAAGAAAGTAGGGGATGCCAAGCCCAAGGGTTGTCGGCCTTTAGAAGTTGTCGGAGCATCACATCGCAAACGCCCGCTGGTGTCGAACATTAAAAACAAAGAACCAACGAAAAAGAAGCGCAGGAATATATTAGCCAATGATCCCGAAACCTCTGAGCTTTCAGAACTCAATACAAGGACTATGCGTAGTGGTCGTAAATTAGTTAGATAGATAGATTTTTGAATTAGTCGTACATAGGAAATCGATGTCATTCGCCCCTATTTCCGTTTCCATTGTCAGTCTATCCATCCTGAGAAAACAAAGTTTAGACTGTTTGATATAGGATCCGGGAATAAGTCCTGCTTACTGATATCGCCTCGATTATCAAAAGAAAAACCTCTTCGAGGCTTTCGATCGCAGCACTGTCCCGCCATTTGCCAAACTAAAAGACTTTCATAAAAGTCTAAGTCTTTGTGCATGTCGGGAAATGGTATAAAGAAAACTTCGTCGTCAAGAAGGGACCGTATTTCATGGCAACAGAAATGTTCCTCGTCCGTGATTTGATCCACGACTTTGTATCCGCGAGCTATATATTTATTATGAAAGGCCGGATTCGAATTTGGTCGTGGATTAATGATGCCCATTCCCCGTAGAGTCGTCTCAGGATAGAGACATACGGCGCCGTACCAAGCGATGTAGTTCATGACCAGAGTGAGGTCGAACTGTAGGATAGGTTGAAGAGCCGATTCCGTATTGGAAACGACGATGTGAAGAGCTTTATTCTCCCGTTTGAATTTGTAAACTTGTGACACGCTAGATGAAGGAAAGGCGGCATAATCTCTAATGAGTCTTTCGTTGTATCCTCGAGCCAGCAGCAACTGGCGAAGGGGTTGAAGAGATGAATTGGGCGTGTAGAAGTCGAGGTCGGCTGGCTCAAATTCCTTCGCGGTAAACAGAGGTAATACGGCTGAGCCTGATAGTACGGCTCTGGACAGTTTCATTGCTTGTAGAATATTGGTGACAGGGCCGAGGTCGTACGTTTGGGTGATTTGAGTAAATTTGTTCAATATAGTCATTCGTTCGGTCACTGTGGCCTCTTTATAAGGATAGTTGGAATCCATCATCGTGAAAGAAGGACGACAAAGCTATTTTCTGCCAACAAACTCATCAATCCCCTATGTAATTGTCTTGGATAGACGTCATTCGACGCAAATACGTTGTCTAATCACTCGCTCGTCACCTAATCTTTGCCATCCTTTTCCTCTGAAAAGTTCCTCGTTCAATAAGGCTGAGAGTTATGGTTAATATAACGATCTTAGAGTTAAGAATTTGACTTTACTTTAGCACAATACACGTTATCAAAGCCATATCTTTGTCTTCCACATCTATTAATAGGTTGCTTGCGTTATGTTTGACAATGACGATATCTCCTGTCCAAAAAATCATGTCTGACGATAGCCTTCGAACGCATTCGTTTTGAGTGGGCTAATCAACTTTGGCTTATCTTGTGTTGTGACGGCGTGATTAACGACGTACCTTGTCTGTGATCACAATTGTGAATGTTTCCTGCAATGCAATTCGACTGTCCACAGGAAAGCGGTCCACGTGAATCAGTTGGTCTTGGATACAACTGCTGATAATTTCGCCATCTATCAGAGGAGGAATCCACGCCCCTAAGTCTAAGTCGGGGATGTGAGTTGCCGTTTGAGCGGCAGACGTTGGTAAAATATAAATTTTTTCTGGTCTTTCGCAAAAAGCGGACAGCAATAGGCCCACAATGGGTTTCTATGGGCGTAGTTAAATTGATGTGATGATATTAATCTGAGAGTGTCCCACCGTTCCTATCTTTTGAAGGGCGGCGTTATTTCGGGCCTGAATTTCGTCCATGGTTGTAGAGAGGAAGAAGACTGTTTCACTTTCACGTCATCCTTGACATCCACTTTTAAGGTGAAACCTAGCGCTTCATCTGTCATTTCAACCACTATGTACCGAAGTTCATTTTCAATCGACATATGGTATCATATTTTAAAGGAAATGAACTGTCGCGATCTATATTCCTTTTACCTCGTTTGCGTATCCTTTTCCGAAATTGGGAGGTCGGTCCTAAGGATGCGAGTCATCTTCCTCGTCACTCGATACTTGAATGTTCCGTATGCGGATTTTTTTGCTCTGTTGGCCGAGAGCAAATCCGTGATTGGAGGTTCTGTTGCTCAGTACGTGATTTGTCCCGAAAACTTCGTCGAGGTATGTCGTTAGTATTTTGATTTAATGGTAATTCACGCACGGCCTACTTCCAGCAGTTTCCGAATAACCTGAATTTATTCACCTCGTTCGAGTATATTTGTCCGTGGGTTCGCTACTTCCTGCAAGCAGGTTACGAAGTGGAAATGCTTCCAAAGGGCGAATTAAAAGGATATGCCTTAAGAAATATTCGAATTTTACGAAAAAAGGTAAGAATCATTTCAACTTATGGAAACCCTCTGAAAGCTAGTTAGGGCGCGGTGATATTACTTGCCGAAAGCAAAGGCGCTTCTAATATTACTGCAATTTTTGGCGCCGAATTTACTTGCCAAGCGAATTTTATGACCGCCAGTCATATATACTGCGCTTTTCCTAATTTAACAACAAGAGGAAAAACGTATCGTCATGCCGCTTCCCTCGAGAATGGTTTGCTCACTAAGCACCCCGACGACAGCGCTATCATTGACCCGAGTGCGCTGCAAAGACCATGCAATATTTACTGTAAAAATCAAGTGCGCTATTCCTTTCGCCAAAATGGAATTGCTATTATGTCGTGGGGTGGTATCACTTGGCCATCCAGTCACGCAGAATGGTTAAAGACCATACCGGAGTACTTTCTTCGCCAAAATGATGTGGTTTTTTGGCAGGGAGGACTTTGTACCAATCAATTGTGTCCGAATTTTGGAAGGAGCGATCCTGTTGGCTAATCATCAACGACTATCTATCCATTTCGAAAGATTTAATTCTTTGACGTATCATCATGCTTCGTATTTGCGACTACGGTTGTTTCACAAAATTGAATTCCTATTGTTGTGTGTACACTATCTGAACGTCGCTACTATCATGTAGCTACCATTATTTAAGCGCTCTTCCACGTTCGGGGATAGATGTCGTTGACTGGTCTAATAATAACTTTTGTGACGTGATCGGTGCCTTGTAATTTGATTTGTCCTTTGACACATGCTGGGTGCCCAGACGCGGTTGCAGGGTGCGTTATCGTTCCTTGTGCAGATCGAAAAATCGATTCATAAACTCCTAAGTTACATTACTTGTTAATTGGTATTCTCAACTTATCCCCCTCCTGCTATTCTGACCATGGATCGTGTCTCGTTGCACTACAGGACCTTCAGCGACGTCTACCTTGGTGGCGATGTGTCTTATGCTAGCATACGCAATCCTTCGACGCATTTAATCAACCTGACAAGACACGAGTATAAAGATAGCGACCGAGATTGTTGGATTTTTGGCGAAGTTATGAGTAAACGGGATGGGACCAAGTTTGGAGCCGCCGGTAATAGGCTTAGTCAAGGCGGTCGATTTGTATTTATCGCTTTCTATTGCTTACTTTTTGGTTATTTTTCTGACCCAAATAAAAGTTCAAACCCATGAAAGACGGGGATAGCGTCCAGGATGTCATCGCCATCAAGTGTCCAGCCTCTGCGACGCCTGAAATTGTGACGGCTTGGAAGAGGCAGCTTAGTATGCTCTCCAAGTTCCAAGAGGAAGACATTATGAACGATCGTGTTAACGAGTTGGTGTGTTTTCTATTCCATTATGTTCCGATTCTTGGCTTATGGGATCCGTAAAGCATCCCATGTCTATTAAAGACTGGGGCGTGCGGTTGGACGGTCTTCCCGATCGACTTTATATAATTTGGGAAAAATATACGGTTGGAGATCTCACATTTTTGTCCAAACCATAATTTATCTTATGGCAGACTGTCGACCGAAGTCTCTGCAAGGTCCAAAAATCGAAAGACAGAGCTGGAGGTAAGTGGTTTTCGATCGATACAAGGTTGTCCCTAAATCCATATTGTTCAGTTAAATTAGGCGCTTTCTATGAACCTACCGTCCTTAGTGGTTTTTCCAAACCTTATTTTGACTTGCATAATGATGTGTTGAGGCAGAACTGGATCTTGAACGACACCGGACAGCTTATACCACCGTGGCGTACCTGGTGTGAGTTAACGCCAGGTAGTTTGATGATTTTCAATGTATCTTTACATTGTAAAAACGTCCAAATCAGTCCAAGCGACCCTAGCGCTGGGTTCAATCGTGTACGTTGTTGCCTTGCTTTCTATGTTTCTTTGATTCCGAGGGTCCTGCAGATTTATGAAATTCGCGGTGTGTCGGCAGTCATGACCGAGCGCGGGAAAACAGCGCCAGAAGTACCCCATCTACCTTTTGTGCCTTCCGATTATATGCGGGATTGGGTGGACAAACAATGCATCTCGGACAACAGCCATATGATTTTGTCGGAGAGGTGATAAAGAAACGTCTTAGTAGTTGGAGTTTATTATTTGGGGAATGACTGATAATACACCGACTTTAGTTTTATTGAAAGCACGCGATATAGCTCGAATATACAGTATCTTATTGGAACAAAGAGGGGAAATCAATCAAATCGTCATTTAGTTGGATAGAATGTAACCAATCGCTATGGTTGAGAGGTAACTATAGCTTGATAGCTCGGGTTTCAATGGATCTGCGCGTTAAATTCATGAGTTTGTTGCACTGGAATGGATAGTGGATTAAAGCTCTTACGACAAAACAATGGCAATAATCAGCGCTATGTCTGATTCCTGCATATCCACCACGTCGTTATTCGAGGCTTCTTTCTGTTTCAAAACAATAATATCCCCAAACCACGATAGCTTTTCGCGGCTCAAATGTTGAATACACTTATTGGAGCCTGGCTACACGGTGGTTGAGTTGTTAAAATTGTCGTTGCAATTTAGAATGACAGACGTTCTGGGAACACATGATTGTGTAGGTGGCGAGCAAAGGAATTTTGGAGTCCCATGGGAAGTGATCAACCTTAATCGCGCGGTCATTAAGGCACTCTGCACGTATCGCAGTTGTCAGAGTCCTTGTTACCCATACCGCTATGTCTAGATCGTCGATTGTATGCGGTATTCCAATATGAGGAAGAGGTGGTACGTCAATGGACATTGGGTTTTCGCATCCTGTCCCAAAAATGAAGCCCTTTATTGCTTTCGCACCATCCTACCGACGGAATTTTACTATTTCTGCTTGACCCATAAAAAGAGAAATAATATCACCTCTCTGCTATCAAGTTCAATTCCAATATTATTGTTGACGCGCTCTACAGTCGAAGGGTCGGTGAGGCGGGTAGCCATATCGTGGTGGAAGCGTAAGGATAAAAGGTAAGGACGACGAGTCTCAGTATGACGTCAGTGTGTCTGATCATTTGACGGAGAGGGCCTTAAATACGTCTCAAATACCGTCTTCTCAGCACTCAAACTCATCATGGGCCTGTTTTCTGGCCTCCCTAACGAAATGCTTTCCAAAGTGGCAGAGTCTGTGGATGTTGGCCACTTGAGCGTTCTTGCTGGTTTGGACCCGCGATTGCGAAGCATCGTGAAGTCTGAGATTCAAGACAGAGTATATTCTAATCTTGCGGTTTTTATTCCTATAAACGGAATTGCCACCCTCCTCACTGCGCTGAATGGCACCTCGTCCGTCATCGGTGGATCGGTCGCGCAAGCTGTAATCACTCCGTGCGTATTCTGCGAGGCAAGTCACAGCTCCATTGTCAGCGACCGGAGCTGACGGAATTGTAGGACAAGCCGGGAAATTTGAATATTTTCGTTCCTGATGGGCTCCTCACATATTGGGAAGCACTTCTGGAGGATAATTTTGATTACTTAGTGTCAGACAGATTGTCCTACCAGACCAGGCTGCTAAGGACTATATCTTTCTTGAATCTTCGTGGAGAGGCAAGTAATACAATTTCTAGGCCTTTTTTCGATATCTAAACGGTTCTTCCAGGAATCTGGTCCACGTATCCTCATATCCGAATCCTCTTCCTCTTCTTGTCTCTCACCTGTTATTGCGTCTGCATTCACATCGCAAATGAATTTCCTGACTGCGGACCATGTTTATTCCATTTATCCACACTTGACCACGAAAATGAAGTCGTTTCAAATCAAGATGGTTCCTCTCGACGTTGCGAAAAGAATGGCGCGTATGGCATATGCTGCTCGTCTTCAGAAACGGGGTGTGAAAGTTATCGACGACGACGAAGAGCGGTCGCTCTGCGAAAGGCGCCTATTTTGCCCTGAAATGATCCGTTACATTGGCATGGAGCCAGAAAATAGAGAGAAGCTGCGATGTGACGATATTGGGATCATGTGTTGGGGTGATGATAAGAACCAAGAAAGATTCTTGGAACAAAAAGAAGTACGTTTTTGGCTGGGAGGCTACTGCGTCAACGACCACGATTAGCGCCATCATCTTAGTGGTTTTTCCATCGAATAAATTCATCGAATTAGCAGTCAACGTTACGGAGTACCGAGCACCACAACACCAATAGCTAGGTTAATTCGTGTCAGGAGAACTCTCTTGATCAACTTTCTAAATCTGGATCTCCAAAGAAGGATAAATCTTAAAATAGCATAAATCATGGTCGGGCGCTTATGACAACCGGTTTCCGAGCGTGCCAAGGCAAACAGCCAAGATTATGCCGGCACCATGCCGAGTCGCTATTCAATAACAAAGTCGCGTTCCGAAGAGACCTTGGCATACCCTTTCTTATCGGCCCCACTTTGCTGAAAAATGAGGAAGAGATCACTTGGCAAACTGGCCTGACTCTAACCATTATCAGATATTTAGTCTCATACCGCATGATTGTGTACCTGGTGTGGAGCAGATAACTCCAATGTGGCAAAGAGAATCTCGTAGGGCGGGCTCAACATCGCAGCCATCCACACCATGGGGTCGAATTCAATTTGGTGTTCTTGTTGAAATGTATGTCTCCTTGTGATTATGAGCTAACTAATAAGGGGTTGTGGATCGATCGATACAATGCAGTGGAGCTTATCTTATGGCCACTTAAAATTGCTTTGGGAGGACGATCGTTCTTTGAAATTTTATGAATGAGTTTCGAAACTAATCACATTTTTTATAACAAATGCCATATGTGAGCATGATCGGCGAGGAGGCGCTTATCGTACCTGGAACCTGGAAAATTCATATGTAGAGTGCATCATTTGACTGGTCACGTCGTATTTTTCGTCCACTATTCAAATTCTAAATTTTACGACCATATTTCTTTGATCGGAATGACGATCAAACCAGGTTTATGATCCGTTTAGGAGCAACAGCCGCATTAATGATCAAAGTTGACGAATAGACGTCCACAACGCTGCTATGTCGGTATGTTACTCATTGAGAAATTTACACTCCGTTTGAATCTTTGATTTTGGAATGACAACTCGGCGCAAAGTCGGAGATTCAAAATTCTAGGAGATTGTTATGAAATCCGTCATTCGGACGCGTTCTAAAAGAGTCCAATTTTCTGTTCCAAGTTGAATCCCTTTTCTCTTTCATCGTTGCGAATGGGGGCCGCCAAAAGGCTAATGATGGCGGCGGACGCTGGTCAGCTCGAAGAACTACAAGCTTTACTCGGACAAGTACCTTCAACCAAGTAAGTCTGTCTTTTCCCAGTTTTTCATAGTAATTAAAGCCTGTTAGCCAAAATACCATCGAAGACGCGCGCGATCGTGATGAACCTCCAGTCAGGTAATTTATCTATCTTTTTATTATTTTGTGATCACTATTAATCAGCGTCCTCACAAGCGGTAACCGTCGAGGGAAGGCTGGCGGGGGGGAAACACCTGCCAGGTATGTTGATCACGATTTCTGAGTTATTTGCTTTTCAATATATTGGTCGCAGAACTTCCAAAAAGAAGAAATCGAAGTACATGATCATCTACCTATGTTCTGTTATTTATCGCTCATAACCGCTCCAGAGCTCTTGTCATTGTTTCAGATGATGAGGAAAGGTGTGTCTAACGTTTCGAATCTACCTGATTTTGGCTTAATCTGTCAATTCTGACTCTGAAATATTGCAGGCAAAATCCAGAGATACCACTTGACGCTGATGATAGCATGTTCAAATCATCTAGTGGGTCCACCCGTGTTGAACGGTCTGTGTCTCCTGTCAGAACGCGGAGCGCATCCGGAGTGTGAGTGTCAATTATTACTTATCCGAGTTCGTATCTCATGACTTTAGTGTAAGAAAACGAAAGCTTTTGGATGCGGTTGATGAAGAAGAGGATACAGTCAATAAGTAGCCGTCTTCTTCACTTTTTTTTCAACTTGATCGCTTTTGACGCTCATTTCCGTGCTAGGACGACCTTGCCTGTTCGTAAACCACGCAAAGCACCTAAAAAGTCAGTATGTTTTACATTTCATTGCAGCATTTATTAATAGGCTCTAAAGATCGTTTGATTCACCGGTCGCCAAGGAGTAAGTCTGACGGTGCTGGCAAAGGTAACAACAAGTACTGATTGCGCTTCTTCTAGTTCAGCCGTGGTGGACATGGCTATGATCGAGCGCTTGATTGCTATTCATCGTTCGTTAGATGGCCTCCCAGGCGGAATCCCAATGGCCGCCGCCCCACCTCCTGTCGATGCCAATAAGACAGAGGGAGTGGATGACGACATGGAGGAAGACGCTGACGATCATCATTCGGAAGATGAATATGATTTGAACGATCCTTTCATGTGAGTACCTCAATAAGCTCCACATTACGTTTATTTACAACACGAATAACAGTGACGATTCTGAGGCTATGGACCGTCCTGTGTCGAATAATCCGATCAGACTTTCTAATCCGTTCATGTATTTACCTATCCTTTACTTAAACTGTTCGATTCACATTTTTCTGCAGAGACGATGCAGCGATAGAAGACCTTACGGTTGACGATATTGACGACACTCCCACTAAGTGAGTGAGATTGAGAAATTGGCGAAAACTACATCATTCATGTTTATTACAGGTCTAGCAGAGCCAAGGGCAAAATGCGTCGAGCACCATCTCCGGAATGGGATATGTCTGGATTCAATGACCAAGATGAAAAGGAGTTATCATATAAGACGATCGGCGAAGAGGAAGAAGCGCGTCAGTTACAGTACGTCTACTTAATTTTTCTCCCTTTACCGTGAAATCGACATTTTACAATATAGACGGGCAGTGAAAGAGAGTCTTTCTACGCCTCTGCAGACCGGGCGCAACTTACCGTCGACGTCGCGTGAAACATTGGAAGGATCCTCGGCTATCGTCAACACATCTCCGGATATTGGGGGCGTTTTGAATTTTCTTCCAGGTTTAAACAAAGATACTCTTCAAGCGTTAATTGAGTTAGTCTTCTCCCTTTTTATTACCTTCATCGTTTCACTAAAACATAAATATAACTTTCAGAGCACTTGCACAACAACTTCAATCCAAGAGTGTACCCCAGGGTAAGACAGCCCCAACGAAATTAGATAAGGGTCAACGGTTCGTATGGTATCTTGTGTTTGCTTTTCGAAGTTGTCGGTCTAACTTGTCGTCTGTAGTGACTTGTTACCATCACCCGTCATCGACGCTGGTCCTGCTTCGGGGTCGGGCTCTCTCATTGCTCGACCAAAGGATCTCTTGGATAAACGTCCTACATTCGGTCTAGTTACCTCGTCCTCGAATAATCCAAGTACGCCACGGCCTGCGGTAACCGCAAATTCTAGTAAGTCATTTGAATAACTACCCCCAGTCATTGTTTTATCTGTATTGATCACCACAGACTCTCCAATCGTTCCTACTTCAGATTCAAACACGGCAGGTCGTCGTACCTTCGGGCAGATTGTAACGCCAGGGTCTGTCAAGAAGGCGCCGATTTCGGCGAAGGATGCGTATCGTGTTTTGTCAGTGTTCCTTCCTGTTCACATCGCAACTTGTCACTTACGCCTTTTACAATAAATTAGATCGTTGCCGCAACAATGTGAGGTCTTCAATCCACAGCTTCAGGACGCTCTTCTCGTCGAAAAATATGTGGGGCTTCCAAATTTGAAGTATGTTTCGTCTTTTGTTATCGCTTCTGTCAAATATCGAATCAATGATCGTCATCTATTAGAGCCGGGGCGTTTATAGCGTGGTACCAAGGTAAAGGTCCCGGACAAATCTTCCCCTCCCAATATGGTGATTTGATTCCCAGTTTGGATTACATGTGCGTGTTATGGCGCTTACCACTCATCCTGTAACTAACATGGCGTGATAGCTCTTTCGTCAAAGCCTTATGCTTCACCGAACATGGTCGGTTTTTGGGCCCGGCACGTGTTTCTCCTATGATAACCAATGCGCTTCGCACAAATGCGGAGGGTTTCAAATTGAGTCTTTGCATTGGAGAAGAACCCGCGTTTCTCGTCAGTACCATTTTCGTGAAGGCCTGTCACTTGACGGCGCCTTCGCAGAAAGGTGTTCCTCGCAAATATATCTCTGGGATTGGACATAGGCAAGACTGGGAACGCCAAGTTTCCTTTTTATGTATGGCATTTGGTCACGAGGCCCTACACGCCCAATTGGCGCTTGACGCGTTGGACTATTCAACTAGAGGCGCACCCAAAGGAACTAGTAAGGCATTTGGAATAACACCTTTTACTATCTTATTGATTGAATTTTCAAGGTTTTGATGCCGACTCAATCACGTCTCGTCCTCAGTCTAGTCCTTCTATAAGGTTTGACCAAGATTCACGAAGGAACAAACTAAGCCCAGAGAACATGGTATTAGATTATAACGACGACGGTACGCTTAATTTTTGCCGACAATCAGATATTTACTTACGATTTGAGGCTTAGTCCCTATTTATGACGCTCGAGGAAAGCATGAGTTCGACATCGACATTCATCTGCCCACAGTTCACGAAATTCTCCCCCGTTTTGACGGCGAAGTGCCAGAGAACTCTTGCGCAGTCGTGGTCTACACCGCAAACGTGTACAGAAACTCGACAACTAAAAAGTGGACTGTTTCTTGTAATATACGATTCGCAATTGTGCTGGGTACGCCTTGAATGGTGAGACCGTGATCATCGAGTTGACAAACCTATCTGTGCCTCCCGAGGATTTCTCTTATTTTCCCACATAACCCTTATCTTTTCCTCCCTTCGATCAGGACACTTTCTTACTTGCGCTCTTTAACAGAGCTTTATTTTTTTATCCCTTCAACAGGGACTTCTTTTTAATACCCATCGGTCTTCAACAGACCGTTCATATATTCGTAGGACACTTTCTTACTTGCGCTCTCTAACAGAGCTTTATTTTTGCTCCCTTCAACAGGGACTTCTTCTTAATACCCAACGGTCTTCAACAGACCGTTCATATATTCGTCCCTTGTACTTACAATGATATGTACCGAATCATTTGTTATCACAATAAAGCAGACTATTTTTCCTTTTGAGTAAATGTGTATCCGAGAACGAGTTTCCTGCAAACCAGAGTTTTCCCCAGCTCCCGTCACTCATTTTTCATTTACTGACCTTGTTGGTGTCAATTTTTCTAACGTCGTATGGTAATACAAAGTCGAATAAGAACTATTACAGTGTGTTATCTCACAAGGTACTGTTTTCGCGCTGCTTTTTTTGCGTGAACCGAAAGAGTAAAGCCAGGCCCAAAGTGCACAGCCACGGCCACCATTTACCAGTAGATCCCTAGAATTTTTGAATTCCAAGACGATGGCATTATTCATATCAGTTTTTTTATTATTGTATAATGTTTCTAAAGCAAATGAGTTGTGATTGCAGGTCTTGAGGCGTAATCCGCTGTTTTCGCGCAGACTGAAAGTCGTTGGTGAGTATGCATCGCGCCCAAAGTGTACAGCCACAAACCCGCTTGCGAGTAAAGTAGATACTCATGATATTCAAACGGCAACTCGCTAGCATTACTCATATCAGTTTCTCTAATATTGTATGACACTTTGAAAGCGAATAAGTCTTGGTTCAAGACCTTGAGCCGTGAACTGCTGTTTCCGCGCAGGTTTCTAGCCAGGGTACGGATAGTCGGTGCCAAGTATTAAGTAAGCAATCGGCATGCCCGAAGCGTATAGCCACAAGCCCATTTACGAGTAAGTAGAACGGCAACTCGCTAGCATTACTCATATCAGTTTCTCTAATATTGTATGACACTTTGAAAGCGAATAAGTCTTGGTTCAAGACCTTGAGCCGTGAACTGCTGTTTCCGCGCAGGTTTCTAGCCAGAGTACGGATAGTCGGTGCCAAGTATTAAGTAAGCAATCGGCATGCCCGAAGCGTATAGCCACAAGCCAATTTACGAGTAAGTAGATGCTCGAATTACAACTCGCTAGCATTATTCATATCACTTTTTCTAATATCGTATATCATTTCTAAAGCGAATAAGTTTTGTTTCAACATTTTGAGGCATGAACTGCCGTTTCCGCGCAGTTTTCCAGTTAGAATGCGAAACGTTAATACTAACTTAAGCCACTACTAAGCCCAAAGTATGGAGCCGCTCTTATGTCAAATGACTCTCATTAGGGTTCCCTAACGGCAAGAATATGACTTATATGGAAACAAGGTTCATGTTGCTACTTTTCTATTAACAAAGCATTACATTGAACATATAAAACATGGCCCAAAATATCACTAATATACTGCACGCCGATTCGAGTGACTTTACCGAGCCCGCCCTTTCTTCCGTGATGACGCTGGTTACATTCGATTAGACGCAGTGTCCCAGACAATGCAGACATGCTTACCTTCATTGTCTGCATCCTCTTCGTCGCGTTCTATCTCACTTTCCTCTGACTCTGGATAACAGAACCTAGCTCCAATAGGAACGGGGTTAGACGCGCAGGACGGAGAATGAACGTAATAGTTGAAGAGAATGTGCGAGTACAAACAGGAAATATGAACTGTTTGTACATGTATATTACGGGGGAAGTCGGACCGAGCAGCCAATTCTGACACTCCCACTCTGCGAGAGACCGAAGAAGCAGAAAGAAAAATAGGGCAGACTCCCACTGAATAAGTATGGAAGGGAAGGTGATTAAATGAGTGCAACTCCCACTAAAAATCTGGAAAAATAAGAAAGTAAACCCATCTAAGATCTTCCCAAGAATCCTAAGAGAAATTGAGGTCTTCATCCAAATTGGTATTGATGATGATGATGAGGATGGTGATGGCAAGATGGGTAAATGGTGAATGGTGAGTAGGAAAAAGAGGTGGGCTGGTCATAAGCCTGGTCCATGATGTGGGGGGTGTGAGTCATGGAATGAGATGATGAGGAAGCTTGAATCTTGACTTGGGCTTCTTGAATCTTGAATGAAGCCAGGATGGGGGTCCACTGTGATGAGCTGCTGAAGAACTGAAGAATGGGATGTGATGATATGGAGGCAAGTTGGGTGCCTGAATGAGGGGGGTATATGGTTGAGGTGATAGGTGGCAATGCTGGCCAACCTGGATGCAGGATGTGTTGACAGAAACATAATTTGGTGACTACTAGGCCAACCAACCCCAGATGATGTGCATGTAAACACTATATGGCAGCTACTAGGCCAACCAACCTAATATACGCTTTGTGGGCGTCTTCAGAAGCCATTTGGCAACTGGCACAAGATGATGATGTGGCGCAAAACTTTGTCGCTGCCAGACACAAAATAAGACTCCCTGAAAGATAGATGAAGCGCGGGGCCCATAACCTAACAGAACCTAGCTCCAATAGGAACGGGGTTAGACGCGCAGGACGGAGAATGAACGTAATAGTTGAAGAGAATGTGCGAGTACAAACAGGAAATATGAACTGTTTGTACATGTATATTACGGGGGAAGTCGGACCGAGCAGCCAATTCTGACACTGGAGACTCCCCGTCAGTCCCTGTTGGCCTTATCTCATACACGATCCAATCGGATACAACGCCATCGAAGTAATGCTGATCAAGTAAGGTTTCGCCCGCGCATTCCTCTCCTATAATGAAATGAGCATTTACAATGACAATGCGTCAATTACGCACCTGACTCGATATCTTCCGGGGTCTCAAGAAGACGAACCGCGAAATCTGTATCGAAGGGGTAAAGGAGACTTTCTCGACGGTCATCCGCATGCGTTTCTGTCCATACAATAATTTCAGGATTGTTGTGGAAACAACCCATTAATTGTGTCCACAGGTATTGCTTTCGAATCCCCTTGACAGATCCGAATTTCTTGGATGCTTTCGTGTGGTAGTCAAGTATTGCGAGTGAAAGATGGCCCAAGAACGGCACGACGATGTCATCGTAGAAATCATGTTTCGTTTCGGCGGAGTCTTCACTTTCAGGCTCTTCAGCAGCCGTCGTGTTTTCGTGAAAGGTATAGCGGGACTTTAGCCAGAATATGATTTTCCAAGCCAGACTTCGGCCATGAATACATCTCCTTCGTTCGAGCGCCGATAGGTCGTTCAGATCCCATTGTAAATATCGATAGTGTTGCAATTCGTCATCGTCACCTTCTCCTTCCAGAGAGTGAGGATAGGAGTAAGTCTCGGTCGATAATGCATTGGCGAATATGGCGAGAGCACAGCCAGATAATACGTTGATAACGGAGCGAAAGTCGGTGATGATGGGGATGTGCGCTCGAACTTTGCTGGCTTGCACGATACGACCTTCAACCATGGTGTCGTGAATAAAGGACATAATACGATGATGTATATCCCGACGAAGCACAACCTCTGTGTTGGTAATATATCCGGCGAGAATGAACGAACGGATGTGCGCGAGTAACGAATGTGTGAGGGTCGACGATGGATAGATATGACCTCCGAGGCATATCGAAGGATCGATGGTATATACAGCGTGAACGGTACCGGGAGGAAAAATACTGCAGATTGTTAGTGAGACGATTGAAATGACGAATTATGCGACTTACATTGTATCTCCACCTTTTAGCACTATAGCCTCGACGTCCCATTTTGACGTGTTAGACTTGAAGGGATCAAAGTCTTTGACAAAAAGATTCAATTCCGCGTTGTTGTTCGATTTGGGAGTTGCAATGAAAAACAATTTGGCTCCCGTTTGAACACTGATAAACGTTCCAGCTCCAACGTTATCTATGTGCCAACCGTGGAATGCACCACCCGTGGCAGCGAGAGCCCATCGTAGATGATCGCCGGGGAGATCTTCGCCTTTGCAATACGGAAGACCTTCAGTTGCTTTCCAAGCCGTAGTTTCACTCGACAAGGGCGTAGGATAGACTCCGTTCATCCCCATACCCAAGTCGAGGCAGTTGAGGATTTTGCCGTCCGCCTTCCGAGATTCAAGCAAAAGCTCATTCAGCGTTCCGTTCACGGTTTGTATCGTGTAGTTTCCATCTACGACCTCTATAGATTTGTCTGCAACAAGAAAGCAAATATAAGAACGCCAATTTCAAGAAAACAAATCGTTTTTTTTATTACCTTGAATAGAGACCGTGGCTTCGAGGTCTCTCAATTCATTCAACCCCTCCTCATCAAATTCGTTAATGGTGATAGGACCATCACGGACGATCAGAACTCTTTCACGAATCCTCATTAAGAGGTCTTCCCATGGTTTATCTTTGAATTCAGCGTGTTCCATCAAGGCGAAAATGGATTCCTTCGGTTTCCTGATGAAGAACGGCTGCTTGTCCGCGCAAGTCTTCGAAGCGGCCGCCATAAACGAATGCAACATCTCCACCTCAGCAACAGTCTGTAAGTGTAGAGCTTTAGCATATTAGTATAATTTCAAGACACCAATAGACATACATGAAGGTAAACATGGAATTCGAGCTCTTCACCGCTTGCGGTATAAGCGACGCAACTTTGGTTTTCTGGATGAGGGTGTCTCTATCAATAGTAATGAGTAAGTGACGTAGAATGATATGAAGGAACTGACCGGTCGTTTCTCCTCCAGTAGTTCAGACTTGAGCCGAGGACCCTACATTGTTTCAATAAATTTATAAACTGAATGAACGTTAAGTAACATACCGCGATCGCCTTAAGATCCATCTTAATATATTTCGCCTTCACCGATTGAGCGCGAATTATAGGTAAGGGGGGTAAAACATCCCTGTATGCGTTTTTGATAGGTGGGATCGTCAGATAACGTCGGCCACGCTTATTAGATCCCGTTTTCTTCCCATTCTTCCCCTCAGGCTTTGGCTTCGGCTTCTTGGGGTTTGGGTTTTTCGTTTTTGTTTTAGGATCTTTGGGCTATTAATCGTTAATATGACATCAAATATGGTCGAAACGATGAACGCACCTTCGGCTGTGGTTTGGCCGGCGGAAGCGTAATCCGGAGACCACTGTTGGGCTGGACCGGCTGCTTATCTACATTGCCATCTATCGATCCTGTCTCTCCGTCGGCATCTTCGTCTTCCATGTTGGATGGTTGATTCTCGTCGTTTCCATTATTTGATGGACCACCAGACTGCGGGTCATCAGGCAGATCGGCCACGGCAGGTCCGGGTCCAGGCTCGCCTGGAAAACTTTTTAGATGAATTATCAACACCTAGTCAAAACAATTTACCTGGTTGACTCTCGTTTTTGATGGCCGGTGGTAATGCTTAGAAAATGCATGAGACACGAAAATTTGAAGTGCCTTAGAAAAACTTACTGATATGGAGATCAGCCATCGTCCAATCGGTTGGTATTGCCGAAGATGGTTCCAATTGTGAATAAGTTGTCAAGACAACATCTTTCTTCACTGTCAATACACTGTCAGAGTTATCATCGTTACAAGTCAAGAATTATTTGCTCACTGGAATGAAACCATGAGCGATCTTCCATCGCATCCAAAGTCGTCCAATCCAAGTCGTCGAGAAACGACTTTAGAGCAAGAAAAGGACTCTGTTTACCAGCCGCAACCGTCATTAAAGCTTCCCAGAGTTTCAACTCAACATCCTCCAATAACGACGGTTTGTCATTACCGAGTGACTTAGACAACTTCGAAGAAATTAGTTATAGAATAACACCAACGACGTGTACTCACCATGATCATATCTCCCTTATTGCAAGACGTCGTTATCAGCTGAACCGGCGTCAACAGTGAAAGAGGCGAAAGTAAAGCCGACAACGTCAATACTGATCGCATGTTGTACGACGTTCCTTTCCTCGATGGATCGTGGGTCAAATGAGATTCCGCCTTCAGAGCTAGAGAATCTTGGTCTTGATCCATAGGGTCGTCCTCGTTGTATAAAACTTTTCTGGGTTTATCATGAAAAACACGACCGATGAGTTCGGAAAGAAACACATACTCGATCATACTCTCAAAAAATTGCTTTGGTCGGTCCGGAATTTCGGGTACTACTTCATTGCCCACTTCTTTGGGACCATCGACGAGAAGAGCAATGGACGCGGCAGCTACAAAGAAATTGTGAATAATGGCAATAGCTCCATCCGTCTTTCGTAGACCGATGGAATGTCGTAGAAGCGCCAAATAATTGTTCCCCCGAGATACTTCCGCGAGATCGGTTGACATGCTTGAAACGGTGTTGACGAGCTCGCGACAGTCTTTTAATATCCGTGTCCAGTCTCTAAATTTGTCCCAAATCTGCCGAGGTCATTATAATGACGTCAGTGCTTGAGTTAACACGTTTACTCACCCGAAGCGATCCCTTATTATACTTGACCTTCTCGTGCTTGAGAATATTGATGTTCTTTCGAATTCCTTTCGATTTCACAGAAACGTCGAGTAACCGAAGGCAAACGACGAGTGAACATGCATTGATGATCGCTGTCCTACTTGGATCCGAGGCCTTCCTCGACATTGCAAGTAGTTCCTTCAATTGGAATATGTCTTTGTCGAATGTTTTGTCTAATTGAGCGAAGACTTAGTCCATGCGTTTCGCCAACGGCTACTCCAATGTTGAACACATCAACAGTCATGTCAAAGAGAAATGAAAGGACGTACCATCAAGAAATCATCGTCGCTAAAAAAGCTCTCAAATTTTCTA
The DNA here is from genome assembly GCA_023014335.1 of Galerina marginata. Taxonomy (NCBI): domain Eukaryota; kingdom Fungi; phylum Basidiomycota; class Agaricomycetes; order Agaricales; family Galerinaceae; genus Galerina; species Galerina marginata. The sequence continues at coordinate 1,353,515 of JAECYW010000009.1, read as the reverse complement.
CCATTCACAATAACATCCGTTTGCCATGGGAAACTGGCTAGCACGGTCGACGTTCTTCGTAGGCTATAAAATGTCAATCAGATTAAGAAACCCCAAGATAACGCGTTATAACCACTTTGAAACAACCACTATTGAGAAAGTTAGTATGGAGGTAGTCACTTAAGAATGAATACACAAATACCCCCTGTGTCTTGATCGATCTCCATTTCGTCTGACATCGCAGCAATATCTCGAGAGCTTTGTCGTTGACAATAATGAGTGAACAGAAACCAACCAGAACGGCTTACATCATCTTCGGTTACGGTGTTCAGACTCGGCCCGAGGAGTAACCAAAAACACGTGCTCGATACTCAAGGATGCGCGCCAGGTGTCCGCAACGAATCTTTATTCTACCGACTTCCACCACCATGATCACGCTGATATCCTTACTCTTCGCTTGGTTGTGTATGAGCTCGACTCAAGTATATGGACCGTCCGGATATAGTGAGTTAAAAGTCATTTATATCTTCATCCACTCTCTGTTGAATAGCGCTTTAGGTACTCCTTTTTCCCAGATAAACATTATCGACGCCATCATCAAGCAAGAAATCACGATCTCACCCTTTTCCAACCCTTTTCTCATTCGAACCAAACCGGAAGGTATTCAATCCACCGACAATTTGGTTGACAGCAAATGTAGCTTGCACAGTATTGCTGAGCTTGGAAAGGCGACATACTCGGGACGAACTTGGAAAGGCGACGAAGCTCACACTTTTTTTCTGAATGTTGACAGTCACTCGATTCGCGCCGTTAGCGCTGATTTGAATTTGATAAAAAATTGGATAAAAATTTGGCGTATAAATGATTGTAAACCAGTTGTTAAAAATCACCCGCTGCTTCGGTCTCGTTGTTCAATCCCTCTTTGGGGGGGTGAATCCAAAGCGATATTTCGAACATTAAGGCTGGTGAGACAGTCCGCTTTAAATGCTATAAAAGGCGTCATTCGGAAAACAGAGTACCATTGGCGTAGGAACATGTCAGAAACGTATTGTCCACTAGGCTGGCAGAGCTTTATTGAAAATTTTATGTCCAAAGCTAACACTCATAGATCAAAAACATATCGATATTGGCTTAATAATGTCCAGCGTGATGCGCATGCAAGTTATCAGAGGCCTCTCCGCATTGTAACATCGAAACAAACACAATATTTAAAAACATGCTCCGCTGTCAACCGCCTGTTTGGGGGAGGTAGAAATAGTCAATTGATTTCAAGAATAGAACTACAGGCATACGTACCTAATACGATGCTTAACTTTCAAGAGTATAGATATGTCCGATACTGCAGAGAGACATCTAAGGACGTGATACTAAAAGAAAATCCGAACTGGTTGTCAACACAAATGCCACTTCACATTGCTTGTAGATTCATGCTCACAAAAGACCTAAGGGTTTGTGCACGACGTCACGGTTATGATATACCTAGTAGACTGACAAGGGCAGAAATAATGGTCAAAATTGAGCCGGAGCATTCTTGCCCAAACTGCGAAACTTATTATCAAATTTTTGCCAATGTAATCCCTGTTACCGTCGCCTCGAAACACGTTCGGCAAGAAACAAAGGAAACCAAAGGGTCTCCCGTCGTCCCCTCGAAACACAGTCGTCAAGAAGCGAAAGTGTCCAAAATATACTATCGCCGAGGTGTCCTCTATGGAGATATTGCCCAATATAGCGTGCATGGTCAAAATAGAGAGCAGAACGATTGGGATCCTGTCAAATTCGCAGGTTATGCCCCATATGATGACCACATGCAAGTAGACCATTCGTTCATCGCTGATGTCCCCATTAAGACTTTGGCCTCCATTCTCGACACTGACGATTTACATACCATTGCGAGATCCCATAATATCGGTGCCGATAACGGACAACCTCTCCCTGCCTCCCTTCTAAAGCACGCACTATTGACACACAACTGTTCGAATTGTACTCGTTTTGTATCCTTCTGGAGATACAACGACAACCCTCCTCAGAACGAAAACACTCCTTTTCCACCAACACCACTCTCACAGGAAAAGACGCACAGTGTCATAACAGCATGCGCAACGGACCTTCTCCCTAAAAGTGTGGAGGAACAAGGGTGCGCCGTGTGTGGAATGCTCACACCTATCCTAGATTTAATACCGGTGGATAATGTTTCATACGACTTGTCGATTCTTAGTGGAGAATTCACCAGACAAGAAAGATTCCAAATGAGTGACCCAATTCAAACGCTAACCGGTCCCATCTTCGCCGACAAATGCACGGGAATCTGTTCTAAATGCGACATTACATTACAAAAAGGTAAACTACCAATAAACGCATTGGCTAACGGATTCTGGCTGGGAAAAGTGCCAGAAGAGCTCAAAAACCTTACTTTTGCGGAGCAAATGCTTATAGCCAAAGTCAGACATAATCGGTGTCTCGTGAGGGTCGCCTCAGGAAGAGCCAAAATGATAGCAAATGTGGTCATGCTCAGCAGTCCAACAGCAAAAGTGTATCACACATTACCTCCGCCGGTTGCGGAAATTGACGATGTTTTGGCTTTCGTATTCATGGGTAGTTCTGCACCAACACCAGACGATTTTTCGAGGACACCTTTGCTGGTTCGTCGGAACAAAGTAGCCAAGGCATTGGACTGGTTGAAACTTAACCACGTCGATTATCATGACTTGGCAATTTCTCAAGAAAACCTAAGACAATATCCTGAATGGGGTATACCAGTAGAAGTCGATTTCTATCGTACAAGTGGTGAGTCCAATAAGATACCAAGCGCAATGAGTATCGACGATAATGAGTTGGAGGAAGGCACTGAGAGCGGCCCTTGCCCTTTTACAGTAAATGGGCTAACTGGGGAAGAATATTCGACCATGGATACCAAAGCTATGAAAGCTATTGCTCTGCGACACCTTCAAGCTAAAGGAAAGGTTCTCGGCATAGGACATGATCCACTTCCGCAATCCATGTATAATAACCCGCAGGCATATCCTAAGATGTTTCCATGGCTATTTCCTTATGGCAAAGGAGGCATTGGCCAAAGGCATCTTAGGAAAAAAATCAGTGAGGCATCTCAAAAGAAGCAACTCTTAATGTATTACGACAAACGGTTCCAAGTAGACGTCAATTTCCCAATTGTGGCATTTAATCATGAACAAATAAAAAATGCAGTGACAGGCAGTTTTTTAACCGCCAAAAGAATTACCTTCCCTGAGATCGCACGAAAACTTGATAATCTTAACCCTCACGCCTTAATTAATGTGTCGGCGAAATTGCTTGCAGGAGGTTCATTTAAACCCGACAACGATGATGAGAAAGCTTGCTTCGCGCTCTTAGATCAACTTGATCATGTGGGTGGACAGGTCCAGGGCTCACTTTCTAGCAAGAAGTACCGGAGAAGTGAACTGTGGTCTTTGATGTCCTTTAAAGGCGCACCTTTATGGTTTATAACGTTTTCGCCCGCCGACGTCAAAAACCCACTGTGTATCTATTACGCCAATCAAGATGTGAAATTCACCCCTAATATTCCTCTCACACCACAGCAAAGAAACATGTTAATCGCGCAGAATCCTGTTGCCGCTGCGCGCTTCTTTCATTTCATGGTCCAAATGTTTCTTCGACACATATTAGGCGTAGATGGCGATAACTCCGGAATATACGGGAAAACAGATGCGTACTACGGTATGGTTGAACAGCAAGGACGATTAACCTTGCATTTACACATTCTTTTATGGATTGCAAATTCTCTGTCTCCACATGAAATGCGAGAGAAGCTGAAAGCTGGCGAAGACGCATTTCAAAAGAGTTTGGTCGACTACCTCGAAAGTGTACACACCGGAGACTTTTTGACAGGATCGATGGAGGATGTCCGAAAAAAGGTGGACGGGGATAAGCTTCCACAAAGTCATATGGCCGATAGGAATGACCCAACATTGCTCCTTCCAATGATGCCACCTACGTTATGTCAAAATATCGTTTGTTCTGGGTGTTCTCAATGTCCAAAAACGCAGGAATGGATTCAACATTACAAAGACGAGGTAGATAACTTGGTTCTACGGTCTAACGTTCATAAGTGCAGAGCATCAATGAAGAATTTGAGAGGTAATACTCTCGATTCGGATCTGGAAAGCAAAGGCAAAAGTAGTGTCAAAGGATGCTTAACAAAGGATGGTTCCTGCGCGGCTCGATTTCCAAGGGAAACTTACGAATATACCGTGGTGGATAAAGAGGACGGCCATATCTTTTTGAAGAAAAATGAGCCAATGATAAACACTTTCTCACCGGCGCTAACCTATGTTATGAGATCAAATACTGACGTCACAAGCCTTTTATCGGGTACCGCAATCAAGGCCGTCATTGCGTATGTGACGGACTACATAACAAAACAGTCCTTAAAAAGTCATCAGTTGTTCTCAACAGCTTACGATGTCTTAATGAAAAAAAAGGACGAGGCGATAAACACAAACGAACCTTTAACCCAGGCAAGAAGAACACTGCTCTCTATCGTCAATTCACTATCTACAAAAATGGAAATTGGAAGCCCTATGGCATCAATGTATCTTCTCGGAAATCCTGACTACTATACAAGTCATAAGTTTAAACCCTTCTACTGGAGATCTTTCGTACAGGCGGTATATGCCACCGAGCCGCAACCAGACGCGAATGTACAAAGAAACGAAGACACCCTAGATATGGATCTCGACGATGACCAACGAGTCATGTTGGGACAGGACAACGACAAGTTCTATATTAAATCAAATGTTGATGATTATAGGTATAGACCTGCACGTTTTCCCAATACAAGTCTCTATTGCTGGACGCAGGGTTACAAAAAAATTAAACGAGAAGCAAGTGAGGTCGCCATATTGCAATTCCTTCTAACCAAATACAACCCTGAAATGATGGACTGCCGCTGGGAATCGGACGGACTGGTTCCGAAGGCAATCGTAGACATGTCCGACAACGACCAAAAAGTCGTTCTTTCCATTATGCTTGATAGCAGTTTTAGTCTCGGTCACCCTTTATTTTATACGCATGAAGTGCTTTTTGATGAAACAGCCCTGCAGCGCGTGGTACCCAATTTTTTGGGTGGAGGATTGCCACGACGCGACTCTGACGATCTTGAATACTACCACGCCACGATGTTGACGTTATTCAAGCCATGGAGAAACAAAAATGACTTGAAAACGGATGACATATCATGGAAGACCGCTTATGACGACCATCAGTTCAGCATCAGAGAGAAACAACTGATGGACAATTTCAACCTCAGGTACGAATGCCTGGATGCCCGAGACGATCATCACTCCAAAAAAAGGGCGAAAGCATCGCTTGCCTTCTTGTCAGGAACCCGCCACTCTCATACTAGTGATAAAGGAAAGACAGTGACAGATGACTATTACAACGAATTTGCATCGGAGGAGTATACCCAAAATGCATTAACGCCAGGAAATGGTTACAAAAAGTTAGAAGCACAGCGTCATGAAATCGACAGAATTCTCAAACGCGCTGGCTACGTAGAGACAATGAAGAAAACATTTGAAGGATCTGGTAATAAGTCTGACAGCGACATGGACAAAGCCAAACTATCGAAAGAACATTTCTTTCAGCCAGCTAAATGGCTTAGTGCTTACGGATGGAAGTCGGTTGTGCGCTCTGTCCGAGACACATTCCTTTCCAAACGCCGAAGAAACTCTACGGAGCATAGAGACCGCCTAAACGGATTGCCTCCGAATTACAAAGGTAAACCGCGTGAAGATATACGCCTACTAGACAAAGATTATTTCTCGACAAACTATCGAGCGCGAACGGCCGAAGCACAGAAGATTATGGACGACGCACAGAAAAAGGCCGGCCTGAATGAACGGCAAAATCGTGCTTTCCGCATAATTACCAACCACGCGTCCTCTTTAGCGCCTAAGCAACTAAAAATGCATTTAGGTGGTATGGGTGGCACAGGAAAGAGCACACTGATTCATGCGCTTCGAGATTTTTTCGAAAAACGTGGCGAAGAAGCAAGATATCTAATAATGGCCCCAACGGGTTCGGCCGCAGTGCAATTAAACGGCTCAACATATCATTATTCATTGGGCATCAGAGATAACGGAAGAGAAAGTTGGAACTTCGACGAGCAATCAGATTTGAGGGATGCTAGAGAACGATTAACAGGAGTGGAGTATATCATAATAGATGAGCTGTCAATGCTATCTTGCTCCGACCTCTTTAAGATTAGTGAGCGCCTTTGCAGGGTGACAAACAATCATGATGAAGTATTTGGTGGCCTTAATGTCATTTTACTAGGCGACTTTGGTCAACTACCTCCAGTGGGAGGCAAATCGCTGTATGACAAAACAGTCGCTTTTTTGGCTCCAAGACATTCCCCAAAAGATCAAGAAGCTTTGCTTGGGCGTGCCATATGGCACCAGTTTACAACCGTCGTGATGCTAAAAGAAAATATGAGACAGAAGGAACAATCGGCTGAAGACGCGAAGTTTAGACAATTACTTTACAACTTACGATATCGAGCATGCACAAAAGAAGACATCAACTTTCTTCTCTCGAGACGGATCGAGATAACTGGCACAGGCCCAACAACTTCTAATGAAAATATTCGAAATGCTCCAATTATAACCTCCTTGAATGTACATAAAGATCGTATCAATGATCTTGGAGTAAGAAGATGGGCGAAGGATCATGGACAAGAACTACATGACTTCTACTCCATTGACTACTTCCATGAGCGGGGAAGAAAGGAAACGAGACATAATCCATCTCCTATTCATGTACTGAATCCGGCCTTGCAAGAAGGTTTATGGAGCTTACCACCTTCTGCTTCCAGAGAACAAGTTCCCGCAAAACTCACGTTATGTGTGGGATTGCCAGTAATGATCAGAAACAACGACGCCGTTGAGCTTTGCATCACAAAAGGCCAAGAGGCTGTTGTTGTCGGTTGGGACGCCGAAAAGAAGTTAGGCGAGAAAGAATGCTTGAACACATTATTTGTAAGGCTAGTCAAACCTCCAAGACCTATAGAAATACCAGGATTGCCGTTGAATGTTGTACCTATTCCCGCCACTGTAGTCACGGTAGATATCAACATGCCGCAGGATGGTCACCATCAGTCCATCAAACGTTGCCAGGTAAATGTTCTACCATGCTTTGCAATGACAGACTATGCATCTCAAGGTAGAACAAGAGAATGGAACGCAGTGTACCTTCGTTTTAGTAAGAGCCATCAAGCCATTTATACAGCGCTATCGCGTGGCGCGACTGCGAAGGGAACGGCGTTGCTTGATAGTGTCGATATCAGGAAACTACAAGGTGGTATCTCGGGCTACCTACGTCAAGAATTTCGTGAGCTGGAAATCTTAGACAAAATAACTGAACTTCGTTTCTTAAATAAACTTCCGGACGGAGTACTCACAGAGTTAAGGAATCCAACACTTAGAAACTTTTCTAAATTCCAAAAAGAACTCCAGGAAGTAGAGAACGAACTACACCCCGCGCTCAAAGCAACTAGTTCAGATACTCTACCGTCCCGTGGAAATGATGAGACATGGGATTATTCACTTAGCCGAAAAGTTATCCGAAAGCACATCAAATCGAAGATTGAAACAGAAAATAACAAGAAAAGGAAGGCTAGTAAGACTCATAACATGGGAGAAACAAGATCGAAGCCAATCGCAAAGAAAGCCCCGACATCGAAAGGCTACACCGAGAAAGAAAACACCACCTCAACAATTATGAACAACGTCATCATCGGTCCACGATGGGACGATATCAACTGGAGTTGCGCATACGATGCTTTATACTTTATCTTATATAACGCTTGGAACGAAGAAAAAATAGAAAGAAGCGAAGACTGGAAATTGTCCATATTAATGCACCTGCTATTGAATGGTTTTGCGACAAACGCCAATGATCCAGAGGGGAATAGAGATAAAGTTCGTTCCCTGGTAATGCATATGTATCCAGACGATTTCACCACGGGTAGGAATGGCACTGATATTTTCCGCTTGACAAAGGTTCTTTTAGGTAAACCTGAAATTAGTCGGACTTTCGTTGAGTGCAATGCGTGCGGCGACGCGAGCGAGTACCAACACTTTAAATTGACAGAATATATTGAGATGCAAAATCCAATTTACGGTATTCCTCAATCTATAAATGCGCAGTTAATGAGCAGAGATCTGAACAAATGGATCTGCCAAAATTGTTTCAAACAGGGAACGGTATCTTATACGAATCATTCACGATTCGCCTTCCATGTACCGAATATAATCTTGATCCCCATTATCCACAAGGACATTATAGTTGACCCCTACGTCCATATTAACAGCGTAAATGCATCTTATAAACTTAAGGGTACGATCTACTACGGTAATTACCACTTTACCAGTAAATTCATCGACTCAAACCAACATATATGGTTCCACGACGGTATGGCGGGTCAAAACGCAAAGCCAGAGGAAAGAGCTCTTACTGATGTAGGTCAAAACTATATGACAACCCACGGGGGAAACCAGTGTTGTATGGCGATCTACTACAGGAGTGCATGAGCATTTGTCGAAAGGACTCTGTGGCTATACAGTTCGGGCAGCCATTATGCTTACATAAGCATGATAATGGTGATGTTAGGCCGACCTCGTCAACAAACCCAATTTTGGCTCAGGTCCCTCCGACTTTGTCTAACGCAGCTTGCTGAAAGGGTAAGAGCCTGAGATTGGGTTGGCTCAGCGAAGCTGACACGAAAAAAAGGGCGATTGAGCTGGGGGTGGGTGGGATAAATCACGCAAGTGTCTTAGCTCTTGAACCTGTATACAAACCGTACTTATGTCGATCTATGGAAGTGAGATTAACCAAGTGATTGGGAAATGATAGTTGGGAAACCATGTATGGTACAGAAAGACTAGAAGGCTAGGTAGAATATAAAACAACGGATAACTATTTGTATCACAAAATTTGTGAGGCAAGGCTGTGATGGTGGGGAAAAACAAGCTAGGTAGATGGAGGAAAACGAGAGGTACAGCCCAGGCGACGTGCAGCACTGCGTCTTTGATGAGAAAGATGATGAGCTGGCACTGCTACACTTGCCTCTCAGTTGCGTCGACGCCGCGACCGGCTACTCCCGGCTTCGCTAATAATTTTAAAGCTATAATTAAATACCGAGATCAACACACGTTAGACACAATCTGTCAATGTCGGAGCCATATGCCCGAAAGTACTTGGCAACAGCAATAACGCTTATAGTTTTTTTTTGGAATATGGCATTATCATGTCGCCAACCGACAACCGCCAAGAATTATTGATAGCCAAAGTGAAATAAAGATACTGTTAGATTCGTGATAATAAAAAGAACGTGAAATCACTCATGGCTTAATTGAAATACACTGTTTTCTTTTTTTCCAAAATTGAAGTCCCCACAAACGAATGTGAATAAATTTATGTAGGTCAACAATTGATTAGCGTTCGTTCTCTCAGAGTCAATTAACAATGTGTTTGCCGTTAATCGAGTTTTCCTGAACAATCAACCAAGGCGCCCCTCGAGCTAAAAATTCGACCTCTCTAGCTTCGTCCCAACTCTTAACCTCCACCTGGTCCACCGCCACGTAAGTCAATTCCCCCACTGTCAATGTAAGATGTTTGTTTTTCGCTGCAAATCCGGGCGTATACAACTGTCAGCAATGATTAGAATGGAACAAATGAAAAATAAATTAATGACTTTACCTCGTCCTTCTTGTAGATATGGCGAAGATGGGTGGGTAAGAAAACGAGCAACTTAAGGCTCTGAGGCCTCTCTACGTCAATCGGTAGATTCTGGGAACAAACTCGAGCGATATGGCGTCGAAGACTGATAATAGTGTCAGGTACTTCGACCTCGTATTTTTTTCCATGAGCGTCAATCACAATGGTTCTAGAAAACATATTGAGAGAGGAGGCATGAACGAAAAAACTGCTCTGCCTCTAAATACAATTCAAGTCCGAATTAGAAAATCACGGTCCTCACAATGCAACCGCCCACTTCGACATATGATTAAGATGATCGACGCGCAGGCGAAGGCCACGAGTTCCAAGATGATCGATGCTCAGGTTAAGGCCGGGTTTCAATTAAAATTGTGCGGATTCACACGACGCGGTAGAGTGACTAATAGGCGGTACGGGAAGATAACGATACCATGTCTTAGTGTGATCGGCTGGCGATCGTGTCTATAATTAGCAGAAAATAGCCTGCTCAGCTTGCTCAGTCTGATTATTCCAATTTATGGTTTAAGTGACTATCAAGTGTACAGGAGGTTCACCGCAAATATTTGACGCTTGGATGTTGGGCGCTTACAACGGCAATTGTCACGATGTTGGTTTGTCAACAAAGAGCCGTACGGTGAATTTTTTAGTTGGCAGGTCCCGCACTCTATATTTTAGCAGACGAAACGGTGAATGATCGAATTCGTAAAAACGTTTGACTGAAACTTTCCGAGACTATCTGACTTTCTCTGACTAGATATCACCATATATCGTTTGTCATTAGATCTTCATTCGTCAGGTTCTTTCTTGTGAAACTTCATGTCTACCTCAACACTTTTTACACGAAGTGCGTAGAGTACTGCCACTACGTTTTGTGGAAAACTGACTTCTTTTAGGTACGGCTTGCACCCTTCCTCTCCCGGGAGGTCACAACGTGTACGGCTATAAAGTACACTGTATCCCGGAGCTTCTGACTTTCATTGTCGAACACGCGTCTTGGCATGCTCTCATGGGCATGGCTTCTGCTTCTGTCCCTCTTCGCATCTTAGTCCTAGATGTGGTCAAGAAACGAATCAAAGCTGCTCTCCTACGATTCATACCGACGGCTCGGCTCGACCACTTCTGGAACTTATTCTATGACACACGAGCAGGTCTAGCAGGTGGTATTGTTCGTAGCATTATGTCCGCTTCCCTACCCGCGCATCAATATGTTCTTCCAATGCACTTTGACCTCGTCGTTCCTCGTGGTACAGGTGTATATGGTTTGAGCCGCTGGCGACGTTTCCTAGGGGCAGCGGGATATATTCAAGATGCAGAACGCCCACCGCATTGGTGGGACTTTGGGCCCACCTTTAGCCGTTCTGCGACTTTGCGATCGGTGGACGTAGGTTATAAATGCATGTCCTTTTGGAGTTTTTTAATGATTGATTTTTTAGGAACCGATGCGTGTTATTCGCATTATCGAAGCTGTAGGCGATAATATCCTACCAGCCGTGCTGTGTGGTCCTCACACATCGTCATTTAATATTTTGACGGCCTCCACCATCTATTGCTTCTATCCACGTCTTTTCTTACGCGACGAAAATCTTGCAAGAATGCACGCGGTAAACGGCGAACCGATGGGTATATTTAATTTTGGTTTGACTACCTATCTTTCCACTCGTGACATGACCGTGCCTTGTGGAAATGTTTGTCCAGCTATATGGCGCAATACCTTCGGTCTTCGTGGTGTGGGTGTATTTAAGTGGGGTGGTAGTCTGTTAAACCGGAAAGCAGACGAGGACGGATTCGACAAACGGAGTTATCTCTGGCGACTTAGAGGCGCGAACGATCACGAAGGTAGTGTTTGTGGCAATCACTATTGCCCGAATAGGGGCCTTGGAAGACCGCTGGTTTCTTTCGAAAGTGATAGTGAAACGTAGCAGAAATAGATAAGATTCAGTAGTAGGCTAAATGTGAATAATGCCATGTTCATCGTTCCCTTGGCTGTCTTTGATTACGGTTATTGAAAGATTGAACGCCGACCATTCAAACATGTCATACGCAGCTGTTTGAGATCAAACGAACCGTTCCAGGTGACGCTATTGATAAGTCTACGATCGCCAGGCATAAATGTGAATCATTGAGTTTCATAACTACTTTTTTTCTCTTGTACGACATGGACACATTGAACGACGAACTTATTACAGTGCTGGAGCGGACATTGCACGGTCTTTTTCCTCTTGTAAGTAAGCTAAAATACATCTTTGTTCCCGCACTAAACGGTCGTAGACTTCGACAAATTGCCGGAAATGCGCTTTATTAGGAGTGCATGCCGAAAATATTCACTTTGTTGATGTGCCATTGCTCGCGGGAGTCACTTGCGTGGCAGAGGTGGCGTCTGTCAACGATCTCGATGTTTTCCTCTGGCTTCCAAAGCTTGGACCTACCGGATCCTCATTCGTCGACCTCAGCGCAGACAGGTACACTTATGCCCATCAACAGTGTGAATTCAATGTGATCACTACCGTGTATTATACCTTCATTTATTACAATCAGGTATGAATCCATCTCCTCAAACGATTTTGACTCTAGTCCTAACGATAAACCAGGAGGTGCATGACAATCTTCCGAAAAACAAACTTATCGCTAGGCTCATAGGAGTCGCATATCCTTGGATAGGCAATATGCTCATTGTTAAAAGCGAAGATAACCTGCTGCGAAACATGAACTCGGACGATAATGAGGTTATTGGTAACATACTCCGAAGGTATGATACCGATACTGAATGTGCCATCTCTAACGAAGATTTTTTTCAGGATCCTCACAGACGGCACTCTTGCATAATCTATCTGTCTGTCGTTAACTTAGTCTGAGGGTGTATAGCTACGTAGGGAAGCAAATGATTATTCCTGTACCACAATGGTTTGCGCATGAAACAGCGGTCTAATTTTTCGATTTGAAAGGAAGACAGAATTTTCATATTACGTAGAACCAAATGTTCTCTGTATAACTTATTCTGGCGATAGAATTTTGATCGTGCTGACCTTTGGGACCATCCCATTCCTTGCCGAGGACGATAGGCTGAACGTTATCTCTGCGAGCGTCCCCGGAAGTGTGTAGTTGAGACAGTTAGGAGGGCATATGCGACCGTCCTTGAAAATCGCGCCGAAAGGCATTTCCAATCCATATTTCCCCTCAAGACATCGGAGCAAACGCTGATAATCTTGACGCATAGGATACGCTTGTAGTTCTTCAATTGTGACTTGAATATCGACCGCATATATATCCTCCTTTTGGCTGGATTTAGAATCGGTATCTAAAAGGAAAAATGATACACAAACCACATCGCGAAATAATCGTTCGGAAAAATGCAGGCTGGGACCTTGCTCCTCATCTTCGGTGAGAAAGTATGGTGCTGCAAACTTTGAGGCTTCATATGATAAGCCTTCCAATATTTTTAAATGGTTGTACGCTCCACGGAAGTCCTCCTGGAAATATTGCGGATACACATGCGGTGTCACCAAAGTGAACTTTTGATGAGCGTTTGCAAACAGGTCAAGCTCTTCCCCACTTTGATAGTCTCCGTGAGTCTCGAGATAGGCGTCTTGTTGACTGATCATCCCAACTACCGTCAGAATCTGGAGTTCTATACCTCCGGAGTCGCATAAGATGGAGTGTCCGGGAAAGAGGCTGGTCCACGTAGTTTCCGCAAGTACCTCTTTCCGAGCGATGTAGCTGCCAGATCTCATGTAGTATTCATGGGACTCTAAGCAACCGCATTGAGAAATGAAGTTTGGTTAGAGGTGGACACTGACCTTGATAGCTACGGTGATCCCAGCTCTCAATTACGGACGACATTGAGGACGGAGAAGGAGATGGTGTCACATAAGCGTCATTGTTTGCCGGCTCATTAAATAACATCAGTGTTTTAGATTAGATATGATACATATGCGTAAGGACAAAAACGTCAGTGTTTTAGATTAGATAACAGTGCCGCAGTCGACGGGGGACGAGTTTTGCCGTGCGCAGCATCGGCCTTCAACCCAAGTCGATAAGGCGGCCCCATATGTCGGGCGAGCTGAGGAGGCATGATATCCAAGCACGACATACTTGAGAGGAGTGGCGGATTGCATATGGCACGTACTCGTCATCGAACATGTCGGCGTTCCAAAGGAATATTTCATAGAGCATGTCATGGTGAAAAGCCGAAATTGGCTGAGTAAGATTGCTGGGGACAGGTTCCAACCTGTCTTGAGAAGGGCCGTTGTCGTGGTCGGATGACATAGCGTTATTCGAGGCGGTTTAAAAGAAGAAGAAACCAAAAGGCGAAATGCAAGATTTGTGTAGAGAACGAGGTCAGTTGGTTGTTCCGAGTAGGGTTGAACTTCTGAGTAGATCATCTTTGTTGACCAGTATTAGCTTTTGAGGTCCATCAAGAAACCTTTTTGTGTAGTCAACGGATATGGAGAGCGAGTACGACGGAGCCCACAGAGAATGATGAACTAAACAAAGATCGAGAGAAAGAACTTGACGTTTGCATGTCAGTACGTATACGGCGTTTTGAATCTTGATAAACTTATTCCAACCCAGGCTGGCGGTCGATAGCGCCGCGGCGGCGCAGGGAGGGAATCTGGCGCCGGACGAAAGCTGCAGAAACGCAAGGCAGACGGGCAGCTTGCGGGCAGCTCTCTAAAGACGTAGAAAGAGATGGAGGTTCCCGCTAGGGATACGCGTATCACTTTTTAGACCGTTTCTCCTTTGGGCTGCCGATGCAGCCCGAATGAAGCGCTCCTCCGAGTCGTACGTCCTTGGTCAAACGGGGCTCTTCAAGCACTTGTGGACATTGAAGGTATGTTCGCTTGTTCTTTGTAATTTTCTCGGTCTCATTTTCTGTGTTCATACGGAGCCTTCGATCTGGAACACACTGCCATCATGAAAATCAGAAGAAACATTTTTACGATGGCCTGAACTGTCAGGCAAGAAAAAAGTTGAAGCGAAAGCGAAACGATAATGCCATTCGAAAACAGACCTGGATCATTTATTACGATATCATTGCTACTCTTTGTTTTCCTACCTATTGGCCTCCGCTATATGTTAAGAAAGAATCTTCCACGGGAACCCTGAACCACAAATATACTCAAGGCTTTTACCAGACCCATTCTGCCAAGTGACCCGGAGGCCTGTGATATGCTCTAGCTCCGACCCTATGTAGTAATCGCATCTCCAATCCCTTGCACACCCAAGGTTGAGTTCAAATGTTGGCTTTCCACTGCCCACTCGTCCATAAATACAACGTCCAATTGAACTTGTATCATCAGCCTCGTTTATGTCGTAGGTGTCCTCAAGAACAATTTTCCGGAGGAGCGGAAAAGCAGCACAGGTAGGTCCTTCAAGGTTACTAGGACGTATAAGGTAGATTGCTTCGAGGGTATCAAGGTCGGCATGTAGGCTGGTAACACCGGAGAATGAGGAAAAGCTTGTTGGACTTTTGGCTGGGAATAGAGTGCGTTGTGGGTCCAGTCTCAGGTCCAGGCATGATACTGAAGAGAAGTCGAAGCTGGACAGTACAGAAGAAAATACTCCGTGATAAGCTGCAGGGAGCCTATTAAAGACAATGCTGACATCAAGCTCATCACTACTCCGAACTTTGATTATGGTCCCTGTGAAGCGGAAGGCAAATGAAGAGATAGTGTGCGTAGAAAGGTAGCGTTGGAGGATGCTTGGGAAAAGGGTGGAACAGGCCTCTAAGTCCAGTATTGTTGTGTGCGCCTCGTTGACCACCCCGTCAAATTTGACGGCGCACTCATCTGCATAGTGGATGTGCGTCAAAAAGTCGATTAGGATCCCTAGGGCTAGCCGTTCTTGCACAATTAAACATTTTAAGTGGGGGAGCATGACGTCTGGCAAGGACGGGGAGGCGTGATGAGGTCTGACTGTCAAAAAGCCATCTACTGTAAGAGATTCCAGGCGATCCATGGAGTAGAGCGCAGAAAGGACTGCGGAGACGGAAAATTGTGAGGGCAAGTGGAGAGTACAGAGGTGGGAAAGCCAAGGTGTGGTGAGGCTGACAAAAAGGAACTCGGGGGTGAAATGATATAGCATTGGTGCGTGGTCGGAGAACAGTGGTATGGTGGACGGGGAACGCGGATTCATAACACCACGGTCGAGAGTAAGAAGGAATGATTGGAGGTTGGGAGCCGGGCGCAGTAGAGGAGTCCACAAATTCTTTTCCATTGGGACATCATTGCGAATCCTGATTCTGAGATGTCGGATGCGTGCCCAGTGGGAGTCGAGAATCGAAAAGAAAAACAAGTCTGCAGGTTTATAAACCTTGAGATTGTTATCTGATACTGATCCAGATATTGCGAGCATACTATTCCCACTTCTTCTTAGAATTTCGTCTCTCCAAAAGTCAGTCTTCTGATCGAGAACATCCAGATCGATAAGACGGCCCCATATGTCAGACGAGTTGAGGAGGCATGACCTCCAAGCACGACATACTTGGGAGGAGTGGCGGATTGCATTAGGAAAGTACCCGTAATCGAACATGGGGTCGTACATGTCGGATTGGTACATGTCCAAGTCGCCGTCTTCGTCGAACATGTTGGCGTTCCAAAGGAATATTTCGTAGAGAATGTCGTGGTGAAAAGCCGAAATGGACTGAGAAAGAACGTTAGGGTCAGGTTGGAATCTGTGTTGAGAAGATTCGTTGTCGTTGTCGGGTGCCATAGTGTTGTCCCAGGCCGTTGAGGAGAAGAGTCTAGAAATTTGATTCAAAACACTAAGATTTGTATAAGTAGAGATGATCAGTGGATTGTTCAAATCAGACCATCGTTGTTGACCAGTATTAGCTGTTGAGGTCGATGAAGAACCCTGATGCTTGGCCTTGCCTAGTTGACTATGTAGCTGAGCCAGGGCGTGGATACAATATGGAGGGCGAATGACGGAGATCTAGAAGGATGAACTGATCAGTGACCGAGAGAACTTCAGTGAATTTGAAAGAAGAGGTCTGCATGCAATGTGCGTGCCAGGTATTAAATTTACTGTCGTCGTGCCTGTCCTAGGCAGCGTTTTGATTATGCCAATTTTTCTTCTTCCCTTCTTCCAAGTGGCGGATAGCAGTAGGCGAAGAAGCTGGGCAAGCTGGGGCCGACGGAGAGGCAGCAGAAACCAAATTAGGACGAGTACGCTTTTCTTTCATGACGTAGACGGCCCCTGCCGACGCTGTGATGCGCCACTTTCGTACCTCTTGGTCGAAGGCGGCATTTTGTGGACAACGTTCTTTGTCGACTTTTTCAGTCTGGTGTCTTTTTTGTGCTTCCGTAGAAAGCTTCCGACCTGGAACCGGGCAGCGTAAGCATTACATTTTTTCCCCTACAAATGCCATAAACGCTGACATTGGTTCGATGAATAGCAACGTTCGCCACCGCTTAGATTCCTAAGGGTTCCCATATTTTGCAAAATCCTATTCCCTGTGCCCTCCCTGTGAGGCTTCTGCCAACATTTGGTGCCAGTGTTCGTTGAATTCGGAGTCATCGTGATAATCGTTAGTAATTTTATAGAATAGTCGGCAGGCTGTAGATGTAGTAGATTAACGAACCAAGACATGTCTACCAAGTCTACTCTGAAGGATTACACAAGGGCTCAACAAATTCATCGTGTCGACAAGATGGCCCCCAGGACCAATTTTTCCGGGTATCAAGCCATCTGAAATAGCAAGCTAGAAGTCTTAACTTAGGGCTGGATGAGTACACAACAAAGATAAAAAGTCATTCCACCAAATCGACAACCAATCAAAGAAGGCTGGTAAATATAGAATGGACCCCAACCAATCCCAAGGCCAACGTGACTGAGACACCTCCCATTCTAGAGGCACTCGAGCTGCTGGGTTTGCTACTCTTGCTCGTCGAAGAAGTCGATTTGGCCCCCTTGCTCGTCGAAGTCGAACTCGTTTGCTTTGTCGGAGGAGCAACCCCGGAAGTTTCATTCTGGGCGAATGGCTGATTCCACAGAATGTAAGGCTGGGTTATGAACGTGGAGGACTCTCTCTTCAGATACGCAAGGTATTTTCCGTCTGGGTCTCCGTAGACCGATGCGACGGCCGCGACGTTCGGGTGCAGCTCGGAGGCGTAGGCACTTTCGCCACTGGCTGCAGCTGAGATTGTCATGGAGTAGTCGAGGGCCGACTTTATGGTGGCACTAGCGGTGGTAGTTTTATTCCAGACGGTAGACGATGGGTCGGCATATTTCGCGAGGCGGGCGTTGGTCTATTTAAATTTGAGAGGTCATGAATTGGTAAAGGAATTTGAGAATTAGGTCATTGCTTACTATCATTCCTGCAAGGTTGTATGCCCGGTAATGGTACGGGCGGGTACGGCTAGATTCGAGGGGCTGGATATACTGGACTCAATCCATCGAAATGGTGCCAGAGGTTGCAACATACCTGGTCTCCGTTCGCAGCGATCTGAGCCATGTACAGGCCATCGAAGTACTTGTCGGTACTTTCCTTTGCGCCTGTCATGTCGTTGGTAAGAATTTTCAGGGCTGCAAGTTGGTTGAAGTAGAAAGTTCCATGATTGCTGCCAGGCTTTCATTAATGCTTGCAAGAGAATTTAAAAAGGGCCGCATACTTAGTGCTCTCGCTTTCATCAATGGCCAAGGGATCGGATTGAAGCCAACTCGTATACTCCTTTGCCCATAAAACCATCTGGCTATCAAGATCGGTCGTCCAAGCAGTGCTTCCACCTTTGCGGAGAATGAGAATACCGGTGGTGATCTTGGCAATGCCCTTGAGGTCGCTATGTTCGAGTGAGCGATGCCTGTAATGCGCTGCATAAAAATGCTTACAGAACACCGGTATGACTGCCTATGCCAGAACCAGGCCCTCGCTGCACCTGCGCATATTTGAGATTGGGATTCATTTTTGTGTCCGGGTCCAGGAACCATGCACGGAGGAAACGGACTATAAATATTTTAGTTTAGCACATAAAATTTGGAAGAGCGGCAACTGAAAAACACGAACCAGCATTGGCCTCGAAAGTATCTTTATCGGCTGTGCCCAATGCCCACGCGATGCTATTGTAAAACACAGCTTCCGAGAAATCCTGGAAATCTCCAACATTATTGACGAGGCGAACATCTGGGTTGAACTGTCCGTCGCGGCTCTTGTATGGGCACGTTACCCAGACTGCCAGCACAGGAGTGATTAGAGATAATATGCTATCACGGAAAAGACGGGGTAACTCACTTTGCTGATCAGTCAGTGCAGTTTTGTTGCCAACCCCAGAGCAGTCTGGCCACCAGCTGCAAGGGAGAATATTATTTCAAGAATATACAACCGCATTCAGCGTCGTACTAGGGAGCCCAACTCAGATAATCGTGTTTGTCCCCTGAGGCAGGCGCGAAGGGCTTATTCGTAACAGCTGGAGAAAAGTTAGAGAAATCGTCCTGTTGATGAAGTGCCAGAAGCTTACACCAAGGTCCACTTGAGGCGAGTTCTTTGGCCCATGAGACTACGGTGGCCTGTGCCCTGCCCGTTTGAGCGCTAAAGTTCTTAGCCAAAATGTAATCCGGATCGACGAAATCGTTAGCATACGCCGTTTGAGCGACGGCTGTTGAAAAAATAGAAAAGACAGTGGCGAATTGAAGGATTGTGGAATGCATGCCGGGCATGCCAACTTTGCGTTACAGTGTTGAAGTTCGAGGAGATGGGGAAAGAAAGGAACAAGAAAGGGATCCTGGCTGACGTCGTTTATGGTTTTCACAACCAACCACCATTATACCCCTTTCAGAGTCACTTTTATTGCCGTTCATCTCGCCAACCAATCCAAATCCCAGCCGCCAAGCCCGACTGTGCCAGCAAGCGCTGCCACCAGGATAACGGCACGAGGTCTCCATGCGTTTGACCGAACTTCCGTTTTGGATAACGTTTTTAATGATGTCGGATTAATTTTGCAAGAGCTCTCTATCCCTCCCTCCCGTTTATTGCCATGTACCGTTTTGCAGATATAAAGAGAGGTAACACTATTCGAGTTTCGCCTCGCATGAGTAAAATTTGGAAGAGTACTTGGCGTAGAGTTCTGTCGTATTTCATTGATCGATTGTTATGTAATGCGATGGAATAACCTAATCAGCCGCTGATCCCGGGACCTGCATCCGCCTGGGCCGCTTAAATCGCCCCTGACACTGGGCGAATTTTGTCGACAGAACATTTACCCGATCACCTTGGTTATCTGGGAATGGTGAATAAAACGCTACAAGGTCAAGGACCCAAGGTAACATTCAAGTTATTTATTAATGATCAACCAGATTGGAATTCCACGTACTTGGTATATACAAGGTATTTGGCCATAGTGACGCAGCCACTATTGGGTAATGTTGAATGCAATCCAGGTCTTTGACGAGGCATGTCACATTAGTGCTCACGATTTAATCCGCAGGATGGGGAGGTAATTCTCGATTGGTTAAAATAATTCGCACCTTCTGACAGATCAAAATTAGCGCCTTAAAAGCGCCTATGGTTTTAGCCCCGCATGCCATAAGAGCAAAAACTTTTTCTTACCCCGAAACCCGCAGACATGTCACCGCGAAGCCCTTTTTTCTGACGCAGGACGTTACGTCTCTCCTCATAAGGTATCTGCGTTTTTTACAGAATTACAGCGGATTCTTACTACCCAATATGACCGCTGTCTCCTCTTGAGGACAGTAAATCTCGAACGAGATGATTAACCCATCCAATCGCACTACCCAGCATTCCCCTTCTTTTAGAATAGGGGTTAGCGGTGACGGTAAGTGAAGGTGAAGATTGTTCATGCGGAGCGGCCGCATACTGCGTGGTTTAAATACTCAGCAAATGCCAGCTCTCAAATTCGTCCTCTATACATTGAACCCCCTCACCAACTACCCAACTGGGATATGATTTCCAAGCTAATATCCATCTTCATTTTTGCTTCCTTGTCGGCTATCCGAGTCGATGCACTATCCCTGCAAGGACGACTCTCTGAGGGTAATTATACCATAAGGAATCTTCTAACCAGGTTCCAAGTTCAGTGCAACAACAACTCTGGACATATCTACGCCGGATATGCTGACCCCGATAGCAATAATGCGCAGGTGAAGTCTCCGAACTGTGAACGCAGGTTGCCTGGGACTAACAGCGGAAATCCTACAGTGGTCTCTGTCCAGAGCTGAAGGACGCCACAATGACAGCTTCTACCTCTACAATAACGCGTGCAATGGATTTGCCACGGTAATGAACCTTAGAGAGGTCAGTCCACTGTTTATTTCTCTTCCCTTGAGCCAATTTCTTTTCTATTTAGGGTGGATCAGTCTCAACCAGTACGAATAGGACTCTCGCTTTCGTCTTCGATCAGGTTTTATTTCTTCCCGATACTTATATTGTAAGAGCAATTTAGCCAAAGTAAAACTGCCAAAATATTAACCTTTAAACTGGCCAAGATACGCCCTAACACTTCGAGCAATCTTTTCTGGACGGTAATCCCGAACATCACAGTTAACGATGTCGCGCCTGAGGCCCCAATTGAGGTGACACCAATTATTGCGTGTTTGGGTGTTTTTCGCTTATAGTCACGAATATCAGCCTGTCAGAGTTGAAGGCCTAGAATATGTCCCTGGGGGACTATTCCTTGTTAACCCAGTTTAAATGGTGGATTACGGATCAAGTAACTGGAATCGCAACGAAGTCGCAGGAGAGCATTGAAACTTCCAACGGGTTGATAGGGATAGAAAGAGTAACCCTCGCTCTACTATATATAAATAAAAACATCTTGTCTTTCGAAATCGTGCAGAAAACACCGACCCTTTTGAAGTTTATTGCTTCCCAATGAACCCGAGGATATAATCGGACAAATCCTTACCATATTTGGATTGATCAAGGATGACCCGCGTCCTGGGTAGTGCCCGACTTGGAATATAAGCTAGACCCTAGTAATGCTTCAAGCATCTTCAGCGACTTTTTAGCAAGCAAGATTTGAATCCGCAGGATGATGAAGAGGATTTGGTTGATTAATTCTGACGGATCGAAATTGGCGCTTCAAAGGCGCCTAAAAATCGGACTCGTACGTCATAAGATCACACATTTTTTTCATCCCAAAACCCACAGGGCTCGTAAGATGATTTCTACCTCTATAATAATGCATGCCATGGCTATGCCATGGTGACAACCGTCAGAGAGGTCGGCTTCACGAATATCTGACCTTTCTCCATTGAGCTGACAACGAGCCATATCAGGGTGAACCAGTCAGATGGAGCGCTAACAGGGTGCTCTCTTTCGTCTTCCAACAGCCTAAGGGATTGTTTATGCTTCCCAGATCTTATACGGTAAGATGACGACTGTATCGTTAATTTTTAAATTTTGACATGACATCAGATATACCCCAATAACTCGGAACTGCTTCCCTGGATCGTAACCCCCAAAATTTACCACATTTATGTAATCCCTTCCTGGATGAGGCTGGGGCAGAGGTAATTTCAGTCCACCCACATGGTTGTGGATTTTTTTGGCTTACAATCACAAAATTCAGTCCGTTACAATCGCTGGCCTTGAATTCGGGCCCGACGAGTTTTTCTCGGTCATATCAATTTGATTTGTTGGCGGTAGCCGGAAGGGTACCTCGACAGAAAAGATCGTTGCACCGAAGATAGACCACGGGAGGAATTGACAGGCGCACTTACCCACAAGTTTATAAGTCTTATGTTTTTTGACATGTACACAAGAGATATTTTGCATTCCAGGCGATGACCGAGCTTGTTGAAGTTGGCTGCATACCTTCGATTGGAATTATATGGATCCGCCACTCCTTGCGAATTTAACCACGGCCAGATGGGGTGATGGGACCACGAGCGAGCGTTTCGTCAAAGATGTTGCAGAAAAGTTCGTTGACAAAGGCAGACACGTTATCGTTGGATTACAGGAGGTTTTGGGTATTGAAAGCGCGATGATGCGTGCATCTAATTGGGTATACTCTTTTCAAAATTACATTGAACTTACTAGAACATCGTTGCTGACGTTCGCAATGAGCTCACAATACCTTGGACGGATCCTACCAGGCCCCAGAAAAAAGGAGACTCGAGTTGAAGCACAGCCATGTCGACGACAGAACCACTCGAGGACAGATTTAAAACTGAAAAGTCAACACAGGATAATCGAGATGAGGCGGAACAAGAAATAGTGCGCAATCTGAGGGCAGTTTTAGATACCATACAGTGGAAGTTGAGATCAAGATGCAGGGTCGATTGTTGGGCATCGCCAGCTGGACCAAATATTGATCGGTGCTGCAGGCATTGAGCTCGACGTTTGCAGAAATCATCCCGGATCCTCAAGCAACGCCCCACGCTCCTTCCACCAGGGCACAATTACGGCTCAGGTTTCTGCAATATCGTATGTGGGTGAAGCTCAGCACCACATAGGTACCAGAATATTCACTAGGGTAAGTCGTGCGAATATGTTTGTTGAACGACTCTAACGGCAATTGCGGACAGGCCGTAGTGACTTTGGATTCCAACAAGGATGGCGTCTCCTTCTCATCGTCCGACCCAATCGAACAGTATGAATCTACAGCCACCAGCCCAAGGATCTGGTCAGGACCTCAAGCAACAACGGAGAATGACCTCTCCAGTGGGATCGCTGAATCTTGCTTTGGTTCGTATTGGTTTCGAAATAGATTTCTTTCAAACCATTCTCGATTCTGCTTGCAACGTGATGTATTGATTTATTATTTTATAGCCAGATGGAGGACGAAGACCATCACCACGGCCCCCATCGCCTCTCCGAAATGGCTTCATTATGGATTCATCAACAGGAATCGATCCAGACGACGAATCGGACGACGACGAAGACGAAGATGACGACCCATCCAAATGGCAGCGATCTCCCTCCCCCGCATCCTCGGTATCACATCTCGCTGCGAGCTTCGTTCAGCGCATGAACAATTTTGTCGGGGGAATTGGACCCAAGTCCCCAGGGATGCCCTCAGATGCCGAGCTCGAGGCTGAGGCTGAAAGGGAACGCGACCGAAGTCGACGTGAGGCCGAAGCCATCCTCACAAGGGAGGCTCATCAGCGTAAACTCGTCGAGGAGCGCGTTCTGGCCATGATGGAGACCGCCAAATCACTACCTCCCCCTCCTTCCCGCTCCCAGACTCTGCCCAACCCAAATCCACCCTCACCAGCAGGCTCGCAGAAGGAAACCAACTGGTGGACGGCTGCAAAGCACAGACTCACACCGACCAAGGACAAGGAGCCGCTTACCCCAGCTCAGCAAGTCATACTCGACGCCAAGGCACGAGAGAAGGAGAAGAAGAAAGAAAGCAAAGGCAAGGAGAAAGAGAAGGAGAAGGAGAAAGAATGGCCCTCCAATGCCCAACGGAAATTTAGCGACCCTGCTTTCGCAAATCTCAACATACCCATCCCTCCACCGACAAGAAAGCCTGTTCCGGCATCGCCGTCTTCGCCAACTCCTTCGCGACCCAGCTTGTCAAATATGCCGCCCAATCTCACCCCTTCTCCCATGCGAGCCACCGACTCCCTTGCTTCCTCACCTTCTCGCGAGGCTCCTCCGCTCTATGCCCAATTCAATGCCCAGGGTACTCTAGATGTGCCCGGCACACTGTTAACCATCGCCAAGCGGTTCGAGAAGCTGGAGAAATGGACCGTAGGCCACGTACGCGCTCTCGAGGAGCGTATGAATGACGTCGAGCGGTGGCTTGTGGACAAGGAGAAGGAAAAGGAGGAAACGGCATCGATGAAGGAGGTAACGTCGAAGCAGCCTGAGGTCGAGCACGAACTGCAAGACATCCGCGAGGAGGTGGCTGAGCTGCAAGGCCGCGTTGGAGAGCTCGGACGCGAGATGGCGAAGATGGCGACTGCGCCATCGAGGCTTTCTAATGGGCCACATTCGCAGACTGCTGCGGTTTCATCTGCACACCAGGCGGCGGCATCGATGCTCGTGGAGGAACACACAGGCTCCTCGATGACAAGTACACCACATCACCGTCGTCTGTCGTCAACTGCACTCGAATCGACCAGCCCACCGATTGCGTCGAACAAGACCCCATCTGGGACGCGTCTTCCATACCCGCAAGGAGACTATACCTCACCCCCCGACGCGTTCTCGCCCCCTAACTCGCCCCCCGGATCTGTTAATAAACGTTCACAGTCTGGTTCAATATCTGGCCTACCAAGCGCTGCACCTCTATCTTCAAGCTCGACTTCTTATTCTTCTGGGTCGTATTCCTCCACCTCGTCATATGGGCGCGCAGTATCTCCAACTCCAATGTCAACGTATACTACTACCCGAACTGATAGCCCCACACCCTCCGGCAATGGACTGCCTCCTCCCAAGCACGTTGCTCAGAGACAATCGAGCGTAAGTCCGACTCCTAGGAAGAGATACACCGTCGCTCTCGGAGGCCCAATCGTCGCTCCTGAGGAGCTCTCATCCAACGCTGCTGCTGTCGAACCACCGAAACGGACAGGCACACCCAAGCTGTTCGCGAAACCCCGAACCTCAATCGACAACTTCTTTGCTCCCAAGCCTGCCGCCAACGACAGCGGGGACCAAGATGAGGAAGAAGAAGCCAATGGCTTCGGAGATGAAACGATCGGGAAATCCGCTGCTGCAAAGCTGGCGAGCAGCGGCCTTTTCTCTGGAGGTCCTGGGATGGGCGATTACAAGTCTACACCAACTGCCACAACGAGCTCCTCCTCCCCGTCATCCCTCTCCAACAGACGCATCCGCGCCCAATCCGCGTACGGGTTCTCCAGTATCCCCGGAGCGAGCGGGACGACCGCCCTAGCGGCCATTTCCAGCCCTACGCCGCCGTCCGTCGCCCCTTTACGGACGAAGGCGCGGTCCAAGTCCACGGAGCGGCTGAATGCGGGCAATGGGAATGGGACGGGCGATGGCATGATCAGCGCGCTGGCGGGGCCTGGGCAGAACAAGTTCGTGGACCCGTTGATTTTGAGGAGGCAGAGCAAGGAGGCGCTGATGAAGCCGATTGCGATGCCCAAGCCTGTTGGGAAGGTGCCGATTGGACAGCTGGTTGCGTTCTTTGATAAAGACAGCTCGAAGAAGGGTGGGTGAGGAGGGTGGATTTGTTCACGAGACTGGCAGATTGACCTGTTAGTTGGCAAGACCATTGGGTATATGGACCAGGTATCTCTTAGCCTTGGATGATACGATGCAAGTACTTACGACCAGTTACGTCTTTTCTTGAAATTCTTTTTGTACACATTTCTTTACATATTATACCATCATGACCATTTACTGACCACCTATATTTCTTAGCTATTTACGTCGAAACTCTTGCTTCATAGTACAATAATACAAGTATTCCAATTCTCCATTATTTTGCCCCCTGTATGTAACTTGACTAGTAGAAGCCACGAGAGAATTCTCCGTTCGTCTGCAACTCATCTGCCTCTGGTTTAATATCTGGCGTAAAATCGACGGGTGTAGTCACCCTGGGTCGTGGTCCTGGAGCGAAGGAGGTGACGATGGTTATTGGGTGCTCCAAGAGCACTGGGCCCTCTTCAACTTTGAAGCCTGGGGTGTTGAAAGACAGTAAAACAACCGAGTACTACGATCTGCGTGAGCTAGATACTAAAGACGAACAAAAGCTGCCTTACGTTGATGCTGTAGTTCCCCATAGCAGAAGTGGGCACCATCTCGGGTTTGAGGTGAAGTTCTCCGTTGAGCATTCTCAGCCGATCCGGCGGTTCTTCGCCTGCATAATCCGTTGCGTGCGACCACACAGCGCGCTGAGAGTGATCGACTTCGTCCCTCCAAACCTTTGATTCGAATGCTTTGTGGGGCTCGGAGTTATATCTGGTGCGCCGTCGTACGCGTACGGAAATCGCCTGTGGTGAAGACAGTAGGTCGAGCACTTGTTTGTCGTCACTCTCCAACGTTAGGGAGAGGGGAATAACCGAGCCTCTTGTGTATGAGAGCTGTAGATTTGATGTATATTAGTCTCTCCTCCTCGTCAATATGAAATCAACTTGCAGGCTTAGCTAGGAAAAGCTTTAAGATAAATCAGTCATTATATGCAAAATTTATCAGTTATTCCCCGAAAGCTTACTCTGCATTCTACACTCGCAGGCCGGTTGTCAAACGCCTTGCCTTTGATTTCAAGTGTCTTTGGTAAGAGCCATCCATCCGGATCTACCTTGGGTCCAAGAAGAGGTGTTCCCTCTTCGTAAGCCAGTCGCCTCAGTGGGGGTATTGGCGGAGGTCGGATTACTGGAATGTAGATGAACGGAGCCGACAACCTAACAAATATTCATGATTTGTAACCCAGGCGAAATGAAAACATTAAAGTTGGACGAACGAGTCGTTAAACTTGAGAATGCCCTTCCGCGTAATCTTAACCTCGACTTCGTATTTGATGGTCGCGTGGATAAAGCGTTGGTGGAATGTCTGAGGCAGTCGAAACATCTTCGGCTGACGGTCAACACCTTCAGTCATCTCCACTTCCTCTGGCAAGTCGATAGAAAAAGGCCATGTATAATCTCCGTTAAGGGCAGGCTGACCTTCTTCCTGCGACCAGATTGTGTGTTTCTGGTCGAGAAAGACGAATGTATAACCGTCGAAGTCCGTCCCAGCACCAGTGACGATCATCCCCTTGATCTGTGCCAAGTATTAATATTGTCATTAGTACAGGGTTAAATAGAAATGACTGAGCTCTTACCGTCAAGATTATCGACAAAATAGAATCAGGCTTCTTCAGCGACAGCTGTACTTTCCCTTTCACTGGGGACCCTTCGAGGATAATTGGCGTATTATTTGGCGACTGAGGGCCTGTTGTAACGAGAGTCATCACAAGGAAGGGCTCCCCTCTCTTTTCAATCGTGTAGTCGAATTCCTTCGGCTCTCTCTGCACAGCTGGCCTGGGTAGACCTTCGGACTGGCTCTGACTATAGGCTGGTAGGTTGTTGACCGGGTCGAACATGACGCCGTACAGATCATTTGGGTACGACGGCGGGAGCGGGCCTCCAGAGGGTCCAGGAGTGGTCATGGTTAAACGATACAGCTAGAGGGGTCGACTACACCAGTCAAATTGCTGATAAGTCGGGATCCATGTTCGTTGGTATGGTGCAACTATTTATAGGAGAACATATATCCGACCTTGCTGCGCTTATTTTACGTAGTTGTCGTGCAGCAGATGGTCCAACATCTCCGATCAAACTGGCGCAGTTCATAGAGTAGTACAAAGCCTTATCTTCTCCAAGAGCGTGTGGTGCAAGCCCTCAGATGACCAGCCACAACCTATTGTGTTTGGTTGCATTCGGGTTTATGGCAAGGAGTTTGACGTTCAACCTACGTTTCTGTAAGCATCAAGGCAGCTTGAAGAGTCAAAAATCAGTTGAAGTCGTCGAAAGAGATGAAAAAAACAGCAATGCCTACAGTGTTCAAGCCAAGGTTGAAAAGGAAAATGGAAAGGGGTGGTTGGTGCACAGCCTCGAGATAGCAGATCTAATCTAATCATGAGATGTTTGGCCTCGCTGCGACCAGCGCCGGTTGCAAACTTCGTTAGCTTCCTCTCATCGACGAAAAAAAGAGTACTCTTCCTTAAAGTCTGGATAAAGGTAATCTTGTCCTCGAGATCACCTTTCCTCAGAGGTCGAAACTGGACACATGGAAGAGTTCTGCAGTCTATTTCAATAACCCTTCGCGCGCGAAAAATATTGCTGAATTGGACTTCGGCCATCCAGTTCCTGCCCAGGTTTCCCAGTTCCTTTCAAGAGGGTCACATGGATGCTAGTGCGTTTCTGGATTGCTGATAAGTACTTGAATCCCGTTCTTAAATTGCACAGCCCAGCCCTCCCGCATCGACCTCCAGAAATACTTGACCCTCGGACTTGAACTCTTGAAGCATGGCCACCAAGGACTGGAAAGAACTGGTCTCCGAGAAGAGAGAACGGCAGGCAGCGACGATTCCCAAAGAATGGATTTTAACAAATCTGCCTCCTAAGGAAACCCTCAACGTTATCGACTTTCCAGAGCAGTGTGGTCTGCTTACAGAAAAAGACGTCGAAATTACCAACACGGAGGTCGGCGTGCTTTTAGAGAAGTTGGCGAAAGGGACCTGGTCAGCTGTAGAGGTCACCACTGCGTTCTCGAAGCGGGCGATCATTGCGCACCAAGTTGTGAGTCTTAGAACCCTTTCATGGTTCATTTATTCTTACAGTGAGGGTTTATTTAGGTCAACTGTCTCACTGAAGTATTCATTGATCGTGCCTTAAAGCGCGCCGCTGAACTGGATGAACACCTCAAGACCACCGGAAAAGTTGTTGGTCCTCTCCATGGTAGCGCATCCATACTCTCTAACGCTCCATTATTTACAACCCGCTTTCTAGGACTTCCCATCTCAGTGAAAGACCAAGTTAGTATCAAGGGCATAGAATCGACCATTGGTGCCTTTTTGGTTTCACAGGTCATGTCAGATCTAATTCTGACTATATCAAATTCTCAAAGGCTACGTGTCGTGGATTGGTCAATACGCAGTCAAGAATTCAGTACTCGCCGATGTTCTCGAGTCATGTGGGGCTGTTCTATATGTGAAGACTAATGTTCCGCAAACGCTCATGGTATGTATGAATCTATAGTTTTTACTTCTTCCTTCTTCACTAAGCTTTAATTTTAAAGTGGCCGGAAACATTCAACCATGTCTTTGGGCGGACAGCTAATCCTTATAACCGGTCACTCACTTCCGGCGGGTCTTCTGGCGGTGAAGGTGCCCTTGTTGGTTCGAGATTAATCTGCTTCATGCTACTTTTGGTTATTCATTCTTATCTTTGCAGCTCTCAAGGGTAGTCCCATAGGTACCGTTTGTCATAATCTTTTTCCAGACCCTTGCTTACCTGGAGAACTGTGTATAGGTGTAGGGTCTGATATTGGAGGGTACTATCCTCCGGAAAGCATGCTTCTGATGTATGACTGATTTATTTGAGCAGATCCATCCGCATACCCGCTGCCTTCAATGGCCTTTACGGTCTTCGTCCATCTTACGGACGAGTGCCTTATGCAGGCTGCGTCAATTCCATGGAAGGCCAGGACTCCGTCCCATCTGTTCTTGGTCCCCTCACCAACAGCTTAGATGCTGTAAAGAGCTTTATAAAGAGTATAGCAGGTCAAAGTCCTTGGCTCCTAGACCCGTTGGCTGTGCGGAAGCCTTGGAACGAGGACGAATATCGCCTCGCTGACCATGGACAGGGAAAGCCATTGTGTTTTGCGATTTTATGGCATGACGAATTTATTGTCCCGCACCCTCCCGTTATTCGCGGTTTGGAGCAGACCAAGCAGTCGTTGCTCGACGCTGGACACCAGGGTAAGAGTGATATACCTTTGTACAGCATGTGGATGATTCAAGGTGGTTATTAGTTATCGATTGGAAGCCCTTCAAGCATATGGAAATTTATAAAATTGTCGTAAGTGCCTTTTAATTAATATCACTATGTATTATGTTTTAAATCGTAAAAAGGCCGCAATTTGGGCTGCAGGAGCGGCGGAGGACTATCGTGTAACGACCTCACCCTCTGGAGAACCTATCATCGCAACCATGGGGCTCGCGGTAGATAATCCAGACCTCATGACGGACGACGTGCCGACTTTCAGGTCCTTATCCGAAGGTGCTACTGCCTATCAGTTATGGCAGGTGCAAAAGGAGAGGCGCGACCTTCGCCAGGCATACCTGGATAACTGGAATGCGACGGCTACTTTAACAGGCACAGGAAGGCCTGTCGATGCCATCATCTCCCCTTGTGCGCCATATGTTGCCCCTCCTCATGGCTTAAATAAGTAAATGTGTTCTTTCTTTGCCTTCCGAGCCTTCAAAACTAAAACTTACACTTACAACCAGGACCGCCAATTACACCATGATCTGGAATGCACTTGACTACTCTGCTCTGGTCCTTCCGACGGGCCTATCCGTAGATCCAACTCTGGATGCCAAAAAGCCTGCTCATGCATTCTTCTCGGACCTGGATAAGACCAATTACGAATTGTGTACGCCGCGACATATCCATTTACTCTTCAGATCCTCTGACAGAATGCTGTTTTATAGACGACCCTGCGACATTTAAGGACGCCCCGATTTCCATTCAGGTGGTAGGGAGGACGTTGGAGGAGGAGGCTGTTATTGCGATGGGAGAAATCGTCGACTCTGCTTTAAAGGCCAAGGTTGCGCCTTCGAAGCTGTGATGGAGACAAAGCAACCAAGCCCTACCATAAATTATGCAAACGAACTAAGGTATGAGGATCAGCGCTGCCTGTGATTAACTTTTCCTTTTTGGACTCTGGAGATGTGGGATATGGTTCTCGGAATCTAAAATGACACGCATTATTGATTTTACCTCTCAGTTCTTTTCTGAACTTTCCTTCTTTTTCCTTTGAGAGGAATAGAATGAGCCTTCTGTCTACTCAGCATGACACTGACAGATACACAACTTGGACCTCTACCTCCATAGTATTCTGCAGTCAAACTAAATAATTCCACATTGATTCCACATGATCCGAGGACTAATAATTTGTAAGTGGCCAGTTTTCTTCGAACCACGGTGCTCGATGCATGAGCTTGCATGGAACTTAGTACTGATTTCGATTTGGATGACAATGGATGTTGAAGTTGAGTTTCAAGTTTCAACGGCATATTGTTTGGTCCCTCCAAATAGCGTGGCTCTGTAGCCTCGGGACAACGCTGGACCCCAGTTACTTATAACTCGTCCATCCTTCCCTCCAACGCTCGCCAACATCGACTCGTCGAGTATCTATACAGATCGATTGTCATCAGTTATAAAGTCTCTCACGAGAGACTACTCATCGAGCGTTCAGAATTTTAGTTCTTCGATCAATCGTCTCTGTGCAATTTGCTTCAGCAATTCAAGACTGAAATGGTAACTGTGAATACATGAACTCTACCAATATTTTCGATTTGACGTTTCATAAGGCAGGTCGAGGCAAATCTGAGCTCAGCGTATTCGAGGCGGAAGCAGCCCCACCAATTTCTATGCTCCATGATGATCTTCTTTGGTTGATATTCATGGTGAACACCGAAATCCGACCTGCTAACGACGCTCAGTATGACCGCTTACAGATAGCCCGCCGAACATCTCAAGTCTCTCGTCGGTGGCGAGAGGTGATCTTAGGGTCATCGTCTTTGTGGGGCAGGCTGATCGATCTTAATGCTCTTGAAGGCTCTCAACGGGAAAATTGGCGCAACGAGGTTTACTCGCGGACCGGAAACTCTTTGCTTTGGATTTCTGGACGGGTCTCAAGCAGTGGTTTCTTTTTCTCACTCATGGACCGGGATTGGGCAAGAGTACAAAGATTGGAACTACATCAGCCCCAGTTCACGATGTTTACTCAAGGAACGATAGATTCCTGGAAATTTTTATATCGTGATGCTCCTCATCTCCAGGTCGTTAGCATCTCACCACGGTTCATCCCTCAAAGTACCACCCAACCATTCATCCCTCTTTTTTCCAACAATGCGCCTCGTCTTCAGGAATTTGCAGTTGCGAGTATTAGGTTCAACCCCCGCGCCTCTTGGCTATCAAATTTACGCATCATGACCCTCTCATCGCCCCTTACAGTCCCCGAGATGTTTGATGTACTGCGTATGACAAGCCTGTTGGAGGAACTGGTTGTACGAAAATCTCAGTTCCTCCCCAATATCTCAGAAACTTCAGCAATCCACGATATCCCTCACATATCCTTGCCTCGACTCAATCGATTACACTTGTCAGGCCCTCTCAATGCCTGCCATTCTTTCTTGGGTAACATATCTCCTGCAGCCGGGTGTCATTTACGAGCCGAAATTCACACAGGAGAGCCAACTTCGGATATTTCAAGCTCAAATAAAGTAGTAGACGATTTGTCCCGCCAAATCCCACTGCATTGGCAAAATCTTTGCAGCATCTACCCACCGACCTACCTTAAGATCATTTGTCATCAACACGAATTGTATATCTCTGATTCTGCCACTGAACTCGAGACTCCTTTGTACATCAAGATAGTCCGCTGGCTTGGCTTACAAATTTCGCTCTTCACCGAACTTTCTACATCCTCCTGTATGTCTTTCGTCCAAACGCTACATTTAAATATCAGCAATGTTTCACCGGATCTAATCCCACCCTGGATATCGCTTTTACCTTCGTTTCAATCTGTCGCTGAGCTAGAAGTAAATGACCATACCCTCCAAATTATACTCCAGCACTGCCCAGATTCTCCACTTCTTTTCCCTGTTCTTCACACTGTAAGAGTCTCTCACATGCGTGTGCCCGAATACCATTCACAATATCCCTTTGGGCCATACTTCCCATTCTTGAGAACACGAAAGGCTGCTGGATCTCCTATTTTGGTTTTTGATCTTACACAGACATGCTGTCCTTACGACATGGATTTCTTAGAAGAGTTGACTGGACTGTTGGTGAGGTGGGTTGACAAAGGCACTGTCCAGGAATATAAATGCGGTAGTGGGAAGTCCGGGGTCCTTCAATTCGAGTGGGCCCAGTATCGTAGTATCGAGTAATAGATTTCCTCGCTATCTCAATTTTTGCGATTAATTTCGTGACGATGTTTGGACGATGTACCAACGATGTAAATACTCGAGATATTGTAGAGGTAGGATGAGCAAATTTCGGTATGATTCTGTCCGAAGAAATTCATATGTAATTTAACATGTACTTAATGTAATTGCCAGCTTCAACGCACCTTTGTGACTTTCAGAGAGGCCCGGAGCCCAGTGGCTGGAATTTGGCTGGAAGCTATGATTTAATTTTGGCGTTGTTTGGCAAAAGCATTGAATGACATGAAGTATGATGCATCGACGACGGAACAACACTGGCAGCAACACTTCCTTATGGTCTTTGAGCATGAGCGCCGAAGAGCAACCCGAAGAGCCTTCTGCTCACATTGACAAAGGCAAAAGGAGAGCCCACGAACCCACCGAACGAACCCCATTGCTTGGCGCAACCTCCTCCGTCCTAGACGATGCTGTGACACCCCAAAACTCCAGTCATAGAGGGCTTAGATCTCAGCTAACCGCTGTATTTCTGATTTCATTAACGATATGCATATTAGGCTTTGTTCTGGTCGCTCTACTAGCCTGGTCGTACGCTTCTCGAGCTTCAAATTTGAAGCCAGACGACGTCATCAAGAACGACGTGGTATTCCGAGGTCCAGACAAGATAGACGTTCTGAACATGACCGAAGACAGAACATTATGGCTGAATGTTCGAGGAAGGGTTGGTGTGAATGCTGGGTCAGCAATTGGCGTTGATTCCGACGACGACGATGGTCTCTTTCGAGACATATGGAAGACAATCGGGAGGTGGGGTGTCCGGACCTTGGATAGAGTCACGGTCAACCTCACGAGCATCAAAATCACTCCGGAATATGATCCAACGATGGTCCTTGTAACGCTCGACATTCCCCCACTCGAACTTCCCTTGTCCGTTGACCCTCCAAATGACGTATCTTGGTTGACCTCAATCTCCACACCTGTTCGGGTACAACTATCCGCCAATAACACACTATTACTCCAATTCTTGAAGGAGTCTTGGAAGTTAGGGGCACTATCTGTGCAAGCTGACGTCGGACAGGCCTTTATTCGCGGTGGCTCTCTCGACGTGGACAACTGGCGGAGTAATTTTCGTGCTAAACTGTCCAACATCCGGACTGACATACGCATGAAGAGTAAGTCCTCAATTTATTTTTTTCACTCCAGAACAGAACTAAGGAGAGAAATATAGTGCCCTCGATACCAGGATTCCCTCATCCAGGTCGCAATGTACCAATGCCAGCCTTATCCCAATTTGTCACCCTAAAGTCATTCAATGTCTCTTCAGAGTCACACAAACTCAACCTGCACGCGACGGCCACCGTCCTCAATCCCGCTCCGCCTCATGTCCATTTCTCAGTGCCGTCTTTGCCTTTTATCATCTCCATCTGTGACAAGACCACCATTTCTCTCGCGACCGTGTCAACCGCACCATTCAGTCTCACGAATCCCAACATCACGCTCTCCATGTCCGGCGACGTTCTTCCCATTTCAACGTCATCATTTTCTGTCCTATCACGTTTTGTTTCTCGGTACTTATCCGGGGAACCGAATACTGTCCTGATTTCTTCTCCTCTCATAGAAGGCCTTGAGGTCGAGGCCGAGTTTCCCGCCCCGAATCCTCGTCCACAATTACTCCGCGATGTTACCATTCGTGATATGAAGATCAGACCCACTGGTACTATGTTCCTCGCCAGCGGAACCGTAGAAGGACGGGTTGTGCTCCCTTCCGGGATAAACGTTGGACTAGACATATTTCGCGTCTTCCCTGATGTCATAATTTTCGATGGCGAATTGCCATCGTCGATGTTGCATAAGGGGCGCAACAGTTCCGACCTTCCGCCTGAAGTTCCTCTACCCGACCCGCTACCAGAACACGCATTTGGGCACATCCGTCCGGACGACTGGTTAGTTTCGGTTAGCGTCCCAGTGGAGCCTGAAGAAGGCGACGGAACTTCGTATGAGATTTCTGCGAAAGTAGTCGACGTTCCTGTGGAAGTGTTGCCTGGCAGGCAGAAGCAGTTCAGTAATTTTGTCGGCAAGGTATGTCGCTCAGTCCACCTTCATTCTGCCCTTGCTGACACGTTGGCCAGGTCATCTTCGGATCTGAAGGAGCGACCGCTGGGATCTCAGGCGTCGCAGCTGTCACTGTAGAAGTTGACGGCCTCCCTCTGCATGGTCCTGGCCGAAAGTCTGGAGAAGTTGTGCTCTCGGGTCTGCCTTTCCAAGGCAATGTGCATGTTGGGAAGAAAAGTCTGTTCATGGGAGAAACGCAAGAATTGCGGGAGGTCATCGATAGGCTAAAACACTATATTCCATGGTGATGCATGTTGCCCTTGTTTCGTCTCGTCCATCCTGCGTTGTATCACTATTGTAGTACCTGTCTTCATCTCAATTCTTGCTATATTTTCAAACAGGGACTTTCACATTTGCATTGTTGTTTTTGCATCCCCTTTGGTTCTTTGGTATACTTCTCTGTAGATAAATCGAGAGTTATATGTACACAGATCATGATGACTCCTTTGAAGACTTGAACGCATCACTCAGTTATAGAGTAGTGCTTGACCACAATCCCGTATATAAGCTCTTCTTCAACGCTCTTCTCTTTAGGTTTCAAGTCAGTTCGACCATCCGATCTTGCCTTTCGCCATGCCTCCATTGTAGGAGGCTCAGCACCGTCAAAATTCACTGAAACGCCGTCGCGCCGGAGCACGGGGCTTTCCAGGAGTGGTGCTAGTTTGACATTGTCGTCGGTCATACAAAAGTAAAATACCCCGAGACGAGCATGGTTTTGCTGGTCTGGAGGAGGTTGCACAACACTAATCGATACCGGTCAAATCACGATCTGCAAAGAAGTAAAAGGACCAGTCCAACCGATGGATTGTGGCGCGGTAGAAGCCCCCAGAAAGAAACGCAAGAGCATCACCAACGTTTATAACCTGCAATAAATATCCGTTGAGTGAGCTCGGCAGCCAGAACATCAACAGGTCCTACCAGGCTATTCTCAATGTGCCTGACCCATTTCCAGGTACTGTCCTTTGTTAGGATCTGGAGAGCTGAGACTGGTTGACTGTAAAGAATGGTAATTGATCCCGTATCTGGGTGCCACTGTTAGCTGTTTTTCACCAAGAGACGGCGAGGGTTACCTGTATGTCCTTTCAGCCATACATTTTTAGTCTTGACTTCCTCTTCTTTCGACCTAGGGTAGCTTGACCCACACAGTTAACAAATATGAAGCGGCTCAGTGCACCACCTCGTTGACTTACTACTTCATGAACCGGACTGGTCCATGGATTTCAATTTTGGTCCTACAAGGCCATAATAGATATTTACCCACCGTAAGTCTCGCCAACACTCGAAAATCCATGCATATTTACGAAGGTTTCTTCCGGTAGCTCCATCCCGAGAGCAAGTAATCTTCATTTTCGTGAGAAGATATTCATGTGTTCAATGACGATGCACCTGCCTTAAAATCGGGTACAACACTTCTTCATGGCTGTGTCGAGCAAAACCCTCGATTTCGGGAAGAAAGCGACGCAAGGCTTCTGGATGCTGCCTTTTGGTGACGTCGCGGTTGACTAGGATGGAAATAAGTTTCAGGTACAAGCAAGCTTAACAAAAAGATCGCGACATACTAACATAGTGTTCTATCTGGTCGCGGACGCCTCCGTCGATGTGCTTCTTATATGAGCCACGATTTTCAATTAAAGACAACTATGTTGCCTACCCAGTATTGCCGGGGTTTGTACCCTTGAAACGACCCAGTTTCTTCGACTCTCCCGGCATAAGCCCTCTTCTCGTCATCGCCGACCTGTGAGAAGGGAATATCGGCGATATCGAATATCCTCTCTGTCTGCCCAAATATTATTTTAGAAAATTCTTTTCGACCCTCCGCAAACTCGCACCCACTTGCTCGGTTGTGTAACCATGATTTATGACGTACAAAAATCCGTGGGTTTTCATTGCATCGCGAGCCTGCTGTGCGAGAGTTAAAAGACCGGGTCTATCTGCGGACCTGTACGCAGCCAAATCTATGACTGGCAAGTCGACGTAGTCCACTAAAGATAAAGGGCGGGTCAGTCGAAAGAATCTTATAGTCGTTTGCAGACTACACACGGTCAGCCTTGGTGGGCGGAGGAGGAACATAATGGGGGAGTTCGGGAGCGATAAGGCCTACCATTGTGGTTAAGAGTATGTAAAGTTGAGCAAGATAGTTCCACTGGGAAAGAAAGCAAGACAGGTAAGCGACAGCTATTTCCCTGCGGTCAGGTGCAACCAATGACCATCCGAGTAGACATGAGAAGATGATGGCATCGTAAGTTTCAAAAATAAAATGAGCGAGAAGTCCTGGAACGAAAATCTGGTGGATCGAAGAACCGCAATGGCAGAGTGGAGAAATACCCCAAGTTACTACTGATACCATTAACCCGTA
The DNA here is from genome assembly GCA_023014335.1 of Galerina marginata. NCBI lineage: Eukaryota > Fungi > Basidiomycota > Agaricomycetes > Agaricales > Galerinaceae > Galerina > Galerina marginata. The sequence goes on along the minus strand of JAECYW010000009.1, from coordinate 1,315,775 downwards.
CCTCGAACTGCTTGAGCGAAGAAAGTCGTGGTATAACACCAATTTTCTTTGCATTTTTTACATGCTGACTGGCATAACTCTGTAGATCAATCTAGAGTCATATTTACACTGAAATTGCTGCCTATACACCAAAGGCCAGTGGAGAAAACTCACTCAATTGTAGTGCTTGACCACGACCCCGTTTATGATTTCTTCTTCGACGCCTTTCTCTGTCGGCTTCAAGTCCGTTTGGCCGTATGCAGCCGTCCTTCCCTTTCTCCACGCTTCCATGGTAGGAGGTTCGGCACCATCAAATGATCTTGAAACACCGATCTGCTGGAGGACTGGGCTTTCTAGCAGGGGAGCTAATTTGACGTCGTCATCGGTCATGCAAAAGTAAAATACCCCTAGACGGGTGTAGGTTTGTTGGTCTGCAGGAGGTTGGACAACACTGTTTGCGTGGTCAATTACGATTTATGAACACGCAAAGGGGACCACCAACCGATGAATTGTAGCACGATAAAAGCCTCCAGACAGAAATTCTAGAGCATCGCCTGCATTGATGACCTGCATAAAATACTATAAGCCCGGAATGCAGGTCGCAGAGCGGACGGGTCCTACGAGAGCATTTTCAATGTGCTTCACCCATTTCCAGGAACCCTCCTTCCTCAAAATCTGGAGGGCAGCAACTGGCTGACTGTACAGGATGGTAATCGTCCCAAAGTCTTGTCGTAATCGTAAACCGTCTTCACTGAACAAAAAGAAAGGAGGAGGGAATTACCAGTGTGTCCTTTCAGCCATACATTTTTGGTTTTGGTTTCTTCTTCCTTCGACCTGGGATAACTTGTTCCTTATTAAGAGATTGAATACCTCCGTGATCCTGCAACTTGACTCACTATTTCATAAAGCGTACTGGCCAATAATTTTCAGTTCTAGTCTACGAACAATAAAGAACCACTAACCGTAAGTTTCACCAACATTTGAATAGCCGTGCATATTCACAAAGGTTTCCTTCGGAAGCTCCATACCCATAGCCAGTAGCCTCCATGTCCACAATAAATCAGTATTCTATTTCTCGTGGATAACGAAGCACCTACCTTAAAATCGGATGTAAGACTTGTTCGTGGTTGTATCGAGCGAAGTACTCAATTTCAGGGAGAAAAGGGCGTAGGATTTCTGGGTGTTGCCGTTTGGTGACATCTCGATTGACTTGGACGGGTGTGAGGACTTAAACAAGTAGAATAAAAAAGGACACATACTATTATAATGTTCTAATTGGTCGCGCACGCCTCCATCAATGTGCTTCTTGAATAAGCGACAAGGATAACCAAAAATAATGAGGTTAGCCTACCCAGTATTGTCGGGGTTTATACCCCTGGTACGATCCAGTTTCCTTCATTTTCCCAACATAGGTCCTCTTTTCCTCGTCGCTGACCCGTGCAAAGGGGATATCCGCAATATCAAATATTCGTTCCGTCTGCGCAGGTAGTGATTGAGAAAAACATCCTCAATCGTTGTCCCATGCTAACCTGCTCTGGTGTATAACCGTGATTTACAACGTAGAAGAATCCATGGGTTGTCATCGCATCACGGGCTTGCTGAGCGAGAACTGAATGCTCATTGGATGATCGATAGGCGGCCAAATCTATGATTGGCAAGTCGGCGTAGTCCACTATATGTAGAAGGCGGGTCAGGTCAGGTCAACGGGGCAGGTCAAGGTATGCAAGACTACTCACACTCAGCGTTAGTAGGTGATGCAGGAACATAGTGTGGGGTTTCAGGCGTCACAAGGCCTGGCATTGTAGTTGTGAGTGTTTGAGGGTCGAGTAGATTAGTTCCACTGGGAAAGGAAGCAAAAACGCCAATGACAAGGAGTCGAAGTATACCCAAGTGGTCAGGCCGGTCAGGTGTGAGCACGGGGCACTGGCAGAGGGATGACGCCACCCAGAGAAGTCACAAGACTTTCATTTCCGGCAGTGGAAGACTGAACGTATACATCCGTTTCGTGTTGTCGTCTGGTCGTAAATGTAATTTATACCTTGCAGACACGTAGAATACCAGTGCAGCACCACATTCACGAGTTGGGGGGTCGGACAGTCCACTCCGAGAAATCCTGGCACCATTTCTAATTCTTGAGGGTCAAGCGACCGTCCGCCGACAACGCCTTATGATTACCTCCTGCAGAAGTAGCGTCCATTGAAAAGTGACGAGAAAGAAAATTGCAGCAAGAATATGTCGGGTTAGAGGCAAGGTCACAATTTCGAGAACAGCGTTCTCGAAGCGCTTCAAGTTTACCAGACGTTGGGCGTTCATGACAGACAGCTGTTGACGACTATTTTAATCAGCCGCAGACCAAGGGGGCACCGGGATTCGAATCCGTGACCCGGGGTAGGGGGGGGGGTGGGCTGCCGGAGGCTTAAAAAAATTTATTTTGGGGGGTAAAATCTGAAATTTTATGCACAAGCACTAGCTTTCGAAGCAATATATTGGTTTTATAACTTGAAAGCTTTACTTTCGACAGGTGATGCATATTTACACCACTTGGGGAGAGTTTTTGATTGAATTTCGACGACTGAGGAGCACGGTGAGATTTCGAAAAAATATAGGATGTACAGTAGCCATACATTTAATATATACTGTACAGTGAAAACCTGTTGCTTCTGCCTATTCACGGTGCCGCAGCTCGGGCAAGTCGTGTCCGTCAAGTCAGAGACCACAAAGGTGAGTAAAACATACCGCTTTTGGACAAAAAACATACCCGATATGGGTTGCGGGAGGGGGAGAGCTTAAAGAGAAAAATCGACCCCGGGTAGTTTTTCGAATCCCGGTGCCCCCTTGCCGCAGACTATGCCAAATGGGGAATGCAGCTCGTTCACAGGAACGTGTAGGTATACCTGAAAACTGTTCGGCTTCAATGGGGAAAGAACATGAAAGAATTTGGATCATTCAAGTTCTTAATATTCTTACAATCACTTTGCGATCCCATGAAGACAGCTATATTGTTGAATGCAATGTTCAAGCGATGTTAGCAGGCGGAACATGCTAACAGTGGGGACTAAAATTTTTGAAGCTTTGCTTCTCGGATACATCCTCCGTTTCGACATCTATAGTTCGAACAGGGCCCGTAAACCAGTTCCTGCCGCCATATACCGGGAAGAAATAATAGGACATGCTGAGGGTCAAGGTGCCACCGACAACGACGGCCGTATAATTCATAGTAGCCGCAGTAGGATTCTCATTTGACGGGAACGAAAGGATGACTATCATCATCCCCATGAACGCCACCGCCGTGAAGGACACTGGTGCGCTCTGAACATGGAATGGTTCAGAAACCTAATTGTGATGGGGAATGGCTCACCAATTTTCCGAGGTTGAAAGGTCCTGGGTTAAATTTTCTACCTCCCAGATGACGCGCCAGGATTGGGATTGAATAGGCTATGTATTGACAAACGACCCCCACAGTAAAGACGGCGCCAACGGCGGCTGGACCAGCAAAGGAAAGAAGACCAAAAAGTATTGCAACAAATGCGCAGAAAATGACGGACACGACCGGGGTTCCAGTCGTCTTGTTGATCCTGTAAAGTGTTTTTGAAAAAGGTAGAGCACCATCTCGAGAAAATGCAAATGTTTGACGGGATGCCGCAATCAGCTAAGAAGGTAATGAGAGAAAACCACTGGGTTCCGCAACGAGTCTTACAATATTCATGGATGTCATATTCCTGTGAAATGAATGAACACCTGTGTGTTGTGGAATCGTGACTTTACGAACATGGTGATGATGATGAAGCTCCAGACGGCGAGAGTTCCTCTTTGCCCTAAGCTATTAAATATAATCTACAGAATGCGCGGTTAGTGCCATAACGAAACAAAGCGACCCGGCAGACGCACAGTGGCCATGGGTTGGCCAATCGGGTTAGACAGGATAGTCCCCATATCCGTACCCATATTAAACGCGACAACAACGTTGAAGACTGAAAAATCTGATGTCAAAATGAAGCTGGGCATCTGTGATGACGGACTCACCCCATCCAAGGATACAGCCCAGTGCAGTCGACATTATGATAGTTCTTGGGACGGTAACATTCGCGTGCTTCGCCTCTTCACTGATATGTACGCTCGAGTCAATTCCACCTTCAACAAACAGAATGAGTGTACCGTAATCAACAGCGAATTTGTATGAGTACACACCAATTATCCAGGCTGGGGCCAAGAAAGAGAGCAAGAAAGAAAATCCATTTGGCCAAAGCGTGACTAAAAATTCGATGAGGATATTGGTTTTGGGACAGAGGTTTGCACATACGGTTTTCAAAATCACCGAAGACAAACTTGGCAGAATTTTTGAACTGGGACGGTGTAGCCACTGGCAATGCGACGACCAAAATAAGGAAGATTCTGACATTGTCTGCGAAGTCAGGGGTCGTGGCTAACATGTATGAGAACCGCATCTACGCACAGTATGTTCAAACCCATATAAAAGAGCTGGATTCGAGCGAGGAACTTGGTCGCGAGACTTGAAAGTATAGCATGGAAAACTATGAGTCCGCAGAACACGCCGCTACATTCAGTTTATAAGTCGCGTACTTGCTGAGTTCGACATTGACGCACAAAATCTGACCAGATGTGGGAATGAATGTACCGCCAGAACCAATAGTTGCCGCCGCAAGGATTTGCAGAGCAGTGGCATAGTCTGAGCCTGCAAGGCCGCATATGTAACCGGCACTGTTACTGTCTGCAAAGACACGTTACAAATTGTAATATGTTTTCGAAAGTGATGGACTTACACCCGACAGTCCAGGATAAAACCCTCTGGTATCTCTCGGACGAGAATTTGAAGGACCAGTAGTATAATCCGCCAGAGGTTGGGGCAGCAGAAGCTAGTTCCGCCATGGAAAACGCTATGGTCATCAAGAAGAAGCAGCAGACCGTCCACTAGAGCCAGATAATGAGCACGGGCGATCAACAAGGAAATGTGACAATACTTACACCCCAAACCATTGCAACTGGCCCGCCGTTAGGGATAGAGTAGATAAGGACAGAGCTATTCACACTCTAAGATCCAGGGAGGAGAGAGCGCGACGTAGAACTTACGCCACGGATTGAACAACGCCGATAATGCTGAAGCTCAGTCCCATCAATTCAAACCATGAGAAGTCCCTTTTGAGCTCCTGCTTGTACCCCAAGCGAGCAAGTAGCTCTTCATCGTTCGACTGTGGAGCTGGTCCAGCATATTCGTGCATTACTGCGTAGGCTTGGTTTGACCGCCTCTAGGATGGCGAAGACTTTCTGCTGAAGGGATCCTATCATTCTTAAGGACCCAAGATAGCTTCGATGTTCACGCAAATGAAGTGGGGATAAAGAGGGTTCTGCCTTGCTAGGAAACGTAGGGTACGAGAGGATGAGTAATTTGGGAAAGGAAGCGCTTCCAATGACTCATGGCAAGGAATTTTACGCCAAGTACTGGTTATGGTGCTTTGTGCTATCCGATTCTAAGGGCCGAACCCCCGGCAAATTGACCTGTTATTGAAGTAGAGGTCAGAAAAGGGCCATCCACGAGGCATTTCAGCGTACTAAGTTTTTAAGCTTTAATGCAGACCGCGTGGACACAAGTCACCGCCAAGAGTGCGACGCAGGAAGAATTAAACAGGAGGAAAACGCTTCCGACACAGTGCGTTAAGATAAGATAAGACGTACCCAAAGAAGGTTCTTGCAAATGTCAGACTCCAGAAGGATCGTATAAAGCAATGTCTTCATTGCAATGTGTTTATATGTACATGTATGCGAGTTCGGGAGATTAATTCAACCCAGGGTACACTGCGCCACCAGGAGGAATATATGCCTAGATAAAATCGTGATGAGTGACCTCGCAAACGTGGTGATTCAAGACCGGCCTCGTTACCTTGTTCGCTGCATCACCCATGTAAACGTTAAACAAAATGCCCGGATCAGTAGCCTGAGCGTCGACCAGTTTAATACAACTACGAATGCTGCAGCGGAAATTTTTTTACCTTGTAGATACCAGGGAAACTCAGGCCGGATGGGTTAAGCGTTCCACCGCCGGTCACTAGAGAAAGACTCCTGTAAGAATTTAAAAGGAGAGAAAACGCAGTGCAATCGTACCAGTGAGCTGAATACAGACTACGAGGAGTATCAGTAGGTTTCCTTTTAGAGAGGTCATTCCTCTTACCTGGATAAAACTGGGCGCCACCTAAGTTGTTTGCTCCATGCAATGCAAGGTTTTCGTGACGCAGGAGCTATTATTTCTTCTACTCAACAGTTAGAGTTACAAAGGAAATAAAACAACGAACGTAGGCTCCTGGAGCGATTTTGCTAGGTATCTTTACGGCGTAGGTGAAATTACTCTTAGCAAGAGTATCCGATGGCCATATGCCATTACCGTAGGTATCTTGTTGAATCTCCAATCAAACGAAGTCAGTAAAAGCACAGACCCGTTGAACAAATTTCAAACTCTTACCTTGAACCAAGGAGAACCAGTATCACCCTTGAACGTGGAACAGTCACTGGTCGCGCATTTGGCCATATAATTTAAAATGGGACCGAAATGACCAAGTGGCCACGTATTCCACAAGACTTGAATGGTACTGCCTGCCGCTACTGTGGCTTGAATTGGGCCCTACAAGTAAAGATTTAAAACAAACAATGGTCATGTCGTTTTAGTTTACCTACCGGCGGCAGCTTCTGGTTCCCGATGGAGCAGGTAATGTCGGTGGAGGTGACGTCAGCAATGTAACCGCTGTCGAGCTTCGTCCCCCGCACGACTCTCAGAGGCTAAATGAGATATTAGCATTCTGACCAGAGTGAAAATGGCAGAGCGAAAGGCGATACCTGAGGCGTAGTGTAGGGGTCTAGAAACGAGCAAAAAAATCAGCAAAAGTGGAAAGGCAAAGCATCGAGTACCAACACCTCACCTTTGGAGATATCCCATCCGGCAACGTCTTTGCCATTTATTCTCAGGAGTGGAACGTATCCATGGGCCAAAACTTGCCCGATCAACGCTGCGATTACAACTGCTACGAAGCTTGAACGCATGTTGGAAGCCTAGAACAATTCACTTTCAAGTTTAACAAGCTAAAACGCTGAATGGTTTCACAGGACAGCTGGGCCTTTTATGTTGAATCGACTCCCAGGTGAGTAGACCATCGTTCAGACCATATAAGTATAGCTGAGCTGAAGAGGGACAGAAAGGTAGCGCCCGGACATTTTCCGTCTTCGGTGTCGGGAAAATAAGGTGACATGCTCCTCGGAGTGGGGAAGTCTTGGCACGTCTGTAAGCCAGAATTCGAGTCTCCAACCCCGGATACAAGGAGAAAGAAGTTACGAACGTATTGACCAGTGGCAGTTGGTCACATCCGTGCTCATAAAATGAGCATGGCAGTCGCGCGACGGATGATTGTCGTATCAACAGTTAACAACCCGAGCATCTTGACAAGTCCAGCCGAAGTATGAGGCAATTTCGAGAGAAACACAGAGTCTTCTTTCAATTTTAGGATGGGGTTCGGCGATGGCAAAGGATAAATTCAAATCAATCAAGACAGAGCCTACAGAAATGTTTGAGTCCAAGAAGCGGAGATTGAAAAAAATCTATCTCCAGAGTCAACTTTCGTTACGTTACGCGTATCATTCCTTCGATTCGGGCCAGCAGATGCTTTAAGGCTTCTCCATTACGTTCAGATCGTAACTCTCTCGAGGTCGAACGTCATTGAAGGCAGACCCCTACCACTAACGTCCGCGCTCTGGGCAAGGTCCCTAATTTCCTTCAACATCTGGGGGTCAAGAGTCGACGAGCTGACAACATGGGTCGATCCGTCGGCATGAGTGATGGGAATCTGAATCGCGCCTTGTCTTGAGGAAGGTCCAGCCCCGAGACGAGGAGAGTTGCCGGTATCGATGACGGAGCACTCTGCTCCTGGCTTGCAGAACGGCTTATGGTTCTGCCAGTCGGCCGACTGGCACTCTTTGCTGCAGTAGCTGGGCTTCTTGTCGACGTCGCATTTGCCGCCGCCTAAAGCAATGTGAATAACGGTATATGAAAGTGAGGAAAATGACTTACACCTCAACAACATCTTGCCCGCGTCGGCCTCGATCCCACACCCAACGGCCGCGCAGCAGTACCTATTCGGGTTCTTCAACCTCTTCTGCGCCATCTTCTTCCTCCCGTCCGCCATTTGGGCATTCCTAAACTCGAGGGCTTTAACCGCGTCCTTGAACCACAGATATAACTCTGGCGCTTTCTGAGACTGTGGCTCAAACACTTTGGACATGAACCACAAAACTGCAGGAGAGGCGTGGGTACCGGGAGGGGACACACGGCGACAGAGAGCGGCTGCTATATTCGCGTGGTGCGAAGCAGCGAACATATATCTGCTGCGGAAGTCGTCTACGCAGGACGAGACATACCAGTCGATGAGGATGCCATGGGCGGTGGCCTTGAGCTCGTCGGTAGCCTTGGGGGAAGAGAGGGCCTTGATGAGGTAAGCACGGGCGGAGGTGCGATTGGCGTCGCAACCCAAGCCGACAAGAAGTCTGTTGTGCGCCGGTAAGTAGACGATGCAAGGAATGAAACAAAATTTGGCACACCTCAAACCGTAGTCAAGCGCCGCATCCGGGTCTCCTCCATCTGCCTCTGCCTGTACGATGGCCGCAGGCTTGTCTTCCACCTTTTTCATCAGCATCGGCAATTCTTGTCCTTGGTTTGTCAAAAGCGTTTTGGTGTCAATGTCAGATGCTTTGGGGGGACGTGAATTCATGAGCTGTTGCAAGTATTTCAGGGCCAAATCGAAGGGGCCATCTTCTTGATCAAGACGCGAGGACTTGGGTACAGGAGTGAGCTTGAAATTATGGAAACAGATTGAATCTGGTTTCATGATAACGTCGCCCGCGATCCCGGTAAATCCGACGGCCTGCTTCAGTCCAGCAAAGAGCTTGCGGAAACAGGTGTCCATGATCTTGTTGACAGCCTTGCTCGAGACGGAGATCTTGTGCAACTCCTTAGCGCGAACACCCAGTCGCTTGAATTCTTCCCCAACAGCAGCGGCGAGATCCTTGTCCTCGGTGGTAAGTTTCCAAGGGGCGAAAGCAGGCGGCGCGTTGCTACCCATCATTTGGTTTTGGCCAAGGTTGTCTATGAAGGCATGCAAGAGAGCCTTTGCAACTTCTGGAGCGGCTTCTTTTCCTGACTCGGGGAAGAAGGCAATTCCACTAGTGGGGCTACCAATCCCAACGGGGAGTCTCTCCATGTGGATGAACTGCGATTGAGGCTGGATGATGGCGACGATATGACCGGGAGTTGGTTCAATCTGGATGTAACGAAGATCGAAATGCCATTCGTTAGGGACTAAGCCACTTGGCGCTTTTTCATTTCGAGGGAGTGCATTGAACTTTTTCACGAGTTTACCGGACATGATGGTACGACAATAAGCCACAAAGGACTCGGAGCCTTTGACCTTATATCTTGCCGCTATTTGGTTGAGTTTGTAAACTCTTCCAGTCGCAAATCTGCGCAAACCATCTGCTTCCCATTCCTTCCGCGTTATTGGAGATTCCAGTCGACTGTCCTAGGTTGTGAGTTTCCCCCCTCATTGTTACTCACTTTTTCATTCCGCCTTTTATTTGCTATGCCACTCTAATAATCGGCTTATCAGATCTGAACAACTCTCTGATTTGCAAAAGAACGGTGTTGCGGCTGTTTATCAGTGCCATCGCTACTCTGGTAGTTCTTGTTTGACGGTGGCAAAATCAGCAAAGACAAAATGTGCAGAGACTGCTGGTGGCTCTGTCGCGGCGCACTGTAAGGGCATATGACGGCTCTAAATCGGTCGCTCACAAGGATCTATTGATACCACTTTTACTGACCAACGTTCCAAGGTTCGACTGCTCGTTGTAGGTCGGCAGGAAATTTATGAGAAGCGGAGATGTATAAAAGGTTGATAAAAGGAGACGTAACAGCCGAAGAAGCAACGAGGAGGTGAACTTAAAAGACCACCGGTGGGGAACGAAGGTTGTGTTGAATCTTGGTTCACTCTATTTCTTTATTTCCGTCGTTATCCTCACCATTTCTTTGCTCCCTTAGATCCCTCCACCTTCGCTCGACCCTCCTGTCAAACATTTAACAGGTTGCCGTATTAAGTACCAGTGTTACCATATGGAGTATCTCCGTGTCCACTGACACTTTACCTTGCTTTTTATGGATTCCAGAAGTTCACAGGCTTGAGTAAGGCTTATATCGTGATATAACCACAAGCGCTGGCGCTGAATTTGGCAACCAATAATCGCCGCGGCGACTGTCTTAACATGTCCTATTGTTCGTAAATTGTGTGCAATTATTATCGGTACTTTCACTGATTGTCTCCAACGGCGTTATAAATAACCGCCCCATCTACACACTGGTTAACTTCCGGAACTTCCGTATTTTTAGCCTTGGTAAAGACGGAGTCGACTTGAATGTCACCACGACATAGGACCATTTGGCGATGAAAATTTGCAAATTGCAATGGTTAGAATACAACAGGAGTAGCCAGGAACTAAGACGCTGACTTTAGGAATCAAGTACTCAAGGTGTACATGTTGTTTATTTTCGTCTACCTTTTCCTCCTTAACAAGGTGGCATTCCTTTGCAAGCGCCTTCCATATAAGTATTATTCTTGGGTGTTTTCTCCTTCGGTCGTTGTGGTAGTATAGGGGGAGCAATACCGGCACGGTCCAAATGTTAAACATTTACCCATGGGGTGTCCTTATTTACTACATTGTGAGCTTCGATTTTTTATACATTGCCAAGGTGTTACCATGGGTTGCTTTCCAATCGATTCTACTCCGGAGAAAACATTTTTATTTCTTACAGACCATTGTCAGAAAGCACTCGGTCGTCCAGCTCGACCCTCTCTCCGGATCTTATCCAAGTCAAATGCTTCACCCTCCACTTCCAAGCAGTTCAATCGAACACAATTTTGCGCAACCCGTGTCACGAAGTCTTTGGCAATCAACAGACGCACGACGTCTGTACGTTGTTGTTCCACAAATTTTAGCTCGTGGAATGTCGGCGCTGAATCCGGATCCATGTTCTGACTTGAGGCACCAAAAACGAGAGCTAACCACTCCGGGAGAGTCGCAATCGCATCCTTGGGAAAGCTAACCCACCGAAACCCGGAAATAACCAGCGTGGATATGTTAGTTAGTTGGTTAAGGATTGATCCTGAAGGGTGTCGCTGAGCGTCAGGTGTCGACCCCCGCCTGCTCGGAAGAGACGAGGCGAGACGAAGGTGGTTAGCGAACCATTGGCTTACACCTGACTCGCATGCAAACTGGAGCATCAGCGTAATACTCTTTTCTGTGTACTCCTTCTCCTCCGGCTCATGGATCTTCGTGCCTGACTTGCCAGTCTTTGTAAACCAGGACTGTGAACCTCGACGTTGCTCATCTCGCCATCGACAGAAGCTGACAACGGCTCTTAACGCCTCATCAAACAACGCGTACTCGAAATTCTGCGAAATATGATAATCCGAGATGATCCCTATCCCTTTCAAATTTCCCAAGGAATGAGGGCTGGCGCCTTTCTTCGACGGAGGTTCCGTCCACGCTTTGTTGGTATGGGTGGAAGGAGAAGAAAGGGACGACCCCGGAGGCAGGGTGACGGAGGAATCAAGAATCCACATGATATATGCTGGATGGGCAGTGACATTCTCCAGCTTCGGAAATATTGGCTGCCTTGAATTGAATGAGGCAAACTCTGGATGTGGCTCAGATGCCTTTGTTTGCGGAGGCAACTCTACGCCAGACAAATATATTCTTTTCAGCCCCCTGCTATGCCTAGCCAAAAACTGAGAGATGTCCTTGAATTTGGTCGTCGGTCCCTCTCTTGGACTTAGAAATGAAGAAGCGATCTCGAACCTGGTCAAGTTAGGCAGGTTAATGGACGCAAGGAGATGACTGGGTATGACTGGGCTACGAGCTGAAGAGAACTCGAAGGAAAGGTGTGTTAGCGTGGATCCACAGGCGGGAGAAGTCAGAAGGGATAAGGTCCAGTCGAGGAACGGAGGCAGAAGGATCATCGCCGATTCGATGTGCATTGCTTTTAATTTCAGACGTTTTCTCTCTGTGTGTGGTAAGATGGGGTTGAGCCCTTGAGTTTCGTTCGTACGGATATCTCTAATGGGGATTGGGATACGAGGACGTTTAATTGACGGTTTGAAGGCATGGCGGACGAGACCAATCAAGGCTTTCGAGACATGCGAGAGTCGCCTTTGACTTCGGTAATTATCCTCTTCGTCTTCATCCTCATCTTGAAGAACAGGAGGTTTAATTATGACAATGAAATGAGCAAATAAACGTAGATACCTTGTAAAGGCTCTGCCTCTTGCCCCATCTCTTGGTCGAGAAACAAATCATTCACGTACACTCCTCCAATAACTTGCAGTACTTCACATCCTTTATCCAAAATTCCATCAAGCAGTGCGCCAACCTGCCTCCTCCATAACTGCATGTCTAGTTGTTTCTCCTGTTGGTCTTTATTACGCTTTCGAGAAACCGTCCAGTCGTCGACAAGCCCAAAATCCAGCCTGACCGACTTAACCGAGGTGAGTCGGGAGATAATAACATGGAGGTTAGCCACCTCGTCGAACGTTCGCCTAAGCGGACCCGTGCCAGGGATCAATGCACCCTGAGTCATGTCTCTACCCGAGCCTGACATGCAGTTTGCTTCATCAGCTGAGCGCCAACTCTCTATCTTATCTTCGTCCGTTTTCCATCCAGGTGTGAAGTACCAGCGGATATGCGATAGCTGCTTCACGAATAACGCCATTCGAAGCGCATCGAGCGTCCCTCTTGGCATAGTGTGTTGTCCCAACAGCTTGCCTCCTGGCTGCTTGATAGTGTTCCGTGCGAAGAAAAGGTGAAGAGCGACGGTATTTAGGCGGGTACACGTACTAAAGAGAGAAGCTCCGTGGGCAGGGTGACGATGGATGCAGGAGCATTGTCAGAATAAACGTGGCTGAGGTTTTGAGCCTCAAGAGTCGGGCTTTCCTTTGGATACATTACAATTGTCCCAGTCGTAGGGAATCTACAAGCACCGACGACTCGAGTGAGGGCGATAGTCGGGGGGCAAACCGTGCTCAAGAAAAATCAGGAGCAGGAATTATGATCACACTAGGTTGTGGTATGCAATACCTAGCTGAAGCAAAATCAGCGTCAGTAAGAGCTCGCCTATGATTATCGTGGTACCTTGGTGAGTTTGGGAACAATAGCAATGCTTGAGCCATCGCTTGATATATCCCACTTGTACCGCTGTATTTGTCATGACATGAAGGTGGGTGGCAGATGCGGAATGATGGCACCCAATGATATTTGTATCGCGTGGGAGCCACTTCAAGTATAAGCACTGAACACAAAACAACACGGACGTGTTTGCTTCAAAGCACGGAACGAGAAACTCGAAGACAGAACAGCATGCCATGCGCGATATATTATCCCAGTCATGAATAGAAATGTCGAATACACGCCTACTCGAATCGCTTCCAAGCGTGCTTCTCATACTCGATCATCCTGTTCCTTCGTTTCTTAGGCCTGCAGAAAGGACGATTAAAAAGTGAAACACGAGAACAGAAAACTGGAACGTACAATACGCGGACTCTAGGTTCGATCAGCGCTCGTTGCTGCAAACTCTGGAATCGGTCGTGGAAGAGGCTGCCTTCGGGCTATGAAAGAAAAGTAGTTCGAGTAGTGTTTAAAGACGAAATATTTGCTTCTTCATACCTTCAATCCTCTCAAGCTCTCACTGAGATCTTCACCGATCTGAACATCCACACGACCTTCAGGGACTTTATGTTTCCCAAGCTTCTGTCCAGCCACCCCATGCTTTTTGAGTTTTTCCACAAGAGCGATACGCCTCTCCTCGCGTTCTTGTTCCTGTGTCGACATAGCCTGCGCTGTTGTCCGCCGAAGCGTCTTGACATCGCTTATTGAGGCCAGCAAACGTTTTCGATGTGCTTTTTCAGCGAGAGCCCGTTTCTGTTGGAATCACGACGTTAACAACCCGTCACAAATACGAAATAGGACCAGCTAACCTCAGCGAGCACACGTGTAGCTCTATTCCGTTGCGCTTTCGTCTTCCTCTCAGGAACTTTTTTAACAGAGGGTACATGCTCCTCTTCCCCCTCACTGGCAGCATTCTCATCGTCCTTGTCATCCTGTACTGATTGCACGCTCATCCCAGCAGCAACGGCGATATCGTACTCCTCTTGCGTCAACCTCGCGCCCTCCATCTTCGTTTTTACCTCCGCGAGCTTCTCAGCATCTCTCATCCGTTTTGCCTCTATTAAGGCCGCTTTTTCTAGGAGTTCCTGATGCGCCTCAACTGCAGGATTGTATGATGTTCCTTGATGAGGTTCGACGATTGCAGGTATTTCTATCAGATCTCTTGTTCGTTTCAGTGCTGGAGGCTGAATATATCATCAGCTGACGTCGCAGAAGGCAGTAAAAGACAGTCGCAAAAGAAGCTGACCTTGATCGTCTTCTTGCTAACAGTTTCCATACCATCCTTGACTTCCACTACGGCTTCCTCCTCCGCCCAAGGGTCGTACGTCCCACTCTGCTTCACAGCATCGCTAAGTTCCACAGTTCCACTCCCAGCAGCGTATTCCGACGGGTCCAAAATGCTGTTAAACGGTCCTTTCCGTGGCCGCTTGGCAATTCGCATCAAGCGTTCTTTCTCCTCACGGCTCAACGAGGCTTTTCGTTTGTTCAAACTACTGCTTGACGTGATGCGAGAGAACACGGCAGGCACGGCTGAGCGTTGCGCAAGGATTTTGGTGGAAGTTAACTGAGCCGCTGAGTATCTTGGCAGGGTATGTCTAACTAGAGGTTGTAGGTAGGAGACATTGTTCAGAAAAAAATTCAAAAGTATCAAAAAAGAGGCAACACACTTTTATCATCGCCTTTGGTGTCGATCTGGAACAAATCGGTGTCTTGCATCTTGTGTAGCGCCGTGCTTCATTGGTTGAAATCAGGTAATAGAAACGCAAGGAATAGAAAGAAATGTACCCGGTAACCCTCTCCTCTGCCCTTATCTCTTCCAACGTCTCCTCAACGTCTCCAAGATCAACATTTTTCCTCCAAGCACGTTTTCCTTTCCTGCTTGATTGGTTGAGCTGCGAAGGAGCACCTATTGCGGACCGGGTTGGCTTGGATTTTACGCCGGTATTAGATGAACTGGAAGCCTTTCTCGAAACGATCGAACTCGATTTACTGCTTTTTGACGCAGCCATGTTTGTAGTCTCGGATACCCAGCCTCTTTGGGCGCCTTCCCAATTTGGGTCCCTTCCCTTCAGAGTCTGGGAACTGATCAACGGTCTCAAGGGCCTTATGCGTTCGGGCTGTTCGGGGTTTTTTTCGACTCTTGTTCAACATTTTCGGGACATTTAGTAGACACGTGATCACGCGGGAAACGCGGTGCGCGTCGCGCTGATTATTTCCCCTTCAACCATTCACGTCGTTCTCGTCGTATCCCTTCATTTTTTCAATGCTATATTTCTTATAATTATCTACAACCCATTCTATCGATGTTAATCTATGTCTCAGTCAACTCCCACACCTTTTTCACCTCATAAGCGACGAAGGCTCAATGATGAAAATCGGACTTCATCCCCAGTGACACCCGCACCCACAAGGCCTACAATTCCTTCAGCAACCTCCAACTCTACAGCATATCAATTAATTTCTACCCCTGGAACCGCTCTCTCTACGCCGAGACTACCTTTTGCTGACAAGAAGAACCGCACCCGCTTCCAGAACGGATATGCCGTAAAACCGAAGACACCTTCCTTTAAGCCTTATTCTCTCAACAACCCCGGCCATCCTAGGCAAAAAGCCTATGCATTCGAAAGGTTCAAGCGACTCAATTCAATGGAACCTCTTTCCGCAGAGGAATGGAATCAACGGGCTCTCAAACATGGCATTTTGAAGGAAGGACAGCAATTGAGGGATTATCAGATCGAGGCTGCAAACTTCACCATTTCTCGGGCAGGAGATTTGTGTGTGATAGCTCCGACTGGTGCTGGGAAGTCTCTCTTATGGGTTCTGCCTTTGCTTGCTCAGAAGACGGGCATATCTTTGGTCATCATCCCCTTCACGTCGTTGGGATACCAAGGAGAAGAACGGTGCGAATTTACAAAATAATTGCTTGCTTTCTTACTGAATATTCTCTGATCAGCCACCGTAACTCTGTGATAGAATGCTCGTTTATTCATTCAGGTGCCTCGGATCCTGCAGACCTCGAAAAGATCGCAAAAGGCGGCTCGATGCACGTGGTTTACACCTGTGTTGAAATGCTCGAGACCCCGTCATTCGCTTGTGTTCTGCACTCGGAATCGTTTCGCGCGCAACTTTCGGCAATTTATATCGACGAAGCACATACTATTCATGAAAGTGTCTCGTGGCGTCCTGGATACACCCGTCTTCATGTACTGCGAAAAATTATAGGCAATGATATTCCATTAATTCCGCTTTCTGCCACCCTTCCAGCTTCATATCGAAAATCCATTGAAATCCACGCAAGCTTGAAGGCAGACTACCGACTCATTAATCTTGGCAACTTTCGCCCAGAACTTTCGACAATCATTACTCAGATGCAACACGACGCAAATTCTTTTCAGGATTTAACCTTCACCCTTCCGTGGAACGCGTCCGAGGATTCAATCAAACAAACTTTGATCTACTCGGACAACCTAGATATGTTGACTGACATGTTTTGGTGGTTTCACGCTCGTTTAGGTTCGTTGAAGCTTCCTCCGCACCTCATCGACATTCTCCATGCCGGACTATCAGAACCACACCAAAAGCTAAGCACCAATGATTTCATCTCCGGAAAGACCAAAATTCTGCTTGGCTCAGACAAAATAGGAGCAGGCATGGACTTCCCAAACGTACAGTTGGTTGTGCAGTACCGCTGTCGAGATCTTACGCTCGTGAAATGGGAACAACGTCGTGGGAGAGGAGCTCGTCGAAAAGGCAGCAAGGCAGTGGGGGTTATTCTCGTTGAAAAGTCTATGACAGGTGATGATGGTCAGCTTTCCGTCACATCGCCCAACTTCGAGGATCCCGGACTTCTGGACCTCATTCACACGTCAGAATGTCTGGAGTACACGGTTGACACTCACCTTGAAAACCCACCACATTTTGATGACGCGGGCAATCTTATAACCTGCTGTCATACCCGCTGTTCAAACTGCAACCCCAGCCTTTGCCTTGATCAGGACCTCGAGTGGATTATGGAAAACCCCGGAATTGAGGACCCGCAAGAAAAGCCGCAGTCTCGTCCAGTAACCACCGACAAAGAGAAGGAAAAAATCTTGAAGGCCCTGACAGATTGGCGTTTCAAGATATGGAAAGACGAGTGGATGCAAACTTGGCCCAGCTACGGACCAGATTCACTTGTTAGCGACTCCGATTTACGTGAAATAACCAAGCGTGCTCACCAAATCTCCAACCTCGAAACTCTCCTTTCCTTCACTCACATTCCTCATGAACGAGAACTTGCATCACCCCTCTTCAATGCGCTCCAACAAATTCTATCAGACTTATTTGGTCCGCTCCCCCCTCAGGAAACCATTCAACCCAATACTACCAGCACTCCTTCTATCTCACCTGATCAACCCGACATGTACCAAGAAGTTCGGTGGATGGAACCTGAGCATGCCGGAGATATGGAACCACAGGCGGTTTCAAGGCCAAAAAAGCGTAAACGGACAATCCTTTATAATGGCGAGGCAATACTAATCTTTTAATTTACGGTTATGGTTCAGTCCTTTAAACTCTTGATACCTTATTCGCTTTCATCGTCGGTGTCTTCTCCTGTAGAATGACGAATAATATCGCCAAATTCATCAATCTCCTCGTTGATTGTAAATTGTGTTCGCCGTGAATCTCTGCCTGACGAAAGTTCGCGATCCAGCTCATATTCATTTGATTGCTCTGTTGTATGTCGGGTTCGAAGGCGGAGAATATGGCGCTTCAAGTGATTGTAATGACCACCGCTGCTCGTTCCTGCTAATCGGATGCACCCTGTGCGATACAAATCAACCCATAGATGCTGGGAGAGTTTGTCAAACCTAAAGTCAAATATTTTTTCTTTGAGAAGGTGCTTGACAACAATTTCAATGTCCTTGTGTTGTGAGACGTGGCTATGTTGCTGATTCTGCCTTTCAATATCTAGGTCTGCAAAAAATTGGTCAGTGAACTGCGAAACATGTCCCATTGCTGGAGTAATTTTAGATAGGTGGTCAGGTGTTGCATTTGAACCATGAGCACGTTCTTTAATCCTGTCGTTGAGGTGTTCCACCCGGATATCAGTAGGTTTGAATCCTCCAGGCTTTCCACTTGGATTAACGAGCATTCCGTTGAACGCAACCTGAGCATAGTCCTTGGGCCAATCATGAATGACATTGTGGAGAAGTTCCATGCACTCGTTTGCATAATTGTAGCTCCCCGCAGCATAAAACATTGGCATCCAGAATTTGATCATGCGCTGAATACGCTGAGGATGGCCATGCTTAATCGCGTCCTGCATTTCTCGAAGGGTCATAAGATCATGCATAAGAAGAACAGCATGTCCGCATTTTGTGTTTCCTGGGAGTATTTTCTGGTTCAAAGCTTCGAGGCGCGTTGGTGAGGGTAAAAGGTAGTTATCAACGACTTTTGTTGCCAGTTCTTGTAGATCCGTGAGTGTCTTGACTTTGTTCGATAAATCGTCAGGAGAAAGGGCCTTGAGAGCAGTTACCGCAGCCGTAATTGTTAGACTTCGGAGGATAACATCAAAGAATCGAAGCCATGCATAATAATCAACCTTTTGAAGGTTAATATTTGATTTCCGGTTTGGCAAAATGTCGCGAAGAGTCAAAAGACTAATGGGATCAGCTGTCGCAGAAGTTCCCCATGCATTTTTCCCTTCAGCTTCAATGAAGTTCAAACAAAAATGCATTAAACCGCTAACCATTGAAAAACTTGATAAGTGGTCAAAGCGATGCTCGGAGCGATCAACAGCCCGCTGGTCTTGCGCGGCACGATCGCGAACAGTAGTCAAACGATCACCAAGCACAGTAAACATTGTGTGCTCGAATGTTTCCTTTGGAATGTCGAGGATTTTTCCGAAGTAATGCTCGAGAACGACCATATTTCCTCGGGTTGATCCCTGTTCTTGGTCAAATGTAGGCAGGTAATACTCTTCTGTTTTCTGCGGTTTAATTGCCATTTGGTCGTCCAGGACTGGGATAAATGGGCCATGCTCTGAAAATGCCTTGATATCTTGGGCTAAGATATTCTGAACATGAATAATGGCATTGGCACGGAAGGCCTGCTGGTCTACAGAACTTGGAAGAATGTCCGACAGGGATTCAGCGGGTGGGAGGTCATGGCGAGTCCTTTCAGTCTTGGAAAAGCGACCAACTGATGTTATTTGCATGGCATCAGGACCACCAGCAGGTATTGGCAGTATAATGAGGAGGGCAGACACTTCATCGTGGGTGATGGAACCATGGAGTGCACTTGATTCCCATGCCCGAGCCGTCCAGTTAAAATTGTCATACGGAAGCATTTTGATCTTGGTTGGGTCATTCGCAGCTTGTTTTGCGAGAAGTGCTGAACTCTTGCTAATTGCAGTTATTGCGCGGGTTTGAAACGGATAGGATGTTGTGAGAGCCAGGTGATTGCAAAATTGAACAAGTCGCTTAGGTACACGGTTGTCCCAGAACAACAAGGAGTTCATTGCTGCATGATAGTTGAGGCGTTGGCTTCGCAGATTTAGAACCATTGAAGTGATTAAGGTTCGTCCCTAACATGCAACAATCAATATATAGTCCAAAGTTTTAGATAAAGATAAAGATTTTGCGTACTGCGTCAGGATTTCGACTGCCCTGATTCAATGGCCTTTCATCCTTGTTGATTATAGCCTTCAAAATGCGTTGGAGGTGTGGGGTAACTCGCTCGTATCGCTCAAGTAGCTCATGAATGCGAAATGTATTTAGCATCGTAACATCCACATTTTGCGAAGACACACGAAGGAATTTTGCATCATCCTCATGTGGACCCTCAGAGGCACGATTGGAGAGCCAACTAGCCTCTCTTGCACATGCAGAAGCTGCCTTCCTGACTACCCACGCCGTCATTTCACGATCCCTCAATCCACCGCAGAGATCCCACCACAAATCCATTATCTCCAGATGTCCGCCGTCAGCTAGAAAGATGTTTGCAAAATTCTTGATCCCGCCATCGTCCGAGGTGAAGACAGCCTGAGAAAATTGCCGAAGAGAAAACCTTGAGAGGGTATCGCGCATGAATTGCAAGACCAATCGGGCTTTCTGTGTAGCAGATAGCGGAGACCGTCGTTTTAAGGGAGCCTGGACATAAAAAAAATCATCATCTTCAGAGTCATCAGAAAGTTCAGTTGAAGAAAGGAGGATGGAGGGCTCCTCAAAGTCATCAGATGCTGGGATAGGAGATGGTGAACGAGGAGGAGAGCTTTCGGCAATGGGTTCTTCATGATCTTCATCCTCGGGTATCCCATGTGCAAAGAGGCGAAATGTGTAACGATCCATGAGTCAAAGAGAGTTTAGACAAAGCAAACAGCTTTATTAAGGAATTAAAGGAGGCCTACAAAGTTATCAAGGCAAGGGATACGACGAGAACGACGTGAATGGTTGAAGGGGAAATAATCAGCGCGACGCGCACCGCGTTTCCCGCGTGATCACGTGTCTACTAAATGTCCCGAAAATGTTGAACAAGAGTCGAAAAAAACCCCGAACAGCCCGAACGCATAAGGCCCTTGAGACCGTTGATCAGTTCCCAGACTCTGAAGGGAAGGGACCCAAATTGGGAAGGCGCCCAAAGAGGCTGGGTATCCGAGACTACCATGTTTGAAGATAAATCTGAGGGACGGAAACGAAAATGTTCGCAGTGCCATGCTGGCTTACGTAATTGAAGTTTCCTGTAGAAACGTGACATATGCGCGTCCGTGAGGGTGCCTTTTCAAGCCCTTTCACCAACCTTTTCTTGTGGCATACTTTTTTTTATGCATCGCGCCTCAACCCCAGTAAATTGTGACCAGAAATAATTTAATGAAAAAGCTAACAAGTTTTCAAGCAATCATTAAATATTTTGTAGTAAGAATCCTGCTGTAAATAAATAGGAGAGCTGTGAAAGAAATTAGTAAAGGCGAAAATAGCCAAGAGAATACCTGCCATAAACATAATACTCGTATGACAGCAAAAAACACTGGAAAATAACTTATGAGCCCTCCATATATGTTTTGCAAGGGAAGTGGATTGAGTATCAAGGACAGGGCAGGTACACTGAATTCGAAAATAACAAACATGCAGTCCTTCATAGGAGACTGACAAAATTATGATATTCTTGTAAACACTTCTTTATCGAGGACGTAGATAAGTGTGTACAATCATGAGAAACCCCTTCATGAGAGGCTGACGTACTCCAACAAATGTTCGCACAGATTTATCGGTCTGCAGCACGCTGTATGTGGTACCTGGTCATATTCAAAGAAATCTTGTGAACAACGATGGGGAACCACCACTTAGTATACACAGGACGCAGTGAGACTCTTTCACATTAATGATCACTGATCAGTCAGCTGAGTTTGCAAGCAGCCTTCCGGTTTGGTCTGAGTCCGAGTTTCCTGGTTTTAACTTTTCCGCAAGAGGTTTGGCTTCAGCGTCTGCTGCGGCCCGCGGTTGACGCCCAAATAATCCTATCACTGTTAGCAGGGATTGTTAATCGAAGGGACAGGGCTAGAGATTAGAAGGAACTCACATGCTCCATAATAAACCATCTGCATACAAAGCGGCGCCCAAAGGAACAACGCGATGACCTGTCCAAAGCCCCACTGATCATCCTGAAACTCCTGCCCGCTAACAGTTCTCATGATATCCCTCGTTCGTTCCATTTGCGCCGCAACCACTAGAGTCCCAATAGCAAATGCGAGACTAACCGGGGCCAGAAATACCAGCTGCCGGCTCTTCAAAGCACGGTACAGACCTATGAGGAGAAAAATCGAGAGGACAAAGGCGATGACCATTCCAATGATGATCCCGATGATGCGCCACTCGCTGGCGCTGACGGGAATGTCAAAGAAGCTCTCAATCGCATCCTGGGCCTTGGAGATATGCCCCAACCCAAGATGCGGATTTGGCGCTGGGATGTACGCTGACCAGGGCAAGATGTGGCTGTATGCCTTGCAAGCCTCGCTTAATTCAGTGAGTCTTTTCCATACTGCTTGACTTGTACGCAAGCCGCCGATCAGGCCCATGTAGAATCCAAAGTCAACTACACCGTAGAGGACGATGATGAAAATGCGCGGTGGGCTCTTGCGCTTTTCAAAGATGCCAGCTGTGACGGCCGTGGAGAGGAGGGAGAGGAACTGCATGGTGGTCAACGAGCGCAGAAACGCAAGCTCGTAGAAGGGTGCATGCTGACGGAAACGAATGACGGCCGCGATGGCGACTGGTATGCTGAACTGTGCCGAGACGTCGAGAAATGTGTCATGCAGTGCCTCCAAAGTCTCGTTCGCCTCTTCGCTGAATTTCGCTCGGTTGTAATAATACAAACAGAATAATGGGCCGAAGATGAAGGTTAAGGTGGCTTGGAAGATGTAGGATGCGTTAGCGCCGATACCTGAGAGGTCGGGGTTGCCGATTCCCCAAGCGAGACTGCATATTGAAGGACAGGATGCGACGGTGGTGGTTAAGTTTAGCTGGCCTTTTGCGGCTTGGGCGAGCACGTCGTTGATGGAGGAGAAGGAGCATGATGGATTGGCCATCTACTTGTTATCTGTGGTTATCGTCGTAAAAAAGACAACGAGGCTGAGCAGGAAATCCAAGCAATTGACTTACATGATAGACTAGTCGGCAGGATTCACTCTGTGTACCAAAAGGAAGCTCGTAAACCGAGGAAGAAAAACGGGCCTAGGGACGAAGACGAGAGGATGGTCGATTAAAAAGATAAGGAACCACGGAAGCATTGACTGGAGGCGCCTTAAATACAGACGGAAGGGGCAGTGGTTAAATGCTTTGAATCCCAGACAGTTGCCTCGAGGACACCTGCATTTAATTATACTGGATTAGCCGCACGACGGGAACTATCGGATTTTACGCACTGAACCCAAGTAAGTAGTCTCGAGACCACCTTTTCTGGTGGCGCTCGGTGATGTTCGCCTTCCAACCTTCAAGAAATCCAATGTTTGCCAACAGTTCAATGGTGGAGAAGCAAAAGGAATAAATAGTCTCGATTTAGCTACTCCTCTGTAAAAAGGGTGAAGTACTGACCTGGACTTCACGCTAATCCGATGGTGCTGCAGTTATTGTTGACCTCCTCTGGGCCAGGCAGAAAGAAAAGCCAAGTTTCAAGGTTTTTCTTCTTTGTTTCTTCTTTCCTCAGCAGACGAGAGTAGGTCCGTCTGTATCTCGGTCGAACGGCCTTGGATCTCTGCTGCCGCCTGCGACGAACAACCAGTTCAGACGAACGACCAAGATTTCGGTTCTATTTCCCTTCATTTACCCCCACTGATTCGTATACGAAAACAGAAAGTCGCCCTCATCCGTCGTGGTCGAGTCCTTGGGGTTCGAATTTCCGACACCGAAACCAAGTAGAGCCTTTTCGACATATCCGATTTATGTGCTGTTCATTCAAGCTGTCCAGTGATCAATGAGTTCCGCTGAATACCAATAGGCAGAAGTAGATAGAGTTATTTTTGTAACAAACGAGGTATGGGAATTTTTAATTACGCGGAATTAGAAAATAAGATCGCAACTAATTCTTGTACCTCTCCGCTCACCGCCATTTCGGGCGCCCACCGACGTGTCCGACAGTTTTTTCCTCTGCCATCGTCGCATGCAACGACGAGCAGGACGTGGGCAGGCACATATTTCACTGCCACCCCAGCAACCGCACCCTCACCCAAACCACCACCACCACCACCTCGCCATGGGCTCCGACAACGAAAAGGCGCCGCGGCTCAGCCAGCGCTCGCTAGGCGTCACCAACCGCATCTGGGTCGTCCTCCTCCTCCTTATCGGCGTCGTGTCCTTCACGCACCTCGTCTGGCCGTCGCTCGGCGTGCCCACCCCGCAGCAGAACTACTCGAACGCGGATCTGCAGGCGAAGAACTACCTGAATGCGACTGAGGCGGGCCCGAACCCGTTTGCTTTCTGTCCGATCTATGGGCCTGGGGACTCGCTGGGCGCGAAGTATGGCGTGCAGGTGCTGTCGAAGAGCCGACTGAATGTGGGGAGCGCGGGGAGGATACAGCGGGTGATCAACCAGGCGCTGGCGGGGCAGCCTGTTACGATTAGTATCATTGGCGGGTCGAGTGAGTTCTTCGCCGTCTTTGGCGAACAATTTACTGACTTGTGTTGCAGTATCTGCCTGCCACGGTGCAGGCGACGATCCCGTCTCGCCCAAAGGCTACCCATCCAAGTTCTTCCAGTGGTGGAACTCGGTGTTCCCGCATCCTGCTTCAGAGCTGACGAACGGTGCAATGCGGCGCACCAACGCAGGCTACTTTGGGTTCTGCAGTTCCCATCATCTCCCAGACGTAACTGACCTCGTCATCATCGAGCTCGACTCCGACGACCCGCCGTATGTCTCTCGGCTCTTATCTCATTTACTACTAACCAACAACCAAACAGAGGCCAAGAAATGATGGAAAACTTCGAGATCCTCGTCCGCTCCATCCTCATCCGGCCAGACCACCCCGCCGTCCTCCTCCTCGGGCACTTCTCCCCGCAGGTACACCAAACCCACGGCTTCGCCGGGCCCGAACACTGGCACAGCATCGTCGCCCAGTTCTACGACGTGCCACACATCTCCATCAAATCGGCGCTGTTCCCGGACTACATGCGCGAGCCCGCGTCGATCAACAAGTACTACGTGGACCCGGTTCTGGCGAGCGTGGCGGGGCATGACCTGATCACGGACATCCTCGTCGCGTATATGCAGACGCAGATATGCTCTGCGTGGGCGATTGCGCATGGGGACTCGTTCGACGCCGTGCCGCAGCACACGCCGAATGGCGATGGCGGCGATGGCGGGGCGGGCGGTGGAGGGGACGCGCATGGGTTGTTCGGCGGGGTGGGACAGCGGAAAGGCGTGCCTGAGCCAGACGGGAAGAACGGCGAGTCCGAGGCGAGCCGGATGAAGATGAAAGACGCCGCTGCAGCCGCGAACAACGTCAACGCCCTCAAGGCGCTCATCAGTGTACCCCCAGGGCGTATCAACACACGACCCAACTCAGGACGCGCCTTCGAAGAAGTCGCCCCTTTCTGCGCATCCGCGAATGACCTGATCAATCCCTTACCGCCATCGCTATTCTACGGCTCGGGGTGGTTCTCATACCACCCACCCTCAGCGGGCGGGGCAGCGCTGAGCACGGCGGCGCACTACTGGTACTCGACGCTGCCGACCAGCAAGGTGCGGATTCCAATCCAGGTCGGGGCGGGTGATGTGGGGATATATTATTTGCGGGAGCCTGTGGCGCATGTTGGGGAGGGCAGCTCGGTTGAGTGTTGGGTGGATGATAATTATGGGGGTGCGAGGGTGATTGAGAATGCGGCGGATGTGGGGGAGCCTACGGCTGCGTGAGTAGTTTTTTTCGCTGTGTTTTATTTTATTTTATTCGTTGCTCATGCGTGCGTTCTTTTAGACTTCAAGTGATAGACCGTTATGTTTCTCGTGGGTCGCACTACGTGGAGTGTCAGCTCCAAGGCGAAGAGGGGCAGGGCGTACCGTCGTTCAAGATCATCGGTGTTTTCTCAACATAGTTGCTTGCAAGAGAGTAGGGTCACGTATCGAATACCAAGGAAGAAAGGGAAGAAGGAAACAATTTGTTAGGTCGGCCATGCATACCAGACTCAGTTGCCACAAGTCCAAGTTTTATAGAGTACCCGTCCCGCATAATTAATTAATTATCCCCCATCCCACCACCGTCCTTTCACCTCACCACCTGCAACTCTCCCTCCCATCCACACCGTCGTAGGTAGTTAAGTCTGTATATTTATAGTATCGCCTGTATGCTAGCGCTCCAGTATAGAAAAGGATTTGCCGATATTTAATTTTGTTGTTCGTGACTGTAGTGCCTTCGAATAAAATAATTAGACCCTATTTTTGGCACATCATTCAATTTTCCCATGCCATCACTTCCTCCTCATCACCACCGTGGACGACGATGAAGGGCGGTGTGCAGCAGCAGCTGCGCCGAATTCCTACTCCCGTCGCTCTCGCCATCGGCATTCTCTTTGGCTTCATCTTCGCCAGACTACTACCATGGACAACAGTGCGTATCTTCATCTTGCATTCCCAGCTCACTAACACCTCTCACTACAGTCAACGACGCCCGTCTGGCGCAGCGGCCACATACCCTCCAAATCGCGGCAACAAAGCCGACAGCCCATCCAGCTGCCCACCCTGCAGCAGCGCACGCGGGTACTCGAGCTGCTCACCACACTCTCCTCGCACTACACGAAAGAGTGCACCCGCAACTCGCAGCCGCTCTACGCCCAGCAGGCCTTGGAACGATACGCCCCCTTAGTCGGGCACAACCCGCCCACCGCCAACTCGTGGCTCTCCGGGCTCCTCGGCGGCGGGTCTCCTGAACTCGACCACGCACAGACCGTACGGCGGGACTTGCAAGGCAGCGAGCACAAGTACTTCTTCGCCATCAACCTATACAACTCCTTCGACGTCATCCCAGACCTGTTCGCCACGCTCTTCCGCGTCGCCGCGATACTGGGGTACCACAACGTGTTCGTGTCGATCTACGAGAACGGCTCGTCCGACCAGACCAAGGCCCTTCTGCGGATATTCGACGCGCTGACCCGGAGCGTCGGGATGCGCGTCACCATCCGCACCTCCATGCGCACGCGCGGGGCGTTCAACCACCGCATCGAGTACCTCGCCGAGGTGCGCAACTCGGCGTTCGTTCCGCTGCACGAGCTGCGCGACGCGGAGGGGGAGTACTTTGACTCGATCGTGTTCATGAACGACATCCTGCCCTGCGTGGACGATTTGCTGGAGCTTATCTGGCAGAGCAGGAGGAACAACGCGGGGATTACGTGTGCGGCGGATTATATGTACCACGAGGAGATCGGGGCGCCGGTGTTTTATGATAATTGGGTGGCGAGGGACATCAACGGCACGGCGCTGGAGAACGCGCCGTTCGAGCGGGTCTTTCACCATGCAGAGTCGGCGGGGAGGTGGCAGCGACACCTTCCGATCCAGGTGCAGAGCTGCTGGAATGGTATTGCCGTGCTCGACCCCGCTCCATTCTATTCCCCGCCACATGTGAGATTCAGGATGGCGAGAATCACTGAGGGAGAGTGTAGTGCGAGCGAGTGCAGTCTTATCTGCAACGACTATTGGGAGGCGGGGTATGGAAGGATCATGATGGTCCCTAGAGTGAAGCTCGCTTATGACAGTGTAAGTCTTTCCTTTCTCCTCGTATTACACCATTCTGACCCGACTTGCGACTAATAGAAAGTATTCGACATCATCCACCCCTCGCGGCGGAACCTCACCGCCATCCGCGGCTACGTCCGTCTCGGTGGCCTCCCTGACGACCCGCGTACAGACCCGCAGGACCGTACCTGGTTCGGCCCCCACGATAGGCTCTTCATAGAGGAGGAGAACGACCCGCTCAACTTCATGCCAGGGCCGTCGCACGGTAAGTTCTCTTCAAGCTTAACTTCTTTCCTTTCCTTTCCTTTCCTTTCCTTTCCTTTCCTTTCCTTTCCTTTCCTTTCCTTTCCTTTCCTTTCCTTTCCTTTCCTTTCCTTTCCTTTCCTTTCCTTTCCTTTCCTTTCCTTTCCTTTCCTTTCCTTTCCTTTCCTTTCCTTTCCTTTCCTTTCCTTTCCTTTCCTTTCCTTTCCTTTCCTATTCCCTCTTTCCTCTTCTCACACTTCCCATTCTCCCGCTCGACGCTCTGCTAACTATCTCATATTTCACCCTACAGTATGGTGCTGGGGCTGGGACGGCGCAGGCGACCTCGAAGGCCCAGACGTGGATCCTATATGGGAGCGCATGCCGAACAAGACTGTCAAGCCTGATATCGTGCAGGTCAAGCACGACCGGTCGATCGTGCTATGATGAGGTTTCGACGTTGGCGTTGGGACCGGGCTGGGATGGCGGGTTGGATCGTGGGGGTGGGTGACTGTTGCTTTGCCAGACAGAATCCTTTTGATAGGATGAACTTAAAAATTACGCTTTCGGGCTTGATGGGACTCTGGTGGTACTACTAGTAATTGACCGTGCTTTTGCGATTTTGCGATACCGGTGTGTATGTATGATAGTTAGGACCTTATTTTTAATAGACAGATACTCTTATTTATGGGATGCTGATGTTCCTGTATCAGCCGTTACGTATACTTATTAAAGAGGGAAAGTAGGTCATAATATTTTGAGCCGTAGGTAAGTAACTTACCTGTAGTCCGTTCACCTCTGACTCCACCAGAAAGCGAACATAAAGCATATTTTCAACTTGGTAAACTCTCGTATGGTCAGCGTTGTTTTTTTGTGGTTTATTCTGTTGCTCAGCGTCCCTCTCTGTTCCCCCCTTCGTGGTTTTTGAACCTCGCACAATGAAGACTCCGTTCCTTCACTTTGGCCGTTCAAATTTTCCCTTACTCTTGTTTCATATCCCTAATGAGCCAACGGAGGTATCTTTAGAGACCATTAATTAAGACGAGTTCAGCATAACATAGTTTACTATTAAAAATGAGTCCAAGTCAAATATCAGCACATGAACGACTTCGACACCTCTTCATAAAATCTCAAACTCTTCCTCTCTGGAAATTTTTTTGTGTTATATTTCGCATCCACCAGCAGTGACGACAACTTACAATATCGTGTCATCCGAGGTGATAGGCCTTGCTTTCTTCGACGGCTTGCGAATTTCGTAGTTTCTGATGAGACTCAAGGGGTTCCACTGCCATTTAGTGTCTTGGGGAGTCCCGGATTTCTGTCAACCAAGAGATGAGATGAGATCCATGCCCGTACGGGCAGGCCAATTTGGGTAAAGCGCACCGAAGTGGAAGTTGTTGAATGACCCTCGGGCATCTAGTAATTTGGTCAAATCTAGTCACACACTAATCCTGGGTAGATTGTACCGATATATAGGTAGTCGAATTAGCCTCTGGCGTCTAGTGATCAATCGGGTCAAATTTAAGCACGCATAATCTATTGCGGGAACCATACCAAAATGGGGCCCATCGACTGAGCCTCAAACCTCTGGAAGTTATAGACAAAATTGGTCAAATGCAGACATGCAAGAACGTTTAAATCGTACTGAAATGTATGCCGCCATTCCATTCGTGATTGAAGCAAATCGTGAGTCTGTGTAAGATTGGTGTAACACTGCGTTCTTGAGGCGGTCTAGGAGGTCTGGTCGAAGAGATGCCCTTGACAGTACAGGTGGAAAAATCCTAGACACGCAACTCTCCACTTGTCCAGGTTGTGTAATACCATATCTGAGGGTCACGAGTAAGAAATAGTCTCTGGGAAATGGAAATAACATACTGGGAGCGAATTTTTCTGCCGTTCTTTATCAGTATCTATAATATTCAAGTCATAAAAGACTTACTCTGGGTCTCGGGCCATAAATTCAACAAGATATAGTGCAATGGCTGCATATTGATTGCTATCAATGAAATACTCTGAGTTCGGGTCGTTGAATAGGTCCCTTGTGATCTGAAGCAGTGCTAGACTGGAATGTTCAAGATTCAAGCCCCGGACAAACTCGCTCTCCGACAATTGTCTGGAGACCTGGAATATACACTGCAAATTTTTATACTCCCAGGTCTTGAAGCTTTTTTTTGCTACCGTGTCCATTGAGGCTGCAATGAGAAGATGCTTCATAGTAGGGTTTTGGAAATAGAAGTGGATCCTCGGCCAAATGACCGCAGCATATGAGCGCAGCTGTCCTAGATAGAGTTCTTCGGCGTCCGGGAATACCTTTTAAAGATATGTGAGTTGCGAAGTAGTGTATTGAAATAAACTGTCTTACTGAAGCCTGAATGGCTTGTAGAAGTGTGGGGGCTATATCTGCTTTGTACTGACCCGTGGCCTCCGTCCACAAGCCGCCAAAATCGACCACTTTCGTGATATCACAACTTTCTATGGCTTCTCTGAGTCCCGAAGTTGCGGTTGCCTTAGAGAAAAAATGCAAGGCGTCTGAATAGAAAAACTGATTGAGAGCTGATCGATTCAGGTCAAAAACACAAGGCTCAGGTGTTTACGGTATGAATACTTACCTGTCCAAGATTTTTGGTGTAGATGGATGGTACAGTGCTGGGCAAGGTCAGCGTAAACTGGTCCAGCATCAATGTAGAATTGCCCGGATCTTGATCGGTCGAAAAGATAATCTCCAAGTGAAGCGTGGAACACACGGACTGGTTTATTCTGGTCGTCGATTGTGAGAAGACTTTCCAAATCAAAGAGCAGGTTCCGCATATCACCAGGCTCAAGCATAAGAAGGCGTTCAATAAATTCTGGTGTGCGACTAGACCCCCAGGTCAGTGGGACCAAGAGGACTCCCAAGATCCGCAAGGTGGCTGGCAGAGTCTCCGATTCAACAGTGGAAAAAATGACGGAGTAGAGATTGTCTAACTGCTCGAATGGCTTGAGGTTCCCGGCACTGATTGTGCCAAGAATAATGTCCAGCCGCTTCACCGGATTGTGCCTACTTGAACTCACAAATTTGTCAACTGTAGATACATAGATGAACTGCCCAGAAGCCTTTGCAACGAGCTGATCGATGATTTCTGGGGATGGCCAAGGAGGCGACTTCGGGATGTGGGATTTGAAGGGGTAGCTTTCCTGGATCGCTCTGAATCTATCCGTGAGGTAGAGCTTAATATCGGCGTCTGGATTGTACGAATCGTCAAGGGCCAGTCGGGAAGACATTCTGTTCAAATCGCCACAGCTAAATTCGCTACGGATGTGGTGTTCGGGACGGCTTGCTATCAGTACGGCGAATGGAATTGGAAGGCTTTGTATTACGCGACACATAACTTTCAGAATGTCTGCTTGTCTGTTGGGATAGTGACACTCGTCAAGGCCGTCGATGACGATCACTCGAGGGAATTGACCGGGGTTCCAGGACGTATCGTTGGAAGCAATGAGGAGAGGGGAAACAATCAAAGCTTGTGCCTGGTCCCAAAGAGAGAGTGAAAATATTAGCGGGTCGTTTTCGATGGCCTCAACAATGTGTTGGCGAGTAGCAGGAATGGTTTTTGTGAGTTGGTATGCAATTGTGGCGATAAGGGTATCTGAGCTATTCCGACCTGGTGCCGCCCGAAAGAAAAAGAAACTCGCCAGAAGATTATTTCTAGCGGATAGAGCATGAGCGATCGTGCGTAGGATGGCTGATTTGCCGGCTCCTGCTGGTCCATGAAGCCAAACGATTGGAAAGGCGAATGTGAGAGCTGTCGCCCAGGCTATAAGGTGATCTAGGATTGCTACGCGTGTTCCCGGATGGCATTTCGGTTGGTCTGATACCTCCCCAGAGTTGTGCAGCGCCCCTGGAGAAACATGAGCTTTGAGTTTCTCAAAGGCTGGTGCGTTAACTTGCGTTAAGGCATATGGTGAGCACAGAGGACGATATCACTTCGACTTGAAGGTTCTGTACGTACAATTCCTTTGTCGCTCGTTTGATCGTTCAGACTGCAAGATGTAGTCCCCTTCAATGTGAGTGAAAGAACCTCCAGTAACAAGAACGTTGCTCCCAGTACTCATCTGTCTGGAAGGACAGAGTAAGGGCCAAAAATGGACAATTATACTGTACTGACTCGTGGTCGTGTGTCAATAGCCTCGTGACCGTCCCGTCTAAAAGAGGAAAGCAAGAACCCAGAGGGTTTCCTCGATAGAGGGCCTGGTGAAACTGAGTTTGAATTAGTAGGCAATCCCTTATGATCGAAATCAAGCACGGCGATCAGGCGGCATCGTTTGTCGTTTCCTAATAGAGGCAAGACCATCATTTCTAATTTTAGCGGCTTGTATTTTTGGAACATGCGAAGTTTTGCTCTCGTCAAATTGTTCATACTGTTCGCCCTTTGCTATCTCCCATAGCCCCCGTTTGAATAAATTCTCTTTTGAATAAAATGGCTTAACTTGCCTTGCTCTCCGTTAAACCTCCGCATGCTCAGCCTGACGCACGAAGGTAATCTTGCGGCAGGCAGGTTGACAGTTCGGAAATTGAGGGGACAAGAGCAGAAATAGATGTGTCTGAAGCTTTTCTCAGGAAATCTAACCTATTGTTCAGAGCTGGTACGTAATAAATAGGCTCGTAAGCCATGGAACTCGATAGTAAGTGCAAGTAGGAGGGGCGGAAACACAGGCGTTCCAAAAATACAATCGACTAAAATTAGAAATGATGGTCTTGCCTCTATTAGGAAACGACAAACGATGCCGCCTGATCGCCGTGCTTGATTTCGATCATAAGGGATTGCCTACCAATTCAAACTCAGTTATGCCGGTCCCTCTATCGAGGAAACGCTTTGCGTTCTTGTTTCCTCATTGGGAAGGGACCGGTCACCGGTCTAGTGTGTCAACACTGGTCAATACTCTCGGATACTCGGTGTCCAGCCATATTGGACTTAATTTTCTACTACTACCACATTCGTTTGACTACCCTTACAGCTTGGATCCACAACAAATATTCAATATCTCACCACGCGAGCCAGTGCACTTTATGGCAGATGTCGAAGAAGGAAGAATCTTATGGCCAAATGCTCTTTGCGACCGATTCAGACTGCGCTGGAAACGGCTTCCTTACATCGGAAGTTGTCTCTTCCATGCTTTCTCGACTAGCAGCTAACCTCACCACTATCCGCGGGTATGATCGCCTCCACGACCTCCCTGATAACATTCTTTGCACCGCTATTGCCTTCACGAAGAAAGCAAGCCATTTGAGTTTGCACTGGGCCCACAAATGTTTTGGTCATCCCTTCTTGGCTTCTCTTTCGTGGAAAGTGGAAAAGAGTCTCACTGCAAGATGAAAAGCGGTGCCGGATAATGATGTCGAAAGCCACAGGTGCGCTTGTTATAGCACTGAGCTGTGCCTCGTTCCATTTCAGCGGCAAGGTCTTCACAGAGACGCTGGACGCGGCGCATATCACCTGGCTGGGGTTAGAAGGGTTCCGGACAGAGACACGACAGGTTCTGCACAACCATTCGAAACGATGAGCAATTTACAAGCATAGAAAAAGTTTTAATTTTGCAAGGCATGTGATGATGGCTGCACATGAGAAAGCATATGAATTGCATGCGTAAAACGATAAGAAAGGCTCAAGGTGACCGACAAATTACTCCGCATCGACGACGACTGTTTGGAGGCCCTGGACAGACAGATGAGACGTCATCACGAATATAAGAATTCACAAACGCACCTTAAACGACGCTACAGGAACATGAGAGACATATGTGAAAAGCTTCTCCTTCGCGCCTTCGTCGTCGTTACGTTTTCCTGCACGAGTGATAGTAAGATTCAGGCTGATCAGACAAACACGAGCAGGTAATAACGCACTCTCGAGCTTGACCCGCAGCCTGTGGGGAACGGTCTTGATACCCTGAGCCCAGACAGCCTGGTTAAGTTTTGGGTCAAGCCGCACATCAGAGGTTCCCATCGTCTTTTGAGCAAAGTCGATCACGGATTTGACAGCCCAAGGGGCACGCTTTTTGAAGGAGCGGCCGTGCACGCGCTTGTGGAGGTGAATGGTGTACTCGCGGGTGACGACATCCTGGAGGGCAGAGCGAGTCTTGCCGCCTGACTGTGGATGATAGCCAATGATGAGTCCTAATTTTGTTCGGGTCTTGGGCACGAGAACGAACCTTTTTCTTGTTTGCGGTGGGTGCCTACATATTCCAATACGATTAGCTACGGTATTTTCGGCAAAGAAATAAAGATTGGCGCACCATGTCTTGAGGATGTCGGTGTCGATGAGCAAGGTCGTGAAATGGTACAGTTTGTTTGGTGTAAGTGTGTTGTGTAAACAAAATAAGGTTCAGTGGCTTGCTAGTGATGTCGGCCTTTCCCGGCCATGGGCTTGACCGGCGATGGCAAACAGTGCCAAGCACTGGCAAGCAGATCAAGCATACGATCAGGGACAACAATCGAAATCTGATCAATTCGCCAAACAATGCGTCTAAATTGGGCATATCGCTTGTGCCTTTGTCCCGTCTATGAAACTCCCATTATCTGACGAAATCCATCGTCTCAAGCCATTGTTCTATACGCTTTCAATGCCCTCATCAAAGTCTTTGTCGATAAACTATTAGCCAAGACAAAGCATTGTGCACCCAGAGAAGATTTCCGCGTGCATGTGGAAGCATTGGGAGCGAGCTGGAATGGAATTCTCACCTGAGCCCTTCATCAGGAACCATTCAAAGGCATAACCCTGAAATCCCATGGTTCCCGCTTTGTATAAAGGGTGTCAAAATCAAGTTGAATTTTTTCTTCAGCTCCTCACTCGAGTTTCCCCTCTTCGACTTTCGACCTTTTTCGAACCAGTCCTCGCCCTTCGCATTTTCGCTCTCTACCCAACTTAACACACAAAGACTACAATGCGTTTCTCCACCGTTGCATTCACTCTTCTCGGCGCCGCTGCTTCTGCATCCGCCTCCACTCTCGTTGGTCGTCAGGACTCCTTGCCTTGTACGCATCCCCTCCCATATTTTTCGTGGATTCACTTCTAACTCCTTTTCTCATAGCTTGCGCCGTCCCTTGCACGACCAGCGCTGACCTCGGTGGCTGCGTTGTCTCTGACACCCACTGCTTGTGCACCAACCCTGCCTTCGTTAGCAGCACCACTACTTGCATTGAGAAGGCCTGCACCGACCCCAAGGATCTCGCCTCCGCCCTGGCATTCTCCCAAGGCCTCTGCCTCAAAGTTGTACGTGTGATGTCCTTTGATATCTTCACGGCTTGTTTTGCTCACTATGGCTTCTACTAGGGTGTCACTTTGAGCGCGCCAGCTGCTACAGGAAGTGGTTCTTCCTCAGGATCACCTGCTGCCTCTACCCCTCCCGCTGCTTCTCCCAGCCCCACCACCCCAGCTACCTCCGGCTCGGCTGCCCCTGCCGGTACCACCAAAGCCTCAGGCGCCTCTGCCAACGGCGCCAGCACCCTTCTCGGCCTTGCTGCCGCTGGTCTCGTCGCCTTCGCCCTCTAAACAGGGTCCATTCTTACGACGCCCACGCCATGTACACTCATTGTACTCGCACCCCTTCGTACTTTCGTGCCCTTGACTACCCGTTCCTCTTGATACCCAGGGAATCGCGAGCAATTGGTAGCCTACGCTTTCTCATAGCACTTACACTTCACACGTACATATTTAACCTTAACAAGTATTGTATTTTCTTCCAATGGGATAAAACATCGCAGACACGCTTTTCGGTTCGTTTCTGAGATACCAAGAAGAATGCCTCCCTTCGCTGAGCCGTACCCTATTGAATCGGTACCCACACCACATGGATTCGCATCTATTCGCATACAACAGTGACTTCCCCACTACTTCATCCACCTTCGCGACGCGTACCCGCCGGGGCCCCATAATCGGGAAACAAATTACTCCACAGCGACCATGGAATTTCAAATTGGATTCTGGAAGTTTTCCGTCGGATAACCCATATCAGGGCATAACCCACAAACACAAAGATCGGGTCATTTGACACCCTCGTTCACGCAGATGCCAGGCGCACGCGCTTCCTCACGCGTCTCAATTTCTTTTTCCAAGACGTCTGACAAGATTCTAATTATAGGTTTAAATTTCTCCTTGGCTGCTCCGCTTTTGTAGGGGTTCGGAATCTCCGAGTCCCGAGTCGGTGGAATGGCGCTCTTTGTTTCTTCCCTTCTTCTTGATTTATCTCTAGAACGCGACAGTGGCGCGCCTTCTTTATGGCGCTCGGCCGATGGTTGTAATACGACGATCGCCTTCGATCGCCCCATCGCGTTCAATATACCACTCAGTCGTCAAGTACTCGATATCACAAGCATAGGGGCCTCCTCCCTTTCGTCACCTCCTGACTATTTCCTGCCAAGTCCGCCTGCTTTTCTCCTGTCTTTGGTCAGGCTCCTTCTAAATTCAAATCGCAATCATCTGGGCGTGCTCAGCGAAATTTACGTCTCTCAAGGACGTCAAGGTGAGCCCCGCCATGCTATCCGATGGTGTGCAATGCTGACACCCCAAGGCCCCTTTCTCTCTTTCGGCTCAAGTGTTTGCTCCCCTATAGTGCTCCCTCACGGACAGCTCCAATGAATGCTGACATCGGAAATGGAAAAGTCTCTTGTGCAAAGCTCGTTCTTCCTGTCAATTCTGCGCGTCGCATTGCGTACAAATTCCTAGGCTCTGACTGACTTCAAGCAGCCAATCGAAAAGATGTTTCGTGTAGACGGGGCTAGAAAATGCCCTACTCTACAGACATTTTTTCTAACCGAGTTTGAAGGGTTTCAGAGTCTACGAGAGTACGGAATCGTACACCAGGATGATTGCCTATGCTCAACCGGTTGCGTCCTGCTAGCTAAGTCCTAGTCCTGGTAGCTCTCTTGAAGCCCGCCAATGTCTCTGGAGCGAATTCGAAAGCCCGTTCTTTTGCTTCCATCCTTTCGATTCTGTGCCTCTCATTGCGTGCAACTCCTAGACTCTGAATTGCATCACGCTGGCAATCGGAAAGATGTTTCATGTAGATGGTACAAATTGCAACCAGCAAATGCCCTTCCCTACAGACATTTTTCCGTATACCATGCAACGGAATCTACGAGAGTACGCAAGCGCACATCAGGATGATTGCCTATGGTTGCGCCTGGCGCCCTGTTGGCTCAGGTGGAATCTGACAACCCTCTCGAAGCTCGCCAGCCAGCATGGTCTCTTAAAGTCTCACACCCACTTTGTTTCGATTCCACACAGCAAGTCGAATTCCAGTCCTTTGATTGGCATTAGAGGTTTCTGATCCACAAAACGTGGGCTGTCGATCATGATCTTCCCTCGCACGAACGAGCTGGGAGAGAAATTTACTGTCAGTGTCACTCGGGTCCGTGGGTGTCCTGGATACAAATCGCCTTTAT
This sequence comes from Galerina marginata, assembly GCA_023014335.1. Lineage (NCBI taxonomy): Eukaryota > Fungi > Basidiomycota > Agaricomycetes > Agaricales > Galerinaceae > Galerina > Galerina marginata. The sequence continues at coordinate 1,278,679 of JAECYW010000009.1, read as the reverse complement.
CGCTATCTTAACGGACTTCTTTTTTGCTTCCTATGGTCTACATACCCCTTGTTATCCTGGGGCTTTGTAGCCAAAAAGTGGTAAGTAGGATTTTTTTTTCCCTTGGTGACTGGCACCAGGCTGACGATACTTGGTCTTGTACTCGGAACAGTATGGAGTGGCTTATCCCTCGGAGATGCAGAAGCCTCAGGCAACGGCGACGACTCAAAGGCAACGACAGTTGCCATTAGAGCTGTTCCCAGAAAATTCGAGGTAATTGAATTGGTCAAGTTCAGTAAAAAAAACCCGCTCATCGTATCTTTGCAAAGATGTAACCTGTTCAAACGAGGAGGGGTTCTGGTCTTCGAATAAACCCTCGTTCGTTTTACTATTGATATTACAAGATAGGCCGACCTCCGACCTTCCACCTCAAATGTCAAACTTTCGCGGTTTTTGTGAGACAGTGAGATAGTATCATGCCTTGCCAGCCATTTGTGGACCGAATGGACTTTGACCCAGCCTTGACCAAAGCCCCGCTGTGATACACCAAGCCGGCAGTTACCTTATAGTGTCCGCGCCGGATAAAACTCATCCAACCAACCATCCAGGCAGGCAGGCAGGCAGGCTGGTCGATTGTCTGGTATAACCTCAATTCCGCACACATCTCAATTGCGATCAGTACGGTTCGCCCATTCGTCAAATCTATAAAAAGAAAAAACATATTTTTACCTTACCATAGCGTAAGTATATTTTTAACGGCGTTCATTACTTTTTGCACTGACATGCACGTGGGTAGTGGCAGAAACTTGTCGAATCCGATGATTTTGCGGTGGTATACCTCCAACATTTACGCGAATCTGCCCTCAGAGCACCGATTGTCTTTGTTCGGCGTGTCGTACCCCACTTCTGCCAGATGTCGCTCTCCTTGCGAGACGAACTAGAGACCTCGTTTTCGCTTTTTTTCGGATTGGCGGTTACGCGTCTTGAGATAAGCGCACAGTGAGTGATAGAATTTCACGAGGTCCAACGAGCATTTTTCCGACTACTCGCATTTTTTTAACTATAGGACCTTTATGGACGTCCAAAAATAAACTCATTGCTCATGATGACGATCAGGTGTAGGAGAAACCACTTCTGTTGACCTAATGGCCTATAGTTTCCAGGTTTTAGGCCTTCCGTACTTTTGCCAATCCGAAGTAAGGGCGTTTGGTCGGTCTCTCAGTCTCCCGAGTACTCGAAGAACTCTAACAATAGAACTTCTGGGAGGGTATAAGAGACTCTGTCGAAGGAGGTTATCACAGCATTTCAAAAGCGCTCTCCATCGCAATGACGAAGTCGGCTCTGATTCTTGCCTTGGCTTGCACCTTGGCCGGCAATGTTGCTGCTCAATCCCCTCAGTACGGTCAGGTAACGGAAGGCGTATTGCCATTCTGATCCATGAGTTCTGACGACCATTTGCTGTAATATACAGTGTGGTGGACAGGGTTGGGCAGGAGCGACAACCTGCACCGCAGGCTGGACATGCACATATTCAAACCCATACTACTCACAGTGCCTTCCAGGCGCAGCAACAACAGGTCCTGCTACTACCAATCCTGTCACTACCAGTCCTGTCGGCACCACTACTAAGCCTGGTACGACAAGCGTCCCATCTACTACATCGACCGCCACCGGAGGATCCAGCACTCTTCAAGCAGGATATTCATTCATCCGCGCCGTTGTACGTGTTGAGACGTAGAAAATTCATTGCAGATGTGTTTGACATATTGTTGCAGGAAGATCCTAATTTCCACCAGTACCTGCAGTCTGAGACCCTCAATTCAGTATCAAATGCCGTCCTAGGCTCGCCGACTACCGCTGCACAATTCCAGATAACGGGCGGGCAGCTTATTCAAAACGCGAACGGAACACCTCTCTACGCCATCGTTGAGCCTCGTGCCAACTCCACTGTTGTTAAACTGCAGGTCTCGTGGTCGAAAACCCCTGCCACCAGCGGCACCTTCGTGTTCAGCGGCGACACAGTCGAGTGGAGCACCCCTTCTATCACCAGGCCTCAGAATAATGTAAGTCGTATTTTGATCAGTGTTCAAGACCGTCTGAGATTTTGACGTTTCTTCTCCCTAGGCTTGGTTGGTATGCCCCGACGCAGCAGGAAACAGGCTCCTCTTCGTCAACCTCGGCGCTTATGATTATATGACCCCAGCTGGTTGTGCAGACGAGACCATCCACGCATATACAGGAGCCACTGCTACCGCCTAGATAAGAGTTGTACGCACGGTTTAACGAATATGACATTATTTATTTTGGACAACAATTGAGTGCTCTTTGCGGTCTGCGCCAGCCTTCGGATAACCTGTCTAGGTGGAAAGCTAACTAACAGAAAATTACGCGAGCTTGGCGCGCGAGGATAATCGGCCGTAGAAGGAATATTGGAAGGACTGTATTGCCAGATTCAATTCTTGAATGAGAGTATGGCAATATCCCATTTATATATATATAGGGTGATCTCTGTAAAAGAACTAGTCGTACAACATGTTACTGTAAATAGACAAACGCCATAGAGCCCGCCTTTCGCACTGAATAATAGTTTTTAAGTGGCTACTGTAGCTCTGACGGCGTCCAAGTCAATCGCCTTGTACGCATTCCAATCCATCTGCAACCACTTTAACCCGATACACTTCTCCGCGACCTCCTTCACGAACTGGTCCTGGTCATAATCACTGGCACCGAAAAAACCTGACGACGGATGGTCTATGAATGTGACTCTTTGTAGTCTTGCGCCCGCGGCTCTGTGCTCGGAAGGCGACGAAGTCGAAGAAGCGCCTGAATTTGAGATAAGAGCGAGCCAATCAGGAAGCATTTCGATGGTTTCGTCAGAGAACTGGGTGGAATAGGCTGAGGAGATGGTAAGGGTTGAGATGTGCGTGAGCTGGGTGAGTATGGAAGCCCTTGGTTGTTCATTCGCGAGGGGAGAGATGAGGTGGCTGGCGAACCACGCGTGGACATGCTTTTCTGAGACAAATCTGAGCATGAGCTCGAGCGGTTTTTCTTGCGATTTATCCTTTAGTCTCCAGGATAGCTTGTCGTATCCCCACCGTAGGCTTGTCCTCTTCTCGCCGTTCCGCCACCCACAAAACCCGACCACCGCCCTCAACGCCGTATCAAATTGCCCATAGTAAAATGACGAATGCAATTCATTGTACTCGGAGGAGATGCCTATCAGTTGTAGACTTTCCAAGGACGTGTTGGTACGCCAGAGGGCTTTCGGGCAGGAAATAGAAAGGTTCAGCAACCACATGACGATTGAAGGATGTGCTATGAAGCTCTCGAGGTTGGGGAGAATGTCTCTGTTAGAGTCGAAAAACACGGTCTTATCGCCACCGCGAAGGCCTGGCAACCCCACACCGTACAAGTGAACCTTCCTGAGCTGACTGCTATGTCGCCCCAACAAAGAGGCGATGTCCCTAAATCTTGCGATTCCATTGCTTGCTCGGTCGATAGGTAGTTGGCGGGATCTTGACTTAATCTCGAGCTCGGCCAGGTTGGGAAGGTTAAGCAACCCGAGGAGAAGCGGTGGGAGGTTGATTTTGAGTGTTTGGATCGAAAGAGTGGTCAAGGTAGCTGCACATGCCGATGAGGTAAGAAGAGTGGTGGTCCAATCGACAAACGGAGGCTGCAGGAGCATGTCTGAGTGAACTTTCAGTGTACTCAGCATGAAGTTTTTCCGAGTCGGCGGCGTGTACGGTGCTGTCCATAATCCGTTCCAAAGTGTATACATCCTCTCCATTCCGTTGCCGTTTTCGACTTCCAAAGACCGACAACCATTCTCCAGCGCCTCGTCCAATAGCCCAACAAGAGCGTTTCTCCATAAATCTCTACTTACCGTGTGGCGCCGCATCCCTATCCATCCTCCAGAGGAGGTGGGGAACTCCTCCACCTTGTGGAAGTCGAACTTGACTGATCGGGCACTTGGAAGGCGGGAAAAGATGGCGCGTAGGTTGGCAATTTCGTCGAATGTCCGCTTGAGGGGCCCCATCCTTAGCCCCGGGTCCCTTCGACAACCAGGGCACAAGCCGAGCGCGCTGGGACTGCAAATAGTGCATTCCCACCCAGGATTGAAACTCCAGGTTACTGTGTGTAAATTCTTCAAGAAAAACGCCACACGAATGGCGTCTGACGTTTCTCTCGGCGTTGCCCATGAAAGAAGGAGACCGTTCGTTATTTGATTCAGAGAATTCTCTGACCGCCTGAAGAAAGATTGCAAGGCCGTAGTGTTCAGGTCTTTAGATGTCTGCGCCAAGTTGACGAGGGTGGCATTTGGGCAAAAAGAGAAGATGAGCTCCAGCAATTCATTAGGGAGGGATAAAATGGACATGATTAACGCGAGGCAAGCTAGGTTTTGCAAGTACTTGGGGACAAGAGAGGTAAAAGCAAAGTAGGCTGTGCCCTTGGGTGTTCGAGAGCGCCAGAAATAGTTCCGGAACAATTCGGCCCGCATTATCCGATTTGGGTTACCGTTTTCAACCACCTCCTTCAACAATGCGTTTCGCAACATCCTTCACGCGACAGCGTTCCCTCTCCTCCGCACTAAGGTTCTACAACAGAAATATACATTACACGCCCACGCCCTCCTCACCACTGTCAGTGCTGCCTCTTGAAACTGCATCGCAGACCGAACCTTCAAGAACAACCAGTTATGGACGTCAAGAAAGTGAACCGGGCTCGAAATCAGACCCGTTTCGTATTCTCTTCATGGGACGAGACGAATTTTCATGTCTTGTATTGCAGGAGTTGTATCAGGCTAAAGGTGCGCGCTTTTTTTGGCTTTATACGTGTCCAGACTGCCTAATTGCCTTCGTTCACAACCGCAGACGTCTGGCGAGAAATTGTCATAGCCACCCAACCCGACGCGCATGTTGGGCGGCGTGGGTCCATTTTGTCCATCTGTGAGTCCTCTTTATCAAATTTTTATTTAGCTTCGGATGTTCGAGCTTCTGTCGAGCTTTTAACCTCACCAAGTTTGAATCATATTATGTGCTCCTCTCCTATTCAAATGACAAGAGGAATTCATGCCCTTTTTTTTTTTGCCAGCTCCTCTCAAAACTCTCGGCGAGAAGCTGAAGATTCCGGTGTGGACAATACCCAAAGTTAAACGAGAATTTAAAACCTGGCAGGCACGTTTGTCTATCCCTAAGCGTTCTCTTGGTCATTACCCAACTTGCATCTAGTTACCACCACCTTTCACGTTAGACAGCCCTTCGTTCTCAACACCTTCCCAGCCGACCTCTTACCAACCGCCACCTTCAACGCATCTCCTCGTGACGGCCTCCTTCGGTCGAATACTAACAAGCAAGATGCTCTCTGCTTTCCTACCTACAAGAAGACTGAATATCCACCCCTCCATACTGCCTTCCTACCGTGGACCTGCGCCAATCCAGCATACCATACTTAACAACGAACAGGAAACAGGCGTGTGTATTATTGAGATGCTGAAGAAAAGTGAAGGGATTGATGCGGGTAGTATTTGGGCACGGCAGACGATGGTGTGTTTCGGGTTTATTTCCTCCCAAAGTTTCCTTTATTCATTGCGTTTTGAATCAGGCTCTACCAAAGGACGTCGCGTTTCCTGAATTACGCGACGAGTTGGCTATTGCTGGTGGGAAATTACTCGTCTCCCTTTTGAGAGAGGTTTTACGAGGCACGGTATGTCACTTGCAATTCGTATATCTCCTCAGTATTTAGTCATTTTCCAGGCTAAATCTGTCTCCCAACCTGTCTCGGTCAAAGACCCTCCGCGTGCCCCGTTCATCACAGCGAAAGACGCACTTGTTGATTTCCCAACGATGACTGCAGAGGATATCCATCGGCAATTTCGCGCTATAAGTCATCAAGTACGTGCATGATAAAACTGTCCTTACGATTATGTTGTCTGATTCACAACCTGTTCTTCCGTCTAACCTTCTTTTTATTCATTGACATCGCGTCTTGACACTTTCCAAACACACAGAAACCACTCTTCACATACGCGCCAGATGGCAAACCCTTGCAGCTTCTCTCAGTCTGCGTCATTGCTCCAACAGCCTCTGTCTCACCAATCCCCAGCGCCCTCCCTGGGCAAACGACGCTCTCTAAGTCCAAACCCAACAGCGTGCTCCTCATTCGCTGCGCCGAAAATACAATACTGGGAGTGAGTACTGTCAAGCCTGAGGGGAAGGCCGCCCGTGCTGCTGGAGAGTATTGGAGAGGGCTGAGGGCCGTCAAGGAGCATGGTTTAGCAACGGAGGTCGTATTGGGTCAAAAGTAGTCGCACCCTAAGTACCAAAAAGTTGTCTCTCGCCGTAATAATAAAGGCAAACCATGGCAGAAAATTTCTTTATTTCTTCCGACTAATAGCAACAGATTGGTAGGTTCAGTTTGTCGGATCAAAATTGCCCTTCGTTCCAGTTGTCATATTCGGGGTAGGATAACTGCTAAGATTCTGGGGAAATGTTTGGAGATTTCTCCGGAATTCGAAGGGATGCCTCTACTTATCCATGATACGCGATCAGTGGGAGAAAGTGTCGTTGAGAATACGTATTACAGGGACAATATTGACCTAGTCCACAACGGGATTATTTTCTCTGCTCCGCCAGAGGCCGATAAGATAAGGTTCTCGGTCATTTTGCCAGATCGGCGGTCTTCCCTTGTCGTAAGTACGTATATGGAGGACCAGTGACTCCATCAACTAAAGACATTTTAGAAACGGAGATGGATTATGGACCTCCGATAGGCCAAGGGTTGGATTCCCAACATGTCCAGCGTGCAAGTTCTTTTAAGAAGCACAGTGGAGGGTCGGGTTTTTGAGGGTTGGTTGTCTGTTGAACATCATAGCGCGTCAAGCTGCCGCTCCGTGGTGTCTGTATGTGTTACGGGTCGCCCTCAGGTCCCCAACATATGTATCTTGAAGAAATTTGTGGCATCCGTCACAATAATTTGATCGCCGTTGGTGTTATGGGATATTCGAAGTAGCACCAAAAGCAGTTTCTAAGGAACGCCGTGATTCCACAAACGACATATTCAGAGCCGAAGTTAATTCGATGTCAGCGGCCTCCGGGGGAGATTGCCTCAAGTCGTTCATGTTGATTATGAGCCTGCATGCCTGTGAAAGACGTTAGCATTATAGGTAGAAAGACTCATAAAAAAGCATACGAACCAGTACGGAAAGGATAGAAGCCACGAGGCTAAGATAGAAAGGAGGGTGGTCGTCAGTGCGTTTTAAAATAAACGCAGGATTTGCTTACGGGACAACAACATGGACAATAATCTTGACACGAAAAGAAAAGTTCAGGAAAAAAACGAGCATCGCTTGATAGACAAATAAGACACGAGCAACGGAACAAGACGACTAAGAGACGCACCAACTATTGCGACAAATGTTGAACTTCCATCTCGCATTACTCTTGAGATTATTGGGATATCTGCCCACCCTTCTCGCAAGCCGTGCCGGTATTTGTACAGGGCGAATCCCAAGATAATGGAATGTGTGGTAATGAGACATCCTCTATAGGTGGCGAAAATTTTGAATCTTTCAAAGCAGGTTCGAATTTTTGAACATACCCAACGCGCAACATCTTTCTAGGGGGAGCGGTAACAATGCAAGCAGCATTGTATTCCAAATCGTCGAACGCGCAGAATCCGAAGTATAGACATAAACTGATTTCAGTCAGAACTGCAAATGTTAATATGCTTCCGACTAAGCCGCTTTTCTTGTACAATGCGTAGACTGTTCATGTATCAGGGATCCGAGCGCATGAGCAACTAAACGAAATACTTAAGTTGACTTCGTACCTCGGAGAACAAGAATTGCTTGGATTGACGCCTGAAGGGCCACTAAAGTAAGGATTTGGATGTACCACCACTTGCGACAAGTCCCCAAGGTAACTGGTGTCATTGACAAAGGCCCAGTTACATAGAAAACGGAGAGGCTGGAAAGGGGAGCCGTATTAGGTGACAAATGGGAGGTTAAGCAACAACGCGACTACACATTTGACTGGCGATGCCAAAGTAACGCGCAAAAAGGTACAAAAACTTCACTCTCGTCAAAGGAGCCCTGAGGGAAAGTGCTGAGCAGAAATAAATCAAGGGAAATTTCGAAGCTTACTTGAGGATAAATGCACATTCTTTATCGAAGACAGAGAGGGTGTCCCATATAAGAAACACCAGACCAGCAACTGTAAGAGAGTCAGCCAAGTACAAAATTCAGCGCAACACGTACTGCAGGCACATTTGCGAGAAAATTCGTCAGTGTTGGCTGGTGTGAGGAGTTCTTCATGAGTTTGTGGCATCGAATACGCCTGCAACGTCGGATGCCGTGGGCTCGAGACTCAAGCCTTCGGCCTGCTTCAAGCTTCAGTCGACGTCAAGTGACAACAGGCGCAGGAAGCAAACAAATGTTGTCTGGAGAGTCCCATATGTAGGGTAAATGACAGTTCACGTCAACGTTTTGGTTGATGAACAAACACTCGATTAGTGGCTGTGCTAGTTTTGAACCACTTCCTCCACCTTCAAAGCTTCAACGATGCTTTTGGCAGCCTTTCGCGCGACAGCGCTCCATTTCATCCATTCTTAAATTGTGCGCACTACACGTTTTCTCGCCGACTTCAAACTTGTCCGACGGCCTTTTGGATCTGCATTGTCATCGGTCAGACATCTTGGTTCATTGCTGTTTGATCATTGCCCAATGGGCCCAAGGTCTTGTTCCCACCAAGCTCGAGCTGGCCACCGTGGCTTTCGCCGCTCTGAATGGAATCATATATTTTCTATGGCAGAACAAGCCTCTTGACGTCCGGTGTTCAGTACCAGTAACCAGACTACCAGCCCATTTATTGGATAAAGTGAAGCCCGAGGAAGAACGTTTTGGTTCCAAAACACCCAAAAAATCTCTTAAGTTACTCCTTGTCTCTTTTCCATCTAAAGCTCATTGATATTAGCAACTCGTCGGCCATGGGACATGATATTTTCCCTTATAAGTCTACCGATGACCACCCTGGCCTCTGTATTATCGTGGATCTCGGGACTTAAGTAAGTATGCCAGCTCGAAGGTTCGCGGAAGATAGTAACGGTCATCATCATTTCTCCCTAGACTAAGCTCCAATTTCTTTCCAATAAAGTCAGGAACATCATCACTTCCGAGCCCAAGCGAGTACAAATCACAGGTTTTGTTTCGACAGTCTCGACGTTCTACGCCAGCCGTGACTATACCACTCCCCAGAACGACCTTATAATACCTTGTTTTTCGTGGATCATTGCCACGCTACTCGGCGGCCTTTCGCCTTTCCGTCTTACGCAGAGCTAGTGATCTCTGCCGCGTTTGCTCTGCCGTCATTCAGTTATTCCTATCGGCATGCTCTTCCATTTTATTTCTCTTTTCTATGACGAATTCTGGGGCTGAGGCGAAAAAAATCCTTAATATCCTGATCTATCTACTCACGGTTGTCCTATTTTGCCTTCCCATGTGCGCCATTGCACGCCCTTTTTTACTCGGAGTGGCCTTTGCCTCCCTAACATGCTTCCTACCGGATGCCCTTGCAGTCGTCGATGGGGTCTCCTTCCTCCCCCACTATGACATATATTTATTTTACCCTGTCCTTTGTTGTCAGCTCTCTTCCCTTGCTCACTTGGGCTTCCAACCGTGAAATATTATCGTCTCACATCGATTCACCAGCTCAAGACAGACGATCACATATCCCCGACCCGAATCGGGATTATTCAATGATTGGTCAGGAAATGCGGCCCATGTATATTGCGTATGCGACATTGGCGCGTTTATTTATTAGCCAGGACGGAGAGAGTGAGATGTATGGCATCTAGCGCTGAGTTGCACTTTAAGCTTCGATGCTTAGCACATCCTCTACTTATCCGAGTCCACCTGCTGGTCGCTATTCTATGTCCCACAGTATGATAATCTCCGGCCAATAACCGACCGTTGTATACCCCGCAAATCAAATAATCAGAGCTTCAAGTTGCTATCATCTTCCCTCGTCTTCCCTTGTCTTCACCCAGCATCTATGCATTCCTCTGCAGTACTTCCAGTGCTTCGATCGAGTACCTTGACGGCCGCAAGAACATGGCGTGTTTCCGGATCCACCATCACCCCATTCCTAATTTTGCCGACTGACAACGCCGTCAGAAATATCACATCCGAGGTACTGGCTCCTTTGTCGGAGGTGGTAGAAAGTATATGGTGTTTTCTGTAGTGGAAGTCCGCAAGATTCGCATGCAGTTCGTGCTCAGTTTTATTCTTGCGGCCGTACTGATTTTCTCTGGGGAAGCTATACGTAGTACATGGTAGGCCAGTAACTTTCTAAGGATTGGCTCTATCAATCAAAGACTACAGTGTAGAAATTGAGCTGGACTATGGACCTCCGTTAGGCTAGGCATCGGATTCCCAACATGTTTCGACGTGCAAGTTCTGGTGAGCACAGCAATTGGAGCGTCGGATTTGAGAGCTGGTGAGACAGGATCGTTTCGTTTCTTGAACATCACGGCGCTGTTAAACTGCCGCCCTCAGGCCCTCCTCAAGTTGGAAAGGCGTTATGTAAATCTTGAAGAGATTGTGGTGGCGTCCGTCACTATAATTGATCGCCGTTAGCGTCATGGAATATCCGGAGTGGCTCCAAAAACTGTTTCCAAGGAACGTCGCGATTCCACGAATGACATATCCAGAGCCGAGGTACGGGTTAATTCAATGTCAGCGGCCTCCGAGGAAGATCTTGATTGCCCTAAAGAGTGCATGTTGATTATAAGCCTGCATGCCTATGAATGCCGTTAGTATTCTAGGCAGAAAGATGATAGAAATGCAGACGAACCCGTACGGAAAGGGAAGAGGCTACAAGGCTACGATGAAGGGAGGGCATTTGTCAAATGAATTTCAAACGAAGAATTTGCTTACGGGGCAACAATATGGAAAATATTTTTGACACGAAAAGAAAAGTTCATGAAAGCAATGAGCATTGCTTGGTAGACGAGTAAGTCGAGAGTAACGGAATAAGGAATTTAAAGACGCACCAACTATTGCGATAAACGTTGAACTTCCATCTCGCATTACGATTGAGACAACTGGGATATCTGCCCACCCCTCTCGCAAGCCGTGCCAGTATTTGTATAAAGCGAATCCCAGGATAATGGAATGTGTGGTAATAAGACATCCTCTAGGCCAGGGACGACAAAACGTTTGAATTTTTAAAACCAGGTTCGAAATTTTGAACATACCCTAAGCGCACCATTTGTCTAGGTGGAATGGTGACGATGCAAGCAGCGCTGTATTCCAAATCATCGAACGCGCCGATTCCGAAGCATAGAAACAACCCCATTCCAGTCAGGATTGCAGCTGCTAATATACATCCAACTAAGCCGTTCTTTTTGTACAATGCATAGACTGTTAATATATCAGCGATTCGAGCACATGAGCAATGAAATGGACTTCGTACCTCGGAGGACAAGAACCGTTTGGATTGACGCTTGAAGGGCCACTAAAGTAAGGATTTGGAAGTACCACCACTTGCGACAAGTTTCTGAAGAAACCGGTGTTATCGATAACGGCCCAGTTACATAGACAACGGAAAGGCTATAAGGGAGAACCGAATTAGGTGACATATGGGAGGTTAAACAACAACGCGACTACACATTTGACTGGCGATGCCAAAGTAACGCGCGAAAAGATACAGAAACTTCACTCGCGTCAGAGGAGTCCTGACAGAAAAAAAGGGCTGAGAGAAGATAAGTCAAGTGAATTTCGAAGCTTACTTGAGGATAAATGCACATTCTTTATCGAAGGCAGAGAGGGTGTCCCATATAAGAAACACCAGACCAGATACTATAAGAGAGTCAGCAAAGTACAAAATCCAATCCAACACGTACTGCAGGCACATTTGCGAGAAAATTCGTCGGTGCTGGCTTGTGTGAGAAGCTCTTCATGAGTTTGTGGCATCGAGTGCAGCTTTAAGGTACAAATCTGGGAGGAATGAAGCGCCAACGTCGAACACCACGGGCTCAAAACTCAAGCTCGTCAGTCGAGTGGCAACGGGTGAAGGAAGCGAACAAACGTTTGGAGAGTCCCATAGGGTGATGACAGTTCACGTTAACACTTTAAGTTTGATATGCAGCGGGTCCGTCTGAGCTTAAACCCAGTGCCGCGCGCCTCTCACGGCCGTGCCTCGTTTTTTGGCCCTTCGTCTTGTCGTTTGATCTAAAGCGCGGATGTCGGGAGTCGGATTAGGCTGTCATCACATGACTCGTTCCTAAAATAGGTTAAGCGCCCATGATCCTGATCGGAAAGGTGAAGATTGCAGTGACTGATTTTAAGAAGTACATCGCTCCCATTTCCAGCTGCAGAAGGAAACGTGATGTAGGATTCGAGAGCAACAGTATGAAAACCATTATTGTAAATTTAACTGTTGTTCTAATAATGTGCGCTCACCTTGCCCACGTTGTTATTCTTATCTGATCTGGCTCCCACGATCGATACAACTTATTCTACCACTATGAATTCCAGTATCTTTCGTGATATCCCAGAGGATAATGGCTCTGCCGAAATTCGACCTTGTTCCGGTATGTCCTCAACTATCGAGAGCGCAGCGAGCTACGGGTTAACGTAGGTTCGTTTATAACTAGTAAGTAACTGCCAGCTCCCGATTGACATCGTGCTCGAATCCTGCGATGGCGTCCGCTACGGGACCCACACCGTGAATTTGGAGACCTAAAGCGGTGGATTCCCAATTGCTGCGTCAACTGACATTGGCGAGGAAGCCGTTCGTATGCAGGAAAAATCGTCCGTTTTGAGTTTGCTGTTGCAGTACGTGCACAACAAGCGCCAACCCGACTCGAGCAAGATTGCATTCGAGGTGCAGGCCCCTTTGTCGGAGACGGTGGAGAAGTATATGGTGTTTTCCGCGATGGAAGTTTGCAAGATTCGCATGCAGTTCGTGCCAAGCCTCATATTTGTTGGCCGTATTAATTTCTTATAGGGAAGCTATACCTAATTATCCTTTGGAGGTCCTTGCATATGCTGTCAAGCACGGATACCCTGAATTAAGCAAAGCGGCTGCACCACTTACACTGCCCATCTCCCTGAGTTCCGTGACTAAGACGTTGCAAGATCGCCCGGATATCATTCTAAGACGGGTAAGGATTTTCGATAACAGATAAACATTATATTGCAGCTAAATCCCTCTCCAATTTAGGTCCAATATCGCGAGCATTGGTTGGATATTCTAAAATTCATCTACGAAATTCCGCCTATCACGAACCTTCATCGTGGCGGATTTGAGGAATGCGACAAATGGGGCGATTTCCATCGAAAGGTGATTCTCGAAGTTCGTGCGGATGTTAGAAATGTACAAAAATTCAGCGACATCGTTGGGAGAGAGGAGAAAGCTCTTGAAGACTGTTCTTATTGCAGGGCGAGACTCTTTAAGTGGAGCTTGTCAATCGCGAATCAGATTGCAAAAGTACCTGTCTTCGACGCCGGTGTTTAGCGCTACGCTGCAGCGCTGGCACTGGCAGTGACTGTTCTGTATATTCATGTTATGTAATACATTTGATTTCGTTTCGCTCCGGCGTTTCTGAGATGATCTTGTCTTCCGTATCGTCGCTTCGCAGTGCTCAGCTAGATTACACCGTTACAGATGAGAGCAAGACAAGCAGCGCAAGTCTGGAGAGTTGGTCAACGGGACCTATAATATTAATAGAACAGCCTTCATTAAATAATTTTTTCACACCGGACAGAGATTCCGTGAGAGAAAACTCTGGATTGTGCATTACAAAGCTGCTTCTTCTTGCCCTCCTCCTGTCGTGGTTTTCTTGAACTAGAAGAGGTATCACCACTGCCCCTTTCATGAATAGCCCTTGCTTCTTCTTGCGTTATCATTCAGCATGCCATGACATGGGATAATCTGCGCCGATTTGCCGACTGCCTGTCGGACCTTGGTTCTTGTGAGGCTAACAGACAGCCTGGTCTTGCCTCGGTGAATCGACGACGGTGATTGTTAATTGTCTGCAGTGGGTATGCAATATGACCGAAGGAGTGCTCTTCAGTTTCCTGCCTCAATATCCTGACCATCTTCCAACAAAGATCTATTCAGACGCAGCATCCGAGACCATCCTTCGAACCTCTTGAGCGTGACTGTCGGCCGTCAATTTGGCAGGCAGGCTCTCCAATCGTCTTCTTTGTTTGGTAGCATTTCGTACCTGCCTCATGGTTTTGTTGAGTGAATTTACCTAAGCCAGCCCTCATTATAAACACCCCCAAACTCACCGTCCGCAGGAGATCCTTAACCTGCTCAAGCGTCCTCGTCCATTCTAATTGCCTGCACTTTGAATCGTGATCGTGATGAAGGCTACAAACGCGGGACATTGCAAGTGTTCTCATGAAGGTCGCAATCTAGTCGTCTGTATCGACGGCACTTCTAACAAATTTGGCGACTATGTTCATCGTCTTGCGTTTTCATCCCCACAAAACTGACCCTGCCCCTCTCTAGAACACGAACATCGTCGAATTCTATAGCAAAATTGTGAAAACTACAGACTCACAGCAGCTCACGTACTACAACAGCGGGGTTGGAACTTATGCCGAATCATCCCGGAAATCCTGGTTGAGCACCGCTCTGGAACTTACATGGGCATTGTCAGGCGGACATCCTCTTCTTTTTCATGACGACAATTTTAATCAGACGTGGTCAGGCATATTGAGAGAATCGTCCTTGCAGCGTATCGCTGGCTATCGGAAAACTACCGGGAGAAAGACAAAATCTACCTATTTGGTGAGCTTGAAATCTGTTCAGTGTCGGCTGTCGCAGACTGATTTCCTGATGAAGGTTTCTCCCGAGGGGCCTATCAAGTTCGTGTCCTCGCTGGCATGATTCAAAGAGTAATTGCGATCACTGTTTTCTTATATGGCTATTGTTAACTTTCACGTTAGGTTGGGTTGATCCACAGGGGAAACGAAGAGCAAATCCCTTTGTGAGTAGATCGCTGCACTATCTGGAAACAGATTGAAACTCCCTGCAGTGCGTACGAAATATACGTAAAGCAAGGACAAAAATCGGAGGTGAATATCTCATGTGGCTACTGTCACTTCCGACATCGGAGTCGCGATTTGATATATCTCCCGTTAGGAACCTTCAAGATCCAACGCCTTTTTGAATACCGCATCGTGGAAGAGAGGGGGATCGGTAATATTAATTTTCTTGAGACCTTTGAATGCAGTTTAACCTCCTATTAGGAACGGCCACTAAATGCTGACACTGACAATTCAGAGGACTCTGCTACCCGCTTCAAAATGGCATTTTCACGGAAAGATGTAGGCATCCACTTTGTCGGCGTGTGGTGAGTCTTTGATTCGCCCTAGATAATTTGAGTATGGCCGTCTTAAAAGGGGTAGGGATACTGTTTCCTCAGTTGGACCCTTTCGGGGAAAAATTCTTCCTTTGACAGATACTGCCGACCATGTCTGCTTCTTCCGCCATGCTCTCGCACTTGACGAGCGCCGAGTCAAATTCCTACCTGAATTTGTGAAGTGGCCATTAACTGAACCAATTGCCGAGCAGTCCAAGCCCATAGTCGAGCTTCAAACAGGGACTCAGGGCGGTGGCCCTAACCCCGCCGCCGATGATCCTAAAGGACGTCGTATTCAAGTTGAGAAATTGACTTCAAACCCGCCGGAGCCTCATATTAAAGAAGTTTGGTTCCCTGGAACCCACTCCGACATGTAAGTCAGTCCTTTTGATACCTCGACAGTAAGCGCTGAAAGCGAGTCATAGTGGAGGAGGAAACATAAAGAATGTCAGGCTTGACTTAAGCAACATACCATTCCTTTGGATGTCCTTTGAGGCCATCACTAGTGGACTGCAGCTCGAAAGTGCCAAGGTAGAGTGGCCTTGGGACACTTTAGGTAAAGTCAAGGAGTCGATGAAGTGGTATTGGCGCCTTCTCGAATGGGTGCCTATCAAAAGGCTTACGTACAAGGACGGCGTGACGACAACCAGGCGGTAGGTTTTTCTCGTTGTCGAGGTTCAGTGAAGCGCAACTTAACAAACATGTAAGCCTTCATCGCGGACACGGCCGAAAAATCCAACCTGGTCAGAAGATTCACTCCTCTGTCGCCTTCTGCAAAGATAACTATTCCCCGAAAGCCAAGTTACCCCAAGGCGAAAGAGAATGGGGCGAAATTATAGGCCATGCCCGAGAACCCAACGGTGACCTTTTGAAACTCGGATGGAATTGCCCACCTGATTGGGAGTTTGTTATCGAAATGGATATTTTTGATGTTCACGGCATCCCGTTGGCTATTGAAAAGTTCAAATCGAAGGATGGACTAAAGCCCCATGAAGAGAGAATGTGGACATACCGACTTGCGGTCGCAACTTCATCAGGTAGAGTTTGTCATACCATGTTAGAATCATCGCAGATGTCTTAATGAATGCGATGAGCAGAAATGGGGCGAAAAACTCTTTCAACAACTCCTACGGCCATGCCGGACCTTGTTCAGATATTCAACTCTGGAAATCCTGTAATTCAGCAGTGTGTTGTCGCCGTTCTGCTGAATTTATACAAAGGAGACTCACGAGGAGGGGTTGGTGACTTGTTCCTAATTGCTCGTGAAGATCAACAACCTACCGTGAAAAAATTGGCAATTAAGATTCTCGCACATAGTCAACCTTCATTTCTTTGTAAGGCTAGAGAATCTTTGGAACCTTCGATTGAATGCTAACAGGGCAGATAGGTCAACTACTGCAAACACGAACCCACTCCCAAAACGAGCATCAAGGGCTAGAGATGGTGTTGGAAGTATTTGAAACTTTGATGCTCAGTCGTCTAGGTATGTCGCATTCCCACTCCGTTAAGTAGATACTAACTTGGCGTGATGATGCAGACGTGGGTGGTCGTGAAATCGCGCCAATGGATAAGATATTTGACGACGACACAATCTCTTCACTGCATCAGGCCCTGGACAAGGAGGACCTGGATTGTAGTCGCAATAGAGAGGTAGTGCTCCAGTTCCTAACAAATGTGATAGCCTGGGGTGAGTTCTCGTTTTTGGGTAAATTTACCAAGAGGGCTGACCAATATACTTAAAATTGATGTAGAGGCCTCCCGATCCGATTTACGAGACAAGGTACTCAATGACAGAACAATTTTTTTACTTCAGCAGCTTGCCGTTCGTGCTGGTAATCTCAAGTCCCCACGACCATCCCAACCTAAGGTAGGGCTCATGCACGGCTTCACCACATCACGTGAGGTGATTTGGCAGGCAAATTGATGAGAATTTCGTGCAAGTGACCATTTTGCAAAGCTAATAGCGCTTGCCACATCGCAAGAATAAAAAATCTGGCCGCAGCAAGTTGTTTCAAATAAGCATAGAAACAACTTGCTGCGGCCAGAATTTTGAATTTAACGTTGGTGCATGTGCTATTAGCTTTCTCGTTGGAAATGTCCGTTTTTCGGCCAATTATCACGTGACGTAGTGAGGTCGTGCATGAGCCCTACCTTACATGGAAGCTCGTCGTGTTTACACTCGTCTTCAAATACTGGACTATCGACTTGGTCATGTTCTTCACGGTTGCTGTGTCTCAGGGTTTGTAGCACCACTTCTGCGCGTGTCTGGGCTCATGATCTTGCAGAAACCCTAAGAGATAAGATCTTTGATACCAGGACAATTTCCGCGATTTGGAAAATGCTGGCCCAAACAAAGGACGAAATAGGCACAAATAAGGTAACGGATTTCTTTAGAGCTGCGGCATCTCTAGGTGGGCTTCTCCTTAAGCTGATGTGGTTATCACTGACAACGCACAGAGGATCTTAAGAAAAAGATTGTTTCTCCTGAGACCCTTTCAAACAGTGTTTGGAGAGTATTGGCCCGTGGACCTTCCGACGCCAAGGAAGCAGCCAAGAAAATCTTCGAGCTTTGTGGTGACTATTGAACCCAATCTAGAATAAAATACTCTTCTCAGTACTGTTTCTTAGGTCGTCAAGATCTGGTGGAGACCGCCCGCGATAAGTTCGCGAAGATTGACGATGATCCACCTTCACCGGCTTCACCAGTTGCAAGTCCCACCTCTGTTAGGTCATTCCACGTTTGGCCTTCTCCTATCTAAGTACCGCCTTCCGTAAATACTTCCCTAGTCACCGACTGACTATCCCTCGAGTACTCGCGCAGGCAGACAATAAGCTATTCAACAAACTTGAAATTTTGCATTGTTATTTGCGTTTGAAAGCCGGATTTTTCGAATCATTTTCGACCTGCATTATGTGAAGTTGAACTTTTGGAACCTGGAAATAACTTATTCGGATTAGTAATTTAGGATCAGTAGTAGTATTCCATAACACGCGACGAAAGTGACTCAAGAACGCGTCCCGAACGACGGTGACGGCCAATGTCCAATGTGAACAAGTTTGAGACAGCGTGGCTAGGATGAGGGTGTCATTTGAGCAAGATGAAAACGTGAAGGAGGTGAAAGACAATCTCAGGAGTTCGAATGGGATGCTTCGTTTTCGCACCTGGTTTTTTGTCCGTTCGTCGCTTCAAACGCGGATGTCGGCAGTTTGTCGGCAGTCGGAGCTGTCATAACATGACTCGTTCCTAAAATAGGATAAGCGCCCGTGATTGCTCTGAGCTCCTGCTCGGAAAGGTGAAAATTCCAGTAGCTGATTTTAAAAAGTACATCGCTTCTATTACAGCCGCAGAAGGAAAAGGTTGGGAAAAGGATTTGAGAGCAACAGTATGTAAACATTGACAAACTATTGTAACTTTAACCTTAACCGTTGTTCTAATAATGTGCGCTCACCTTACCCACGTTGATATTCTTATCTGATCTGACTCCCACAATCGATACAAATCATTCCACGACTATGGCTTCCAGTATCTTTGGTGATATCCCAGAGGATAATGGCTCTGCCGAAATTCGACCTTGTTGCGGTAAGTCCTCCACTATCGAGAGCGCAGCGAGCTACGGGTTAACGTGGGTTCGTCTATAACTAGTAATCAACTGCCAGCTCCCGATTGACATCGTGCTAGAATCCTGCGATGGCGTCCGCTACGGGACCCACACCGTGAATTTGGAGACCTACAGCGGTGGGTTCCCGATTGCTGCGTCAACTGACATCGGCGAGGAAGCCGTTCGTATGCAGGAAAAATCGTCCGTTTTAAGTTTGCTGTTGCAATACATGCACAACGAGCGCCAACCCGACTCGAGCAAGATTGAATTCGAGGTGTTGGCCCCATTGTCGGAGGCGGTGGAGAAGTACATGGTGTTTTCTGCGATGGAAGTTTGCAAGATTCGCATGCAGTTCGTGCTCAGCCTTATATTTTGGCTGTACTGACGTTTTCCTAGGGAAGCTATACCTAATCATCCGTTGGAGGTTCTTGCATACGCTGTCAAGCACGGATACCCCGAATTAAGCAAAGCGGCTGCACCACTTACACTGCCCATCTCCCTGAGTTCCGTGACTAAGACGTTGAAGGATCGCCCGGATATCATTCTAAGATGGGTAAGGATTTTAGATAACAGATAAACGTTATATTGCAGCTCAATCCCTCTCCAATTTAGGTCCAATATCGCGAGCATTGGTTGGATATTCTAAAATTCATCTACGAAATTCCGCCTATCACGAACCTTCATCGTGGCGGATTTGAGGAATGCGACAAATGGGGCGATTTCCATCGAAAGGTGATTCTCGAAGTTCGTGCGGATGTTAGAAACGTGCAAAAATTCAGCGACATCGTTGGGAGAGAGGAGAAAGTGCTTGAAGACTGTTCTTATTGCCGGGCGAGGCTCTTTAAGTGGAGGTTGTCAATTGCGAATCAGATTGCAAAAGTACCTGTCTTCGACGCCGGTGTTTAGCGCTACGCTGGCAGTGACTGTTCTGTATATTCATGTTATGTGGTACATTTGATTTCGTTTCGCTCCAACGTTTCCGAGACGATCTTGTCTTCCGTATCGTCGCTTCGCAGTGCTCAGCTAGGTAACACCGTCACAGATGAGAGCAAGACAAGCAGCGCAAGTCAGGATATTTGGTCAACGGGTACTTACACCTGCCAGTAGGAAGGCAACTTGACATGCTTTTACATATTTGGGTTCGCACCTTGCTGTTGCCGAATAGCGACTAAAAAACAGTGTGCAATACACAGGACAATATCAATACTGTATAGGCGAAAAAATTACACTGCGTTCGGGTTATTGGCATTCTCCATACTAGCCCTAGCTCTGAACTCATCCAAATTGACTGTTGTGTTGTTCCGTAGAAGGCCCACCTGGACCCATTTTAGACCGATACACTTCTCTGCGACCCGATTGATAAACTGGTCCTTATCACCTTCAAAATCTAAGAATTCGAACTTTTGTAATCCGGAAGGTGTGCCAGATACCATTTCTGGATGCTTCCCACCACGTTGGCTTGGTCCCGACGAATTACTGGCATTTGAGATAAGAGCCAGCCAGTCGGGGAATAAATTGGCTGTTTCCTCTGAGAGGCTATTAGAAAAGAGGTCGGATATGATGAGAGTTCTGATACAGGTAAGCTGAGTGAGGATGGAAGGTGCAAGTGAGTAGGAGTTCCGGCCGAAATTCGGAGCTCGCGCTTGAGCAGGAGGAAGATGACTGGCGAACCACTTGTCTACGCCATGCGGGCAGTCAAACTTGAGATTGAGGTCAATCGCTGTAGGTGTGAACTTCTTTTTCTTGGTTCTAGAGCGAGTCTCGTATGCCTTCTCCCCATTTCTAAAGCAATTTTGCCAAGCAACCAGTGCTTCAAAGGCCTTGTTAAACAACGCATAGTCGAAATGTTGCCCTTGAGAGGGGTTTATAGATGGACAGTCATCCGATTTTATCTTGATTGTTGTCAGACTCCCCAAAGTCATTTTGCTCTGCGAACGGACTGCAAATTCAAAAACCCACGCAACGTACGTGGGATGAGCGGTGAAGCTCTCCAGTTGGGGAAAGACAGGCTTGCTGAAATCAAAAGACGAAACAGTGGTAGTGTTCGTCAGTGTTGGGAGAGGGGCGCCATCCAAAGAAACGAATGTCAACGAATCACTGTGCGTTTCCAAAAATGCAGACATGTCCTCAAATGTTGCAAATGTACTTCTTTGATTACCGGGGGTGATCGTAAGCTTGGCATGGAACTCGAACCTAGCCAAGTTGTGAAGGTTGAGAGAAACGAGGAGTGAAGAGGGTAGAGACGTCGCTTCGGGTTGGATCGAGAGATGGGTTAGGCTGCTCGCACAGGCTGAGGAGGTAAGAAGAGACAAAATCCAATTGGAAAACGGGGGCTGTAGGAGTATGTCAGAATGGATCCTCAAGGTCTCCAACTGGAGGTATTTCCATTTCGAAGTTATAGTTAGAGCCGGATCCCTTGAATCATTGCCAGGAAGCAGCCTTAGTAACTCCTCGCCACTTCTAACGGCCAATTTACGGCACCCACCATCCACAATTTTGTCCAAAAGGTCGACCAACACCATCCACAAATCCGGGTCCACGGCCGAGCTCCAAACCTCTGGATGTGCCTCAGGGAGGGTTGAATTCAACCATCTATCCACCCCCGAGAAGTCGAGGTTAACGGATTCGACTCCTTGAATGCGAGAAACGATCGCCCTGAGGTTGGCTATTTCGTCGAATGTTCGCCAGAGAGGGCCAGTTCTACCGACTGTATTTGCGATGTTCGTGCTTGTCTGGCTCTCTGAAGGTAGAAACAGACACGCGGGATCTGTCTGAGCATCAAAGATTTTGCATTCACATCCCGCCTCAAAGGACCAATTCAAGGAGTATAGCCCTTTCACGAAGAGCGCTATTCTGGTAGCATCCAGCATCTCAACTGGGGTCCAACTTGATGTCAGCGAACCCTCTATCGGTGTACGGAACTTCCCTCGCCTCTCTCGCTCGAAGAAGACGTGCAAAGCGATGGTGTTTAACTTCTTGCATGTCTGTGCTAATGCCACGAGCATAGCGTTTGAGCAGGACGCGAGGATGAGGAGGATGAGCTCCGGAGGAAGCAAGAGGACCCATGAGACATGTACTAGTTGTTTTGTTACGTTTTCTACACCATCTTTACGTCGGGCGAGGATCCTTCGCTTCTTCATTTGCAGTAAAGCTAAGGGTGAAGTGAGAGTATGGGGTGAGAATCCGAGCATCCACTGAAATCACCAAGGTTGTGGGAAATTGGAATTCCGCGTTGTCTTCCTTATCTTGTTCGTTTACTCTCTCTTTTTTCTGCTTCTCAGGAGACTCTTCACCGTAATATATTTTATTTCATTTGCCCCAGCTTGTCCGAAACAATCTTGTCCTCGCTGCGTAGTGCCAAGAGTCAGCGAAATTGAAACCCCGCCGATGGTAGGATCGGGAGTCGTTGCTCTCCTCCGTCTCCCAATATGTCTGACTTGCTCTCTCCTCTACTACGCTGTGCGCTGAAGCAGTCGTCTCGGCTGCCTTCTATCCTGCAACATCGACACCCATATCCCTAATATGAGCGACGGGCCGTCACTTAAGTCCTTTCGTGTTGTGAAGCGGATAGCAGTGGGTGGATTTGGTGTGTACATTCAACTTCAGCACAGAAAATTATCTTGATCCTGATATCGAATACTCAGGTATCGTAGATGAGGGTGCCGGTCCCAACGACGAACCGGTAGCCATAAAAAAGGAGCTCTCGTCCGAAAAAGTCACCCGGCCAATTTTGGAGCACGAATACCACATCTACAAAATTCTAGCCGGTCACGACTGTATCCCCGACATAATAGCTTACGGTCGTCAGGACGAGTTTCATGTCATGGTCATGGAACTCCTTGGGCCGAGTTTAGGTGACCGTTTCCGCCAGTGTGCGAACCGATTCAGTCTGAGGACAACCGTACGTCTGGGGCTCGGAATGGTGAAGTTCATTGTTTCCTCGTTGCTTTAAGAATTACTGAGACGATCGGGTGCAGCTCAGTGCCATAGAGTACATGCACTCTCGAGGGTTTATTCATCGTGACATCAAACCGGAAAACTTTCTTCTCGGACAGGGAATTAAATCCCAAATTGTACATCCGATTGATTTTGGGCTCGCACGGCGCTGGAGAAATCCGACACCCTCTTCAACTGTTGAAGGAGTAAAGGGTGTCATTGGGACTCTACCTTTCGCCTCGATAGGCGCTCATCTCGGGGGAGGTGTGTCTTCAAGTTTTCTTCTATTCTGTCCCTGTATACCAGCTGAACCGCATTTAGCTCAGACCCGTCGTGACGACCTTCAAGCCTTGACCTATACAATTCTTCTATTTGCTCGTGGTTGTTTGCCATGGGGCGATATTCGAAGGGGAACGCGGGACCACATCGCACGACGGATTCTCGAAAAGAAACGGTCATGGACTGTGACACGACTCTGTCAGGACCTCCCAGACGAACTGAAAGCTTTTTCCAGCTATTGCTTAGATCTTGGCATCGAAGAAGAACCTGACTATCATTTTTTGCGTGATAAGCTGACCTCCCTCGCCATCGCGGAGGGATGGGATGCGGATTCCAAATTCGAATGGGAGGAGCCAGGTTGGGTAGGTGAGTGCTACATCGCATTATTCATATACTCCCTCCTGGATGTGAGCTATACAGCGTCCGAGGTACCGAGTCGTTCAATTCCGTCACCGAAACAAGCGCCTCCGCCTTGCATCAAGCGAGGTGATGTCATTCTTTTAAAAATTAATCCAGAAAAGAGCCTCGACTATGAGCCCCCCCCACGTTTAGTTGACCCAAGTTTCTTTCCGCATCAAGTTCCTCCAGGGGTCGATTCGCAGCCTCCCTACCGCCCCGCGGTAGTTCTCAGCGCTACCTCGGAGGAAGATGATCCTACGTACTTCAATGTGAAAGTGTACTCTCTTACCAGGCGCAGCGGCCTTGAGGGAATTTCTACCCGCCGCCGAAAATGTTTCCAACAGTTGGAAACCCTTGTTGAATCTGCCTCCCAGATCACAGTACCCTGCGACGATATATACGTGTATCAAACCACCTTGTTGGGCAGGTTCAAGATCGAATACAATCTGGTAAGACTATTCATTCAAATAGCAACCAAGATGGCTCTCTAAACGCATTGTAGGCAACTACTTCCCAGTTGTCTGTCCCAGAAGGCATCCTCGTAAGGCTCGAAACTGCCCTGACAAAAGTTCCGGTTCCGTACTCACTTGTATACGACTCTGACGACGATGTTACACGCACAATCCGACAGCGGTTACCTGGGATATGGCCTGGGTATACCTACGTCATGGACATGCGACCGTGTAGCGCAGCCGATCTTGCAGGTGGGACAGCGTCTGACTTCAGCGGTATCAACGGGTGGATTCCCGAAATGATAAGCACAGAGGAAGTGAGGACCTTGGAAAATGGGGAATCTGGGTGAGCCATTGTTTTCACCCTCGGTGATGGCTGCAGATTAAATTATCTGCCTAGCAGTGACGAGGATGAGGATTCGGACACGGATATAGAGTTCTGGGATTTTCCGCGGCCAGTTAACCGACGGCTTTCGTGCACTATTAAGATGGTATCTGTGGCCGATTAAAACTGAGGCATGCAGTCCCGACGTACATAGCTGACTTGGTGTATTTTCGCTCTCTAGTTTGGCCGCTACTACTTATGTATGTCAGATGCTAAGCTCGAAGAAGCGGTGGCGGCCTTGATAGGAGTGGCCTACGACGAAGCTTCAGGTTGAGGGGATTGGTACATATCGTTTTCAGGGTGGTCATCTGCTGCTGCAGGCATTTCAGAAGCCGCCGGTGGAAAAGGAGGTTCAGGAGAGAAGTAATTTACAGCTCTTTTCAAAGCTTTACGGAATCGCGATTTTTTTTTTTTGCGTCATGTGGCTGTGTGATGTCATGACATAAGTCATCGGAACAAAGCCGGCATCCGGCAAACTTCGGCACAAATCTTGCCTGCGAAGCTCTGGAACGCGAACTCGGTGTCGCCCAAGCATGAGGCTGGCAATTTGAATACGAAAAACTGGGTTTCAGTAAATATACATATGAGACTAAGTCAGACTCTTGATGCACCCCACTTCGACTGCAAGGGCCACTTGAAGCCATCAACGTTGCAAGAATGTTCATCGAGTTACTACAACGCAATGCGGCACTGCTGGAGATGGTCAAGGTGAGTTTGAGCTGCGCAGCAGAGCGCGGTGCGACAAGGCAGTAGCGCCGTTTCTGAGGTGCTTGAATGAGGACTAGGCGCAGGGCAAGCGAGGGTGCAGGACAGGCCAGCGTCGCCGCGTTGGGGGCAGGTTGGGCGCAGGCCATGCAGGTGGAACTGCAGTTGCGACGCGCGTGTCTGATCTGGTGAAGGCTAGGCAAAACACTCTTAGAATAGCAAAAACGTACCCTATCTCACCGTATACGTAGCTAGGCATGTTGCTGAGGTTGAGAAGCGACATGAGTGGCGGCTGTTTGGAGCTATTCTCAAGACTGAAGTAACCGATTGTTATAGAAGTTGAGGTTCTCGGGGACTGAGAAGTGTAAATAAGCAGCATACAGTAGGAAATGACAAGGAAAATATTTATTAGGAGACTGAGGCAACGGGAGGCGACTTGAGAACACAATACGACGATGATGAGTGGTGAGGGAAGGCAGGAATGCCGTGATGCCGCTAACCACGTGATCTCAAGGCTTAAGGCAAACAAAACCAACCTGCGATTTATTTTTTTTCGCGATTCCGTATTCCTTTTCAATGGCCCTGCGGGCAGTGCCTGGACACTTAGAATAATAAGAACTTGAGTACTTCAGAAGAAAAGGTTCGCTTAGAAAAATTGCTCAGCCACATTAATCCACAATCACTGAGGAGGTTTAATTTCCAATTAATTTTACCCACTTATATGAAGAACCTCAGGCAACATATCACCAGAATTTTTTTAACCCAAGTCTGAGTTTGGGTGCTATCTTTGCCTCCTGGGGCGAGCGGAGCGCCCCAGGCAAGCCCTATGTGCCACCTACGTACTCGTAGCAGGAGGAACTCAGAAGTCGATACAACAAACATAACATAAGGAGACTGTACTTGTCGCAAACACGGGACGATACGACATGTCAGAATTTGTTGGGGGGTGAGAGAGCCAAGGTACCCTGACGGAAGATAAAGCAGGAACTTAGTCGTGAACGTAGACAAACTCTCAAGCGGAAACGTTGGACGTTGCGGCGGCGAGGGCTTGTCGGAAAGAAGATCCTCGCAGAGACCAAAACACCTGGTGACCGTGTCTGCGCTGCAGATATGGTTTTGGTGTCGTAAGTCGCCTGCTTGTTCTATGATTTCTCGGTTGACAGTGACCAGCCCATCACGCGTACTGCAACCTAAGCAAAAGAATAAATTAAATGTTAACCTACCTTGCTACTGCAGCAATCCTCTTCGCCGGTCTACAGGTAAAACCAAGCCAAAAAGAGGAAGAAGGCGAGTCGAGACTCGAGAACAAAGGTATGTTCGTATTCGCGCCTCTGCTAACCGTTTCGTACCCACCATCAGTCTTCGCCTTTATCTATCGGCACTGTTACGCAACGTCGACCTGTCAGGAAGGAACCAGCCATACTCGAGTACATGGGGCGGGGGTGAAAACAACGTTAACAAGTGCGCGTCAACGTTGAAAGAATGCGGACGAACTAAAAATAACCAGTCCTATAGGACTCGGAACCGGGTTCCGGTTGGGGTGCTTACAAAGTGCAAAGGCTGTGCCAATGCCGTCTCCAGAAAACATGTCAAAACACCATGAATTAAGACCTTCCCACTAAAGTGTCCAGGTAAAGCTTTGAAAAGAGCTGTAAGGTGAACGTCTTCGACATTTGAAATGCGAGAAAAGATCGTCCGGAGGTTAGCTATTTCGTCAAATGTTCGCCAGAGGGGGCCGGTCCTGGCGAAGTTTGCAATAGTTGTGCTTCTCTGGGTCACTGATGGAAGAAACAGACATGCGGGATCCGCCTGAGGACTATTGATTTTGCACTCGCATCCCTCTTGAAAATTCCAACCTACGGAGCGTAGCTTCTTCACGAAGAGCGCTATCCTGGTCGCATCTAGCATCTGAACTGGGGCCCAATCCGAACTCAGTCTTCCCTTTGTGAGTGAACTGAACTTCCCTCGCCTTTGCTTGAAGAAGAACTGCAAAGCGATGGTGTTGAACATCTTGCATGTCTGTGCCAGTACCACGAGCGTGGCATTTGAGCAGGACGCGAGGATGAGGAAAATGAGTTCCGTTGGAAGCAAAAGGAATGGGACATGTACTGGGAGTTTTGCTACTTTTTCTAAGCCATTTTCATGTCGGGCGACCTTCCTTCGTTTCGTCATTGAAGTAGAGCTCACAATGAAGGGGTGAGAGCAGGAGGAGGCGAGAATCATCCGCTGAAATCACTCACGGTGTGGGAATTCCCATATTCAGCCCAAGGGGAGTGTCACTGGTCAGGGTCTCCTAAAGCATAGTATATGAGGAAGGAGACTCGTGGAACCGCTCGGGATCGACACTTGACGAGCGACTGCCGGTTCAATATCCTTGAATTGCAGGAACGTAGGTTACATGCAAGTTGGCATACCAGTGTTTGTATTTTGTCTAAGAAAATGCAAAGGGTAACTTTATCATCGCGTGGATGTTGCGTGGATGTATACCTCAGCTGTTCTTGAGCCGTTCACAATGCGGCCAAAATCAGTAGAAAGACAAGCTCGTCTGAGTGTCAGGATGGATTAGATACTTGAGAAAATGGCAGTATATTTGTAACCCTCAGAAATATACCAATTGCGCTGTATGCAATGGTAAGAGAGGGTCGCAGAGAACGGCGCGTTTTTGGCGCGTCCACGGTTGAGCGCGCGTTTGCCGAGCGGTTCCAGGAGTCTCCTTCCTATATACATACAGTAGGAGACCCTGTCCAGGACTCCAGTTGCAAATGATGGGACATTGGAGTGTATTTCGTGTCTTGGAATCTGCTGGGCGCAGCCCATTGATTCAACCCATGATCTTGTCAACGCGACGCGTCCACCATAAAATAGCCTTAACATTCGTCGTCGATTTAAATTTGCGTTTAGCGCCATTTTTCTTCTTCAATGCGTATTACTAGTTGGTGCCATCGCAAACGAAGAGGCGGATTGAGGCAAAAATAGATCCTGAGGCCTCTTCTTGCTGATCTTTCGTCTACTGTCTCCTGTTTCTGCTTCTCAGCGACTCTTCATTGTCTTGTACATTCACCGTAATATTTTATTTCATTTGCTGCAGCGTTTCTGTCATCTGAGCTTGTCAATTTTGTCCTCTGCCAAGCCAGATGATTGAAACCCCGCCGATGTTCAGATCCGGCGCCGTTGCTCTCCTCCCTCTTTCATGATGTCTGGCTCACTCTCCCCTCCCCTACGCAGTGCGCTCAAGCAGTCCTCCCGGCCCAGCTCGCCGGTCAGCCCCGGGATCATCTCGCCCCAGATCACGCGCGTCCCACTCCCATCCAGCTCGCCGACATCCATGTCCTCCAGCCCACTCGCATTGAGTCCCGAGGGCATATCCACGCCCACCCCAACGCAAACCCAGTTCCCATTCTCGCAGTCCACCTCAGAGTCGCTAAGCAGTACACAGTCCAGCTCGCCCGTCTCCGCCTCCGGTTCCCAGTCGCAGTCCCTGTCGCAGACCCTCCCTCTACCGTCGTCCATGTCGCACGGACACCACCACCACCCGCACAACCCGCTCGCGTCGCCGAGCTATACGCCGAAGGTGTCCTTCGACACGTTCGAGAACCCCGTCGCGAGCATGTTCAGCTTCACGCTGCAGGTGAAATCCGCGGGGTACCGCCGCACGCGCAACACCCGCGTCTTCCTCTGCGCGTCGAGCCCCGACGAGAGTGGTCGTGAGGCGTTGGATTGGTGTCTCGAGGCTCTCGTCCAGGATGGGGACGAGCTGATCGTGTTTAGGGGCTTGGATGAGGACGTTCTAGGTGCGCACCTCTTCCCGTCGGGTTTTCAGTCTAATCTAATCTATCTCACCCACAGACAAACCGCACGACACCCTTCGCGCCGAAGCCCGTGCCCTAATGCTCTCCATCCAAGCCAAATCCGTCGAATACGACGCAGACCGCAAGCTCTCCCTCATCCTCGAGTTCATCCCAGGAAAAATCACAGACACGATCGACCGCCTCATCGCACTCTACCGCCCCGACTCCCTCGTCGTCGGCACCCGCGGGCGGCGCTTTGGCGTCGGGCTGGTGCAGGGCATCGGCGCTGGCCTTGTGCAGGGTTTGGGTGTTGGCTCGGGGGTGAGCATTGGGAGCGTGAGCAAGTATTGCTTGTCGCATTCGCCAGTGCCGGTTATTGTTGTGAGGCCTGGGAGGAAGCTGCGCAAGGCTGTTGAGAAGCGGAGGGCGGATCCGAAGAGGGGGAGACATTTTGAGTAGAGTAGGAGTGGTGCTTGGCACTGACGATCAGTCGACTGGCGCGGAAGGCGCAACAGGAATACGTACGTTTAATAGTTATTTATTGACTGTTTTGATTACCTTATTGATACTTCAACCTTGGTGGGCTAAGAACCGGATGCTTGTATCTGTATTTCTCATCGTTCCTTCATACCTTGTCAATTACTTATTGGAATCTATGATAGTTTGGCTTACACGAGCCCTCAAAATCTCAGTGACTTGTTCCTTTTCGCCTGCTGTCTTGTTGGTTTTTCTTTTAAAGTCAAAAATCTCAATTCGTATTCATAAGGCGCGTATCTGCAGCATCAACCACCCAAGTGCTGAGGCTATCCGACCACGATGCCTCCAAGGCCGGGTTATTTTTCCCCAGTTGCACTCCCAGTGTAACTGGGCCAGCAACACCGGGGAAAACTGGAGAAACTGATCTGTATATTACGCTACACTATTATCCATTGAACTGCTATCAGTTGGCTGGAGAATTATTTGGCGGCCGAATGATTTGAACCAACCTAGTGCTGAAGGCAAGCTGAAGGAGACAAGAGGACCAGGAAAATTAAGGTCGCTAAGACTGCGCAATTGACGATGATCATTTCGAGAATAGTGGTACAATTTCAAAGAACATTTGTGGATTTGTTTACCGCCTCCCGGCGTGACCAGTTTTCTACCTGTAACCCCGGAACTCGTACCACAGGTGGAAGGCGGAACCCTTACTATAATATCATCCGCCAATCAGAATTCGACCCTGCGACGGAGAGAAGAAATAAGAGAGCACTTACAGACTATAGTGGGCCGCCCTCCCATTGGCCGGCACCGATGGATCGTAAACGTGCCACATGTTGTTAACGGTATCTGCAAAATGGTCAATAAACGACTCAAATAGAAAAAAAAATTAATCTGGCACTCACAGATACCCATCCACATGACGTCAGTTACAATCTGAACCTAAAAAAATGAGGTATGAGTATAACCAAGTTGACAAACGATAATTATAAAACCGACATACAGAACTCCCAACGGGAACGTTGAAACGGTTGAGGTTAAGGGTCCAGTTTCTTGGCCTCGCTTCATGGGTCCCTATATAAACGATGTTTGACATCGCTCCGGAGGGCTGGATGAATCTGACGCCAACTCTGGCCATCACCGCAGCTTCTTGCTCCCAGTGGATATGAGAAATTGGGTTACCGCCACGAGCTCCAGCGTTCTGTCGCAAGATGTCCTAAGAAGCGAAATATTAGCGACAACGCAAGACATGAAGAGGAAATAAATAATATATACCAGGTACGCGAGCTGATATCACATCTGGTTATTAGCCTATCTCCAAAACTGCTGACAGTGAAAAACTCACATTCTGCTCATCTCCAAGCTCCGTGCACTACAATTTATAAATCAGATTTCAACAGCGAATTAATGTTGGCATAAAACTCTTACGCTCGCCAAAAATGCGCCCACGGCAGGTGGCTCCAGAGGTGGACTGGCGTCCTCCGAAGGTCCGCATTCGTTCGGGTCGTCTCCGAGCTTCTTGGGCTGCATGGAGCGAAAGCGAAAATTAATTTTTCAACGGCGTTTGATGTCAGAAAAGGTCTTACAAGCTCCGCAACCTTACCAGCGCCTGGTGGCTCTAAAGGTGGACTCCCGTCGTCCGAGGGCTGTTGGGTACGATTAAAATCAGTGCGGTTTGGACAATCTGAGGAATGTCACATACCGGACGAGTGGTGGTGGTGCCAGTGGACGCCATGCTACTATCGAGTTGGTAAGAGAACAAGTTTTGTGTGATGATTTGGAAGGAAGAGACGGGGACGTTCCTGCTGAGACGAAGCAGGAGGCCTGAGGGATTTTATACAATTCCTGTGCGTATATCTCTCAGTAGAGAAATGGCACTCGCGCAGCTTTCTCCGCCGACCTTCCGGACTCCAGACAAGACAACTTCCAGGAGTAAGGCGAATCCGTCGAGCTTTCATTTCTTCGTTGGCATGAAGTAAAGCAGTATAGATGTTCGAAGGGCGTAAATTGACTTCCACCCATCTGTAACACTGGCGGCGAGCTCGCTCGAATGATAACCCCTATAACCGCTTCGCGCCTTCAACTTCTCTCACCTGCTGCTCGCCTGTTAAATTTGTCCGGCCATTTCATTTGAGTCCTTGACGGGAACTTCTTTCCAAGTTTGTTTCGGTGGGCCTTCCTGCTGGCTGCTATTGCTTTCCCTGTAATAAAGCAGTATAGGGCCTAGATGTTCGAAGGGCAGAAGTTGACTTCGACCCGTCTGTAACACAGGCGGCGAGCGCCCTCCAATGATGATCCCTATCGCGCCTTTGCATGTCGCTCACCTGTTAAATTCGTCCGGCCATTTTATTCGAGTCCTTGAGGGAAACTTCTTTCCAAGTTTGTGTCGGTGGGCCCTTCTGTTGACTGCTATCGCTTGCCCTGTAAATTTCAGCCGTTCCCGTAATTTAGGTAGTTTCATGGGGACAACTTCTAGGAGCACAACGAAGCCATCGAGCTTTCATTTCTTGGTCGGCGTGGAATAAAGCAGTATAGGGCCTAGATGTTCGAAGAGCAGAAGTCGACTCCGACCCGTCTGTAGCACAGGCGGCGAGGACGCTCCAATGATTACCCCTATTGCGCCTTTAACTTCCCTCGCCTGTTGCTCGCCTGTTAAATTCGTCCGGCCATTTCATTTGGGTCTTTGAGGTTGAGGGGAATTTTTTTCCAAGTTTGTGTCGGTGGGCCTTTCTGCTGACTGCTATTCCTTTCCCTGTAATTTTCAGCCGTTCCCATAATTTGGGTCATTTCATCGAGTCAACTTCTGAGAGCACAACGAAGCCATCGAGCTTTCATTTTTTGGTCGGCGTGGAATAAAGCAGTATAGGGCCTAGATGTTCGAGGGGCAGAAGTTGACTTCGACCCATCTGTAACACTGGCGACGAGGGCGCTGCAATATTAACCCCTATACTAACCACCACTTCGCGCTTTCGCCTGTTGCTCGCCTGTTAAATTCGTCCGGCCATTTCATTTGAGTCCTTGAGGGGAACTTCTTCCAACTTGTTTGCGTCGGTAGGGCTTGTTGGAGTATGAAATGGCGGGTATCGCACAAACGTACCACGAATGGTGGTAAGAGATGAAGGAGGGAACTGCGTTTAAAAGTGTGAGTGCCTACAGATCAACAAAAAAGGACAAGTTATGTACATGGTGAAAAGTCAATCAGAGGCAGAAAGCCTCGCATTTTTTGTGCCCTAATGAGAATTAAGAAAAGTAAATCGCGTAGTTACGTTTATTGAAGGGCGGCTGGCGGCTGGGGCAGGTGGTGCATATTTGACGGTCCTCCGAGCTCGTGGGTAAATTACGCGGAGTTTGAATCTGGATTGAACCGGAGAGTCGGGCACGTCGTTTTCGGCTTGCACACTGCGACAACCCCCGACTCCGCCGCCACCTATCTTTACAATCGTTGAAACATTGAAAGCATATCAATGGCGCCTGCAACTACAGCAGAGGACATAGTGGAGGCTCCTGAGAAGGAAAAACAGGAGAACGTCGACGGACAAGATAAGGAAGACCAGCAAGAAGCGGCCTCAGGATCTACTTCTGCCTCAAAGTCTCCTGAACCCTCCTCTTCTTCGTCCGTGACGCCGGGAGCCTCTGAATTGCCTGCTGCAGCAGCTGCAGCTGCTCCATCTCAATGGCAAGCGATCTGGGCACCACAATACAACGCTTACTACTTCTACAACCCAACCACCCAGGAAACGACATGGACAAATCCCCTGCAACCTGAAGCTTCCTCGTCGACCACGCCTTCCACTGCCACCACCGACGCGGCTTCTTCAGGCTTAGCATATGATACAGTAGCGGCTGAAGCTGGCGGAGACCCCGGCTCGAGCTCTGGGATGGTACAACCGACGATGTCGGCTGCAGCAGCGCATCACGCGGCACTTCAGGCTGCGGCACTCGCACAAGGCATCGACCCCCTCCTTGCGCATCTTGACCCCTCTCTCCTCGCATCTTCTGTCCCAGGCAGCACGGTTGGTCCAGGCGGTACGTACTTCTTTCCGTTCGGTTTCCCGGGGCTTTGTTATTCCCCTCCGGCCTCTTTTCAATCTGTTCTTCGCTTGAACTTCTCATCTATTTTCCCTTGCTATTCACCGTTACTGACTTCTCTTCTTATCCACCAGACCTTCCAACATTTACCGCCAAATTCAACGCCCGCACTGGCCAATTCGCTCCTGCCAACTCACGCACCCCCGGACACCTGTCCGAGCACGAGCGAGCAAAACGCATGAGCGAATTCTACTTTGACGTCGGAAAATGGGAGGAGGATCTGGCGAGGCGCGGGGGGAGACTTATGGGTGAGGAAGGAGAAGCGGGCGAGGAAGCTGGGAAGAAGAGGAAGAGGCCCACGAAGAAGGATATTGTTGGTTTTTTTTTTGTTTATTTTTCGGCTGTTTTGCGTTTTATTGACTTTATTGTGTAGGA
The DNA here is from genome assembly GCA_023014335.1 of Galerina marginata. Taxonomy (NCBI): domain Eukaryota; kingdom Fungi; phylum Basidiomycota; class Agaricomycetes; order Agaricales; family Galerinaceae; genus Galerina; species Galerina marginata. Next base: position 1,244,844 of record JAECYW010000009.1, on the reverse strand, counting down.
GCGCTTTAAGGAGCAGAAGAAGCAAAAGAAGATCGCGAAAACGGCTTGGTTGCGTACATAAATAAGCGCTGCTAAGGCTAATTGAATAAATGGAGGAAGGTGGCGGATTTTTGCGTAGTAAATTTCTTCTACTTGTACCAAGATTTTTCTTACTGTTCTGTCTGTACCAGCTAAAGAGACCGACAAACAATTGAACACAGAAAATCCTCGACCTCAGATGAATGTTGAAGAGTCTTCGCTGTTTTTATTGCACCTGTGTCGTAAACTCACCGTGACGGTCTGCCGACAACTCATACCTTCAGTAATTGAAGAGGTTCCTAGCACTATTACTTCAACAGCGTTTCTTTAGCCACTTCCACGCGGACGGTCACATCTGTTGGCAGTCTCCCGAAGTCCCTCTTTTATTTCTCTGCAGAGGATCCAGATGGTTACTCAGCGTCAAGGTTAATTGTTACACCAAGCCCTCTCTCCCTTGAAGGTGTGCTGGCTGATGGTCGAGCAAAGGTTGCCGGTGAACCAATATCCCAATATTTATGATTCCAATGTATTTACTACTTATAGACGAGGTCTCGTAGTGCTACCCGCCTTCTACGACACTCGTATCTGATACACTGACGCGCACAAGCCTGCACATGCTCCCGTGCATTCGGTGGACGAGAGGAGAAAACGGTTTGACCAGTTTGCTGGAAGAGCCGACGGAAGGGCGGGCCGACTATGCATGGTTTGTCTGTCTTGACTTTTGAGACATTTCTTTCTTTGACTCTCACCTTCACCAGTCAACTTGTCACTCTCAGCTCTACTTCAAATGACGAAGCGAAGAAAACCCGGTCGGCGTAAAAACGACGTAGGAAAAGTAACAAAGCTCCCAGTACAGGACTCATGGGTTCTCTTGCTTCCGCCGGAACTCATCTTCCTCATCTTCGCGTCCTGCTCGAACGCTATGCTTCTGGCGCTGGCACAGACATGCAAGGCATTCAACACTATTGCTTTGCAGGCCTTCTTCACGCGAGGGCGAGAGTTCAGTACACCCACAATGGGAAGACTGAGTTCGGATCGGACCCCAGTTGAGATGCTGGATGCGACCAGGATAGCGCTGTTCGTGAAGCAGCTACGCTCCGTAGAATGGAGTTTCAAAGCGGGATGCGAATGCAAAATTGGTGGTCCTCAGGCGGATCCTGCATGTCTGTTTCTTCCATCAGCGTCTCAGACAAGCAAGGACATTGCAAACGTTGCCAGCCGTGGCATCCTCTGGCGAACATTCGACGAAATAGCTAACCTCCGGACGATCTTTTCTCGCATTCCGGACGTCGGATACGTTAACCTTAACTTCATGTGGGTGGATTCGTGGTTGAATATGGTCCTCCCTTGGACACACCCAGGACTAAAAGGTTCGGCCCTGGATCCGGATGTGTGGACGGCATTTGTAGACCTTCTGGACAAAATTGTGGATAGTGGATGCCATAGGTTGGTCATTAACAACGGCGATCAGCTGCTAAAGTTATTCCCTGGCGAGGATTCGAGGAACTCGGTGTCGACCTCAACTTCGAAATGGAAATACCTCAATCTGCAGAGTCTGAGCGTCCATTCCGACATACTCCTGAGGCCCCCATGTTCCGAATGGCTTTTGTCTCTTCTTACCTCCTCAGCCTGTGCAAACAGCCTAACGCGCCTCTTAATCCGGTCGCAAATGACGTCCCTACCCTCCTCGCTTCTCGTCTCGCTCAACCTTCCCAACTTGGTCGAGTTCGAGATGGAGGCGGCACATACAACCCTTCCCTATGATCAAGAAAGCACCTTTGCAAAATTTGAGGACATCTCTGCATTTTTGGGCACACACAACGATTCGTTGAAGGTAGTCTCTTTGTATGGTGCTGAGCTGCCTCCCTCGACGCCGATGAACTCTGCCGCCATTTCTGCTTTTGGTCACAAAAAGCCCATCCTGCCCAAACTCGGGAGCTTCGCCGCCCATCCCGCATACGTTGCATGGCTTCTTGACCTCGCAGCTCATTCACAGCGCAGGTTGACTTTGTGGAGTCTGACAAAAATCGACGTCAAGTCGGAGGACTGTTTACCTCTACCCTCAGTCCGGCATCAACACTTTGATTATGCGTCGTTTAACAAGGCTCTTGAAGCTTTGGTTAACTGGCAGAACGGCTACAGAAGTTGGGGGAAATACAATACGCGCTCCAGAACCAAGAACAAGATCTTTGTCCCAGGGAGGACGATTGATCTTAATCTCACGTTTGTCTGCCCGCACGGCATACCCGAGTGGTTCGCTAGCCATCTCCCTTCCGCTCAAGGACAAACTTCGCCTTCCATCCTCACCCAGCTTACCTGTGTTAGAAATCTCGCCATATCAACCGTATTTCCCGCTACCCTTCGAGAGGAAGCAATCGACGTTATCCCTGACTGGCTGGCTCTCATTTCTAATGCTGGTTTTTCATCGAATCTGTCAGGTCCAAGACGACGCGGTAGGCCTCCAAAAACGGGATCCGGAACGCCATCCGAATTACGAAAGGTTGAACTCGTATTTCTGGGAGATTTTTTAGGCGATAAAGACCAATTTATCGATCGTGTCGCGGAAAAGTGTATCGGTGTAAAATGGGTCCGGACGGGCTTTTTACGGAGTGACCCAGCGGTCAATTTGGATGAGTTCAGAGCCAGGGCTGGTATGGAAAATGCTGAACAGTAGAACCCAGTTGCGTTTGCAGTGCTGATATTGTCCTATGTATTGAACACTGGCGTTTTCATTGTTATTTGGCAGAGGTAAAATCTCGAATCTGCCAATGCATGCAAAGTTGCCTTCCCATGGACTCCTCTACTAACTCTCCCGACTTGCGCGGCTTGTATTACTATGAGATCACTTCCGCCTAGAACTCATGAGACGGTTGGCGTTTCTTTAGCAGGTCCTTCTATCTAGGGTAATGATTCCCATAAATAGTTTTGAGGTGGATCTCTTCATCCGTCCACGTGGCATTCAAACCCCGCCATCACTACTCCCCTTTGCTCCAAAGTTCGAACGTAAGCCCAACGCCGAACTCGTACAGAATTTCTGTGAACATTGAGGACATCTCCCTATTTCACCCAGTTCTAAACTACTTCAAATGACGAAGCGAAAGAAACGCGTCCGGCCTACTGACAATCCAGGAACAACGATACATTATCCTGTTCCTACTTCTGGGATTCTCTTACTTCCTCTCGAACTCATCTATCTCATCCTTTCGTCGTGCTCAAATGCCATGCTCGTGTCACTGGCACAGACGTGCACGATGTTTAATGCTATAGCTTCGCAGGCTTTCTTTAAACGGAGAGCCTTCAGAAATCCGGCCAAGGGCTTCCTCTCATCAAATCGGGCCCCTATGGAGATCCTGGATGCCACCAGGACGGCGCTATTCGTGAAACGGATACATTCAGTGAATTGGGTTTTTAATGCGGGATTAGTCTCTCCTAGCCAGACTGCGATATATGTGATGTGCCCTTCGGATCACGATATATGAAGTCTGTTTTTTACCGCGCCCCCAAAACCGTGTCAGAAAGTTGTTATGTAATCTTCGGACTTTGAAAATACAGCCGCGCGCGTTTTTCTTGACAATGAGGGCGTTTTCGAACAAAACTCTGAGATAAAAACAATTTAATAACTTCTATAGAGCTTGCTGCAAATTTTCAAGGGCCAGGGAGGCGATTTGGATGAGCTAGGTAAAGGAGGCAGCAAAAAAGGACGATTATGTAATCCACTTGCACGGTCTGCAGGGCAGAATGAAGGCAACCACAACGACTGCTCTCCGCATGACAAAAAATTTACAGAAGGTTCTTTGAAACAACTGTATACACTTTACCTCTAAGCAATAGCCAAATACCTGCATTGTCGCGTCCACTCGACGCGACGATAATTGAAGCTCCGAAGATTACATAACAATTTTCTGACACGGTTTTAGGGGCGCGGTAAAAACAGGACTAATGCGGGATGTGAATGCAAAATAGGCTACCCTCAGGTGGATCCCCCGTGTCTGTTCCAGACCCGGACTGCTCCGGACATCGCAAGCACAGTCTCCAGGACTGGCCCTCTCTGGCAAACGCTCGACGAAATAGCCAACCTCCAGGCCATCATTTCTCGCGTGCCAGAGGTTCGATATGTTAATCTCGATTTCACGTCTGTGGACACGTGGTTACGCTCGGTCCTCCGCCGGACACATCCTAGCCTTTGGAACGAGAAGGTGAACATTGAAGTGTTGGAGAGGGCGTTTGTCGGTCTCCTGGACAAGATTTTGGACAAAGGATGCACCACATTGCTGGTTAGCGGCGGAAAGGAGTTGAAAAGATTGCTTTCCGCCCAGCATTCGGTGTCACCGACAAACACAACACACAAACATCTCAAGCTGGAGACACTGAGCATTCATTCAGACATACTCTTGGTGCCCCCCTTCTATGACTGGACCCTATCTCTTCTCACCTCGTCGGCTTGCGCAGACACACTTGTCAGCCTCTCGTTCAGGCCCCAAACGGAGCCCATACCATCGCCCCTCCTAGCATCGCTCGACCTCCCCAACTTGGTCGAATTCGAGATCCAATATTTCTGTATGACAAATTTTGATGATCTGGGAAGTCAGTCTGCAGAATTCGAGGCTATAGCCGCATTTTTGAAAACTCATCACGAGCAGTTGCAGGAAGTCACTTTGAACCTTGTTGGGCTGCCTTCCATGGGATCCAGGACTCCCATCACCGTGTCCGCTTTTGACTGCCGCGAGCCCATCTTTCCTAACTTACAGAGCATCGCCGCCCATCCAGCATATATCGTGTGGCTTCTTGACCTCGCAGCCAGTTCTGGAAGCAAGACAACTTTGGGAAACCTAACATCAATTGACCTCCAAGCAGAAGACTATGGATCGCGCCAACCCTTTGACTATGCACTATTTAACAAGGCTTTGAATGCACTGGTCAACTGGCAAAACGGCTATAGAGGTGGGGAGAACGTACACGAGACGCGCTCCAGCACCAAGAACAAGAATGTCAGACCAGGAAGGATAATCGAGCTCACGTTCACGTTAAACTCCGAGCATGGCCTACGCGAGTGGTTCGCCAGCCACCTTCCGCCACCCCCTGGAAGTGCTTCCTCGGTGGGCGATGGCGCGCATTCATTTGAGCCCTCCATACTTACACGTCTCATGTGCGTCTCAACTCTCGCCATCTGCATAGATTTTCCCGGGATTTCAGCGGAAATGGTCGAACACATGCCTGATTGGTTAGCTCTCATCTCAAATGCTGGTGGTTCGTCGAATTTTCCTGGACCGAGTCGCCGCGATGACGAGCGTCTAGTGATTCGAATTGGAAGATTACGAATGTCAAAATTCAAGCTCGAATATTACAGCTCAAGTTTCCCGGTTGATAAGGACCAGTTTATTAAACGCATCGCCGACAAGTGTGTCGGCCTAAAATGGATTGAGATGGGCGAAGTATTATCAATTAACGACCCAATCGATCTGGATAAGGTCAGAGCCGGAACTAGGATGGAGAATGTGGAAACATAAAATTCGGTGTTTCTTTGTGTTGACGGTATTCATACTTTTGAGCTGCATTGTACGGTACCATTGTTTATTAAACGATTTTTGGGAACCCCAGTATGTAGTCTTTTGAATTCTTTTCTGCTTGACGATGAGCACCTTGGTGGACAAGTTGTAGACGCCAGGTCTATTTTAAGTAGATCACGTGCAGAGCGGAAGCAATACGGACGAAAAGGTCGCTTTCCTTCTTTTCCACTGAGTCACTAGCTTGCCAATGCCTTCCACTTCTTTTGATACGACTGACTAACCTATTTGCATATTCTATAATGGCACTACCACGAATGAAAGAAAGCGCACAACCTGCGTACTAATCTGACACACGTAAGTGCCGTCTTTCAAGTTTTTCAAGAACTCAGAAAGATATAGCTAATATTATTTACAAATTGACAGAATACATTGCGTTTGGAAGAGGCTCCCGTTGATCGATAGTACGCCCACTTGCCACGCCCACCACTACCAACTCTTTCACTTTCCCTTCCCAGTCCCATTTCGCGGCTCAGTCACACTTCCCACTGGCGGAATCACTCCCGGGCCCGTAACACTACACTCCAAATTTGCAGTGGTATTGCCCGCTGGTTTCAACGTCGGCAGCTTAGGAAATGTCGGTCTTCTCTTTGCCAGCGCCTCCATGTCCAAGAAATCTGTCATATCATTTGCATTTGCATCCCGCCAGGTCAATGCTGGCAGATTCCACTTGCGTTGCAAGAACGCCAGCACAGACGTATGATCATGCAGAACGTGCGACACATACCCTCCAGGCTTGGAATACGGCGATACCATCATTGCTGGAACTCGGAACCCGTACCGATGGTATTCGTCGTATGTGAACTCGCCCGCAGGCACCACAGGCCTGATGTTATCTGGTGCCAGAGCGACAGGCGGGGGAACATGGTCATAATATCCGCCGTGTTCGTCATAGACGAAGATCAGCGCAGTTTTATTCCACAACGAAGATTCACCTAAGGCGTTGATGACTGAGGCAAAAAGGCCTTCGCCTACGACGATGTTCTGTGGATCTTCTTGACTTTGTGTTTCGCCGTTCTGCTCGAAGAAGGAGAATTGTGGTAAAGTGCCAGACGTGAGACCGGCAAAGAAATCGTCGAGAGTGGCGTGGTTGTTAGTGACGGTTTCATTGTCGCTTATGGTGAAAAGTTCTGGTGTGGCGCCAAAAGGGAATGCACCCGGGGAAAGGTAGTCGGTCCAGCTGATGTTGAAGCGGTCGAAGGTATTGAAGATTGTGCCTGAGGGTGGGACAAGCCCAGTGATATTTTGGTTAGTGTTAACAATCCCCATGCTTGTGCCAGCGATCCTGACATCGACGGTTGGTCAGTTCCCAGTCCCTAACACAAATCTCAGCGGACCACGTACAGATACATGCGATTCGGCCAAGTCTGGCCCATAACCGACGAAAACCACCTATCACTAATTGGGAAATGGCTCGCCAAATCCCAGGTGAAGGGCAAATGCCTCGCCCTCAAATACCCCATCGACATTGGTGAATCAATCCCACGGACGAAGCCATCCATGGACCCATTATTAAACGCTATATGCGACACATTCCACTCCTGCGAAATATGACCGCCCTGGCACGTATTCGGCATTTCAAATGCATGCTGCACGCTCCCGTTCGCGTACGGGTTCGACGCTGTGACAGTACCATCGCGGGAAGTAGGAAGGCCGTCGCCGCGTCCAAGGAGGCCGAATACGTTGTCAAATGAGTGATTCTCGTACATTACCAACACGATATGCTCGATTTCGGGCATGGTGTCGGTGCCTGCGGGCAGACGTGGGTTTGGTAGGGAGCCCGGACCGCGGAGAGTGGAGGGTGAGCGACCCAGAGCAGCGAGGGCGGCGGAGGCGGTCGCAGCATCGAAGGGAGGTGCGCCGGATGGAGGTTTAGGATTTGCCTGGATAGTGGGGAGGAAGAAGACGAGGGTGAAGAGTAGTGCGAGGGTTGCCATTGTTCAGAATCCGGAGTATGAGCAGAGGATGAAAACGACGGTCCCTACAGCGGCGGGTCAATTAACACTGACAAGTACACCAGCATCGAAAGGTTGGTTTTATATCGTTCCAATCCCCATAAATAAAGCAGCCAGATTTTATCTGAGTAAACGTTCCCCCTGTAGAGATAATTGGCATGCGGTGAAGGTTCGAAGGTCCTGAGGGTAAGTTTCTTTTTCCCGTGCTCGAATTTACATTGTACAGATATGAAACGTTTTTTATAGATGAAGCCACCAATATATTTGGCAATGCTTCCTTGCATATGGTCATGACAGCACTAAAATAACTTATTCCCAAGTTTCTTGACGCTCCCAGCAGTTCTCTCAGCTTTGCGAGTTACTAACCATCCAATTACAAGGCCTGTTTACAATCGAACGTGCGTGGAAATTCCTCGTTGTTTCAGTGTCAATGCCCTGCTAAACTGTATGCAGGATTCACATTATTCCCTGTTAGATGCGGGGAAAAGGTCTCTTTCTAAATTTCATTTACGGATATTCCTTATACAATGTAGCTACTAGCGAGACTCTGAACAACTTGGCAGCCTATTATCGATCGTCGAATTGACCATGGCAGTTACATGATAATCTCTGTTCGCGTGTGTCAGACATGGTGGCTGTAGGCACAGTCTTAGGCGTCCTTCATTTAATTTCCAGGTACTTCAAAGGTCATCCTTTCCTACTAGTTGAATGCCATCCTGGCCACTTGGTCCAGATGTGTTCCTGCCCGTGACGCATGTTATACAAATGTTGAGAAATAACATTATGCAAGGACACCGGACACCTCCCATTGGCGCCCAGGACTTCGGACCGGCGGTCAACAAAATCGTAGGGGAGAATATCTGCATATCCCTCCTGCACTTTAGCCACATTATTTCAAAGTCTCATAAGGGAGGATGAGTAATTTCCACACAGCGTTGGCCCGTCTCAAGAAAACGAAAAATGCACTCCACATGGTTTCCGTTACGTTCCCGAATTCTCCATTCGTATAGAAACTCTACTGACTAGGTCACTCTTGTGTGGAATCTATCACGTCAAATTTCTCCATCTCAGGTTCCTTTTACTGTGGACCCTCACACATCCGTACCCAGTGGCGACACGACAATTGGGCAACACCCCCAGCACCCTTCTACTCCACTAGTCGCATATCCATCAAGGCAAATAGGCCTCAGTTTCGAACAGACGCCGCCGCAGGTCGGCTTGCAACATCCCCAGCAACCTTCGGATCCGGTGAGGGTCTCTGTCTCGAGACAAATAGGCTTGTCTACTGTGCAAACCTGGCTGCAAATCGGCACTGGTGTGGGGAGTGTGCCACGGCAGCAAGTCCAGCAATTTGGACCCCCAGAGGCAAATTCACCGACAGGACAGTTCGGTTTTGTGAGGTAGCATACGTCTGTGCAGGCGATAGCAATATCAGGGTCTGTCTGGGGAGTTGCATACGTGCTCGCGACGAGCGACGCGATGGCGGCGGCGGCAAGGAGTAATTTCATTTTTGAAGAACTCGCTACAATCGGCGAGGTGTTAATAACAGACACTGACGGATGAAAGAGTACTTACTCACTCTATTTTGTAATGAAAAAGAATTTCACTGGAATGTGCCTTCGACTCAAAAACCTGGCGTAGCTGGGTTTGCCTCAACCAACAATGGTAATCTGCTTATCAGGGACTTACCAAGGTGGTCACCAGAGTGGGGCCTCCTAGTAACTATAACACATCTCTATTCCTTTTTATACATTCCAAACAGACCCTGGAAGGTTAAATAGGGAAAGCAAGAACAGGACGAAATGTAAAAAATAGAACGCCAAGTACAGTAACCGTCATTATCGCTTTTGTCTGGCCATGGAAATTTTAGCAAAGGTCATACGGATGCTCAGGTAACGTTCTTCGAAAAAGGAAACAGGTCGGCCCATCGGCGGCGCCCTTACCATAATTTCCAGCTCACAATAATCCCAACCTCGGATTTCTCATGTCAGAGTTATCCTGGTAGCCTTCAAAATGAAACCAGATTTTCGTACTTTTTACGAGAAAGTTTTACAAGTGGATACTATTGCAAGATCTGTCTTTCCTTTCGGGTGGTCAGTCCGAAGCAACGATGGGGCAGCAGCTCCAACATCCATCCGCCCCACTGAGCGCGTATCCCTCAACGCAAATTGGTTTTTCGATGGAGCACCCAGTACCGCACACTGGTCTGCAACATTTCCAGCAGCCTAGGGAAGGGGCAGTGAGGGTCTCCGCCTCCAGGCAGATTGGGCTGGCGGAAGCGCAAACACTCAACCTGCAGATTGGCTGACAGCAGCCCCAGCAGCCTGGACCGCCAGTCGGTGCTTCACCGAAAGGGCAAACCGGCTTCTTTACGAAGCACACGTCCGAGAGGCAAGCGATGGTGGCTTGTGGGACCGCATTGGTGCTTGCAATGAGGGAAAAGGCTACGATGGCAGCAGAAAAGAACGATTTCATTTTCGAATAAACTTCAAAGGTTAAACGTCAGACATCTGCCATTTACATGTGGAGAAAATGAGCAATGAAGCTCTCATCTGACTCACTGCTGCTACGGAAATGTTTCTATGAGGCACGCTTTGGGATACTTCGCCTTCAAAAGAGCTAGCATAGAAGTTGCATCAGTAGGAGCCAATGGCCTCGTCGTTACCCGCTCACTCACCGAGAGGGCTGTAGGAATGGGTTGAGAAATTAAAAACCGTCAATTCTTCACGGTTTATATAGTTTTATGAAGACCCTTGAATGTCAAATTGAATTTCAAATTGCGTTCATTAGTAGAACACGCGGGCTAAAAATAGAGTAGGATTTCCATAATTGGCGGTCCTTTAAAGTAATAATAGAACGGACGAGCTCTCGAGAAGGATTCAAGTATAAAATGTTCACTCCACCATTTACACCTCATCTCACGAAGAGAATGTGACTTTCGCAGGCTACACGACGTCGGGGTATTGTGGAGCTTGTCTCATGTTCTGGTATCCACATATTTACCATTAATATTGGTACCCACTTCGAACGGCGAGTCCAATGATCATGAAGAACGGCGTTAACTTTCGAACGTGTCGGTATAAAAGCTCAAGGGGCGACTCAAAATGAAGTTCCTGCAGCTACGAGGCACAGATTCAATTGATACGAACTCTAGATCAAAGGGCTATGGGATTTGGGAGCAATCTCCGCATCCTACACATCCGACAGGTCAACAACAGGTACTTCATATTTCGAAAGAGTGGTCAGGTGAGATGGCACAGATTGCTCTACTTCGGCGGCATTGGAGCCATCGCAAACTGTGAGGGCTTCCTCGAGCAGGTGGAAAGACCCAGGTGTAATTTCGATTTTGTAGTCCAGCGTTTGTTGACGCGGAAATATTCCATGCAGTCATCTGGTAGGGTGCGTTCCTCGGCAACCATCTACATACTTATCGCGAGCTCAACCTGATGCATGATGACGCGCCTGCCTAGTCATCAGCCCCAGCTGTCGACGAAAAACTCCAGTGTAAACGAAAGTTACTAACAGAGGTTGATATATCCTTGTGCGAGCCCGGATCCCGAAATCCATCTGAGTTGTATGCTTGAGCGCGCCCAATGGGATGCGCCCAGAATCCCTGTCACCTTGAAGCCCCGCGAGAGTCCCCACAAAATGGTGGATATTTATTGACGGAAGTGCTCCAGCGGCCGAATTCCGTCACACCATGCTATGGGACGTGTAGATATACAGATCGGCAGCGCTGGAAGTAGCCGAATTACTTGACGTTAAGGCATTGGGACGCAAATTTTTGAAGGCGTCGGTAGGTCTAGTATGCCTAAGTAAAGCTTTGGTCTCTGTCCAGCGCCTTGGTGTAAAACGCGAGCCTTAAGCAAGACGATATCGAGAACTGCGTAGCGCAATAGGCAGGACTCAGGAAGCGCGAATGCAGGCGTTGATTGAAGGTGCAGCGAACTTTGAAATAGATTAGGTCAGTTTCCAGGCCAAATGTAAATTCTCAAAAGTTTACTCAGCTAAGGAAATCCTGTTCCGTCGAAACCTGAAGTATCTCCAAGAAATTGCCAATGTAGGTTCTGGAGTCTAGCGGACTTGACAAGCGGTGGCGTTTCCGAGTGGTTCGCCAGCAACCTTGCAAATAAGCAGGACGCAAACTCTTCTCCTTCTACTTACCCGGGTCAGCCTTTGCATGTCTCAACCCTTGCCAAATTCTCAGAGGAAAGGCCAATACGTTGGCTCTCATTCAAAATGCGGGGCGCTTCTCAGAACTTAATAAGCTTATGGACTTCGAATGGTGATAACGCACCAAAACTTCGAACAACTGAAATCGTAGTAAGCATGCAAGCTACTGTTGCAATTAGTTAACTTACTCAGAAGACAAACTTGTGGAAATATCGAAAGTGTGTTCGATTCTAAAAGGTCTTGGTCAAGTTCAAGGCCTCAAGCAGTTTAATCAAAGGCGTCATGCATTCGTAAAGAACGTCGTAAGCTAAGCTAAGCTAGCGCTATCAGTCCATGCCCATGGTGTATGTCCGGGTACCCCATCGGTCCAAGTCCTAGAAAGTAGTACGAAATCATCGTACAGGATCATACGAATCTATCATACTCTCTCTGGTCATCAGAAGGCACAGGGGCGGCGAACGCCGCGTACACCCTCGACGGGCGATACGACGGCGGCCCCGGGGTGATCGACAGACCCACCGGTTGCGTGCTGCCGGCGAACGTGAACCCGATAGGCGACGGGCTCTGCATCAGGGGCGGTGGCCGATGAGCTCGGACGAGGCTGCGCGGGGTGTACTTCCGTTTGGGTGGTGATCCACTGGCGGCGAGGGTGGTGTAGGAGCTCGAGTTGAATATCCCCCGGACGGAACGGTTGGCTTGCACTTGAGACCGACCGGCGCGGAGGCGGGCGGAGGGGGCTGCACCAGGGAAGAGGCGGCTGGTGGATGTCCCTTCGTCGTCCCGGTTGGCCCTGTTCCGATCACGCACTCGGGTGTACCCTGCCTGCGAATAGGAGGCTTGGCGTGCTGTGCCCACTTTGTTTCGCAGGAGATTGGCGTGGTGCGAGAGGTCGGTGGTTTGCCTATAGTACGTGTGGACCATAACGTAGTATATCACTGCTGGAATGAGGGAGAAAAGGAAGACGGAGGCGACTTGAGGGTATGCTCCGTGGACCCAGGCGTAGACACATTCTATTTGGATTGATTAGTTGGTGTGTCTCGAGTTTGAGGGGTTCTAAAGAGCGAAACGATAATGATAAAAAGAGGATGAACACATACGTCTGCGAGCAGCTTTCGCTGGGAGGGCGAACACAGACCCAGGCCATGGTCGGTTACGCTGTTGTGGTATAACAATTAATTCTTGAAAGTTCCAAAACGAGAGGGAATCTTACGAATATCGATTTCTCGTACCCGCGACCTTCGACGGCCAGTGACACGCATTCCAACATCAGGTCATCCTAAATTAACATAACCTCGAAGTAAGCGGGAAATACAAGAAGTCGCAAGGATGACAGTTAACGTACACCAAAAGCAAAATATGCGATACCGTTCAGGACACCAGCACTGGTGATGAGCACAGAAGCGAGCAACGTGAGGTAGACGTAAGCGCGGACTAAGCTCAGACGTTGCTGTAGATGAAAAGAAAAAAGGAGGCACAAATTAGCTTGTCAACCGGAAAAGCAGTTGAGCGCAAAAGATGGTGGACTCACCAGCAAAACGCCGATGATGCCGTATAGCTCGATTAAGAAAGATATCGAGTACATCACGCCCAGCGCGATGGAAACCTTTGCGAGGTTTTCAGCTGCCTCTGGAAGAAAATGTAAGCGAGAAGTATGGGAGCTTGAGATGGATACATACCCGCATCATCAACGATAGCATCTTCGAATGCGTTGTGCTAATAATGGTCAGAAATGAATAAGAGGTGAGGTTGAGGCTGGTACACGTGTTGTGAGGGATACTTACAGCACTACAAATGTTGAATAATTACAGTCAGATCAACAAGGCACATAAGATAAGAAATAGACATACGCGAAGGCGTATCGTAAACCGTTGAGACCAGCAACTGAAGTCAGGTCAGTTTCATCATAAAACGTGTTGCAACACAACTGATACATACCGGCGATGATAGGGTTCTTCCAACTAGCCTTGTAGAGCTGGGAGACAAACGACTTTGATTTCGGTTTGCTCGGAGTCTGCACGGGATCTGCGATGTCAAAAGTTAGAAACTATCAACCCAGAGCTTGGAATTGAGGGTGGTACTGACGTGGAAACCTGTTGTCAACTGTGCATTCGAGACGGGATATGTTATTTATAGGTTAGAAAGAAGAAACCCAAGTAGAGAGGCTAGGCTTACGCTTTAGTTGAAGCGGAGGAGGACGTATCATACTGGCTGGCAGTTGAACGTAGTGGTGGTACCGGACAAGGAACACGAAAGCGTGATGGGGGATGTTATGTTCCGTGATTGATCCCGGTCACGTCGGCTTCGGCACAGTCGGGCTGAGGCGGTGCTCAGCAACCTCCCGACATCCTTCAGATCGTCGAACAAATGATCTTTTGAAGGGTCAAGGCCGCCCAGGAGAGTCACTTCTATAGCCCTACAAGAATTCAGGAAACATTCTGGATTTTTGTGAATTTTTTTGTGACGGCCACGGCGATCTACGGAGCGCCGGCGCCAATCATCGTATCAACAACTTCCGTTGTCTTCCTCACAACATTCTGACCGGAAATTTTGACAAAAGCATATTTACAGCTCGGTCCGCCTACTTGTATTATTGTCGATCGTGTGCTTGTTCATCTGGCTTCTGAAGCCTGCGTGGTTTAAGCCGGGACCATGACAGTGGCTGCGGACAACAATGAGGCGATAGCACAACAAGTACAAATACATGTCGCACTGAGAAGGCTCGAACAGCCTCTCTCCGCAACGACCACCTTATAATTCTTTCCTCAGCACTGCGTGCTCCCTTTCTAACAGAAACTCACCTTCAACACACAATGGATAGCAGGCCACCACCACCCCAAGGTTCGTATATCCTTTCTTTGGCCTTGGTTCTGCTGAAAGTGACGTACTAACCGCACTTGTTGGAAATCAGGTGAGGAGCGCTTGATAACCGGAAACTTGGCCGCAATACTGATCTCGGATGTTTGGTTTTTCAGGAGCACCTCCCTCATACGCATTCGTGACAAGAGTATATCGAAGAAATCTGCGGCCAATCGTCATTTCTTGTGAGCAACCCGCCAGGTTTCTGCTCTGCGAATATGAGACTTATTGTACCGCTCCACAGTCGCTTTCATTGCCGGCATTTGGGCCCTTTTCTCGTGAGTGGCCATCTATTTCTGAACTATTTTTGACCTGACGTATGTCCTACTCCAGTGGTGTATGTTCTCCCCGCCTTATTCTTTCAATCGCTTTTACTCAAGTATGACTAAAGATTGGCTTCTTCCGCAATGTATCATATTATAACACACGTAAGTGATTTTCTAGGCAGTCCAACATATTCGTACTAAAACATCATTCAGACGATGCTGGCAAACTGGGAACCTTCTCAATAGTTCTCGGAGCGCTCTACATGGGTGTCTTCGCAATCGAGGTCAGCTTCCACCATTCAACTCTTAACTCTCCTCCTGATCTCCTATTGCTTTGTCGCAGCTTTTCGGAATTTTCGCTGCATCCTCAGTACGTCTACCGTCATCATCTGACTCAGCTTAACTAAAACCAACTCACCCCGCAGCAAAAACTACCATTCGTCCGACTTTTCGCCTACCTATCCGGCCTAGTCACCTTAGTGATGGCAGCCATTGGTTTACTACAGGTCGTGATCCACTTTACTCTTAAGGTTTGTATCTTCCATACCGCCCGTCCACTAGACTGCACTTGCTGACGCTTCTAAAGACCGAAATCATCAACACATGTACGGATGTGACAGAAGGTGATACTGTAATCTATGTTAGTCCTTTTATCAATTATGAAGCTCAGGGTGCTAACATGGACATAGGGAAGCATCTTCGGTCCTGTTCGTGGCGGCACTCTAAGCGCGGCGGACGCCAATGACTGTAAGCTTGTCATTAACCTCAAATCCCACAAACCAACATTACTTTCCCAGGGTGCAACAGCGAATGGAACCGTGGTTCATGGTCAAACATAATTGCTTTCCTAATAACGACCTGTACGTACCCTTACGCCACTCATCTTTCATCTGTCTAATACCCCACACAGTCCTAGCCGCCTTCTTCGCCGTCATGGCCTTCGGCTACCTCCGCCAAGTACTCGACCCAGCGCACCCAGCTAACGTCCTCCGTGGGCCCGCCTCGCACCGCATGGGCAACTTCCCCTCGCACTACAACCCACCCTACAACCCCACAAACATGCCCTACGGTGGTGGGCCAGGGTACTACCCCTCCTATCCCGCCCCCGCTGGCCCTCCCCCCAACCACAGCACAGACGCCTTCGTGCCGCCGTACGACGGTAGCGGGAAGCCACCCGGTTACATCCGCGGAGACGACTTTAAAGGCACTTATGGAGAGACGCAAAAGGGCGATTTCGATGATGGGCCGAGTGAGCGGGATATTGTGCCGACGAGTCGGCCGTTCCACTAGGGTAGTGTTTGGCGCTGATAACAATAGTATTGTTGGTTTCAATGTGTTGATAATTCCCCAGATCTTGTACTCGTAATATGATCTACTCATTGTATTATAACGTATATTAGCGATTTCTGAATCGATATTGATGGACTTTCCAGTCTCATTTTAGTGCGAGCTATGAATGACATTGAGAGGCGAGTAAATACTTAGTCTATGCAATATATTACTATAATGTTAGCCACATTTAATCACTAGTCCACCCGCTGAATCTGGGCTTGTACTTCTTTCCAACGCTCGTTATTAGGGTGGAGGTCCTGCCCGTCAATAGGCCTTAGATCCGTCGACATAAGAAGAGCCAAATTGGGGAACACGCAATTCAGAAAACCAGCAACCCTTGCTGGGTTCTCTATCATAGACGCGCCAACGCTCAAGAACTTGAGGTTATGGCCCACCGCCAACGCCATCTCCTCAGGTGACGCCTCACCCGAATCGCCGGGGCTTTCGGTGAACTCGAATTCGAGACTAACCAGCTTCTTGCAGTACGCGGCGAGCCATAAGAGGCTCTTCAGCGACGGTCGCGGATTGGGGTAGCCGTACGAGGTATCGAAGAACATGCCCTCGAGGAGAGGCCATGCCATGGCCATCTGTTTGACTTCATCATCTGCAAAGTCGAGCGGCTGTGCGTTCAATTTGAGTACCCGGAGGTTGCAAAACGGAAGGAGCGGCCGCAGCATCGCAAACATGACAGCAGTAGGTCCGAGCTCGGGAACCTGGTCTTGCTGCCCGCCTTTGGGATTAGGCTCGAATGTGAGCTCGGTGAGTGTGGTCGGAGAGCAGTGCGCTGCGATAGCGAGGACGAAGTCGGTGATGTTTTCCTCCGCGCTTATGCTTATGGTTATGGAGGATGTGACGCTGAACACGGTCAGCTTGGATGGCAGGAGAAGCGGGACGAGCTCGGCGAGGCCGTCGCTACCCAGGACGTCAGTCGATAATTTAAACTCTGTTAACTGGGGCTGTTTTAAGGGATGGCTCTGGAGATCCTGCACGAGGCCCGGCAGCGCTCTGCGGATGTTCACGACGCGCAAAGAGGGCATGCCGAAGAGTACCTGCGCCGTTTCGCCGGGGAGCGGAAACCATTCGCAGCTGAACTCTTCCAGATCGAGGTTTGCGAGCAGCTGGTGCAGCGCGGGGACGAAAATGGTTATTTCCTCCTCTTTCCAGGTGTGGCTCTCTGTGAGGTGCAGAACCTTGAGCATCGGCGCGCGGAGGGGGATGTCCACCGCGAGACAGGACAACAGCTCGAGCTGCCTGGGGCGCATGGTGAGCTTCAGCCGGTGGACGAGCGGCGTCAGGAAAAGCGCGATATACGTAAGGTCGTTCGTGGTGGAGGCTATGGACGCGAGGGCGGGGAGGAGCACGCTTTTCCGCCGCTCGAGCGCGCGGCACACGGTGTCGTCGACGACGATGTAGTTCACGAGCAGCCGTTCGTTCTGCCCCATGACACCGAGCTGCTTCACGAACGGCGCGTAGATATCGAATCTCTCCCAGTCGCTGGGCACAACGTCTCTTTTGAAAGTCTGTAGGGCCTCGTTGGTGCCGCACACGTTGGATTATTGCACATATCCACTCACGAGAGTCCGAGGCCGGCCAAAGTAAGAGTATCCCTCCTTGTCTACCGTTTCCAGATCCAAGAGGTCATCCGGCATAGTAAGAAGCAGCGGTATTGGTGTGTAGAGCTCCCTCCACAGTATCTGCACCGCAGGTCCGTTGAATGTTCGGCATGTTTGCAAGAGTGCGGCGATGCTTTGCCTGTCCAAGGCCGGCCTGTTGTTTTCGACATTGCTCACCACGAACTCGAATATAATTACTAAAATCTCTTGGATTTGAAAGCAATGATGCATCTGATGGGCGACGAAAGAGTGTAGCCAGCCCCGGAACGAAGGTGAAATGAAAGACAAAGGATATGAAAGTTTTGTCAAAATTTCAAGATGGTCAGTAAGAGAAAGAGAAAGGACATTAGGTAATCACTGTGTAAATACTTTTGTCTCCTTCGGCACGAAGCTATCGAGGATAAAAGCATAGAATAAAGAAAAAATCACCGGGAAGTCACCCGGCTATAACTGCGGAGACAACTTCAAATGCAGTGGTTACAGGGAGACACAAAAGGGCGATTTTTTGCCTTGGACGCTGATAATGATTGCTATGATTGCTGATTTCAATGCGTTGATGACTCTGAGAGTCTGAGCCCAAGGCCTTGTACCGGTAATATGATCTACTCGTTGTATTATAACGTATATTAGTAGTAATCTCTTGAATCAATATGGATTTTCCGCGCTTATTTAGTGTGAACTGTGAATGTCATCGAGAAGCAGGTAAATACAAGGAACAGCAATATAATAATACTACGACGTTAGTAAGGAACACAGTAACACCGAATCTGGGCTTGTACTTCTTTCCATGGGTCGATACTAGGCTGATCCTGCTCGTCAATAGATGACCACAAAAGGACGCTCAAATTGGGGAACACGCAGTTCAAAAAACCAGCAACCCTTGCTGGATTCTCTATGATAGACGCGCCAACCCTCAAATATCGGAGATTATGGTCCACCCCCAACGCCATCTCCTCAGGCGAGGCCTCACCCGAATCACCGAGGTTCTCGCTGAACTTGAATATGAGATTAACTAGCCTCTTGCAGTAAACCGCGAACCACAAGAGGCTCTTTAGCGAAGCTCGGGGTTTGTATTGGCCAGGTGAGGACTCGAAGTACAAGCCTTCGAGATGAGGCCATGCCATGGCCATCCGTTTGACTTCGTCATCTGCGACGTCGAGCGGCTGCGCGTCTAGCTTGAGCTCGCGGAGGTTGCAAAACGGGAGGAGTGGCCGAAGCATCGCGAATGTGACAGCAGAAGGTCCGAGTTCGGGGTCCTGGTCTTGCTGCCCGCCTTTGGGATTAGGCTCGAGTGCGAGCGCAGTGAGCGCGGCTGGGGAGCAGTGCGCTGCGATAGCGAGGATAAAGTCGGTGATGTTTTTCGCTGTGCTTATGGTTATGGAGGAAGTAACACTGAACACGGCCAGCATGGACGGCAGGAGCAGGGGGACAAGCTCGGAGAGGCCGTCCCTCCCAAGGACGTTGGATGACAGTTTGAACTCTGTTAGATGAGGCTGTTTTAACGGATGGTTCTGCAGGTCCTGCACGAGGCCTGGCAGCGCCCTGCGGATTTTCACAACGCGCAAAGAGGGCATGCCGAAGAGCGCCTGCGCCATCCCGCTCTCCAGCGGAAACCACTCGCAGTTGAACTCTTCCAGATCGAGGTTCGCGAGAAGCTGGTGCAGGGCGGGGGCAAAGAGTGCTATTTCCTCCGCATTCCAGGTGTAGCCCTCTGTGAGGTGCAGGGCTTTGAGCCTCGGTGCGCGGAGGGGGATGTCCAGCGCGAGACGGGTCAGCAGCTTGAGCTGCTCGGAGCGCATGGTGAACTGCAGCCGGCGGACGAGCGGTGTCAGGAAAAGCGCGATGTCCGCGAGGTTGTTGGTGACGGAAGCTATAGACACGAGGGCGGGGAAAAGCAGGCTTTTCCTCTGCTCGAGCGCGCGGTACACGGTGTCGTCAACGACAGCACAGTCCACGAGCAGCCGTTCGTTCAGGCCGAGCTGCTTCACGAATGGCGCGTAGATGTCGAATCTCTGCCAGTCGCTGGGCACCACATCTCTTTTGAAAGCCTATAAGGTTTCGTTGGGGGTGCTGCACACGTTGGATTACCACATATATTCACTCACGAGGGTACGAGGCCCGCCAAAGGGATAGTATCGGAGTCCCTTCTTGCTTATCAATTCCAGCTCCAAGAGGTCATCTGGCATGGTAAGAAGCAGAGGTACTGGCGAGTAGAGCCCTCTCCATAGTATCTGTGCGGCAGGTCCGTTGAATGTTCGGCATGTTCTCAAGAGTGCGACGATGCTTCGCCTGCCCAGGCTCGGGTCGACATCAGGAACGCTGATCACGAACTCGAATATAATCACCAAGATTTCTTGAATTTGAAAGCAATGATGCATCAGATGGGTGTAGAAAACGTGTAGCCCCGGACTGAAGGTGAAGTGAAAGACAGAAGAAATGAAAGTTCTGTTAGGATTTCAAGATGGCAGTAAGAGAAAGAGTAAGGACATTAGGTAATCGCAGAATAATATTAACTAAGTAGATTTCAATTCTACCTGGAGGTCTCTATCTAAATATTTGGGTACGAAGCTGTTAAGGAAAAGAAAAAGCTTAGATTGCGGAAATATATGGTTGGTAAAGAGTAGGTACATAGGACTCCTACTCGAGTAGAGGTGACACAAGGTTTCTGGAGGATACCTGAGCCTATTCTGAAAGATAGTCAAGGATTCGAGGACCAGTTACAGGTTTCTTGTCGCGCCTTAACCAGGACCTAGTATCAACCAGAAAAGAATCTGATTGCCAATGCTATCGACGGCTCTTGCTCCACGAGTGTAAGACCAGAGAAAGGCGCATCTCAAGGGGTAATAACCATTGGGTCAGGAGGCAAGTGACCGATGCGTCAAGGTCCCAAGGCATGTACATGCTTTCATCAAGTAAATCAGTCAAGCAAGTCGTTGCAGAATTCGTAACACAAACCGACATCGGTTCAGTTATTTATACAAGTTGAGTCCTGGGGTCATGTTGAGTCCGCCGCTCCGACTTTGCGTTCCGCGGTCACTAAACCAAAGAAAAGTGTAAATACGCAAGTATGTACCCGGAAGACGATGACCGTAACGTACCCCATGCTTTGCGGTCCATAGGACACTGCTGTTTCGATGCAGAAGTCCCGATCCACTTAAGCAAGCAGTGCATATGAAAGACGTGCGTGCACTGTCCCCAGACTGAAGAAGAAAAGAATCAGACTCAGAGGACTGGACGGGGATGAATTTACGTACTCAGAGGGCAGTCTTCCCCAGGCATCTTGCAAGACGGACAGCAGCCTTCGTAAGGTACGCGGCAGATACCACAAACATCGCCTTCGCCGTCGTCGTCTTGCTCCGCGTGGCCTGTGTCCCAGCGCCATTGCGCAACTGCGTTCCATTGCTTAACGATAACTTTCATGGCTTTATCTTGTGTGGGTTGTGATCGTAGGGATGGTTGTTGGAAAGTAAACTATATTATTTGGACTTGTGTACGCGTCGCGGTGTAATTGCTTACCGAATCTAATCTAATCTACAAAACTGGCACCCTTTTACAGGTGGCTTGACAGCAACAAACGGTCTAGTTTTAAGCGTGATACATGGGTGTTTAGTTGCATAAATTGGAAGCAGTTTTCTAAAGCAAGGATACAACTTGGAAAAGTATCTTCATCCAGGAAATTTACATAAGACTACGGCGCCCTCTTATGCCCTCGGGAAACTTCAGAGAGTTGGGCATTACAATCTGGATATGGTGGGGTAAAGGTGTGGCCATGTTTCTTTAAAAAATAATAGAGAAAGTCAAAAAAGAACCGGGATGGAGTTGGTGTAAAGCAAGGCGTCGTTGCGCACCGAACTAAGGACATGGAAAGGGCTGATTCTCTTTCCCGATCTGTGTACCGAAACCTCTTCCCATGGTTACATCTTCTACGTCCCCTGTACTGCTCCTGCTTATCCTTGCATTCCGATATGGCCAAAAAGAGGCGGTATTGTTGGTCACAAGCTCTAAGTTTTTGCATTTCTCCGCCAGGATGTGACTACCGCTCAGAAAGATGTCGTCTTCGACCGCTGGTGCTGAGAAATATACTCTCTGAAGACGACTTAGAGGCTTCAGAGAAGACCCGATGAACTCCTGGATATACAGAAACGACGCATTTAGTAAACAAAAGGAGAATATATATGGTCAACGTTGGGTCAACTTACAAAGGATGACAAGGATGAGAACGTGTTCAATAGACCGTGTATTGCAAGTTCCTCCAGGTTAGGTGCTCCTCGAACAATCGAGGGCATGTAACCATCAAAAATAGACATATCCTCCATCTTCTTATGGGTTTCGAATTTACCGGACTTCCATTCTTCTGTCTCGTACCAGAGTCCTTCCGCGTTCTCAGTAAGATCTGCATTTGCCTCAGATGATGGAAGTTGGTCAAAATAAAGACTTTTGAGGTCGGGTAGACCTCCTGGCAGAACAGATTGAAGAAGATATGGGAGTTGGGCATTGTAATTGCAGTATATTTCGAGGCTGACCAAGCGATGAAGCATAGGTGCGAGGGTCAGCACATCGCAAAACTCTGCCTGCATAAGCATACGTGAGTGCAGCCCGTGAGATGGAGGAGAGCCACACCTTGAGGTGCCGAAGGTTAGGCAAGAAGTTGAGCGTGAATGCTTTGTCAAAGAAATTTTCGCCTCCGATCGTACACTCTATGAATTCAAGAGAAGGATGACGGTTCCAGAAGTTCATGGCCACCGTTGTATCTTCGACGTAGAAATCGCATAGCCTCAGAGACCTTAAGTGAGGGAATTCGAGATTGAAAAAGTGGGCAGCATGTATCACGTCGAAATCTTTTGACAGTGACAAAGTATGAAGGGTGCCGGTCAAAGTGCCTAAATATTTTTGCACTTTATCGAGCTTCCCTTCTTCTTCCACGCACTCGATCGGAAAAATCAATTCAAGACTTGTTAGGTCCTACTTAGCAATCAGTTTCAAGATGGTTACCGAAGAAGTGAACCCACCCTAATTTCTTCCAACCCAGTATCATCTAGCCAACGATCTCCCCAGGTGTCGCCCACGTTATCCAACAAGAATCCCTTCAGTTGGGGGCATTTACTGCGTATATTCTTAAAGAATCCGTTTCGTAGCTTGCCTTCACCGAGCAATTCAAGGCCCAGAGTGAGAAGGTGGGGCAATAAGCCCAGGTCGATTGCGTCTTGCAGGCCACCTAAGATATCAAATGGAAACTGCCGGCCATTGCGAGTCCCAGGAGAGCTGTCGGTCATCATGTGCAGCTCTCTGACGGCCAGTCCAAAGGTGGGATCCTCTAATATTTTCTGTATCATTTTCGCGGCATCGGTTTTGTATCTGAGGACAATACATGAATGGATGAGAGGTAAAACGATCGTGGAGATCCGCTGGTTTACAAGGGCTAAGGATAGGAGGGCCGGTGGAGTGGCATGAAGAGGAAGATGAGACGCGAAAACTCCAAAAAGTTCAGGAGGAAGATCCTCCAGAGTCGTGGATCCGGAGCTGGTCATAGTCACTGAACAATTCAGAACATGGATCGACGGAAATATTTGCACCGCCACACATACTGCATCTGGTCGAACCAGCAAGGAACCAGTATATAAAGAAAAGATTCTGATTATTTACATAAACTTCTTTACACTGATACTTTTGGCAGATTGGTGCCAGATACCCACCACTGATGTCAGAAAATGGAATTCCAATTACACCAGTATATTCGAGCCTGGATAACTCGGCGACTTCACTAAACTCACCTCAATCCAGGACAAGCCAGATCCCCATGTGCAACTTCCATACCAAAACCTTTGCTCAGTATTACATCTTCCACCTCCCCAGTATCCCTCCGTCGAATCCTTGCAGTCGGACATGGCCAGGTCCAACGACCTATATTAGTCACCGTTTTCAGCCACTTGCACTTTTCTGCTAGAATGCGACTGCCGAGCAGGAAAGTATCATCCTGGAGCGTAGGTGAGGAGAAATATACTCGCTGCAGGCGGTTCAATGGCCCCAACGAAGACCCGATTATCTCCTAGATGAATAAGTGCGAGAGTAGGCTCATTAGAGGTATTGGACATAATTAACCAATGAATATCTCTTACAAACGATGACAACGACGTGAAATCTTTCAATGAACCCTGCAGTCCAAGTTCCTCCAAATTTGGCGCCCCTCGAGCGATGGAGGGCATATAACCATCAGACATGGACATGTTTTGAACCTTTAAATTCTTTGCAAATCCGTTGGCTTTCCATTCCCTTGTTTCGTACAAGATGCCTTCCATGTAGAAGTCTCCTATCGAAGGCTGTTGATAAATGAAGAGACTTCTAAGCTTAGGTAATCCACCTGGCAGGACGGACTGGAGAAGGTATGGAACTTGGGCATTGTAGGTGTAGTATATTTCGAGGCTGACCAAGCGGTGAAGAATTCTAGCAAGAGTCAGCACTTCGGAAAATCGCCCCTGTAGACTTCAGTGTGAATGTGAACCATGAGGCGAATAAGGCGACAGACCTTAAGATGCCGGAGGCTAGGTAAGAACTGAGGAGAATATGTGTTATCGAAAAAGCTCTGTCCCCTGAGCCCCCTGACTGTACACTTTATGAATTCAAGTGACGGATGGCGGTTCCAAAATTTCATAGCTTCAGCAGTGTCATCTACGGTATATTCGGAGAGGCTGAGGGACCTTAAAACGGGGAAATTAAGAGAGAAAATGCGGGAAGCGGATATTGCATTAGATTGCTTTGAGATCGCTAATGTATGCAGAGTGCTGGAGAGAGAGCCTAATCTGTTTTCAAGCTTTCCGAATTCCTGCACAGACACCATGCTTAGACTGAGGCATGACAAGTCCTATGCAACCGTCAATTGTAGAATACTTGCAAGAGAAGCCAGCTTACATCAATGTCAAATAACCCAGTTTCATCTAGCCAACGATCGACGCTGGTGTCGCCATTGTTCTCCAATAGTAAACCCTT
Organism: Galerina marginata; assembly: GCA_023014335.1. Classification (NCBI taxonomy): domain Eukaryota; kingdom Fungi; phylum Basidiomycota; class Agaricomycetes; order Agaricales; family Galerinaceae; genus Galerina; species Galerina marginata. The sequence continues at coordinate 1,220,083 of JAECYW010000009.1, read as the reverse complement.
TAATCGAGGGCATTTAAGTCGCAGGTTCCTGAAAAATCCAGGGTTCAATTTGCCGTATTTTCCTAACTTGCCCATCGACCACCGAACGAGTTTGATGCCCAGGGTGTGCATGTTAGGCAATAAACCAAGGTCAATTACATCCTGTAGTCGGGCCACCGGGTCATTGGCATCGCTTGGTTGGGGCTCGTACATGATGTGCAGCTCTTGAACTGTCCTTCCAAGAGAAGAGTCCTCTAGTAGTCTCTGTATCATCCTCGCGGCGTCGCCTTCGTACTTGAGGATGATGCATGAGTGAATGAGACGCAAGGCAATTCCCGAGAGCCGTCGATTTACTAGCGCTAGGGAAAGTAGGGTTGGTGGAGTGGCGTGGAGTGGAAGATGAGATGCGAAAACAGCAAATAGTTCAGGAGGGACGGCTTCCAAGGACATTGGGGTAGTAGTAATGATCAACGTTCTGCACGAACGTGAAAGTACTAAAAATAAAGCTGGCACTGCCACCGGCAGGCTAAACCTCTTCCAATTCATTTTCCTCGAAAATCACTACAAGCCTGTCCATTATCATCGTAGATACCCATGAAATTGATATAACCTAGGGAAGAGATTAAATAACATTCTCGGAACGTTATTTATATACGTTCAGAGAGCACGTCTTGGAGTCACTCGTAGCTTATTCTAGTTAGCCAAATTGGAGACCGTCCAGGCTCGTCGATGCCCAACTGTATGATTTCCAGGTGTGGGCACGTAAGCCAAATAAATCGTTCAACAATTTGGTGATCCTCTGAAAGGGGGGAATCCAAGTCGCCTGGTCGCTTCTTTATGAGGAAATATGTATCGTTCAAAATGATGCAAACCCATTGGAACAATTTTGGCATTATTTGGCTCGTGGTCACCCACAGGTGCCCCTTCGCTATGACCAGCTTTCGGAGGCAGAAAAGCTGGCGTATTTGAGGCACTTCTTCGGCATCCGCACCGGGTAATAGCCATTCAAGTAAGCCGCTCATGGCGAAGTGTTCAAGGGTGAGGCATAGATCGGTAAAGTGCCCACGACAAAGTAGGTCGTAAACTGAGTGGTTCGGGTGCTTTGGGTATGGATATGACACGGTAAAGCTAACGTCCGGAGGAGTCTGTAGATAGAGGTGTTGTAGGGCTAAGAAATGTCCGAGTTTCTTGTGCTCCAGAAACGGGATTATATATTCCGAACGTGCGATGAGTAAATTGAGGTTGGGCAGAAAGTCTGTCGGCGGCAGCGTCACATCCCCGACGACATCATAGCCCGTTAAATCCAGGGTTTCCAGTGAGGGGTGTCGCTCAAAAAAGGTTAAAAGGTCGGGGAAGGCGATTGATGATTTGCATACGGAGAGTTTCGTTAGGGTCAGCATGGTGATTGAGGGAAGGATCTCGGACCATTTAAGCGAAGTGAGGCGTATGTGAGATAGAGAGAGATTCCTAATTGAGCCGCAATTTAAGATATTGAGTGTGAAGGGGTATAGAGGTGGCAGGAACAGCGTGCCGCCGTCGATTGTGAGGGAGGATAAATGAAGTTGAGATGGAACGACAACAACAAATTGGGGTTTTACTGCGATGGGCTCAGCTTTAGCCTCTGAGGAAAGCGGTGGGGGCGTCACAGTTCTGGTGATTGTCAATGGAGGTCGCTCTTCGCGTCTTTTGGAAGCGAGTTTTGAAAGTAGACGGGAAACCTTTTGCAACGACGGGGGGTAACGCTTTCTTTTCCTGGAAGCTGGAGTTACCGTCTTTGGTGGAGCTACCGTCTTCGCTGGAGCTACGGCCTTCTTTTCTTCGGCAACAACTAGAGAGCCAGCACTCTCTAATTGGATGGTGAAAGGGGGCTCACTTTCACTTCCAGTAATTGTTCCTGAAACTGTAAGGCGTATGTCCCGCCGGACAGCACAGGCGATAAGAATGAGAACCAACTGTCGAAGGCTGCATGTCTGTGAGGGTTGCAGAACAACATCGTGGAGATAAAATGCGCGTGCTATCAAACTTTTCACGCACCAAAGGTCCTTTCGTGTGTTGGGAATGTGTATTACGATTTTGCTGTAGGATATATGAAAGGGCGGTCGTACCCTAATGAATTCCCTCTGGGTAACACGGACCGGCTTTTGTGCCCCGAAATTCTTATGAATAATAACCTGAGATTCCGCTATAAGTTTACCAATGTGTTCGACCTGTTCTTGAAGGATCGCAGGGATGAAGACACGATAGAAACGCTTGCAAGTCATGGAGAGATGGGTGCGAGATAGGTCTTCGAAACCGAGGTGGGATCCAATCTCGAGAAGGATCTCAGTAGGAAGGTCGATAATAGGCATCTACAAGTACTGGCACAGTCGCTAGAGTCGCTAGAGTGGGCAGAGGAGCTCAGAGCCGTGGGCGCTCACTGCACTGCTGCAGCGCTCAGGGTCATTGATGGTCATGGTGGCGGAGCCCGCATGACCTGTTCGTTGAGCCAAATAAAGGCAAGCATCACGACCACGTGACGGAACAACCAGACGCGTCTGATTTTTGATTGTTGAACTTGACTTCTTCAACCAACCTCCTTCCTTTTGCCTGGCATCAGTACCGCTTGATCTTACATATCCTCGATATCAGTGTCGGGAACAGATTACGCCTCGATAGCTGCAAAACTGTCGATCAAGACCATCAATAACGGGCTCGAACTCTCGAAAATCGACGAACAGCACGAACTAAAGCATTGCGGCTTTGAAAATATCAACATTTGAACAAATCAGGCTTTTACTTATTATACAGCCCCTAGGCTACTGCTAGATACCTATTACGAACCAGAAAGCAATGGACACATCCGGTTTTAGCCAGGTTGGACGGTATGGCACCCTCAGCCTACTTAAGAGGCGCACTTCTTCAGGACCCACCTCTGGACCTGCTTCAAATAGCGCATCCAAAGATACCACCCCAAGTCCTGAACAGCCTCAGGTTGTGACCTCATTCGGAATCGATTCTGCCAACCTTACGTTTGGACGTGCTCCGACATGTGATGTGAGGTTGTATTACCACGCCGTCGACCCCGTCCACTGCAGAGTCGTTAACGAGGATGGCAAGGTGCGTTGTAAGAACTCTAAGCCTTGTTCAGCTTTCTAATTTCAGGCTCGAATCGCCTAGGCATTCCTTGTAGTTCAAGGGAAAGCAGGCGCTCTGGTAGACGGGTACTGGGTGTATCCCCACACTTCATCTTCGTCGCCGTCCAATAGTGGATCAAATGAGCAACAACAATCCATTATCCCGCTGACCAACAACTGCGAATTTGAAATTCACGGCAAACGATTCCGATTTACTTACCCGCCAAAAGAAGTGCGCAAAATCCTACTAGCTACGCCAGTTGGTAAGTCTCTGCCTTGTTACTCTCTCGTACAGTTTATTCACGTCGGTTATAGCTCAGAGAAACCGCACGCTTCGTTTGTCGATGATCCAGTCTGCCCAAGTATTTTCTCCGCGGCCATCTCACGACCCGCGCGAAAACCTGAAGACCTTGCAAAGCCCGATTAAAGCTAGTATTTTTAGCGGCGGCTCGAGTAGTGATACAACCGCAAGGAGCAGAAGCCAAAGCCCATCCAAGCCGCGAGCAGTTTCGCCTCTAAAATTTGGAATTGCTGCAGATGAATCGGACAGCGATGACGAAGTGGACATGGAAGATGAACACAACGAAAGTGAAGGACGTGGACGAGAAGACTCTGGGGAATCTATAGTGCTTGTGCACACGAACCATCCACGTGTAGTGGAGGAAGAACGCGATCTCGTTATTTTGGAGGACGTTCCCCTACATCTTATCTTACCATCGCCGTCTGTTTACTCGGCAGGTTCACCCGCCCGTCCTGGGCCCCAGCAATCATCCGGAGTGCCTGGAACCCCTACGCCAATGCAGCAGTCAGGACGACCAGCTGTGATGCAACCACAGCCACAGCGTGCACAAGCTCAACTTCAGCCCCCACGGACGCCACCCCGGCGTAAATCTATGGGTGGCACGGCGTTGCACCGTGCAGTGCTTATCCGCAGTGCGCAACGCGCTGTTTGGAAAGCCGAGAAGGAACGAGAGGAGGAGGAGGAAAAGGAGGAGGAGATGGAGGTGTTAGGCGCTGTTGTCGGCGCTGTCGATGGTGACGAGGCAGAAAAAATGTATGACGAAAACAACGAGGAGTACGATGATGAAGACGTGGAAATGCGAAGCGCAAGCGACGACGAAGAGGAATATACTGACGAAGAAGACGAGGACCACGACAACAAATCTGACCAGAAGCCACTTTGGAGGAAGAGCCTTGAGCGCATCATTCCTTGGCCTTTCGGTGGTAAAAAAGAAGTGCGTCGACTTTATGACTGGTATAATTTTTCAAGTCTGACCTATGATTTGTAACAGGATGGGGAAGAAGAAGACGAAGAGCACGATGGTAATGGTGACAAGGACGATCAGGAGGAAGACGAGGAAGACGCGCCAACTCCTTTGCCCACCATGCCTCAACGAACCCCAGCACGAAGGGTCTTAGGATCCTTCATGACTCCACAACCACAGGCTCGACAACCAGCTCAACAACCAAAGAGGGATATCTTCCCTTCTAGTGCCACTAACAATGCAGAAACGTCCACGACCTCGACTACCGGCCCTGCAACTGGCCCAGGCAGGTACTCACTCGGCGGCGGTGAAGCCCGGCGCGTAATCGTACAGCAGCCATGGCGAGTTCGGGACCTTGTGGTACCTCCTCTCGTTCAAACATCTGCGGCTCCTTCAGCTCCTGTTGCTCCTTCTTTGCGCTCTGTGGACCTTCCAACCACACCTGGAGGAGCACGATTCTTGCCTGGTCCAGGAACGAGTGCAACTAAACCTCCAGTCACAGAGGTAGAACGCCGCGCCATCCAAGAGCGTCGCCGCAGTGCCGCGCGCGAAATTAGGGAGAACCCCTTCTGGAAGGACGGTGCTCCTGGGATGAGCCCAGCTAAAGTCCAACCATCGCCTGCTGAACCCAATCCTGGACTTGGGGTCGGCCAAGGGTCAGCGAGGCCATCGGTTATGGCTTCGCCCGCAAAGCTGGGTTCAGGTTCAATGGGCGTCGGCATGACTCCCAAACGACCCGCACAGGCTTCGCCCACTAAAGGAAGGTCGCTGGGTTACTCTATCGCAGAGGCCGAAGGCGAAGAAGGTGACTCTCCATTCTCGGACTCTAATGTCAACGGAAGGGCAACATCAAGAGAGCCTGCAAAGAGGGTCGATGACGACGAAGAGTCTCTCGATGCCCACGGCTTGCTGGAGCGCATGCGCGAGACTGTCGAAAGCATGAAGCGGCGCCGCAGTGTCCTACCTCCTGCGACGCCGAAGTCAGCTATGATTGAAGAGGTCGACTCTGGTTTTGGAGTGGACTACAAATCTGTTGGAGGAACTATCAAGAAGCTCGACTTTACCCGTGTCACTCCCGCAGCCGGCAAGAGGGCTGTTGGTACACCTAGCACTTCGAAGTCGACGCCTAAGGTTGTATCCCAGACAAGATCTTCGTCTCCCTCTAAACCAGCACAACCTTCCTCGGATGAAGATGATACTCAAGAACCCGAAGCCTTCAGCCTCCTTAGGCCTGGTGCCCGGCACTCCTTGGCGGCGAAGATGATTGAAAAACCTTCCGCCGTCGAGGACAAACTGCATGCTGTACTGTTGCCTCCGCCTGTTATCGTTATCGACACCGCCGACGATGACCAGGACGAGGAACAGACAGAAGCGAAGACGAGGGGGCGAGGAAGAGGTCGACCAAGAATGCTCAGAGCTCCCAAGGACGAGGAAGAACCTACTCAAGTTGAAGACAAAGAGGTTGAAGAGGTGGGTAGTCTCCTTGTTTTGATACCTTCATATATACTTTTATTTATATGCCAGCGTTGTTGTTTTGGCATTCCTAATGTTATTTCTGTCTTCGTTTTCCAACCTGTACTGACATGGCCCTGTTCAGGCAACCCAGACCAAACCCAAATCTTCAACCAAACCCAATTCGAGCATCAAGCCTCCATCCACGTCCAAACCGAGGTCAAGATCTGCCAAATCGCCCGCTCCAACCGTTCCTGCTGCTAGGGGTTTAGCACCAGAACCGTCTGGCTCAGGATCGAGGAGACAACGCTCTAGGACCCCTCAGCCCCATCCGGAAGTCGAACCAGAGGCGGAAAACGAACAACCAGCTGCAACGCGGTCTGGTGCTGCGAGAAGAACACGCAAAGGCACCGCCGAACCAGAAGAACCACAAGCGCCTGCACCCAAGAAGAACGGGAGAAAAGCTGCTGAGCCTGATCCTGAGCCTGAGCCTGAACCAATAGAAGAGGAGGAAGAAGTTGAAAAGGTCCAGCCGGCTCATGCGAAACGTGGTCGAAAGCCTCGCGCCGTTGCTGCGGTCGTCGAAGAGGCAGAGGAACCGCCTGTTGCGCCTGCACCTGCGAAGAGAGGGCGGCCAAAGAAGGTTAAGGAGACCGAGCCCGCTTCTATACCAGAAGCAGTGGAAGAGAACGGCGACGACGACGACGACGAGCTAGATTCATACGAGGCCCACCCACCAACTACCACTACCTCGTCCAAAAAGACGACGAAGAGTCAGATACAGCCGCCAAACCAGGTCAGAGGCCGGAAGAAACCCGCCGCGGCCGCTGCTGTAGTCAAACAAGAGCCAGCTGGCGGCGACGACGACGACGAACCAGGCCCGTTAGCTGCAACTCGTGTAGGAAGAAGTGGTCGTTCCAACTCGGGTGCTACAGCTGCTGCCACGACCAAAACTCCAGCTCCAGGGACGACCAAAGCCAAGGCCCCAGCCACAGCCGCGAGTAAACCGCGTGGCCGGCCCAAGACGCCTGCTTCTGCTCCTGCAGGTGCAGGTACAGGTGCTGCGGCTCCTTCAGCCGCTGGTGCCAGTGCCAGTGACAGCGCAGAGAAGGAGAACACCCCAGGCAACGCATCGGGGTCCGCGAACGGCAGCGACGATGCGCAGGAGGAGGTTGCGGTGGTCAAGGTTCGGGTGTCCAGACGTGCGGGGGCGAATGCGAATGCGAATGCGAATACCGCTGGGTCTGGCAAGACGGTGAAGGCTGCTACGACGGGCAGGGTAAAGGCTAAGGCTGCTATTAAAGCTGAGCAGGATGAGGAGGACGAGGAGCTGGCGCCTGCTGCTGGCACGGGCAGGGCGAGGGCTACGAGGGTGATGCGTACTCGTACCAAGACTGGGTAGGGTGTGGTATGATTATTATTGGAGATGGAGAAAGCATAGAGAAGCACTGGATAATTATGCATGAAACCGGATGTCTATTATGAAGTTCTTAACGTTGTATTATAAGTATTGTAAATACCCGAACTGCAGAGTGCGAATGTTCAATGAATTGATTTCTTTTCTTCATGATCGGTTGTTTCAGTACGAGAGCAGAATCAAAGTCGTCATCTATGAATGGTTCACAATTTCCACTGCAGTGAATATTGAATGGTGATCGACTGGTTCAATGGTTGATAGAGTACAAAGGAGGCTTGACTGCCAAAACCTCCACAAACATGTTCCAAATTGCAAGAAAAAGCAAATACATCATGATCAACAACAACGCAGTCGGAAGAGCTAATCTGAAATTCTACTCTCCGCCAGCGTAAAACTCTGACATCATGGCATGCTGCGAGCCTTTGGGAGGCTTCACGATCAGGTCGGCTTGTTGCCTGCATATCCGAAAGTAGAGTATGAGTGAAATGAATGTACGCCGACAACAAGAGAGGGAAAACACTGACAGTCGCATCCGCAGGAGCAGCTTCCGATTCGCAGCCTGGATCTCCGCCCCTGCCTTGATGGTGCGCGCGAACAGCTCGTCACGGTAGTCTGTTTTCTTCGCTTTCAATATCTATTCCCCAAAAAAAAATCAAGAACAATTAGATTTATCCAAGACAAACGACAGCAAAAATCGACACACCTTATTCTGACTGTCCACGCGACCCTGGATATCGCCCGCCTGTATCAGGTTGACGACGTGGTACTCGACCTCCTCGATAGACCACCCGAACGCAGCGCTCATGCGGTCGAGCTTGATCGAGGCGAACGGCTGGAAGTACAGCACGACGGCGCTGTTCCTGATTAGAGAGGTGAGGTCGTGCACGTGTTGGGAGATGTGGATGTCTGCGTAGTGTCGGGTCTGGGTAATCAAAAAAATCAGATAGTGTGGTTAGGTTAGGAATTAGAATAGGTTGGGATGGGATGGAGGGGGGGAGGTAACTGACGGAGTATCGGTTGAGGAGCTCGAGCACGGTTTTGAAGTTGCTGTTCATGTATGCTTCGATGAGTTCTCGGATGTAGGGTTCCTGCTCGATGTATGCTCCAAAAATCGAGTTTTCGAGGATCCTCGACTTTACGGCCGAGCGAGAGAAGGTGGCCAACGCGCAGAGCGTTCCGTAGATCGCGATATCGCCAGGTGCTATGAGCTAGAGTCGCAACATAAATCGTCAATCGTTTCATTTTCTTCCAGAATTTTTAAAAGGCTGACCTTCCCAGCCCACTCCCCCAGATCTTTAGTAGGCCCGATCTTCAAGAACGAATACGCCGCTTTCTCGTAGTTTCCCTGGCCGAGATGGGAGAGCGCAGTGGCGAGGTCGAGTTTGGCCTGCACGTTGTCGCGCTCTGCTGATTTCTTTTTGGCGCCGGCGGTGGCGGTCGGGGTGGGTGCGCCGGTGGTGCTTGCAGGCGGCGGTGCGGTGGCGGCTGTGGCAGCGTCGAGTGCGGCGTCGGCTTTGAAGACGTATGTGGTGAGGTGGGAGTAGTTTCTTTGTTCGATCAAAAGCTGGGGGTGGGGGGTGGATGAACAAGGAGAGAAAGAGGTTAGTACGGTGTCTTGAGTGTGATTGTTGGTCATACCTCCAAGATAGACATGCACATATCGAGAACGTGCTGGCTCGTCGTGCAGAACTCGCGCGATTTTGTGTAATGTTTCAACGACGTTCCATAGTCGCCCGTGGCGCGATAGAAATCGCCCAGATCGCGATGGGCCATCTAACACCATCCTTTTAGATCAGAAAAATCAGAGTAGACAAGACAAGCAAGACACATACGCGAATGCTCTCCTTGATCATGTTATTACTATACGTCTTCAGCTCAACCTCAAGCTTCACCCGATCCGCCTGGTTCTTCGCCATCATCTCGTCCGCCCACTTGGTGTCCAGCCCAGCGAGGTCCATCATGTTCGGCACCGAGACATCCGGGTTCGAGGCGAGCTGCTCGTACGCCTGGTACAGGTTCTGGTACAGCGAGGGGTCGCGCGACTGGTGGATGTGCTGCACGCACAGCTGGAAGGCCTCGGGCGCTATGGATGGGCAGAGCACCATGATGTATATGAGCCTGTCGATGGCGGTGCGCCCTGTGTATTCGTTCGATTCAGTTGGGTGCTCAGTTGTGTGTGAGGTGCAGTACCTGAATAGTTGGAGATGTAGCCGTCGAGATCGAATGGATGGGCATCGTCGACTGGGAGGACAATTCTTCTTGACGACGTCGTGGCCTGCTGGCTTTGGCTTTCTTCTATGCGATCGATATCCATGTTGTGGTAGAGGTCAAGTTGTCTAATTACATAACCTGATCGCCACAAAGTCTTTCATCAAGCTCAATCCACCAGTTCGGGTATAATAGCAAGTAATTGGAAAACAGATTAGAAAAATATAGATAATAGTAAGATAAGAAATATCCAGTCTAGCCTCTAATTGTAAAAAATCACCGCCTCTTACCCAACACCTTCACAAGCACCGTCTTCAACACCCCCACGGCCTTCTCCGTCTCCTTCCTCGTCAACCCACTCGAAAGCGCCAACCTAATACTCGGCCGAGGCTCAACGATCTCCTGGCCCTTCAGCCTCTTCGCCCTTGTGACCATCACACCCTGCGCCAGCGTCTCCTCCACCACCTCCTGCAACAGCCTCTCCTCCGCATCATACTCCGACTCGCGCACCGCGTCTTTCGCCGAATGCGGTGTGCGGTGGTGCTTCGACGAGCTCGTATGCGACGACGCAGAGACGGACGCCGACAGCGGCGGCGGGGCCGGCAGCAGCGAGGGCGTCGCGCCGGGGAGCTGCTGCTGCTTCACGTAGATGTGGATGACGGGCGAGACGGCGTGCGATGGGATGGTGATGCAGTCTACCCTGTCGAGGATGCCACGGGCGGCGCGGACGTTTTCTTGGAGGGCCTCGAAGATGGAGGGGGTGTTCCGCATGATGTTGATGCCTTCTGAGGCACTGACTGCGAGGAGTGCGGGCATGGAGGCGGAGAAGACGAACGAGGGCCCGTTGATACGTTGGTGGTCGACCACTGTGCGTGAGCCGGCGCAAAAACCTCCACCAGAGGCGAGCCCGGTAGCACAGGAGCCCAAGAGCATGTCGACCTTGGAAGCCTGTTCGAGTGGTCAGCTTGATTCAGAAATCAGAAATATTAGGACGGGGGTACGCACAGGTACGTTATAGAGCTCTGTAAGGCCGCGACCAGTCCTGCCCACAACTCCAAACGAGTAGGTCTCGTCCAAAATCAGACGATATTTGTACTTGTACTTGAGCTCAATCTTAACGAATGTCAGTTTGACACAGAGTAAACTGCGAGGAAAAACACGAACAAGTTTAGGCAAATCAACCATCGCACCATCTTTCTGGAAAATACCCTCCGTAACGATAAACCTTCTAGTAAGCGGTCCACGGCGTTTCTTCCTCTCCTTCTCTATACTAACCAGGACCTCCTCAAGACTAGCCAGGTCATTGTGGTCGAACCAGCGCACAGTCGAACGCGAGATCTGAATACCCTTCTGGATGGCAAAGTTGACGGCGCGGTCAGCGACGATTATGTCACCACGTTTACAAAAAGCCGGAATGACAGAGGAGATGGTGGAGAACCCCTGAGAGTACAGGATAGCAGCCTCCGTGCCCAAAAAGTCCGCAATGTCGTTCTCCAGGTCCATATGAACGTCTGATTGAACACCCCAATGAGCCACGAACGAAAAGAAACGAAAAACAAAACAGCGTGTGACGTACCCAGAGTGCCGTAAAACCCAGGAGGACCGCAGCTGCCCAGCCCATACTTCCGGAGCGTCTCCACAGCGCGCTGCTTGATGTGCTCGTTCCCCGCCAGGCCCGTAAAGTTGTAGCTCGCGAGGTTGACAGCCGTCTTCCCCGTCGCGAGCAGTTTCGGCTTAGGCCCGTTCGGGCCAGCGATGACAGGAACTGCAGCGAGGTCAGACGCCTCTGTCGGTGTCAGAGGCTGGCCTAGCGGTTCTGGGATCCATTCGTCTACTAGTTCGTCGATTTCCTGTGAGGTCCGGTTAATAAAGTCGTGGTTAGTGAGTAAAAGAACGCACAGAACTTACCTTGTCACTGAACTGGATAAAATGCTTCCCATTCCTATCCGCCCGCGTACGCGACTGCAGAAGCGTTCGAATAGCGAATATGACGAGTATAAGCTCCAACAAGGTACGCCCTGGGTCGTTCTGGTGCGAGCTCTTCACATACCGCTGGATGACTGCTGAACCGGGGAGTTTGTCGAAGGTCGTTTGAGCTGTGGTCAGGGAGTATTCTAAGAAGGAGAAAAGAGGCGCTAAAGACGCGGATGTGGTGGTCATTCTTGGCTTCCTGAGGAAGGCAATGTCGGGAGGACAGAACCGTTAGACGCCTGGAAGCTCGCTGCGGGTTGTGGTTCAGAAAGGAGGGGCAAGGAGGAAATATATGTTTGATTATATAATCGTATTGACACCGTGGTTCCCGACTTGGAAGGAGGACCGGACTCGTTACTCAACCTTGGTCTCTACCTTTTCTTTGCTTTTGTGAATGAGCGCTAAAAAATCGCTCGCTCCCGTGCCGAATCTTGAATACATGCATCCTTTGGAATATCTTTGTTCCAATTTCAAGTTGTCTGACCACTACAGATTTTGTACTGAGGGCATCCCAGTGTGCTTTGGGACCAATTTGGGACTCGCAGTGGTATGTATATCAAGTTTTATATAACACCGACTACTTGGGCAGGAGCTTTGCTATGAAATAGGATGAATATGTAACATCATCTCTTGAATTACTCCCAACAAAATTGCTTCCACCAGATAAATGCAAGAACCAAGTCAAAAAGTATCAGGCAGTGTCGATGTTAGATGTCCTGCCATCCTATGTCCCTCGCATCGTGAGCCACGTTTTATGCGGTCTGTTTAGCTATGACTTTAGAGCACGGTGCTCCAGCTTTCCATACTAAAAACAAAGATTGTCAGCTACTAGCATGAAAGGATTGAATAAAGGGACAAACATTTCGCAGCAAATCGAGAATCGAGACCTGTGTCTGGACTGACAATACGAGAAGCAGATGAAAAATACAAGCTGAACCCAAACCCTTACTAGGCTTATTACTCAAGGATTAGAGTACAAGATTGCTCGTCGGGTGCCTTGAGAGTGATTGCGACTCGCTTTGGGGTGCTGCAAGAAATGTGTGAACTTGATGTAAAAAAGACGATATACCTACCGGAATCTAGAAGCGCATCGAGATGCGCTGCAAATGTGCAATGCTGCCAGTGAGTGGTAAATCTTAAAATAACAACCGCTTGCTCAACTTATTCATTCCTATGTATCTCAGAGGGAATCTACCATAAACGCAGAAGAATTCTAGATGCCAATCAGTTTAGGATAGAATTCAAAAACGCATAAGATTTGCACCTTATCCATGCATCTCACACAACCCTCACAGCCCAATTCATAAACCACAACCCGTCGTGTTCCAAAGCCGCCGTACCATCCACCATATCCGGAATATTGTGCTCTACCAGCTCCGCTTCCACCTCCACCTCCACCCCCATACCACTATCAGGCCCAAACACCTCCCTCGTCCACATTTCCCTCCAGCTCTCTGGGGAATGGCAGAACACATGCACCGGTTGCCCATTCACGATCTGCCCGGAAACGACGAGGACGCCTTTCTCCTGCTTCGAAGCGTGCTGTCCGAAAATGATCGACCCTTTCTCCGGGCGAAGGAGCGCGGCGAGGCGGCGTGCGAGCTCGAGCTGGCGCGCTTCTGGGAAGAGATGGAACAAGGCGGAGGCGTGTATCGCGGAGATGCGGTGTGTCAGGGGAGTTAGGGAGGTCAGGGTGTTCAAGGGAGGCAGTACTAGTGGTACACTCGACGAGGGCTGGGGTGTCTCTGTGAACACGGCGGGGTCGAAGATGTCTCCTGGAATGAAAGTAGCTGGGAAGGTCTCTGGCGTGGATTTGAATAGCTCATGCCCGCATTCCCAGAAGCCTGTGGAATGCACTTATGAGGATAGGATTGATTAAGTGTTCGGAAGGGATGGGCGAACCTTGTTGGAGGTCGGAAGCGACGACATTATGGACGGGCCAACCATCAATGACGGCTTTTCGCGCGTCGTTTCCAACTGTAATAGGAATAGTGTGCGAAGATCAGAGGGATGCGAAGACAAGAGACTGGAAGAACGCGCACAGCAGCACCCGATGTCAAGCAAAATGGGATCCTTGTGGTCCTGAAGCAACTTCAGCGCATGTTTATAGCCAGGTAAGCGGGCAATCTTGAGCCTGATGAATGAATGGATTAAACAAAAGAAGAGAACGACACAGCGATTAGACACGCCTTATGAAAGCGAAACGACGAATGCAAGGATAGCTATAAACCTGACAGATATCGTGGTTAATGACGAAAGTGATCGATGTCAGTGGTCCACATACCTCATAAGCTTTGGCTTGTACCGCGAGGATATGTTCTCGTAAAGCATCTTCGTCCTGGATGCCAGTGAGTTGCTGGAAAAAGTCACGCTCTTCCGCGTCAAGAGAATATAAAGAATTATCTAGCTGCGCATTGAGTGCTGGGTTTGCGAATACACCGCTGCTAATGGAGGACATGGCCGTTGGATTTCAAGTAGCCTCGCCTTCAACTCGGATCTCTGTTATCGCGGAGGAGGTCGGAAGGCGTGCCGACAACGGTCCAGTTCCTTTTCTCACTGGTTTTTTATATCCAGTCGAACCTGTCATAACCCATATCTGGTGTAAGCATACTACACCCCCATAATATAGTCTACGAGTTCGAAAAGCTACTAAACCGGAGTTTACACCAAAACTGACCTCATAACCCATAAAAGGGTATTGATGAATACAGTTTCGACTCTAAAAAAGCGCGGGTGCGACCAGGCAGGACAAGACCTCTATTGTGGCACGGCTTTCGAAAACCTTCAATTCTAAGAATGCAGTCAACAGGGAGTGCACTTTGTGAACAGGAAAAATCCCGAGGGGCTTGCCATTCTTGTCCTCCGTGTCGGGATTGACGAAGTGGTGAGTAAGAGCGCGACGGACGAAGAGCTGGAGGTCGGATGGGATCATCCTGGCCTTGCGAACAGCAGCGGTGGGCCGGAAGAGATCCTCAAGCTGACCGGCAGTGTATTGGTCCCCTGAAGAGTTGAATATTAGTAAGCGAAATTGGAGTGAAGGGGGAAACGGAGCGCAACGCACTCAGACCAATAATGTTATGCTCAAAATTCTCGACTTTCTCCCCATTGATCACGAACGTAGTGATATCGCGAGTGTAGTGGCGGTCGTGGACCCCAACAGAGATTTTAGGAGCCCAGTCGACAACACCGAGCCTACGGCCATTGGTATCTTGCCAGCTGGAACAGAACTTTCATGCGAGCCCTTGTACTTATCAAGTGAGATCAGTCTTAAGTTACAGGCAGTGTAGCTCGCGTGCGGGCACATTGACGAGATGCAGGTGGTCCAGAGTATCCATGGCGGTCGAAGTGGACGTGGACCTGCATTGGCCTATCAACCCAGGAGGATAGAGATACTGTCCGATTCAAGGTGTTGGTCTAGACTCTGAAACAGTGAGATAGTTATGATTATTTAAGAACAATAATGCAAAATTCTCCAACGTCAAGTTCAATGTTCTATGATGATTGGCGACCCAACAATACAACTTCTAACAAGAGAGCAAGGAAGTGGGAAATCCTGTTAGAGCAAAATCTAGGTAAATGTAAGTAAGCCATCAATGAGTTAACTGGGTTCAGTCTGCACACACCTCATGCCCACTCAGCCGCCCTCATATTCAGCGATCGGGGGCTGCATTCTTAACTCCACATATCTCCCGAAGCAAGTCACGGTCGAACATCTACCATCCTCTCGACCGACCCCTCGTACCACTCGACGACGACATCGGTGATCTCGACGTCAGCGAGGATGCGGAGAATGTCAGGCGTGGCATCGCGAACGGCCGCGGCATTAGTGGTGTTGGGACGAACGGCAATCCACACAACAATAGGGCCTAGAGATTCGTCCTTGCCCTCCTCGACGGTCGAGAAGCGAGTTGTCATGAGCATGGAGCACTTGAGGCCGCGGGCCCCCATCGACGCCATGATCCGAGGAACGACGGGATCACCCCAGACGTGGTTAAGCGGTGTGTTGAAGACGCCGTGGGCAGTCTTGTAGGGGATCTTGGAGAAGTCGGTTCCAGGTGGGGGGATGGGGAAGGGGTTGGTCTCGAGATCGGAACGCCACATGAGCTTTGGCGGGTTGGTGGAGAGGCCGTGGTACCAGAAGTTCATCTCATACTTGGAGATCAGGTCGGGGGCGATGACGGTGTGGGCGTCCGGGTCGTTGCTGAGCTCCAAGTAGAGAGTCTCGGCCTCGCTGACGGTGGATGTGGGAGGCCGACTAACGCTGCGTCTGAGAGAGTCGACCATAGAACAGGTCACTGCTGAAAGTGGAAGTAGGTGTGAGTAAGTGGGAGCATGAAGATGGAGAGATTTACTGCCTAGGTATTTGGGGCTTGCCCTCACCTTGTCGACGATATCTTTGACTTCCGGGTGAACGTCTACAAGGTGGATGGGCAATAATGAGTGAGACAATGGAGGTGTGTAATGTAATGACGAAAGGGCTCACTTTCGCCCTGGAAGCCGAGGGCAATGAGCTCGGCGTCGCTCAGGTCGATGACCTCTGGGGAATCGCTCAGCACTCGTGATGAAGGGGAACAATGGGTGCCACTCACTCTTGTTCTCATAGGCTGGATCCATGGCGAGGTGGTAGTAAGAAAGCGCGAGTTAGTAGTTCGTCGATGGGGATGAGTTGAGGGAGGGGAAAACTACATTATGACTTCTGCACAGTTATCTTCGGAGTCAGAGTCCGCATGAATGTAAGACTCAGATTGGGTCATTGAGTCATGGCACGGCAATCTGAAACTCTGAAGCCGATGAGTCTGAGCTATAGAAAACTGACTGGAGTGCAAGGAATATATGAAAGCGGAAAAAAGTACACGACCATGATTTTAGATGGTAAACAGGCTGGGGAATTCAGTACACTACGGATTATCTTCCAGCCTGACGATCGACGACTCATGCCACTCGACGACAACATCGGTGATCTGGACATCAGCGAGGATGCGGAGGATGTCTGGTGTGGCATTGCGAACGGCCGCGGCATTGGTGGTGTCGGGACGAACGGCAATCCACACAACGATGGGGCCGCAAGTTTCGTCGTCCTTGCCCTCCTCGGCGGTCCAAAAGCGAGCCGTCATGAGCGCGGAGTACTTGAGGCCGCGGGCCTTTATCGACGCCAGAATACGTGGAGCGACGGGATCGTCCCACACCTTGTTGAGCGGCGTGTTGAAGACGCCGTGGGCAGTCTTATAGGGGATCTTGGAGAAGTCGGTTCCAGGTGGGGGGATGGGGAAGGGGTTGGTCTCAAGATCAGAACGCCACAAGAGCTTGGGAGGTCTGCTGGAGAGGCCGTGGTACCAGAAGTTCATCTCATACTTAGAGATCAGGTTGGGGGCGACTACGGTGTGGGCGTCCGAGTTGTTGCTGAGCTCCGAGTAGAGGGTCTCGGGGAGCTCGGCGTCGCTCAGGTCTACGACCTCGGCAGGAAACGCTCAGCACTCGTAAAGAACGGAAACAACGGGCATCACTCACTCTTGTCCAGATAAGCTGGATTCATGGCGGGGTGGTTGTAAGTAGCTCGTCAATGTGGAGGGGAAGACCACACTAAGAGTCCGTATAAATGTAAGATCATTGAGTCATGGCACGGCAATCTGAAACTTTGAAGCTGATGAGTCTATGCAACGGCGAGTCAAGGGAGTAAGCGCCAGAGAGGCAAGATGACGGTACCCGTTTTAGGAAATTCGATCAATCGTCGAACGGCCGAACGGCCGAAATTTCCTGATCCGAGATTTTTGCAGAGTTTGGTCTTTCTATCTTTACTTTGACTGAGCGCTACTTCTTCGAGAAAATCGTTCAGCTGCTTACTTTCGAAGACCGTAACAACGTTTTCAACATGTCTGACAGGCCTTTCCATGCAGACCATGGCTAAATCTCGGGTCTCGATATCGATAGTTCGAGAATTCTACTTCCAGCTGAACCTCCTTGCAATTGACGGTAGGCCAGATGACTGGCGCTTGTTCTTCGCGATCCGTATCTGAAAGCTTATATCCGTCAACATCAGTCCATTATGTTATCAATTTGCTGCTGGTTTGATGAACATGTGTGACTATGGCAAAGCAAGGTGTACGATTGTATCCCGCCGCAAGTAATACTCTTTTCCCTTGGCCATCTCAGCGTGAGGGATGACACTGATGACAATTCTTACAGTAGTACTCGAATCACAGATGCACCCTCCCACCTCGAGAGCTTCACGGCCCATCCCAAGGACAGTCCATAGAACATTCATGGTCTGGAAACTTTTCAGCGGATGAACTCTTATTTGCGAAACGCCTCGCTGAGAGCAAATGAACTGGAATGGCAAAATGTGAATGATTTGGATATGATCGGAGCTAAATACTGGATCCAGTGGGCCGGAAAATGTTGATATGCGTAACCTCGACACGCATGGGGCCGTCGTTTTTTGGCGCCTGACGTTCGTCTAGGTGGAAGGCACTCGTGATTATGGTACGCGGTATGATACGCGAACCACATACCTGCCCCCCAGTGACCGAGTTAGCCGTCCAGCTCAGTTGCGTATGTAGATCCGACGATTCAAGCGCTGTGCAAGGCTGTGCGTGCTCAGCTGGAAAACCTAAAGTACGTTGTGCTGTTGGTATGTGACGGTACCGTCGGGCTGTGCTCATTCTTCGCGATTGATCCCTGAGTCTTCTTCGAAACATATCTACGCGAGTGCCAAGCCTAACAGGCGTCTCCCAGGATGACGTCCTTAAATGTTAAAAGGAGAGAACCTACATCGCTGTTCTTTCTTCCCTCAATCATTTGAAACCATTTTGCTCTTTTGCTTTGCTGCCCTTTCAAGATGCGTACGACGTTCTACAGTAAGCACCACTCTTCGTTTCCGTCATATTATCGAACGATATTGACATATTTTCTTTTTTTGTCAATCTCCTCAGCTTTAGTTCTCGCCCTCGCTTTGGCCGAGACCGCTCTCGGATCTTACATGGCACTGGTTCGCGGGTTCATTCCCAATTATCGTAAGTCGATACAAGTCCACGTACAAGTCATTATGCGACTATAATTGACTTAAAACATTCTGTTTTATCTAGGCATCATCGGGAATGTAGCAGCGTATTTTTCAGTCCTGACATGGTTATGGGTCTCTTTTTTGTACGAACGACATTCTTCTTATAAATCCACCTTACACGTTTTGGCTAACGCATACCCGGCCATACCGCTTGAAGGTTAACTTACAGCAATCGACCAAATTCTACCCACAAACTGACCAAAGTCTGGGCGCACCTGTTCTCCTTCATCTCTTTTGTTCCGACATGGCTAGGTAAGCCAGAAGTTCATTCTTTCTTTGAACATTGTCTGATCAATCCAATCCCAATTAATTAGCTTTGGGAATTATGATCTTCACCCTATGCCCATATCACTGTGATCCCTCACGTTCTTCTGGTTGGGATGCTCCCGGAGGGTGTGGAGTTTCGGTTGCAGCAGGCATAGCTTCAGTGCTCATCAGCATGTTTTGTAAGTACATAATTTACAAGCACTCGAATCGAATGACAGAATTGTGGGCATGTGTATTGCTATAGCCGCGACTTCTGCCGTTGTCATTCGGCGAGGGGGTCGTGCACTGGGTGAAAACATTGTTGAAGGGAGAAGCAAGGTCATGGTGAACGAGAAAGCATGATTTGTTTCTTTTTTTTTTTTGGAACCCGGGCCTCTTTCCAAAGTTACGATGGAGTTGCCCCAGTCAAAGTTGTTTGCAGGTAGCAGGAACTTCGGATAGCCTAGACGCGTCGCTCGAAAACGTTGACAATTTTCCATGGCACTGGCAGAAGACCTCCCGCTTAAACCGACCTGGATTAGGGGACCTCCTACCTATTGTATGCTATTGTATGGATATTCTAAATTCAAACCTAGTTCCTTTCGGATTTTTAAGTCCTCGTGAGCGCGTCTGGAAGCGCGCGTTTGTCACGTGCCTGGAACAATCCATAGTTTGCAAGCTTCTCCCGAGCTGTTCCCTGTCGTGGTCGCTCACCTACCACTGTACTCAATACCGACAACCTACTCTTCTCTGGCGCTCACGACTCACGAGTCATGGTCTACACGAAGTCACCCTCCCTCTATTATACTCGTGCAATGGGAGAGGCGCGGTGAATGGCTTACAGAGGATGCTTGTTGACCGACAACTTGGCCGCCTTGTCAGAGAGAGTTGCATTGGGGCATGTCTGGCAAGACGCAGCACAAACTCGAACAGCATCGTCGTGTATGGTAGGTATGGCACTACCCCTCCTTCTTGATAAGGCGGGACTGACGACGATTCCTATAGGTAGTTGAATTACACAGATGCATCCCTCTCACTTGGATAGCTTCATGGCATCACAAGGACGATCCATAGAACATTCATCATCGAGGCTTTTCAGCCGACGAATTCTTATTTTCGAAACGCCTCGCCGAGAGTAAATGAACTGCAATGGCAGATCGTGAATGATTGGAATCTGATCTACGCTAAATACATAATCCAGTGGGCCGGAAAAAGTCGATAATCGTAGCCTCGACACGCACGGGGACCGTCAATTTTTGACGCGGTGACGTTCGTTCTCCAACGTCCGGGTTAAAGGAACCACAGAATACGCGCCATGATGCGCAAACCACATACCTGCCGCCCTGTGACCGAGTTAGCTGCCCACCTGTCTACATGGTCGCTAAATATCTTCTACGGTTATGTCGAAGCAACTACTCAAGCACTGTGCGAGGCTGTGTGTGCTCACGAGAACCCGCCAAGCAAAAAGGGTGACCCAAGTTGTGTAGTGTGGACTTTATCATGCTCTAGAACGGATTGCTGATACCGGCAGGCTGTGCTCACTTTTCACGAGTGATCCCTGGGTATTATTCAAAATATACTTACACGAGTACCAAGCCTAAGAGGCCTCACCTGCTGAACGGTTAAAAGGAGAGAACCTACGTCGTTCAAGTCCTTTCGCCCTGCACTCCTTAGACACCGTCGATAACGCTCTTCCCTCCATTTTGCTCTTTTGATATGCTGCTCTTCCAAGATAATCATGACCTTGCGTACGACGTTCTACAGTAAGCATCACTCTTCGATTCCGTCATATTATTTACATACTTTCTTTTTGTCCGTCTCAGGTTTGGTTCTGGCCCTCGCCTTGACTCAGACTGCTTTCGGATGTTACCTCGCGGTGGTCCACGGCTTCTCTCCCTATCTTTGTATGTCGACAAAAGTCCACATAAATGTCATAATGCAACCACTAATTGACTCAAAACATTCTATTTTATTTAGACATTTTTGGGAAGTTAGCAGCGAGTTTTTCGGTCCTGACGTGGATATGGGTCTCTGTTTTGTACGAACGACATATTTCTTATAAATTCATTTCATACAATTTGACTAACACGTACCCGACTTTACCGTTTGAAGGTTATCCTACAACAATCGACCAAATTCTACTCACAGACTGACTAAAGTCTCGACGCACCTATTCTCTTTCATGTCTTTTGTTCCGATATGGCTAGGTAAGCAGACAAGGCAGAGGTTCTATTTCTTTGGACGCTGTTGATCAATCCAATCCCTATTAATTAGCTCTGGGAATTATGATCTTCACTCAGTGTCCATATGAGTGCGATTTCTCGCGTTACTCTGATGGGGAAGCCTCTGGGTGGTGTGGAGTTTCAGCCGCAGCAGGTGTGACTTCAGTGTTCATCAGCATGCTCTGTAAGTCCTTAATACAAACACGCGAATCGGATGATTGAACTGTGTACCTTGCTATAGCCGCAACTTCTGCTCTTGTTATTCAGCGAGGAGGTCATGCACTGGGTGAAAACATCGCTGAAGGGAGCAGCACGGTCATTGGAAATCCGAAAGCATGATTGATTGGTTTCCTTTTGCTTTGGCAATCCGGGCCTCCTTTCCAAAGTTTTGGCGTTTAATTATGTGTGCAGGAGTTTTGGTGGAGTTGCCTCATTCAGGGTTATTTGCTAGTAGCAGAACCCTCGGCCAACCCAGACGCGTTGCTTCAAAACATCGATATAACGGATGGCCTCCTGCTTGCATCTCTGTTATTGTTTTGTATTAATCGACTAAGGTCTGGATTTTCTACCTATTGTAGGGATATTTTAGACTTATATCTTAGTTTCGCATTTGTGTGACCTCATTGACATGAGCGCGTCGAATTCAAAGCGCGTCCAGACGCGTGTTGGTCACGTTCCTCGAGCATTTATTCTTTCAACCAGACGCAGCGGCTGCCGCTGTACTGGCACATGCCACCCCATATTTGCGCCTAATCTGTGCCCCCTTAAGTTGTTGGCATTACCCTCTAGTCTCCCAAAGCGTGCGCCTGACGAAGCCCGCGTGGGGGGACACTGAATTTCAAACAAGTACAACTTTTTGAAAGTTCTTCTGACTTCTGCTATCTGTGCTCAATTTGAGCCTCGGTTGTCGTCCTGGACACCTCTTTGTTTGATAAATGCCGCTACCATCTGTCCAGAGTGGCTATTATCATATAAAAGGTGATTGAATCCGCTTTTGATTACCTCCCACCCTCTTTCTGTCGCACTCCCAAAATGCCACTGTCCCCTTTTTCTCTCATCTCACAGGAGATTATCGATGAAATTATCGACTGCCTCCTCGATTCAGAAGGTCATTTTTGGTACCGAAGGTCACTACTGGCTTGCGCATTGGTTTGCCGAGCCTTTCGAGCGCGAGCCCAAAGGCACCTCTTTAAGGCTATCGGAGTTGGCGTAACCACTAGGCTTTCGGTCATTCTTAACAGACAGAGACTCGAAGATCTGAGCGAAATTCTCCGGGACGTTCGTATCGCCTCCTATGTGGAAAAGATAGACCTCAGTTTTGACCCAACGACACTGTGGCCCACGGAAGATCGCAGTTTCGCCAACGCAATGGACAGCATTTCAAATTCTCTGACAAAAAGGCCTAGGACGCTTGCGTTCAAAATCTCTACAGACTTCTACCCGCAACAAGGGCCTTTTGTCCACCATCATGAGCATGGGTGTTTGAATCGATTCACCTTACCAGGACTCTCTCCTTTCATCACAGAGCTTTCTTTAACCGATGTTAAAGGGCTTTGTGTTAATTTTCTTACAGACTGCCGTCAACTCAAGGAGCTTGATCTTTGGCATACCACTTTCGAAACAACCTTCCTCAAACCTGCTCCTTATTTGCGGCCTCGACCTCAGAGGTTAGAGCTTTTATACGAGTTCGAACAGACTCAGGAACAAGTCTGTAACGCGGTCGAGCTCCTCCTAGAGGGGCTCGATTTTAGTGACTTACGTGCCCTCTACTTTTCTTTCGGCGTTTCTGAATCGCCGGATATCCTGAAGCGCCTCCTTGCCGCATCGGCCAACTCTCTGCAAGAACTCTCATTCTCATTCTGTAAGTTCACGTTTTTTAAACATAAATTAATATTTATCTGATCACATCCCGGTCATTGCCAGGCGACTCTTCGAATCGGTTCTCGAACATCTATGATTTGAGCCGGCTTCCCAATCTAACCGAACTCTTTGTCAAGGACATCAGCATGGACTTCCTCGAATTCGATCCCATAAAGGACTTGTGCAACTTCTTCGGAACAATTTCGGGCAGTAACATGATTAGGAAAATTTGGATTGCTTTGATTGGCCCCCCCCGAGGACGGCGAAGATATTGGATTACTTCAACGTCTCGACCAAAGCGACTGGGAAGCTTTTGATGATCTCTTGATCAAACTTTCCCATGGAGAGAGGTTGGATGTGGACATGTCGATTTACTATATCATGCCCAGCTATGTTCCGAACGGTTCTCCTTCTCGCCTACTGAAGACAGCAGGCGTAGAAAAAGAGCTGGACGAGGCCCTGGTGACTTGGCCGAAGAGGAAATTACCACGAGCAACAGAGGCTTCTCAGATTGCTTTGGAGTTTTCTTGGTCCATAGACTTCTAAATTGATCAGGCATGAAAAATTCGGAGAGGATTTTTGTAGATAAATGGAAACTCGATTAGGAATAATTTAATAGTATGGGCACTAGCTTGACATTTACTAGCACCAAGTCCTACTGGCCATCTATCAATTTGGTAAAATAATACGTAGGCCACTTCGTAACTTTTTTCTGGAAAGGTGGAAATGTGTAAAACTTAGCGACCTCAGAGTTCAAAACATCTTGATAGGTGGTAATAAAATGCAGTACCGGACCAGCCAACTGGGTCTAAGGTAAGGCGCCTATCGAAGACTTCTACAGATTTTCAAAGAAAGAATTTAGAGGAACACAGCATGTTTTTGAGAAATGTGAGTGCTCGGGCCGGATTCGGAAGCTGTTTCTTCTCGCAACTTGTCAGGCATGTCTTCGTCTCCTGTGGTCCTGTGGACAGCCTTCATTACCCTCGCACATTATGAGAACCTCAGTTTCTCCGTTTACTCAGCTCCCACCCGAGTTATTCTCTGTAGTGGTCGCTCACCTACCACTATCCTCAACACCAACAACCTTATATTCCCTGGCGCTCACGAATCATGGTCTACACGAAATCGCTTCCCCTCTATTATACTCGTGCATGGTGCTCCGAAACGAGAGAGACGCATTGGCTGTTTTACAGAGGATGCTTGTTGATCGACCACTTGGCTGCCTTGTCAGAGAGTTGCATATCATGTCAGAATGCCCTGTGGCAACGCGAGAAAGTGGAATCCCCTTCGATGTGCTTACGGGGCTGAGGAAGGTCATACAGGGGGGTCTTCTTCCCTATATTCGTACTTTAGGACTTCATCTACTTGAGCTTCAGAGCTGCTGGGAGCAACCGAAAGCTCTCGCCGAGGAGGACATTGCATTTTGGAAGGAGTTACGAAACAATTGCCCATGCCTTCACGGAATCGTCATCTCTGGCTTAGATCATTGGCAGACTGGGGGTTGGGATGAGTTTTTTCAAGTTCCCCAACCGAATGGATCGAAAGTTCGTTTATTTGTTATACGTCACCAAGTCCTTCCTAATGATGATTGTATATACAGGCAGTGCTATCCTACCTCGCCTTCAACTTTAGAGGACAACTTGACAATGATGATGGAGGAGGAAAGTTGCTCAAGGGCATAAATTACTTCTCCCCTGCATTAGCAACCCTTGTCCTTCGATCTACGGAAAGATATTCACCACCGTCCCATATTCTAACTCTCAAATTTCCTTGTTTAAAATCCCTCACACTGGACGGGTTTTTGGTTCGTGATACATTGGAAGCTATGATGTTTTGGCGTGGCCACCCTTCCCTCGAAAGAGTGAGGCTGCCGAATGGCATCCATAGTAATCGTTGGTTTCACGAGCATATCGAGCCCGGATTATTACCGAACCTCAAAATTTTTCAAGTAAGTGATTCTTTATTCTGATTCACTTAAATAATCTGGCAATGCTCAGATATGCTCCTCCTAGGCAAATTTTGTCAATGTTCTCCTTCTGGGACAAATTCTGCGTCAGCTCACGAGCCTCTCGATTGAGCGAAGTATCAATGGCCAAGTACCCTATCTCTTGCGAGTGGTCATCCCGGAAGGGCTTCCCCATCTCAAAAGTCTAGAAATCGTACAAGAATCCTCTTCATTCTACCCCCACGTTAGTAAATTGGAAGGCACCACATGGTACGAAACACAAGATGCCAGTGGAATGTTCCATGAGGGAAGGAATCTTAGCCAAGCTGGAAGAAATTTCACTGGCGATTACATACACTCGATCGCGAAAGGAGCTCCCAACCTGATGGAATTGGCGCTGCATGGTTCCCAACCTCTTGCCGGAACAATCCTTAATGTATGTATTGTTCTAATCTTTGAAACCTAGCGACTCAATCCTAGAATATTTGTACAGAAACAATTTGTCCAACGCTTTTCTGAATTTACGCGTCTAGAACGTCTGTATTATGGGGGTCTAACAGATCTTAGCTCCCCAGACCTTCAGGCTAAGCACCAAGCTGCGAGTCTTGCGCTTGCGATGGTGTGTAAATCAATCAAGACCATAACAGACGTTAGTCTAGCGACAATGCCTTATTTGACGGCCAAAATAAGAAGGAAACAAAGTGATGAAGTTGATGAAGTGATAATCAGCAAGGGATACGGAGCAGAGATAGGTTCTGAAGACGATCCTTTCCCCCGGAATCTACAGTTCCCACTATTGTGAATACGGTATGAGTTGTAAATGTCTCGCTTAAAAAATTGTGCAAGTATTTGTCAAACCTTACTATCAAATTTGTCGGTCCTCAATAGTCTACAGTGACCACTGACAACAGACGGGCATGAAGGAAATCTTATCGAAGTTCTCACACATGATGGACCTGAGCCTAGGTGGTCGGAGGCAAATATTTCATAGGCTACTATACATACGTCGCCGCCGTGTACGCAGATGCCAACTGGAAGACTTATCTTTTTGCCTTTCCTTAAGTCCTGATCTCGAGACCATGTGTGTGCAGCCAGGTGTGCAGATTCGATTTCAACAGAAGCTAGGGAATATAAGACAAATTGAATTGTACAACTTGAAGTTGTAAATTTTCTACGTACTTCGTCCTTACTGTATTATGTGTATGGATATTTCGAACATGTAATAATAACTTATCCTTTCGGATTTGTAACTTGTAAGTCCTCATGCCAATCAGCGAAACCGCCAAAACCTTGCCAGGCAAGGTAGCCTTTCCAAGCTCCGACGAAATTGGAATGGCCTTGGAAGTGCCCGGGATGGCGGCTCGCAGGATTCAGACACTTTTCAATGATCGCAAAATTTCTGGTCGGTGGTTAGATGCGTGCAGAAGAATTGAGATGGCACGAATACTCATAAAATATCTGTACACAGCTTGTATAGTTCTAGAAAACCTGGGTTGAACTTAGAATTGAGCGACAAGAAATTGACTGGGGTGGTATCGTAAGTTCAAGTTTTGCAACGCCTCTGGAAAGTCATCCAAGATTGTCCTGGGCAATAGAAGGCGGAGGAAATATGGACAACTATGTATTGTCGTGCAAAAAAGAATCGCCTGTCTATGACGTGAAAAATATGATGTCATGGATGCATCACAATCCGAGTCGGTGATCTCAGAAGCGCCGTCGACCCCTAGGGGCATATTACTACTAAAATTACATTGAAAATATGGGTCTCGTCGTGTAGTGGTTTAGCGTGTGCTGTTTCTAACACTCTCGGTTCGACTCTCCCTGTGAGGAATAAAATTGCTGACCTCCAGACGTTGCTCAGGTGCCTAAGGGCCTAGATTTTTCGACACACCACACACCTGTGAGATTTGCAATTTTTGTTGGCAGCGACCAATGATTTCGCGGTGACTCACTATCCATTGAAATGCAAGGACCAACAAAGTTAGCCAACCTTGCAAGGTTATCCAAGAATGTGCCGAGAATCCAAGGTTACCTAAAATGGGGGTTCCCGCCATAATTGGGCAACTTTACAAGGTAATTGTTTGAACCTATTCCAATAGAAGACGGCTAAAAATTTTCTACACTATGTGGGCCTTGTGGACCTTCCATGGCCTATGTATTGCAAGGTAAGGTTGGCGCGCTTTCGCTGATGGCCTGAGCGCGTCTTGAAACGCGCTCGTCACGTGCTTGGAACAAGACTGCGATAGCTCATAGCTGCGATCCGCTTCTTGTCCGGTTCATTCACCTTCGCACAATATGCTAACCTCAAATCCTCCGTTTACTAGGCTCCCGCCGGAGTTATTTCCTGTTGTGGTCGCTCACCTACCATTGTACGCAACGCCGACAACCTTATACTCCTTGGCGCTCACGAATCATGGTCTACATGAAATCATCACCCCTCTATTATACTCGTGCATGGTGCTCAGAAACGAGAGAGACGCACTGACTCTCTTACAGAGGATGCTTGTTGACCGAAAACTTGGCCGCCTTGTCAGAGAATTGCATATCATGTCAGAACGCCCAGTGGTAATGCCAGGAGATGGAGATGTGCTTACAGGGCTGAGGAAAGTCGTACAGGGAGGCCTTCTCCCCTATATTCATACTTTGGGTCTATATCTGCTTCAGAACGACTGGAAGCTACCAAGATCCCTTACAGTGGCAGACATTGCATTCTGGAAGGAGTTGCGAGGTAATTGTCCACGTCTTCGCGGAATCGTTATATCTGGCTTAGAATATTGGCAAATTGGGGGCTGGGATACGCTTTTTCAAGTTAGCCAACCGAATGAATCGCGTGTTTGTCTGCTTTTTATCTATCACTAGGTGCTTGTTGATCATTGTTTTATAATTACAGCCAGCGCTATCCCACCTTGCCTTTGACATTAAAGGCCCACTTGACAATGTTAACGGAGGAGGAAATTTACTCAAGGGCATAAATCACTTCTTTCCTTCATTACAAACTCTTGTCCTTCAATCTACGGAAAGTTTTGCCTCAGCGTCCCACATTCTATCTCTCGAATTTCCTTGTTTAAAAGCCCTCACGCTGGACGGGTTTCGAGTTCGTCTTACATCGGAGGCTATGATGTTCTGGCGTAAACACGCTTCCCTCGAAAGAGTGAGGCTTTCGAATGGCGTCCAAAGTAGTCGCTGGTTTGACGAGCATATTGAACGCGGGTTATTACCAAACCTCATGGCTTTTCGAGTAAGTGACTCTTTATTGTTTTTCGATTAACTAAGCAACGCTCAAATATGCTCCTCCTAGGCTAACTTCTCCAATGTTCTCCCTCTAGCACCCGTTTTGGGTCAGCTTAGGAGTCTTTCAATTGAGGAAAGTATCAATGCCCAAGTACCCTATCTCTTGCGGGTGGTCATCCCGGAAGGTCTTCCCCGTCTCAAGAGTCTGGAAATCGTCCAAGTATCGTCTTCATTTCCCCACATCAGTCTATTCGTCGGCACCACATGGTACGAAACAGCGGATGCCAGTGGAATATTCCATGAGGGAAGTGACCTTACGCAAGCTGGAAGAGATTTCACTGGCGACTACATACACTCTATCGCGAAAGGAGCTCCCAACCTTGAGGAACTGGCGCTGCATAGCTCCCAACCTCTCAACTGGACAATCCGTAACGTATGTATCGTTATCGTCTTTAACCTTGGCAATCATTCCTAAAATACTTGTGCAGAATCAATTTGTTGAACGCTTTTCTGAATTTACGTGTCTAGAACGTATGTATTACGGCGGTCTTAAGTTACTTGGCTCTACAGACCTCCACGCCATGCACCGAGATGCAAGTTTGGCGCTTGCAACAGCGTGTAAATCAATCAGGACAGTAACAGATGTCAGTTTATCGACAGTGCCTTATTTGACGGCCCAAATACGAAGGAACCCAGGTGGAGAAGTCGACGAGGTGTTGATTGGAAAGGGATACGGAATGCAGATAGGTTCTGAAGACGATCCTTTTCCCCGTACTCTTCAGCGATCTTCACAATTGTGAATACAGTATGAGTTGTAAGCCTCTCGTTTATGAAGTTATGAAAGCTTTTGACAGACCTTTCTATCAGGTTCGTAGTCCTCAGATTCAATCTCATGAACTGAGGCTTTGCATAACATTGAGTCCTAATCGCTAAGCCGCAACCAGGCCACGACACTCGACCACATCCTCAAGATACTTATATCCCAGGCGTTGACGTTGTGTGGTCCCAAACTACGGCAATGGCGTTTACGATGACGGAATAAGACGATAAAATTGGAAATTGACCGAGATGATCGACGGGGGAAGAATCACGATCGATCACACTCCCTAATTCAGCTGGCGTTCTGCAGCTCTATCCTGCAACAACGGATTCAAAACAAGAAACTTTCTTATTCTTTGTTGGATGTCCATGGATTGGCAGACGTCTCCTAATATGAGTACTTATATGTTCAGTTTTATTGCCCTCGTGTAAACCCGTATCGCTTACAGTGGACGATCAATCTATTTCGACGTTTAGTCGCCGGACCTTGTGAAGTGATGGAGGTGTACATAATTCGACGGGTTACGTGCGGCAGTGGGCAAAGGCACGGACAGAGGTCAATGTCGAAATTACTTTCACATCTTTCAATGAGAGGGACCTGGAAGGGGTGGTCGACGTCGAAAGCAGCTCCAGACCACAGACAAGAACCAATATCCGAAGTCGACAGGCGTGCGGCGTGATTCTCATAGTCCATAGTCGCCCCAAATATCATGATCACAACCATGCTGAAATGCAAAAGTTAATAGATCCTCGGCTAAGAGAATAGTCGTCTTCGCAACGTAAAGGGACGAGGCGCCTTCAAAATCCGCCTGGGCTTCTTTGAACCCTTTTTTCATCCCGTCACTCTTTCTCTCCTCCCTTCACCCCTCCTCACCGTCCCGCCTTGGTCTTTTCGTCGTCGTTATCCGTCTCGGGTTTTTTTTCCGTCCTTCTTCATCAAATATTATCGACGTTGCCACCAATGGCCGTGAACCGCACCCCTTTCTATAGTGAGTTGGCTAATAATAGCCATTTGCAAAAACCTGACCATGGTTGATATTTCTTGAACGCACACAGGCCTTGCACTTTTCACTGCTGTTCTGCAGAGCGTGTTTGGGGTTTTGGCGGGTTTCGTGAATGGGAGATCACCCTACCTTTGTGAGCAGTAATTCGAGCCAGCGACGCCCGGAGGAAAGGTGTCGTGATGAAATTTACTGTGTACTGACTGTCTTTCTTCGTAGACATCTTCGGGAAACTTGCTGGAGGCTTGTCGGTCGTTACATGGATATGGATTACGATTCTGTACGTTGCGAAATTCATGGCACTGTCATTTGTGGCCCATCTTTCCTTGCCTCTGACTTTTTCGACGTCCAACAGGTTCAGATTCAACCGCAAACCAGAATCAAGCCACTTCCTCTGCCGTTCCTATGCCCATTTTGCGTCGTTCACCGTATTCGCCATCGTTTGGCTAGGTCAGTCCCTTTGCCAATAATATTTTCGTGGTCATAGAGTCTGATTTCCGCTTGACGTTGCCTTCCCCACCTTTCTGATCCTTCTCGACACTCTGTCGAATATTAATCCCGTCACCGCTTCTGCCGCCATCACCTATCATCTACACGACGACCTGGCATTGCAACTCGGAAGCCGTCGGGATCATGCTCGCCACGCAGATGCCATGGGAGTGCGGTGCCAAAACCCTCTGGTGCGCAGCGGCCAGCTTCTCCAGCGCCCTCGCTTTCTGCACGAGCTTCTTCTGTGAGTACCGTCGCAGTACAGCTTTCATTCACATTCGTACCTCCCACACCCCTTAAAAGCGTGGAAGGAGAAATTGACAGAGATGCGACATCAGCGTCAACGTTTCTTTCTTCTTGCCTTCTTCTTCGAGTCGCTTTGTCCAGACTCGTGATAGAGTTGGAGTCTCGCGTGCCATACGCCATTTGACTTCTTCGAGCTTCGCACGTCATGACGGTGACGGCCACATGGGTTTTTGAAAATTACTGACCGAACCCAATTGTTTCTTCCGTCCAGCATTGGCCGCCGCCATCGTCATTTACAAGTCCTCCTCGACCTCTGGCGCCGGACTTTCCGTCAATGTCTCGCAAATAGGCAAGCGCGAACTGGAGATGGACTATGGAGCACCATGAGAACGTCTACGAGCAGATACCAGCGTCGTCGCTGACGGCGATAACGACAACGACCAGATACCCCAATTCCTGTTTTGATACCACGAACGGCGGGGTGAGAGTGGCTGCGATAAAATGTGTTCCGACCTACGTCACGATTTCTTCCTAATCTTGTTTTCCATTTCCGCGATGTTATTATCCCGCTTTTTCTTGCTAGTCTTTGTTCTCCATAGAACGCGCCACAATCACTCATTTATCACTGGCACATATCAATACATTTTGCATACATACCGTCGCGTTACCTCCCACGCTGTTCTTGTCTACGCTATGCGTTCAGCGTTGTTAATACATAATAATGAATTGGATACTCGAATGAACGTGTCGATATTTTAAGTTTGAATGCTTGAAATTAAATCTTTTTGACTCTTGAAGGTGTCGTATTCCTGGACCGTTAATTAACCAAGGCCTCTCATTGGAAGGCAAACTCCGCGATAGAATAGGGTATTCGATTCTGTTTCTTAGTAAAGTTTCTGTTGACGTTAACGTATTAGTACCATCCCAAAAAAAGGAGGAATCCAACGACCAAAGCCCACTCACAATCTTTGTACATACACGCAGGCCGTTTCTTTCGCTACTATGACTTGGAGGACTTCTTTTTGGCAGCAGCCTTCGCCTCTTTCTCCTTCTTGGCCTTTTCTTTCACGGCCTCTTCGATGGCGATCTGGTGTGCCTTTTCGTTCAGACCAAGCTTGTTCCGGGCAATCTAGGTTTGAAGGCAAACGTTAGGAGACGCTGATATCGGACATTAATGAACTAAGATACACACTTCGAAAGCGTAAAACTAAGACCCCGCGGAAAAAATATTTAGCATACAGAGGACCCGAAAAAGAACAATAAGACGTGTACCTGTATCCGTGTAACTGGAAAAAGAAAAGGTCAAGGTTAATATACCAGCAAGGAATGAAAGGTAACAGAAACAACCCACCAAATATCGTGTTAGCCTCCCCATACTCGTCCCTCGCATCTGTTCGGATCAGCGAACCGAAGTTGTACTCCATGACTTTCTCCTTGTAGCTACAGAAGACATTAGCACACCGTAAAGCAAATGAAAAAGGGGCATCCACGGTGAACCTCTCGCTAAACTCGCGCCAACGCTTCTTCCCGTCGGCGCTCTTCATCCAGTCCTCGTCTATTTTGACGAGCTTGTCGTAGGGCGGCTCGTTGAGCTCAGGGAACAACTTCATAGTGTGCTCGAAAATCTCATCGTCGATCCTTTACAATGGTAACGAGGTCAGCGGTCCGAGCGATGGACGGAAGGGATACTAACTTTGTGAGCTTCAAATCCTTAGGATCTACTTTCTCGAGGAGGTTCCAGTATGTCTAACAGAAGAAAGGTATTCGGTTGATGGCGGTGAAAATAAACCGAAAATTGGCGCACCTGAGCTTGTTCAACAGCTTTCACTGCGAACCTGAGCAGAAGTAGTGTCTTTAGAATGGGTCACTTCGGTGACGACACAGGGACCCGGGTGTCATGGATGCAGGTAATCTAAACGTACTGTTTTTCAATCTGCGGGCACGAATCAGCCCCCAATCTACCCAATCTATACGATCATCATGCCACGCACCTCCATGAGATTCTGAGCATTGTTTGGGTCGAATTGGCCTGACATCCTGAGGTCGTACGCTGTACTGATCTAAGAAAGTTGTAGTTGGTATCTGGGTCGTCTCTGGTGGTTCTGACGTGTTTAAGACAGCAAACTGCGAGGGGAGAACTTTTGCTTGTTCTTTTTGTGATGATGTGGCAGTCTGGAAAGCGTCGGTTGGTCTCTGGGAGTTTTGTTACAAGTGCAAGAAAGCCGGGCTAAGCATGATCGCAAGAATGATCTCTGCCCATGTGACGCTAAACCCATGATCGAGGCCTAACGCTGAGGTTAGGGTTCACATATTTCATGGGTACTCATTCGACAGCGCTGGAGGCAAGAGGGATGCCCAAGGAGGTTGGGAAATATAGAAACAAAGCCTTGTTTGCAAGAAAAAAAGAAGAGAAAAATGAGCATTGATATATAAGTATAGTCAACCTGCTCCGCCGTCCACACCAATACCAAACCTCTTCAGCTTCTCAAAATATTTTTGGACTCGACTCGCCACCTGGCGAGGGGTTCGCCTTCCTCCCATGGCTTTCGAAATTTGCTGCCATCTGTAAAACGAAAAACATGTACAGCGTTAGCTGGCATTGACCGGTGAAGCCGACAAGGCGTACCGATTCTTTTCTCCATCAGGGATTTCCTCCAACAGCTGTTCAAGCAGATTCTGTTCCGATTCCGACCAAGCTTGTTTATAGGTTTCTGGCTTGGGTTTTTCGGCTCGCCTCTTCTTCGCTTTGGGCTCCTCGGTTTCTTCGGGTAGTGAGTCGTCGTCGTCGCTGAGAACGGGTTTGCTGGGCAATTTTAATTTGACTTTTTTGCGAGGCCGCGGGCTGGCGGACAGGGGTGTCAAGGTAGCTACGCTCTCGTCATCAACAAACTGTGAGATAGCCTTCTTGGACGGGCGGCGAACCCTGGACCCAGAACCAGATACTGTGGCCTTGACTCGAGGCGCAGCCGAAGGAGAACGATCGACCAATGAGGTTGCTTGAGAGGTTGAAGGCGTATCGCTGTCAACGTTGACTGCGGGCATGGATGATTCATTATTCGCAATGTCGTCGTCATCGTCGATGGTGATGTCGACATTCATAGCCTCATCTTCCACGTCCGGACGGATGAACACGCCTATTGAACCTGAGATGCTCGATAATGGTAGGCTGAGTCCGCAGCTCCTAATTTGACGCTTCTTCAGCTCCCGGATTTTTTGCTGTTCCTGTTGTCTTTTGAGTTCAACAGGGTCAATTTCGTCTTCACTTTCTGGTTCAGGCGAGGACATGTCCGCAAAGCGAGATAGAATAGGGTCGAGGATTGTGCGTTTGGCTTGCTTGACGAATTTCTGGAGCTCGGAGAGTTCAGAACGTTGGACCAGGGATGGTCGGCTTCGCTGACTGATTTCGAATTTATTCCTCTGGGAAAATGCTTGCAAGGGGCCAATGTCTGCAAAGAAGAAAGGTTAGACCGAAGAGAGCTGGTGGCCTGTATGGTCGTACCTGATTTCGCAAAGACAGACCAATCGATGTCATTGGGTAGCTCAAGGCGGCAGTCAGCCTGCTCGCTAAGCTTGAAGGCGTTATCATTAAGCTGAAGCACACGAGTTAGAAAATGCCAGAAGACCAATAAATCGAACATAACATACTTCCTGGCCCAATTTCGTGAGAATCTGTGAGGGCCGTTGAACAAAATCAACCCTCAGTCGATGCAGCCGGTCCAAGTCTAACCGTTGACGAGCAAGCAAATTTTTCTGAGTTTGTATGAAAGTTTCGAGCGCCTGCAATCTATTGTCAATCATGAAAAATAAGTATACTAGCGCTGAGTTCCAGGAAAAAGACACAGATACGAACGTCTGGGCGCGATGATCATCCATTGGTGGTGGTTCTGGGGAGTCATTGAAGTGGGTATCAAGATAGATGAGCCAATGTCTATATAAGATTTCAGAGAGTTCGATTTTCCTGTCGCGGTGCCGGATCCGTTTCCCACGCACGGTTCTCTCAAACCAATTCCCTCATTTTGAGCCTCCGATCTCTTGCGCTTGATCTCTGCTGAGCGTCGACCGTGGCCTGCTTGGACTATTGTGCATCATGGGCTGAATAGCTGGGAACGTAGCATGGGCTAGAAGTCTGGACTTGTGATGGATGGTCTGTTGGCTCTGGACCATCTTATTCGCTGGATCACTCTTGCTATCTTGGACTCGAGGTTCGACGGGAGTCTAGGGTCAGCCTAAGAATAAGGGCAGGATGCCATCTGCGTTGGGGGCTCCTCCAGCCCCTATCGATGGCTAGTGGATAATATGAGCTCTGAACCAACCCAATAAGGTGAAAGAATTGTTACTCACACAGATCACACATGGACTGACTCAACGTCAAGGAAAGGAGGGCAGATTGAGAGAACTTCCTCGTCTTGGTCCGTCAGCATATTCTTTCGACCCTCTTTCGACACTTGTCCGGCCACCCTGCCGCGCATTGTCCGACGGACTCTCACAGAGGCAGGAAATAGGTTTCATTCCTAATACCACCGGCGTCAGACAGAAAAGTCAACGGATTTTCTTTCTCCAAACCTGCGGTGACATGGACATAAATGGCCTGGAATTTGTGAACAATTATCCAAGCGACTTTGTGGTCGATTGATGCTGTGCTTCACTCGGCGTAGTGCTTCTGCCGGTGATCCAGATTTTTTCGTCATCGCAGGAGACGGCCATTTCAAGCCATGGGATTATCAAGAGCCACATACTTGGACACGGGTACCTATCGCGGTACCGCAGCATCTACATTCGCGGGCTCTCCAATGTGTCTATTTCCTTCGGCACGATGTCCAGCTTATCGCCCGTATTCCAATTGCAGACATAATATATGTGCATGGGGGACAGTCTCTGCTCTTCTCTTCTTTACCCTTGTTAGCGGTCATATCACACCACGCCGTGCTTGACCTTGACGATGTAATCTCCTCGGATTCCTGAGGCTGGAATGGCCAACTATCTTGAATGTCCATGCAGGTGTCGACGTGATCGGACCTCTTTCGCCAAAAACAACCAAGACGAGTTGGTTAGCCATCAAACATCAAAAGATATGTTCTCGTATTTTTTACCAAAGCGAGTGGAGTCTCCTGGCATAAAGTGGCAAGGTTACTCTTTAAACATGACGTCTACTTAACTTTTTCTAGCCGATGCGTTAATTTTATGGCATGATCCAGGTCCATGTTTATTCAATTTTCCTTTGACATTTTCTGGTTCCTCAGATTCGAGACCGAAGAACCCCGCTCAAGCACGATCAACGGCAAACCAAACCTTCTTTTCTCCATTGCCTTGCTGCCTGGCTGTAACTCAACCGCCAGTGTCTTCCTCAGGAACGTTGGTGTTTTGCTCCTAGAAAAAATTTCTTACTCGGCTTCGCTGTCAGCCCCTCTTTGTCCAATGTTTACGGTCCGACCCGACATCCAACTTATCTTTTTGAAGGCTTGTGGCGACAATGTCCTGGTCCTTGGCTGCCGGTAACAATTCCATTGCAGCGCGGAGATCCCCTAGCGATCGTTCACCATTTGGACTGTTTCCCCCCCGGTACAGGTGCTTATTGATCATCAGCGCTGAGCACACTATTAACACGTTTATTTCTAGCGTTGCATCCATCTCGATCGGACATTATCCGCCAAGTTATTCTCTACCGTTTCTCTTAGAACTCGGTGTGGACTATAAAAATAGTACCTCGACGTTTGACTCCAGTCAGACGACCTCCTTTGTTATTATTGAACAAATAGTACTGACATCTTGTTGATTCCGCCTTTCCAGATTCATTTTAACTGAGAGAATTCCAGCCAGGAATGAATGTTCGGTAATGGAGACCCACTTCCTCTTCAACAGCATAAGCGCTGACATTGAAATGGACCGTGCGTGCGTCATATATCTGCGGCTCGGGCGTCGGATGATTTATCGCTGTCCAACCTCCACCTTTTCCGCCGGCCAAGTGGCCCCTCGTGACTTTAAAACTTTAAAAAAAGAAGTAAAGGTGCTTTTAGGAGTTTTACGCGTAACTACAGCTATTTGCTGTTATCTGCTAAGTATTTGGACAAACGGCTGCTCCTTCCCAGCCTTATCAAGCCGGAATGTGATGAACCAACGGAATGCCCTGCCCGAATCATAACCGAAGTTACCGAACGAATCAACGATTCAGTTGCGGGGGTTTTGCCGCTTCAGAGAGAGACATCTGTGGCGCAAAACAGAATGTTCAAGGCAACAACTCCTTAGGGACGACGGTGATCTTCACCCCTCTGTATTGGTATTCAGAACTCTGCAAAATCACATAGAATTTCTTGCCTGAATGGAGGTTATATATGTGCACGGTTTTTGCGGAGTATTTGGTGGCTTTCAGTTTCGGGAACGACCATGGGGGATCAAACGACAGCCCGGAGCTGGAATCAGACAGTCCCTTCCCTCAGGATAATTCACCGTTGCCGTAGGCTAACTGAATACATAAATTCTCTTGGTGTTACGGTACCGCAGAAATAGACATTCCGACTTACGAGAGATCCCTATTTGAAATTTCGAAAGCGCTCGTCGATAATTCTATTTTTGATGAACGATAAGATAAGATGAACTCTGAGTGTCACAGCCACGCTGAGTCACGGCATCATCTAGTGTGACAAACCCTCCACATTTGGTTGGCATCTTCGCGACTGTCTTCCCTCTAAACCGGATCCTTAGGGCCCAAGCCTCCAGAATGCCGCCAGAAGTCATCGAAATATCAGACGAGTCCGACCGGGAGAGAGAAGAAGAAGACTATTTGGATAGACGCGCACTTTTGGAACCCGTGGTGGGACGCGTCGTGGATGCTCTTGGTGGCCGCGAAGGGGATGTCTACATCATGGGCGACGAAGTCAATGGATGCCTGAAAGATCTGAAGAAACTCTGGCGGAAAGACGATACAGACGACGAACGTACTGTCGCTCGTTTGTTCTGGGAGATGCGCGTGCTCCCGAACGATCTAGTTCCCATCCTCCTTGAAACGGCTGGAAAAGGCTTGGTTGAAGATAAACGGGCTATTTCGTGCGTCGATTTGATGACGGCCATGACTTGGCCCATCGATATGGCTGAGGAGTTAAAGGAGCTGGACGAAGAGCTCGACAAGGGGACGGACTACACGCGGCTCCTACAAAGTCACCTTCACTACAAGTTGGCTTTGTTAAAACCAGGCGTTATTCAAGCTTTATTTGGGATCATTCTCCCTCCCTTGGCGAAGGGCATCAAGGAGAGGATGGAGCGTGATGGCCAGGTCATAAACGTTGTCCTCCATCTCATCAGAAATCTTGCTTTCATCAAGGACTTACCGTCCAATTCACACCTCAGCTCTGACCAAGCAGAATTCTCGAATCTACAATCGAAGCTCATAAGGGCCCTCTCCGAAACGAATACTCTTGATTTACTCCTTACGATCGCGGCCAATTCTGACAACGACCCTCTTTTCAATGGTTGGAACACTCTCGTTCTTGAGATACTCTACCTTCTTTTCCGAGGAGTCAAACCGAGTTCTCTGGCCACTGATCAGGCGAAGGTAATGTTATATACAAAATTTCATTCTTCGTACCATATTAATTTCGATTTGCAGCAACCGGCAGAAAATTTGCAACGCCTTCTTGCGCTAGAGGATCGGACGCGTCGTGACCTAGCCCGAAAGGCTACTTCTCGCCATTCACGTTTTGGAACCACCATTTCTGTCAAGCTTAATCCCAACAAGCGGCCTCCACCAACTGATGACAGTAATGCGGCTGATCCCCAACCCACAGCTTCGTCATCGCGGGCGTTCGTCTTGCATCGCCAGCAAGGAATACATGGCGAGGCGGGAAGCATTATGGATATGACCAAACGCCAGAAGAACAAGAAGATCACCAAATTAGACGATCTGGGAATACAGGATAATCTTTCCATGGAGGCCAGGGTCATTCTTCAAAATTTAGCTGATGAATTCGTTGGGTCGTGTTACAATCGTAAGTTATACTTGTCCACTCTAGTTACACTGCCATGCTGACTAGCATTAGGTTTCCTTTCGGGCCTCTTAAAAGACATTAGATCGGAACGGCCAAAGATAACGGAGAAAGATAATCTACGGCTGCTCTACGTGACTAAGTGGTTCCTAGAGTTTTTTCTCGCCATGCGTGCCAAGGAACAGCAGGCGAAAGCTGAATCTAAGGAAGATAAATGGAATTTTGGCCTCGTTGCGGAGGTCACAGAGCGACCGTGGATCATCTGGGTCTTAAAGCGCATGCGGGAAGCTGTAGAGGAAAAGGTACCTTGTCAAACCATGATCTCTATCATGTCGTCTCTCTGAGCTGACAATCATCATTTAGCCCAAACTATGGAATGAACTTCAAGCGGGCATAGAGTGTTTGACTCAGCTACTCCTCCTCATCGACAAAATGTCGTCTTCGGAGATAACTGACCCCACGTTGAAAGAATCCGCGGAAGTGCTACAGGAGCAATTGGTTTACAACGGGGAAGTGCTCGATATCGCCTTAGAGAGTCTTCGGTCGTACAAGCCAGGAACCCAATCGTTGGCTTACCTTGATTCGAGCGTTTACCTCGCGTACGCATTGCTGCGGATGCTGGAAAGATGGGGTAAGGAAAAAGGTAGCGAAACTTATGTGAGACAAAAGGTTACTAAGAAAAGGCGAAAACGCAAAGGTGATTGATCTTTTGCTCCGATTTTACAAATTCTAATTGGGAAAAGGTGTCTCTGAGGAAGACGGTATTCCTGATGTCGAAGACGAGGTTGACGAGGAAGAGGAGGTCATCAACGAGACTCTCTTTACTTTCGACGCATTTGAGGGTGTAAGTCCTTGTCGTCCGTCTATAGTTCCTCCGCTCAACCTGAAATTAGAAATTTGCCCAAGCCGAAATAACCCATACGCTTTTGACATACTTAGCCCGATATCGCGAGTTTTCCTCGTCGGAAAACATGCGACGAGTAGTCAGCTTACTTCATCGTCAAGCCGTCAAAGCCAAAGCAGAAGGGCTGTTTTTCAAGGTCCGTGATGCGCGCTTGTTTGACTGCGGCGTTAACGTGGTCTTAAGCTCATTGTGACTTTTCATTTACGTAGGTCTCGACTTTAGACCTCTTCAAGTCGATCCTTGCAGATCAGAAGGCACTACCACGAGACCAACCGTACAGAGACCTTATAAATCTAGTCAATTTCATATTACGCCAATTTTTCAAGGCATTGGAAAAAGAGCCTTTCTTGGCCATCGAGGTACGATCTGTCTTCCATCCGTCAAAAACATCATAAGACCACTATTTCATCTTGTAGGCATTGTTCCCGAAGAATCGTGGGCACTGGAAGCAGTATTCCAGCTGGGAGCCAGAAGAAAAATCAAAGAAAGAAAAAAGAGTCGTTGAGGATAACCGATTCCCGCCAGATGTGGAGGTGAAGAAAGGCTATTCCTGGAGCGATCAGCTTGGAATCGCCATCGCTTCTCTCCTCGAAGCAAGTCAAGAAGAGCTTATCAATTGGACAAAAGAAGTACGCCATATTGAGCACCCCCAAACTTCTGGGATATTCTAACATAGCTGGATTTCGTAGGTTCTGACCATAGTCATTGGCCAACGCTCTCGCATTATTGACGATACAGACAAGAAGGAGGGCGACGATTCCCCCGAACCTGATGAGGAAGCTTCTACCACACTACGCTTGAAGGAACCTTCAGCGGAAGCACTAGCCAAAATTACAGACTACCGTGAGAAGGATTTGTCGTCCTGTCTTATCATTTACTTATTTTGCTCCTCCCAAATCAGTAATCCCGTATACTAGCGATGAACAGGCCGACGCTGCTACCAAAAACCCCAATCTGAAGCTGCTGTTTCGACTATCCAAGTTTTATATTTTGGATCAAGGTATGTTTTTTCAAGATTTGTAGATCATGCTAATTCATTTCCGTTTAACAGATGCCGATGAATTGGAGTGGTACGTTCCTTCTACAATCGCAGTGGTTGAACTTCAAAGGACCCTCAACGTCATCAATCAATTCCTGGAAACACCTTTCGACTTACAAGGGAAAGGGGCTTCTGAGTTCTTAAGTAAGAAGCGTCGTCGTCGGAGACGGCGATCCCCATCGCCAGGCTCTGAGGACGGCGCTTTGCTTTCCGGAGACGAACCCCGGAGAAAGAAGCGGAAGGAAAAGAAGACAAAAGAAAAGGAACAATATAAGTCAGCTCAGTTCATCGAAGACAGTGATGAGGAATACGGTGACATGGACGCATTCCTGGCGAAAGAAAAATTACAACGAGAAAAGGCCAATCTTGCTGCAGGCTTGGAGGGCTCTAACCGACCGCCGACTATGAAACCGACTGGAACCAAAAAGCGCCGAAGAAAAGCAGGGGAACAGGTATCGAAGACCAAAAAACGCAAGGGTGGCGCGTCGTCCCAAACATCAGGTGATACTGGGCATCTTCTCGACGCAGATCTCGACAAGTCCGGCGACAGTGACGTGGAGGTTGACGATACATCTCTCATTCAAGCTGCCATCAGTGGGTCAGGGAGCGAGCAACCGAAGGCCGTTCCTCGTCCTCGTCCCCGTCCGCGCCCACACCCTCGACCGACGCGGCATGTAGAGCTTCCTCCCTCATCGCCTGCCACCTCTTCTGAACATGGTAGCCGGTTTAAGTCGCCGTCGCCACGGAGTCCGAATGATGCGGCCGAGTCAACCTCAGCGGCATTGCACAGTCACAGTAGTCAACGGCTAATTCTTTCAGATGACGACGACTAGGTATTTGCCTCTCTCATGTCATGGCGGATGTTATCATTTGCCATCCGACTTCGGACTTCGATACTCCCCTGGAACGTGGTGACTGACGAACAGTATGTTTAATTCATTTCTGTTATTTGAACTTCCTTTTTTTCCCTTCTACTATTGCGACATGTACTTTCCGTTTTCCTGACCAATGGAGTGACTATTCACTGACTCGGACTTACTTGTACCTCGGTATATGCTTTCTGGGAGACCCATCACCCTTTCCTGTGTGAAGGAACGTGTAGATAGCAACGAGGGAACCTTGGGGAGGCGACATGCTTCCATTCAGAAAACCGCCAGTTATAACTGACCAATTGTGGAATGACCCTCGCTCTCTCGCGTGCCCTACAAACGAGGCCGTTTGCGAATTCATAGAACTTTCTCTTATCTCTACCTAAGTGGTTCGATGGGTATTCTGTTCCAAGGATACGAATTCTAGTCTATGTGACATTGTTGCGATTAATCATTCGCTGAGTCAGAAATTAACTTCGACTTGAATTCCACGTGTTGACAGCATGACATGCCTGCAGGATCACATCGCGATTGATGTTATCGAAAGCATTTCGTTCTTTGCAACCTCGATGAGCTGAAAAAGCTTGAAATTGGACTTGTTCTGGAATCAGTTTTTTTTGAGTTCTGCGGAGACAGTGTCCTCGCTTTTTCACTGAAGATTCGTTCTTTAAGGCGAATAAATTATAAAGCCCAGGCTATTTAGATGAAATATGACAAGGGTTAAACCGTTTACAGCTCTGCTTTGTTCATTCACTTCAAAGCAATTGTTCTGGATCACCGATTCTTAATTCGCAGATGTTGGACTGTGCCCTGGCAGGAGCGTGTACCTGAACATACCGATTGGGAACAACAGTGATCGCCTTGGAACGGAAGCAAATTTAAGAATTCCTCTCAAAAAGGAGCTGTTCTACGGTCACAAAGCCGTCAAC
Organism: Galerina marginata; assembly: GCA_023014335.1. NCBI lineage: Eukaryota > Fungi > Basidiomycota > Agaricomycetes > Agaricales > Galerinaceae > Galerina > Galerina marginata. Next base: position 1,177,842 of record JAECYW010000009.1, on the reverse strand, counting down.
CCTGTAAGCGCTCAAATTTAGAAGATAAGACCCAAAAACTTCCTTGTATTTCTAGCCTCATTTTCATGCATTGATTTGCCCCTTCAATATCGGCGGCCATTCAGTCGAGGGTTCGCAACGCACATTCAGTTGCATCGTTCCGTTCTCCGAATCATTCGCACAGAGTTTGAACCATCTCGGAGGATGGTCATTGCCTTTGCCTGAAATGTTTATATTCCAGACATGTTCTGGCAAGTGAGCTTGTTTCCTCCGGTTTTCGCTTCTTAAACTCCACGCTACTTACTCGAATCTAAGCTAGGGTGCCTGCAGTATCGTTTAACCTGGTTATCCATCAATTGTGCCAAATTGTTTAATCATGACCAGCGCGACCGCCGACTACCTTAGTTCTTTACAATTCATCTGTCCCCGGAACATACCCCAATGGGCGCTTCTGAAGGTTTCAATGGCCGTGCAACGCTTTCTCAGTACGAATTGCTGAAGGAAGCAAGCTGTTCACACTACTGGGAGTTAACGACCAGGATTGCTCCCCCGGAGTGCCGTGATGCCCGGATGTTGCGCACATGTTTGGTTCATGAGTTTTCGAAAAAAAGTGGATAAATTTGAAACGGCCTATTGCTCCTTATACACAAATCCTCGTAGATTACCGGCGGAAGATTTCGTTCTTGGTGCAAACTGTGGGCTTGAGCTCCAAGGTTCCGAAAGTTTTCCATTCAGCCAGAAAAGAGTATGTAGGTATGCTTTGATCACCCGGGATCCACGACTCACAATATCATTAATGACCACTTCATCTGAATTGTAACTTGGTTGCGGTTGTGGTATCGATGGCTGCTATGCCGAAGTCGCCAATTTATCCTGCAGAATGGCGCTACAAAGTTCAAAGATAAGTGAGAGCGATCCAGACGAGAGGCCTTCTAATCAGCAACACAATTGAAATGACTCGTATCATGAATTCTATACACCCACTTCCACCGCAAGACTCGGGCTATTGAGAATGGAGGAGCATCAAGGTGCCAAGCTCACCTGACAAGACTGTCGGTTATGTGCGATTGGTGGATTTGCATTTCCCATGGTTTCCGAGGGATATTAACGACGCACTGTTCAGTATACTCACATGGATATTGCACCTCAGTGTAAGTTATTTGTAGAAAGATGTGCGCCACTAAACCATTTGGATTGGAATTCTTGACGGGAAAAAGGACGAAATGAGGGCTCGCGGAGTATGAAATAACACACTTATATCCTGTTTTGGACAGACCCACGGAAGTATTTTCTCCCTTGATCGGGGATCAACACAAATCTCCTCAGACCTCAGGCACAGCGCTCGTGTTACACAGAACGATCCCAATTGCCGCAATTTGCCGCTGCCGATGGCATGGCAGTAATGTGCCAGACAACTTCATAAATTTACAGTGGCAAGCAGAGCAAATTGGCAAGGCCGAATTAGCATATATGCGTGTGCTTCCTGAGAGTACGTCGATTTAAGATGGGTTGGAGATAAGTAGACAGAACTGAGATCTTTGGATTTTGCTCAATAAAAACTATCCAAGATTTAGCGTATGGCGACCCAGTGTTCTGGTTCGGCTAACGTGCAGGGTCAGACTAATTCAGAGTTTTGCATCCAGATCGAGGATGGCGAATAGCTCGGGAAGCCAAACCCTCGAAACGCATTCAAAATGGAATTCATAAAACCCAAGAACGGGCGCTGCATTAGAGCCCGCGATATAAGTTCGACTCGTCCTCTATATCTTTTTCCAACCCCGATCCCCATTCCCCCGCATATCCTTACGTTATTATGTCGTCGTCTGTTACCAGTCATACGGCACACTCTGAACGCCCTGAGCGTAGCCGTAATGCTAAAGCCCAAGCCCGACATCGAGCAAAGCGAAAGGCTTACATTGACCAGGTAGCTGTTTTCATAGTACGAGTTGACTGTCTGCATTCCCTAACAACGCGAACCCTTCCGCAGTTGGAACAAACGGTCACCAAGTTGCAAATAGCGGTCGGCTACACAACCGAGCAAATCTCTGCTCTGCCGCCACCGTTACTGAAGATTCGAGAACTTGAGCAAGATAACGCGCGATTGCAGAAGGAGAACGATGAGCTTCGCCGACTACTCACCGATCCTAGTTCCAGGACCTTGTCGTCTGACTCTGCACGTCGCACCTCTATCGGGGGCTACCAAGACACGCGAGGCGTCGACCGCGACTACAACCTGAAACGACGCAAAGCTGGACACCAGGATGGTGTTTACATCGTACGTCTCTGCAACTGCAAATCTTCCTTGTCGAGTGCTAACGTTGGCCATTCTTATCTTAGAGCCCAAGTGACACGCCACCACATGGAGGCGAGTCTTCTCGACCACCCCCACCGTTGACCATCCCGCAACCACTTTCCCACCACTATGGAAATATGAGCTCGAGTTCAGTCACTCACGGTAATAATAATAATCAAGGTGGTCTATTCAACCTGCATGCACCAGCTTTCCAAATGCCGAATACGCCGTCGGGGTCGAGCGCTACCTCAAGCCCTCCGTTCTCGGCGAGTATTTTTCCCTTATAAATCCTCTTACGAGCTCTTGAGAGGTGCTTTGTGTCATGGACATGGATCCTAGTAACCAGCGTGTCTTTCTTTCTTGTAGCCTGTCCAAATGCAAGCTCCTTCGCACTTGCCTATGGACCACCGGCCGCATATTTCAGACCACCACGCAATGCCTAGCTACCCGCAACCGGCACCGTCCCACTACAGTTCCGTAAAGGTGGAGGATGATCATTACAACGTAAGTCTCCTTCCTCTGAGGTTTGGCTTTTGGAGCATTTGATTGATGGCTACTTCGGTCTGCAGGCTGCGGGGCACTCCAACCATCATTCATCAATGCAATATTCTTATTCAAACAGTCAGAGCCAAAACCATAACGGTATGGATTGGCAGCATAATGCGTACTCGTCAGAGAGAGCGCCTCTACACCGGTAATGATCAATTTTGCAATAACCTGAAATCTCGTCTTTGCTGTCGTTAGAATATACCCATTCCTCCTTGCTTTCCGCGTATAAATATTGTCTCAGTCCTTTCATTGTTGTAGTACCGATGATATCTTGCTTGGCACCCCGCAGTCGTAGTTTCTGATTAGCTTTGCAATACATTTACCGATTTCGTAACTTCATTTACGAAAACGCCATAGAAAGTCTAACTGATCGTGAGACAGAGAAGACGAGAAGCGGTACAAGGTCCGGATCTGCATAACGGCAGCATGTTACAGACAAAGCAGGGTATATTCGCAGTGCAAGCCATTGGTTTCATCAGAAAATATTGATTAACAAAATAAACCATAAATTCGCCATGTATCACTGTCGTGAAGAGGTGCGTCTCTCAAACTATTTTATATCCTAGTCTTACAGTGGCGATCTTGGTCGCATTGGAGCTGTGACCCCCACATGGATGAGTCCAAAATAGGCAATGATTCTGAATATGGACCTTGCTACCACAAAAGGGCGTTGCCATTGAGTGACCACTGGTCATTGTTCATGGACTCCATTCGACATTGGGGCCATGGGCCACAGATAACCTCAGATATAAATTCTACCTCTCATCGAACAGAAAATCAAAGTTCCTATGCTACACGAAGACACAGCTTCTTTTGTCCAACGCCCCGACATGCCAGGACCGCCTCAAGTTCGAGCCACCGAGGAAGACGGTCTAACTCAAAATCTGAAAAACAAAAACACCGTCATTCTGGCCGATACCGTCGATTTCGAAAGTGAGCTAATGATCTGTGTCCCCGGAGAAGAGACTCGATATCAACTACCTTTTCTTGTCACATCTATTTTTAGATCTCCTGATTCACGACTTTAGTGGCACAATGCTCCGGCTGGAAAAACTGGCCGAAAAGCTTGCTGTAGGAAAATTGGATTATTATATTTGGCTGGCGACGAGGAAGGTTCTCGACATGTGCCTCAAGTGAGCCCTAATCTTCGGTCGATTGTCTCCGAAACGATAGGCTGAATGTTTTGTTCAGGGAAAGCCCAAAATTGACGCAGCTTGAACGTGTTTCTAGGGTAGTGGACCAATTTGTGAGTGGCATCGGTCCGATTTCCTTGTGCAAAAGATATCGATATTTTTTTACAACTCGAACTCCCAGATGCTGGAACTAGCGTGTGCGATAGGTAAGTGTGTAACGGGACCACACGGTGCCCTACTTGACCCCCGCAATCACGACGACTCCAATGCAATGGTGAAAAATGCGCAACGAATCTACACATTGCTCAGAAAACAGGGCCTGAAAGAAGATAATATCTGTGTCAGCGTGTGTACCGAACTCCACTGAGAACATAATACCGGACTAACAGCACCTTCTACGCTGACTCGTGTTTGCAACAGATTCCCGCTACCGAAGCAGGGATACGCGCCGCTCAGTGCCTTGAGAAGGACAAAATTAATGTCAACCTGTATCTGGTAACGAGCTTGATCCACGCCGCCGCTTGCGCGGAAGCCAAGGCAGCAATCATTTCGGTTCCAGTCGGACCAGTGAGTACTCCTACACCGCTACAGGCCAACGATCGAACATCCGACCGACTTTGCCATTTTTAAAATTAGTTACTCGACGCCTATGAGTGTCGCCAAAGGACGCCAAAAGATATGTCTAGTCATCCCGGAATCACGGCTATCCAGACGATCCTGGCGTACTTCAAGAAGAATAAAATCAGGTCAAGACTAATTGGAACGTCATTTCGAAATGTGAGTGAAAACCCGACCCACGTCGCTTGCCAGAAAGGGTGTACATGTCCGATGTCTGATTGATTTGACATAGCTGGCAGAAATAGGCCTATTAAGCGATTTCGACGCTGTGTGTGTTTCAGCGGAGCAGGCTGATAGATTGAGGTGGAGTCGACTGCCCGTCACCACTTTGGAATTTGAGAATGCGGCTGTCCCTGCTACATTCCGAGCTCGACATGCGAAGTACCCAACGGATCTGCTGACGAGGGAGGGTGGATTTTCGACTTGGTTTTCCCCAGAATCACGTAACCTGACCACTCGTGTTCTACGCGGGGAACTTGACTCTATGCGAGGCCACATGGACACCATTGAATATCTCGTGGCATTAGAAGTCAAGCGCCAGTCTGATTTGAGGTCGATGAGCATAAATGACCTCTACGACCAATATTGGGAAGATACAGCAGGAAAAGACGGTGCCACTAGACGCGAACAGTCTCGATACGAAGATATTCTAAACCAGCACGAAAGCTTCGGGATTCCGCAAGGAAGGGGTTCCGAGAGGCCATATGTCTCGGTACCTAACCAGGATCTCGATGATGTTTTCTAGGCCCCGCGGAAGTGTTGGTCTTGATGTCATTCACCCTAATGTATTCGGTGAATTATCCGGCTAAATATAAGAAAGCCTCCAAAATTTAAAATTGACCATAGCTCACCGTCGGAGAATTAACAGAAAAATACTTCCTCCAATTTGAAGTGGAACACCAGGGGACCTATTCGCTTGTCGGTGTCCTGCCAGTAGTTGGCAGCAGTGTGAAAGTACAAGATGTACTCGGCTTGTCGGTCGATAGGAACGATAATAGACCAGCGTGAACACATTTGTTCAAGGGGAAATTGTGCGATCACTCTGACGTCGCCACAGACCTAAGTCGGGTAGAAAGGGGCGGAATAACTGTTGTGAACTGTTGCGTGTTTTGTCAACAAAGGTTAAATTACTACTTTGACCCACAGTTTCCGCGGCCTTGGCAAACATAGTGATGGTCGAACAAAAATAGCCTCGCGCGTGTCCATTTTGCAAGCTTGCCGGTGATATATAACGGTGCCCATGACCAGACTCCAGATTAGAAGTGATGGAAAACATATCCAGAAAATATTCTCCGAGGCCTAACGACCAAAGCAAAGCTTCTAAAAAGACAGCGAAGAATGCGGCGAGTAACTTTCCTAGAGAAGTTCAACGGACTGAGTCACTAGCAAGCCTCGTACCCGAATTCAGGAGATCCAATCTTGACAAAAGCTGAGATAAAAAGGCGTTCAAATTTGGCCTCGAATGCCTCCGAACCTGATTGCGTTTGGTGTCAGAAAATGGGTGATCTGAAAACGACAGGCACAAAAGAGGCGAAGATTAGGAAACATGATTCTCGAGGAGTTTTGAGAGACATTCGTGTTCAAGGTGCTAACCCTTTCAAATTCACACCGGATACCATGGCGGGCTGGCGCGAGCCGTCCGGCAACTTCGGCCCTATCCCTGGACTTAGGCGCTCTGGAGTTCACTGTCCCAAGACAGAAAGAAATCCACAGGCCTATACTTTAATCAACCGCTATACTTTGCCTCAGTAAAGACTTGCTATCCGAACCTGGCTTCCTTGAACAATTTATTAGAAAGCGAAGAGTCGCCGAAGACGGGATGATGTCGCCATCGGAATTCGGATCGCGATCCAGATTTGCCATCAGCTTTGCTCGTTATCCCGCTCCTCTGAGTAGTCCACACATACCACGTTCTCGAATACCTGCAATTGGCAAGGTTGAATCTTGCGATGAGCGCTCGTCTTTCTACCGCCGAAGACTACCAGAAACTGCTGGACAGCTATGATACTTGGTTGTTTGACTGCGACGGCGTTCTATGGCGTGGCGACAGTCTGATAGACGGAGTTACCGAAGTTCTCGCAATGCTCAGGCGTCTAAGTGGGTCAATGGATTTAATGTCTCAGTTGACCACTAATATTCCTGTAAGATAAGAAAGTGGTATTCGTCACGAACAACGCCACGAAGTCCAGAAAGAGTTACAAGACTAAATTTGACCAACTAGGGGTCGAGGCTCATGTGGTGAGTGTGGGAGTGACCCCTTTGGTGAAGGTCCAATATGAAAGGCGTACATGGCAGGATGAAATTTATGGATCGGCGTACGCAGCGGCCGTTTACCTGTCTTCGGTCATCAACCTTCCCAAGACGAAGAAGGTATATGTGATTGGACAGGGTGGTTTGGAGGAAGAACTCCGCGACGAAGGCTTAACATTCATCGGTGGAACGGTGCCTATCAAGTTTACATTTTATTTGAAAATTCACAGACTGACCCCCGTATCCATTGTACAGGATCCCGCGGACAACACACTTGAGCCTTTCAGCCTCAGTGATTTTACTCTTGATCCCGATGTAGCCGCCGTCGTCTGCGGCCTGGATACCCAGATAAATTACACGAAGCTCTCAAAGGCCTTTCAATATTTGACGCGAAATCCAGGCTGTCATTTCATTGCCACAAATGAAGATAGCACATACCCCAGCGCGCATGGCTTGCTGCCAGGAGCAGGATCCATCAGCGCTCCTCTGCGCTACGCCCTTGGGAAAGACCCCATCTGCACAGGAAAACCGGCAAGCACCATGCTAGATTGTGTCAAAGCTAAGTTCGTAATGACTCGCCATTAATTGAAAGTGACAAATTAATCCTCGTCGGTAGAGTGCATTTTGATCCAGAGCGAACGATCATGGTCGGTGATAGACTAAACACGGATATTCTGTTTGGAAAGAATGGCGGATTAGCCACGCTCCTTGTCCTTACCGGTTCGTTTCGCTATTCGCCTTGTAAACTATGTCACCGAGTGATTGGTTACCGAATAGGTATCACTAGTGAAGACGAAATTACAGGACCGAATGCCTCTCCCATCATCCCAGAGTTTGTTACGCCCGAATTAGGAGACTTCCGGATCGTACAGAGCAACCCATAGACGACATTGAAACTGTCAGCGGGTTAAAGACGGAATTATAGACGGAATTAAAGTACCCCAGGAAAATAGATCTACCGGACATGAGTTAATTGTATTTTTTCTCCGCAGCGTTCTCTTGTGACTGTGAGTGTTCTTCAGCCAGGTGTATTACCGTGCTGACAGTGAGGGCCAACATTGAAGATATCATGTATCCTCCGATGGCTCCAAAACAAGGAGTTAATGGCCAAGCCTGGTTAAATTTGAGTCAAATATCAGAAGTGACTAATTACTGAGACTGACCTGCCACGGCCGGTCCCAGTCGAGGGCAATAGGAATAATTCCAATCCAGCAACCAACAACAGTCCCAATCGCAGGATAAACTAATGCGCGCTCGACCGGATTCCGAGTCCTTAAGTTCAGAGTGAGTCAGAATGCAAATAGTAACGCTTCAGACGACGCACGAAAACTCAGCGAATAATCTGACCCAAGTCCACCGTTTGACGATAGACGCGGAGTCGTTACCCAGAGTAGGCACGCCAAGGGCATATGCCGGTGAATAGACGGTCATAATGGAAATTAGAAGAGCCAGGAGATATGTTTTCAGGCAGAGGCTGCAAAGTACAAACATCCGCGGGTGAGTATCTGTTCAATAAATTAAAAATACCTCTTAAGACCTTGTGATGGGTGCCCCAAACAACACCAAGATGCAGTGGACCATGACAGATGCCGCGAGGGTCGCCGCCCAGGCAAACAGGGAAATCTATTCAGGCCAGTCCTCAGTTCGGATGTTAATGTGTTTGTGTTGAGTTACGCACAGATAACTTTTGACGATCAAGAAATGCTATCTCGGTCCGCCTTTCGTCTTCCGTACCGCGAACACCGAGTCTAAGCCACCAGTCCCTTACCCAGCCAGCCCACCAGCTCTGTAGGACAACTGCACCAATACAGATATAAAGCAAGGTCGATGTGGGATTGACCGTCAATGCTTCAAGGAACGGATGCTGCGGACGATCACGCGACGAGATCTGTGTCTCGTCCCATTCAGAACCCGTCAAGCCTCCAAGAATTTGTGTACGGGGGAAGTAGAGGGCTACAAATGACCAAAGGGTTGTGTGTACACCGACGACGGAGATGTACGAAGGCATTGACAAAGATTGTGAAAAAAAGCCTAAGTCCTTGGAGTTTGGGGCGATACTGGATACATTTGGCAATGGTTTTTGTGCCTTCGCTTTGCTCTTCTTGCTGTTCGTCATGGGAGGTTTATGTGAACAAACTTGAACGACGGTCGACGCGGCATTCAAATTGGGCTGACGTAATCGTTCTACGACTTGAACCCGGCTCGGCAACGTCTTTTTCAAGGTTTCCTCATAACTGTCTTTGAGAAACGGATGACATTGGTTAACCACCCAGTTGGCTGCGACTTGGGCATTATTCCATTCCTGTCTGGGCTCCCGTGCCAATTACTTGGCACTTGGCCATCTTCTTTTCTGATTCTATCCCGGGACTCTGGCCTGCACACACCCGACTCCGAGTCATATTCCTTCACTAGCAATATAAAGACAACCTTAAGCGGTAAGTCTCCTCGCCTCCTGTCTGGTTACATGTTGCCTTTGGAGCTTTGACCTTCTTGTGTGCACTCACCCGATTCACAAGTCGAGTGTGTTCTGATAGATTTGACGGTCAATTTTGACCAGGTTCCAGAATCATCAGATACCTATGAACGGGGTAAGGCGGATTTTTATATTCTAGAATGAGGAACACCAGTAATCATCCCCAATGTCCAAATTCTGGGCCTAACCATCATCATCATATCTTCTTCGTCATGATCGACCCCCTGTCACCTTCCAGCCGCCATGACTGTTATATGCTGCATCTGTCTGCCTGTCCTGCCTGTCCTGCCTGTCGACTTTCTTTAACCTTGAGGAAATAATGAACGAAGCCTCCCGTCTGCTTGTCCTATGTGCTATCTTACTGTCAGTGAATCAAGCTGCTCTCTCAGATCTATTATCACCAATACAATCCAAAGATGCTTGTGTCTCCGTATACCATGGAATGTTGGATCACCCCCGTTTTTAATTGATCTCGAAGATAAAGCGGGCTAGCTTGATGTGCACTACGGTTACCATACGGGTGGTCAGGAATCCCCGAGTTCAAGCGTTGAACAGTTCCCAAATCAAGTTGTGGCGCAAAGCCGAACACGATTATGGATCTATTAAAACCTGCCGCGCCAGTTTATCTTTCACCCCCAGATACTGTCTATCTGTTCAGGCGAGGGGCGGCGATGTCGATGATTATACCTGACCGATATTAATAAGCTTCTGGCTGGGAATGGTGAAGACAGCAATGACAGTGACACAGGGGCGTGATTGATTCAACTGCCTCATTGATTTTGCTCTCCTCCACCAACACTCTGATGAATGAAAAAAGAACAAAGGCTGGCACGTTCCAGTGGGCATTTACTCGTTCTAGGCTGATATTTGACAAGTCATCTTCTTCAACAACCTGAGATTTTCTTCATCTCCGCTCATAACATGAAATGAAGTACTCGACTAAAATATCTCTGCTTAATTCTTTTGTTCGTGGCGTTGAAATTGATCATAGACTAAGGTCTAGCTTATCTGATATCTTCGGCCATCGAACTCACCCACTATTAATACCAAATGAAGACCGTCTTTAAATTTAAAGAAACGTCCACAATCGATTAGATCACATTTTTCTCTTGGGGCGTTGAGAGAACCGGCTGAACTATCCTTAATTGGAACGGAAAATTGGGCTGGGCAATTTCAGATCTCCCAACTTGAAACGATGTAGTGCCTGTTTATTTTGCCCTCTAACCAGGGTTCGGAACTCGTGTGTCTTCCGAGAACCACCAGACGGTAAACTTTCGATCCATATGAAATATCCTTTTTTTCAAGATCCCGACATGGTCCCAACAACTGCAGGGAAGAAGATCAGGCGTTTTGGAAGTAGTCAGACTGTAACCAGGACCCTTTTAATTTGCGATTTCAGGGAAAAAATTTACGTTGTGTAATCTTGACTTCGTCGACAGAAAATTCCCTACTAGAATACGGGCATGAATGTATTTGCTGGAGTGATCCAACTGCAAAATTGACTGTTTATGGATAGTTCAACCCCACAGCAAGTATTAAAATTACTTATGCCGGAGCACATGTACTTGTAATAATTTTTTAACATCTAAACAGCAGAGAACTCGGAACCCCGAGACATCGGAATTGAGTTGACAGTGGGCTCTCACCATCCGGCGCTGGTTCAGCGCCTATCATCTGTTACAAATCTGTTAGCGAAGATAGTGTCCGAAAGACTTACCGACTCCGTGAATTTCCGTTGTAGCTGACCTCCCTGAGCAGTCAAAGGATATTGAAAACATCGACGGTGAGGTTGAGGGAAAAAATAGCTGACCACCGAAAACAAGCGCCATCGCGCCAGCGCTTTAAATAGGAGAAACTCGGCTACTCAAATGCAAGATGAAGTGATTACTTCAACAAGACTTTCAAGGAAAATTGGGGGATTCTTTTGATGTTTCGATTGACAGATTTATTGCGTGGACCAAATGCGTTCTCGGGCATCAGATAAGATATTGACCTGGTTGTTGGAGAAAAAATTCAAACTGAGGGGCAGGGACAATGGGAAAAAAACCCCAATCCACCCACACAGGCTGGTTTCCCTGCTGTACTCTTGGTGAGTTGATTTCTTCGAGGTCAACAGGGAGGGAAGCCGTTTTGGACAGGGTACTGGCACTGGCTGTGATCGGAGCCATCGTCGTGATTCACTTTTACTCACTCTTGACTCTGCACAGCACTTACACGAGCCTACAACATTCCATTTAATAAAGTGTCCACTCTTAGTGAGTAAAATTTCTTCTGATTGGTACGAGCCCGATACTTGCCAAACGCAATGTTTGTAAGTAGCACTATCTAAATCCAACTTGAAGATATCTAGGAAGAATCACTGGGGAAGATGTCGTCTCACCATATGCATTGCCTTCCTTGCTTAAATTTTTCCCCTAGATCAGTAATGTCGGGCTAGCTAAGTAATCGTAATACCAAGGAGTCCGGATGCGTCCCCGAGAGTCTTAAGCGTAGCAGCAGTACTTGTAGGTAATATAATAAGCTGATCGCAGTCTGATGCGCCCGCATGCGCAGTTTTGGGAAAGACATAAACAAACCCAAATATGTCCCCCGACGAGCCTAACGACGACGTTGAATTCGCTCGTACTAACGGTATCCACATAAGATTCTTCTGCCCCAGCAAAGGATGCCTATTGCTAGTATTGTCACAGACTTACCCACTGAACTCCTCCTAGAGATCACCTCCTACCTTGGCTTCGAAGGTATTTCGCAAGTTCGCTTGGCGCTAACCTGCCGACGTTTCTACGAAACCTTGATACCGCAGATCCTTGAAGACCAGATTAAGCACGCCGACAAACTCGTAGCGGCTTCCAGGGTTCACCTAATTCAAGATTTGTCGGCCAATGAACAAAGTACTGACAATGCTACCGTCCGTTCCATTACGGAACCCTTCAAAGGATTCTTCAGACGGCTTGCATTCCGTGTTGGTGGCGATGAAAAGGATTTTCGCTGCGTCCAAGGGCTTATTACTCGCGCAAAGCACCTTCAGGAAGTCGATTTGCAGCTCGGCGAAGCTTGCAGCCTTAGGGAAGTAGCTGCTGTCCTAAATACCTGCATTGGACGGCCAGACCTACGCCTTAATGTGTGGGGCTCAATATCCAGCACCGAAAGAGGCCCATTTGAATTTGATTTTCGGTCCAGCGGAAAGCCAATCCGTTTGGAAGAACTCGTAACTCCTCCTCCGATTACCGAAACGGCCAAGCACTACTTTTGGTCTTTCCTCCGGGTATTGCAACCTTTCTTCATGGCTTCTCAAGGTCAGGTTATTCCCCTGGCGAGGAAAGAGGCTACAATATCGTCATCGCCAGCCTCTCACGAAATATCAGTTATCGCTACCCTTCGAAATCCCCGATTTCACATTTCTACTCTTCCCCAACCGCAGCTCACATCCTTTGTCATTAGCAGCGAGACCCTTTTCCTGCCTTCCATATACCCGGTCACTCTTAATGCTTTGAACAATTCTCCGATTCGAACACTTTCACTTTCAAATCTAACACTTTCGCTCTTTGACTGGGCGCAAATTCTTCCTTCTATCGCAATGCCATTTTTACAAAATCTCACGATTGGCAATCTCTCCCTTGGCTTCCCAGATTTATTGGCCTTCCTAGAGCGTCACGACTCAATTGAGGCTATAGATTTAACGGGAAACAATGTGATTGGGGTCGCAAGACTGCCGTTGAAGCCCATTTTACCCCGCCTCAATTCGTTAACGGCGAATCATGAATATCTCGTTCCCTTCCTTCAACAAAAGGACCTGGAATATTTCCCAGTTCTACAGAAAATCGGTATTCTGAGTCCTGGGGGGATTAGTTCTCCGTCTGCTGCTCGGTACCCTTACCCAGAACACCAATTGCACGCGGTATATGACTTAATATCCCACGGACGATTTATAGATTTATCTATTACACTCGACTTGTTCACTGCCGGCTTAATCGAGTGGCTATTAAACACCACCAAAGCCAAGGACACCGAACGTCAACTTTTAGGCGTACGTTCTGTGGTCGCGACATGTCACGGTATTCATCTCGCCCCGAATGCGGTACAAGAATGGATGTCGCGTCATATTTCACTGGTTGGAAGCAGCCCAACAACAAATAAATCTTGGCAGTTTTCGGAAGATCCTATGCCATTCGTCGAAATCCTCATTCGATCTGCCTCCCCGCACTTGGAGGTACTTACATTAGGTTTGTCGAAATCTTTGTTACTCAAGAGGAGATACTTATATATTTCCTTCAAACAGGTGACAAAACGTATCTCCTATGAATATCTTACAATTATACTCTTAGACTAACTTGTGATACTATCAGTGTCATGTAGTCGAGTACAATAAATGCCTTTCTTTATGCTCTCTGAAGTATGATATTACTCTGCCACGACATAGTAGAGTGAGGAAGCCATTGCCGCCCCTCATCGCCACACATAGCTAATTATAGTGGGTTACTTGTGGCATGAGAGACTTTCTGTTAGTCACCATCACCATCGTCAACTTCAAGCGAAAAATTCCCTGTCACCTCGGGACTGCACGTCTTGAACGCGTCGGAAGTACAGATGTCTATTGCAGACCTTCCAAATGAACTGCTCTTAGAGATCGCTTCCTACCTCAGTTTCGACGAACCATCTCGGGTCCACCTTGCCATAACTTGCCCACGTCTCTACAGCGTCTTCATGCCTGGCATACTCAAAGACCAGGTTGACCATGTTGGCAAACTCATAGCGGAGTCAAAAGTTATGCTCTACAAAGATATCGAAGCACGAAGACTGGTTCTCAAGAAGACTTTTATATCCGAGTCGTTTCGAACGCCTTATCACACGCTTGTATACCGGGTTTCTGGGATAGAAAAGGATCTCTGGTGCGTAAAAAGTCTGATAGCACGCGCGCTGTATCTGCAGGATGTTGTTCTACAACTCGCCCAGCCTTGCAGCCTCCCGAAGCTGGCTGCTATCATAATCGCCTGCGCCGTTCGACAAGGAGTCCAACTCACAGTGTCAGGAACAATCCGCGGTGGCGAAAGCGGGGGTCCGTTTACCATTCAATTCCACAGCAGCGAATCTCTACTTATCGCATTCCCCAAGGGGAACAAACCCACAAGTGCAACTTCGAAGGTGAAAAGTCGTCCCAGGCTATTTCGCAAAATTTTCTACCTTCTGTCCAAATTTTTCTCGAACAGAAAGCCCATGCCCTCGACAACCTCCCAATTTACAACAAATGTGAGGATCTGTACGGAGCAGAAAGCTTATGCAGTCCCAAGACAGCCCCAATTCGACATTGTTGTCCCACCTAAACTTGTTTTACCGTCCCTCAAAATTGACAGCGGGACACCTTTTCTACCCTCATTATACCCTTTCACACTCGCTATCTTAAACCGTGCCCCAATCACAGATCTCTCACTATCCCATATATCCTTCACTTTATTTGTCTGGTCCCAGATCCTTCCTTCAATAACTATGCCGACTCTAGCGAAACTCTCCATAGGCAATTTATCCATTGCATTCCCAGACCTTCTAGCATTTTTGGAACGTCATCACTTCATAGAAACCCTGGACCTAACGGACAATGACGTCGTCGGGGTTGTGAAATTACCGCCCACGGACCTTTTACCTAATCTCAACCTATTCATTGCAAACTCGGAATATATCGTTCCGTTCCTTGAACACAGAAACCTTGGATACTTCCCCGTCCTACAGAATTTCTATCTCCAGAGTCCGAAGGCTTTCAGCGCACCTCCTATCGAATTATATCCTTACAAAGTGCACCAAAATCATTCAGTTTACGACCTGCTTTGCCAAGGACTTTCTACAGATTTATGCCTCACCCTTGACATCTTGGCCACCAGTGGCCTAATTGAATGGTTATTGCACAATACCGACGGTGACGAAACGCCTGGAACGGCTCAACTACGTCAGCTTTATGGTTTCCAAAAGTTGATCATAGCCGACAAGAAGCTGTCGATAATGGGCGAAATGATGCACAGGCTTTTCAAATGGATTTCCGGTGACACATATTATTTTCTGATCAGGAAACGACCAGGAGACTATGACTCCCAGCTTTCAAGGGATCATCAGATAGTCGAACGCCTTATTTGGTACACATGCCCTCAGTTGGAGACCCTGCAATTGGGTCTTGAAGGAAAAGGGCGCCTTCCTCCGATTAGATTGGCTAGGATCAGCTGGGAGTAAATACTGCGTAGGCTCTGCTCGTCTGATTGGTGTACCTTCCAGGGATATTACTACTTCGCGTTTATCTGCTTCCATTGGCAATCAAATATGTTTGACATACTCCACGGGAAGTCGAGGTTCAAATGGCCCTGACCCTGACTTTGGCAAGTCATCTGGGCAAGTACTCTTTTTCCAGCGATTATACTGGTGTTTACATGGCATTATCATAGCTAATTTGTGAGTGTCTGAGCGCACTCGGATTATACATAGACTTCAAGCTTCAAGGTGTACAGATCAGCCAGCAGGATTGCGAATTTGTCACGGTAGAATTGGCAGCTTCAAGTTACCCACTGCTCGGCAATGGCGCATTCAATATGCCTTTTTTTCTTGGGTTCTTCATAGGCATAGAATAAGTCTACATTGTACAAGTATTTCGTCTTTTATCTCGTTATATGTCACAGCTGTTTTTTTATCGGTAGGCCGCAAGGTCAAAATTATACTCATAGGCGCTTACAGCTGTTTGAAGTGTTGATGGCACTCGAAGATAATTTTTGATGTATTCCAAATAAATAACTTAGCCAAATTTTGAGTCACGTCTGCCCGGAAACTTGTGTTCCAGCACCTCTCCCCTTTCCCCCATTCCCAGGCACATTAGACGAGGTATTGGGTGTATTTATAAGTATATTTTACTGTTTACTGATCCTCAAAATAAGTGATTTGGAAGTCGTTAGATGCCGCTACTGGAGGTGCCGACAAACATCTCAAGTGGGGCATTTATATCATCATAGTTCTAGACTCTCGGCTAGCTGGGGGCTCTAACCACCTTAAATATGTGAATTTTTCGAATGTAGGCCTATCGTTATGAAAATGGCTGTAACCTCCGCGATGGAAAACAAGTGATGCCGCCGGCCCGGCATCGCACCAGCCCCAGTTGCTCTTGCTTGGTACCTTCATGATCACGCTAACCCTTTGATTACGCTCGCCTGCTCTGAACGCCCACCTGCTTTTGACGCCCACCCTCGCTACAATTACCGCAGGTTTGGTCCGGAACTACCCCCAACAAATCTCATTGACCATGATCCTGTCGCTTTAAGTTCATGCATCCGAGTCGTGTCAATGGTCCGTCTTCGAGGCTGATTACAATAGCTGACGCCACGAAGATCTCTCACCAACTTCCACTAACGGGAGGCAGATGCGGTGGAACGTGTGTGGCAGACGAACCCTTTATGTACTCGTCCTGATATCGTCCATCTGGCCGAGAAATCTGAACGAGGCGGGAGACAGAAGAGTTCAGCCGCAAACTGCTCTGCAAGCGTCTGCCCATACTACTATCCGGCTGTCTAATGTCGTGGCCCAACCCAGAATGTGAGTTACACCCTTTCATTTTCCGCTGCCTTGTCATCACTGGTAGGTGGTATGTTCAGAGATGGAATGACTGAACATTGACATCTCCGTATCGAGCGGTGCTGCACCATTATCCTCTAACCTAGCGTCGCCTGGAAACTAGTTCCAGTTCAGTTTCAAGACAAGTACCAACAAGAGCGCAAGACTGATCATCTGAACCCGCCACCGAATAAGTAGCGAGTAGGATGCAGACCCCGGTCTGCCAAATAGCTTTGCCAAATTCTGTGCCTGAGTCTGAGTCATCGTCTTCAAACCGTCCAGCCGTTGCTCTCGATGACTCTATCAGTCTCATTGTGCTCTTCGTCAACAACTTAATCACGCTCCTCGTCCTCTTCGTTCAGTGGTCTCTAATTAATCTTCGTTGTCTTCAGGCTCCTTTCGAAAACCTCGCTCCTTCGTCTTCGCGGACTTCTTATGTGTACTTTTCTCCTACAAGCTGAGACAACAGGAGCCCCTGAGATCTACCAGCTTTCGAGCTGTCGAGTTCAATTTCATCACTTGCATATGGCTGGTCATGAGGCAGTGTCGGCTGCCGAAGACGCGATAAATTTTCTCTGCAAACCGAATATGAGCTTGTCTCTGGGTCGCAAACCTGATGGAAGCCTCCCAAGCACTGCGACGCGGGCTATTTTGTTACGGTGACAGGCGGTCGCCGAGCAGTCCGCGATTTGAAGCCTGACAGTCTATCGTTGAATCTCCGGTCCCTTACTAAGGCGCGGTCAATACTTATCTGCGACTTTGACTGGGTGAAATCAAAAGAAATGAGATATAAGCTCTGTAAATTTTTTCAGACAGGCGTTTTTCACGCATTCTACGTCGCCTGGCCGACTAGCTTTACCCCTCACTCCTGTGGCACAGAATCGAAATGGGACCAGTACATCGACTCAGTACTCGGGTCAGTGATGGACACGCCGACTAGCGACAAAGGGGTATCATGGAAGATCGATGGTTTGGTATTCCGTAGGTGTGCGCTGACGGGGGAGTATATAAATGACTTCTTCTTGGAAGCCGTCCTGTGACATATGTTCTTCCTCATGCTCTTCGACGACTTCGCAGCACTCGTTCTCGGGTCAATCCTTGGGGGGGTCTTTTATGGTAACATATTTGACATATCACCTGCTATAAAAATCATCTTATACCTTTCTGTAGGTGCATACTGCATAATATTTGCTACTTACCTACAACTACAGATCAAAAGACGTTCCGGTGGAAGACATAACCCCCTGACATATGTTCTGTCAGCCCTCTTCTTACTATGCACCATTTTCTTCGTCGTTGATAATGTTCAACTCTTTTTGGTAGTGGTGAGTAAGCCATATCTTTATCATTGACCGCGGCATAACTCCCTATTTACTTCCCAGTTTGACGACGCTGCTTCACCCAAGTTCAGCTGGGTTATGTCAGCCGTCGTAAGCATATTGTATTCCTGTGTCGACGTGATCTCTCAAGGTGTCCTGGTACGTAACTTCCAGCATGTTTATTCGTCTTCAATTAAATGAACATGAACTCAACTAAACTTAAAGATTTATCGCTGCTGGACCATGTGGGCTAGGAAGTTGCATTTTGTGATTCTCCCCTCAATCTTGTCGTTCACATCATTTGGTCAGTTTGGATATATAACTTACCGTGCATCCTTGAGTATTTATTCTGACCTGATTCAAGTTTTTTCCATAGCTATTGCTGCAGAGCTTCCGCTTCAAGGCACCGGGTTTTCGGAAAGATTACTTGAATCTTTTTATGCATTGGGGCTGGCATCCTTCATCCTTTCGTTGGCCGTCAACGCCATAGTCACCAGCCTTCTTGTTCTCAGGCTTGCTCTGATACATCGGGAACTTGTGCAGTTGTTGGGCGGTAACCAGAAGCAGAGGCTTAATCTTCGGCCGCTCATAGCCATGCTAGTGGAGTCAGGAATGTTTACATTCATTGCTCAACTTGTTTGGCTTGTATTCTTCAGACTTCAAGCCACAAGTGTAAGGCATGGGTTTTCTGTGGTCAGTGATTCTGTTGTTATGATTTATGTGAGCTCTTACAAGTTATTCTGGTCGTCAAAGCAATGATTATTGATTTTGAATTTCGATAGGGAATAACTCCAACAATTGTCATTGTGAGGGTGTCAATGAGCACTTCATATGAGAATACAACCACACAAATGGTTGATGGTGCCATTCACTTTGCCACAAATGAACAAAATCATTCAAGCGCTGCTGGTGAGCCAGGCAATCACCGACTCGGAATTTCGAGTGTGGAGGCAGGCCTTCAACTCGAAGATGCTGAGGTCGAAAATTAGGAGGATGGTATCTTACATTACATCTCAAGTTTGCTTTTAAGTCTGGGTGTAAATTTGACAGATGCAATTCCTTTCTGCATTCTCTGGTTTGCCGGGGATGTTTGCGAGTGAGTGACAGCGAAGGCGCCGCTGCAAGGACCCGCTTTATTTCTCCTTCGATTCAGCCACAATTGATACGTTGCAGTGATCGACTTGACATGTGATGCATCGGGCCTGCAGTACAACATTGGAGCTGGATTACCTTCGCCGACCATCATTTCGAGTTTTCATGCCGCCGTCCTCGCGCTCGTTCCATTCAAAATTATTGACTTTGTGAGAGGGGCAATGATGCAAGTGAAGCGCGGGCTCTTGGCACAGTTGGTAGCGCGCACGCTTCGCAGGAGCTCTACCTCCAAGCCCATGCGTGAGGTCGTGGGTTCAATTCCCACAGTGTCCACTTTTCTCAAAATACGCAAGTAGAGATAATTTTTGTTTCTACGAAATACAAGCCCCAGGACAACTATTGTAAGCCACGAATTATCACCACTGGATAATAACACCTGCAGACCTCAAATAATCGGCCATGAGGCCGGCCCAAATTATCCATCCGAGTTGCCCATTGCGATTAAAATTAGCTAAAGTTTGGTATTAGATCAGGAGACTTAGAAGTTGGATAGACGTACTCCAGCAACTCTTAGGAGTATCTAAGCTAACCGTCAAATATTGCCAAACAAGGTGGACACCTGTTCCACCGACTGAGAAAAGAAAGTAGACAAAACCGTGTCGGTTGAGATACCCGGCGATTGTTAACAGGGCTAAGAATGTCAATCCACAACCTATGAGAAGTGGACGAATCCAATTTCCGAATAATATGGCAGTCGACCGAACTCCCATTTTCACATCATCTTGGATGTCTTGACACGCATAAACTGTATCTGAGTGAAGGCGTTGGTTTCGGCGCAGATTCAGGACGATGAGTCGAAAAAAACCAACCATAAAGCATTGTCCAACTGTTCGGATTGTGGTCTCAGCATTAGTAACTAAGAGCTCGACTTATACTCACCACCAGCATGCGATGACAGATGAAAAAAGAAGCGGTAAATCCAAGGACCGTGTCGTTCCCGTCCAGGCAGTAATTAGACCAAAGTTCATAGCAAAGCCGAGCCACGCTTGTGGCCAATGCGTATACCGTTTCAGAAGGGGATAAATTGCAAACCTGGCAAGGTGGATGATCAACGGATTCTCAACAGCAACCCGCGCAGGCACTCACAATGGCAGCAATTGGAAAATGGCGACCCAAAGGCTAATAAGTGAGATAATTAACTTATAAAATCCTGTGCTCACTGTATGACTTACGCGATTTTTTCAAGGGAAAAGTAGAAAAATATGATCCCAATGGTGTACTGCACAAATAAAAAAATGGTAGCTTCGAAGACAGATATGCGGCCGCTTGGAAGTGGCCTGTTTCGTGTCCGTTCTGCCAAATAAAAAATTACTTTAGGAAACAATGGGTACCGGTTTTACATACCAACACCTGCGTCTACATGTCGGTCAAAAATATCATTGACGGTACACGCGGAACTTCGCAAAATAAAAGCCCCGATAAAGCACTTGAGGAGCTCAATGGCATAAGTTTTGAGGGGAAGACGTATACTGAACGCTGCCATGGTAAGACCCCAGGCTGCAAATTTCACACCAGCATTTAAATCCAACGCAAAACACGAGCTGGCTGGATTACTTACCAAATGGCCAAAACATAAGAATCGTTCCAGTCGGCTTTTCATAAAATATTCAGAGACATCCGGTCCTAGTACCAGAGTAAACTGACCTTGTCAAGTCTGATAAGTTCCAGGTAAGGTCTTATGGATGCCGGGACCGAGTCCAAGGGAAATTTTGAAGGGGTCAATGGCATATGAGAAGGGATTAGAGGAGCGTCGTTTTCATGCTTGCAGCCCATGATTGCAATAGACAGCTGGAACGAGAACGGAGGAAAAGCAAATAATTTCTAGTCAAACAAGAAACTCTGCCAGCTTTAAATGTTTCCAATAGCTCACACGTGTCGAGCAGACAACCTTCACCCAGGGAATGCGTGGTTGCGAACCTTCATTCTTTCCGTCGAGCCTCCACGATGAAATCTGGTTTGAATTGAATGTCTCGTAGACGCAGACTAGAATATCCCTTCTTGATCTCAGCGGATGTCCTGACCATCGCAAGATACGCGCGATTCGATGATGCATGCCTCCGGGAATCTATTAACAGGACCCAACGCCAGGGGGCAATTTCTATTTAAAACGATCACGGTCAGCGTCAGTGACTCAATGTGTATGCTTAAAGTGCTGTACGATTGGGTTTAGCAGCGTCAGATGCTAATCAAGGTGGACGAGAGATAAAATCAAAGATCCACACCTCTTTCAATATGCTTGTTTTCATCTTGGAAGTCAAAATTTCCTGGAAGGCCTTGACAAAATCCAACTGTAACTAACAATTTCTGGGAAGTAAAGATATGAAGCACCTAGAAATTCAGATGTCCAGATGAGTTCCGACCTTCCGAATTATCTTCAACGTGATATTGTTGATGTTGGCGCACTAGGGCTCGAGGTTCAAGGAAAATAGGCCAAAGTTCGCCTCGGGACTGTTCACTACCACTGTGCTGGAAGCTGGGAAGCTGTAAAGTGCCCGCGGAAAATCCTTAAAAGTTTGACGGATGGAGTTTCCAAGAGCATGGCGCGATCATCTGAGCCGCGCAGACCGACGGATTTCGCACAAAGCAGACAATGAGCGGATTTGCGGGTTAGTGCCATGAATTCGTACTCCGTAGGTCACGGAGTAGAGTCAGTGACAAGAGGCGGAGCCGTTGCGGGTCAATACCAAAGTGTTTTTCAGAGGGCGATTTGCACCGTTTTCTCAGCAAGTTGATGCCCGGGGATCTCGGACAAAGTGTTGGCGCTTGATATGCCTAGAGGGTCGGATCTGTCTACCCCATACTTATAACCTCGAAGAAGATCCTAAGAATGTGGTCAAGATAGAACAGCGCCGTTCGATCGCTGGCCAAATCCGAAAGAACTCAAACGGTGAGGTTGGATGAATTATCTTTGCGGGACGGCGTTCAAGTAAGAGGGAAAAAATCGAAAGTCTGCAAGGCGAGGTGAAGGTTATAAATCTTCCTCCGGCAGTAGAAGGCAACTGACAAAATGTTTACTGTTAAAAAGCTCAAAGCCTAGGAAACAGACGCAGCAATGCGTATTTCCCGGAGTTGATTTACAGTTGATGTCGCTCGGGAAGGGGATTTCCTAAAGGGCTTCTGGCTGTTTCCAACGGCCATACTCTCCATCAGGAGCAGCGAAGGCGCATATAAAATCCCGAAATCTGCGGATCCGCATAGACGCCTTATCCTCGGCCTGCCAAATTTGGAGAGCTATTAGGGCCAACATAAAGACACCTTTGGGTACCGCATGAAAATCATGATCGTCTGTACGAGTTTACGAGGCAGCTTTTCCATACCTGATCCAGGGTGGGTGGATATCCGTGCTGTGACAGGAAAAAGGAGCGTCAATGAAGGGATCGAACGTTTGCAGGTTAGGAACTTGAAGTGCCCAAGGATTAGAGATGCAATTGCCGACACTGGAAATGTATCGAATATTCATCAGTCTCCTGTCTTTTGATTTGCAAGGAAAGTTCGACGCATACTTACCTACCACGTCCGAAAATGGCCACATTGCGATTGTGATAAAGCATCAGGAAGCCTAGAACGGACTGATAATACGCACTTCTGATACCCGAATTGTCAATGATATTACATGCTCAAAAGGCAAAGAAAAAGTGGTTCAAGAACATAATGCACAAGTAATAATGTGGGGCCATTTGGGCGTCCATTTTGGGTCCCCAGAGCACATGGATCATGTCGCTTCACCGAAGTATTCTTCAACCAGTGCTTTTTTCCGGAGGGCCAGAAGAACTCCCTCCATCTCGGCGTGCGTCGGTAGCTTGGGAGGTAGCAGATGTTCAACGTCAAGGAAGGGGATGTACGATGCGGCGGCCTGGGCATGCAACCGAGAGGTATCTGCTCCAGGAGTTTCAGAGACGGCTACTACAGCCGTTGCGGCGGTCGTGGTTTTAGGTTTCTTCGAATCATCGCCGCCTGTGTCCATGTCCGCGTCCTCGTCTTGAGAGGCAGCTTTTCGTTTTGATAAAGGAGGAGGATTTTGTGAATCAGATATGGCGACTTGTGTGACTGTATCTGGGCGGGGTATTTTAGGCGTCGGTGTATCAGATGGAAGTCCGAGAGCCTCCCGTAGATTAACGAACGCCTCTTCCCAATCTACAGCTGCATGAGTTTCGCGTTGCGAACGAATACAAGGGTATTTTGTTACCGTCGTCCTCTGCTTCCCGTTCGTACGCCAATAGTTTCCCATCTCCTTCGTCCAAATCGCCATAATATGCCGGCCCCTGATTCATGAATTTTTTATAGTATGCAAGTGCCTGATTTTCTTCTTCCTCTTCGTTCTTCCGACTCTGAAATAATTCGCGAACACCTGGGAGGTCTTTGGCGCGTCCAAAGTACCTGTAATTTTGGGTTATGAAAATTGAACCAAAGTATATAACAGGCTATACTCACTTGTATCCCTTGGTCCCAGGTACTTCTTTTCCGTCATCGTCCAACATTGCCACATTGCGGCGATAATTTGCACCTCCCAAGGCGACAATCTGGTTTTCCCAATGCCGTTTCTCCCGCATGAGCTTGTTGATCTCGTCGTTGAGATCTCGAACTTCATAGTCAGTCAAACCAGCTAAACAATATCGTGTTATTTCCAGAGTTGCGCGATGCAAACATTGCGACATACCGTCTTGGATCTTTGACACCTTCCGGCTGATTTCCCTCAGAATCTCTCCTCTCCATCGTTCACAGTCTCTCAAGCTCTTGCAGGCGCTCGCCATGCGAGGCCTACGGTCCGCTCTTGTCCCTAGACCCAGCTCGGCGGCTTGAGCCTCCCTGAACCGGTAAAGCATTGACTGTGCTTTCTCCTCGTTACGAGCCTAGGCAACAAAAATCGGATGCAGACCGTCAGATAATAAACGACAAACATACCATTTTGACGATATATCCCTAGATGTATACACCCAGAAATATGATTGTTCGTGCTAATGTTGAAGGTGAGATTGACATTCCAATGACAGGGAGGCCTCCGCACAATATGGCCAAATACACGGATATTGCTCGGGCCGCCCTTGGGCAAGCCGAAGTTGAAGTTGAACGTCTCTCGTTCCAAACCAACTCCAGCCAAGACGTACACTATGGATCCAAGTATGGAAGACATCGAAGAAGGTATTTTTTTGCGGCTCGAATACAAGTGATACACATCGTCTCAATGATTCAAGAGCAACGGGTCTTCGCCAAAGTGATCAGCGCATTCAAAAACTATCAACAATATACAGTCAGTGAAGTGCATTCTATGCTGATTTAATCTCTAAACTCTCAGTTTTAGCTGTCCGCCAATAATCGTCGAAGAAAAGACGTATATACGCTCCCAAAGGCCGATCAAGAACTCTTGGAAAACCTGGGCTACAAACAAAAACTGGACGTTGTTGATGAAGCTATCATTGTTAACTCTGATTTCCTGGCCGAAATCGCCAACGATCCGCAGATATTCGGCCATGACGTAGAAGACGAGGAGGATGAACCAAGCGCAGAACGACCATCTGTGACGCATTCTCATAGCCACGACCAAGGCGCGCCATTTCTTGGTTTATCGGTACTACTCCGCTCATGGCAGTACAGGCTCATCCCACAGCCACTCACACTCTCACTCGCACTCAGGGGACCATCACCGGCAGCACAATGGGGATTCTAGAGGCGGCAAGAGATCAAAAAGATATATACCGACCGAGTCCGACATGGACAAACTGAGGAGCACACTAAAGCAACTAGTTCGTGACTGGAGTGAAGAGGTTCGTCCATTTTTCGTTTCATTCACCTACCTGCTTGCTTAGAAACTACAGGGAAAGGTAGAACGTGAAGCATGCTACAAACCGATGAAAGATGCCCTGGTCCAACACTTCGCCAATATCCCGTTCGAAGAAAGGTCTCTGTTCCTTCCTTCATATCTAACCGCCGATTATTGCTTCTGGGATTTATGTGTCCGCTATCAGGCGTAAATTGAAAGTTCTTGTACCTGGCTCTGGGCTTGGTCGTCTGTCGTGGGATATCGCCTACATGGGTACGTCCGTAATCCTGTGCTTGTGAGGAACAAAACCGACCCTCCCAGGCTTCGGTTGTCAGGCAAATGAGTTTTCGCACTACATGCTCCTCACATCCTATTTTATCCTCAACAAGTAAGCACACACCTTTGGGGACCCTCAGCAACCTATCTTATACTTTGTGTCAGAACCACTCAAGTCAAGCAACACACTCTCTACCCCTATGTGCACTCGTTTTCCAATGCGCCAAACAAGCAATCGATACTACAGGAAATCTCCATCCCGGATGTTAATCCTTCAGACCTGCCACCTGGCTCTGACTTTTCTTTGGTCGCTGGTCCGTCCTTTGTGTGTAAAGCGAAAGTCAAATGCCAACTGACCTTCGCTTCCTCAGGTGACTTTGAAGAGATATTTGGCAACCCTGATCAAGAAGGAGTATGGGATGCGGTCTTGACATGTTTTTTCATTGACACCGTAAGACAATTTACCTTCAGTTTTTGCCAGTGCTAATGAATTTTGAAAGGCCAAAAACATCGTGAACTACTTGCGCATCCTTCATCGGATTTTAGCCCCTGGAGGCGTTTGGATTAACCTCGGTTAGTAGAAATTGTTCTGTTTGCAGCACCATCTGATCGTCTTCGACTTTAGGGCCACTTCTGTGGCACTGGGAAAATAACAACACTAGCGATCCATCTGTAGAGCTAGATATGGAGGAATTAAAGACGCTCGCAAGAACTATAGGGTTCGAGATATCGGTAAGACCGTCGTCGTCCTCCTTGTACAGATTAAATGGTATTAATGTCCACTCCTCTCGTGACAGAATGAAACCACTATCGATACAACCTACACTAATAACGCCCAGAGCTTGCTCGGTTATGTGTACCATGCTGCATTCTGGACGGCTACAAAGATAAAATAGGCCATAATGTCATGTATCTTATTGAAAGTCTTATGTCATATCCATCATATAACGACAACATTTCAGTTTGATCCTGTTTGATATATTGATGGTATTCAGCACTGCAGTAGGCATCATGTCTCCACTTTCTGGATACTTAAAGCCTTCCTGCCCTTCGAACGGTCCGTATGCCCCAATGAATGAACAGTCGTCCAGCATTGCTATGCATGTCAAGTTTTTTTTTTGACGTTGACTTTAAAACGGGTAATCTCATCAAGCAGACTTCTCTCCCAGGCTTGCGATCATCCCTTCTCGCCTAACCCTCTCATCTCTCCTGATTTCCTGCTTCCTTAAACGCAACCGCTGGCTCTCTTTGATCCCAAACCCTGTCTTGAACACCATCTTTACCTCCTCCAGACTAAGCCCAGCGGTTTCGGGGAAGCATGTCAACACAAAGATCCATCCGAGGAGACACAGGCCGGCGTAAAACCCAAAAGCTCCTGAAGGTGTGATGGTTGCCATGAGGGAGAGATATGTTGATCCAATGAGGAGGTTCCCAGCCCAGTTGGTGGCCGTGGATAGTGATGTGCCAATACCTCGAACTAAACAAATTTGGAACCGGATTTTGAGATTTCAAGTGACTGAAAGAGGTGATTAAATGCGAACCTTCAAGTGAGAACAGTTCGCCCTGCTGCCATGGCACGTTTCCCAAGCCAGTGGCATACGAAGCAACAAAGAGGATCATTGATAAGAGAAGGATTGCGGACCAAGCGGTTGAGTATTGAGTGCCATCAACAAGATTTTCGCCCGTCTTCTTTGTCATGTCTAGAGCCAAAGAAATTCAGAGTCATGGTCAGGTTGTAAATCTAACGAGGCGGATTCATTTACAGAAGAAGGCAATGCTTGCGAGCGTCAAGCCAATGACCATGCCCGGCGCACTCCAGATCATGATGTTCCTGCGGCCGATCCTGTCGATCCATTTGAGGGCAACGAGGGTGAATATGAAGTTCGTTCCGGATATGATGAGACCAACAGCTGTAGGTTGGTTGAAACCGATTTCTTTGAACAATGTAGCGGAATAATACATGAGGGTATTGAACCCGCAGAGTTGCTGGAAGGCCTGCATTCCACAGCCGATGACTAGGTGATTCAATGGTATAAATTAGCTTTGACTGAATGGGCTTTGAAGATGGTTTGTTTACTTAGAGCTCTTCGGTTAACTGGGTCGAAGATCATAGACTTAAAACGTTGGATGAAGGTTGTGGACTCGGTGATTTCTATGCTCTTTCGCACGGCTACTTGAAGGACTTTGATCTGTAAATAGTGTCATCCAGCAAAACTATACTGACCAAATGTCGCCTAATGAATGGCTCACCTTCAGGTCGACTTCTTCAGGCTTTGCAAATGCGTATATCTTGCTCATGACTGCGTGTGCGGCGACCTTGTCTCCTCTGCGGAGTAGAATTCTCGCTGTGGCAATTAATATGAGATGAAATGATTCCGAGGTCGTTAAAAACAATTAAAAAAGGCACTTACGACTTTCGGGAAGGAAGAAAAGGAAGATAACCTGAAGACCTGCGGGTACAGCTCCCAGACCAACCATCCAACGCCATCCGCTATGGACATGGAAAAATCCTGCCCCGATACCATATGCGATCACTTGACCGAGCGTGATCATGACAACACTGTACAGATGTTCTTCAGACTTTTACTCAGGTTTCTAAGCTTGAATAAACCAACTTGAGAACGACCATACGACCCCGAAGGCGCGTGGGTGATAATTCTTGGATGTACAGTGGGGCAATGCATGCCGCGAGACCAACACCGACTCCAATGAGAAACCGTCCTCCGATCTGATAGTTAAATACTAGGCAGTCAGTGACCTTTATAAACGGGCGAATGTCAATTACGGACCATACTCCAAACATCATGGCATGAAGCTTGGGCGATAGCTCCGCCGATAAAAATCACGTCTGCAATTCCCAAGACGGGCCGGCGACCTGTCCAGTCGGAAAGAACCCCGGCAACGAGGCCGCCTAGCAGGGCTCCAAGCGTTGTAGCAGAGGTGATAAATTCCTGAGAACAAGAAATGGTAATGAGAAAGTAGGAAGGACAATAAACCCATCGCGATAAGTCATCATAGGCCCTCGATGCAGGAGAGGATCTTAGACGGTAATGGGCAGCAACCAACCTTCTGACCATTCGAGAGAGCTTCAGGGCCCAGATCGGAACCGATAGTCACGAGTGCACCAGAAATGACGCCTGTGTCGTACCCTACAAAAAAATATTCGTTGAAGTTAGGCTTCACTGTTCAGTGAGCATTCAAAGTCTAAACGCACCAAAAAGTAGCCCAGATATCGTCGAACACATCACCAAAATCCATACAAACCAAGTCGTCCGTTCTTCCCCTTCGGCTACGACAGCGAGTTCGTTGATTTCCCCAGAGTCGATATCGCGAATGACGTCCTTCAGAGAGTCAACCTCGCCCACACTACCTTCCCTCGCCCGCTTGGAATCAAGATGGTCATCATTCCTTTCTTCGTTTATCATGCTTGGTCGTACTGGTTTTGCAGCGTCAAAGTTCGTTATTCGAGGGTTTGGGGTACCAGAGGGACAGAAACGGCAGAAAGAGAATAAGCAGGTTGACGTGAGTTTATTAGCAGGTCATAGGAGCGAGAATAGATGAGAAAGGAGCTCGAGAAGACAACTTCGAAGCTTAAGAAACCGCTGTTCGGTGATTCGTGAAGTCATCTGAAAATCTTTAAAAATAACCGTATACCATACCATGTAGTCCCACGTAAAGTGCCGCTTTACTGATATCACTCCAACTCCAAGGTCGGAAGTTAGGAATATACTAACATCTCTGGGCTGTTTAGAAACATTGGAGTTGCATTCAGGCGGCGCCACGGATATAAAACAGGTAATTTTCTGCGTGAATACCCGTTCCCGATGACCGTGAGTTATGATTTTGACAAAATCCAAGTCTTCTTCTGTCTCGTTGCATGTTGCTTCCCAGCGCTTCTCAGGCTCTAGCATGCCTATGTCGCTAGAGGCAGCAACTTGTTGAAGACATCGCGACTTCCGCCACAGCCAGAAAGTTTTGTTGGAAGTAATAAGGGCATAGTAAGGGACCGAAATGAAAAGAGGTCATGGTCGATGCGAGGTCAACCGGTCAAGCTTGTAGTTGTGACCCTGTGACACGATCCACGACATTTCGACCAGTGGTCCACCCAGTGTTGGCCGGTTAATAACCAAAGTTCGTGGTTGCAGTTACACTGATGGTTAAAGTTGCTAACCGTTGTTAACCGTTGTCCATCACAGAACTCTCACACGGTCCATCCACCAGCAAACTTTCAGAGCGTGATCGATAACCTCGACTGTGGGAAAGCGTTCATCAACCACTGTCGGTTCTGGTCGGTTCTGGATACCCAATTCGGTAGAGTCGCTGGACACGGTTACAGTTCACATCAAAAGCTAACCGTTATTAACCAACATCAACCGTTAATAACTCTGTCAACGGTTCGATAACCGGCACAACACTGGGTCCACCACCACACGCGGCCAAACCACCACGTACATGTACCGCTACAGCGGCTAAACTGCAGACTAGCTTGCCGACTTTATCTATTTGCTGTTTGCTGACGAGTACCACAATCGTCAAATATCAGCGATGCCGATGATAGTTTGATAACTACCAAGCTTCGCCCAGTCTTGCTAAGACTTGCTTGCCTCGTACCTTCCATGAATATCAACATCTGGACAGCATCTGGAATGTTCCTTTTGATACCGATAACTGGTCAGTAACTCGCAAGATTGCCTTATCCTTCACGTTGAAAGCTTTGGCGCCATTGTAGACGGAAGGTTGACTAGTGTTCGAGTCATATTAAGAAAAAGTACTTCGGAATAGTGAGGGCCGTGGGGGCCAGCAACGGTGTTGGAAATTTGATTATGAACCGTCAAAAAATTCGCATTGAAGTCAAACCTTACATTTTTCCCCTCAGTGCTACATCATTAACCTTGAATTCCCTAGGTATCTCAAGTATGGAAAGAACCAGATTTCATCGTCCATTGACGAGTACCATAGAAAATTTAAAGAACGCGTCGGCTCGATCTATCCAGATCCTGCCGTTGTGAACCGTGATAACGAGGCTTATGCAGGCTTATGCCCCCCGCTTCATCTCGCCCTTTTCAATAACCCGCGAACGGATATAGGCGAAGAATATAGCAAAGCATACTCGATTCTTTGCGCATGCTCGCAAATCTCCACGTGAACAAAAATCAGAGTGGAATTCAAATGCTCTATATATTCTACCACCGAAGGTCGCCTTCCGCGCCATCTTTCACCCTTACGGGTAAATGGGGTCTCGGAAATCATGACCGTGCTTCATTACCAGTCTTTTACGTTTCCTTGTGGACTTTGATGCAAATCTTGTCTTCCTTTCCTTGCATCATCGCCATTACCCGCGAACTTTTACTATAGTTTGCCGCTCTGATATGTTGCGGTATGCTTCCGCTCATTCTACTCGCTGCGTTTGTGCCAAAACATAGAGGTCCTCTATTTGACCATCTACGAAGGAAAGGTCGGGTACTCCTTTCATCCGCGCTATTTTCGGTGTTTGCAATGTTCCATCAGTTTCTGTCTCTGTCCGTGAACCATGGCTTGCGAACCCACAAACCGAACACAACTTTTGCACGCAGATGGACCTGTATTGGGGTCGAAGCTTGGCTTAATGAGTACGTCTGCGTTGGCCCGGTTGGTTTATTTTTGCTATCTGGCCAACCATCTTACTGTCATAAACCGCTCAGTGACGAAGAAGGCTCTCACAGTCTCACTCTCAAAATGAGCGCCCTGGGACAGCTCACCATGGTATGATGCGCTCTTGACATTTTGTTTTAGTGTATTTATCTTCCCCGTCGCTCACAGATCCCGCTCCGGATCCACGGGGTGTAATCTATCTGTGAATCTGGCGCGTTGAAGCCACCAAACACGATTGCTTACACACTAGGGCAGCTGTAAAGTCTCAACCTATCCTTTCCTCGTGACAAAATCGACGTCAAATTTATCCTTCTATTAATTATAGAACATTGAGGAAGTACGATGGAATTTGAAATTCTCCGGCCTGCAGAATTGTTGCTTGCTAGCAGTGATTCAAAGCAAATCCTCTCGATGCCGACTTCGCTTCAATATTCACCGGACGGTGATCCAACTGTTATTTATTCTCCTTTCGACTGATGGCTCATCCTATGCACGGGTCATATGTTCCTTTGTTCGCATACACAGCCCAGAGTTTTCGCGCTGAACCCCCGAGTCAGAGGTTTTACTACAACAGAAGGGAAGACTTTCGCGCTATAAAATGGACGACTAGGATTAGTGATCCTCGAAGCAGCCCATTGCAGCTCTTCAAATCCCCCGATCATGCGGTCTCTACAAGTCACCTTGCTCTGTTCTCTCCTACTAGTCCATGCACAACTTATCAGACACTCGCCTGGAGTTACACTGACACCTGTTAGTTCCATCGGTGTCCCCGCCCCTTACCTTATATCGGGAACAAAGACCCAAACCATCAGCGCGACCGCCTTAACGACTCGTCCAATATTTTCTCCTACGTCAGCGGTTGGACCATCCCAGGATGTGTCTATAATACTGCCAACCACCACTGCTATCGCCAAGCGAGCTGCCATCGCCGCTTGCTTGAATACAGTGGAACTTTCGTGTTTGAACCTTGCAGCGAACTGTATCGATACCGTCAGCTTCGATGTGAGTCTTTCAGTCTAAACTTCTGTATGTCCTCGAAATTCAAATGCTCATAGACAATCAACGACCTATGGGGTATTCAATCTTGTGTCGCAGCTGCCACGTGCTACGGAGTATGTAATTTGTTCATCTATTTTCTAGCCTCTTTCATTGCTGACATTTGCACAGGTTGGAAATCTGATCAACAGTGTCGAGTGCCAAACAGGCTCAACGACAACTAATGCGGCGCAGACATCATTGGATTATGCTAACGTGAGCTCTAAACTTAAGAACGTGGAATGCATTGACATTTCATTCGATCTCTAGATATATGCACCGATTGTGGGAAGTTGTGCCTATGCGACTGGGGGTTGGTGAGTTCCCGAGCTAAATTTCTTGATCTCCCAAGTCATGTTACTCGAAGTCCTGTCACTCAACAAAACTACGTCGACTTTTATTATGGAACCTTGTCAAACATCAGTACTGCTAACTATCCGTCGTAAGCTTCTATACTCTTGGCCGCAACTTGCAAGCCTTACCCCTAAATCTCTTTCTCTTGTTTTAAGGTCGAACGCCGTCGTGATTGCCTACTGGCAAGCCATTTACACGTGGACCGCGACAGGGGCCAATGTCCCATATACGAAGTGAGCTTCATCCTCCTCTCAGTCGCAAAATCTAAATCATACTTTAGCTTTAATGATTGGCTGCATTATTCCACGTATCCCACAGCAACGGTCAACTATTTTAATGTACCGTTTAGCATATAAGACTTACTCGATATTAACAGAGCACATCTTCAACAACAACGGCTCCCGTTGCGACAATCAGCTATGTTGAGTGGAGTAAGGCTGCTGCTGTCACTCAATGACTACGCATTCCTGACATCACTTGTAGATCCAAACCCATACCCTCCGACCACTGCTATATCTGAGACTTTCGTATTCTCCAAAACGACGGTGGTCATACCTATTCCTTCAACTACGGTGACGGTGACCATCGACGGTACAACAGTCGTTGTCGCTTCAGGTGGTACGCCTGTCGGCTCTCCTCTTCCAACTGCCATTACCATAGCGGGTGCTATAACACCTACGTGGAGTAAGTTTATTTCACTGTCTAGCTCGCAACCTTTGACTAAAAGCTTCGCAGACGATAACATTATACCTCCGACCAGCGGGGCAAGCGTCACTTTTACGTCGCCTCCGTCGTATACTAGCATCGTGGCAGCTCCAACTTCATCTATTTCTCCACCTAAGAATATCACGGGTCCACCTGGTGACAGTAATAAGAATGGAAACGACTGGTGGCTTCTGATATTTGGCCTTGGCGGTCCAATTGTTAGTGGTTTGCTTCCCCTAGATGTCGGGATTATAGGCGGTACAACGCCTATTCCGACTGCACCCGCTGCATGGACTGGTCCCTGGAGTAACCCGCAACCATCTCAAACATCGCAGTCATCAAGTAGCAGCACAACCTCCACAACTTCTTCCTCAGCATCCTGTCCCACCATTCCCAGCTCGTACACGCTTCCTGACGACGCAGAAAATGCGGATTGGGAAGATGATGGCACCGATCCAGACACAAGAAGACGAAGAGCAAATACCTTTGTTGAACGTGCCACCCCTAGATGTAAGCGTGGCTGCTTAATTACATATCTAGAATTGACAATTCAATTTAGCCATCGCTGTTAACAAATGCGGCTTGCGGCAATTCTCAGCTTCGGTCGTCACTCTCTCAGCGGGGTTGTATCTATCCATAGGTACACCTGCTCAAGGCGGGACGGGTACAACACTTAACCCGTGGCAAGTCAATAGCAAACCGCCTGGTGGAAATGATGTAAACCGTACGTCAATTCATAACCTGACATCCTTCTAAATGGTTGACAGAGCTGAAATCATAGAGGAACACGTCTTTGAGTAAGACCTGCGACTCTTCTACTCGTTTCTCAAATCATTGCAATTGTTCATAGGCTCGGATATATTACTCAGTTCTTTGCGGCTACTTTTGACCTACCAGGCGACTGCAACTGGTTGGCTTTTGAGCCCTTAAACAATTGTGTATCTCCACTGATCAAAATACATACTTAGGATTCAAACAGTCTGGAACTTTCAAAGGACTGATGGGCAAACCACTGCCGTCGCTCTGGTCCAGGCAATCGATCAAGTAAGAGGTTACAAGTTTAATTAATCGTGCATTTGCTTAAGCTTTTATCACAGACAAATAACATGGTCTGGGTCGACAGGCCCCTTAATCAAGGTGTGCATTTTCTTGAAGTCTTCAATGCTTTGTATTACACGACTTTCAGCAAAATCCAATGTCGTCAATAACAACAAGGCCACCCCAGCTGATCCACCCCAGAACGACAAAATCAGTAGCATCACCGACTTCGAGATGTCTGCTTCCACGATATTTCAAATAGAGTATTTCATTCGGAACTTTGCTGCCCTGGGACCTTGTTAGTGACCATTTGTCCGAGTTCCGTATTTATCTCCTCACAGTGACAGACTTTGGATCTACTGCCCATGTGTTTCAAGCAACTGCTCTTGCAGTTCAAAATATTCTATCCGAAGTGACACCAAGCATCCCCGTCAACCCGAGCTTGCCCTCTCTCTTTAATAGCTGGCTACGAAGTCTCTTGAGCACATATCCCAACGGATGCACGTACGTCATGCTATTTCACTTGTTGTCTCGTTTTGCAAATGACGAAAATGCCTAGCTCTCGAGCGACGAACACGATGACGAAGTGGAGGGGTGTAATGCTCGGTGTCAGTCTGCAAACAGGGCAACAGGTTCCAACGTGCCATGATATGTACTACACCGCTCTAGTAAGCAATATTCAAAACACAATCTCAGTTCCCGTCTAAGAGATTTGGCAGTATACTCCGGGAACCTTTACGTGGACGGTGATTCTTATCCTATTGCATCTAGAACATGAGCATTAATAAACCAGTCCAGAATCTTATCCCTCCAGCTCCAGCACTCCCGGTATGCGATACTCCTGGGACACACGGTGGTATAAGCCTCTCAACAACGTCGGCGGGGACTCCAAGCTACATCATTGAAAATGGGGCTATCGCGGATTACACAGTCACTGGATCAGGAAATACCGTGAGTGCTGTCGTTTTCGTCAACTCCAGAAGTGCATACTCAACAAAGCATCAGAACTTCTTTGCGATGGGGGCGAGCGGCTCGCTTTCTGGATCACATTGGATGAGATACACCCTTCCCTCTTATTCAGCATGCGACGGTATCTATGAGCTAGCCGAAGCTATACCGGCCATGGGTATTGTAGACGCCAATGTTGCGCTTCAATGCGGCAGCCAAACGGGAAATATGGCCAATGTCAACTTTGAATGGGTCATTGGCGGACAACAGGTCGATTGTTTGTTGCTCAACCTTAATGACGGCTCGGGGCGGTTCGACATAATTTGTGGACCCACGCAAGCAGCAGCCAACACTTGTGGTGAACAGATTTTGGGTGCTGCAACCAACTTTCCCCTTGCAACGATTTCTGTTCCCACCTGGACTTTCCGTCCGAGCTGAGGGCTTCCAAACTAGATGCTCCGGAAAAGCGATGTTTGTTAGAGTTCGATGGTCTTGTTTACAGCGGTTTGCAAAAAGCTTGACAGTAACGGCCCGGGAAAGAAAGAAAAGAAGATTAACCCTAGATTAGCACTTAGCCCTAAATCACCGCTCCTGCCCTGCCAAATGGACAGAATAAAAGGATATGGCTCTAGGAAGGTATCCTAAAGGCAACCGGAGGTCTGTGAGACCGTTTCGCTGCACCAGAATGGTCAAATGTTGTATGGATGGATGGGAACTCAATTTAGGGTTACTTAGGGTTTGCCATGTATCTCACCATTCTCATGGCCGCAACACCTGTAGAAAAAATGCAAAGCCTATCTGCAAAAGCTTATAGAATTATACAGACAGCCTATGTAAAACATTCTACAAAATTTGGTAGGTGTTCTACCAGCCAGAAGTGCGAGAACCGGCCAAACCCTATGGCGGGGTTTCTTTTTCTTTTCTTTCTTTCCCAGGCCATTACTGTCAACCTTTTTGCAAACCGCTGTAATACACGTACACTTTGTAACTTAACTATCAAAAGCAGTCGTTGACCTTGCTGAGTCACAGCGTCGAGAACGGGGCTTCAAGTTCCGCCGTCGAAAATTCCCTGACTCTGTCACTTATATCGTGGTCTGCTTAGGAGATGCTAATGCCGGACGGTGTCAATTCCTAGTGCCCACTAACAGATGAGCCTGATGAGGCCACTCACATCTATTTATTTCGAATCAATTGGCCTCACTATCACTAGCTAATAACGACGAAGCCTTGTTCAAACTTACACAAGTAACCTCGTACACAACAACGACAGCTTGTTTGTAAAGTCCATATATAACTACATTAACCAGACGTTCTGAAGTGTCTTTGAAGAATAAACTACTGAATCCGTCTCGTATCCATGATCAAAATACAATCCTACGATGAACATTCATGACATGGCTGCCCGCTTTGCCTCTCTCAATGAGCCACACTCCATCGGCTTCACCCTTCAGACCAGGGCTCTCCAAGTGTATTTCCTCCAGGTTATGACAGCACAGTGCAAGTTCAAGGATGGATGATTCGACACTTATATTATTGTGCTGGCTATTGTTGAGTATGAGTCGAGAAGCTAAATGAATGGACCTGAGTTGGTGGAAGGGCCTGAAGATAGATCTAAGCCGTGAGGCGGAGAATTGGACCATCGCTGGAAGGCCGTTGTGCCAGGTTTCAAGCTTGTGTCCGCAGTATTTCGATAACCGACGTATACTGTCGAGGATGTCGTCTCGCTCGGTTTCCTCCCATTGTGAAAAGTCTAATTTGAGTTCTTTTAGATTGGATAGCGCGTTGGGAAAAGTAGATAACGCCCTGTATAAACTGTCCATGGCGAGAGTGGGGTCATCGACTCCGCCAGGTCCAGTCTTTAGACTGGAGAGCGTACAGAGCGACTGTACTTTGGCACGGAGAAGAACAGCTAGGCAGTGAGTGTTGCATCTAAGGGTTCGGAGGTTTGGAAGAGACTGGGCAGTTAGAGACTCGAGCGAAGATTCATCAAATGAAAGGGCGAAATCATCATAGTTCCCGTAGTCCAAGTCGAGTTCTTCAAGAGTGGAATGTGATAAGACGAATGATGTGAAGCCAGTGGCAGCTCGAGTGGAGTCGAACTCCCACACACCGAGTTTGAGAGAACGGAGGAAAGGAAAGTGCATTGCCCAGAGCTGATCGTTGACGTCTTCGTCAGAGACGCCGAAGGGAAGGGATAGAGTTGTGAGTGTCAGTCGAGAACTCGTTAAGAGGTCCCACATCGGCGAGAGACGATCTGCAGATAACATTGGTTACCAGTACTCTTTATAACGCAGGTCAGCAACAGCAGCACACACCTTCTATTGGCGTGTCGCAGTTTTCAGAGGCTTTCCACCAAATACTTTTGAGGCGGCTCAAACTTCCCAGACTCGCTCCTGGCCACCATTCACATCCTAACGCCCCTTCATAGGTGAACTCCTCCAGTGAATTCTGAGCAAGTATGCTCCCAAACTGGAGTTGGTCGTCTACATTTAGAAACAATGGACCAGCGATCGTAAGTCTCTTGAGCGAGACGAGGTTCGAAAGCATATCGAAGTTGAAGAGGTTAAGTGTGCGGTCGACGTTGTCAATTGGACCTGGGGCGGCGTACACCACCAATGTGAGACTCCTGACGCATCTAGCCAGTTCCAAGTTGTTAGATAAGAGATGAAAGGTAGCTTCGACACTCGGATAGGGGCTCATATATCCCCTCAGACTGGCAAGCCTCACTTCTCGAAAGAGAATGGGACGAGCGATAGCAAGAAGAGTTGATGATGTCAGGCATAGCTGAGAAAGAGATTGCGGAGATGATAAATTTGATATCTCTGACCATATTTCTGTTGGAAACGAAGGATGCATAAGAACGAGCTCGAGGTGCTGGTCCACAGGCGAGTCCGAGGGCAATGCGTAAGCTGTGACTCTGTGACACAACTAAATTTACGCAGCAAACTTGAACTCTATCTTGCTGATGAGTACCCCAATCGTCCAATATCACCTCAATCATGGGTGAATCGGTGACATGTCAGAATTATAACTGGACATCGATTGATGTCGATAACCCTTTGATAACTACCGAGCTCTATCCAGTCTGGCTAAGGCTTGCTTGCCCTCGGTCCTTCCATGGAGGTTAACATCTGGAATGTTCCTTTTGATACCGATAACTGGACAGTAACTCGCAAGGTTGCTGCTATCCTACACGCTGAAGACTTTGGCGCCATTGTGGATGGAAGGCTGACTAACTTTCGAGTCGTCTTGAAAGAAAGTGGGAAGGGTGGAGCGCACAATGGCTTAGGACTTCTGACTCTGCCAACCGCACAGATCGGCAATAAATTCCTGGACTATGTCTCAAAGCAACCTATATCAATTAGTAAAAGGAAGATCAAGTTCTCTGCCAATAGTAGGAAGGACCATTCTCTTTCTCCACCTAAGCTGGTTTCGACTTTGTTGAAAACACGTTATGTGGATCCGGATCTTGAAGAAGAACGACAGCGCAATGTTCGAGCCTTGGAAGAAATCCGCTTCCGAGTCAACGCAGTTCAATTTGGCGTTTACCACCAAGTACCTGAAGGCAAGCACAGTAATGCACCCCGTGCATTCTCCGTTGAATGGGAGTGGGACTGTAGAAGTGACGACAATGTTGGAACCCTTGAATTTGATTACGACCGTCAAAAATTTCGCATTGAGGTAGAACCTATGTTTTCTCTTCAGTAAATCATTTAACGTTTTGAAATAGGTTGGCGACGAGTTGAAAGGTTCCGGTACTTACAAAACCTTGATTTCTCTAGGCATCTCGAGTATCGAAAAAATCGGCGTTGGTTATGATGGCAATCCCTGTAAGCACAGCACTCACCTGATGTTGATCCCTGGATTCGGATTTACTCCCTCTAAGATATCTGTTTCGATACCCTCACTCCACCTGTTATGGAAAGAACCAGGTTTCATCGTTCGTTGACGGGAACGTCAGAAGATCATAGGAAATTCAAAGAACGCGTCGGTTCAATCCACCCAGGTCATGCCATTGTGGCACCTTATGCCCCACAGCTTCGTCTCGTCCTCTACAATGTCCCCGCAATGGACGTTGGCGAAAAATTTAGCAAAGCTTGTTCGATTATTGGTCTCTCAAAGAGCATGATCGTCAATCTCACTGGCTCGAGACTACAGATCGAAGCATCGAAAAACGGGTTTTTTCAAGAAAAACGACTTCATAAGCTTCGCAGGGTTTCAGCTGCATTCAAGTGGCCGATTGCCTTTCAATTGGCATCACTACTCCACAACGGGCTCCTACACACAAACCCCGACCAGCTGGGTTACGAGCCATCTCATCCATTCTTCTCTCGAGTCCGTAAACTGTGCTTACAGAAGGATACCTCATATGTCGGTGACCTTCTGAGGCATTATAACAAGGCATTACGGGTTCGACCAACCAATGAGAGCCCGATGGATTGTTTTGAGCGCGTCCTCAAAAAATTCAAGTTCTCGCCTCCGCGCCATACCTTTCGTTGTTACCACGTCACCTTCACGCCTACGCGGATGATTTTAGAAGGGCCATATCCTTCTCAGTCCAACAGCGTCATTCGAGAGTACGAAAACTCAGAGGACCACTTCATTCGCGTCGAATTTCGGGACGAGGATCGTTTGCAATACCGCTGGGACAAGGAAGTGGACGGGAGCGATTTCCTCGAAAATCGTGTTGGGGAGACCCTCAAAAATGGGTTTGAACTCGCAGGACGGCGGTTCGAATTTCTAGCCTATTCGAATTCTGCCTTACGCGAGCATTCGTTTTGGTTTGTAAACCCTTTTTACCGTCTCGTCGAAGGTCAGAGAGTTGAAGTCAATGCCGCTTCTATACGCGACTCTCTTGGAGACTTTACGCCACTCCTCAATCAGCCGTATGCCTCTCTGTACGCCGCTCGCCTGGGGCAAGCGTTCACAGATAGCGACACCTCGGTATACATTCCAAGAGAAAAATGGGAGGAAATGCCTGATATTGGCCAATTTACCGACGGAGTTGGTACAATATCCAAGGCGTTAGGCGATAGGATCTGGGAAGCGCTACCCCAGTCCAAGAACGATCCAGGCGCGATCAAACCCTCTGCTGTAAGACTCGTTGCTTTGTTTGGGTGTGCGTCGATAATGACACCTAATTGAACAGTACCAAATCAGGTTTATGGGTTATAAGGGTATGGTGGCTATTGACGAACAGCTGGACATAAATCAGAAAGGAATTGAAATGCGACTACGACCCTCTATGAAAAAGTTTGATGCGAAGGATGATAGCATGGCACCTCTTGAAATAGCCCAAGCCTTTGGGAAACACAGAAACTGCTACTTAAACCGGTTCGTCGAGTTCATCCCTCGGAAAGTAACTCGTTTTCTTATTGCTCGACTTGTGGCAGTCCTTTGGTTATGCTCCTTGAAGACCTGGGTGTGCGACAGGATGTTTTTGTAGCATTACAAAACAAGGCTGTTGCCGACGCAAAGACCATCCATGACTCTATCACCCAATTTTGCGATTTCCTTGCATCTCACAACTTTGGCTCTTCGTACCGGCTACGGGATACATTGCTTCGTCTTAGAGACAAGTACAATATGGACCTTACTTCTAACGGGACCTCTCATGCGCTGGACTCTCCTTTTCTGCACGAAGTGCGGCAAGTAATGATGACGGCCGTTCTCAGGGATATCAAACATAGGGCAAACATCCCAATTCCTGAAAGTTACCATTTGGTCGGTGTTGCAGACGAAGGGCCTGCATATGTAGCGGCTGGGCACAACAATGTTTACTGTCTCGAGGAGGGAGAAATATACGGTGAGGCCATTCTATTCTGCGAATGTTATCAATTAATTGATAGGTGTCAACCTACCATGATTCCTCAGTGTGTATACAGAACCGAGACGACGCAGAGCCTACCTGGATATCTGGGAGCGTTAGCATTTCAAGAAGCCCTGTTGCGCATCCCGGCGACGGTATATTTCACTATTGATGACCCTAAACCCATCATTCTCAACTTTTGATTAGTCCAACGTGTCCGTGCCATCGGAAAACCTCCAGAAGGCAAACTCTGCCTATTTAGTCACTTGAAAAACGTCGTTGTCCTGCCATCTAAGGGTAATCTAACTGACCGTTTACATAATTTTATCTAATCCTTTCATAGGGAGTCGGTCACTGGCGTCATGTCTCGCTGGAGGCGATGTTGACGGGTGCGTATACCAACTCTTATGAATCTGTATCCTTGTACGACATCCTTTCTCCAGCGATCAGTTTGCAATTATCTGCCACGAACCACTTCTCCCTCGGACAATCGAAGACCCCGCTTCATACGATTCTGAAGAAAAAAAGGATCCTGAAGAAAAGAAGGTGCCAGAATCGCTTAAGAAAACAAGTTGTACCATAGATGATGTGTGTGACTTCATAGTTGAATACTTTCAGTCAGATATCTTGGTATGTGTTTATGGAGTTTGTTCCGTCGTTCCACCGTTACTCATGCTTTTTTCTAGGGTCTATTGTCAACTAGACTCCTGGTGATAGCTGGTAAGTGCAAATTTAAACGATGCGCGATGACTTGAAATTCCCGTTCCTCAGATAACTCAACTGATGGCATGCGGGATAAGGATTGCATCAGACTCGCAGAATTCTGTTCTCAGGTCAAAATTATTATTGATTTTATTGCTACCAGACTATGAGGCTCATATAAAGAATTGCAGGCCGTCGACTATCCAAAACGAGGCATCCCACCCAAGATAAAGCCCAACCAGCTTCCTGTATCAGAGATGCGTTGCAGGCCCGACTGGTGTTCAGAAGAAGTAATATCACCTCGAAATACTGATTACTACATATCACCAAGAGCTCTCGGCGTTCTGTTTCGTTCCAAGGAACTAGTCATAGAAGAAACCCCGCCGATCCCTGCAAAACCCCTTCTGGATACCCTCTCGGATCCGATATCAACAGCCCTTTTGCCAAACGTAGGAAAATATCTCGGAGACGGTGCCTTCATTGACGATGACTGCCAACCTCACATTCGCAATAAGGTCTCGATCCTTTTCCAATATTACTCAGACGAAATGAAATACATTAGCGGCACCCACACTCTGTCAAACAGCCCCGAAGTCAGACTTCTCGAAACCGAAATCGTCGTCGGCACCATTCTTGCTAAATGTTCACAAGTACGCTGGAGGAGAGAACGCACTGAACGGATGCGACACCATTCTAGGGAGCTCGTGAAGGATGTTCGGGGACGCCTTCTAGATGCCGACACCAAGGAACCTTCTGACTGGATTCAGGCACTCGAACTTGCGTGGAATGCTTGGAGCCTTGGCCTTCGACGCCGAAACGAGTTTGGAGCGCACAGCTTCGGGATTATAGCTCTGGGAGTGGTTTTGAACTGTTTGGACAAAATGGAGGACCTGGGGATTTCGCAATAAAGTTTTGGGAAAACATATATGGTACGCGTACGTTTGAGTTCGAAAGTGACCGTAGGTAAATCCCGCGGATTCCAAGTTTACGATTTGGCATGTTGGTTTTTGCTTCTTTTTGGAAT
Organism: Galerina marginata; assembly: GCA_023014335.1. Classification (NCBI taxonomy): domain Eukaryota; kingdom Fungi; phylum Basidiomycota; class Agaricomycetes; order Agaricales; family Galerinaceae; genus Galerina; species Galerina marginata. The sequence continues at coordinate 1,135,218 of JAECYW010000009.1, read as the reverse complement.
GTAATTTGGAATTGGATGGCAAATCGAATTCTGGGGGTTCCTTGCTTAGTGGATTCAGGGTTTCAAATTCATAGGCTGTCCATTAAGGCTGTCCATTCAGTTTCGAAACAACCTGGAACTTGAGTTCTTGTGAGTAGCTCAGCTGTACCGATAGTACTATCATGCTCTGTGGACGAATGTGTAAGCGTGCTGGAGAGAGTGTCGGTTATCGCCGAACACATGGAGTCAAACTTTCTGTTTTTCCAACACGCAGCACTGACACTGACAATCATGATCGGGTTCGTCGCTGAACAATCGAGAAATTTGAAGAACAAAAGCTCCTTGCTGACCCAGCCGCTGCTCCGAAAGCCTTTTTCAGTTTTTCACATATCAGACCGTCAGCCATAGGACGGATTACTTTTTCAACGACGCGTAAATGCAAAATGGCCAACGTCAAGCTCAATGCCGATATCTACACGCACCTCCTATCGTTTGTGTCATCTCCGAGTGACCTTCTGGCTGTCGGTCTTGCCAATAAAGAGCTTTTGACTTTAGCAGAACCCGAGTTGATCTATAGGTCGATTCGATGCAAGCTCAATAACGATGCCGTCTGGGAGCACTTAATTTCTAAACCTTTGCAGGCCTCAAGGGTGCGCGAACTTGTGATCCAGGGAGAGGACACTAATCCACGAAATCACCCTTTGAGTCAAGAGGAGAGGATACCGGAAGGCAACTCTGTCCAGCTTGGTGGACCCTCGGGGCAGGTCGTCCTCAATCCCAGACCATCGAAGTATGGACGAAAAAAAGCCGAGCATTCCGAGCGTCTTTTGGTACGAGCTCTTCAGAAAATGGTTAATCTTGATAGCTTTACCTGGGATCGCTGGATGCCCTTTATCAATCAAGGCGAAGAGGTGTTTCACTACTCAGAGGAAGAAGGAATACCGCCGGTGTATAGAGAGGATATATGGACAGTGCTCCGTGATTATACTCAAGTAAAGATACTCGAGGTGGTAGACTTTGGGAAGGCCCTTTTCCCTGAATCGCGGCCGATTTTTAACAGCACCGTAAGTTAGTTGATTCTCGACACGCCGGATGTTTGCTAATGATACTGCCAGATTTTCACTCTTAGGAATCTCACACATCTCAATTTGAGAATATATTATTCTCCTGACGATGAATTTGAAGGTACTCGAGGGTTTGACGATGACGACGACAACGAAGACCTTATTCCTGGAAGAGTCAAAATAGAGCGTCTCCAAGACCTTCTTAGTCGCTGCCCTAATCTCGAGGTAATAGTTTTAAACGGCCTTTCATGATCTCGCGAACTAATGTAGTTCACAGAGCCTTTCGTTAGCCATCATGGACCGGGATTTTTATCATAATCTAGACGGAAACCCGTTCACGAATATCACTCCTATCATATCCAATGCTCATTGGCCCCAGCTTACTTCCCTTAAACTGGAAGACATTCTTATCGACGACGGCCCAATGGCAAACTTCCTGAGACTACACCCAAATCTCAGAGTACTGTCAGCATGTTTGTCTCTCATCATGGACAATCTTCCTGACGTCCCCTTTAACTTGGAATCATACGAGAGCTGCATCCAGGATATCCTCCCAAGACTTGAGCACCTCAGCCTTCCATCCGGGGCCATCCGCCCAATATTACGAGCCATGCGACGACCTTGCTCCCTCCAATCTATCGCCCATCTCGAACCTCATGATTGGTACGCGGATGATGATGACAACATTGTTTCCTCCCTGGACGATGTTTGGGGTTCGTCTTCCGAAAGTTTCACCGATATCGAAGACGGGCCATTACATGGACGAGATTTTCCCAACCTTCTCTTTGGGATGCCCGACCTGAACAAACTTGTCGTACGAAATGTAATGGACCTCAGACAGTTGGACAAACTGGTCAAATCCACTCCGACTCTCCAACATATCACATTTGAAGGAAATTTCATGAGGACCCAGGTCAGCATTCCGTTCACCTTTCCATTCCACCTAGGTACTGACCAGGAAGACTTTTTTAGTCTAACGATATGCACACTCAGCTTTTACCATATTTATCTGGATGGACGAAGCTATTATCCTGCATCGGGTGTTGTCTTTGGCCTTTGGACAAAGCACTCGAACTGTCCTCGCCGGGTACGTTGTCAGTTGCACGTGAAATTCTTCAAGCCTGTCCTCTGCTACGGGAGCTGTCGTGGTGGAATTGCCGTCCAGTCAAGCTTATGTTGAAGGACAACGGAGAGTTAATCAAGTTGGAGCAAGAGCCAAGTTTTAATCATAGCAGCGATTATGACTAGGTTTCAGGTTGGATGCAGCAACGGTCGTTTTATCTGATACGACAAGGTACAAGGTATGATTTTAAACTACTGTACAAGTAGGTGGAAGCTGAGGATGTTGTTACAGGATGTGAAGCGCAGCAAGTTGAGGGATTTTGAGGAAATAATGGTCAATGTTCAAGGAATGTAAACAACGAGCAAAATATTGACTACAAGTTTCTCCAATTCGCCATTCGAAACGAAATAAACACGTTCGCGTCCGACACTGGGTGCGGGGTTCTTGTAATCTGTCAACAAAGTAATGTTGGCCTCGGCCAGAGACACTCCGCCGCTGGCTTGCACCCTCGATCGGATGGCGTCCACCTCTTCCTCGTTCGAGTTGGGATCAGGGTAGCCGCCAAATGCTCCTCGTACAGGCGGGACGGTTCCCCTTGGACCATTGATGCTGCCGAATGGCGTCCGTCCCAGATTCGGACTGTTCTTGATTGGGTTGTTGCCACGGTTGATGTCTTCTCCGAAGAACTCGAGATTGTGGTCTGCCGGCCAGATGAAACCGCCAGCCGTCCAATGCAGTTCTGGAGTGAGTTTATGGAACTTGAAGGCGTCGTACAGGAGGGCATCGGCACCTTTGAGCTAAAAATCAAATGGCGTCAGGAATGGCTAATCAGGCAACTTTGAACCATACAGACCTGAGGAACAATAGCATTAGCCAGGACCTCGGCCGGGTTTATATTGTAGTCGTAATTCAAATGGAATGCGACACTTCGTCCGCGCGACATGTTCAAGATAGGCGAAAGGAGGTCGAAGAAGCTGTCCGTAGGCGTAATTAAGGTATCCGCAGCAGGACTGGAGGGGCCAAATGCCTTGACGTATACTCCGTAGGAGATCGTCATCAAGCAACCATTTTGCACGGGTTCGACAGCATAGGCACAGTCAGAGCGGAATGCCATCCAGTCGATTTCGCCGCTCTTTCCACCAGAGCCTTGGAACTTCTCTTCCCTTCCTTCGGCGTCGCTGATGACCATGACACCACCACGGTAACGAACTGGTAGAGTGACTAGGATCGTGGCGGCCCTCTGGTCCTTGCGCAACTGGGCGGGAGAATGGGTCGAAATGTAGCTGCCATGTTCTACCACATCCAAGCCATCTCTCACTGCTGTAAGGTATTGTCCAGCAGGAAGAACGGGGAATAATGCACTGCGAACGGCGTCCAAGATAGGGTAGTTGGCAACTTCCAAAGAAGCTGTGAGAGGAAGATTTGGTGGATAGGAAAGGGCTTCTCGGTCGCCATAGCCGTCGTAGTCCGACATCTGGCGGGGTCTCGGCCTGCAGGCCGCGACGAGCACATCAAAGGCCGGAGGTGTGGTATAGCTTAGATCGACTGGGAAATCGAGAGAGTACGTGATACCTGTCTGTGCACGATGAAATTCAATGAGCTAGCAGGTCTTAGAAAGTTGCAGATGCAACAATCACCTTGGCTCGGAAAAACAGGGAAAGTTGAGCAGGATCCACCGGGATGCGTCCACTAACCGCGATCTGGCGATCCTTGGCTCCGATAAGATTTGAGACGTGCTCGCGATACATCATCTCGTCCCTATACACTGCAGGCTCCGGCTGGGCAGTGGGGGGTCGACCATATGGGTTCGGCGACTTGGCCCTCTTTTCAACCTGGAACCCAGTGGGACGACCGACTCCAGGAGCAGGTGATGGGCCTCTGCTAATCGGCCTGCCGATCGAAGGAGAACTGTAGGTATAGTAGTTCTGCCCAGCTGTAACGCCAGGCGGAACGGGAGATGGACCTCTGCTGATGGGCCGACCGATGGGAGGCTGGCCGTAATACTGTCCACTGCCCGGGACAGGCGACGAGCTCCGGCTGATTGGCATACGGGGTGCTGGAGCGTACATTGTTGTTAGAGGTTTTGGATTAGTCGGAAAGGGCTTGGTGAGATGGTCCTCCTTGAGCAGCAGAAAAGGATACACGACCAAATCACTTCCAGCGGCGCTTTTGTACTAGCAAACGCGATGACGGCAGGCAAAGTCTTTTCAAAGGTGCAATCTATAATCCATGATCCATGAAAGCATCTTCCTATCGGAAGAAGTAAGCATCCGGGGAAAGAAGAGGCACGCACCCTGCAACGTGTTTTGAAGAAATCGATAAAGGTCGGTTTTAGCCTATCTGTAAAATCTAGGCAGAGCCAGGCATCTGGGAAAACCTGCATCGATCTGAAAGAAGGAATATTCGTCTGCTATTGTTAGTCGTGAACGCGTGAACGGGAAGGAAATAACGAGCAGCTCACAATGGCCGCAGAATGGAACAAATGTCATTCTCGACAGTTGTGCCAGCCGCAGTTGCGATTGAAAGAGGTCGCCTGACTTGGTCCTGACATTGACGCCCAGCATACATGAGACAACGGTGGGTTCTATTGTGAAGTAACTGAAAAATGGCATTCAAATCCAATCGGTACCAACAACCACGAAAAAGTCGGGACTCACTTTCTAAGCCTAGAGTATGCAGTCGCAAGTTCTAGCAAAACGCAAAGAAAGAAAGCTGAATCTAGGCATTAAGCTGCTGTCGTCTACGCAGGTAGAATAAATAATGTTACTCTATTACTATAACTAACATGGATGTTACGATGGTTATACACATGATAAAAGACACCGGCCAAAAAAGATGGAAAATGAAAGGGTAGATGCAGAAAATAAAGGCTGTGATACCCTCGGAGAATTGCAAATAAAACGAGAGGAAGAGGAGTATCTGGCACTATAGTATGCTACCAGTGCAAAAGATAAATGAAAGGTGGTGCCGGATAATTATTCTACTGTGGTGGTACTTGCAATGTTCAAGAGGTGAAGTTCATCGAGTCTCGATCGTCCGCCCATAATCGTGCCCACTCCAGGCAAAGTCTATATACATAAGCTGGGTAGAGCATATGTATCAGCCACTAAAACTGGGTATACGACAAGACCAAATCTTACCTTCCATATCTACAGTCCGTCCTATTGTCTGTTTCCAACGCTTGCCAGCACGGGCAATCCTCCGTAGGCGTTTGTCGCCTTCAACCGATCTCCGCTGTTCTGGAGGGAGGATGGCCGACGTTGAGTTGGCGATCTCCAGAGTTGCTTGGGTAGCGCCTGAAAAGTATGCGTGGATGTTGTATATCTCCTTGTACGACGAGGAGAGGGGGATGAAATGAACCCTTGAAGTCGAAGATAACGATAAGCACAAAAAAATGGGTTGATGCACAGAGAAGCCTACCAAGGCTGAATCCAATCTGTGTAGAATTCGTCATACACCGTTGCTTTGATAGGGACGCTATCGCTGGCGAGGAAAGACATGAAACGGCCACTGTAGCTCATACCGTCCATGTCAATGAGGTATTTATATGCCCAATGACGGCCAAGAGGCACTGTGTCACCGAACCGATGTGCAGCTTCGAGCGCAGCTTGGCCGCCGGGATAGCTACCAGGTGAAACAATCTTGACGAAGGCCGCATCCATTATTTCTTCGTTCAGCGTTTTCACTGGCACAGCAGCTGCAGCCCAATGTGCGCCGGACGTCGGTGGGTCCGCGAAAGTCACGACCCGAGTCGCGTTCGACGTGTCGGATGCCATGCGAAGGAATCTATGTCGTTGGTACTGGGGTGCAAATCCAAAAGGATGACTTCCACCTCCCGTTGTTGCGCCGCGCCAAAAGATCTTGTCAATCTTGTCCTCCCAAGGAACCTCCATCGGATCAACGTCCACCAGCTCCAAATTGATGGAATCCCATCCGTATGTATACCGTTTTGTGCTTCCGTAGTAGTAATGGCTGGGAATGCGGATATCCATGAAGCCCTTCGCCTTGGCTGGGCTGAAGACTGGATAAAGAACTGGTATTGAGCGCCAATCCGTGAAAAAGTGGCCCTGGTTGTAATGGGCATGCGGCGTGTTGCAGTAATCATCGCTGGATGCGGTCGTCTTAGAGAAATCAAAATCAGAGCCAGGGCTGGTTTCTTTCGACCCTAGACGATTTCGTGCCTGTGCGCTGGCTGACGGCCTGAGCGATGAGAAAAGGCGACGTGCAGAGCTATCGAGTGAACATGTTCGTCTCCAGGCATCCCAAATGTTGCCGTCTTCGTCCCAGTCCGGCCTGAATGGGCCGCCAAGCATGGCCTCGACACCTTCTGCAGTAAAATGAGCATAAATATCGGTTCGAAGGCCAAAAACGCACTTGACGAGTCCTGTAGTGTGGAATTGGGATATGCACGGTGTTCCCAGGGTACTAATACACGCCCTTCCGCCTTTGTGTTTATAGGAAAATCCATGTCTGGCAGCTTTAAATGGTGTTAGATAGAGATACCAGAGAGTAACTGAAAACACACATGCTGTACAAATTTGGTAATCATAGTGCTGAACCCGCGAGCTCGTGCGCCGACTTCAGTATCAAGAAAGCCGGGGTTTAAGTTAATGACGGCCGCTTCGCCGTCTCGTATCCGCACTAAGTTGATAGAGGGTAATTCTCCAACTTGCGCGGCGCGTCGTCGGATTTCTTGCCCAGAGAGTTCCCAAAAGGGCTTGAGGTCCTCGATGAGCCCGTCGTACTCGTCTACCATCTTCACGTCGTGTTTCTGAGCGAACTTCCACCAATCGTCGAATCCCTTAGGAGGCGCGCGTCGGTATCGTCTCCTGTACTCTGCAACCGCCGCCTTGAGTGTTTTGCTCTGGCCGCCTAGCTTCTTCCTATATTTTGCCTCTGCCTCCTCCATAAGTCCTGGTATGGGGTGTTCTCGAATAACGCTCTTCGTCTCGTCATCGGCGAATGGCAGGATGTTGCCTCGGTTTGGCATCCAATTATCTTCAGGGTCCTCCACGACGACCATATGCTCGAACTTGGGGTGGTTCCGACGCCCATTGTGGAAACCCAGCTGCATGAACACGAGGAGGACGCAGAACATGAAAATGTAGCCGCTGTTCCGCCGGAGGAAGCCAAAGCATGATACTCGCCTTCGAGTGAGCATGTTGGCTATGGGTTCGGCCGTCGCCTTCTCTGGGTCGGCGATGAGAGGGCCGTTTTGTCGTTGGTCGTTGAGGGTGGTGGGGAAGAACTTGAATGACGGTCGCAAACTTTTGGACCGCTCAACGGTGCCAAGCCCTTTGTTTGTGCCTATTTTGTGAGTCCCTTTAATTTATAAATGAAATCCAGCTCACCGTCCATATGAATTGGGTCGTCTGCTCTGCTTGTAAGTATGTAAAAGAGAAAAGGTTTGACGATGGATTCTGAGCCCTTAAGTTGGGGTGGAAGGTTGTGAAGATGCGTTGATGCTCGTTGGCGAAGCTTACTATGGCGCCGACTTGTCAGCTGGATTGTAACGGATACCAGCTAGAACTCTGCGCTCGGCAAGACCGTTAATTCCAAAAGGCTAACTGAAAGTCGTCTAATAAAAGAATCGTATATCCCTCCAGCGCAGACGACGCAGAGGGTTTTTTTTGGTTTTGACTCCGCAGCCATAATTACATTTCGGCGACCGCCCATCCGGATTAGGATAGCCGCCGGTTCCTGACCAGAGTTTGAGTGGTCTAAATTAAACCACGGTTTGAAGTATTACCTACGGTGGTGCGCAGGTGGTGTCCTTGGGCGAAAGACAGTCGAGCTATAAAAAGCCGTTTTTACCTTTCTTAAAGTGAGAGCCACTATGCACCGGGTGCCCAGCTGGCAACGACCGGGTAAAGGCACGGAAGACACAGACCACCAACGTCCTGCGCACTGCCTTCTCTTTCGACGACTTACAGAAACACCACTTCGTCGAAAGCAATAACAGTTGTTCTTTACAACTTCCGGTCGGAAACCATCCGAGCACTTGCTACGGGTGTATGTATTACGAGACAAGACACCCGTCTACGCTCTAACATGCATGCGACGGAAAGGAACCTTCGGGTAGTCTACAAAAGTCCTTTCCAAGGACCAAGATTGTTTTCTATCTCGGAAAAATGACGGTGAACCGAATTGACCATAACATGGTAAAAGAGTCAAGGCGCCCGAAAGGCGCCCGTCTTAATTAATCACGTGTTATTAATTATGGTGGACGACTTAGGCTTATACTCAGCGCATGAGAAGGAACATAACACCTCATTGAAGATGTTGACGTAGTTCTAAAAGCGTCCAAAGAAGTAGCTTCTTCCCTTATACCCGAAATACTGAACCCGGGTCTAGATAAACATATGAATTAAAAGAGCGAAAAATCCGAACTTTAGTGTTTATCCCATCCTCTCATTCACGGTGCCGGCATAGAAACCTCGTTACCAATTGCATGTGTCTGGTCGACATTGTCTAACGGCGAGTACCTATTGTTGTTTCACCAGCGCGTTTTCTTTCTAGTAGTTTCTACATTAGTTCTTCTTAAAGTGTTGCCTACTAATGCCAGAAAATATCCTGTGACGTTCCTTTTCTGTTTACCACCAACATCTAGGCCACGAAGACCAAATTTCAAAAGTAGGCCGGCCAAGCCACCGTTGTCGATGTATATTCTCTCATAAGAGCCCGTCTATAACGCTCAAGGCAAAATAAGCGCCTTAAACAAGCGCCCGTCTTCATTTAATCACGTCGTTAATTATCGGATGGATCTGACAGTTCCCTGGTGCCCTTAATGGCGCAAGGGCGAGCTATTCCATCAGATGTAAAATCTGCTGGAGAACAGAGCGCCAAAAGTCAATTCACCGCCAATGCTCGTGTGCCGGCGTTAAATTGCAACACAGTTGCCACCACGTCCCTAGAGTCACTTCATCTCGGATGACAATTTGTACTTCAAGCTTTTTTTGCACTTGGTAGTGTAGGACCATGAGATTATTTTTATTAGTTTAGCTTTCTGATGGATGATAAGAGCAAGTACTGTAGTAACTAGTATCAGTAGTGATATAAGTTCTCAGTTCAGTGTTCGGTTGGTCACATTTAGCTAAATTCACGACACCGAGCCACCCAGACTGCCTTAATATTGATACTTCAAACTTAAAACTATTACGGTATTTCAATCAGTTGGGTAGAATATCGGTCCTGGTGTTGCACAGTTACTTGACCAGCAACAGCGACAGTCCATCGAGCATCACCATCAAACAAGGGACGACTGTGTAAGCATATTGGTGAATCCAAAAGATGACAAAAATTGCGAAAGGAACAAAACAAAATAAACCAAGCTCATGGACACCGAGTATTCGGATACGGTCCAAAATTTGTTGAATCATGACAATGAATGCTCCGGTAGTTCGTATGCAGTGCAGGTCGGTGATTGAATAACCACGTGACCTCGGTCGCAAGCAGTAATCAGTGAACACCGCAGCAGTAAGTGCTGTACCCTTGAGCTCGAACTTCTACTTAAGAGCTCTAGATTTACGGAAAGACCTGCCTTACGACAAACGACTATGAGCCATTCGTCGGCGCATACAAATCATGCACGCCACAATCACAGAAACGGCCCCGCGAAACGACCATCATCAATAGCAGAGCTCGCAGAGAAGGCGAAAGATGACGGCTGGGATGAGACGAAAGAGTTTAAACAACATCTTAGAATTGCTGAGAAGTATCGGAAGGAGGGAAAGGAATGTTTGAAGAGGGGCGATTTGGAAGGCGCTTTCGTCGAGCTCGCCCGAGCAGCTACCCTTGTGCTCGAAAGACTGCCTTCGCATCGAGATTACAACACCATGTTGAATGCAAGCCAGCGCCACAATCTCTCATTGGTGAATATATTTTTATCATTATCCAGTTCATTTCGCTGTGACGAACGGCCGTCTTCCGATCACTTGCTTAAAACCCTTCATTTCCGCTATCTGACGCCACATATCTAACAGAACGGTCAAGATATATTAGACAATCTTAGCGACCTCAAGCCTGCTCTTGTGGACCGGTACGAAAAGTGGCTCCAAAGGCACGGGGCCGATGTGCTGGACCAGGAACGAACGCCGAATGCTCGGACGCAGAAGATAGCGAATGATGAGGCCCGGGCGCAAGCTCAGCGGGAGCAGTTCCAAGAAGAGGAGCGGACGAGGGAGCAGCAACGGCTGGCGGCAGAGGAAGCGGCAAAGTGGAAACAACAGCGACAGCAGATGTTCGCCCGCGACGAAGCGGAAAAGGCTCGACGCAAGGAAGCTGCTCAGGCCGCAGCACGTCAGGCGGCCAACGGGCCTAATTATACGTTCGCAAGGACACCTATGCAAAATAACGCACTTGGTTCTCAAAGCACGGTGGTACTTGCGGATGGACGTCCGCCAGACGAGATCGCGCGGCAGCAGCAGTATCAGCAGCAGCAGGAGCAGATGAGACTGCGGGAAGAAGAAATCACTAGACGACAGGCGGAGCAAAAGAGAAAACTGGAGGGAGGACCTGAGGGCATTGCGCGGCGACAACAAGAAGCGGAAGATGCTGCTCGGGCTGCTCGTCAGAATCTTGGGAATGGGCAGCCGCCGACGCCATCGTCATCGGTGTCGCTAGCTCCCTCGACGTCGTCTATGTTTCCGACTTACAACGGCTCATCCGCAGCCACGACACCGTCATCAACTTATTTCCAACCTCCTCCTCCTCCTCCGCCTGGTCCAATCGAATACCCGACAATTCATCCCCCTTCAGGCATGCAACTGCCAGTTCCTTCTGCTCCCCCAGATCGACAAGCGGGCTATTTGGATCCATATGCAAATGCATCGAGGCCAATGCCTCTTGAGAGCCCGACGAGATACGATGGGGAGTCGACGGACTCGGAGTCGGTGCACCACGACTACCGCAAGATCGGCAAACCGCGCGGGTTTATCGAATATAAGACGCCAACACGGCCTGTACGAAGGTACGTCAGAGTGAATGCGTCCGCATTGCGCAGTGCCTTTTTTTTTTTTGCTCATTCTCGAACGACTTGATATTGACTTGCTATGACTTGTTATTCACGCGCAGTCCTTCATATCCACCGCCTATAACAACGACCTCTCCGCCTCCCGTTATCGGATATCCTGCACTTCCTGCACTTATGTCCCAGCACCAGAGAACACAAGGGTATTTCCCTTCTCTCAATTCGATGTTCTCAGAAATAGGAGACCGCCATCATGGCGGCACTTCTGTGCTCTTCGGTTCAAACGCCAACGAAGCGAGGAACAATTCTTTCTATCCAGGCGCGCCTCCAGCCTCAGCACTACAAGTTCCATATCCATACTCAAACGGGTCCAACAACGCCTATGGCCGACCTCCGCAGACACAACCAAGCGGCGCCTTGCCTCCTCAAGTAGCGCCCCCGACACAAGCAGAAGTTGCGCGGATGCCCAAGCCGCCAGATGCCATTTTCGACCCCAATATACCCCTCAAGACAGTCAACCTTCCTCGGGAGTGTCTTCCCCGTTTCCTCGCTATCGCAAAGGTCAATACGGAGATGAACAAGGAGACATGTGGGTTGTTGTTAGGCAAGGACAAAGGGCACAAGTACGCGGTCACAACCCTGCTCATACCGAAGCAGCGCTCGACGAGCGATACATGTACGATGGAGGAAGAGGAGCTCGTGCTGCAGTTTACGGAGGAGCGGAGTCTAATAACGCTCGGCTGGGTTAGTGGTTCCGGGCTTTGGTTCTATGTCTTATACTTTGGATTGCGATGCTGATTGGTTTTGTGGTGACGATAGATACACACGCATCCGTCACAGTCATGTTTTATGTCCTCTGTCGATCTGCACACCCATTCTGGTTTCCAACGCATGCTCCCGGAGTCGTTCGCGGTCGTCTGCGCGCCGAAGTCGAGTCCCAAGTCCGTTAATTATCTCTCTTTTCCCTTTAAAAGGGCCTTTCGCTGACTCGTACCGCCAGCTTCGGTATCTTCCGCTTGACAGATCCCCCAGGTCTGAACATCATCCTGAAATGCGACGCGAAGGAAGCCTTCCACCCGCATCCCGATGAACCGATATACACTGTATGTCCATGTTGACTTGTTTCTCACTGGAACTGACTTTCGAACTCTCCACCCTTGTGGATCTTCCGCCGTGTAGGATGCAGATAAAGGCCATGTGCAAATGAAGGACGCCGCATTAGAAATCGTGGACTTACGATAGGTGGATTCAGTCGTTCCTTGATTATTCACCATTCTTGGCAACCCCATAACCTTTCAACATGTACTTTGTCTCCAGGATCAACCTTTCCTCTTTCATTGTCGCCATATTCCAGCATTGTTTCCATACTCTATACCCGAACCACCAACGTGTAACTGTACATTCTTATCGCATTTCTCAACGCTATCTATCGACCAATGCATTTCGTGCTAGTGCTCATGCTCATTCTGCTAAATACATCGTTCTTGTGAACAGATGGTTTATATCGGGGTTCAGAAGCGTAGTCGCCGTAGCCCTCGGCATTGTAGCTGTAACCTGCTTTGTGAATCGGGGCAGAAAATTGGACTTCGTGAGAGCTCTGCAGCGCTAACGGGACTCGTCGTTCCCACTATTGTTGTGGTTGGCAGGTATGATACTCATACAGCATGGTTCGCTTAGCTCACATGGTTTCTTCAGTCGTTATTAAGGACTTCGGTCTTCGTGCCTCGATGACAGCGGCAGTGGACAGCCGCCTTCCCGGTCCCGGTTTGGCTAATGCCTCTAATTTTAGCCTCTCAAGTTGTACGCCGGACTTGTAAGTCTTCCTTGTGTCCCCAATTGTGGTTCAAATTCTTCAATCCTTCTCATGAGTTCCTTCGTCACCCCAGAGCTGTGTGCTTGGGAAACAGGGACGCTGCAGCTGATAAGTTTGACATGCAAACGTTCGTCGTCGACCCGAAGGAACAGCAAGTGGTAGGGATATAAAGACGGTCAATCAGTCGAATGGAGCCTTGTGGTATTTTCTCTCTGAAAAGCTCAAACTTGACTGTCTCTGCCCTGAAGATGATTTTTACTGGCTTGATCTTTGCTGCTCTTGGCTTATGCGCAAATGCTTCACCTTCTGGCTTTTTGTTTGTCTTCTCCTTGTTTTTGTTCGACAAAAACTCACCACTTTATTTATAGCCCCAAACGCATTGTCCCGGGACTGGTGTTTGACCGCTTTTTTACCATATGGCTAGAGAATACTGATTTTTCTGGAGCCCAAGCCGATCGTCAGTATCATATACAGTTCAGCGTTCCAAAAAATCCTTCTCACATCACGAACTCTTTGTCTATAGCAAATTTTAGTGCCCTGATCAAGCAAGGTATTCAATTAACCAATTACTTCGCCGTCACCCACCCTTCGGAGCCCAACTACATCGCGAGCGTCGGTGGAGAGTACTTTGGGATGCAGAATGACAACCTGAACCGCGTCCCAGGGAACATATCTACCATTGTTGACTTGCTCGAAGCAAGAGGTATATCTTGGGCAGAATACCAGGAAGATATGCCATCGTCTGGATTCCAGGGATTCCAGTTTCTTAATCCTTCAGGCGCTAATGATTACGTTCGCAAACACAAGTACGTTGGCTATTCAGGCTGATTGTCAATAGTAAAGATTAGTTGCTAATTTCACTTCATGCAGCCCGTTGATCGTCTACGACTCAGTGGCCAACAGCACAGCTCGAAGTTCACTCATCAAAAACTTTACTTTGTTCGACAGAGACCTCGAAACAGGAAATCTTCCTCAATGGGCGTTTATCACTCCGAACATGAGTATGTTTTGATTTTTTATATCATTTGACGATTTTAAATGATTTTAGCCGACGATGGGCATGACACGAACATCACCTTCGCCGGAAAGTGGGCTCGAGGTTTCTTGGAGCCCTTGCTCAAAAACCCGAATTTCAACAGCCCAAGAACTCTCATTCTTCTGAGTAAGTGGCATGCTTGGATAAGTCCCTCGAATCAAGATCAATGAACTTTTTCGTAATGCTAGCCTTCGACGAGACTGGCACAGACAACGCGCAGAATCGCGTCAATTCCGTCCTTCTTGGTAACGCGGTTCCCAAGAGGCTCGTTGGGACGCAAGATACTTGGTTCTACAATCACTACTCCGAATTAGCGACCGTCGAAGCCAACTGGCACCTCGATACCCTCGGCCGCTTCGATGTAGGCGCAAATGTGTTTAGTTTCGTGGCAGAAAGAACCGGCGATAAAATGCGCACGCTTACAAACCCTCCTTTGGCCCAAACATTTTTAAACGGGTCTTACCCAGGTGTGTTCAACACGGTTCCGGGAAAGCTTGCACCCTTGCCTATTCCAAACACCCGGTTGGTCGTGAATGGCCGTTTTGTCCACCCAGAAGTCGTCAGGGTTTGGGGTTCGCCTGTGTTACAGGCCTGCACCACGTACACTGGCAGTTTGGAGATCCCAAGTATTGCAAATCCTCCCGTCCTTCCGAAGTTCTGCCATTAACGCGGTGTAAATTCCGTCCAATCACTTAAGTAACCGGCTGCGTAGGTTTTATGGTAATACATATATCAACCTAGTGATAAAATTGAAGGCCACCTGGCCAAAAGGACAATACATTGCAGGACGGACCAGCAGCTCCGTGCCGCTAATTGTATAGTGAGAATAACTATCTCCAACTCTCACCATACAGTTATCCAAATAAAGTCTGTCTGGGACAATTCAAGTTATCAGCCATTTGTCGTTGCAAAAATAGTCATTCTCACATTACATAGTAAACGCAGGCTGCAAGAAATGAAATAACCGCACATTTATTCAGTCCTTGAAATGACGGACGGACGGTCGCCCTCGGTGCCGATCACTTGGATCTAGCCACCGCCATGGATATCTTCCAAATTGGAGCCGAGGTCCCAATACCCGGAGGTCGACAAGGAACAGTGGCCATAGTGCTCAAATAGTCCTTGCCAGTGACTGGTAGTGAGGATTGAAATATAAAGATTAGGTGGGCGATTTCCCCTGTGCCCTTAGGATGTGCCCTCAGCCCTGTACCTTGTGTTGATGAGTTGCTAACGCACCCCGCGAAGCACTTTGCTGGACAGGGAGCAATCCCCGACCCAGCTTCAAGCTCACATGGCGTCTATATGACGTCGCTATTTCAATTTGACAGCGCTTACCCCGGTCCCGTTTAGGGTCATATCTCTATTTATAGCTTTCAGCCGTATTTCGTGTGGTTAGCAAACGTTTGTCTTTATTCGTCGGTACTAGGGCGCAGGGCACAACTTGTTATAGGGTTTTGGACAGGGCATAAAATTTGGTTGCCACGGAATGGCCTTTCAGCGTGCTTCGTTGCATTTCTACTCCCCTCCTTCCAAGTTCAATTCTGATTTCAGCACACAAGGATGATTTTTACTAGTCTGATCTCTGCTGCACTTGTCTTAACCGCAAGGGCTTCACATTTGCCAAGTTTTCCTGAGCCGTTCGTCTTTTGCACCTCTACACAACAGCCATTGAATTTAATATTGATCTCTAGACCCAAACGAATCGTGCCAGGTTTGGTGTTTGACCGTTTCATCACTATCTGGCTCGAGAACACCGACTTTGCTGGGGCCGCTGCCGATCGTGAGTGTCGACTTTATTTCCAATCAAATCTTCAAAACGATATGCTCAACGATAATTTTTTAAAGCAAATTTTGTTGCGTTGACCAAGCAAGGCATACAGTTAACCAACTACTTTGCTGTCACCCACCCGTCTGAGCCAAATTATATTGCAAGCGTTGGTGGAGAGTACTTTGGAATGCAGAATGACAACCTGAACCGTGTCCCGGAAAACGTATCCACCATCGTCGACTTGTTGGAGGCAAAAGGTATTTCTTGGGCGGAATATCAGGAAGACATGCCATCCTCTGGCTTTCAGGGATTTCAATTCCTCAACCCTTCTGGCGCCAATGATTATGTCCGCAAGCACAAGTAAGCATGCCACTCAGTTACACAACAAAAATGGAGTCGTGATTTATTTCTCTCTAGTCCATTGATCATTTACGATTCGGTAGCGAACAGCCCAGGCCGGAGTGCGCAAATTAAGAACTTCACGCTGTTCCAGAAAGATCTCGAGAGTGACAATATTCCTCAGTGGGCTTTTATTACTCCAAATATGAGTGAGTACTTTCTTGCAGATATTTTGGCCAGCATTCGAAGTTATTTAAATTCTCAGCGAATGACGGACACGACACGAACGTCACCTTTGCCGGAAAGTGGGCAAGGGGTTTCCTGGAGCCCCTGCTGAAGAACCCGAAATTCAATAGCCCGAAAACTCTCATTCTTCTCAGTACGTTTCACAGTTGATGTACGATATTTAAAATATCTTATGATATTTTATTTTACAGCTTTCGACGAGACGGAAGATGACGGCGCACAAAACCGCATCGATTCCATTCTTCTTGGAAATGCGGTTCCAAAGAAACTTGTCGGCACTAAAGACACTTGGTTCTATAATCATTATTCCGACTTGGCTACAGTCGAAGCCAACTGGCACCTCGACACTCTCGGCCGCTTTGACGTTGGCGCCAATGTATTCAGCTTTGTGGCAGAGAGGACGGGGGATGCCTTGCGCACGCTCAAAAACCCGCCTTTGGATCAAACATTTTTAAATGGGTCTTACCCAGGCATATTCAACACTGATCCCGGACAACTTGCGCCTCTGCCCATTCCAAACACGAAATTGGTCGTCAATCACCGTGTTGTTCTCCCTGAGGTTGTCAAGATCTGGGGCTCACCTGCTCTGCAGGCGTGTACCATCTACACCGGCAGCCTGGAGATTCCAAGCATTCAGAACCCACCCGTCCTTCCCAAGTCATGTCACCTGGAGTAGCAAGTTTTAGCGATATGTATTTAATGAATAAACTTGCGCATCGTATCAGTACAACCGGAATGCAGTATTATTTCTTCCTTGGATGCTTGGTTTCAATTGCGGCCTAAGTAATTGTAAGTACGTGGCTTCAATACATCGTAAAAACTGGCCTTCAATTGCCTCATGAATCATGCCAGTGAAAACCCAGCAATCTCTCTATGGAGCCAATTTTCTTAGTTGGGTCCTGAAGTCCTTGCACTGGTATGGCCTACTGTGCCCGTTGAATCATTCGGTGTCGTACCTACCAAGGCGCAAGGCTTAGACTCGCTGAGGGCGTCCAATAGATCTTGAAGCTTGAAGCTTGAGCTTTCTGTCAGTGCTGAGTGCGGACGTTTGACGATAGTTGGGTACTTAAAGTACCAACGGTTGGTACGGCTAATAATTTCGCTTGACTTCTTTCAACTCCGCCCGGTCCGTCATCCCGGCTCCGAGTTTTCCTTTCTTTTGCTTTACGAACTTGAAGGTCGTCTTTTTCCTCTTGACAGAGGCATGTCTTGTAGCGGCGGTAAGTGGCTATCACCTCGTGTAATCAACTCCTCGACAACAGATTTCATCCAAGGTTCCTAGATTTGCTTGACGGCTAGCATTCCCACTTTATGTACACCATCCTCGATCTCGCCATGTTCTGTGACACTCTCTGTGGTGGAACTACGGTGAGAGATGAGTCTAGCATTTTACTGCTTATTGGAACAGACAAATCTGGGAAACAGGAGATGCTGTCGTCTGGTTCCACTGATTCACGGTTTTCTCGGAGCTTAATCGCTTGAACCGCTGGGCAAGGATAAAGTGAACCTATGGCTTAGGTGGGTGCGAACTTGGAGATTCCCCAAAACTCCGGCCTCAGTTTACTCGTCTTACGGTTTTGACTATCTGTCTTTGGTATCGATCTCCACATTGAGGTTTATGATCAATCAATCAAGGGGCACTTTCATCAGCAATCTGTTCAGGAGAAGGCCTTGAATGACGAAAGAACTACCGCTGCGTGGGGATACGCACCGTAATTATAGCATCTTTGCCGTTGATCGTTGATAACGGAATCAACGTCTGGCAGCTGCATGCGAATTCAGTTTCTGGCCTGGTACATATGTACTTCGCAGCGGAGAATCAGTTTATTCTAGTTTCCTCAATCTGGCGTGGATGGCTCATGGATGACGGGGTTTCTGATTCCGAAGCGTCGCGATTTTCCAAGAGTTTCTGGATACGGTAATCTCTAGGGAATACTTGAAGCTTCGTCGTCTTTTCCCATGTGCCCCCGTTCTTTCCTACCCTCTTTCACCTTGCTGGGCGACATTTGTGGATTTGGATGGGGAGACTCTGTTCGAGATAATAACCAAGGATTCATTCAACGAGCTCTTCGGTCATTCCCGCCTATTCTGCTTGTTCCCTATCTCCCCAAATCCCTTCGCAAACCATTCCCTATTCACCACTTCCCAGACGTTCTTAACGGTCATTTGGAGTCTATTTCTTCCTTTTCACTTTCTCCTGAAACCTTCGGGCTCGGCACCGGAATCCTATCCTTCTGTTTGAGAGTCAAACGCGATGAGCCATCCTTACAGCGGGTCAGCGGGCTATATCTACGCTAATGAGGTGCGTTTTACTTTGTTGGTCCGCATTTTCAAGACCACTGACGTTTTTTTGTCGATTTCTCTTGAGTAGTATCTGGAGGAGGACAACCAACCTATCCCGAGGAGTTACTACTACCGTCAAACCGAATGGGTGCCAGTTCCTTCTCCCACTCCTCGCATTTCATCGCCAGTCCAAGTTCCACTACGTGTCTGTCTTTTTCTATTTGGTCACATCTTATGACCAGTATGGACTGATGATTTCCACGTTTTAGTCTTCTGGGCAACGATTCATATCTTCCCCTCACCTTCCACCACCGACGAGCTTTAAAACAGATCATTACAAGACTTTCAGTGCTTCTTCAACTGTCTCCACAGTCCCCAAAAGCTCTGTGACAACAGCATATACTTATGAGTCGATGAGAGTTAGGTTTGATACTCCAAATCAACACATTGTGGCGTGGCGGCGGCAGGTGAAGGTAAATTATCTATTTGCGGTCTCTGATGTTATCCGCGGAGTGTACTAATCTCGTCTTCAGGCAGTCAAGAGACGCATCCAACGATTCCGGCAGAGAGTGTCAGGGCTACTGACGCCAAACTGGATTACAACCCCCCACCCACGGCTGTCGATGATTGGGTGAAGACTGCGCACAGCCCGAGCATCTACAAGGATATTTCGAGTTGTGGTCCATCTGCCAGACCTTCTACCCAAATTTATTTTCTTCTCTCTTCGTTTCTCGATTAACACTATTTTTACCACTTATCCCTGCAGCCCGAGGGAAAAGTAACATGATCCTTCGGCATTCTCTTTCACATTTTCTCTATCAGTTTTTTATACACACACGCTAGGGGCTAACTACATAGGAGGACAATAAATGTACATAACCATGTAATTTAAACGAATGACTTCACCAAGATTCCACGGTCAAGGCTCAATTGAGTACAAAATTTCTCTGAGTAGGCAACCAGGAAACGGGAATGGTAAAGTTAGACTCAAGCGGAGTGCCTTTGGCGCAATTTCTGATTGCGGCAATCCCACTTATCGTCTGTTCAAACGCCTTGAGAGTCGAGACGAAAGATTACTGGGCCCTGCAATGGGGCCTGCACGATTATAGCTGTGCCGGTGTTGAAACTCCGCATTCGTGGGAAAGGTGGGAAATTGGCACAACGTGGTTGGTCGCTGAGGTGAACGACGAGCAGCTCCTCTTTTCTTTTAATTCCCCACCGTTTCCACTCTGCGGGCTTGCCGCCCACAACCCGGGCACTCCCCTATTTTATCTGACATTATCGCATAGCGGTGCCGCCATGTTGCGCATCGTATCCAGTGTGTCGCGACCGACATCGACGGGATTACTCGGAAAGGTCGTCGTTTCAACACACACGCCACAGAGCAGTTCGTATCTTCCAGGATGTTGCAGGTGTCTTGTAACTCAAGGGTGGACTTTGAACCCAGGCCGCAGGTCATTTTCTTCGACATCCAGTCGCGCCGCCGACATCACCCTTACTGTTGACGGGAAGGAGGTCACTGTTCCCCAGGGTGAGCCAGTTCGTGTACCCAGGAAGGCAGTTCTGTATGGAGGTCTTTTGGAATAGGTTCCGCTTTGATTCAAGCATGCGAAGCTGCTGGAGCAACAATACCCAGGTATGTAGTGAAATCATGTTCTGTTGAGCCATCGTAACTTGCGCCATTATTAGATTTTGTTACCATGATAGGTGAGCTTTCTATGTCTTTTTCTTCACTTTTAAGCCTTTTTCCTCAAAATTTTCTTTCTTATCCAGGCTGGCTATCGCTGGTAACTGCCGGTAAGTATACCCTCCTCACAAGCGCCTGTATAATATATCTGATCTGATATCGGAATAGAATGTGTCTAGTGGAGGTCGAGCGTTCTCCCAAACCCGTTGCTTCCTGGTAGACTTCCTTCGCCCTTCTTTTGTGCCGATAGCACGACTGATACACTTTATAAGTGCCATGCCCGCTATGCCAGGATCCAAGGTTTTTACGAATACACCCCTCGTCCATGAAGCAAGGTATATCATTTGATGCCGTTATTGTTTTCTGCCATTTCCTCCGACTTGACTACACCTCTTTACTTGTTCTTTTTCTCCTATGATGCACGGCAGTGTTAATCCGTCTCCCTTTTCGCAGGGAAGGAGTAATGGAATTCCTACTAGCCAACCATCCTCTAGACTGTCCTATTTGCGATCAGGGTGGCGAATGCGACCTTCAAGACCAGTCAATGCGTTATGGATCAGACCGTACACGATTCCACGAAATCACCGGCAAGCGTGCTGTCGAGAACAAGGATCTTGGACCCCTCGTGAAGACCTCCATGAACCGCTGTATTCAATGCACGCGTTGCATACGTTTCGCCAATGAAGTTGCAGGTGTGGAGGAGCTGGGTTCGACAGGGCGTGGGAATGATATGCAGATTGGCACTTACGTTGAGAAGACAATGGACTCGGAACTGTCGGGCAACATTGTCGACCTTTGCCCTGTTGGAGCGCTGACGAGTAAACCGTACGCCTTCCACGCCCGCCCATGGGAGCTGAAGAACACGGAGTCGGTGGATGTCATGGATGCTGTCGGTTCAAATATCCGGATCGATTCGCGGGGTGTGCAAGTGATGCGGATTCAGCCAAAGACGAATGACGACGTTAACGAGGAGTGGATCAGTGACAAGACACGCTATGCCTACGACGGACTGAAGTTCCAGCGATTAACTACGCCTTTAGTGAAGCAAGGGGACAGATTCGTTTCGACAACCTGGGAGGATGCTCTGGCGGCCATTTCTGACGGCCTAGCTGCGTCTGGCGCAACCGGAGACCAGATTCAAGCTGTTGCTGGTCATTTGGCTGATACGGAAGCGATGGTGGCACTAAAGGACCTTGTCAATCGCCTAGGTTCGGACAACCTGACCCTTGATCAACCTGGAGGAAGCACAGCACCCGTACACGGCGTCGACATCCGGTCCAACTACCTTTTCAATGCTACAATTCCAGGGGTTGAGAAGGCAGACGCCATCCTCCTCGTTGGCACCAACCCACGACACGAAGCTGCTGTCCTGAACTCGCGAATCCGAAAGAGCTGGCTACACACAGGTCTCGAGGTTGGTTTGGTTGGCGAGCGCGCGGACACTGCCTACGGCTATGATTTCATCGGTGCAGATGCGAAGGCACTGAGCAACTTTGTCGCTGGGAAGGGTCCTTTTGCGGAGAAATTCAAGAATGCGAAGCGACCGCTCATTATCGTCGGAAGCGCGCTGGCTGAACATCCTGATGGCAAGGCCATGTATAACGACCTAGCCAAGTTCGTGGAGAAGAACCAAGACAGGCTGGTGACGCCTGAATGGAATGGCTTCAGTGTTTTGCAACGGGTAAGATACCTCCGTTTGTGCAAATTCCTCGTTTGGTTGAATTTCTGTCCAGGTGGCTTCACGTCCAGCAGCTTTCGAAATCGGCTTCGTTCCTTCCGCTAACGCTTCAAAAACAAAGCCCAAATTTATCTACCTCCTCAATGCAGACGAAGTCGACCCCAAATCAATTCCTCAGGACGCCTTCGTCGTATACCAAGGCCATCATGGCGACCTTGGCGCCCAACTGGCCGATGTTTGTCTTCCTGGCACGGCATACACTGAGAAGGGCATGACGTGGGTAAACACTGAAGGCAGGTCACAGATGGGACGTGCTGCTGTATCGTCACCCGGAGCTTCGAGAGAGGACTGGAAGATCATCCGGTTGGTGTCTTGTCTCGTTATTCAGCTCGGTTTTGTTGCGTTCTAACCGGTGCTATTTAAAGTGCACTGTCTGAAGTCGTTGGCGCCCCTCTTCCTTACGACGACATCCTCGAAGTACGAGACCGCATGTGGGAAATCTCGCCCACACTCGTGCGCTACGATGTGACCGAGCCCACATCGCACGACGTCGCCCTCCTCGGGCTGAAGGCCCTCGCCAACAAAACAGCCGGGGCGAAGGCTACCGGTGCCCCTCTTCACAAACCCATCGCCAACTTCTACCAGACAGATCCTATATCAAGAGCGTGAGTTACTTTTTCTTTTCACTCTCGTTTCCGTTGGTTGTTGATGTTGAATGACTTGGGCTAGATCCGTGACGATGGCGCAATGCACTCGTGCGTTTGTAAAGGGTGAAAATTACGGCTTTAGCCAAGTGGGCAAGGGCTCGCAAGCTGCTTTCGCGTGAACTGTTTTGTATTTAGAGAATCCATTCATCCACAAACTGCATTTCAGCTTTCTTAATTAAATTTATTAATACCTTCCGAGCTGTGCTCTTTCAGACGTTCGGCTCCTTCAAGCCAGAGAGGTCGACTGGTAATGAGAAGTCATCTTTGGTTATGGAAATTTTCCTTGTTACATCAGCACAACCCGGTATGTAATGATCTCCATTGCCCTTGCCGCTGACACTGGGACTGGAATCGTCGTAGAAATCGCATGGCAATCATGTCGATTGATTATGCAGACCTTCAAAAATGCTATTCCTCGCCTAGCTCCCGCCCTGTTTGCACCCCCAGGATGGTATACCCCGGCCTTCAAGCTTCAAGGGTCACCGGCATAAAATGGAAATCACCTTGACAGGATACGAGCAACATCAAGCCAGCGGAAGAGGACACACGTTTTATCTATGCCAGCTGCTTTTGAGGCAGGTGTCGTGGCGCAGACTGTAATTATGCGCCCATCGATCGTCCATACCGTGATATCCATTCGAAAAATGAATGCCTTCTCGTCGCCTTTCTGTTCTTATCGAGTCCGTGTTCAGGCGATCCTAATTAATTACGGGCTCCTTGGATGGGGTTGGACAAATGGACACAGTTCGGTGTTCGTACAATCGAGTCAGCAACTACTAAGTACCCTGACTCCCAGGCTGTATTCGATCAAGCATGTTTCAATTCCCTTTATAAACCTGATCCTTCACTTTTCCCAACTCACTTTTCTCTTCATCGAGGACATAGCGGGTGAGAGGGATAATTCTTGCAAAAGCACCTAGCACCTTACCACCATCCAGACATTTGGTCTTCTACTTGCCCAGGCTAAAGCTTTTGATATTTCTGGCATCGGGTGGCATGGCTTCTGCGTCGCAAATTCTTCGCAACCTTGCCTGGTTCGGCTGGACAAAGGCAGATACCAAGTTGTCTATCCTATCAATGTTTATCGTCAGTCTAACGTCTTGTTGTTTGAAGGCGTTGACTTGTCGAGTTTGATATGACCTATTCGCAGATCCTTTTTTATTTATGCTTGAAATTGTAAATACAACACGTATAAGAAAAACTATGGAGTAGATTTCTTGAATTTATGGATGATGGTCATGACCTTCTTTGAAAAGGAGCTCATTCTCCTGTGAGACCGAACGCGTACGAGGTAAGTAAATAGGTAGACGAGGAAAAGCTGTTCATGATGGTCAATCAAATGAAAAGTTTCGCCAGGACTACAGGTCTTACATTGAACACAATATATCCGCAGAAAATCCCGAAATTGCGCCAATGGTGTCTGTAGAAGATATTGAAAGATGGACCCAACCACTGGTCTGTCGTCCTGAATGGGCAAATTCGACAACCGGAGGTAGCATCCAGATTGTCGAGATATCCTCCATTTGCCAATATGTACCGAGCCATGTAGGTGAGGCAGGTCTGTCCAGAGGGGGGCTGAAGAGTCAGAAGCTCTTTTGAAGCACAAATAATCGATTCCTGCCCAATGGCTAGTGGGAAGAGTCAGTTCAATGTTATTCCAGACAACTATACCCTACCTTGGCCAACGAGAGCTTCAATGAGGTAAGTAAATGGCGAAAGGTGGTACATCCACTTCCACCAGCCAAGTTGTCCGAACGGTTGTAATACACCGTTACTAATGTCGTTGAAAAGTGAGAATCTGGCAAATAAAGGGGGCATAGGATGTACGTACAACGTCAGGACAAATGTGAACAAGAACGAGTACATGAGCCCAGCTATCTCGGCAGTCGGGCTCATAGATGCAATAGCCAGGGCGATTGTGGTGTAGTAAATGGGAAAGCAGACGCCATACATGAGGTAAGTGAACCCAGCTCTAGAAGTCGGAAAGCCGACAGTCCAGAACCAGCACAAGAAAAACAGGGAAGAGCCTAAAATGTTCCAGGGAAGTTCTATCAAAACTTGGGCTGTGGTCAAAGCGGACCAGTGATACATCTTGCTGGAACGCTCTCGAATCTCATAAACATTCCGCATCTTGATTGATCCAGCTTTGAGCAACTGAAAATGCGTGGGCGAGGTAGGATATACACACCTTGATGTAAGGAACGTGAAGTTGGCCTCCGAGAGGGGCGCTCTACAACAAACCAGTCAGGTTGAGTAGCTGGAAGGCGGTCCAGTTTAAGCATACCAGAATTGTTCCCATAAAAATTGCCTGAGGAAGACTCGTTAGTGACGATGGACCTTTCAAGGCGAACGACATACGAAAAGCTTATTTTGATTTCCTTGAACAGAATTCTTGGATTTAAAGAACGTAAAGCCGATCAAAAGGCCCCCAATAATGTTCAAACTGAGTTTCGACATGAGGTATATTGGGTCACGCCAGTAAGCCAAGTTTTGCCTCTTAAGAAGTGTCCGTGCTTGAAAGGCCCAAGGTGTGGCGAACTCGGTCGTGACAGTTGCGCCAACAGGTGGATGCTTTTGTCCTTCTCTGTGAATTTCTTCAATAGCCGCCTCAAGCTCTTTGAATTCTTTGGATTTGAGCCAGACATCATGCCAATCTCGGTCGCTGACCGCCGTGGCTCCGGCCCCAATGGTATCCAGCATGTATTCGGCTCTGATAAATTGTTAGTCACCTTCAGCAGTGGCAAGAACGACGACCCACGGATTTTCTCCCGTTCTGCACTTTCGCGCGCCACCTGCTTCGAAGTAGTCAATGATGGTCTGGGCGTCCTCTCCAATGTCTCCGAAGTACACCGTCTGTCCACCTTTGCGAAGTAACAAGAGTTTATCAAAAGCCTTGACCAGAAGGTTAGACCGATTCAGAGGCAGGTATGTCAACATACCGAGAATAATTCAGCGGAAGGCTGAGTTCAAGTCACAGGTTTAGTAAAGTTAAGCGGTTCTATACAACAGGCATACCTGGTGAATGCTAAGGACACGACAGCAGGTAAAGACACGGAATAGCTGTAAGAGGAACTGCCTTACGTGCATAAGATGGCTTGACCATTGTCAGCTAAATCCCGAAGAAACGAGACAATGGCCCAAGCACTCTGAGAATCTAATCCAGATGTTGGTTCATCGAGGAAGAGTAGGAGTTGAGGCTAGAATCGCAATGATCAGTCAACGTTTCTACCTGAAAACCAATGTCATTAGCATACCTTGGCAGCCAGTTCCACACCAATTGTAGTCCGCTTCTTCTGTTCGACGCCCAATGACCCAACCATAGCATCGCCAAAAGCCTCAAGGCCGCACATCTTCAAGCATTGCTCGGCACTAGTCCAAGATGTATTAGCAAGTTTTACTCGGAGAAGTAATGGTCCGACACACTAAGCATCTTTTTCAGAGGTTGGTACCGAAGATGGTTGACGTAGTCGGGCAGAAAACCGCAATGCCTCTCTAACCGTAGTCGTAGGAACATGGGTGTCCATCTGCTGGCAGTAACCAGTTTGAGCCTGAAAGTCTATAGGTAGTGCTTGTCCGTTAAAGAACCGATCGCCTGTGACCACGCCAGTGCTGACTCGTTCTGCCAGGACGTTGAGGAGAGTAGTCTGATAAGAAGAAACTCAAGTTGGGTTAACACAGCCAAGGTCGTCGATTGTGCCTACCTTGCCAGCGCCAGACTCCCCCATTAAAGCAGTTAGTTTTCCAGGTGCCACGAACCCAGAAACGTCGTCCAGCAATCGACGCTTGTCATGGGAAACAGGCACAGTGTAGCTGAGACGCTGCCAAGAGAACGTGTTGGTCATTTTCGGCTGTTCTTGCAGCGCTTTCTTTTCCTCTTCGGCGGACCGCTCTTCTTGTCCAGCAGTTACAGGCATGGCATCATTAACTTTTTCTTCATCATCTCCAGCATTGGACCTGGCTTGTTTCAGGACCTGGGCTTTTGAACCACGTTTGAACATCAGGGTAGAACCTTCACCAGAACGGCCGGTGTTGATTTCCGTGAATATTATGAGGCAGATCAAGAACCCGATACCAAAAGACACGATGATGCCGAAATTCTAGGAATACGAAATTGATGAATAGGTGTTCAGTCATAGAACGAATAATACTCACCCGCCATAGATGTTTGTAAAGGTATCCAAACGAGAGCGCGACATAGGTACTGCCGCTAACAGTGGCTTGTCCAGGTTCTGACCCAACGACAGTACAGACTTGGTTGTTCAGAGAAACGCCTTCGTAGCCTGGCCCCGATGGCACAAGAGTAGAGCACACGCCATTCAACGTATGGAATTCATTGACCATGAGGCCTTCGAAGGCGTAAAAGATGGGCTGGGAATATAATGTCAAGCAGAGTGATTTCATCCCCAAATCAAGAACACACGTTTATGTAGGAGAGCCAACGAAGTGCACCAATCATGCTGGGTCGGGGGATCTGATAGCCAGTGTACAGAGACAACACGAGTAATAGTACGCCAGCCAAAGCTTGCGCCGGTGCTTCCTTTGGAAAGGCCGAGGCTAACAATCGGAAGAAGGCCTTCATAGCGAGAGCAACGACAACAATGAACGCAAAATAAGTGCTGGTTTAATTTCAGTCAATGATACATGAAGAGAGAATAGATAAAGAACACACAAGAATTGAGCGGCAGATTGCTGAAGCTTGACGATGAAGTAAACGATAATTGTAAAGAGAACGATAGTGCCCAAGGTGAACGGGACGTCAACCAAGGTCATAGCGAGTGCTTCAACCATTGGATGATACATGGCGGCCTTTTGATGGCGCAGGACAATGGGTCGTTGGGAGAACAAGGCAGGGATTTCTGACATGCTGAAGAGAGCCGGAACGAAGACTGAACTGCATAGGGTTTGTTTAGACATCCAAGACCACGAGACGAAGTAGATATCGATGCTCACAAGAATAGGACACCGCCACGAGAAAAATAGGCCGCAGTCGAGTCAGGAATCTTGATGAAAGTTGTGCCAATGATAATAGCCTGCAATACGAAGGTACTGTAAAGACTTGTCAGAAGAAAAAATCGGGACAATCGTTGATTTACGAACATTGTTGAAAGGGCTTGAGCAGTAAAATTGCCTTTCATAATCTCCATACGGCGAACCATGACAATCCGTACTTGCATTGGAATAGAGATCATGTAAGGGCTCTGAAAGAAAGAATGAACATCTTCAGATTTAAACACTCGAAAGTATACTAACATACCTGACGACGAGTGTGCTGAGCGTGTTCTGCCTTAGCAATCTCCTTGAAAGACTGAACCATATGCCGCTTGTCCACATTATCCCTCTTATATAACATAATATCTCTTCGGTTCATCTTCTTCATTCCTGAGTTCTTATAATACTCCTCGAACTCAATTGCAGTCTGTGGGATGGGGCGGTTCCTCAACCCCTGGCTCCTCGTATCATGTTCCTTGCTAACCATGGTCCTTCCCTGCGGGTCCGTGACAGCAACCAAGAAATCAGGTGTGGTCTGCCGATTAGCTGGAACGTAGCCCATGTCGATGAAATATTGCCGAGCGAGGGTAGCAGGACCAAAGTAGACCATTCTTCCTTCATAGATAACGCAGACCTTGTCGAAGATTTGGAAAAGGGATTCGCCCGCTTGATATATTGAAACAATGGTGGAGTCCCTGACGAGGTCGGTTGCAATGCGCAGAGCCCGGACAAACTCAAGGGCTGTGCTAGAGTCCAAGCCTCGAGTTGAGCTAAGGTAGGGTAAAAGTTAAAGAAGTGTCCTAGAAAAAATAACGTAAATTGAAGCTCACTTGTCCCATGAAGTGATAAGACTCCTTGTGGCAAGGGTCTCGCTTATCCTATTGCCGCACGTCAGATAAAAATGACAAACAAGTAGCAATATCTCCACTGACGAAACACGTTTCTTCTCGCCTCCACTGACACCTCGAACGGAAGCATCTCCAACTGCGGTGTCCTTGACATGTTCAAGGCCAAAAATAGTGGTGTAGATCTCTGTAACCTTGTGAGTATAATCCTTTCTAGATATGCCAGCAATGCGCGTTTGAGGGGCTCGCGTTTTGGCTGCAAAATGTATCGTTTGGTTGACCGTCAGGGTAGGAAAATGCACGTCGTCTTCGGGGCAATACTGAACGTCGCCTCGGTAATGTTTTGACACCTGCTGAGGGGTGAGGGAGTCGTAGTAAACCTGTCCTTTTATTGAGTGAAATTCTTCGCGTTGGTTGGCAAGTGTCTTGAGTAAGGTGCTGCAGCCTGAGCCTGGGCGGCCGAGGACCACTGAAAGGCAACAAATCAGGTGAAGTCAAACGGAACACGGACATTGATACGAACAAAGCATTTCGCCTGGCCGAACGACACCCTCAAAGCCGCTTAGAATATCCCTTAGTGGTGGATGTCGAATGGAGCGGATTTTTGAAATGATGTTGAGGGGATTTAGGAGGCTTCCCAACGTTGCCTGAAAACTAGCAGAGGTACCAAGCCCTACGACCGTGAGGTCCTCAAATGCAACGCCGAGTTGACGCGATTTGATGTCTTCTTCATCTCGCCTGATTTGAAGAAAGGAGGTCAGTGCGACACGAAGACATCATGTACGACTGGGAAAAACACACCTCTTGAGATAGTACCGCAACACCTTCTCGAAGTCCATCGGCTTGCCAGGGTCGTCGTCTAACGTAGCTTCAGAATATACTGATCTTGACTGCCCGGAACTCGAGGCATGGGGAGAAGGGTCGCTCAGGGTTTTTGAAAGCGCCGATACGCCTTTGGGATCGAAATAGCCGACGGAAACCGAAGAGTGCTTCTTCACTTGAGAAAGGTCGGGTCGTTCAGCTGGGGTACGAGGCTCTTCGACAATAAGTGGAGAGTGCGGCCGGTCATGGTCGCCATGCGGGGTTTGGTTGAGAGTCGTCGTCGTCGTCGCCGATGTTGTGTAAGAGCTTCCTTCCTCCGTGATATCCGGCAGTGGGACAGCCATGGCAGTGATCGAATAAGCAGAATCCTAGCCCACGAAACTGAAAACCCCTCCCTATATCCATTCAGATGTCTGAACAGCGAAGAGGAGAATACACCCGATTTAGAGATATAGAGACGAGATCGAGGTCAGACATATGTCATACAGATTCCAGGATCGAGCGGAACGGCTTATGCTTGCGAAAGCGTGCCATTTCTTGTCATTTTCGTTGACAAAGACTCGGATACTGTACCCACGAAAGGCTTGGATGGCAAAAAATATTGTTGTGACGCTTAAAGACGGTGTATCGCTGTAAAGATGGCCTGCGTCACTCTGTATAACTTCAAAAAACGAGTTTATCGAGAGAACTAACCATCGCGCCGTGTAATTCTTAATCGTATATTGGATCGTTGAAATGTTTCTGCCTGGAGAATTAACAGATCCAGCTCTGCGATAATTTGCGCTGGGGTGACGACCGCCAACTACTTCTTTTGCCGAGTTCCATTGACATGAGGCTAAAAAACGTTGAAGGACGCGTCATCTACCGTATCTCAGTAGTGGAAAGATAGGTTGAGTAAGACAAGGGATCCCAAGAGCTGAGGTGGAGGTGAAATTGAGATAAAAGTTTAGAGAGATTTAGGCTCGAGACCAGCCGTTCTGGCGGCGGAAAAAAAAATCGTATGTGGACGGAATTAGCCACCTAATTTATAACCCACACACAATTTTTTTTTCCGCACCCAGGGAGACTGGCAACGAGTCTAAGAGAGATTCGGAGCCTGTTCAAAATGTGCCATCATCAACGAACGGCTCATTTTCCCACTTCTCGCCATTTAAACAGTGAATCAAGCAAATATGGGCTTAATTTTTGCTAAATTTATTGAACGTTGTACCGGTATGACTCTTATAAGTAAGATGTATTCGCCTGAGCTTGTCCGTAGAGTAGGTGCCTGCTTCTGAGAGAAGTATAAGCACAGAATCACAACGACTAATTCACAATGTGGATATCACGTCGAACACAATTCCGGTTCGCCTGGCGCCATCCTACTACTACAACCGGGGATTGTAATTAGAAGGTCAGTCATATAGCAAGTTTTTTTGGGCTTCTAGCATATTTATAGGTCACCGAGGAAGAAACCACGAGATTATAGGCGGAAAATAGCCCTCGCCTTCAAACCAATCACTCCTGCACCCTTTCCATCCCAACCAGGAATCGTAGCACGGCAAACAGGACACCTATAGTTAAACAATGGTCAATTAAAAATCAAGAAATGTTTGAACAGAGAGATAGACTCACTTGGCCTCATTCAAAGCCGACACGACACCTGCCATCGACGTCCGGGACATCGTGGTCTTTACAGCAGCGAATAAACATGCACCACAGCATATGTGGCCACACGGCGTCAGCGTCGCGTTTGTCGGAGGAGAGAAGCAGATTGGGCAGGTGTACGACGAAAGCGGGTCGGGCTTGGGTTTGTTAGGCAGTTTGACTGGGACTTCTTTATGTGAAGTAGGCGGTGTGTCGGGTATGACAATGACGGATGCAGGATCGGGGGTTTTTCCTCGTTCTCTGGCTTTTCCTTTTCCTTTTCGGTCTCTTACTGGGATTTCTTGGGATGAAATACCTATTAAACAACGCGTAAGGTAGGCACACATACCAAACGCATTCAAAACAAACGTACCAGATGAAAGTTGTGACTGAGAATTCGGGGTCGCGTCGTCAAATAAAAGCTGCCTGGCAACCTCACGTTCAGCATCGGTATCCGTGCGCCACGACCGTTGTGAAAGTGGGTCAGCGGGAGGGTCGGATGGCGATCTCTTCCGCTTCGAACTCGTACCGCCGCTCCCTGAACCCGAGCCAGACGCTTCTCCGATATCCAGTCCAAACGAGTAAGAAGGGTGAGAATTACTGTCACCCGTTTGCCAGTAAGGAGCAGCGATAGGGGGTATCCAGGAATTCAAATGAAGGCTGCTTTGAAAAGTGTTGGAATTGGGAGCAAAATAATTCTCCGAATTTTCCTGCCTTTGTTCTCCATGTGACGAACTACTGCTTGGTGTAGGCTCAGAGAGGGCATCAAAATGAGTCATCTGCCAGTTCGGCACCATCCCGTTGGGTGACCACTGGTCGAAATCAGGAGGAACAAAATCACTAGGGTCAAAAGTGGCATTCGAAGTTGAAGTCGAGGGCTCTTCCCAGTTCGGTTCTTCTTGAGAGAAACTTCTGCTCCTGCTAGCTTCTTCTGGCGTAAGATACCTTGAAGATCCTGGAACCGATTCCAACCCTTGCCCACCATCCCAAGCGAAGCTATCCCCCATCGAACTCGGAGGCATCGAATAAGCCTCTGGCTGCGACATCACATCCGCTAGTCTTTGTCTGGAGCTGGACGACGTTTTCGAACGCGTAGAACTGGCACGAGAGCTGGGCCGTGAGCCAAACGCAGATCGCTCCTCCGAGCGTGCCAAGGATGTTGCACGAGATCTAGGACCAAGAACGCGACTTGTTGAAGGCACTGGGAGGTCGTTTGGGAGCTCTATCGGCGTATCTATGGGAAGATAGGGCACATCTTGATATCCTAGCATTCTTTGGCAGAATCAGAGTTCAGAAGAAGAGGGAATTCTGCTTCGTGCTTGTTGGCAGCGGTGGTTAAGGTTCAAGTAAACCAAGCGGGGCCCTCGGTCCGCTCGACAACGTCACAACGAAGACAGCGATCCGCGGATTAGACAATCCTTCACTCGTCTACAGAGGTACATACAGGAAAGAAACAACTCAAAAGCACCTCCAAGCGAACCAAGGCTTGTACCTTTGTGCAAGAGAACCGTGACACCCGAAAAAAGTAACCGAGGTCAATCACTCATGACCAAAATCATTAAGAAATAAAAAGATTTATTCTGCAGTGGACCGCCAACAAGCATGAGATATGTGCCTGTGATACCGAACACGTACAAGGTAGGTAAGGAGATAGAAGAGAAAAATCTAGTGACAACACTCAGAGTAAGTCAACAGTCTCGCAACGGGAGATTTCTTACATTAAATCCAATAAATCCGCAGAAGATACCGAAATCGCGCCAACGATGGCTGTAATAGATGTTCAACGCAGGACCCAGCCACTGATCTGTGGTCCTGAATGGGCAAAATTGGCAGTCGGAGGTCGCATTAAGATTGTTGAGATATCCTCCATTTGCGGATATATATCGAGCCATAAAGTTGCCGCAGGTCTGTCCAGAAGGTGGTTGAACAACAAGCAGCTCTTTGGGCGAACAAACAATTTGCTGGTGTCCAATGGCTGGATGAAGGCGTCAGCTGTGGGCTTTTAGAAGACATTTGTAGCCCACCTTGCTCCACAAGAGCTCCAAGGAGGTAGGTGAATGGCGAAAGATGGTACATCCACTTCCACCAACCAAGTTGTGCGAAGGGTTGTATTATTCCGTTACTGACGATGCCAGAGATAAGTAAGGGCGCAGCAAGACACAATAGGCTAGACAAATACATACAATGTGAAGTTGAATGCGCACAAGAACGAGAACATGAGACCAGCTATATCAGCCGTTGGACTCGTCGACGCAATGGCCAAGGCGATGGTGGTGTAGTAAATCGGAAAGCAAACACCGTAGACAAGGTAGGTGAACCCGGCTCTGGAAGTCGGAAAGCCGACGGTCCAAAACCAGCACAAGAAGAACAGAGACGAGCCCAAAATATTCCAAGGAAGCTCCATTACAACTTGAGTGGTGGCCAAAGCTGACCAATGATACATTTTGGTAGAACGCTCTCGAATTTCGTACACATCCCGGGTCTTGATGCAGTTAGTTTTCAGAAACGATGTAGATGCCCTAACATACACACCTTCATGTACGGAACATGAAGTTGCGCCCCAAGAGGTGCACTCTGAACAAATCAAGAGTGTCAGCGGAAAGGAGCACGCGAAGAACTATTGTACGCACTATAATTGTTGCGATAAAGATGGCCTGAAGTTGAGCAGTTAATAGCGGAAACAGGAGGGTAAGCTAAGGCGTACGAAGAGCTTATTGTGGTTTTCCTGAATGGAATCCTTGGATTTAAAGAACGTGAATCCAATTATAAGAGCTGAAATAATGTTTAAACCGAGTTTCGACAAGAGATAAACCGGCTCGCGCCAGTAGGCCAGACACTGCCTCTTGAGAAGGGTTCGAGTTTGGAAAGCCCAAGATGTGGCGAACTCGGTTTTGACGGTTACTCCAACAGGCGGGCATTTGCGTCCTTCATTGTGAATTTCTTCAATGGTGTCCTCAAGTTCTTTACATTTTTGGGATTCGAGCCACGCCTTATGCCAATCGCGGTCGCTGACTGGGGTGGCTCCTGCTCCAATGACGTCTAGAATATACTCGGCTCTAACAGAAGGTCAGTTTCTGTGACAGCAGCCAGAATATCAACCTACGGATTTTCTCCCGTGCCACACTTCCGCCCGCCGCATGCTTCGAAGTAATCAATAACATTCTGCGCATCCTGTCCGACGTCTCCGAAGTACACGGTTTGCCCACTCTTGTGAAGTAATAACAATTTATCGAAAGCCTGAGGAAAAGGCGTCAGATTGGTTTGAAGGAATGCCACATTGACATACTGAGAATAATTTAGCGGAGGGCTGAGTAAAAGGCCAGATATGAGTCACGGTAATCAAACTCGGACGGATAACATACTTGGTGGATGCTAAAGGTACGATAATTAGTATGTAGGTGGAAGAGCAGGAACACTGAAATGACTCACGTGCACAAGATAGCCTGGCCGCTGTCTGCTAAACTGCGAAGAAACGAAATGGTGGCTAAAGCACTTTGACAGTCTAACCCAGAAGTAGGTTCGTCGAGGAAAAGCATGTGCTTAGGCTAAAGCCACGCTGAATAAGCTGTCCAGGGGACAGAAGGCTAGGGCATTAAAGATACCTTAGCAGCCAATTCCACACCGATTGTCGTCCGCTTCTTTTGTTCAACATTTAGTGATCCTACCATAGCATCCCCGAATGCCTCAAGGCCACACAGCTTCAAGCACTGTTCAGCACTGGGTTGTAATTAATCAACAAGTCAATGAAGAGGTGATAAGACAACTCACTAAGCATCTTTCTCGGAAGTAGGTACCGAAAATGGTTGACGTAGTCGTGCAGAAAATTGCAATGCCTCTCGAACAGTCGTGGTGGGCACGTGAATGTCCATCTGCTGACAATACCCAGTTTGAGCCTGGAAGTCGATAGGAAGCGCCTGTCCGTTGAAAAACCGCTGGCCCATGATGATACCAGTATCGACTCGTTCTGCCAAGACGTTGAGGAGAGATGTCTATTAAGACACGACTGTGATTAGCTAAAGTAGTGGCAGTGATGCATAGAGCGTACTTTTCCGACCCCAGACTCTCCCATGAGAGCAGTTAATTTTCCGGGTGCAACGAACCCAGAAATATCATCCAGCACCCGATGCTTGTCACCAGAAACAGTCACGGTGTAGCTAATATGCCGCCATGTGAAAGTATTCGCCATCTTCGGGTGTCTGTTCAGCTTCTCGTCGGCGTCAGTCGAGTTTTGTTCCAGTTCAACGATTGGAGATGAGTTAGTGCCATCATTGTCCTCTTCATCACGACCCGGAGCCTTGACTTTCGTCAGAAACTGGGCTCCTCGCTTGAGCATTAACGCAGGGCCCTCGCTGGGATAGCCGGTATGGATCTCCGAAAATAGAATGAAGCAGATCAAAAAACCAATTCCAAAGGCCACCACGATTCCAAAATCCTAGGAAAGGACAGGTTAATCCAGGTAGAAATTTATTTGAAGAACAAAAGTACTTACCCGCCATAGATGCTGGTAAAGGTATCCCTCTGAAAGTGCGACGTAGGCATCTCCGGGGACTCTAGCTGTCCCAGGTTCTGATCCAGGGACGGCACACACTTGGTTGCTTGGAGAAATGTCTTCATATCCCAAGCCAGAAGGTACAACAGTAGAACACACGCCATCTAAAGTATGAAATTCATTGACCATCAGGCCTTCGATGGTGTAGAAGATGGGCTAGAAGCACGGGGTCAGCTGAGAATCATCAATGATTGTCATATCTCAAGACGCACAGTGACGTAGGAAATCCAACGAAGGGCGCCAATTACACTGGCTCGAGGTATCTGACAGCCAGTGTACAAGGACAATACGAGAAGGACAATACCGGCCAGGCCTTGAGCTGATGCTTCTGTTTGAAATGCGGCGGCTGTCGCTCGAAAGAAAGCCTTCATAGTGAGGGTGAACGCCAAAACGAACACAAAATATGTACTAGCCCAAGTAAATTCAGCGATCCGTCGAAAGTAGAAAAAGTACTCACAAGTACTGAGCAGCGGACTGCTGTAGTTGTACAATAAAATATATGATGATCGTAAAAACGAGGATAGTCGCTAATGTAAACGGGATATCAACCAAGGTCATGGCGATTGCTTCAACCATGGGATGATACATCGCCGCCTTTTGATGACGCATGATGATTGGCCGTTGTGCATATAGGGCTGGGATTTCCGTCAGGGTGAAAAGCATTGGGATGAGAACGGACCTAGTCGAGTTCCATAAGCGTCATAAATCCAAGTCATGAAGGAAGCAATCCTCACAAAAAGAGTATACCACACCGAGCGGGGTAGGCTGCAGTCGAATTAGGGATCTTAATGAAAGTCGTGCCAACGATAATGGCCTGCAAAACGAAGCTCCTGTAAAAACATGTTAGGACAAGTAAAGCACGAGTTCCCGGTTTACTAACGTCGTCGAAAGTGCTTGGCTAGCAAAGTTGGCCTTCACAACCTGTATCCGGCGGGTCATGACCATGCGTATCTGCATCGGGATGGAGATCATGTAAGGGGTCTAGAAAATGTAACATCCGCCTCAGCTATTGCCTTCGAAAGGAGTGAGGATGTTATAATACCTGACGAAAAGTATGCTGAACATGCTCCTCATTGGCGATTTCCGCGAATGATTGAGCCATTTCCGGATTGTCCACGTTGTCTCTCTTGTACGTCGCAATATCTTTCTGGTTCAATTTCCTGATTTCTGAGTTCTTGTAATACGCTTCGAATTCAATCGCAGTTTTCGGAATTGGACGATTTCGCTTATCCTCGCTCCTCATGTCGTTTATCTTGCTGGCAAAGGTTCTGTTCAACGGATCGGTGACAGAAACCAGGAAGTCGGGTGTGGTCTGACGATTTGCTGGAACGTAACCCATGTCGATGAAGTATTGTCGGGCGAGGTTGGCAGGGCCAAAGTACGCCATTCGTCCTTCATATATGACGCAGACTTTGTCAAAGGTCTGGAAGAGAGGTTCGCCTGCTTGACATATGGAAACTATGGTCGAGTTTCTGAGGAGATCGGTAGCGACGCGAAAGGCACGGATTACTTCGAGAGCTGTCTTAGAGTCCAAACCACGAGTAGGGCTACAAGAGTTTGAATGTTACATCAGCCTTCCTAGGGATCGAATGTAGATCCTAGCTTACTTGTCCCAGGACGTGATGAGACTTCTTGTGGCGAGAGCCTCGCTTATTCTATTCACTGATTTTAGAATATTTACAGGGAAAGTGCGAGAGGTCGTGACTTACGAAACGCGCTTCTTCTCGCCACCACTTAGGCCACGAATCGAAGCATCTCCGACTGGTGTATCTTTCACACGATCAAGACCGAAAAGAGTGGTGTACATATCTGTGATCTTTCGAGTGTATTCCTTTCTTGAAACACCAGCAATGCGCGTTTGAGGGGCTCGTGCTTTGGCTGCAAAATGCACGGTCTGATCGGCAGTCAGTGTAGGGAAATGAATGTCGTCTTCGGGGCAATACTGGACATCCCCACGGTAACGTTTCGAGATCTGCTCTGGGGTGAGGGAGTCATAGTAAATATGGCCATCAATCGAGTAGAATTCTTCGCATTGGCAGGCAAGTGCCTTGAGTAAGGTGCTACAACCTGAGTTGGGGCGACCGAGAACAACTGCAGGATGAATGAGTAGGTTCATTTTAGATAAGAGATGGATGATAACACGAACGAAGCATTTCTCCAGGTCGAACGACACCTTCAAATTCGCTCAGTATATCTCGAAGGGGTGGGTGACGAAGGGTGCGGATTTTCGAGAAAATGTTAAGGGGGTTTAGGATGCTACCTAGGGTTGGCTGAGAACTCGCTGAAGTACCAAGCCCAACGACTCTGAGGTCTTCAAATGCGATACCGAGCTGCCGTGATTTAATGCCTTCTTCATCTCGCCTATACAGAGCGGGAGGAGGTTCAAGATACACAGGAAATCAATGATTAGAAATACGAACTGTTTGAGATAATATCGCAAGGCCTTTTCGAAGTCCATCGGTTTCCCTGGGTCCCCATCGGGAGCAACTTCAGACCGCACAAAGCCTGAGTGGCTCGAACTAATGGTATGGTTCCTCTGTTGCGAAAATCCTGGTCCTTTGTCTGGTGCACGAGCTTCTTCAACAGAAAGTGGGGGGTTCTGTTTGTTGCTTTCGACTTCTGGACTTTGGCTGAGAATCATAGCAAAACCAAGTGTGATATGAGACCGGCCCTACCCTGCTCCTTCGCGATACCGAGTAGCTCCGCCAGCGTGTACTGAGCGCGATTGTAAGTGCTGTAATCGGACTCTGGACGTCTGGACGAAGGAGAGCTTGCCCGATCTAGCGGTGAGAATGAGGTCAGACACAAGATAAATGCCGCCGTCGAGGGAGTTCATTCATCACACGCATCATGTTCGACTTCTTTCCTTTTACCGAAGGAATCGTTGGCAGCCAGCAGCAAATTCTGTTCAGGATGGCGGCAAACTCAGTTTCTTTTGCGCGATGGAAACTGCTTGGGTCGATGTGGAATGTTGGTGGCTTCAATAGACATGGCTGAACTCTATTTCTGCTTTGCCCATCAGTTGATCATATCGCTGCATGGCCATCATTCGTCCATCCATCATCCTTTCAAAACCCAAGAACTACATATTCTAAATGCTAGGGAAGCGAGCTATCTCTTATGTACCACAATATATGCCAAGGACCTCGCAAACGACTTTTCAAGACCTCCGACAAGTTTCGTCCTGGACTTAGTAACAGGCTCATGGTCGCTCTCATGTCCAATGCCTTACGTCGTTCACCTTCACATAAAGACCAGCGGATGTGATTCCACGAGCAAAAGCGAATTCCATTTCACAATCCTGCAGCTTGAACACGACCACTACCTAACTGGCGTTCCTCTTTCGGTGGCACCGGATTAATGTCCTTCTCATAAAGTAAAGGTTAGATGACCTGGAGCTCATTTGCCCGCCCACATGGACCACTTTCGCGATAGTATCAAGACGCATTTAAGGATCCGCTTTGGATCCGGCGACTTTGCCAGTGGCCGTCATGTTCGTTTGGGCTCGATGGTGTCGCTTTCGGTCTTTGGGAAACGTCCCACGAAATTGAGACGGATTCCGGAAAAAATGACTGCCCAGATTTCCTGTCGGCCCAATTCGAATTTATTCAACAATGGTCTCGTTTTTAAATTCTGGTCGCGGACACGAAAGGTTTCTGGGCAGACCTGATACCGAACTTTTGTTCACGATCTTTCATTGTCACACCAACTCCGTCACTGGACTTTTTGTATGTGTCACTGGAAATGGTTCCCAGATTTCTGTTATCCTTTAGGATGAAAAATGGGTAGAGTGAAACCTTCCTCGCCTCCACATTGGCGCAGCCTTTGATAGTTTTCGTCCCCAATGCTTTAGGCAGTGGCCTACTCCAGTTGAAAAATCCCAAGGCCTTGTTATTGCTATTTTGTGCCAAGCTGGCAAACTCCAACTATTTGTGTCTTGCGCTGCCTCAAAATGTCTTTTTTCAGTTTATATTTGCCAAGCACCATCATCGCCCCAATGCTAAGCCTTTTCCAAGGTCCAGGAGAATGGCCCGAATAGGCGAGATAGGCTCAGATAGCTGCGTCTTGACTCTTTGCAAAGCTCCCACAAGGTTTCTGTGATGAAGTTCGATTGGCTGAAAGCCCGAACGAGGTACTCATATTGTCTTTCAATTTTCAATCGTTACATTATTGCACGCTGGTCATCCTTTGTCTGCCCTGGTGTACGCTCGTGCTTCATCTCCTACACCCCATTTTGATAAGCGTCATATACGCAAATACGAACATAGAGTATGTACCTTTCATGTTTCTGCACTTTTCTGCGTCAACACCCCCACTTCCAGGGCTGACATGTGGTGCCTTCCAACCGCCGATCTGGACGAATATGCCGTCACCATCGACTTATTCAGTGCAACTTTCGCATCTGTGAATATTAGAAGTGAATTTCCTTGGGACTTCGAAAGACCAGCATGACCATGTTCACAACATATATTCTGGTGCGCTTCTGGGCTTCGCATCGCTTTCTTTACCTTGACATATGCCATCACACCTTTGGCAGCAGTTGCGGAACCCACTAGGTATGGTTCTTCGAACGAAAGAACCCCCGCTTAGGGGTGCTTCGACACCCGCTCCCTTCTCCCTTATGTCCCAATTAGGATAGTCTTATAATCGGATGTCGTCAAGGATATCTCAGAGAGATCCTGGAAGAAAAACGTTAATCTCAGGACGAGGCTTTGGGGGTTAATCTGCATTAGATTTAACACTTTCAACTCGTAATAAGCACAGTAACAGAAATTAACGATTGGATTTAGAGTACATGCCAACATATCAAGGGCAGGGCAGATCTGGGTGAGAGTGATTAGATTCCGTTGGGCGGCGCTCCCGAGAGCGCTCTGATTAGGTTCACGCAGCTCTCGCGCCAGATTGTACGGCTCTCATTGCACGACACTCCCGCGAGCGGCCCAAATCGATGCCCACCCATCTGCCATCGACCACTCCATCACTTTCACCGAAGGCGCGCTCACTCTCGAGCACAGTGATTCGCCTCGTTGGGGTTTCGAGCCTGGCCATCCACCTCTTTTTCGTCGCACGGAACTCTCTTGCCATGTCGGATTGACTCTACCCAACTTCATCCCCGTTCGCGGTTCACTCGAACCACTCTACTGCTTTTTGTTAAACGATGCCCCTGCGAACACCGTTTCTTGTTATAGCCTGCCACACGTGGCCATCACGCCAACCCTTGGCCTGTGTTTCGTTGAACAGGCACGAGTATGAGGAGAGCAGCAAAGACGGTGGGGTAAAAACGTGAGAGAGGGCAGATCGGCGTGGGCGTTGGGATCCGTTGAAGGCGGTTCGGGGATGCTTCCTGCTTGCTAGTGTGCGGAGCGCTGTCTCTACCGTATTCTTCTCGTTCTCTAAGGAGGAGTATAATGAAGAATGAGCCTAGCCGCGGCCCTAGCGAGTAGTAGCAGAACGACGACCCCGATCTACAACCGCCATGCCTAGGCGGCGGCGGCTGGCAGCGACTTTGAGCTTGCCCAAAACAGAACTGGCACCTCTGTACAGGTAGCGCGGGCAGCGAAGCGGGGGCCGATTTGGCGGGGCTCGGATTGACGCAGACACCATGGTGGACAGGTGGGGGTGGTGGGGGTGGAGTTGTTGAGAGACGTGATAGAGGACCATGGGGTTGCATCGTTGGCCCGAGGGTGGGTAACCTGATAGCAGCACGGAATTCTCTGGAACACGGACAGTTCTGTCGGTGTAGGCGAGTGGTCTGGCGGAGTCGCGATGTTTGAACTCGGAGCATGGGTATGTCGAGACGGTGGAGGAGCCGCCTGCTTCACGACGGCGCGTGGCGACCTCCTCAGAGCCTCCTCTTGTGTGTCCGATTCCTTCTAAGACTTCACAAGAAAGCACTGTAGCGGTGCTCTCCCTAACCATCATCGCCACCTGGCTGTTGACATTCTTTGTCGTCCTCCAAACACGAATCCAAGTCAGTCCCGTCCACGAAATCTTGCAGGAGCAAGTACCTAGCGCCTTAGGAGATTGAGATCGCGAACTTGTAATATGGTTATAAGGCTGTGGTCGCCTAAACCCAGCAGCACTTGTTCCCAGCAGTCGGATAACCAGAAACAAAGCGCCACTAGGAGTGAGATGTCGAGGGAAATTCGTGAAATCTTGCAAGCGAAAGTTTCAGGAGCCGGTTACGACACCTCGGTCACCAAGTGTAACAAAGTCAATAATATGCGGGTGAGAAAGGCCATTTCATCACATAGGCGTTGGTTGGAGGGCATAAGCTGCATGCTCATGGTGCGCAATGGGAGTCAAAACCAAGCTAAATCATCTTGAACCACGTTCAATCAACAGCCGAAATTTTCCCACGGACATACTGTGAGTGAGTTAGACAAGAAATTCAACAACAATGTGTGTCTTCGTCTCAGGCCCGAGAAGTAAATAAAAACGGAAAGAGATAAATGTAAGCTTTCCTCTGATATAAATTTTATTGTGTATTGTCTGTCTAGATAATAAAAGTCAGACGAAACCTGAATTTGGCGCTCTCAACTTGCTTTCAACCAGAAGAACTTCTGCACTTCCCCTTCAAACGGGGAAACAACTTAACATTTTTTTTGAGAGAGCTTCTCGAACCTTGTCTCAGATCCTTAGTCTACAGCAAGGTTTTATTCTGGGTGAACACTTGTATTTATCAATCATTATTATCTTGAAGATTCGACGAGTACAAAGATTACAACACAGTTGGGTTTACTTCGCAGCCGTAGATCGGTACTTGTGCATAGTATGACTGAATCAAAGTGGGGATTGCGTCAAGTATAGCTAGTGAATGACCCGGGTACGCAAACCCGCGCGGATGATACGCGCGAACCTTCGCAATAGCAAGATAGACGAGGACCACTCAGTTCACCGCAGTAGACGTCAGGTGGGCAGAGAACGCGGGCGGCAGCGACAATAATTCAGGGTAGGAGTTCGTGTGGTCTGACCTACATATATCTGCATTTATCACCGATTGCAATCGCAAGGGCAGCATGCGGTGAGGGCTAAGCCGTCAAAACACGTTTCGTGTCCGTGATGTGGCTGCGGCGTGTAGTTCATTATTTGAGGTGGTTATAATGCTAAGGTGAGAAACTTATCTGACTGTCATCCCGCTGGTGCTCTGCTCGCTTCTCTCGGTACTGTGTGCTGTTGCATGGCGTACTGCGGTCAGGGGTGACGGTCACTCGGCGGGTGTCAATTCCAGCATATGTGAATGTTAGTAAAAATGGTCGCAGTAAACGGAGGTGGGCAAAATAAGGCGACGGTGGCATGGATTCCAATCGACGTCTTCAAAAGTACAATGAGCAATACGCTTGTCAATCAAGAATGTGAAAGGAATACTGACCGTGACCAGGACCCGCGGATAAAAATCCTCCTCATCAATCAGAGGTATCGTCTCTGGCTTATTCCACAGACGTCGTTGAAGAGTCCTGCGCTGGGTATCAGTCGGGTCCATTGCGCTTGTGAGCCTGACCTTTCGAAGTGGTCAAAGGAGTCAATCAAAGGAGTCAACATCGAAAATTTCGATGCCACGGAATCCCTGTGAGAGCTGAGAAGCGGGCTGCATATCACTGAGAGCTGACGTTGATTGAGGACCTTGGCCATTGAGCGCTTGAGCTTCAACTCGATGCCCACAGTGTCAGGGGTTCGGCCATGTAGCGAGAGAAGAGCCAGAACCAGAGATATGCCAGGGCTAAACCAAAAGACGAGATCTTCTAGATCTTCGAGATAGGCGATGTAAGAAAGCTACCTAGGAGAGGCAAGCTGGCAGCTTGCCTCTCGATTGGCCGTAAATTCCGTAGCGGGGGAAGCCCAAGCGAGAGAGTATACGACGCGGTTCAAGCAAGAGGCAACGCGAATGTCATCAGCTCATCGCCGAAAAAATGTGGGAAATGACGTCAGCCAACAAGAGCTCCAGGCGGGATAATCTGTGGGAGAGCACAATCTATTTTTAGGAGCTGCGC
This sequence comes from Galerina marginata, assembly GCA_023014335.1. Classification (NCBI taxonomy): domain Eukaryota; kingdom Fungi; phylum Basidiomycota; class Agaricomycetes; order Agaricales; family Galerinaceae; genus Galerina; species Galerina marginata. The sequence continues at coordinate 1,091,765 of JAECYW010000009.1, read as the reverse complement.
CATCCACGGAGGAAGCCTTGTCGGGGTGATAAATTGGGGGATTAAACCCGTCCTAACAGGTCAACGAACCTTATATTAAGTGCTGCCAAAGGTGTGCCATCACCTGGTCATGATTTCAAATAATCTCTTAGCCTAGTCTCAACCACGAGATAAGGATGAACTCCAGCGACGCTCACTTAAATCTAGCCTTTATTTTGGTGCTAATTATGTTTTCTTTTCTTTCTTGGATTTGGCGTGGTTACAGAATTATATCGCCAACCATTCTCCCAATCTGTGAGACTTCGACAACCAGCCGCATTAACTAAACAGGAACTTGGTCATCTAACAGGGTCGAGGCTCACACGCAGGGATTTGCTCGGTGGATACTGTATGTAGATGCGAAGGTTCGCAGGTCTCCACGAATTCGAATGTGAAGGTTGAACAGGTGGGAATCCTGGTTCATTCTCTTTTTGACCACTTACTTTTTGTGCCTACGAAACAACTGCGCCAAGAACCATTAACAAGAGTTGTCGGAGACCGAGGGTCGGTAACTTTGACCATCTCCGTCTCGACGAACTGGACACACGATCTTTCGTCGGTCATGAATCAGCCTTGGCCGGCGGATGCTATCCTCATGGAAATTTGGGCATCACGGATAGCGTCCTATGTTTGGCGTGAGTTCCTAATCAGCAGGCCCAGGCCTCGTCTTTTTTTCAATCTGATTTCGGTCATGACAGTTTCTGGCCTGGTGGTTTTGACATACGATACGATTTCAACATTTCCGCGAGAGGTTTATAATTATTTTGCTTTGATGGCGATAACATAGGCTCATCGTCCACGACCAGGTCAATCACATTTGGAGGTAAATTCGGTTCCGCAATCCAAAATGATGCTGGAACCTGACATCGTAGAATGAGGACGAAAGGCTGGTCGGTTCCTAATACGCTATATTTGTTTTTGAGATACCTGGGTCTTTTCCAAGCAGTGTGAGTTTCATGTTTTTGGCCCTCGTTCCTAAAGTTTAATTCATGTCCGTAGAATATACACCACTGGTGAGCTGACTACCAGCCATCTGAGGGGATCCCTTCTTGACTCTTTTGCTCGCACTGCAGCATATTCAACCGTCCAAACTTCCATAAAAGTAAATCCCCAAATTTCAATTTGACAACGTCTGACGTTTTTACTAGAGGTGACATCATCTGTTTCTACGTTAATTTTATTGATTGATTTCGCGACGTTGCAACCTCCCTTCCAACACATCAGATGCCAAATTTTCTTTGTGTTTAGCCTATCTATGTGCGTATCATAATCAGAGCCAGCCTGGGATTCATCCATTTTCACTGAATTTTTTTGCGCCCAGAGGTTCAAACAATGTTCTATTACTGACTGTGAATGTCATTCTCGGCTTGCGATTATACGCCCTCTATGGCAGAAGTCCTAAAGGTATGGATGTGATTTACCTCCTTCTTATGCTTTAACATACCGAATTTTGCTCTTCAGTGATACTATTTCTGTCCTTATTATTCTTTGGTGGGTTACGTATATATGTTGAAGAAACTCTCGCTCTGTCTGACGGGTACACTCTACAGGAGAATTCGTGGTGGGTCGAACCGAATCTTGCCAACACGAACAATATCACTTACAATCCCGTAGGCCATATTATATGCCGGTATTGTGACGGTGTCTGTGGTGCAGGCCGCGTTTCTCGCACCCCCGGACACACAGATCCTCGGCTGCTTAACAGCCCCCGATATTCCTGGAGGAGTATACTTTGGCTGGTGAGTGACTAGTATGCTAATAAAAATATGCCAGTCACTGACTTATCGCGGATCTCTGTCGATCCATATCAACAGGTTATACTCCATAATCGTTTCTGGTATGATATAAAACTGCTCACATGCTGTATCTTGCTCTCTGAATGTTCTCAGTGATATGTTTCCTCATGACAATCGCAAAATTTGTCGAGTCCACCCTGGAGGCGCGAAGAGCTGGATGGCGGATACGCTTTCCGCCCCTTGTGAAGGCCTTCGTCCGAGATGGCACAGTTTATTTTCTGGCGTATGTTGCTTTTTTTAGATGGATGTTATTTTGGTAAGCTTGCTGATTTTCGATTTAGAGTCGCTGGTGTGTACCCCTTTCCATGATGCCCTCTTTCCATCTGATCTCAATAAGGGCTCGGGAATAGTAACACAGATTGCCGGGTTGATCAATTGTTTCCTCGTTGTAGGTCCCCTTATAGTGCTGTACGAACCGTACGTATCTTGGTTTTATTCATTAACGCCAACTGATCCCGAACTCAACCACATCTTAAGGTGGATCGTTGTGTCGTATGTCGTTGCTGTAGGTTATCCGTGATTTGTCGGTCTCTTCGTTTTCATTGAAATTTCAACACTGGCAGGGGTCTCGTTTGATTCTCAACTTGCGTGAAGCAGCTATTCGCGACGGACTACCCGGCGACTCTACATTCAATTCAGTTCTACGCGAGCTAGAAACCGGATAGTAACTGGGTCCCGTCCGCGACTGAATAACCTGTTCCATTGGTTCAATATAGAGTATTGTGGTTTATATAAATATGTCCCTCGACGGTCACTAATCAAGAATGAGTCACTGATTACAGTTTAAGCGCCAGAAAACAGACGTGTCGCTACCAGCTAGGAGCACTCGATTAGAGGCTGAGGAATCCCTGTTGCGACATTGAATGCGAATTCGTACTCCTGAAACTAACTCTAACTTTTTTGTCGTCCTCAAGACCAAACTCGCTTCGAACTCAAATCTCCAACGCACATGGAGGCAAGTACGTTATTTGTGCAGCGACCAAATAATCAAGAAACATGACGGGACAGCAGTCCGTTCACGGGACGTTCTTGATGGGTACGCCAAATCAACAAAAACAAGGACAGCCCGCTGGTCCAATCCGGTCAGCGCTGTCACCATGCCATCTTCCCAGAATCATATGACTGCCTGAGAAGGTGGTATTTATTATAATACCAGAGTGAGTCGGTTGGCGCTCACTGTCCTAACTAGGATGAGTGGAATATAACCATATTTATGAGGAGGGTAAAGGTGACCTTATACCAATGAACTAAGACCTGGCAAATTTCAGATCATATCAGTGACTTAGGAATGGCAGTATGGAATACTAGTACCATTTGACATCTAATTAGTCAGAGGCTTCCATTTCAAATAAATTTCTACACCTGTAATGGGAGGGGGGATGGTTCCCTGCGAGCGGGGTTCTGGTACAAATCCCTGCAGAAAGGGTGGTTAGTTTCCGTTCCCCTCTAATTAAAATGGAATTTCAACACTATTCGGCGTCAGTTTAGTTGAGCATATCTATTTAAATGGAGGGGAACGGTTTCCTGGCACGAAATTCTGCCAAGAGGGTAGTCAGTTTCCGTTCACTGCTATTTAAAATGGAATTTCAAGACTATTCAGCGTGAATTTAGTCGATTCAACACTATCCGGCGTCAGTTTAGTTGAGCATATCTATTTAAATGGAGGGGAACGGTTTCCTGGCACGAAATTCTGCAAAGAGGGTGGTCAGTTTCCGTTCACTGCTCTTTAAAATGGAATTTCAAGACTATTCAACGTGAATTTAGTCGATTCAACACTATCCGGCGTTAGTTTAGTTGAGCATATCTATTTAAATGGAGGGGAACGGTTTCCTGGCACGAAATTCTGCAAAGAGGGTGGCCAGTTTCCGTTCACTGCTCTTTAAAATGGAATTTCAAGACTATTCAACGTGAATTTAGTCAATTCAACACTATCCGGCGTCAGTTTAGTTGAGCATATCTATTTAAATGGAGGGGAACGGTTTCCTGGCACGAAATTCTGCAAAGAGGGTGGTCAGTTTCCGTTCACTGCTATTTAAAATGGAATTTCAAGACTATTCAACGTGAATTTAGTCGATTTAACACTATCCGGCGTCAGTTTAGTTGAGCATATCTATTTAAATGGAGGGGAACGGTTTCCTGGCACGAAATTCTGCAAAGAGGGTGGTCAGTTTCCGTTCACTGCTATTTAAAATGGAATTTCAAGACTATTCAACGTGAATTTAGTCGATTTAACACTATCCGGCGTCAGTTTAGTTGAGCATATCTATTTAAATGGAGGGGAACGGTTTCCTGGCACGAAATTCTGCAAAGAGGGTGGTCAGTTTCCGTTCCCCTCAATTGAAATGGAATTTTAACACTATCCGGTGTCAGTTTAGTTGAGCATATCTATTTAAATGGAGGGGAACGGTTTCCTGGCACGAAATTCTGCAAAGAGGGTGGTCAGTTTCCGTTTACTGCTATTTAAAATGGAATTTCAAGACTATTCAACGTGAATTTAGTTGATTCAACACTATCCGGTGTCAGTTTAGTTGAGCATATCTATTTAAATGGAAGGGAACGGTTTCCTGGCACGAAATTCTGCAAAGAGGGTGGTCAGTTTCCGTTCACTGCTATTTAAAATGGAATTTCAAGACTATTCAACGTGAATTTAGTCGATTCAACACTATTCGGCGTCAGTTTAGTTGAGCATATCTATTTAAATGGAAGGGAACGGTTTCCTGGCACGAAATCCTGCAAAGAGGGTGGTCAGTTTCCGTTCACTGCTATTTAAAATGGAATTTCAAGACTATTCAACATGAAGTTGGTAGATTCAACACTATCCGGCGTCAGTTTAGTTGAGCATATCTATTTAAATGGAGGGGAACGGTTTCCTGGCACGAAATTCTGCCAAGAGGGTGGTCAGTTTCCGTTCCCCTCAATTAAAATGGAGTTTCAACACTATTCGGCGTCAGTTTAGTTGAGCATATCTATTTAAATGGAGGGGAACGGTTCCCTGGAACGAATTTCAGCAGAAACGGTGGTGAGACTCCATTCACCGCTAATTAAAATAGAACTTCAAGACTATTCAACGTGAGGTTAGTCGAATGTTACCATTTAAATGAGAGGAAAGGTTCCCTGGAACAAATTCTAACAGAAATGGTAGCCACTTCCGATTTACGATCTATTAATATAAAATTCTGTGACCATTCAATGCCAATTGGGTCGAGAATTCCTATTTAATATGGCGGGGAACGGTTCCCTGCCACAAACTTCTGCAAAAAGGGTGGTCAGGTTCCGTTCACAGCTAATTAAAACAGAATTTCCAGATCCATTCACCGTAAATTTAGTAGGGTTTTTCTATTTAAATGGGGGAATGGTTCCTTGGAACGAACTTTGGAAACAACGGTGGTCAGACTCTGTTCACTTCTAAATGAAATGGGATTTCAAACCTATTTAATGTGGATTGAGTTGAGTATTGCCATTTAAATGAGAGGTAGTTCCATTTCAATTGAGGGCAATGGTTCCCTGGACCGAATTCCGGAGCCAATGGTGCACAGATTCCATTGACCGCTAGTTGAAATAGAGTTTAAAGACCAATCACCGTAAATCTATCTAGTATTCCTATTTAAATGAGGGGGATGGTTCCCTGGAACGAATTCCTGAAGCAACTGTGGACAGATTCCATTCACCGCTAATTTAAATAGACTTTAAAGACATGAATTTAGTGAGCATTTCCATTTAAATCGAGAGGAACCGTTCCTTGACACGAATTGTTGCAGAAACGGTGGTCAGATTCCGTTCACCGCTGATTGAAATGGTATTTCAAGACTATTCGGCATAAATTTAGTTGAGTATTTCTATTCTAAGACAGGGGAACGGTTCCTTGGCACTAATTTCTGCAGAGAGGGTGGTCAGTTTCCGTTCACCGCTAATTAAAATAGAATGTCAAGGCTATTCGGCGTGAATTTAGTCGAGTATATCTATTTAAATGGAGGGGAACAGTTCTCTGGCACGAATTTCTGCCAAGAGGGTGGTCAGTTTTCGTTCACCGCTGATTAAAATAGAATTTCAGGACCATTCACCATAGATTTACTGGAGGATTTCTATTTAAATAGAAGGGAACGGTTCCCTGGAACGAATTCAAGCAGAAACGGTGGTGAGACTTCATTAATTCATTCACCGCTAAAGAGAATAAAATTTCAAGACTATTCAACGTGAAGTTAGTCGAGTATTTCTATTTAAATGAGGTGAATGGTTCTCTGGAAGCCGTGAATTGAGTGGAGTACTTCTATTTATATGGAGGGGAACGGTTCCCTGGCACGAAACGCTGCAGGAATGGTGGACAGTTTCCGTTCACCGCTAATTAAAATAGGATTCAAAAACTATTCAACCTGAATTCAGTCGAGAATTTCTAATTAAATGTGGGGAATGGTTTTCACGATTTATTAAAATAGAATTTTAGGACCATTTAATACGACTGAGTCGAGCGTTTCTATTGAACTGAGGGACTAGTTCCCTGGAACGAATTCCAGCCGAAACGGTCGTCAATTTCTGTTCACTGATAATTGAAATGGAATGTCAAGTCTATTAAATGTGGATTTAGTCGACGATTTCCATTTAAATTGGAGGGAATGGTTCTCTGGAACGAACACTTCCAGAAACACACCTATTACACGTAAAAATAGTAAAATACTTCTATTCAGAGAACAGAAATGGTGCCCTACTACCTATGGATAGAAATGTGGTAGCCAGGTTCCATTCACGGGCGCTTAAATTGGTATCTCAGTGCCATTATGTATGAAATTTGTGAGATATTTCTATTTCTGAGAACTGAAACGGTAGCGAACTACTTATGGGTAAAGGATTGGTGGTCAGTTTCTGTTCACTATCGCTTAAAATGGTTTCTCAGTCTCATTACGCATGCAAATAGTAATAGTAAAGTATTGCTATTTCAAAGAACTGAAACGGTGACTGACTACTTGTGGGTAGAATAATGGTAGTCAGCTTCCGTTCACTGGCGCTTAAGGGGGTCCATTACATCTCAGAACCGTAAAACAGTTGCCCACTACTTATGGATAGACTATTGGTAGCCAGCTTCTGTTCACCAGCGCTTAAAAAGCATAACATTTCGACCCTCCAAAATACGCAGACCGCTCGCAATTGACAAATACAAAAGGAAAAAGGGCTTAACGATCAGCGCTCAGCACCGCCGTTGAAGTGGGATACGAAATTGTTAGTCCTTCTTCCTTCCCTTTCCCTTCTCCTTCTTCGCCTTTTTCTCAGACTCGTCGTCTCCCTCGTCGTCCCGGCGAACCATATATGCGCGAGCGAGGGTATACTTGTTTTCGGTGTGTGATTCGGCAGCGTCGTCGAGTTTATTCATGACGTTGAGCATCTTGGTAACTCGTTTCTTGAGCGCCGCCAATCGGTCCCTACGCACCTCCGGCACCTTGGAAAGGCGGGAGTAGAAGTCCTCCAGATAGATTCCCTGGTTCTGGAAAGCGGTAATAATAAATAAACGGATGCGAGGATGCGGCAATCCGTTCATTAAGGGCTCGGTGATAATTTCACCATCAATCTCGCAAGTAACAGACCACGTTTTCCACCATATCAGCTCCCACAATGCACTCTCCAAAGTGCAGCCGCAGTGGAGTAAGCCCTCCTCTGGCTCCTTACCGTCTGACTTCTTCAGATTCATCATACGAGGGCCGGGGACACCAATGATCTTGAAGTCCTTCGTGCTGCCCTGCGCGTGGCCGTCGAAGGTACCGCCGCTTTTGTCCTTGCGCTGGTGGTAGAGGCAGGCAGAGTTTGAACGGTTCGAATTAAGAACAGCCTCTGCCAGCTCCATCGAAGCCGTCACCGCCTCAGGCAGGTAAGCCTGGTCAGTCTTTACCCGACCGAGTACCTCCTTGTTAAAGTCTTTTACAGCCCGAGTCCAGCCATATACCGGAAGAGCCTTGTGGAATTCGGCGATTGCCTTGTAGCCCTCCTCTGCAATTTCGTCAGAATAATATATTAGTCGGTCAGGCAGGCACGCGCACCGGTGAGCCTCTGTTGTTCATCTGTCGACAATTCCTCCCATTCTAGCCAACGTGTGTCAAGAACATTGTACAGACCGTGAAAGAGGGACACATACTCAATTTGGTATCGCCGCCTTCCTTAGCCTCTAGCCAACGTTGTCATGAACATTGTACAGACTGTGAAAGAGGGACACTTACTCTTGGGTTTCTTCTTTTGAGTAGCCGGTGGAGCAGTCGCTTCTTTCTCCGCGTCGTTGGTTCCGTTGGAATCGCCGCCTTCCTTAGCCTCTAGCCAACGTTGTCATGAACATTGTACAGACTGTGAAAGAGGGAAACTTACTCTTGGGTTTCTTCTTTTGAGTAACCGGTGGGGCAGTCGCTTCTTTCTCCGTGTCGTCGGTTCCGTTGGGATGTAACCCGGGAGCTGCCAGTCATTTGTTAGACACTTAGTTAAACAGTCAAAAAATCTATTTACCTTGAGACGTACCTTCATTACCCCCTGCGGCGTCCTGGTCAATTGACATCGCATCGCCTGCTGCAGCCGGCTGCTTCTCAGGCTCCGAGTTCCCGCCATCCTGGCTGTCTGGTTCATGATCGTCCCCTGCCGCAGCCGACTGGTTCTCAGGTTCCGAATTCCCGCCATCTTGGTCGTCTAGTAAAATATGTTTCAACCGCAAGTTTCGAAAGAAAAACTGGTTTTTACCTTGCGTCCTTGCCCTCTTATTGGCATGGGTGCCTTCGTCGGCTGGATCATCCAGGTTAGTTAGGTCTGATTCGACGGATAGCCCGCGTTTGCGCTAATGTAAACCTTGGATTTTCAGCAGGGTTTTAGTTAAGTTGAATTGTGGTCTGACCTGTGGTTCCCTCTTATCTCGGAGCGCTTCTAGATGCTTAACGCTAAGATCATATTCTTGCTGCGCGGCCGTTACTTTTTCATCGGCTGCTTTGGACACAGCTAGATAGTACGCAGTGAGGTGATTGGGATGCGTTTGAAAGAAATATTTGACATACCACGGCTAGGACGACTTCTCGCCTTCAACGCCTTGTAGGACTCTTGGGCTTCGTCCAAAGCAGCCTTACATTGGTCGCGCTTCGTTTCAGCAAGCGCAATTTCTGTAATAGCTGGATATGAGTAAGTGTACCATATTAAAGGGTCGGCATACCGCTACTGAGATGTTCGGCGGGAGATGACATTGCCCAAAAAATCCAAAAAATCAGGCGGAGAGGATTGAAAGAGTTGGAAAATGATTACAGACGACCGTTCAAAGTGAAGGGAGGATAGATGGAACTGTTCACCATCGCATCCCTTTCCTCTTTACTATTTCCAATCGGGTTTCGTCGGCGGCCTAGATACCGAAACCCAAGTCCAGGAATCATACAATACGCGTGGTCACATTGGCGTCAGCGCCTAAGATCAAATTCTCGATGGAGATATCAAGGATTCTCTATCAAACCTCTCACCATCGACAGAAGACAGTCGAGACAAGCCCTTTGAGAAAGTAAAATACTGAGCCAACTATTCAACCCCTCACTATTGCCTGATTCGATTCTTTGCCAAAGAAAAGATGCACCAATGCGCTGCTATTGTGCGCGTTTACTGTTACCAAGTCGGTCGTCAGCTGCCCCTCAAGCACGTGCTACATCCGCGCTTATTCAAATTCCAAACGGAGATAATGAGTGATCATAAAGGTTTCAAGGTCCCACGGGTTTTCAAGCAAAACAACGCACTCCCCCAACACTCCATCTGCATTCTTCATTTTACCCAGAATTTCATCCTCGATCACTCGTATGTTTGTCATGAAATATTACGACTATCTGTGCTTACTTTCACCTTTCTAGATGTCCACTCAAGAAAACCCTCTGCCGCTCCCTGAGCGGGCCATAACCTGCCGCTACTGCTGCGCTCAGTGCGATACGACAATTCCATGGTCTGCGGAGTTCCGGTGCGCAGTGTGCTTTGGAGTGTTCTACTGTGTGCGTCATTTTTATCTCCTGTATATCCTCGTCCTCATGATTACCAAAGAGCCCGAGATGCGGCGCACTGGACACCGAAGTCCATCGTCCATTCTGCAACGCCCGCATGCGAACGATTCCCGATGGAGTTCAAGCCATGGATTGGTTGCTTACTTACGAAGCGCATGCTTTACAAATGGTCCTGAAGTTATTGGAGATGAAAATCGTCAGCCGCGGAATCACCATCACCCCGTCCAACCGATTACAGCTCTTCAAGAACGCCGCCCGTGAACACTGCGCGGTAATCACACTTGTAGAGAGAAACTGCCCACCAACCACCCCAAAGCATGCCCAAGTTCGCTTTAGAGCCCTGAAAATGGAGAATTTTGATGGGGCTTTTTTGCCAGGGAGCTTCGAGGCGCTGTTCCCATCCGACCTTCCAACGCGTGTTCCCTTCGTTATCTGCTTCCATCATCTCTCCAAATCCGGGGACGGGTTACAAATAATTTACTTGGTCCAGATCGATCTTCGGAACTTCCCGTCACCGATACCATCCCTCAACGATCAGGCTCGAGATTTGTCTACCGAAATCGCTCGTCTTTCTGCCTTAAACCTTGAGGTACCGGAGATGGTCGGCTTGGGGCTCATGAACGATGTCTACGAAATTTCAAGCTGGAGAAACGCGTTTTAGTTATGTAGTTATCGCATTCGTTCTTGGGCCTCGTTTCCTGTAACAAGACTTCGCCGCGTAAATACTGTCGAATAAAAATTTCTTGAGCAACATGTGAATAGTTTAAGTGACTGTTAATCATTCCTTAAGGAACATGTGGATAGAATTTCCGTCCTACACCCGACGGAACCCGACGAAACTCGCCTCCCCAAACTTCCGAAAAGAGTATACATAATGCTTGGGTCTTGGACTCTCGGGCATAGCTTAATCCGATTGAACTCTAACTGAACCGGTACAATGGCATTTGATTACGCGTTTCTCTCTGACGCAGCACGGTTTTTAGATGGGAAGGTCTCTAGCTACCATAAATATTGTCAGCATAGGCTATAGTTAGAACAGAATCAAACTCGGCGAAACTTCCAGAAATGGTCATGGTGTACCAAAATAGTAATCCATTTACTCCAAATGAACCATTTGGTCGTCAAAAGGTCCACCTGATACTAAACACCTCTAATACCAATCTACATATCCAGACATGTCTTTACCAATCTACGTAGCCAGACTCGTCATTTTCCGATCGTACTTCGTCTGAATCTTCGTTTGAATTGTCGGAATCGAAAAGGGGATCGTGCAGTGGATGTCGGTGCTCGCGAACGCGTCCCCAGTCGGCCCTATTTGAACCGTAGGGCCATTCGAATATACTAGGCGGTCTATTCCATCCGCGAGCACGTAGTCTGGCTGTCACTCGCTGTTGCCTGATGTCATCCGGGTATTCGTCATCTGAATCGTCCTCGAATACTTCTGGATCCTCGGCGAGTGGATTGAGCATTGCGTAATACTCTTCTTCTGTATCGTAGTCGTCATCGTCGCCTTCGATCTCGTCTTCCTGTGGGTACTGAGGTGAAAGGGGAAGCCTGGTCTGCTGCCGATAACGCGGTGGGATGCGAAGGGGAGGAGATGCAGGAGATGCTGCCAGGATTCTCCGGTGGAGTTCGCGAATGAGTCCTGGTAGGCCGTCGCAGTCCTCGTCAAGGCACCCAAATGGCCGGTAAATTATGAACCCGCCAGGCTCAACGGGCTCCCCTGTGAAAACTCGGGCTATGCGCCAGTGCGGTCGTTGCTGGGCGCAATAGACCATGTAACGGTTGCTGGAGCGACCCCCATACAGTCCCCTCTGGATACCTAAGCAAAATGCCAGCCCGGGATCCCTATATGGGTAGAGTAAGTCGTCTTCTATTTGACCTGCGAGGCATAGATATCTCTGGGACGCAAACAGTAAGCGATGTTAAATTAAGCGCTCACTAGCATACAGACGCACCGGTATGTCATCATCAGTAAGGTATAGACAGACAAATACCTCCCTTGGATCAGTCGGAGGCGCAGCCATTATGTCAGTATGCGCGTACGAAAGGGGCGGGTAACAGATCCTCTGGAAAAATTGTTGATTGATATTTAAGTTGCTTTACCTATCACCTGGGCTCGCCTCGGCCCGAACAATACTCTGATGTGAGCCGTCCCATTCTGTCTCCTTCAGCCCGAGAATCGGCCCCCGGCTAACCTCAATAATTGGCGCAAGATTTAATGTTTGCCGCATGCATTGTGAGAGTCCACCTCGAATATTTTTCTATTAGAATATTACAAATAGCCGGGGAAAGCACTGGAATTCTATCGACGTTGACTCAACCCTCAAAATTGACGGGTTTCAAAGCCATAGCCACCGTGTGACTAGCATCAATATGGTCCAATACGAAAAGAGCTCCACCGATATCTGTCAATTTGTTCAAGACCTGTTGCCATAGCGTAAGATATCGATCTTGGTCTATCCTAGGAGCGAGCTTTGCAAGCAGCTCCCTTCCCCGTCTTACAAGCTCTATTCCTGCCTCGGTATGAGTCGCAATTTTCTCTGAAATTCCTGTTTTGCTGTAAGGGATTTGAGCGATCCAGCCATCGAAAAAATCGTAGGAATCATCGACAGATTTAAGCAGGGTGGAACAATGTTTAAACAAGCGAGTCGCTTGCGCAATGAAAATTTTACATTCCTCTTCCAGGACATCTGAGACACTCGTTTGAGCGACGTCGGGATTTGATACGCTGTTTTGCGGTGAGAAAGATGGCATGGGCGAGGGCGAGGGCATGGGCATGGGCGAGGGCGATGGCATAGGCGAGGACGAGGGCATAGGCGAGGGCGATGGCATAGGCGAGGGCGATGGCATAGGCGAGGGCGATGGCAAGTCGAAAGCTGGAAAGGAAGCAGTTGCCTCTTCCTTCCTGTAAACTAGCGGTTATATAAAACACGCTTCTGAAAGCTTTTCGTGCTACCTTTTTTTTCTCATCTCTCGCTTTCGCAAGGCGTTGGCTGCATTAACCTTCTTGCGATTTCTATGCTGAAAGTTGATTTAAAAGGCTTTTATTTGAACGACTGACTTACTTCTCGACATATCGCTGGGACTTCGTTTTTCCGTCTGGTCCAATCTTGGCTTTCTGGCGCTTTGCCATTTCAAAAGACAGAAACGGACGTGTAACAGATGGGACAGTGACACGGGTGAGGGTAAGTGGAGACAGATGGAATCAGTGTTCTCGATTGGGATAGGGATGCGACCAGGATGCGACCGGGATGCGACCCAGAGGGATGCGACCCGGATGCGACCTGAAAGACTTCAAAATATATTGCCAGAACTGCTTGCTGGAATATCAAAATATATCTCAATGTTAAATTATTATCCTTGAAATGGTGGCTTTGTCGACGGAGCCAAAACATTGAATTTCTATCAAGCAAGAAGCATTTCGGTGATGACTATTGCATATCCAACGTTCGGTGAGCCCAATTCGCTACGCTTGACCAATATTGCGGTCAAGTTGACCATAAAATAGGCTTGGTCTTCAAAATTATATTGACAGAACTGCTTACTGGAATAGCAAAGGTATTTCAAGCATTAAGCACACAACTATGTTCCTGTGGAACAAAATGAAATTCTGATAGTCTCAGAAGTCAGCATTACGAGGAAGTTCAGAACGCGACTGAAGATAATTTACTTGTACGTCTGACTCTTTTTCTGCGACTCAGAATTTAAGTCGTCATACTATTATCGTTAAGTCAAACCAATCGTTACGAGGAAGTCAATTCTAGGAACCTCCCCAGAACACGGCTGAAGACAATTTACTTGTTCAGACTCTTCTTCTGCGACTTAAAATTTAGGTCGTCAAACTATTATTATTAGGTCAAACAAAGTGTTACGTCGGGTGCCAATTCTCATTGAAGTATATATACTACACTCCGAACATAAGGCGACACGGAATTCAAAAATAGGTGCTACGCCTTGAGGCAAAAAAGAAAATTATTGAAGTAGGCATACTACTCTCCCAACTGAAGTCGATATCGAGCTATCAATACGTCTTTAGCAGCCAACTCAGCTTGTTGATCCAATAATTTCTTTTGAGCTTCTAATGACCTTACTTGCTCCCCACGCCTCTGTGCCTCCTGCGCTGCAAGTACGTCTTGCAGTTGTTTAGCCAACTCCTTAGCGTCGTTGTATTTGGCAGTTGTGAGCGCTTTGGTGAGCTTCTGGAACTGTTGGAGTATGGATGTTGTTTCTTCAATTGCGTCCTTACGAAGCTTTGAGGAGGAATAGGTAATGGCAGCTCCTGCGCTCGACAGCTGGGCACCAAAAATAATCCATGCGCCAGTCTCTTCTGCAATTCTTTCGCACTGATTTCATTAGAAAGTTGTCACCGTAAAGTATGGGAAACTTACACGAGTGACAATATTATCGACCTCTCTTTTGTACCGTTTACTAGCAGAATGGGCCTCTTGTATCGGCTGGCGCATGGGCTTTAGTCTTGCCACCTCTATAAGACAATTGAACGACAGGTAAACAAACGATTCATAACGTCAAACATTTCAAGGAAGCTTACGGTATTTTTGAGTCCCTTTCATGGCTCCTTCAACATATCCGTGCGGAGCGTTTCTAAGAGAAATACGAGCACGCTTCTTGGTTGGCGTGTCCTCATCTTCACTGTTCTCAAGATCCTTGTCGTGAGCTTGGGTAAAAGCCGTTGAGCCTGAAGGCTGGAAATCATCGGGCATCTGATTATGCAAGTCGTTTGAGGCAGGGAGAGGAGTAGAAGGAGGTAGGGGGCTAGATGCTGGGGCCGGACTAGAAGGTGGAATGGGGCTGCACGAAGGAAGTGGGCTGGGCGCCAAAATTGGACTGAGATCCTGAGTAAGGGGAGGATTGGCCCGATTTTCTACTGGGTTGGGGTTAGAGACTGTGGCAACAGGCAACATCATTGAGAAATTCCAGCCAGACAGTTGGGATGACGGGTAGGTAGGTGATGGATACACGACCGGGAACCACTGCGAGAGTGCGTTACGAGGATCAACATATTGCGGAACTGCTTGATTAAAAGTTTGAGGGTTGGCAGGGAACCCTAAACTAGTCGACGGGACACTGACAACGGCCCCGGACGTCGGTGTAGCAGGAGCCTATGGGATGTACAGAACCATTGACATGAATTCCGTGAGGAGAATTATGGGAAGAACGAACCAAGGGAGAAGAAACCTTGGGAGATACTTCAGTTATGGTAGGACTGAGTGTTACTGCTGGCATATCGACCTTTGAATGACCGTCAGGCTCAGGCAAGCAATGGTAACAATAGAACTTACCAAGTTTTTTTTCTTCCTTGAGGGCCTTGAGGGGCCATGAATCGGACACTCTGAAAGCAGAGGAAAGCTAGGACAGCGGCGGCACCGACGGCCTTTTTGCTTGCGTGGAGAATTCGACTTGGGTGCCATGATCAACAAAGCGGTGAGTCCGGGAAGGCCACGTTCAGAAATAAAATTATGTAAACAGACCAGCAATAACAATTCAAGATTTGCAACTATTGAGACCGTAATTTGGTAAAGTTCCACCATTTGTTTTATACGATTTAACCTATCAGGTGTCGGTATGGTTATAACTTACCGTTTTAGGACAATTGGACCGCCATTACCATTTCAAGTGGTGTTTGGTCAGGTTTAACAATCTATGTTAACCCAAAGTGGAAACGCCTTGATCGCACAACTTGTCGCACAAACCATGGACTCCAACAACGACTTCAGACTTGCAGTACCCCCATCCGACGATGAAGACTGTCTCCAACTTTCAGCAGTAGAAGATAACGATTTAATCGTCCTTAGTCCTCAAAAGCGACAGCGCTTGTACCAACCAGGAAAGCGAACCAAACGTCGGACGACGTATCAGCTTGTTCCAGCCCCGACCTCTGGAAACTCTGAAGACAGCCCAGTTACGGTTCCAGATTTGGAGTTTGAAGGAGCAGGATCCTGGAATGACTCAGAACATTCTGGCCCTGGCATGAACGATAGCTTGCCCTTGGCCACGGCGGATGCAACTGCCAGTGATGTGCCAGAGGTGGGTAGCAGCCATGAATATGATGAATACGTGGACTGTGTTATGGCTGGAGCCGCTGGTTTCTTTCAGCTAGAAACAGACCTCTTTGTAGTCCAGGGCTGGGATACAAACAGGAGCGCAACAAAGGTGAGTCTAACCGTTAACAGAGTTCAACTGTCGCTGACACAGATTAGACGGCACAATGGTATCATTTACAGAAAATTATCGTCGGCTGTGAACAATCGGTTGTGTGCTTCTGTCCACAGAATAAATTGTCCCAGCACTGTTTTCACGTCCGATTCCTTAACGACTACGGAGCCCAACAATTCCCCGACTCTACAGTTGGTCCTGAAAGTGAGTGTCCTGAGATTTTTAATTGATGCAAATCATCTGACTATCAGTTCACCAGAAAAACATCGACCCGTCATAATATTTTTGTGGGAGGCAGACGACTCCCTTTCAAGGCATGCATTTTCCGTCTCGGCAGATCAACGACGGGATAGCGTTAAAGCTCGCGTGGTGATACACCATGTAGGAAGCGAAAAAGGTGGTGGATCCTGGACATGCTCTAAGGACGGACGTGAAATGTGTGGCCATATCAACCGCGCAAAGAATTACCTTCTGCAAGCAACAAACGGAGAGCCGGCTGGAACTCTGACCTCTGAATCGGACAAGGAGGAAGTACAAGGTGAATAATTTCTCCTCTTGCCAGATCTTATCTAAGTACGCTTCAGTACTGCCTGAAATTGCTCGAAGTCCCAGAGGCCAGTCTTGTATTTCACACCTACCCATTCTACCTCCAATTTGGGCTGCTCTACCCCGGGATCAGGTCCTCTACGACAGACCTCCGGCCCTTCGGCGTCCTCCTAATGTAATCCAATTGGATTTGGATGCACGCTGTCTCTGCGATTCCCGTGTCAAGCTGGATGTCCAATCAATCCGTTTACCTTGCAAAGTGTATACCCTTGCTGAAGCTTTCAATTGTGAGATCGAGGTCCAAGTCTGCCCCGAGTCTTGCTCAAGAGGTGTTAGTAAACGCTACGTTGGGGCTGATGGAAGGTCAATCGGGCTTTTCAACTATAACAACAAAATTCTCTTTGCGCACGACCTGCTCGACGACTACACAATGGCATATACCTCCTCTGAAACTCCATTTGTTGCTTGGGTTAGCGTCGTGGAACGCCGATATTTGACCTTCTCTGCGAATGCGTCATTCGTTAGTGAAGATATTTTCCGTAATGCTTGGTTCCTGTACGCCAGATTGCAAAACTATGAACATGATATGGAATGCCCTACTTGTGGTCCGGAGCCAGTCACGGTCATTTTCGATGGAGTAACCCTGGCTTACGGAAAAAAGCATCTCACCTCGTCCCTTCAACCGCCTACCACAATTACTACTGCGTCCGTCCGTCAACCCTCCAGATATGTGTATGGACAGGCATTTCTTGGCAATGAAATTCGGAAGTTAGTCAGGAAGGTCGTGACTGGACGCTCGCTTGTTCTTTCAGAGAAAGAACAGAAGATCTCACAAGAATTAGGGTCCAGTGCTCCGGCAAATGATTCTGGGGAGGAAGAAGAGTTTGAGGACATTTCTAAACAATCAACTTCCTCTAGATTGCGCACTATTCGCGAGGTAATTGATCGTATTGAAGCTATCCCATCAGCTCGCTCTGGTCTCCAGGAAATTTCTCCGTCCCTTGGAGAGCTGTTTGGAAAATACTGTGGTGTCGAACGACTAATGGCTCAGATAGCGACACCCCAAGAATATGTGGCTTTTTTTAAAGAGGTACGCTTTCTTTTTGCACTGACCGGCGTCACGCTTATTACATGTCTATCGTTAAGCTCAGTGCGCAAGAATCGGTCCTACAAATGATTCCTCTTCCTTCTTTGGCTGCATTAAATAAATTCATTCAAAATCCGACGCCAGCCAATGCAACCCTCCTGCGGTGTATCCCGGCCTTGTTTAACATTGTCAGATACGAGGAGTCATGGGCATCTGACCGCTCAACAGGCTACCCATCTGCAGTGTTAGATGTTTGCAAGTGGATGGCCAAAAGAGCCTTGGATGTCCTACAAGGATTGAGAACTCATAAACCACCGCCGTGCGATGAATCAATAATCCAACAAACTCAAGACTGGCTAACAGTACGTCCAAATCCATCGTTGTTTCTGCACACTAATTGAAGCTCATCAGACTGGAAGCCTCTACAACATGCCTAAAATACGGCACCGCCCCGAATACCCTAACTTGAAGCACGACCAGAACGTCGATGGGGGCAAACAACGGGCAAAGTGCTCAAAATATTTTGCTGAGTACGGCGAGAATCGCCTAACCGGAGGCATCATGGTGTGTTGGTGTACTCATAATGTTGCCTATGGGTTCCACTGTATCCCCAAGGGCGAAGGCAGGAACGACGTCTTTTCTGCCTTGCTGACACACTGGAAGGTAGCTCCTAAATGGGTAGTCTACGACTTTGCTTGCGCATTGGCCCCGTACTGCATGACACGTGAAGCAGATTTCTTCAAGAACACTCGGTTCGGCATTGACGATTGCCATGCACTTGGGCATACAAAATGCGGCCCTTCTTGTTTCATTAAAACCTATGGCGATTTAGACCCTCAAATCGCAAGAATTAACACAAGCGCGGCAGAATGCGGAAATGGAGGAATTAGCCGCATTCGAAAATCGGTTATATACATGCGAGAAGACAGAGCAATCATTTACACAAGGGTCTTTCTGGCGATATGGAACAGGCTGAAAATTCGAAGAATACTAAAGCAATCTGGTATTTAGAACCGTCGATTCCTTTCCCATACGGATACAATTATCTAACAACCTGGATTTATTACTCAATTTTGTATTATACTTTCTATGTAGATCGTTGTACATACTCCAACTTCAAAGCAGATTGACAAGAAACATATCATACATTACGCACTCGAAACGATGAGCTCTATCGCACAAATTCAACAAATGTCCAATGACTTTCTACCAAGATCCAACTTCAATATAACTCCATCCGTAATCCCTTCCACTCTACGAAAAGAAAACAGAAACTTCAAATGTTTAAGAACTCAAAATAATCGAATAAAAGCTATGAACATACCATGCGTATTCCAGACGGCTTCCTCTGTTCAGTCCATAGCAATCAACCTGTCCAGGTAGTAGACCATCCCTTCCCGTACCCAAACAGAATCCTTGTTGTCCAACTCCCTATCTTGGTAGTCCGGCGTGTCGTCCGGATTCAAAGGGTGGAATAGGTGCATCCCCCCAAGGTAGTGGCCATCCCTTCGATGTAGTCGTCCAGTCCAATGATAGCGGTCTTCAGTATGCGACGTGTGGAAATCAGAGCTGCATGCAGGTGAGCGAGATTCGAAAAGCTAATGAAAATGCTCACCTAATAACGACGAACGAATCCTGTACCGCGTCCCAGCCATAGGCCTCAACCAATTCGGCCTTTAGAAATTTCATGGCTCGTTGAGCGATCCGTTCCATTGCGAGACGAGCCGCCCTAGTATTTGGATAGCATGTGTCGAGCCATGCAAGCGTGAATAACATTGGAGCGATGGAAGAGTTGGAAGACAGTGATAGTCGTAGTTGATGATGAGTGAGGTTGATGATGAGTGACGGATTAGACGAAAACGTTATTGGCTTCAACGGTTCAATAATTATCTCGGCAATATTAATAATATAACCAATTTTGACACTTCAAAACAATATCACCCTGTATTCACCTAAATCACCTAGTCATTCTAAAGTTACATTATAAGCGCCAAAAAACTGACGCTGGTATCTCTAAATATAGATCCAATAAATGAAAAAACGTCAGAGCACGTGGACCGAGTTGTTACGGAACACTCCTTAGTTTGAGAGTCCGCACTGTACTGATCCGAAGGTCCGAGTCGCCCACAGAAGCTTCCGAATGTCGACTAAACTTCTATTAATAGTCATGGAATTCCATTCTATTTAGCGGTGAACAGATCTAACAACAGTTTCTGGAAGAATTCGTGCCAGGGAACTATTTCCTTCCCACTCAAATGGAAATATTCAACTCAACTAACATTGAATGGTCTTGAGATTCCATTTCAATTAGCAGTGAACGGATTTTGGATACTATATCAGCTGGAATTCGTTCTGGGGAACCATTCGCCTCCCATTGAATAGAAATGCTCGACTAGATTGATATTTAATAGTCGTAAAATTCCATTTTAATTAGCGGTGAACGGAATCTTACCACCATTTCTGGAGGAATTCGTCCTAGGGAACCATTGCCATCCCATTTAAATGGTGATACTCGACTCACCTTGTAAGGAAACCATTGCCCTTGATATTTAAATAGTAATACTCGACTCAGCGTACTTTGAATGGTCTTGAAACTCCAAAATTCCATTTCAAGTAGCGGTGGACGGAATCTGACTACCGTTTCTTCCGGAATTTGTACCAGGCAACCATTTCCTTCACCTCAATTTACACTAATGGCCTTGATATTCCGTTTCACTTAGCTGTGAACGGAATTTGACAACTATCTTTGGAGGAATTCGTTCTGGGGAACCATTCCCTCCCATTTAAATAGAAAGACTCGACCAAATATCGAGCCAACGGTCTTGAAATTCCAATTTAATTAGAGTGAACAGGATATGACCACCGTTTCTGGAAGAATTCGTGCCAGAAAACCATTCTCCTCTGATGTCAATAGAAATACTCAACTCAATTTACATTGAATGGTGTTGAAATTCCGTTTCAATTAGCGATGAACGGAATCTGACAACCATTCCTGGAGGAATTCGTTCTGGGGAACCATTCCCCTCCCATTTAAATAGAAAGACTCGACCAAATATCAAGCTAATGGTCTTGAAATTCTATTTTAATTAGGGTGAACAGAATCTGACCACCGTTTCCTTCCAGAATTCGTCCTAGGGAACCATTCCCTCTGATGTAAATAGAAATACTCAACTTAATTTACACTGAATGGTCTTGAAGTTCCGTTTCACTTAGCGGTGAACAGAATTTGACAACCTTTCCCGGAGGATTTCGTTCTGGTGAACCATTCCCCTCCCATTTAAATAGAAAGGCTCGACCAAATATCGAGCTAACGGTCTTGAAATTCCAATTTAAATACGGTCAACAGAATCTGACCACCGTTTCTTCCAGACTTCGTATTAGGAAACCATTCCCCTCCCATGTGAATAGAAATACTCAACTTAATTTACATTGAATGGTCTTGAAATTCCGTTTACCTTAGCGGTGAACGGAACTTGACAACCATTTCCGGAGGACTTCGTTCCGGTGAACCATTCGCCTCGCATTCGAATAGAAAGGCTCCACTGAATTTCTATTTGATAGTCTTGAAATTCCATTCTATTCAGCCGTGAACAGAATCTATCCACCATTTCTGGAAGTATTCGTGCCAGGGAACTATTTCCTTCCCACTTAAATGGAAATACTCACCTCAATTTACATCGAACGGTCCTAAAATTCCGTTTCAATTAGCTTTGAACGGAATTTGACAACCACTTCCGGAAGAATTCGTTCCGGTGAACCATTCCCTCCCATTTATATAGCAAGACTTGACTAAATTTCTACTCAATATTCTTGAAATTCCAATTTAATTAAGGTGAACGGAATCTGACCACTCTTTCTTCCAGAATTCGTCCCAGGGATCCATTCCCCTCCCATGTGAATAGAAATACTCAACTCAATTGACACTGAATGGTATTGGAATTGCATTCATCAATTGTGAACAGACTCCCGCTGCATGGGTGTCCCAGATCATGTGATGCTGTGAACTTGCCTCTGTGCGACAATGCTCACCTGCTGAGACCAGCGGGCTGTCCTTGTTTTTGTCGATTTGTCGTTCCCACAAAGAACACCTGGTGACTCGACGCCTATCCGAACATGACAGCCGGCTCTAGATCTCAAACTCTAAAAGTTATCAGACACTTAACTCCACTCGAGTTTCCCCACATACACCTCGCTCTTGTGGGCCGAGATATCGTCGCCGGAAAGCTTTTACGAATCTTCCTCACACCAGAGACCCAGTAATTCTGCGTCAATAGACTCAATACTTCTCCGGTTAGTTTATACCGACATCCGAAGATACATCCAAAGCGATTTCTAGCACGACTGTTACCTACTCTGCACGTCTCTATGAATTTCCAACTGAGTTGTTGCTAATAACAACATGATTATCACCGTGAATTCTTTTCATTATCGTCCACACTTAGATCCATCACTGACAATCGATTTCCGTAAGTTAAATCAATGACAAGAATACACCGTGCAGGGGTGGTTCAAGGGTGAGCTAAACGGGATTTTATTAAATGGAACGATTCGCAAACAACCTTCAGCAGGATTCAAAGTATGCCGTAAAAAGAAGTGATCGGCGCACTAGCGGTTGTGTGGGTGGGAATCTAATTTTGACATGTCTTCCTCATTCCGCCTGCACGCGGGCTTGCCAGGTTATATATTATATGCCGAAAGGCATGCCAGGAACCGTATATATACTCAGCGACGCTCGGGGAAGTAGAGATCGATAACTTTGCGCATCTTTACCTTGATCATCTGGGGCTACTGAGCTGTTCCTTGCCACAGCGATGAATTGGCCACCGGACGCTGTCCTCAAGGAAATTTGGGCATCACGGATAGCGTCCTATGTTTGGCGTGAGTTCTTTCTATCCAGCGGGGCTTGTGTTATAGCCGCGGATTGATCTGAGCTTTCGGATAATTGCAGTTTCTGGGCTTGTAGTCTTGACCTACGACACAATATCGACATTTCCACGCGAAGTTCGTTCAAGGGTCTTTCATTATCATCATGACAAGCTTTGCTCATTATTCTCGGCTAGGTAACTCATATTTGGAGGTGAATTCCTTTGTTCATTGCGAACGACTCGGATGCTGAGCCTAAAATTGACCTGCTAGGAAGGGAACATGGTCACTTCCTAAAATGCTGTATTTATTGCTCAGATACCTGGGTCTCTTTCAAGCAATGTGGGTACGCATTCCTCATCATTCGCAAATATTTCATTGACATCGTGTTGTAGAATATATACCACAAGTAAGTTGGCAGTGACTCGTCATTTTACCGAGAGTCCTCGTTTGACGCATAACTTCCAGCGTATTCGACTGTTCAATCTTCCGTGAAAGTAAGGATCCGCCTTGACCTATCGAAGAAATTTGTCTGACATCCTTTGTAGAGGTATCACCGTTATTATCAATTTGATTTTCTGCTACTTACCGCTCAACCTTCAACTATCTATCCAACTCGTGAGATGTCAACTATTCTTCGTGTTTAGCTTGTCCATGTACGTCTACAGTCCACCTAAAGTCCTCCTACTAAAAGCTTTATAGAGGTTCGAATACCGCCCTCTTACTGACTGTAAATGGGATCATGGTATTACGGCTATACGCCCTGTATGGCCGAAGCACCAGAGGTATTTGATTTTCTCCTTGTTCCATCATAATTCTTTAATGCCATTCTGCTAGTGCTTTGCTTTCTGTTGATAATGTTCTTTGGTCAGTGTTACTTATAGCCGTCAAGGAATAATACCCTCTGACAAGTCAGGTCTGAACAGGTGAACTTGCGGTATGTTAAATTACGACCTTTCATAAAAAGGAAGGACGTCTTTCATATGTTATTCTGCCAGGTGCAAGTATTCACCGCAATCGCGTTCGGGAAATCAATTGTGGAAGCCACATTTCTCGCACCCCCAGATGCGCCTATCTTAGGTTGCTTAACGGCACCTGAACTTTCTGGTGGGATAATGATTGGCTGGTTCGTAACTTGACCCTAACTCCTTGGGTGTCACCTTTGACTCACCGCATTTGTGTGTTCCGACAGGTCTTTTTCTATAGTTGTTGCCGGTACGCAGTAACTGTTCAAGAAGTGAATTATATTTACAGCTATTCTCAGTGATATGCTTCATCATGACGATTGCAAAATTTGTTCAATCCGCCCTGGAAGCCCGGCGCTCTGGATGGCGGGTCCGATTTCCTCCCCTTGCGAAAGCCTTCGTCCGAGATGGAACGATCTACTTTCTAGCGTAAGTTCGTTTTATTCAAGATGGTCAGTTAGAAAAGCTCTTAACTCCTCATTTTAGAGTCGCTGGTGCGTAGCTTTCTCCCATCTATCTTCCCGCGTTCCTCAGGATTTCTCTCTCTCGGTGTAGTTACACTAATTGCTGGCGCCATCATTTGTTCTGTCGTTGTTGGTCCCTTCGTGGTCCTTTACGAACCGTATGTGTACACTATTTTTGTCCTCATTGCATACTCACTATTGCCGAAATTGTCTTCCCTTGAAGATGGATCGCAGTCTCGTTGGTTGTTGCTGTAAGTTGCTTCTGGTTAATCCCTTCCTTCAAGTTCTTTCTTAACAAATACTTGCCAGGGTTCTCGTCTGATCCTCAACTTGCGCGAAGCCGCTGTTCGCGACAGCCTGACAAACGACTCTATATTCAATTCGGATCTGCGAGGACTGGAAACATCCTCGGTATATAGCAGCGTTGTTCCATAACTCTCGCTTTCAATGTAGAATATTATTGAAAAGAGCAATAATCTCAAATCGAAGCAGACGTCGGTGATCATGAGGTCGAACTCCGAGTCGCCTAGCTTTCGGCCCATCGGACCGGGAAGTACTTTGCATAATGATACACGTGATCAACCGTGCTATCCTTAACCTGACGAAACACGGCAGTTGCACGGCAGCACCGTTCCACAACCCAACCACAACCTCCATGTCCCGCGAAGCACAAACTGTTCAGTCTTCAATCGCCGAGGTCTGGCACCTCAAGTATATTAAGTTTAATGGCCGAGATCTGAGGATTATTACCCAAAACTTTAATGGGTGCGTTTCATTACAATTTAGAGAACTTTTCGCCCCTACTAACGACAATTTGCAGACCTTGTTCTTTTATCGCAATATGTGAGCTTCTTCGAGAGCTGAAGCGACTTGACACAATGCCAGCGCAGTGCTCCCAAAGCGTGCATTCTGACCGACGTCTTCCAAACTGCAGGTAATATTCTCATCTTGCGAGGTAACATCGAAATCCAGCCACCGACGCGCCAGAACGTCTCGTACGAGTTCCTCTCTCAGTTAGTGGCCGAATATCTCCTCACCACATCTCCTGATGTTGATATATCTGCTGCACTCTCGATAATGCCCCACACACAGAGTACGTCCTATTGTAAACCTAATACCGCAGTAATCGCTGATATCTCGTTCCACTGACAGAAGGGATGGATTTAAACCCAACATTTACTGCGGCCACCTCTTTCCGTCCTTCTGGCTCAACGGCCGGCGGTGAGCTCAAGCTCTTCGAGCAAGTGAACATTCCTCTTTTGCATGGCTGGCTCGTCGACCCAGATAGCGCTGAAGCTCCTGTGCTACAACGAGTACAAGATTACGACACAGCCGTGGGTCTGATAGCCGAGGTTGACCACTTGACAAACGGACGGTTTGTCGTTAACGAGGAGGCTTCACAACTGCAGGCAGCGGGCAATGGCCCTGTAAGTCCCACTCGTAACTGGACAGAGGAAGAGTTAAAGAAAGTTCAGGACGGTATGTTTACCTCTTTTTAACTAATATCTGTAACTTTGTAACATGCCATTTCTTATCTCCAGCAACTGTGGTCCGCCGATTTTTGGATTCAACTCAATCACAACTAACATACCATGGATTGTTCCATCTTGCCACCACGCTACCCCCGGATACACCTTGTGCGCTGTTCAGAAATTCCCATCTTTCTGTCCTATACAAACATTCACCTTCGTCATCGAAGTCCACACCACCCAGTGCCAACTCTCCCTCTCAATTCCTCGCCACCTCTTCTTCCTCCAATCTAAGTCCTCCAACCCAAAATGATGTGCCGACAAATGCTGAAGATTCCGCTATATATACCCTTGTAACCGACCAAGTGTTCCTAAGAGAACCTTCTTTCGTCTGGGAACGACTCGAAGATGTTGATGGTGGTTGGTCTACCTTTGTTGATTCCGACTTCGTCAAATCCAGTCCAGCTGGAGGTGACTTTGCCGGTCAAACGGCAGAGGAAGCCTTGCGCGCTGCAGAGGCTGCTGCCAATGCGTATACAGGAGTCGTCGACCCCAATGAGTGAGTTTTATAAATCCCCAATTCCTCGTAGCCTTACTGAATTAAGGACATGAATCTGTCTCTTCAGTCTTGCTCTCGCTCATCAGCTGCAAGCTGAGGAAGAGCATATGGCGCGTCAAGAGCATGAAGCCTATCTACGCGAGCAGCAACATCGGGCCCAGGGGGGACAGCAGCAGCAAGCCGACAGCGGAAGGCCAGTCCAAGAAAAGGAGAAAAAGAAAAAAGGTGATTGTTTAATTATGTAGGACGCGACCAACATGTTGTTAGGAATGTACCATCGTGTCGACTATCGTATTTATACCTGTAACCTAAAGATACATTTATCTTTGTTTCCACCCCAAGAACTCGGGTGGGGGAGTAGACCAATGATATTAGAAAGTTTTTGGGTCCATCGCGATTCAGCTTCCAGTTGCAGTCGGTGAATTAGCAACAGAACGAATGTTATCGAGTCGAGTTGCCTCTTGGCACAGCACTACAAGTGTACGAATATTATTCCAGAAATCCAAATCATGCTCTGGATATTTCTAGGTCAAATGGACGGTATGAAAGGCGCCGTGTAGGCATTTGGCGATAAGCGCCTGTGCAATTTCAGTCCATTCGGGCAAGGCTGCAGCGGCAGTGCAGCCTAGGACGCAGTGGACAAATTTTTATTTTTGGTCAATCGGTAGAGCACCGACTGAGATTTCGTCCAAAACGAGAGGCGCATTGCTGGCTACACAACCCCTGCCGAATGCCATCAACAGTTTTACAAGTATCAACGACCATCCTCTAGCGAACTGGCCAGAGCGCGCATACGATCGAATCCTTGGACGTCGTTGCACAGCTCTACGAGCTTTCGAACCTCGTTCCAGAAGTCCGGGTTGTAGTTTTGATGCACGTAAATATTTCGCAGGTTAGGAAACATGGCACACAAGCAGCGGGCGAGGTATTTTGCCATGTTAGCCGTGTCTACAGGTTGTGTGACGGATCGTCGACTCCCCACAGATAACGATGTTAACGGATGATGGAGGACTTTGGCTGTAAATAGAGTCAAGTCGTCTGGAATCGCAATGGGAGCTCTAAATGATACAAGTTCTGGGCAGGACTGTGCAATACGTTGCAGATTGGACAGTGCCAATGAATGTCCGACTTTAGGGGCATTTTGGAAGCAGTTATCCGCCAAAGGGAGGTGGAGAGTCTGAATTTTTGACCAGAGCGGAGCGAGGTCTGAAAGGGCATCATTGAGGGCATCATTGAGGGCAAACATTCCTATCCCGGAGATTTCTAGGTGTCGAAGGTTGCTAAAGTTTGAAAGGATGGAGACAGCGTGGCGGGGCAGTGATTCATTAGCCTGCTTGTCATCACTATTGAACGTCATAGTTACAGATTCAACGGCTGCTGATGAGGCGATAGAGAATGGTCTGAGAAGGTCACCGATCGAGAAGCATAAGTTGTTGTGGAAGGGTTGATAACTTTTGGTATGGGTAACGGATGTCGGGTATTTTGTCAATTCCACCTGCATGGACCGAAGATGGGGAGCACGAATGAGATCATTGGCTATAGTTTGGAGCATAGGAAATCCGCCTTTGAAGTGAAACTTTGAAAGAGAGCGGAATTTCTTGGCTTGAGGTTGCATGGTTGGTGGACGAGACGAGTGAAGATTTCTATCATCCACATTGACTGTGAGGCACTTGAGTCGTGGTAAATAAATAAAAGCATTCAGATAGTTGCAGTTCTGTGGTTTGAAGTTTCGCAGTTCAAGAACCTCCAAGTGCCGACAATGAGCAACCCCTTTCACGACCTCCGGCGTAAGATTCACGGAGTCCAAGACAAGTTCCGTCAGCAAAGCTTCTGTTCCTGCCCATTTCAACAAAGAAGCGAACGTTGGCGTGGCCTTGTCGGCAAGTCCTGTTACCTCGATCGTCTTGAGTGACGGCGAGAACATGAGGAGCATGTGGGGTAAGGAAGGGGAGACTGTGTTGCTGATGTGAAGGCGAGACAACTTCGGAAACATAGGGGCGGTCGTTCCTTGCAGTTGACCCAGGCGAAAGTACGTCGCGTCGGAGACCTGGATGTCGCCATCGTTGCTATCGGAAACGAACAGTACTTCGACGGTACTAGTGTATTCCTGTAGGCTTTTCCAGGCAGCCTCGGTCACCTCGCCAATAAGACACTAGATGTATTGACATGTCAGGATCGCTTCAAACCCGAACGGAACTACAAAGGAGAGGCGCACATATTCATTTCCTTCAACAATCAATGCAGTTTCAAGCTTTTGTAATAGAGGGCGGAAAGAATCGAGTACAACCGGTACATTTTCTGCAAAGGAAAGAACAAAGGAAAATCAGACGGACGAAAATGTAAAGCCGAGGTGGGGAGAAAGAGATACCCTGTGCCACTTCAGACACTTCCTTTGCGTTAAGAAGCGGCGAGCAGGCTCTATCTTGGGCGTCGTGCTTCTCGCTGAAAATGTTGCTTAGAGCTCTCATACGTCGCATATTTTTGAGCAGAATGAAAGAACGGGTGCCTTGGCTCATTTCAAAGCGGGTTATAGGGTCTTACCAAGAAAGACGTAAAAGATAGTCGCTGTGATCATTAGAGACCTTGGGTCTCAGACATTCGTCAATGGGATTGCGCGTGTGCCCAATGTTAACATAATTACATACCTCAAAGCATTGCCATAAGAAACTGATAATGGTTCTTCGGTTTTACACTAACAGGCCAGAATTCTGAAATCGGAATAAAACAAACCCGGAGGTTCCTTTGACACTCTGCATCTCTCGGAGTCGTCACGAAGATTTAATTCCAAGTCAGTGTGGTGATACAAATTAGAAATCAAACGACGCAGCAAACCCTGCTTGCTCTTAGTTTGTATCTTTTCTTCATAAGCATTCGTCCTCAGGTTCTGCATCGAGATCCGGCGGCGGCTCGTCCTTTTGGTTCCACGCCACCTTGATTCGTCCTCCAAACCAAAATGATATGGCTTAATTATCGTCCGGTCCATGGCCATCTTGCCAGGTGGCACCGTAACGCAACCGATCGAGTGCACGAATGTTTTGGTAAATCTTCACCAGCTTGTGGACTTCCGTCCAAAATTCAGAAGCACATTGTTTATGAGTCTGAATCGTGTCGAGATCAGGAAAGATCGCGTACAGACAGCTGGCGGCATGGTAAACTTTGTCCATATTTTCAGAATCGTGTCTCCATTGAGCTTCAGGGAAACACCCAATGGACAGCGATTTGAGCGGATGAGAAATTGGTTTCTCGTCAAATCCAGTAAGCGAGCTGCAATTGCCTGGAAGGATGATGAAAGACTGAATAGAACTGAGGTGTGGACATAACTTGGCGAGATGTTTGAGTGTAGGTAGCGACAA
Source organism: Galerina marginata (assembly GCA_023014335.1). Classification (NCBI taxonomy): domain Eukaryota; kingdom Fungi; phylum Basidiomycota; class Agaricomycetes; order Agaricales; family Galerinaceae; genus Galerina; species Galerina marginata. The sequence continues at coordinate 1,062,483 of JAECYW010000009.1, read as the reverse complement.
CCCATAGACTCCCGTGAAGAATCCATTGGAGCCATCGTTGAAAAGCGGGAAATGAAGAGTTTGAATTTTGGGCCAAAGCACTTTTGTTCCGGCGAGAGCACTATCGAGGCCAGTTATGCCTGCTCCCGAGATTTCTAACTGCTCGAGATTGCGCAGAGCAGAAAGGCGCGAAACAGCGCTGCCAGGAAGCTCGTCAGAACCCAATTCGATCTTGTTGTTGAATACGATGACTAGGGATCGCAGCGGGAGTTGGCGAGAGATGCTTGCCAGCAGATCACCGACTGGTGAATGCTCCACCCTTCGCATTGCCGTACGAATCCCATTTAACATTTTACCCCCAACTTTTCTGGTAGCAATCATATTGTACGCCTTCAGTTCAATGTGCATTTGTTGCAGATTGGCGGCAGACGCCAGGTCACCGACGATGTTCGCCAGAGTGGCCGCACTCCCAACAAATCGAAGCTCTTCAAGGCTTTGGAATTTTGGACCGCTATCATCGAACTCGGCCGATGTACGAAGCAGAGTGACGTCTGTCGCGTCAACGTTAAGAACTTTCAGGCAGGGCAGACGTGCCATGGCTTTGAAAGAAAACGGGGCTATTTGCTTCAATTCCTTGAGTTCAAGAACTTCGAGGTGGAGGCAACGAGATAGTGCATTGGCAACGTCTGGTGCGAGGTTTACGGAATCCAAAAGGAGAGTCGTCAGCGACGCCTCCACCGCCACTCGTTTCAGGAAGAAGGCAACTGCCTGTGGCGAGCAGATACTGTTGATCGTGAGCGTTGTGAGCGATGGCGAGAAGAGCATGTCCAGATAAAACAGTGAGGAGGATGTTGTGTTCGTGATATGGAGCCGGGATAAGGATGGGAACAGAGGGGTTCTTCCCTGGTATTGACCGAGACGGAAGAAAGCCTGATTGGCGACTTTTGGAGATTGGCCTGGAGAATCAGAGACGGAAAGCTCTACCACACGGTTTGCGTATGCCTGGAGGCTTTTCCATTCGGAGTCTTTTATATCACCGAGGAGGTCCTAGTGGTCTCAGTCAGTTAATCCATGGTTGGAAAAACAGCATAGGAGTTGATCACACATATTCGTTTGTTACATCGTCGAGGAAAACTGTGCCGTCGAGCTTCTGTAAAAGTGGAACGAAAGAATCGAGGACGACGGGTTCTTCGGCTTAGGAACAGCTGGACCATCAGACAGATGAACATGAGGTGAGAGCAAGAACACGTACCAGGTGCGGTAATCGTTAGATCCGGTATTAGATCTGACTGCGTGATAGTCCTGTCGGTGTCTACCTCGTCAAGCGGTTTGTGAGCGTCACCAGATCCTAGGGGTGCATCCGTGTCTTCTGGCGGATTGACTCCAAGATTGACGAAGGCCAATCCGGAAGCGGGTGCTGCATCCAGGACAGGCGGCTCCATTTCTTGCCTGTCGTCGGAGGGGCTGTTCGGTGTTTCGAAATTCATCTCTTGGAGGTGGAAAGGAAGGAAGAGATTCCCAGCGCTAATCTCGAAATCGAATTAAATATCCTGTGCCTCGTGGCGAACACACTATTTCCACGGTTCCAAACTTGCAAGTTCCTGCAAAAAAACAGAATTTCAAAAACAAAAAAAACTGGCCATCAAATCAGTAAAAAATATTTCGTTAATGGAGGCTTGTATGACTACGTACCTCAACATCTTCGTAGTGGGTCGACAAGAAAACTTCTGTGAGGTCATACCCCGGGATTTCAAGATTCCGCTTTTCGAAATCGTCACGAAGATTTAATTTCAAGTCAGTGCGATGGTACAAAGTCAGGAATCAAAACACCTAACAAACACTACTTGCCCTTACTACTCGACTTGCCCTTCCCCTTGCCCTTCCCGAATGCCTTGCCCTCAAAGCCCGGCCTTGCCTTCTTCGTCGATCCCCGCTTCTTCTCGTTTCTCCGCTCGTTGCGCATAGCGATGTTGTCGTTGCGCTTCTTCTGCTTTGCAGCCATAGATTGCGCGACGTGCTCCTTCTTCTCCTCCCTATTTTCCCATATCGTATCGTCAGTCAATAAAGAAAAACTCGAAAGTGGGAACATATAACGAACCAGGTTTTCTTGGTCTTGCTCTTTTCCTTTTCCTTCCGCTTAGCAGCCTTCTTCAGCCTCGACTCGTCGTCGTGCACTTTGACGCCTTCGAGGCGGGCTTCGGCTTTCGCCCACTTTTCTTTCTCCTCGATTGCTTTGCGTTTTTCGTCCGGCATGGACGCCAGCTTCTCTTTACGCGCTGCTAGTTGTGCAAGCGCTTGCTGAGGATCCGCGGTGGTTTTGAATTGCTGGCCCTTCTTTGTAGTACCTTCTAAGGACGAGTACGCGATTGTAGCCATCGTTGATTGTGGGCCATGGAATTTGGGGTTTTGAGGGTGGTCGGGCACGAGAAGCTGTGTCTGAAGAGAACGTTTTTTTCAACTATCCGTAGAATAGAAGAGAGGATGATATAGTGTACCTTCGTCGTGTTTCCCTTGTCTCTGGTATCGGCCTTGTCCTTCTTCTTTCCCCGCATCTCCTCTTCTCGCCTGATCTTCTCGCGTGTCTCTTTCCTTCTCCGTTCGCGCATAGCCGCCCGCTGCCTCCTCCGCTCCTCCAAAAGGTCGTCCTTATCGCTTGCCTCACCCCGTCCTCCACGACGGAGTTGTGCCATTTTGTTGTGCAATTTTTCGCGCAATGATTCTATCCCTTCCGCGGTGGGCATGGGCATGATCTCCATATCGCTTTCCTCACCATCGCCTTCTTGGTCGTCTAAGTCGTCCATGTCGACATCGACGTTCATAGCTATGCCATCGTCGTCCTCGCTCTCAGATGGTGGATTCGAGGCTTTCCGCTTGCCCTTGGCCGTTTCTCGCTGCTTCAGATAGTTTTCATTTTGAATGTCGACGATTGATTTATGGTTCGCTGGGTCAAGCTGAATGTATAGTAAAACAAGAATGATGAGCAAATTTATTTGACAACGCCGAAAAAAATAACCTTTTCCCGTTTTGCCTTCTTTGATGCCTCTTTTATAGCTTGTTTTGGCGCTTTCTGTTTCTTGCTGTGTTTCTGGTACTTTGAAGCAGCCTTTAAATAAATGGAGCGTAAAGGAGTGTCCAAAATGAAAATTCACAACAAGGACTGACCTGCTCTTCTGTTTCGTCGTTTACGATGTAGTATTGGGCTGGAATAAGCCTCAGTAGGGCTTCAAATGTATCGTTATGCTTCTCTAGAGACGCTCGAAGTGTAGCCGCTGGTGTGGGCATTGTCCAAGTTGTTGACCACTGAAGGTAAAAGACCAAGCCGCAAAACATAAGGTTAGGGTCAAACCAACTAATGGCCCGGCAATCCCGTTGATGAGGGTCTCTTCCAAATCCCAACTGTCGCGGAAGGCTGTAATGTCCAAGGAATACTCTATTCACAAGTACAGTACCCTCCAAGCTCTTCAGAATATTGTGTTTGAATTCTAATCTTTGATCAATGTGGCAACGGAAGCTTACTGACGAATGTTCTACTTCGGACGTCCAACAAGCAATGAACAAGTCAGGAACAGGAACACGCTGCTGAATAGCTTGCCTCGCCATCTTCATCTTCGACAACGCCGCCGTATCTCTCTGACAAATCTGTTCTTCTAAAAGCCTGACCCGCCTTGAGAAAATAAACCTCTTTCCCGCCGCCTATGCCTCAAACCTCCACCCCGCTGCCCTGCTATAGTATGCTCCACCCATGCGCTGTTGCATACTTTCTTAGACGGTATACACCTCGAGCTGCGCATCACGCCGACCAGACAGGCTTCATGGACTGAGAGCTCTACTTGCTGCATGACGAGCTGAAGAGGTGCGAATGCGATCATACTGTGGGGGACGTGGAAGTTTTCGTGCCGTATTTCGCTGATGCGAAGACGGCTGGACTGGGGCTTACGCTTCATATCGCGGAGGTACGTCTGCTGAAGTTGGATTTCCTTTCCGCTTTGGAGTGTTATTAATTGTGTAATATTACAGACCATTCAAAATCCCGCAGTCTGCAAGGAGAAACCTCAAATTTCTATCCTACAACCCCGACCGTTTAGGACACGCGACATTCCTGAACGACAAAGCCGTCGCAATCGTACTCGAGAAGCGGCTGTGCATAAAGATATGCCTCAGCTCCAATTTCCTGTTAGTCGACTTCGTTCACTCCTACACTTACCGAGTGGAAGCGCAACTGACCTCACTAATTCCAAGCAGGTGCGAGACAGTCCCAACCCTCGAAGCGCACCACATCCAATACCTCAAAGCGAACCACCGCATTTCCATCTGTGTGCGTGTCTCTTCGACCTCCATCTGACAGCTCCATCCCATCGGCCGCACCTCCATCCTATCTGACATAATTTAATTAATTTCAACTAGACCGACGACATCCCCCCCCTTCCGGAACTCCCTCCTCGCCGAATACGCCCTTCTGCTCGCACGCCCGCCTGATCGGCTCGGCTTGTCTGAAGAGCAGGTGAGGAAGGTTAGGGAGATGAGTTTGGAGGCGCGGTTTAGGTAGATAGGGGAGCTATAATCTGAGGAGAATGTGATTGGCGGGACGGGCGGAAGCAGAGGCAGAGGCGAAGGAGTGTTTCGAATTTAATTCGCGTTGAAAGGAGGAGATATACTGTAATGTAGTAATTTATACGTAGATTTAGAGCTCGACTACCGCGGCGTCTAATGATACTACTGTTTGAGATCAATAATAGACCTCGGGCATTCACGCGCACGGACGTCGATTTATAACTGGAGTGGTGTATCGTGTGCGTTAACCCATAGCACAAAATTCATGTATCAGAAGAAAATATGCAGTTACAAATTATCTCGGTAGTCCATCTACAGACCCATTGGTTCTTCTGAATCTGGATCTGGTCCTAATACCTCGGCTGGAAACCTTCGTACATTTCAAAGTCAACGTCGATGCATCATTTGTTTCAAAGTCGACATTGCTTTCCCAATGCGTTTACCCGCTCTGAAGCCCTCAGCGACGGCCTGTGATTCATTCGGCTGTGTGTCATTCGGTGTAAGGGGTTTTTTCTGTGATTTAAATATTGATAAGCGCAAAGATATGAGGCAATCAATAAAACTGACTTCTAGATATAGATCGATAGCGTCGCGGAGTAGATCGATCTTACGCAATTCGGGCAGTTTCTCTCCCATCTTTTGATCGAGGACGGAGCGGGAGAGCTCAGCAAGCTCTGGGTCGTAGTCCGCATTTGAGAGGTAGAAAGGAAGAGTTGAAATCGCAAACTCCAAAGCCTCCCAATCATCGGACATGTCATCATCATCCATGCCGTCGGATGTTTCATTGTAGTCGTTCTCTTTCTGTTTTCCATGTTCATCTTCGGAGCTATATCGGCTAAATATGTTCTTTAAAATTTGGATTTTGGACCCAGGCGCTTGGACTCACAATGCTAGAACAACCTTGACCAGGTGCATGGACAGTGATGCATACATCCCACCATCTACAAAGTACCCCCCTGCACGTTCCTGATCACGGAGGTAATTCTGAATTGCAGTCATCCCAGAAACCGTTGAGGCAAAAAAGAGGTAGAATTTAACCCTGAAGACCCGTTCCAACATTACCCCCTTATCTATGATTTCAGGATGTGTGATCGCAGTAGCCACATTTCCACCGACTTTAGGATGCTCCTCATGAAGGGTACGACATACTTTTTCGCAAATTAAATCTGAAGCAACCTCCCAGGAGCGGGAATGGTGAGCTTTAAAACTTCTTGTAGGACCAAAGTATTCCAGTACGTTCGCTTCCTTGATAATTATCAGTAGTAAAAGATGCAGAAAAATGAGGAGCGGACCTGAGTCTGGAACCAGTCACGCAGGTCCACCACACAAACATAGGAACCAAAGGCACCCTCCAAGCCATCATCTCCTTCAATTAACATTGATGCCCATTTTATAGGGTCAAAATCAAAGCAATCACAGAGTAATTCTGCCGTCGGAGATGCTTTAAGCATCACAGAATGAAGCCAAAGAATCACAAGGTCGCCACCTACAAGGCAAAGAGAGACGATAAAATTAAGCTTTATGGACCAATTACAAGAGAGTTACTTACATTTATATGGATCCTCCATGCCGTCAGAGTGTTCCCGTATATATTGCAGGAAATGTCGTGCAATGCGTTCGTAAGCTATGCCTTCATCTAGATGAAATTCCTTCGAACGAGATGAGCTCAGCAGAAAGTCAAGAAGTGAAGCATGCAGAATACTGAGTTTGTCCCGTTCCTGTTCGAGAGCCGGGACACGAAGTACAGAATGCAAATCAATCAGGATACGCTGGGTTTCTCCACGGGGATAGGACAGGATCGTCTCAATCTGACAAGCCGTAAAACGGACATAATGAACAAACATGAGAAGACTTATAATTTCCATTGCTTTGTGAAGGTCCTCCTTCAACACCAAGCCGAATATTCGGCAATACAGGGCATCGAGCTCGGCAAACGGGGTGGCAGACCCAGCAGCAGTGACGCCCAGAATAATGTCAAGTTGGTTATTCGGCCATTGGCGGGAGGACTTCACGAATTTCACGACGGTAGCCGCATATATAAACTGACCGGATGATTTGCGGACTAGGCTGTCGATGTCATTTTTGGAAGGCCAGATAGGTGGGAGAAGTGATCGCAGTTCGTGGGTCCTTTTCACGGACTCGAAGCTCTCGACCAGGAAGAGCCTGATATCATCGTCAGGACGGTACTTCTCATCTAAGGCAAGTCGGTCAGTGATTGCAAGTAAAGGTTGATCATTGAAAGAGTCTCGGATCGCTTTTTCGGGTCGGCTGGCTATAAGGAAACAGAGAGGGATGGGGAATTCGGAAACGGAGTTGGCGATTAGTTTGAGAATGTATTGCTGGGCCTCTGGTTTGCCACACTCATCGAGACCGTCAAGGATGATTACCATCGGATTGACGGCTTGTCCCCGACCATTTTCGAACACTTCTTTCAATGGTTGGACGATAAGATATTCCATCTGAGTTTCTAGGGAACGAGTGAAGATGTAGGTGTCTGATTCGACCGCTGTTTCAATGGGGCGTCGTAGCTGCGGAATCAAGGTGAGTAGCTGATACGCCAAAGACGCGATCAGGCGTCCTTCGTTGTTGCGGCCAGCTGCACTTCGTGACCAGAAGAAACTGGCGGCCAAACGTCCCGATTTGTGGCATAACTCAGCGATTTTCTGTGCGATTGCCGACTTCCCAACGCCAGCGGCACCATTAACCCACTTGATGGACGATGTCTTCTGGCCATCTTCGATCCAATCGATAATGGCTTGAATAACTGCCACGCGAGTTTCCGGATGACATTTGGGTGGATCATATTCGAGACGTTCGCGTGAGTTGTGGAATGCGCCAGGAGCTATATGATTGTCCCAGAGGTCTTTGCCTAGACAAATGCGGCTGAGATATTAATATTGTAACATCTGACATATGCATCTGTGATGTAGACATACTCTTGCATGTAAACACTGCGAAGCTTCCTCCATGGATCGAGAAGTTTTGGGAATTTTGGAACATAGTAATCGCAAATAGGATAGAGGAAGGTAGCTCGCACTTGCTGGTGGTAAGAACAGGAGTTGAATACGCGTCACAGCATTGACACTGCCCTTGTGGCAGTTTCCTCATTTCGACCTGAAAATGGAATGACTGTCAATCATTTGACCTCCTTTTATGACGCAAATTCATATGCACTTAGCTATACCCCGATCGTGGGCGAAGCCAATCTTGAGTTTTGGAGACCATTAACAAGAATGGAGGAAAATGCGTTGAGAAAGAAACACATAAAATTACACATCAAAAATAGGGACAGCGTGTACTAGTGTAGGGTGCGGGCGTACGTAGTCAATAAAGTATATGCTGTAACATTTATAGCGGCAAAATGCGATGCTATGCGATGACCATGCACGCGTACGAGCTGTATGCATGTGTGTAGATTGTAAGTCTGGAAAGAGGCGGGGAGGGATACGTAGCGTTGGGCAAGAGTGGATAGAAACGAAACACGCCAATACCTATGGTCAAAACAGGTGAGGAATAAGGAGGGAGCTCAGATAAAAAATAATCACACAACAATGTACCACCAGCTTGCCGCCAGCCACAACGGCCAAACTCTCTATCGCAACATCGGTATCCGATCAACTCAAGCAAAGGCCAACGCGCTCGACAACCCCGCGACCAATGCTGTCGGAAACACAGGCGGCAACGATACAGGCGAGGGCGAGGGCGAAATAGAGCCAGGAAGCGGTGAGAAGTTGTTCAAACCCTCAGGCCTCAGTGCCACTAGTGGCACTGCCAGGCACGCCAGCGCCCAACCAGCCGCAAAAACCCATATAAATCATGCCCATCCCAACACCGCCGCGCATGCCGAAGTTGAACCAGGTTAGACCTAAGCTCATGACTGGACCAGGTACTGAAGACGACGACGACGACCAGGATGAGGACGAGCCCGACGCCGACTTTGGCCGCACGATAGCTGCATTAAACGATAAATCACCGAGCGCCTGCTTGTGGAGATAGTGCATATGCTGCCACTGGAACTGCGCTGTTGCTGACGGCGTTGCACATGAGACTCCCGATCCGAAGATGGCGAAGGAGACGAGGATGAGGAAGAGGAAGCAACGGCGTTTTATCGTCCAAGCCCTCGAAGAAGGGCCTCCCAGTGCATCTGGTCCACCTCGAACGCGAGCAAGACCACAGGCAGTGGCGAGGTCGGGGTGGTCGAACCTGCTTCGGAGGCAGTCGAGTTGGAGGAAGAGGCGGCTTCCAGCGACGGAACTAAAGGATGCCCGCAGCATCGTACTTGAGGCTTCTTCGTCTGGAAGGATCTCTCCGCAAATGTACCAGCCCTTTTCGTATCTTCCTTCCTCACATTGATTAGTGGTGAAAAACCTGACCACCCCTTACACGCTCATCATCGGGTTGAGCATGCCCTTGTCGATGTGCCAGGAAGCCAAGTTTCTGGGGTATTTTTTAGCGCAGTTATTCAAGTCCGAGTTCAGAGTTCGAGTGATAACTGATAGCCGAAGCCTAACACGTAATCGACAGAGAAAAAGTTGAACAAAAAACGAGTGTTCATGCTCTGCATGATGTTCTCGCACATCCTCTCGTTCACGGTTACCTGTGTACTCGAAATCTCTGATCAATGTGGCAACGGAAGCTTACTGACGAATGTTCGACATCGGACGTCCAACAAGCGAGCCAGAAGTAAGACCTCATATCTTTTTCTTTTCCTCGTCCACAAGCAATGCAGGACGATGCAGAGTTCGACCTCCTGGAGCGTCGCATTTGGACGCTCACCGCTCTCCTGCAAAGTATGAAGCATCGAGGTACACCTACATCTGAAATAAACGAGGTTCCTCCGATGCTGCGCCACTTTACGGCTCTCCTCTCGCGCGGCCGTAAAGAGAACAGAACGGTCTGTGCAATGACTGGTAGTGCGACTCCCGAAGGAGTGTTTGCAGTGATCGTAGCGCAAAACTTGAACGACGACAAGAAGGACGATGGGAAAGTTGCTGTGGATCTGCTACCAGTGAAAGTAGACCCCAAGAGGACATTTGAAGATGTGGTCAACAGGTCAGTGCTCTTCAAACCACTTCTTTTATATGAGACTCTCATTCATGTTGCTAATTATTCAAATTTCTGCAGCGGGTCCGAAGTTTCCCTGACCGACCACATCTCGGATATCCTTACCGCAATGACGACCATCGATTCTACGAATGGTCAACACTTGGACCACATAGGCTCATTATCAGCATTCATAGCCCGTCGCAATTTCTACAAGCTCTGGACGCGAGTAAGGCAACTATACAAAGCCTGGGACTTCTCTGTGATCGATGAATGGACTCCTACGATTGACGACGTTCCAAATTCCAAGTGGATATCTGTGCCGATCTGGCTACAAACTGTCGCGAACCACGACACTCCCCATTTCTGTTTGATTAGTGCTTGTAAACAGCCGGACGGCGATCTACTTCAATGGGAGTTCTCGAATAGAACTGCCAAAGCCTGGGCTGGATTCTTGACGTCCATAATTCAGCATCTGTATGACGCTCTCGAAAAGCAAGATACGACGATCCAGGAAACGGGTACACAAGATAATGAAGTGGCACATAAAATTGCAACATGTTGTCGCTTTTTGCAGTCTTACTTGGAATGGAAGGAGAAAATTGTCGAGAAACTCCTGATCGAGACAACATTGGCTTCAGTATTGAAATTGCCTACTCGAGCAAATATCGCCGGTATGTTATCGCAGTTCTGATTCTCAGCTATGCAATCGAAGCTTTCCTGGAAGCAGCAGGTGATCCTGAACTCGGTAGGGTCGAAATAGTGCGGGTCAAGTTTGAACTGAAAGCATTGTCACGCCCCTAGACGAATTAGAAGACGACCTACGAGCGAAACCAAACGAAAGTCCAGGTGCACTTTTTCTCCGTCGTCTGCGGACTATCACCGCCTGGCAAGCAGCTATAAATTTCCTCTTCTCTGATTACTCGCCGGCACGGCGTTATCGTGAGCTTGCACGCACAAGTCCCGTTTTCGTTGCGGTAGTCAAGATGCCTACCTCCGCAGTTCCTACACCCATCTCCAAACATGACCTTATGAAGCAGTTCAAACGCCAGTTTCCTGGGTCAACCAAGATATTGAAAGACTTGGCGACCGTCCTTGAAGAGCACCATCCGTTGACATTGTCCGGAACCGTTCATGCGGAAGCTAACTTACTGGGATTGGCCAAATATTTTACTGCGGGTAGGCGTAAAGTAAAGTATGGTATCGACTTCAAGGACGAGAAGACATTTGAACGATTCGCTCAGCCAGTATGCTCCACTGCATTTTACATGAACGGCATCTAACCACGTTGCTATTCTGCAGGCTACCCTTGACGGCTCTATATTTGTCGAAAAGCAATGTTGCTGGTGCTGTCAGCGGGTTTTCAAGAGCATCAGTGCCCAGCTCGGGACTAGCGGTTCTGGGTCACACGGCGTGTTCTATTCATGGCGCCCTTCTCGTATCGGTATTGAAGTCTGGAGGCTTCGACACTTGGAATTCGCTTTATGGAGAGAGCTAAGGGATGCCCTCGCTTTCAGGCTGAAATCTGCTAGTTTGCCAACCTATGACGACGATGATGTCGTGGTCGACGATTTATTTGCGGGATTCGATTGAAGTGGTAGAACAGATTATTTATGTACCATGTATAGTGATATGCTGGACATACTCTTGAAATATACAAATAGGTGCAACATCACGACGGAACGATCTTCGAAAAACATAAGTACTAGTAATAGTCACTTTGGTTGGTCGAACTTGACAAAGAGACAAGAGCATTTTGTTATACTGGGCTTTACAACGCTCATACGGCTCTGTCAAATTCTCTCTCGCACTCTTCACAACACCAAAATCTTATTTGCAAACGGAACCAGAGCCCGAACGAACTCGTCTTCGTTTTCAATGAACACGGCATGAGCCCCACCCTGTATCCTGATGACCTCAAAATTCGTGAAATGGGGCTCAATCTCCGCTGTGATGTTATCGTTCAAGGCAATCTTGTCCTCCGTACCACTGATCACAAGATATGGAAATCCTTTGGCGCCGGCCTCAAACAATTTCGTTGGGTCCTGCGGACGCCCTCCGACCAGGCCGGTGATAGGTGGGAGCTGGATGACGGACGACCCGAGCCAGGACCATATGATATCGATCGCGACATTCGAGGGGTCGTTAAAGCATGCGTCGATGAAGGTGGATTTGGTGTTGATGTCCACTGCAACGTCGTTGGTCACGGCAAAACCTGGTAGGAGGGCAACAGTAGTTGGCGCATTGATAACGAGTCCGGTGGATGGTACGGCGGCTACGGCAACAATTCCTGAGATTGTTCGAGGAGGAAGATGGGCGAAGATATCGGAGGTTACGGTTCCTGAGGGTACACGAGTAAATCGAATGTTTCGGGGTACAAAGTGTCGCTCTTACCTCCGTAGCTCCTACATGAGGAGAAAAAAGTGTGTCAGCCCATTTACAAAGTCATTATTGACACGACGGTACCATCCAACGAAGAGAGGGGATTTGATTTTGAAAGCTTTTATCACGGTCGCGAAGTCGTCAGCGAACAAGTTTGAGACGTAGGCTTCTGTTGTGTTAGGCTTCCCACTTCGTCCATGACCTCTCAAGTCGTACGACACCTGTGACAACATATGAGCATCAAACATAACAACGCATATTCGTACAGAATTTAAGGAAGAAAACTTCACATACCAAATAGAAGTGGTCCAACAACCGTTTATCCTGAAAGAGGTCTTTCCATACCAATGCGCTTAGAGTGATTCCATGAACGAAAACGATGGGTGGGTTTCTCGGGTTGCCTATTGCATCAGCAAAGATGTCCGTTCCATCGCTTGACTGAAGTATGACTCCATTTGCCGCCGAAAGCAGGCCTAGGCCAAGGCATGATAAGAACGAGAGTTTCATGACTGACAGGGAACGAGATGTGGGTACTGACAACTTGAAGTCGTATTTAAGTCATCAAGACGCAATTCTGCAATTCTGCGTTACAAATACTTCTGGCTTCCTTGACGTGTTTTCTCTCGTCGATGTAAATGACGCTCGTTCTGGTACAAGTCAGCAGGTATCTTCAAGCTTCGAATGTTCTGGCTTCGTGCCTACACTGAAATAGACTGAAATAGCCTAATCAGATCGGTGCATTTTTTCTCTAAGGATGGGAAAACAGACCGTTTGGAGGATGCGCAGTAAGCCTAAATGCCATGGGACGCTGGACATGTCCAAAGAAACCAAAATGTCCAGGTGGCATGGTTGACCTGTCAGTCACCAAAGTCTCAGCTTCGCCGTTGATTTCCGCTACATATATAGTCATTAGGGAAATATATTTTCCCAACACAATACCAAAAAAATACCTCGTAAATAGAGAAGATATGCCCTGTCTGACGAGGGACGTAGTGTGTCGCCGCTGACTTCGACCCGCCCAGTTGTTGTGTTACCACAGCCCACCACAATCTTCGTAGTCTTTCACCCTCTCATACGGGACAGATAAAAATGGGTGTGGGCCATACTACACAATCGCAATTTCTACGACTTGTACCGCATCTAGCCAGCTGGCAGAGCCTGCCATATCGCGTGAGTCAAAGTATCCGATCCTGCGATACTTGACCACGTCGTGTATTCCAGGACCTCCTTCGCTCGCTGGTGCAACGATGATACCTTCTATTTCGTCGGCGTTCCTGTGTACCGGAACGGCCCATACGTTGTGCACGTCCTGGTCATCTTTGCTGTCAATGTACCCAGTCCCGATCCACTCCAGCTGGGGACCTTCTTTTCCTGCTTGATCCGATGGCTGGAGATGATTTTCCGAAGGTGTCTCGCAGAATCGATACAAGCGGTTGGAAGTTTGAATATTCCACATGCACTGTTCGAAAGGAGCGCGAAGAACGAGGATGGCGCCTGTGACTTCTCCAAACGGATGCTCAATGTACTTGAGGTCCACTTCGCACTGAACAATCTCTGCTAGGGGCTTTCCTGCACGTAACGCGCCGTAAAAAAACTTGCCGGGATAAACAGACCCATCCACAGCAGCCCACGACCAAGATGGCGCGCGATAGCCCCTCGGCCGTTCCATGTCCATGTCGGCATACTTCTGCCAAAGCAGATCGGAGAGGAACGTGTCACGCCAAAGTCCGGCAAGATAAGAGTCGCCGCCCAGCACGCGTTGGAACGCTCCTGCGACATCGCCAAAGGCGACGAACTTGTCCTCGGGTTTCGTAAGGGAGCGTCGCGTGTAGCCCTCCACAGCGGCATGCCACGCGTGGCGGACAGAGTTCCAGGCTGACGAGCCAGGCACGAGCGTCGAAGGGGTCTCTTGCAGGAAGAAAGTCTCCGGGAGGATATTGTCGCGGTCGGGATGGTCGTTGTGAGATCCACCGACGTTCTGGATACCACCAGTCCGACAGTGGAACTGCACTGTGTGCGAGGCAAACACTAGTGCACGTGGAGACATGGCGTACTCCTGCATACACCATGCCCGCTCGTGCACAGGCTCCATCTCGGGGAAGTAATCCCACCACTGGTCAAAGGTATCGTCCGATTCAGTGTAGACTGAGACTGGGGAGATTCGTACTTTGCCCATATGGGTTTCCCCGCATCCATCGGGGCCGCTTGCAGGGGGGCAGACGAAAGGCATGTTAATATCTGGCGGGAAATCTGCAGGAGGAACGGGAGGCCGTGCTTCCAAGAATCCTGCGCTGACGCGTGGGGCACTAGCAGCGATGATCGTGACATACGTGTCCCGATAGATATGGCCCATACGCGCAATCTCAAGCAGCTTGTCCTCCTCTGAGTCTTGGATGATGCATAGCGAATCCACCCAGAGGTATTGAAGGCCTAGTGCTCTGGTCGTGTGGATGGCGTCGAGAATTGTCTGGGAGAGATGCGCGGGATCGATGCCGTCAATGTAAGCGTTGACGTTCGCCTTGGTGGTGTTGTAAGGCTGGGCTTCGCCCCACACATAGCTGAGTGCGGTATAGGAGCCTCGAAGGCCGCCTGTCGCCACGAGCCGGGGACGGCTAGGATCACTACAGTCGACTACACGAGTAGGTAAGAGAGGGACGGGTTCAACAGGAGGAAAGCAATGCTCGTGAGAGTGAATACAATCTTCAAGGTGTCGCCTGGCAAGCGCAAGAGCTCGAGAAGAGCCCACGTCAACGATACGGCTACGAGCAATGATATGCTCAGCAGCTGGATCATCTGAGAAATTCAAGTCAGCACAGGTACCACTTTGAAGAATGCACCTGAACTATATCACCTGCGTCGGCATACAAATATCCTTCAAAACTGGGAAAGCTGTTGATGAAGACACAGAGAACTTGGGAATTCTTCGGTGACCCTAGGTACCAATTTTGAGGCCGAATGCCAACGATAATGTTGAATGGGCTGTCGGCACTGGGAGAGCCTTCATTTTTTAGTCGGACAATGAACTGACACCACTGACAACCGCCGGCGGCCTGAGATTCAAGGTCTTCCCATGTAGACTTGTAAGAATATCCACCGCTGGGCGGTTCGTCAGTGCCCGTCCGAAGCAGTGGTTTCGCTAGTAAACCAAGCTGTGCAGAGAAGACCCCATCCCAGCATGACTGGCAGATGGACGAAGGTCGTTCATAGATGACGCTGGTCCTGGATGTCGAATAAGTACATTTGAACTCATAAGCAGTAGCCATAAAAGTCACTCTGTAAACGTACCTGCCACCTTGATTCTTCGACGTAGACGTGCTCTGTTCGGTCGGCTTATCCATTGAAGAACGACGGCTCTCCGGGGTGCTCTGAAGTTTCAGCGACTTTGAGTGCTTTGCTCTCGAGATGATATTGGACAAAGAGGAAAGAAGACAGCCAGTGATATTGTGCAATGTGCCTATCATGAGCTACCACATTGGAAGAATAGGGTTGTCCAGAGTAGACAATTTCGACTTGATTTCGCCCTTCAATCGGCACAAGTTCCAAAAAACATATAGATGATTAGGATGTTGTTGCTGATCTAGGTGGAGAAGACGTTGAAGGAGATGCCTCCTGTGTTTCTTAATCTTATGGCAAGATAAACGTGACCTCATGCCATCACTTCCCACCTGCTTTACGCACATCCCTCCTTCGACCACGAGCTTTCAGCACATTCGCGTACCCTTCCCTCATTGCCCGCGTTATGTGCGTTCTACAACATTCATTCGTTTACCTCCCTTCGCCTTTGAAAAATTGACCTTTGACACAAACCGTTTCTAAAAATGTCTTCGTCTTTCATAGTCATTCAGCTTCGACATTTGTGACATTTCGGTGCTGGCCCTCAACGTCCTCCGTGCCCTGTTAGACATGCTCCACCTCAGATAAGAACCCCGGCACATCAGCGCGCGCGCTCTGCAGCGGATGTCTGGCCTTTCAATCTGGAATTTTAGAGTCGTACTAGTGCTGCCAGCGGGTAAATGCTTCTCAGTGATAAACACAGCTTTGAATGTAGGAGACGCTGTCCAACACTGCACGGCCCAGCCGCAAACCTTGTATACAGGTATACAGGTAAGTATACAGTAGGTATATAGTATGGTTGGAGCATTACACTGATCAAAGCTCGACATGTCTTTGAACGACTATTCCACGACTCCCAGCGTTTCCCCGGAATCTCTGTCCCCCCATTCCCCCAATTATCCAGAACATTACCCCGACACCTACGATACGGCTAGTCAAGGCGCATTCCCATCACAGCACGGCGGCGGGGGAACGAGTTTCCATGGATCGTCAGCCTCCAGCATCCTTCCATCCGAGGATGAGGATCGGGTCGTTTTCCTCCAGCGTAGGATTCTAGAGCTCGAACAGGAAGCCCGGCAGGCCAAATTAGCCCTCCAATCGATAAATGGCGGCCTACGGCTACCACAGTCACCTACTTTCCAAGCTTCTTGGCGAGCCCGCACAGACACTCGCAAGAAGCTGCTTTGTTCTGTCAATCGAGCAGGCAATGCCCTTTGTGCTTGGCACGACGCACGACGTGAACGGCGAGTATACGCTCCGAGGAACGCCCCTGACGGTTATCTCAACTGTGGGTGCACCTTTGAGGAAGCTCTGTTCGAAGAGAGCCTCGCTCGACATAGAGTTGGAAGCTACCTCCCAGGAGAGGCCGTTCGCATGGACCCTGCATTGCGCAACCCACTCCTCAAGCTCCTCGAGGCCCGGTATCGGTACAAAGATGGCGATTTCGAACACGACCCTTTCGCAGAAACCTGGAAAGCAGGGGAATCCCCAGCAGAGTGGGATCAGAAGGCTAACTCTGGCCAATTCTTGAAAAGACGAGCTGATTCTGACCGATACTAATTGGAACGTGAGGAGCACCACCGAGTGGATTTCAACGACCGTGTAAATCTTACTTCGTATATTTCTTCAATTTTCTTGACTCGTTGAATATTAAATGTTCATGTAAAACGACCAAGTGGTTACACCCAGAGTACCATCACAAATTTCACATTAACGAAGGGAGTCCGTCAATCGTGGTACCTCAACGAAATGGAAAACCCACCTATGAACCTATGTGGCTGCACAACATTGACCTCGAACAACCGATTGTTACTATTTATTGTTCGATATTTCATACGACTCGACACTGCCGCCTCCTTCACTGGGACTTAATTTATCTTCTGACAGCGTGTTGGCACATTCGCTGCATTACAGAGACCAACATACGGTGAAAGTGTTGATTCCTTGCAGGCTCTGCCATTGACAGTCCTCCTTGGCAGTTGGATGATCTTGATATGGTATGAGAGTGCCGCTGGAAAAAGGCTGTTTCCAACGGCGTGCCATTTTTGGGTTCATAGGCCCATCGTTGAATTTATTTCCCCTCGTGAAGAGAACAGTACCAGGAAGTATTCAAGACTCAGACTTTGAGTTCAACGGTTTCTGGTTATCCGATCACCGTCAATATTAAATAAACCAGGGCGATCACCAGGAAGTTTCTTTCGAAGCTATTGGGCTGCTTATTGGACTGGTACCCTAAAATTTACTGCCGCTGACTGGTTATGGCATTCGACACAATTCAACTCTTAGAACAAACGTACTGCGTTTCAAATGTGACACTCTGCAGCGTGTATCCCTCCGTAGCTCAGGTGATTTGTTTTCATATAATGGGACAGTAGGATGGCCAGGCATTCTTCAACACTCCACTTCCCTTCGTTCTCTTTTCAACCTCTTTTTCGACCGGGAGCCTAGTAGAATATAAATATGTAGTCGTTAGAAAAATGTATTTGCCAAAATATTTTTAAGTAACAAGATACCTTGTAAATAGGAAAGATATCCGGACCGCACCCATGTCGCTGTCTGTCATGTTGGTGTCTCCACCTCCCACTTCCTACCTCACCCCTTCGTCGGGTCGTTCTATAATCGTCTCCATCGTCTACTGCCACTGGCATCTTGTCTGATCTCCGGGGAAGTGCTGATGGTTACTTAGTCAACATATCCTGCCTGGCACATCTCTTGAAGGAGGGGCGCAGGAAATGCGTAAGGTGTAAGACGGTTGTTGAGGTGATAGTGACCTCACTTGTCCTTCGCCGAGTGGTGGCATTGGTGGCGAGGGTTCACGTTAGATGGGACCGTAGAGGCACTCGTTGACTTAAGTCGTCGCCGTGAAAATAGTCGCCACGTTAGTTGAGTTGTCTTCCTGCTCATTTCGGCACTAAGACGTAGGGCAGGTGGATAAGCTCGGTATACTTAGTCTACGGCGTTGTTGCCGCCGCCGTTCTGTGGTACACATGCGGCCGCCAGTCTTGTACTCAGTGGTTTAGGCCTGGTTTAGGCATGATGTCGGCGGCGTCAGCCTGAGGCGGTGAGGGATTTGTGGTTTACCAACTTATCGTGGCGGCGCGACGTGAGTGCGATAGAGGAGGATAACGCCAGTAGGAGATGATCAAATGATTACGTACTCTAATTGCATCAAGGGAGTTACCGGTACCCGGCCTTTCGCCGGACTCTCGTAACTTAAACATATCCCATGATGAAGCCACGGAAACCTGTCAAGATATAGGTAGGCTCATGCACGGCTTCTCTTCAGAGGAGTCGCATTATGGGAAATCGACCACCTGATACAAGTTCTAGGTCTTTCTTCTTTTTTCAGTAAGTGAGTCCCAAGTACGAAGTCCTGCCAGTCGTCTGACCAGTGAAATTGACATGGCACTATCTAATGCATATAATCCTCTTTGATAGGCCCTTCTGGGTGAATTAGCAAAACAGCCCCATGTTTTGTATATCTACTTGATGCGGGACTTGCGAATAACCCAAGCAACATGGCTCCTCCTCCCCCAGGATCATACAGGATATATAACCCAGGCACCTTGACCTTTGTCGGTCTTCATGATGATGATACGTCAGTGGTAGGTTATAGTGCATTCGACAAGGCGGCCAAAGTAAGGCCTGAATTGTACTTCCAAAGCTGTAGCGAACTTACAGTATGTTCTTAATGCAGTGGGAGGTTGGCTCAGACGGCCGGATTGCCACAGTGCTGAAGAGCGGTGAAACCAGAAACTTTACCTTAATGAACGGTTTTGCTCCCATAGTCGCCGAACCAGTTTTTACTTGGGCCTATGTCCCGATTGGCAGTGAGGATGGGTATGTGTGGAAGTAGGTTTCTAGATCTTTCTCTGAGCGGGTCCATGTAACCTACTCTAAATTACTTTCCCCAGGATCTATCACTTCTCCAAGTACAACAGTTGTCTTATAGCCGAAAACGTCAGTGCACTGCCTTATAAGCTTTATGATGCAAAGGTATTCTATAATCCATTGCATGGGTCATTGGGAGATTGCCATCATCAAACAGATCACCTATGAAAATGCGTACCCAGGGGCGGCTAACAGTTGGTTGTTCATCCCATTCAGCGGTTCGCAGCCTGAACCTGAGCGACCGGTCTGGAATCAAGCCGTTGTCTCTAAGGATTTATTTTCCATCTCGACGCAGACGCTACAAAAAATTGTAGCAGATATGCTCGTCGCCTTTCGAGATAATCTTAACGTGGAGCAAAACCCTCCTTCCATGATGCACGTAGTTCATCTCAATGGCATCATATAACACTGACCCCCTCTGCTCTAGACCCACATACGTCACCCGTATTCCTGATGGAACGGAGAAAGGTTCATTTCTAGCATTAACTATGGCAGATAACCTGTGAGCTGCTATTCCAAGAAGTGATGGAATAAGCATTAATTGGGTGTGTGCGAAGGGCTCTGTCCTATTTCAAATTAGACGGTGCCTCAGGCACGTCAAGCAGCGACCATAGGAACTTTGACCTTGCACCCAGTCTACTTGGTGGCCCAGCCAATGAACTCTTCGGTTCGTGTTCCCTGTGCCTGCCGTATATCCCCCTAATAATTCCGTACTCGTATCTCAGCGTATATCGCCCAACACATCAAAAAAGCTGTCGTCGAGGACTGGCATCTTTCCTCAACACGAAAGGCGCCTCTACTCATGGGGATAACATTTGCCTTCCCCGTCGAGAAGACGACCTTGGATTCAGGAAAGCTTCTGCGATGGACCAAAGAGGTCACGGATAAGGGCTCCTCTGGTGGAACTGTAGGAATGGACGTCGTCAAGCTTCTCCAAAGTGCCTTGGACCATATGGAAGGGCTCTACATTAAGTGCAATGCGCTTATTAACGATGTGGGTATATTATAAATGATAACAATCGAAGAGGGCATTCAATGACGAGAATACTTACTAGACGACGGCGACACTTTTGGCAGAGGCTTACGAATCCGGGGAATGCGAGATAGGCAAGTTAGCATAGCGGATTGTGATTTACGTTCTAATATTACGCAGGTGCAATATTTGACAATGGGACCAACGGCGCCTACGTCGAAGCGGCGGCAAATGTCAAGTCTTTGAATTTGAAAGGAATAGATGGCCAGATGGTGCTAAACACTGAATGGGGCAGCTTTGAAAATATCCCGGTGAGTACACTCCAGAAATTCGGCTCACCATAACCGAGTCTCAGTCGACAACAGGACCTCCAACGAACTCAATTCGACTACCGAATCGATCGCGAGTCTGCCCATCCGGGGAAACAGATATTTGAGAAGCTTGTCTCTTCTACATCTATCGGCGAGCTTGTCCGACTCGTCCTCCTCTACTATATCGACACAGGAATCCCACCGTTGGTTACCCAGAACAAACCACTTTTTAACCGTATCTCCAGCAAAAAGCTCAACACTAAAGGCGCGATTGACATTGGACTGGTGTGGAGTATTGATGCTGCGAGGAACAACGAGGCTGTCCAGCATCTGCTAGTGAGAAGGCTTGACCTTTCCCAAAATAATGTCACGGAAGAAGACGGAAATACGGTGAAAGAAATATGCAGAGCTGTCCTGCTCCGCACTGCGCGCCTGGGTGCATGCGCAATTGCCTCCATCCTGGTTTTGATGGGTCGTGCGGCAGTTGGTGGTGGAATTGAGCTGGGTGGAAGGGTCGGCATCAATGGGAGGTAAGTAATCACCTTTAAATTAAGGACTAGGACCTGATGTCTGGATAGCGTATTCCGCAGTGGGACCTTCCAACATGATATGGAAGACGCCCTGCGCGAGATCATCGGTGCAGGTGCAACAAAAAACGTTGAGATTACCCAAGTAAAGAGGGACAGGACTAACCTCGGAGGTGCGTGGTCTCGGCTTCATTCGGCGCAAAGACTTGCTAGGCTAATGTATGTGTCATTTAGCTGCTGTGTGTGCATGCCTGGCAAGTACGTGAGGATGATGCCAGTGGATGGAGGCTCATCTATATATCATTGGACTGTTGTACTATGCAATGCTTTCACCTTCATGACCGAGTCCGACAGTAGGAGGGCTCGTCTTTGTATCGACGGGGCCCAATTTTAAATTTATCAGATCCCAGTTGAGAAACCTACAGGAAGTTGAGGGTGGAGAGTACAGTTAGGTAAGCATTGAGGTCCAAAATGAGCAGCGGGCTCGCGGTCCGAGTCTGGAAAACCTCTTGCATTCAAACCATGTCGTACCAAGTTCCGCGCAAGGCCATCCTATCCAAAGAGCAACTAGAATACTTCCAACAATCAAAAACCCACCAAGACATCGTATCATACATCGAAACCCTGAACAATGCAGTGGTCGGATCGAAGCTGACAGACGAGTGCCCGGCATCGAACGTGAGCACGCCTATCGATCGGCGCAAGTTCGAAAAAAACATATAGATGATTAGGGTGTTGCAGCTGTTCTAGGTCTGCTTGACGAGGTGGAGAAGACGGCGAAGGAGACTCCGCCTGTGGATAATTCTGCGTCGCGGTTTGGGAACCCTGCGTTCCGCACGTTCTATGACAAGATCTCGGAAGTGAGTATGGTTGGGCTTTTTGAGTTGGCCACTCGCTGATGGATTTGACAGCGATCGCCTTCGCTTCATGCTGGTTTACCCGGCCTTCCAGCTGAGAGTATTCAGGAAATTTCGTTATATTTCAACGAAGCATGGGGTAATCGTACGAGGATCGACTATGGAAGTGGAATGGAACTAAATTTTCTTTGTTGGCTGTACGTTCTTGATTCTGTAATCACATATTCGACCACTAACCCATTCCACTTAGGATATGCCTGGAGAGGCTAGGAGTCCTTCAGGAGAGTGATCATAAGGCTATCGTTCTACGGATCTTCTGGAGGTAAGGACTTTGACCTCTCACCGTTTTGCCGGAGCTTCACAACTGCGATAGATACATCCAAATCATGCGTGTGCTACAGTCATCGTATTGGCTTGAACCTGCGGGATCGCATGGTGTTTGGGGCTTGGATGATTACCATTTCCTGCCTTTCCTGTTTGGAGCCGCACAATTACGGGGTGAGTCATTTTAGACCTCAGGAGAGTTGGGTTGTAACATCATTCTCAGGTCACAAATACATCAGGCCCAAATCCATCCATGATCCTGAAATTGTTGAAGAGTATTCGCAACACTACATGTATTTTGCGTGTATTGCGTTCATCAATTCAGTGCGCCCGGTTTTTCATGTTGATGGAGCGCTGGCTTACATTTGACCAAAGATAAAAACCGCGTCACTTCGATGGCATTCGCCCATGCTTGACGACATTTCTGCAGTACGTCCTGATGTTCTATGTCAGTCTCGTTCTCAACCATCGACAGGTCAAAACATGGGACAAAGTAAACTCTGGGATGATCAAAATGTATCTCGCAGAGGTCCTCGGAAAGCTGCCCGTTATCCAACACTTTTTATTTGGATCTATCTTAACTTATGATGGGCCGGAGACGCCGAGGTCTGATGAACCGCAGGATGACGCCCATCGAGGGCATGCACACGCCGATCTCGGAGGGGCTGGGCAGAGGGAGGTTGGATGGGGGGACTGTTGTGGCATTCCTGTTCCTTCTGTGTTCGCCGCAGCACAGTCGGAGAAGCAGAAAGAGGCGGGGCATAAGTTGGCTGGTCCTGGGATACGGCCTGTACCTTTCGATTAGATCTACTGTCTTCCAGAATTACTTTAATCACTTGCCTTTGGATTATTTCTGTTCGTATTACGTAATCCGTTTATGATACGCGCGTCAAAAACTGAGTTGTGATCGGAACCGCATCCTCAAGAGCCTCCCGGGCGCTCGTCTAGCGTCGACAGTGAGTTCAAATCTATGTCTGCTCTCGCCTTTCGTAGAGAAAACAGATCAGATGGACTTGCAGGTTCCTGATGCGGCGGCAGGGCCCTTGAAAATCGAACCTCGGCTGCCTTTTCACAGCAATCCGGATATTATAGACGAAATCTGCGAGTATCTGGCGTATGAGGACGACCTTGACTCGGAAGACGCGGGGATTAGCAGGAGAAATCTGTTATGGGCTGCGCTGACATGCAAGGCGTTCCTTGAACCGGCGCTGGATAGATTATGGCGGTCGCTGGAATCGCTGTTCCCGCTGCTCAAGATTTTGCCTGCTTTTATAAAAAGCGACGGAACTTATGTGAGTCTTTAGGGTTGTTGAACCGTGTGGTATTTTTCTCTGAACACCATATTAGGTTCTTAGAGGACCG
This sequence comes from Galerina marginata, assembly GCA_023014335.1. Classification (NCBI taxonomy): domain Eukaryota; kingdom Fungi; phylum Basidiomycota; class Agaricomycetes; order Agaricales; family Galerinaceae; genus Galerina; species Galerina marginata. The sequence continues at coordinate 1,038,950 of JAECYW010000009.1, read as the reverse complement.
ATATCCGAAGAGGAATGGGCGCGGTTCGATTGGTACGCGAGGAGAATACGGAAGTTCTCGTATACACGAGATCCGGATAGCCTGGACATCGCGATGCACGTCTACTTCCGCCTTGCCCAGCTGCGCGCCACACCCATCCTTCCGTCCCTGCGCCACCTACACTGTCCTTCCACGAGTCAAAACGACTTCCTCATCTCTGGCATCTGTCTCTTCCTTTCACCGTCTCTCCAAACTCTAGAGTTTGAGAATATATCGAATGTGGAGGACAAGTTGTGCGGGACGGTGCTTTATACGCTGTCGTCGGATGGTGCGCAGATGGAGAAGATCATCCTGAGAGGGAGGGGCCTATCGCGTGACACAGTGTCAATGGCGATCAAGTTCGAGCATCTGAGGGAGCTGGAGCTGGCGGGCATGGGAACAGCTCTGGATCTGGATATTATTGAGAAGATTGGCACCCTTCCGTGGTTGGTTGACCTGGCTATTGATTTCACCGACTCGACAATGGCTCCGCTGGACAAGGATATCGGTCTGAAAGACCTCAAAAGTTTTATGATCACGGCGCCAGTGCCCTTTATCCAAGCTTTCCTACCACATATCGCGACCCCTCACCTGGAGACATTTGTAGCCGTTTCTCCTACGAATCCTCCAGTCGACAAGAAAGATTTCCTGGAGGAGGTTGTCTCAAGGTGGAAAGATACACTCCGCCGCATCGCGCTGGTGCATCAGCAGGTGGACGAAAATATCGAGGAGCTGAACATGGCAGTTCTGTCTCCGCTGCTCCCTCTGCAGAAATTGACGTACCTCAGGCTGGAGGGATATTCCATGGAGCTCACAGACGAGAACATTGGGGACATTGCTAGGGCGTGGCCGGATATGACCACCCTTTTGCTTCCCTTCATCGGCACAGGGAATCCTCGACCTACAATCACATCACTGCGCACCCTTGCCCAACTGTCTCCGAAGCTACGGCACCTACGAATACCTCTCAACACGAGCGACGCGCTGACCTTCGTCTCTACTGGGTCCCCGCATACGCCTGCACACGATCTGCAGGCGCTTACGATCGCCAGTGCGGACGACCCTTGGGAGTTGAGGGATATGCTGCATTTAGCACGGCATATCGACTATTTGTTCCCCCGACTGAGGTCGGTGTACCCGTATGAGGGACATGATGTGGACCGGTGGCTGCAGGTGCATGAGATGATACAGATGTACCAGACGGTCCGCCAAGAGGCGGTAGCTTTTGAGCGGGCGAAGCAGGTGGCGGTTGCGTCATCGTAACGGGCGCTTTTGAAATTAGATTTATCATTATCATTTCGTCATTCCCGAGGTGCCTTTACCGCGACGGAGGCTCCTTCGATACACCACTCTCACGAATATCCACTTGCTTCCCTTTGGCACGCCTATATCTTATCATAGGTATTTTTACCATATTCTTGTTTTTTGAAGAGTGTAATTGTTGTACGACAGACTCGACAGTCTACAGAGCGTTTTGATACACCCCCTGTCCGACCCCAGTTTCGAATTCCATCCGTCCATCCGTGAATCCCGATCGCCCGCCTGCGGCTAAGGCCGACGGACTCCTGCCTTTCCTCCGTCTTCTCTTCCCATGTTACATATTATTAGTGAGCACCCCGCGTATCTATGGCCAGAGCCCACGTTCTGCCACATTTTGCACCCCATTCCCATCTCCATCTCCATCACTCCGTGACAAAGCGACGCTGGCAGGGCCTACGCGACAAGTATGCAAAACACAGCTAGAGGCTAGTTCCATGGGCTAGTTCCATGGGCTAAATACTTGACAGCCGGTCAAAACGCCTCTCCGGCACTGTCTTGGGCATTTTCATTCACAGTGCGGCGACTTTCACCCAAGTGATATAAATAACGAACACACAGCGTCAAGAGGTCGTTTATTAATTCATGAAATTCGGTAGAATATTAGAAGATCCATCCATAACACATACTTTATATGACCATCAGTTTGTCGCATTTGATTGCTTTGTATTCGAGGGATTGGGAAAACAAAACGAGGAGATTCCCAGTTTGTGTACGTCAGTTAGGGTCCAGAAAACACGTGGGAAGTTTGGTAACAGTTTCTTACACCACGACCACGACGACGCTCCCTCCCTCTTTCCTCCCCCAAAACCACAGCAAAAGGCTTATTGAGCGGTCTTAGGTGCCCGCTCAGCTTCTTCAACGATGAACAGGCAGTCTTCGGGAACGATGAGTGCCCACCAACGCTTGGAGGCCGCCACCGACCTTGCCCGGCTCTCCCCCATTTCAGACGACATTATCGTCGCCTGCCTCCGCGAAAGATTTATGACAGATACCATTTATACCAACATTGGAACCTCTGGACTTGTCGCCCTCAACCCCCACAAATACGTTGCCTCCAATGCGGATGCCGTCCTGCACAAGTATGCCGCAGAATACCGGGACTCGTCAGAGGTGAAGGACCGGTTGCCGCCGCACATATTCCAGATTGCGAACAACGCTTATTACCACATGCGACGGACAACGCAGGATCAGTGTCTGGTCTTCAGGTGGGCATGGTTCTTGGTGTGGAGTTGGCGTTGTACTCATCCCTGCCTAGTGGAGAAACGAGTAGTGGCAAATCGGAAAATCGACGACTGGCCATCAAATCACTACTGGAGCTTAGCGTTAGCAACCCCGGCAAGAAGGGCTCCAAACTCGCCAATCAAGTCCCTGCAGCGGAATTCGTGCTCGAGTCGTTTGGAAATGCCCGTACCCTTTTCAACCCCAACGCCTCCCGGTTCGGGAAATACACCGAACTTCAGTTCTCAGATAAGGGAAGGCTCAATGGCGTGAAGACGCTCGACTACTACCTCGAGAGGAATCGTGTCGCCGCCGTGCCCTCGGGCGAGCGAAATTTTCATATTTTCTACTACCTCGTCGCCGGTGCATCGCCAGAAGAGCGGCAGCATCTCCATTTGCTCGAAAAGACGGCCTACCGCTACCTGGGACAGCGTGGGACAAGCACAGCAAGACCAACAGGAGGCCATGATGATGATGGACAGCGATTCGATCAGCTGAAAATAGCTCTCAAGACCATCGGATTCTCGAAACGTCACGTCGCGCAGACGTGCCAGCTGGTTGCTGCTATTCTCCATCTGGGCAATCTCGAGTTCACCATTGACCGCCACCGCAATGAAGACGCCGCTGTTGTCCGCAATACCGACATGTTGGAGATTGTGGCCGATTTTCTTGGTATTCAGCCAGCCGCGCTAGAAGCGGCTTTGTCATACAAGACGAAGCTTGTCAAGAAGGAGCTGTGCACCGTCTTCCTCGACCCCGACGGCGCTTCGGACAACAGAGACGATCTCGCGAAGACTTTATACTCCCTTCTTTTCGCCTGGCTGAACGAGCACATCAACCAGCGATTATGCAAGGAGGACTTCAGCACATTTATTGGCCTTTTCGACCTGCCTGGACCGCAAAATATGTCCAGCCGCCCCAACTCCCTTGATCAGTTTTGCATCAACTTTGCCAACGAACGTCTCCAGAATTGGATCCAGCGCAGCCTCTTCGAGAAGCATGTCAACGAGTACAACGTCGAGGGCGTATCGCGCTTCGTGCCCCAAGTTCCATATTTCGATAACACGGAATGCATTCGCCTGCTGCAGAACTCGCCAGGCGGCCTCGTCCACATCATGGACGACCAAGCGCGTCGGCAGCCCAAGAAGACCGACCACACGATGGTGGAGGCGTTCACCAAGCGCTGGGGTAATCATTCGTCCTTCAAGACGGGCACGCTTGACAGGTCGGGCTTCCCATCTTTCACAGTCAACCACTACAACGGTTCTGTTACCTATTCGTCGGAAGGCTTCCTCGATCGCAACTTGGATGCTATCAACCCCGACTTTGTGTCGTTGCTGCGGGGCGTCGCCGATGGACTCGAGGGTACTGGTTCTATCAACCCTTTCGTCAAGGGCCTCTTCTCCGCCAAGGCTATCGCCACCCAGGCCCATCCACGGAATGAAGATACCATCGTGGCAGCCCAGCAGGCCGTCAAACCAATGAGAGCGCCATCGACAAGGAGAAAGAGTGCAGTCAAGCGCATGCCAACTCTGAAGGAAGGCGTCGATATTGAGGAGAAGGATAGAGACGACGACGACACCCACGGCGCAGGAAATCTCACTGGCTCGAGTCCGTGCGTTGCCGGCGAGTTCAAAGCTGCTTTGGATACACTTTTCGAGACCATCGACGAGACCCAGCCGTGGTACATTTTCTGCATAAACCCCAACGACTCCCAGTTACCGAACCAACTGGAGGGCCGGAGCGTCAAGGGTCAGGTCAAGGGTGTTGGTCTGACAGAGGTCGCGAGGCGCTCTGTTAATTTCTTTGAGGTTGGGATGACCCCGGAGGAATTCTGCGATCGTTATAGTGAGGGGTTGGTGGCTGGGGGTGTTTCGGAGGGCGACGATAGGGAGATTATTGCTCAGGCGAGGACCACGTTTGGTTTGGGCGAGAAGGATTTGGTTCTGGGCACGCACAAGGTACGAGACATTTTATATCAGTTGGAAGCCTCTTTCGGTTTACAATGTCGGTCTAGGTCTTCCTGTCACAACGGGCTTTCCACAAGTTCGAGGACCAGCTTCGGTCGCGCGATGTCGAGGAGCAGAAGAGAAACCGTCTGCGTGATGCTGAAGCTGAGGCCGGCCTTGATCCACGGGGAATCAACGATCCGTATGCACCTTATCGATCACCTAACGAAGAGCTGGAACCGTCTCCTTGGGGAAATAACAATTACTCGGACGCTTACGGAGCCTCCAACCAACAGCTACCTCTTGTTTCCAACGCGTCTCCATTCCAAAGAGCAGACCTATACGACGACGACTACGAAGAGAATAAATCTGTCCGGAGCGATGACTTTGATGCTCGCAGCAAGTTTACGAGCCAGCGGGATGATTCGGTGTCCCATTTCGGGTCTGAGTCCTACGCTCCTTCTCGCAACATGTTCCAGAACACCGACAAGAGGGGGCTGATGGAGAAGGAGGCTCTGGCAGGCGAGATCCAAGAAGGAGAAACGACGGAGATTCTGAAGGAGAGCTCAGCTCGCCGTCGCTGGGTTGCAATGTGCTGGATGTTGACGTGGTGGGTTCCGACGCCTCTCCTGACATACGTCGGCAGGATGAAGCGCATGGACGTGCGACAAGCATGGCGCGAGAAACTGGCCCTCAACTTGATCATCTGGTTTATCTGTGGTTGTGCGGTGTTCGTCATCGCTGTGCTCGGCGTTGTTATCTGCCCCACGGAACATATTTTTAATTCTGCTGAACTGGCTTCCCATTCCAGCGTCCTTAGTCCTAATAACGTCCTCACTTCGATTCGCGGTGAAGTGTTCGACTTGACGGCGGTCGCGGAGACCCATCATCGCGTTGTGGGTGTAGTTCCTGTCAAGTCTATCCTGAAATATGGCGGTCAATCGGCGGATAGTATTTTCCCTGTGCAGGTTCGTTTCTCGATGAAAAATTTGGTGCATTTATTAACTGATGTTTTTACAGGTCAGTGCCCTCTGCAACGGTATCTCTGGCTCTGTCAGCCCGTACGTCGTTTTGGACTCGAAGAACAACACCGACGTCAATTCCGTATATCATGATTTCCGTGTTTTCACCAACGACTCTCGTCCTGATTGGTACTTTGAGCGCATGGTCGAGATGCGGTACCAGGCTCGCGTAGGCTTTGTCGGAATGACTCCTCGGGAGATTCGGAATCATGCCAGTGCAGGCCAATCCATCGCCATCTACAACGGATTGATCTACGATGTTTCCACGTATTTAACCAGTCCGCCTGCAATCAGGACGCCACAGGGTACGCAAGCACCTGGAGGGACGGACGTGAACTTCATGTCTGGTGATATCTTGGACCTATTCAAGTTCAACGCCGGGTCAGATATTACGAAGAGGCTGAACTCGCTCAACATCGACAGGGATATTTTAGCACGCCAAAAGGTGTGCTTGCGGAATCTGTTCCTGGTTGGCAAGGTCGACAATCGCCAGTCGCCTCAATGTCTTTTCGCCAACTATATCTTGCTCATTCTGTCCATCATCATGGTGTCGATCATCGGCTTCAAGTTTTTGGCGTCCATCAATTTCGGTGCTGCTCGCGCTCCTGAGGACCATGACAAATTCGTCATCTGCCAAGTTCCGTGTTATACCGAAGGCGACGTTTCGTTGCGCAGAACTATCGATTCTCTTGCCCAGATGAAGTATGATGACAAGCGCAAGCTCCTGGTCGTCATCTGCGATGGTATGATTGTCGGTTCGGGTAACGATCGGCCTACACCTCGTATCGTGTTGGATATCCTTGGAGCCGACCCCAATTTGGACCCTGAACCTCTCAGCTTCATGTCACTCGGTGAAGGAGCCAAGCAGCACAACATGGGTAAAGTTTACTCTGGACTTTACGAATGTTCAGGTCACGTCGTCCCGTACTTGGTCATTGTCAAGATAGGAAAGCCAACGGAGCGTGCTCGTCCTGGTAATCGTGGTAAACGAGACTCGCAGATGCTATTGATGCACTTCTTAAACAAGGTTTGTTTTTATTGTTCATTTACTCTTTCAGGTCTGTTGAATATGTTCCTTAGGTCCACTTCAACTCGCCAATGAACCCGCTGGAACTCGAGATGTACCACCAAATCAAGAATGTCATCGGTGTCAATCCATCTTTCTATGAGTATCTTTTCATGGTGGATGCCGATACGACCGTCGACCCTCTTTCAGTCAACCGCCTTATATCTGCGTAAGTCAAAAAGTTTACTCTCAACCTTCCTCAATTGATTTTGCTTTAGCATGATTCATGACAAGAAGTTACTGGGTGCTTGCGGAGAAACTGAGCTGGCCAACGCGAAACAATCTTTGATTACAATGATGCAGGTAAGAAACTCAGACCCTTGGTCAACTATTATCCGATCTAACTTTATTCTAGGTGTACGAGTACTTCATTTCGCATCATATGGCCAAGGCATTCGAAAGTCTTTTCGGTTCTGTAACTTGTTTGCCTGGTTGTTTCACGCTCTATCGGCTACGGACCCCCGACACACACAAGCCGCTACTCATCGCGAACCAGCTGATCACCGATTATTCTGAGAACCGCGTCGATACCCTGCACATGAAGAATCTTCTGCATCTTGGTGAAGATCGATACCTGACGACCCTGCTTCTCAAACATTTCCCTCGGTTCAAGACACAGTTCATCCGCGATGCTCATGCTTACACCGTGGCTCCTGACGACTGGCAAGTTTTGTTGTCGCAACGTCGACGCTGGATCAACTCGACTGTCCACAATCTTGGAGAACTTATTTTCCTGGACCAACTTTGTGGTTTCTGCTGTTTCTCAATGCGCTTTGTGGTCATGATCGACCTTTTGTCTACTCTCATTCAGCCTGTCACTGTTGCCTACGTAAGTTCCTCGTTTATTTACACCAATGTACTTACTGATGACCATTCAGATCGCGTACCTCATTTACTTGGTTGCTGGTCTGGGCAAGTCCATCCCGACACTGTCCTTGATCATGATTGCGGCTGTCTATGGTGTCCAAGCTCTTGTCTTCGTCATGAGGCGTAAATGGGACATGATTGGGTGGATGATCTTCTACATCCTTGCCATTCCTGCCTTCTCTTTCTTCCTTCCCCTTTATTCATTCTGGAAGATGGACGATTTCTCTTGGGGTCAGACTCGTCTCGTCTTGGGAGAATCTGGGAAGAAAATGATTGTTCATGTAAGTCTAACTTTTCTGTTGACGACAGTTACGGTTTCTCAGTTTTCCTTCTTTAGGATGAAGGGAAATTCGATCCTCGATCTATCCCTTTGAAGTCATGGAGTGACTACGTAAGTACACATCAAAATTCAATCATTTCTGCTATTGACCTTTGCCGCAGGAAAACGAACTATGGGATAAAGAATCAAATCACAGTATTGGCTCTTGGGTGCCTCCAAACAAGATCAAAAATGACGGTTACCCCGAGTCACATACGGCGTCGATCTATGGACGTGAAACCTTCTACGAGCCACGGAGTTTCTCGCCAGCACCATCACAATTTGGAATGCACCCTCCACCTGGATATCAGTCTGGCCGTAACACGCCACAATCACCTTTCCATGTTTCACCAGACACAGCACTCCTTCAGCCAACGCCCTCGCGTCCAATCACTAACTACTTGGATATTCCCATTCCCAGGACACACAGTCCTGAGGACGGTGACCTCGGCGGTGGACCGTCGGACATGGACATTGACCTCGCCGTTCAACAAGTGCTGCGTTCAGCCGACCTCAACTCCATCACCAAACGCGAGATTCGGCGGCAGCTTGAGGACCATTTCGGAATGGACCTGACATCGCGCAAAGCGGTCATTAACGCATCTATCGATCGGATTCTGCTCAACCAAAATTAGATGACAATTATTTGCTTTCTCGTGGACACACTTTTTTACCGTTCCTTATCCACTCCCTCTTTTTTGGAACCATAACGTCACGAACTTCTCCATGCCTTTCGTTTAGTCGTTGAACCTACCAGTACATCGGACCTTGCTCCCTCTGACGAACATTAATATAGCCACACCTACAAGTACTACCATCTTTACACTCGGACCCTGCACGTCATGTTTAAGCCATAATTGCATAAGTAGATCCTGCCATCTCGTCTCGAATCGTGTGGAATCCTTGTTATTGAATAATTTTCAAGGTCTTGTTTGAGGCAGACCTAGAGTTAATGGTGCTGTATATACTATGAGTACGGTAATACATAACTACATGGCACAGGGCCCATACTGAGCGAGCACTCAATTTTCTGATGTTCGTGGACTACTCAACATTGGAGAAGACATGACAGTACCTACAGCATTGGATGACTCTCGTTGTCAAGTACAACCGTGCCCAAAGTCTTCATTCGCTGTACTCCTTCCCTCAATGCATCTGGGAACTTTCTCAAGGAACGAACCGTCAAATTCCCTTGAAATTTGATGACTTTTAAAGTCGGAGCTGGACTGACAATCCTTGGTAAGATATCATCCCATAATTCCTTTGCCAGCATTTTTGACAATTGGCCTCGAACAATTTGAATACCGAGGGTATTGACTGATGGAGGAAACTGTTGGCGGGCGATATCAACGTTGTCGAGTTCGTACCATTCCGAGAGCCTGAAATTGATTTGCAGAAGATTAGGGCAGGAGGTTTTGAATAAAGGGAGCTCCTCAAGGTCGTTGACAACATTAAATTGGACGGTTGTGAGTGCAGGGCCCAGCTGAGGAAATAAGCGATTGCCTTCACCGGGCTCGCGGCATATAGCTGACTGGAGGGCAGGAAGGTCCAAACAGGTAAGATCCCAGAAGGGACTCCATAGGATCTCGATCGTTCTTAGTGAATGTAACCTGACTTTTTTATCTTTACCTGTTGTGACCGAAATCCTGCTCCGGAGGGATTCGATGTTTGGGTGATGTTCAAGAAATGAGGTCCAGTCGTTTGCCTCGGGATGAAGGAGATCTGTATGCCAGTGGACAGCTCTGAGGGTTTCCGGGCAAGAAAGGGAACGCAATACGACAGAAGGAAGCGTGGGTATCAGATCGTACCCATGCCCGGTAACAGAGAAGATCAAGATTCGAAGGTTGGGAAGACAGGTCATTATACCTGCCAGTGCCTTTAGTGTCTGTATGGGTTCGTGGGCCATATCCCGCATCTTTACATCGAGCCTCTTTGTCCACCACCCAATCGGATGTCCAGATGAATTTTCATCAACCATGAGCTGTGACTTCTTCATTGCATCTAGAACAGGAACAATACTTCGTCCTCTACCAAGAAGGACGTATTCGTATAAGAAAGGTGATGCCATTTGATACCAGGCCTTGTTGACCCGTACAAGTGATCTACTTGTTACCTATGACGGCAATGGCATTAACTATTATTCGCCACTAGCTTTGGAATTATGGATGCACGCACCAAGGAGGCCTTAAATGCCTTTGTCTCTTCCGAATCCTCTCCTCCAATGAATTTTAGAGCCCCAGAGCACGTTGCCAACTTATCTTCGCCGGTGTGTTCTCCCACAGCGAGCCTAATAATCGTCCACCAAATTTCCAGGGGTACCATATCCATGACTGGCAAGCAGGCGGGCATGAGTGATAGATCGAGGGTGGAATGGTGGTGGCTTCTAAGAGGAAGGTGAAGTGCACTGGTTCGCACGCCTTCCTCGTCCGTGCTTCCATCCGAGCTTCCTCCACTATATACCTTAAATGACGCCTAGACTCTCCAGCTCTCGCCCCATACAAGACCCTGATGTTTGATATTCGTATCTGAAAATCTGCTCCCTTCTAGTTATGTTTGGACCCTTGAACGAGACAATTCAGGATCTAGGACATTGGCCAAGGTTCCTCTGACCTCATAGTTGTGTGGATTTTTACAGGAATGCGTTGGTCCTAGTGCGTGCGAAGTGGTCCAGATACTTAGTTTGACCCAATCCGCACCAATCAGAACTTCTTATAGGAAGAAGTCAGCGTGCACGAGGCATGGGCGCCTAAAGTTGATACAAAAAGGCGGGCATTCAACGTTCAACGTCCTTTCCTGCATCTTTACTCCCACCATCCAACCGAAATGCGACCTTCCAGCATTTCCAGCGAAGAGTTCGAGTCCGTTGACTTCGATGAATTTCGTGCCCAGGCGAATCCCCAGCCGTCGGCTTTCGGTCCAAGTAGTTCCTTGTCGACTTCCTTGTCTGTTGATGACGACCCATGGACTGAGCCCGATGCCCCTGCCAGTAAAGTGAACGGTGAGTCTGATTTTTCTTCAGATTCTTTGGTTAGTTTATAATTCCAGGTTCTCTAGGAAATGAGCCAGAGCCTCCGCTGGAGGCAATCGATTCCTTCTTGCCAATACTTAAATTTCTTTCAGGCCTGACTTTGATCGACGGAACCTACGTAAGCTTATATTTTCCACTTAGCTTCAGTATATACTCATTGCGACTCCATATAAAGCATTATCGGGGACCTGTTTCTCAAGTAGAAATCGAAAATATGTGTGCTTACATCGGCAGCATTGGCGAATTCACCATCACCGACAACATCAATAGGAAACAATATCGGGTTCACCCTGGAACCCTTTTGCGTGCCGTTCAACTTATTAGTTGCGTCGCACCAGGTCCATTGTTCCCATCTCTCCATCGCCTTCGCATTGTCGGTGTTCAATCGTCCTTCGACCACCTCAACCTCTTCCTGACACCAACTCTCAGGACATTGGAGGTGGTCAATATACCTGAAGCTGAGAACACGGTCTTATCGATCTTCCTGGACGCAATATCAGAGGTGGCCCCAGATCTTACACAGATCATACTTGGCCCCGGCCGAGTGCCAGGACATTTGTTACAGGCGTGTTCAACGTTCGGCCAGCTTTCTCAGCTCGAACTTATCGACCTGGTTCCGTCCTTGGATTTGGCCTTTTTGGAAAGTATCGGGAGTTTGCCCTCTTTAGAATCTTTCGTGTTGCACGCAAGAGATTCGTTGTATGGGCCCAGGCGGTCCGAGTCTGAACTGACTCCCAACGCCATTCAAGTTGAACCCCGCCTTGCTTCTTTCACCGAAACCGGGTGCTTTTCTCCCCCCGCTCCTCGCCAGTCGTCCCCGATTGACTGGGGTTCAGATGAAACGGATATACCGTCCACCACACCCATACAAACACAATCTACAGTGGCCGATCAACTTCCTGAAATCCCAGATTTATTAGTTGACGGCCCGATGCAGTCTGTTATCGACTCGTCACCTGCAGCTGAAGGGTCTGTCAACCGCCATTTTTCTGTATTGAAGAGAGTCCATGTCATTGGAAGCTTGGCGCTTATCGAAGATCTCATTGGCCTGGTTGCATCTGAAGAGATGACGGACCTGGCATTGACACTTGTCTGGTCTCCCAGCCCTCCTGCCCCCAATGTCGTACACAGGGGATTGAAAAGGAAAAAGGCAGGCGTCTCGGCTGTCACACCCACAATTGTTAAGCCAAACGTCATCGACTCATTCGCAGCCGTCTGTGAAATTGCACATAAAAAATGGTTCGAGACTCTTATGGAGATACATATCGGACGCAAGGAAGGGGTCCCTAATGTCATTTCTAATGTCCTTGTTCCAGCTTTTCCAGCTGCAACATTTGACTCGTTGCTGCTCCACCACAAATTAAAACGCCTAGAAGTCACAGGGTGGACACTTGACACCTCCATCTCTGACACTTTCCAAAATCCTTGTGAGAGGGCCCCTTCGAAGCTCGAGAGTCTGCTTCTCCCAATCGACAACACCTCCGGAATTTCGCTGACCGGCCTCAGAACGATAGCAGAAGCATGCCCGCAACTCATCTCTCTGCGATGTAACATCATACACCTCTCGAATGTCCCAAAGTATCCGAGTCGGATGCCCGCGACCAACATCCTCGCTCATGGACTGGAAGTGCTATCCGTCGGTAACTCTTCTCCCCATCCCGACCCTCAGCATCCTCTCCTGGTTGCGCGTCATCTGAATGTTCTCTTCCCGAACCTGAAGAAGATCGAAACTCATGAAGGACACAACGATGAGCAGTGGAAGTATATTGGCAATCTCGTCGAGTTGTGTCAAAATGCTCATCTGGACGCCACCGAGCGCGAAAAGGCCACCTATGCTAAGGAGTAAATTTAACAAAATTGTGAAGTGATATATTTTCTTGTTGACGAGATAAAAGGATTTTTTGTGGGAGATCGTTGTGATTAGAATAAGTAACTCCATACAAGAGCTTGATATCAATATATGTCTCCGCCGCAGAATAACACAAGCGGCACATACTGGTATTTAACAACCCCCCATCAAATTCTCTCTCTATGCTTCAATCAGAAAAGACAACATCCAAAAATCCCTCTGAGCTCTCAGATCTCAGCCCCGAACAACACCAACTGTAACCTCCGGTCCACCCTCCTCGCCAAGCTCCCTAAAGTCCTTCAAGCTCCCCAGCGCGCTCACACAACGCTCCCAAGCCCATTTCGTGAGCTGCAGCACGTCGTCGTCGCCGAGGTCTTCGCGCACGTGCAGTTGGAGTGTCACCACCAGCGCCTCGGACGGTGTGCCGGGTTTGTATGAAGAAGAGGAGTTAGTCGTGGTGGATGAGGGTGCGGCGGAGGAGGCGTAGCTTGGTGTGAGCTGCCAGATGTGCGGTGCTGGGAGGTGTAGGACTTGAGGGTGTCGCTCGACCTGATGGAATGAAGGGAGAGTTAGTCGAGGAATGAGAATGATGAGAAGAGGCGTACCTCGCGCATGGCACGCAAAAATGCCTCCATCTTCCCATTCGACAACCCTCGCGGAGGCGATGTCTGCAGAAGGACGGTGCCGAGCACGACGGAAGCGTTGTATGCGACCTTGAAGGTCACAGCAGCGACGATGAAAGCCAGCACGAGGTCAGCCATTCGGTGTTGTGGGCTTGATACGGTTACATGAGATTAGGGTTGGAGGGTTAAGTGGATGGAGAGAGGAGGACGCACGCGGGTATAGCTAGAGCCACGAAAAGAATAGATAAACAGAAAAAGAGCGGACTTGAAATGAACGGGTTTGATAGAATGGCAGAGAGCGGCGATGTTGGTGGCGGGTCGTGTATGTGACGCGACGGCGACCATATAGAACGAAGCAGGTAAATCGGTGACGGTATACGGTTTCCGGTGACTTGAAGTTGGTGAGGTTAGTAAACCCATAGAAGGGTATGACGGCGGAATAGACGTACTGTTGACGATTTTAGTGTTATTTTCGAACAGAAGTGCGGTTCCGACGAGCGAAATGAATGTGATAAAGGTCATAAAGATAGGAAAATCGATGCTGTAAATGTAGATGATCATGAATCAGAGTGGCAGAAGAAAGACATAATGACCAAACGCACCCCAAGCCCTCTTCTTCATCTCCGTGGTGGTGATGATGCCCCTCTCCACCGCCTGCACTCAGCAAAAGATGTTCGACTGTTTCTTTGCACACGTAGACAGACGAGAACAGTAAATAGACTGCTTGAGCGAACATCAGGACCGTCTCAAGACGTCCATTCCTGGATGAGGATAACATCATTAGCCCAATTATTAGAGCCACAAAATAGTTCATAAAACATACCCATAGGGTCTCCTGATTTTCTCCTTTGCTGCCGCAGAGCCCGATGCCAGCCAGCCAGGAACGATCCCCGCCAACGCAATGCCAAACGAATCAAACACCACCCAGTACCCAAGCCCCGTGCACGCCAACGACCCAATCTGCTGGCCAGTCACCCAAAGCCACGCCCCAAGCATGAACTGCCCGACCGACCCAGCCAACGCAGCTGGCGAGATCGTCTCAGGCCCGACGTGTCGCGGCTCCGCATGCCCGTTCTTGGGAACCTGGGGTAGGTCGAAGCCACTCTTCGAAGACACAGACGAGTCCGGCGGGAACGCAGAGATTGGACCCCATGGTGACATCGGCATCGGTGTCGGTTGCGTGTGCAGCTCCTCTGCGCTAGAAACTGCCCCATTCGAACCTGGCTCCAAGAAGGAAAAGAAGTTGTGCGATAAGGAGTGTTTGTGGTGGTGGCCACGCTTCGTTGACGTTGACGCTGCGGACGAGGTCGAGGTAGCCGAACGAGGCCCACTCATCAACTCTGGCGTGGGCAGGCTCGAGGGCGGTCGCGCTCCAAACGTGAATCCTTGTCCGAGAGGCGTTATGGGTTGGTGTCCTCGTCGCGACCCCGGTAAACTGACGCTCGAACCAGCCGAAGGGATAAGTGGCGCCTCTTCGTCCACAATCTCTACCTCCTGCCCGCCATCTTCCGATATAGTACTCGTAGGAAGCGAGCCTGGACGCGGAAAGAACACCGACAGATTGCGCGAGTGCATCCTCGAGTGTCGCCGGTTGTGTTTCGCTGACGGCGGTTGTTCGGCTTGCGATTGCTGCTGCTGGAATGCTTCAGGTGCCGAATGCGACGTGGGCATCGTCGCCGAGTGAGGTGGAGAGGTTGAGTTCATGGGAAATGACGAAGAGAGTGGCGAGGGCGATACAGGAGAGAAGGGCGTCGATATCGACCTTGTGCGCGAGTGTCCGTTCATTGGAGCAGCGAATGTCGATCTGAATGGCGAGGTAAGTCCGTGGCCGTTCAGAGGCCTTGGTGGCGCAAAGTTCGTTCGGAAAGGACCAGCTGACGGTGGATTACCGTTCGACAATGAAGGCGTTCGGTTATGCGCATATTGCGGTGTGGATTGTGTACGGTTGCGGGGTGGCGGGAGGTCGATCGTCACCGACGGCAAATCTCGCTCGTCTGGCACAGTTATCTCGACAGCAGGTGGCGCGCTGCTTTCAGCCTCATCTTTGCTCGACTTTCTTCTGTGAAGTTGTTGTGTTTGAGTAGACATTTCTTTATCCAGGTGGGGTTTGTTCGGTCAAAGAAAGTCGCTGCAAGGCATCAGTTTTGAGTCCAAACCCCACATAGACGTGCTGGGAACTCACAGTAGCTCGAATAGCTAGAAAAGACGTATTTTCAACAAAATACCATTACCTAGGTGTTCACTACAGAAATATCGTCATCAGTCTTTGATATTGAAATGTCACTGTTACCTTTGAGAAGATGACAAGCAGCTTGGCCACGATCCCTGCGACGTTGAGCCCGATAAACTGGCTTTCAATACAAATACCGGCTGAGAAAAGAGATAAGGAGCGCTCCTCGCCACTGGTGTCAACGTCAAAGGTGATGAAAGAAGTTGACAGTTCGGTACCAGCACATGAAAACGGGCGAACGGGGCATGCGGGCCGCGAACATGTTTCCCGCAGATCAGGAGGTTGAACTTCGCCACGTCTTTTAAATAAACACTGCTTCTTGACCTCCATCTATTCGTGTTTGACGAGTACGTTTTGAATCGGTTCTTCTCCATCTACAGTGAGTGTTGACATTTTTTGGGCATACCTTTGGATTTTCGCTTGACCTCTTCGTCAATAGGCATCGTGAAAAACATTTGGTCTTTGGAACCGCTGGCTTTTGGGCAAGTGGCATAAATCTGGCATAGCGCCTTATCCACGACTCGGTTAATAGCCTCAAAGAATGTCTAGTTATTCTCCATCGCCAATTCTATGACGCCTTTACCTTTGGCCTCATGGTTCTAACATGGACTCTCTAGTCAAAACTCCCGTCTTAGGCTATTGGACCGTTTCCAACCTTTTCGTAAAGATGGAACTCTACCGCCTGTCTTTATAATGGTTCATTATTCTAATCATCTTGCCCCGGGCTTTACTCAAACATAATAAAACTCTCTGAATCCTTGCTCAGTTGTAGTCTAAGCTTGAGGTGAGCGACGTCCAGATATCCTATCCAACTTATACGCTTCGTCGAATCACTTAGCCATATACTTAGACTTACTTACAAGAGAGATCATGACCACTCCGAACGACAGTCTTTCAAGACGGTCGAAGAGGTGGGTAAATCCCGCTACAATTTTTCCTAGAGTTTGAAGTTGTTTGACCCTTCCTATAGAACGTCGTGCATCTTCGAGTGACTCTTCCTTGCTTTCCTCACCGAATTGCCGAAACCCCTCCACAGTCTAGGGCTTGAAGTTCAGGACAGCCTTTGGTATCGGCTTTTTCGTGGGTTCAGCAGCTGCAGGCTCCCAATTCATGATAAAATCGAGGAGACTGGGCTGTGATCCGCCTCCACTCCAATGAGGTTTAGAAAAAACACACTCTTCAGGGCAATTGAGTTCCTGCAAATCCCCCGCGATTTTATATGGCGGTCCTTTCCGTTGCTTTGCAATACCCCCTTCGGATGACTAGACGGATGGGCAACGGGTTTGGTAACTGAGATATCAGCCGGATGCTAAAAGATGACAAGAAAGAGTTTCGTAAAGCTTTTAACTCAATTAGACTAAGTGACAAAAAAATCAACTATCATATTTTTAATTTTACGACGTCAAAATCTAGCCAGGGCAAACTATTGGCGGGAAACTAGCCTGACAGACTTACACATCCTATAGAGTCTGTAGATATAGTCCCATTGCACTGCAGCCCCTCCGTCGTGAGTTTGGATTGACTCAAGGGCCGGGAATAGGTAGTCAAGGTAGGATGCAATCAGTATTTGCTGCTCCGGAGAAGGCAAAGCACCGCCAACAGAAAGTATCTTCAGCCCATGCGACAAGGGGTCCACCGTTGGGTTGTATAGCGGGCCAATTGCTGAATGAGGCTGGATGGGACATTGAAGACGAGTGAGGTGGGGATAGCACTCCGCGACGTGACGCAGAGTCGACACATGGGCCTGGCTCTCATATTCCAAGGCCTGTCCAATTGGGAACTCCAGGACTTTGAGTAGAGCCGGCATTGGGGGATTTAGACTGTTTAGAATTTCGTCGAGCGGTTTTACCTTCCAGCCGACTTTTAGGGTGGTTAGGGTTGGACAAGAGAGCATCTTGTAGATTGTGGCGCGAGGGATGACGAAGGAATTAGGTGTTGCGTGATTTATGGCGAGCAGTTCCAGTGCATAACGAGACAGGATTTGATCAACCATCCAAGTGAAAAGCAGTTCGGCTCCAGGAGGTATTGTTTTAACTGCGACTTTGTCCAGTTTCTTCGTTTGTGAAATCAGAGGTGGGGGTCCTGCAGAGTACCAACTTGGTGGGGTTCCCTTCACGTCGACGCCAAATACTCCTGTGGATTTGACAAGAGTAAGAGAGACTTCCATTAACCCCAAGTTTGGGTGCAGATGGAAGATCAGGTCTCCCATCAACATCAGGCCACTGGTTATTGTCAGTTTTCTGAGTCGCTGGAAGGAAGCAGGCACCGCGCTTGCGGTATCAGATTTAAATGGCTGATACTGTGCATCGCGTGTGTCCATGGCCAGCTCTTCAAGTTCTGGCATCGCGCCTATGTCCTTTAAAAGGCTGAAGTCAATTTGCCCTGTTACACCCGTGAATTCTAGTCGGCGAAGGAAATTGAAGCCAAGGGAACTCCGCAAAATATCTTGGGAGAGCGGCCGTCCAGGCTTAAGTGTCAGGTGGACGAGATCAGGAACCTGCTCGAGCAGTATGGTCAAAAAGGACGCAAAGACTATTTGTCGTTCACTTGGGATGCGCGACACCTCTAGGGATTTGAGCGATGGTGTAAGACAGAGCGGGAGGTGATCCAAGGATACATTTGCATCTTCTATGAGGAGAGTGTGCATGGAAGGAAATAGTGGGACCTCGGAGTACTGAGCGTGTGCGAGGGCGAAGCGTAGGTATGCATCAGGGGATATTCGAACTTGGTTTGTGTGTTTATCTGTAAGAGTAACTTTCCCAACCCGTTTTGCGTACTCAGATAGACAGCTAATGTCCGTCTTCGACAGGGTACCGTAAATATGCTAGGAGTGGATTAATGCTCCCGTTGCTATATCATAGTTGGGATGGTGGCTTACATATACTCTGTTATCAAGAACAAAGTTATGAGGAGGTAAATGTTGAAAAATAGGAAGGAATGAATCTATTTCTTCCAAAGGTTCGGTTGGTTCGGGATCTGCGAATACATCGATTTCTAGGTTCGTCTCATGCGTGGAAGAGACTTGCCGGTATCGCTGTTTAGATTGGCAAGCTCTACGACAGAACCCGAAGATGTCGATTCAAGAGGAATTTCTATAGGGCTGGCTTCAGATAGAGACGACCTATCGTCCCAGTCAGCCGAGATGTCGGATACAGTAGAGATGCTAGAGACGCTCATTCTTCACTATCGCTGCGAAAGAAGAACTGGTTAACTGGAATATTCCAGAGGAAGTATCAGTCACTGGCAGGCAAGTAGGCGTTGATTCTACACAGCGTGGAATAGCGTCGTGAGCAGGACTTGTCAGGGCTCAGATGTGCACAGCCACTGACACTATCTAATCTAATCTAGACAGCCAGACCTAGAGAGGACCATCAAAGCACCTCAAGAAGCAAGAAATTTCAAGCCCCAATGACTTGTATGCAGATGTAAATCAGAGGAGACGCTCGGATCGACCACTGTACGATTTCAACCTCATGATGCCTCATGTTCGGACCATCGTAGTTACGCGTTACATTCATACTTCACTGGACCGCCCAGCCACACGTCCAGAGCCACAGGGAAGCAGGCCAACTTAAATAAAATGAGGGGTCTATTCATTATAGCACGCCCGTTCGATTATCACACAATAAGCATGCAAAGCCCGAGGCGTCAGAAATTCAATGCCAAGAAAATTTGTGGTCCCAAATTTGGCAGGAGCACGTGTACCCAATTAAGCGCCCGTGAGTGTGCCGCATCTCCAAAAGGGCGTATGTGTACTACGAACATGAGATGAACTCGATTTAAGCATTCAAAAAATTCGGTCCTTCCCATCATTCGCAGTCTTTAGACTTTGGAATTGTGTAGACTGAGTCGGCGCATCCTAGACCAAAGCGGCTCGATCACTCTGGTCAAACATGACGTAGATAATACCGAGTGTATAACAAGCAGGTTCACGAATTGTCTCTCGTTTTCTTCCTTAACCTAAACCCCCACATCTATATTTATTCTTATATAAAATGCCTGCCGGATTCACTATCAACCTTTCCAGTAAGCACACTTTTTTTTTGTGCCGCTTTGCGACACCTTGCTAACCCACGGTTCAGACAAGGTCATCGTCGTTACAGGCGGCAATCGAGGAATAGGCTACGCCTATACACGTGCTGTCGCGCAAGCAGGAGCCAAAGTTGCTGTTTTGTATCGGTTGGTAGCATGTCTTTGACTTGGCGCGCCTATCATTCTAACTTGGAAGCTGTGACCCATTCATAGGTCCTCCACCAATGCTGAAGAAGTGACAGAGAAGGTGGGAAAGGAGTTCGGAGTAAAGACTCAGGTATTTAAAACAACAAGGGCTTCACCTCAGTATAATAACGAAAGCAGGCGTATAAATGCGACGTATCGAACACCGATCTCGTCAATGCCACGTTCAAGAAAATAGCCCAAGACCTTGGCCCAATTGCGGGTCTTGTCGCTGTAAGTCATTTTGTCGGCTCTTCACGCGCATTCTCTGATTTAACGTATATTAGAACGCAGGTGTATCGGTAGTGAAGCCAGCTTTCGACCTCACCCAAGCAGACTTCCTCAAAGTCTATGACGTCAACGTCTTCGGCGTTTTCAATACCGCTCGCGCTGCCGCAAAGTATGGGCGTTCTGTTTTTTTAGGACAAGATTACTAAGGTAGATTTGTAGGCATTGGAAGGAGTCCAAGCAAACGGGATCAATCGTCATCACGGCCTCCATGAGCTCGCAAATCATTAACCAAGCTGGAGCGAGGAAACCCCTTACCCAGGTATGTTACAGGGAGAATTTTAGTGACGTATGTATACTCATGGCGCATTGATAGGTTTTCTATAACTCCTCCAAGGCGGCTGTATCCAACCTTACCAAAGGTCTAGCGGCGGAATGGGCAGAATACGGAATTCGAGTGAACGCAGTTTCTCCTGGATACGGTAAGCGCTCATATACTTTACTTTACTATGCCATTAGTCCAATCTAAATAAATATAATTTCGTTCAGTTTCTACCGATCAAACAGAACACATGTCTAAATCCATTCGTGACTTCCAAACCGAAAATATCCCTTTAGGCCGCTTTGCCAAGGTATGAGCCATTTTGCACCAGCCTCACCGTGGATGAATTCTAAAAATGTACATCTCTAGCCTGAAGAAATGACGGGACAAGCTCTATTGTTGCTCTCTGAGCATGCGTCTTACATGACAGGTGGCGAATACTTCGTCGATGGGTGCGTAATGTCTTCATTCAGGTCCCAAGGTTTTACTGAATACATTGACAGCGGGCAGCTGATCTGGTAAAGGCGGGGGAGGAGGATGTCCAACCTGTGGTTGATTGAATCGAAACACGTTTTGCATAGTCAGCAGTCGGTATATTATCTATAGTTCACTAGTGACTCAAAATAGACTCAATATTAAATTATTCTGCTACCCTGAAATCCGATGGTAGTTTCGATTCTGTCTGTGGTGATTGAAGTGTCTACAGAATCGGAGAAGCCAATGGCGGCCACTTCACGTAGGTTGAGAACCATGCGAGAGCCCTATTAAGAGTTGTTTATTAAGGAATCAAAATCGTGGTCTCATTGACGTACGGCAACGACAAGGGAAGCAGCCATAAACCTGGGTGGACGGTTCGTGATTTAAATATGCGTAAAACATTGATAGTACTCACGGCTGATACAGAACTGTATTTGGACCCCGGGCGACTGAGGAATTGATTGTTCCGGCGATTAACGTTGCTGCAGGGCTCTCAGAAACGTGTAAAGTAGAGTAAGAAATTCCAACAAACCAAGAACGCTAAACATTCGATGTCAATACCGTCTGCGACACAAGTTAGGTACCGAAAACTCACGCAAGAAAGTACACTGCTCCATCACGGACAAACGCATTCGCTATGGGCGATAATTGCACCCTCCATGATGCCCGCTGCCTCCATCCTGTTTGTTGTGCCTCTTGAGTGGATAAGATAAACTTTATCGTCGTCATCGAGAAGCAGACCACTGAGAAAAGCCATTCAGCGCGGGGGAGCTATCTAGAGAAACGATTTCGTGGCCATACAGCTGACGAATATAGAGATAGCCCTGAGGATGTGGGTTGAGTCTTGTGTCCTGTAATTTAATACTGTCCACACTCACCAGGCAATTCGTGCCCCAGAGAGATCTGGTGGGGACGTCAGGCAACCCAGGATTGGTAGACCGGGCGGTGGGACAAATGCCCCCTTCACGGTAGATATCCCGATCTTAACACCAACATACACTTGCACCTGCATTGTTTTACAAATTCGGTCATTATTTCATCGAAGATGTTTGGCGTGGACTCACCGCAAACTCTCCTAAAAGTTAGCGACATTGACGGTTATTTCAAAGTCAATTAAATTGCAATCATGACCTACCCAAGAAAAGTATGAAAAGAAAGCAGAGGACTGAAATTAAAGCCGGTTAAGGGCAAGTACGAAGCTTGGAGTTTCTGGTTCCATACCTAGAGCACTCTTTCCGTACAGGGCGTAAAGTCGGAGGCCAAGTATGGCGTTTACTATGGTCAAGAGAGTGGTATTCGTCCCGCTATAAGAGATTATTCCAGCTGGAGGTTCAATAGGAGATAAAATTTGTTCGCTTACACCAAGGCAGCAAACCCGAAGAACAAATGGCAACTGAGAGAATTAAGCAGTGAGTGAAACTTCCGATTATAGAGTGTACCCAATCGCACTTCTATCGATCAAGGTTAAATCGACCTCTACACCCGTGGAAGGATTTTCACTTACTGATAGCGAAGTTTGAATAGTCGAATACACTGGAAGGGCATCGTCAGAGGAATTTAAACAGCTTGTATTAGAGTCTAATTGGCTTACCACAGGTGCATATTCTGTAGATCCACAAATTTCTATGTCAGAATCGCCGTAAGAATAGGAGTACGACACTCACACTGCCACAACAAGACCCCAATATCGCAATAGGAGATACAATATTGTAGGCAGCGATCTTTTCCTTCTATTGTACCGCAGTCTTAGAAAATTCTAGATCTCGGTTGGTTGTGGACTATTACCTCCAAATGTATGTAACCTAGTTGAAAGCAGTGAGCACAAGGGTTTTCAGTGAAAGGACCACACATACCTCCCGAGGAAATGTCAATATCGTATCATAGGTCAGGATTGTAAGTCCAGAAACTGGCGTAAGGAATAGCCACAGGGGTGAAATTTATAAGAAACCATTCGAGAGCAAGTACTAATCAATCACTCACACCAGACATAGGACACTACATGCGTGTCCCAGATAATACTGGCCGGTGGGGGACCCGGAAGGTGATCCATCGGTCAGACAACAAGGGGTCGAGCAAGGTGCGCATGATGTGGAGGGATCCAGAGGTTATATACTAATGCGCGTCCTCCTCGAATTTCAATCGCAGATTTAGCCTCGCATAGCACCCGGGTCAAGAACAAGAACTAGCTGCGCAAAATTCCGCGATTTTAATTAAAATATTTTAGGCTGATTCGGAACACGGGGATCAATTTCTGATGGGTATACTTTTAACCGGTTGGCCCAATTATAGAACCATAACTTCTGCTGAGTTCCTGCCAGTTTAAACTTCAGTTAAACTTCAGTTCTGAGCATTGAGACCTTTTTACTTCGCTAATCCGTTGGGTAGGGCACGAGAAAGCGGTCGGGGCACAACGGTGCCGATTAATTTTTGCATGCACCGCAGAATGTTCGTGTTTGCAGAAAAACGGAAGGGAACACGGCACGGCACACCCGGACACGGAAGTGGGAGACGTAAATTCTGTTATCGGACTCCTCTAGGATAAGCATTTTAGGCTGGTATGATGGCCCAGAAGCAGCATATCAGGAGTGCAGAGACTCCCAAGGAAATACACGTGGTGTCCAAGAGAATTGGTTAATTGGCTCAATAAAATGCCTGGAATCTCTTGAAAAAATGACGGACCGTCAGGACATATTTAGGCGAAGTAGGATATGGACCGACAAAAAGCTCAGGCCGAGTAAAAGTAAGATTCAGGCTTTATCCATGGAATACCGAGTCAGAGTTTATTATTAATCGTCTTTTTTGGCTCCTCTATGCTTCAATTATGCCCATTATTGACGCCACTAGTTGCATGGCGACCTCTTCAAGGTGATCGATTGCGATTTTCCTGAACTGGGGCAGGGGTATTCAATATAACTACCAATAGGTTATCCAAGGGGCTGTATTTCCCCTAAGCAGGACGCAAATATGGAAACACGTGGGTCGCAGTCTGGCTAGGAGAGACTAGGACCGGGTGCAGAATCTGCAGATAGGAATCTCAGGCTCGGAATGGCTGGTTCGAGTGGTTGTGCCAAAAACACGACCCAGTACTTCATAGAATTCAATGTACTGTGTTGCACCATCGATGCTTATATATCAAATGCAGGGGATGCTCACTTAATATTACAATGTTTAAGCGCCCGTCTCCCAGAAACATGCTTCGGAAGAGTGAGCGCGGCAATAAAGGCAACCTGCGACTACACCGCGTTGAGGTCAAAACTTGCGGCATATCATTGGCATATACGTCCCTATACAGTAGCTATCAGTGTCCTTGTTTACCCCGGAAAGAAAGTCGCACGGCCAGGAGTCCCAGACCTAGCTAACCTAAAGCGCATGTCCTGGGACTCAGTCCGTCAATGAACAGGCATTTCACAAGGCCCCATAGACGACTTGTTGTCAAGCGAAAAAGTAGGTGGTCGAAATTTGACATTATGGTGCTCTTTTGGTTTGCGCGGTTGGGAGTTAGGACTCCCGAGGGAAGTACTTGCGGTCAAAGTGCATTAGCTGATTGATTAAATTATGGTTTATTTGGGCCATAGCATGGCGGGACAGGAACAACAGCGGCATAAAAATCAAGTGTGTTGTTTTACCGAACACACCGACCACCCTTCTGAACTTGCGGTACACATTGCTTAAATTGCTATTGCCTATTTGGCCAATTATTTTATGGGACGCTGAGCATCCGCTACAGAGAGTCGCGTCACCATGCCGTTGTGGGAAGGCTTTCCAGTTCGAGGTCCCTGACAAGAGATTCAAATACATTATTGGAGAAATCAGTAACCGCCGCTTCCCGTAAGTTGAGAACTAGCCTGGAGCCCTATTTGAATTGTCAGCAATAAGAAAGAAAGAGGTTAAACGTAAACCCACAGTAACAATCAGGGAGGCAGCCACCCATCTAGCGTCACAAATTTCAGTACAAGTTCCGTGTGGAAAATGACAGTACTGTACATACGGTTCATAGAGGACAATAAGAGGGCTGCGGACGAATGACGTGGTAGCGGCGCCAGCTGACAGTGTTGCTATATTATCGGGGCCAAGATACGCTTCAGAAACTCGAAAGAGAATAGAAGCAGGCGCACGCACCGACGACACTAAATCACATTTCAATACATATGTAGTGAGCAAAATAATTTTACATTCTGAAACAACTCACGCTAGAAAGTACACGGCTCCGTCTTGAATGAAGGCCCTCGCTAGAGGAGGAAACCTCCTCCGCAATCCAGGCTCTTGTAGTTCTTCACCGGATTGAATAAATCTTACCATCGTCATGATGAAGCACACCACTGAGTAATGTTTAATCACCATGCAGATCATTCGACTAGGTTCATACCGGCGGCGATTATGGAGGCAATCCTACAACACGAAATAAGCCATGGATGCACAATATCGGTAACTCCAGCACTAGCACTAACCAGGCAAGTTTTATCATGGAGGTATTAGGAGGGGAAGTCAAACAGCCAAGGATCGGGATACCGGGTGGTGGCAGAGATGCGGTGCTCACAGTTGATATCCCGATTTTCACTGCGGTAAATGCCAGTACCTATAACATTTACTGGTAAGGAAAATATTCTTCCTTACTTTCAAAGAGTGGACTAACCGTAAACTCCCCTAGAGCAAGTAACAAGGCCACGCTCAGAGGTTTCCTGTATGTCACGAAAGGTCACCTACCCGCGAAGAGGATGCATAGAAAGAAAAGCACTGCAAGCGATAAACTTCGGGTCAAACAAGTAATGGTAGGAAGATGTAGGCCAATACCTTTATGACTGCGGTTATAAAGAGCATACAAACGGATGCCGAGGATACCGTTTACGAGGAGTATGAGGACAGTATTCGACCCACTGTAAATTTGTCAGCCGAAGAAGTCCAAGTCCGAAGTTTAATTTTTCATACATCGAAGCAACAAAACCAAAGAACAACTGGCATCTGTGGGGCCCAAGGAGGGGGAAGGAAGGCCGAGAGTAAGCCACTGGTTTTCAAATATTGGAGAAAGAGTAATTGAGACCTCTGTAGATCATATGTCAACCTGAGCCGCGTTCGTTCGCTGAAAGGCGGATATACTCACTTGAACGGAAGTCTGAATGGTCGAATATACTGTAAAGAAAGGCGTTCAGCGATAAACGTTGGCTGGGCATAGTTGCAATTGCTCACTAATGGTGCTTGCCCTGTTGGAAGTCCTCATCCATTGGGTCACATCCAAACCGACACGTAGCACTCACACTACTTGAAAGAGACCCCAGTATCTCAGCGTTAGATATAATGCTGAAGGAAGCGACCGCTTCTCCCTGCTGGGCCGTTGTTAGTTATGACCAGTGTTTGTTTCGGGCTGGGTGATCACCTCCAAATGTAAGTTACCTAGTTAAAAAGGATGAGTGCAGTGACAATATCGAGGGACAGGGATACTCGCCTCACGAGGAAGAGTCAGTATCATATCGTAGGTCAAGACGACTAGCCCAGAGACTGCATCGAGTGAGTAAGGGGAAATGAAACTGGACAACAACGCTTGAACCACTCACCCCAGACATATGATGCTATTCTAGTATCCGTGATCCCTACGAGAGGGTCATGGAGAGGCATAAGCCAGGTAACAAATAGCAGAGCCCGAGCCCGATCCAGTAGCTAGTTGTGTCGGTATGAGGGCCTCCGGAAGTACATTTTTCGCAAACTGAATGATAGCAATATTTAAGGCACTCCGAGTCGCGTGCGACCATCAGATGTCATACTGTGGCGGTGGCAGAAGCGCGGGACAGAAGATGTCATTGTCAATTAGGAAAGTTCTTAGGAAAATCCCGCCTCGAATCGGGACTCGTTAACACCATGTGGACACCAAGTGGCAAGTGCCCGAGTGCACAGGACATGCAATACAAGATGAGGATTTTGACTGACGGATTTACCCTTCAACTAAGAATACAACAATCTACATTTATAAATAACCCGTAGGTCATACATGAGCAGGAGAAGTCTCTAGTCCCCTTAGTGCAGAATTAAACATGGATTCGGAATGTAGAGAGAAATCGTTAAAAGCAGCTTCGCGCAAATTTAGGACAAGACGAGACCCCTTTTAGAGATCGTTATAAGGAAATCTGAATGAGGGTGAGAGATACTCACAGCAACCACAAGGGAAACAGCCATCCATCTTCCAAATGATTTAAGTTAGCGGTGTCAAAAGGGGACGATAAAAAACAAAACGCACGGCTCGTATAATACGACGAAAGGGCCGGGAACAAGTGAAGAATTCACGGCACCACCTGTTAATGTCACTTTACCACAGGTGAGCGCTAGCGAAAAGGGTTCAAGGTAGAAATAATTGCACACACCCAGGATTCTGGAGAAAGATCAGTAATCCTTTTGAGTTATATATCTCCAGTGCGACTTACGCCAGAAAGTAGACCGTTCCATCCCGAATGAAGGCACTTGCTAGAGGAGAAAGCCTTATACGCCATCCAGCTCGCCATGCCTCAAGGGCAGCCTCAAAAAATTTTGCGACTGTCATAAGGAAACATACCACTGAAATATTTCAAGTTGTTGTCATTATTCGACTCAGAATATCCATTCGAAAGGTCCATACCAGCGACGGTTATTCCAGCGGCCCTGTCCGCGAATAAATTAGCAATGGTGAGTATCCAGCGACTTGGGTATGGTTACTCACCAGGCCAATTTTGTGGGAGACAGATCTGGGTCAGTCAAACAACCCAGTATTGGGACACCAGACGGAGGCACAAACGCCGTGTCCACAGTCGACGGGCCTACTTTGGCTATGATGTACATTTGTACCTAGACGATGATGTGAAAAGACGCCCTGTCAAGTTGGAAGTATCACTTACCCCGAACTCTCCTAAATGTAGATCAGCCGGGGTTTCAATTGTTGTTCGGAGGCCGAGCTTTACTCACCCAAGAATATCAACGATAGAAAACAAAGCACTGTGAGGGACAGAATCGACGTAAGAGTAGGTTAGAAAGTGAGCGGGAGATTGACTTTCATACCTTTGATGTTTCGTGAGTATAATGCATAGAGTCGAAGGCCAAGGATCCCGTTTACAAACAATATGAGCGGTATATTGGAGCCACTGCCAAAACAATCAAGTCAGAGTATACAAAATCAGCTTTACACATACATGGTCATTGCAAACCAGTAGAAGGCCCGACACCTGGTCGAATGAAAAGACATGGATAGGGATAATAGGACAGTTTGAGTGAAGGCAAACCACAAAACCTCTGCAAATCCGAACATCAATGGAATTACTGTAGTAGATCAATCGGGGTACCTACTTTCACAGAAGTTTGGACGGTCGAGTATGCTAGATTTGAGAATAAACGGTGCGTCAATCGAAACGAGCAACGAGACGATTGAGGGAGAGGCTTACTCGCGGCATACATGCTATGAGATCAATGAAAACAAAATCTCAGACGCGCATAAGGAGGAGATTGTGGTCCTCACATTGCTTGAACAAGGCCCAGGTATCTCAACGACAAGTATAGCACTTTTGGAAGAGACCATTTTGCCCTTCCCATGCATCATTATCAGCCTCCAGAGGAGTTTAACGATCAACGGAATTTACCTCCAAATGTAGGTAACCTGGGCGAAATTCGTGAACAAGATAAATGATAACAAAAGGACTGCACAGACCTCCCGCGGTAATGTTGATATTGTGTCGTACGTTAAAACCACGAGTCCAGAGACTGCAAGCGCAGAATAAACCCATGGGAAGGCATAGAATGGTTAAAGCAAGGTTTAAGTAATTTCACAGCAGGAATTAACCATGCAACTCACCCCAGACGTAGGACGTTACCTGCGACTCCCAGACCGCCTTGCGGAGGGCGGCGCCCACGTCCATAACTAGAGGCGAAGAATGGCCCAGCTATTCCCGTTGCTGGTCGTCGGAAGTCACAAGTGGGAAAATTGTCTTCAATTTTTCCAAACCCTTCGAGCTATATACTCATCCCTGCCCATTCACGGATGTTTTCGAGGTCGGGTTATCCCACTCCAGCCTCCAGGGCAGGTTCAAATGATACTTAACAAGGCGCGTGGGGAGAAGGGCAGAGAAGGGCACGATGTATCACGAGGGAATATCAGAATTCATATCCAGCGGCACAAGTTTCGAATATACAGGTTCAAAGCTGTTCAAAGCCGTTTAAGTGCGGTTGTAAGAGGTTGTGACTTTGTGAGAGCTTTTGGGCCGTGCATTCACGGCGCGGACCCACTTCGGAGCTTGTTGCGGTTGCATTGGGAGCTTTAATTTAATGATGTCTTCGATAAACGACGTTTGCATGAAATCTTCGACAGCGATGATCGAGGTGGTGGCTGGAAAATGTGCCGTTGAATGGACCTTCCTCATCTCCATGATACAGGTTATAGCTGAACCAATGCGAACTGATTGCCCGTTTTGAGATTTGAAGATACAAAAGAATGAAGAGTCTGGATTTATTCGAATTGAATGGCGAAGATCCCTCCGGAGTCCGAAGATTCCTCGACAATACCAGTGAGCACTGAGCAGCCTTCGACGAAAGAAGAACAAGGACTTTCGACTGGA
This sequence comes from Galerina marginata, assembly GCA_023014335.1. Lineage (NCBI taxonomy): Eukaryota > Fungi > Basidiomycota > Agaricomycetes > Agaricales > Galerinaceae > Galerina > Galerina marginata. The sequence goes on along the minus strand of JAECYW010000009.1, from coordinate 1,009,635 downwards.
TCTGTATCAAGACCATGACATCGGGCGGACCGACGTTGCAAGGCAAATCGATTGGCCTTGCGAGATCTTGAACGACACCCAACCTTTGAGACACGACATATCCATGATTCACGGTATAAGTAATGCTCCGGGGCAATGCTCCGAGGCACTGAGACCGTGATGTAGATGGGGCTCGGGGCTCAGTCGATGACCATATGGAGATCGATATGTTGTCACTTCCGGCGGCGATCAAGAGGATTTATTAACTCTGTAGATTCTACGCAAGAAGCCATGAACGAGAGATCATCAAGTATTTTCGGAGTGGTGAAAAGCAGGATCGTCCCGAGTTTGAAACTCGGACCCCAAGTAAGAGCTAAAAGAGGAGCCAGAGGCGGCCGCTGAGCGTAAGTTAATAACGAGACGGGACCCCTGGTTGAAGAGACACCGATATTGTTAAACCAGTGTATCGCCAGATATTAGGAAGACATATACATACCATGATGGCGTATAAACTCAGAACCCATCTAAATTTCAAGTCTGTCAGGCAACTTATTCAGAATTAAAAATTCAAACTCACGGCGTATACGCTGATATGAGCGGTCCATGCACTAGATAGTTATTCAATGACCCGCTGATCAAAGCAACTTTCCATGATGGTCAACGTTGAATTTTAGAATTCAAGACTACAGACTCACCGACATTGCTAGCAAGATCAAGTAGCGGTCAGGAAACCGTTTGTAGAAAGAACAAACAATGCTTACAAAACGAAATAGACGCTTCCGTCTCGCACAAAAGCCTCCATCAGTGGCGAAAATCGAGCCCGACGTTCAGCGTGGCGACCATTTTGCAAGGATTGCCAAGATTTTCTGGCCATCATTGAAAAGAAAGCCACTGCCTTTATTCTTCAGTTTCATTCGAGTTGTTACGGTTTGAAGGAAAGATGTACCGGAAATTGTAAGATTCGATATCCTAAAAAAGTTTAGCGAGATCCATACTAAAATGTGGAAGGATATCAGTTCTCACCAGCTAGGTATTGTCACAGCAAGATTAGGCGAGGAAAGACAGCCCTTCAGCGGTATACCTTCTGGAACAACGAAGGTAGTCTCCCAAACCAATACACTGATCCTGATTCCGACGTAGAATTGTATCTGGAGAGACCTAAGACTAGGACCAAATGAGAGGGTCAAAGCAATGGTGACTCACAGCAAATTCAACTAGCAAGGTTCCTGGCAGGTAAGAGAGTGGTCACTTTTAAGCATGGAATAGACATACCAACGAGGAGGAAGTATATAACGTAAAGGACTAACAACGGAACTATCAATATAAGGCAGCAAGAATCAGGGGTCGACGTACACTTCGGCTGATGACTGTACAAGGCGGCTAATCGCACGGCAAGGATGACGTCGATAACGAGTGAGGACATTATGCTCCCTGCACTGTGAGGGGTTACTAATCATATGAAAGATTGCAGTCAAGATCGACAACCTACAGTGTAGCGGAAAACCACCCATAGTGCCGGCACCTGGAGATGCGACGAAGAACAGTTAGGGACAATACAAGAATGACTGAATGAAGCCGGTACCTCTGACGGAAGAGTTTAACATAGGAGCAATGCAATTTAATTATTCATGGCGCACCTGAATAGAACGTTGCACGACTAAGCCCGCTGATGGCCTAACATTCAACATTCGAACACAGATAGAACGGTTCTCAATTCCACTGACCGACGAGGTTGATTCTGGAGAAAAATCAGAGCCTTTTCTTGAATACACATGACCGACTCACATAATCACAAATATTGACCAATACCGAAGAAATAAGTATAGAAATTTTGGGGTCGACCACTTCGATCTGGAGACTTTGAACACCGTCTCCCATAGACTGGTTGAGACAAACCATGACGCGTACCTCCAGATATAGGTAATCTGCATCCAACTTCAGGTGGGACTCGAAACATGCGATGCGAGAAACGCACCTCTTCAGGAAGGTTTTGCACCGTATCGTAGCAAAGAACCGTCAACGAAGAAGCTGATGGAAATGAATATTTCCCAAGAACAACAAGGGTAGGAAAGAAAGCTCACCCCACAGGTAAGAAATAACCTGAGAATCCTTCAGCGTCGAGAAGAGAGCATTATCCATAAGGAGACGCCAGCCACTGTGGGCCACAAGACGTGAATGGGGTTAGATACCAATGGCAAGAAGAGGGCTTGAATCTTATAATGCCAATAAAACAACCGACAACCTGCACGATGATCGATCATGGGATTGGGAGCCACTGATTGCGAAATAGCGGTTCCGCTCACGTTCACAAGGCAAATAACCCTCGGAAACTGCCATTCTGCATGGGAGAACATAGGAGGTCCTATAATATCATATGTAAGCGCAATCTGGCTTTGCTCGTGGATGCAGGCCTATGCAGGCCATGATGAGATTGTCGAGTACTTTACAAATATGCTCAACCTTCAAGATTTAGATTATTCTTGCCAGATCGCTTTTTCGTTCAGAGAAGGAGAAAAGAGAGGCTCCTGCTTTCTGGATCTGGAGTAACGATGCAAGATTTGAAATTTCGGCACCGACGCATGGACACATCCAGATATGACCATTCGAGGAACGAACAGGATCTGACAGATCGGGCAAATCAAGAGAGCTCAGCCAGCGGGCAAGCGGGCTGGAGACTTTGAAGTAACGAGTTGGAGGTGGGTGCCACTGGAGTGGAAGTTGGAAGGAAAGCGAAGACAATGCGATTCCGAATCCGAAAACAATGATTTCCAGTCACGTGATCGTGATTACCCGCGCCATGTAACCCCTATCGCAGTCTCGGCCTCGGCGCTTCAACATAAGTTAGTATGATTTATTAACTTCCGTTTGCCAACCGTACTTTCTATGGGCAGCTTAATTGAAGCCCACAACGCCAGTTAATTGATGAGGCACGACTACTTGAATTTGGCCGTCGTATTTTCAAATTGGCAGTGTCTTCAAGTTGTCAACGATTTCGTGCCAGTGAAGGCACAAAATATATACTGTAACTTGAAGAAATTTAAGCACATCGACAATGGTTAGCGCTTAACACGTCCGCTCGAAGTAACAGTTGTGTGCAGTAATCGCTTAGTTAAATCCCCAAAGTGGTTTATTTGTGTTACCACTCCAAGTTATATGTGAACAGGTTCAGCAAGGTGACTCTCAGCAAATTTTTCGGAGAACTTGACCATATGCATCGGTCGAGCTGCCGTGGTCAGGGTGCTGTAAGTAAGTTGTAGCTCGGCGCCGAACAATCAGCAGGAATATTGCAGAAATTCAAGTTATCCATAGGGAAGAGCACCGGCGCGAATTCAACGGACATTCACTGGCAGTGTCGCAGGGACACCACAGGTAGAGGCAGTAACCGGGATCTGCGTCAGAGCGCGGCTCTCGCGCGCAGGAACGTCTACAATGTCTTGGACCACCGTCAACAGTACAGGATGCAGGAGATGCGATACCATCTAGTCTGGGATTCAAAGCGCCACCGGTACATGTATAAGACCAACGTTCGACATCCGTTGGTCGTAGTCGGTGGGTAAGGCAGCCTTAAGCTTGTGGGACGCTGAAGTCGGCTCAGCAATTCGAATTTAAATTCAAAGTTACTGCCATGGTTTTCGTAATGCCTGGAACGCCAAACAGATTGCCTACCTCAATGCCAGCATTGGCTTACTAGCCTGCCCATTGACATTCTCGAGAAAAATTGCAGGGTGGTTAATACTTGAGTACCACCATTGGTCCATGGGGCTCATGCCGATGGAGGAAACGAAGAAAAAGAGGGTCCATGTACAGTATGGTGTGGCGCCGGGCCGCCAGGGCAACCTGCATTCCGGGGGCGCACAAGGAGCAACCTGCAGGGACCTACTTACTCGACGCCGCTCACGGCGGTCAGCGAATCACTCTACAGATCTGATCCAAGTGTCGGGTTCGAGGCTGACAACGACAAGCACCCCGATATCCAGGACCATATCCCTCGATATCCTGTCCCTTGATATCCTCGCAGATCCTTCACGACAGACCCACCACATGGACGGACAAAGACGACAATTGTCTGGTGTATTTGGATTTGGCTTCTCTCGTCCAATCAGCGTTGCTCATTAGAATCGTGAATCGCCTTGCATCAATCTTTTAGCATTCAATTTACCGAAAATGGGTTTGAATCTTCATCAAAACCTCCACAGACGGATTCAGAGAGAGATAACTTGGCTTTTCACGAAGCTCTTCCAAGTACAGTGGCGCTCGAAGCAATTTCCCATGATATGGAGCCCCAGCGTACTGACTCCCCAGAAACGATCGCAAGTGTTTCTTCTTTCCAGACGCTCTCGAGATCCTAGAACTCCCAATTCGCAGTGGAGTAGGCGAGATAGCAGCTCGGGTCAGGTAAGGTCCAGATAAGTAGCTCGTCGAGCAGCCACGCAGTATAGCGTTGTGGGCAAGGTGCGAAGCTGGCAGACAGCCGTTGATGTGATCGAATGCATCTAATCTAATCAAGGCTCGGGCTTCTCGGGCCAGAGGCCTTCCCCTCTACTCATCCCGCCCCTTTCGCATCGCCCTGCCCAAGTTTCCCGCCACGTCAGGCTGCCTTCACCTCGTTGTATGTAAGTAGTAGCAGTGGAAGAAATGAAAATTCTCCATATTCCCTCTAGTATATACAAGATGCCGTGCTTCGACGCACAACAAGTACCCAGTTCACCACTGGTGCTCTGGCAAAAATTTAAATGCCCTCCTCAATCATAAACACGTACAGTAGCCGGGAAACCAAGGCCCATCCATCCACTCATTCACTCAAACTCAAGCTGATCAAAGTTCAATTCATTCTATTTCATTCAATTCATAGTAAAAACGTAAGTACAACAACAACAGAAAGATATTTTTCGTTCCTTTGTAATAATGGGATGAGTATAGCGTAATGAGCGTGGGTGGGGACGTTGAAAATGGATGGGGGATGGGGGATGGTAAGACTACAAATGCAGAGAGAAGAGAAAGAGACCGAGACGAGAATCCAAAGAGAAGAAAAACAGAGAAAAAGAGAAAAGAAAAGGAACAAAGAAAAAGAAAAAGTTCGTATAACGGTGGCCATGTAATAGGTAGCGCGTATGATGTGATTGATATGTTGTCGTAAAGAGGCGTCGCATGCGTATGTGTATGTGGATGAATGATGTGATATGATGAATGAATGCGGGTATAACCGTGGACCATCTCATCGACCAGGACGAGGGTAATCAATGAATCGTAAAGCGTGACGTCGACGTCGGACAAGCCAGCCAGCGGTGTTGATGGTGTTGAACGAAGGCAGAATAGGGATAGGAATAAACAAGTGTCGTATGTTGTGTGCCGCGCCAGATATCATCGTCGAAAAAACCGAACAGGAAAAAGACCCTCAAGGCCCCCCCCCCTACTCCCCAACCCACTCCCCCCCACTCGCAAGCTGCGCAAACACCCCCTTCCGATCCACCAGCTCCCTATACGTCCCCTCCTCAACAACACCCCCCTCATGCAGAACCACAATCCGATCACACATCTGCATGACCTGCAGTTTATGCGTCACCATCAGCGTCGTCCTCCCCTTCCCCTTCCCCCCTCCCATTCCCTTCTCCTCGCCGCCGCCCAAGTCCGCATCGCGAGCACCAAGGATAGCCTCAAGCACCCCAACCTGGTTCGCCCCATCCAACGCACTCGTACACTCATCAAGCACCAGCACCCTCGCCCCGGGCCTCGCAAGCGCACGTGCGATCTGCAGCCGCTGCGCCTGCCCGCCAGAGATGAGCGCTGCGTTCTCCCCGAGCGGCGTGTCGTACCCCTGCGGCAACCCCATGACGAAAGAGTGCACCTGCGCGTGTTTGGCGGCGGTGCGGATGGCGACGTCGGTGATGATGGGTTGGTCTTCGTCGGAGGGAGTGGAAGGCGAGGAAGAGGAGGGAGAGGAAGAGGGAGAAGAGGCAGAGAGAGCAGCCACCCCGCCATACCTCACGTTCTCCGCCACGCTCGCATCAAACAAGTTCGGCTGCTGGCTCACAACCGCAATCTTGCTCCTCAAATACCTCACATCCACATCTCTCACATCCACCTCCTCTCCCTCCCCACCCTCCACCCCCACCCTCACAGCTCCCCCATTCGGCTCATACAACCGCTGCACAAGCGCAGCGACCGTGCTCTTCCCCGACCCCGACGCGCCAACCAGCGCAACGCACTCCCCCTCTCTGATAGTGAGCGAGACGTCTTTGAGCACCGGCTGTGTGGGCCGGGACGGGTAGGCGAAGGAGACGTGCGAGAGCGTGATGGAGCCTGAGAGGGTGGGTTTGAGGGTTCCTGTGGATTCGGAGGTGGTTGTAGGGAGGGAGAGGAGTTTGTGCAGGTCTGCGGTTGCTTGGACGGCTTTGGCGATACGTTCAGCTGAGGAAGGGTCGGAATCAGCATGAAGTCGGAGAAAGATAAAGGAGGAGAAGAAGGAACTCACTAAAAGCCATCAACTGACTCCCAATAGTAACCGAAAACACAACCAGATTCAACACCTCCACCATCTGCAAATACGTATACACCCCTCTCGCAATCAACACAGCGCCCACATAAAACAACAGCGCCTCCGCCACATAGATCAACCCACTCGCCACTCCATAAGTGCACCCCTCCACAAACGCGCCTCTCACACCCGTGCGCCGCGCCTCCTCCGCAGCGCGCACGAACCGCGCCCGGAAAACAGGCTCGAACCCCATCGCGCGGATCCCGCGCACATGCACCACACCCGCAAAGTACCCCCTCGCCACCTCCTCCCTCGCCCGTTTATTCCGCACCTCGCACCTCGCCACCAGCCGCGTCTGAACCGCCATCACACCCGCAAAGACAGGAGCAATAGCAAACCCGGCAAGCGTCAACTGCCACCCCCTCACCAGCGCCCAGATAAGCCCCACCCCAAGCATCGCGCCGACCACACACATCTGCGCCCACACAACACTAACCATATTCCGCGCATCATCCCCATCCCTCACAAGCACCTGCGCCATCCTCTCCGGCGCGCTCCCCCGCCGATCAAACCACGCCCTATCCTGCTTTAACACCCGCCCCAGCCCCTCCCCGCGCATCCGCGTAACCCACCGCATACCCACGCTCTCCATGAGGAAGTACTTCCCCCCGATGAGCACCCCGTCGAGCGCGGCGGCGCCGAGCACGAGCCCCCCGTAGAAGTTGATGGTGCGCGTGTCGGACGCGCCGGTGGACACTTCGAAGAGCAGGCGGGAGAGGAGGAAGGAGAAGATGGGGGTCATGGCGCCGGAGAGGAGCGAGGTGAGCAGCCCGAGGAGGAGGAGCGGTTTTTGGGGGATCGTTAGGAGGACGGCGCGTTGGAGGGCCCAGAAGGAGGGGAGGGCGAGGTCGTCTTCTTCGTCGGTGGAGGCGGCTTCGGGGTCCTGTTCGTTGGGCTTGGAGTCGACGCGCACACTGCGCAGCTCGACATCCGCATCCCACCTCTTCCTCCCCCCCCTCTGCCGGGCTGTCACCCCGCTCCTCTCAACAGCCCGCTTCTCATCCTCAAACTTCATCTCCTCCACATCCTCCTCCTCCTCTTCCAGATCCGCCTGGTACCCCTTGGTCTTCCTCCCAGTGCCACTGTACGACCGCTCAACAGCGGTGAAGGAAGTAGCAGCCGAGCTCGGCGTGAACTGCAAGCTATACCTCAGCTTACTCTTCCTGTCGCTCTTGACCTCATGCTCTTCAGCGATAGGAGAGGAAGGAACGGCGATGCTCGACGGCCTCTTCTTCTTGTACCCGTGAAGTTGCAGTTGGGATTGACGTCCATGCGAGCCAGGATATCCTTTCTCGAGATCGCCCTCAGCCGTCGCACCCGCACCCACAGGGGACGCAGAGAACCGCGCCCGCGACTGCCTAGCCCCCGTCAAATCAGCCACAACCTCAAACATCCAGTTCCCCCACGTCAACGGGCGGAGCGGTGCGTGCTCTGGAGTGCGGGTGGTGTCTTCGTCCTCTTCATCGTCTTCATCTTCCTGGGTGTCCTCCAAAGACGAAGCCCCAAAGAACCCCCCCACACCCGGAAACGGCGTACCAGGCTCCTCCGTCTCAGGCAAGAACCCCCCCATCGCTTGCTGCACATCCAGCATCTTCCTAAACTCGCCTCTCCCATCCTCCTCATCCCTTTCCCCTTCCCCATCACTCCCACCAAAACCCAAAGAAACACCCTCCAAATCCCCGCGATACCCACCCTCCACAACCCGTCCCCCTTTCATAACATACACGAAATCCCCGCTCTCGATCTGGCTCAGATCATGCGTGATGACGACCGTGGTCTTGTTCAGGCGGTGTGCTTTGAGAGCGGAGAAGACGAGGAGACGGGAGGTGGGGTCGAGGGCTGATGTTGGTTCGTCTTTATAAAGAAGGGGGGGCGGCGTTAGTCTTCTGTGTTTTCAAGAGAGAGAGAGAGGGAGGAAGGAAGGAAGGCAGGGAGGGAAGGGGGGAAGGGAAGGGACATACCAAGAACCAAAACAACAGGATCCCGCAACACAGCTCTGGCGAGCGCCAAGCGCTGCCTCTGCCCGCCGCTCAACCCCACGCCCTCTCCACCTAGGAGAGTATCATACCCCCCCGGCAAGTCTCGGACGAAATCATGGAACAAAGCCGCTCTACACGCCGCTTCTACCTTTGAGCGGAGGGCGGGCGGGGCGGTCGAGTGTGTATATTCGAAAGCCTGTTCGGCTGAGAACTGTGTAGACTCTTGAGGAGAGCTTTGAGGGGAGGAGGAAGGGGAGGAGGGGGAAGGAGGGCAGAGAGCAACGACCACATTATCCCACACACTCCTCCCCTCAAGCACAACCACCCCAGCCGCCCCATGCTGCCCAACACCCACCACATGTCTTCTCACCCACCCCTCATCCAAATACCGCATGTCCTGCTCGTCCATCAACACCGTCCCCTCATTCGGTGCATACATCCTCAACAAAAGCTGCGCAACAGTGCTCTTCCCCGACCCAGAGGCGCCCACGATGAACGTCATCTCGTGCGCGGGGAGGAAGAGCGATGCGTTGGAGAGCACGAGGTGGGACGGGCGGGAGGGGTAGGCGAATGAGATGCTGTGTAGGGCGAGCTCGCCGTGGCATTTTTGGGGGGTGATTTTTCGGAGTGTACGGGATTTGCTTTGGGTTGGGCTTGTGGGTTCAGCGACCGAGGCAGGAGAAGAGGCAGAAGAAGGGGAAGACGCAGAAGAAGAAGAAGGGGAGGAGGAGGAGGAAGACGCATCCCCGACGAGATCCATCAACCCCACCATCGCCGCCTTCCCCTTCGCCAGCGTGATCATCATCGGGACACACATCTGCAAATTGCTCGTCGCAATCAAACACGCCCAAAACACCGCCATCACATCCCCCGGCTGGACCCTCCCCTCCCGCACCAGTTTCGCGCCGAACCAGAACCCCTGCACGAACATCGCCATCATCACGAACTGCGCCATCCCGCTTGTAACACCCCACACGCCGTTCAGCTTCCTCGCCGCGGTCTGCAGCCGGCTGAAAGACGCTTCCGCCCGGCGGGCTTCGTAAGAAGAGGCGTTGAAAGCTTTGACGGTGGATATGGAGGCGACGGCGCGTTCGATCGTGGTTGCTGCCTTGGCGGTCTCCTCGCGCTCGTGTTGGAGTAAGGGGGAGGCGAGGGACTGGGAGAGGCCTTGGATGAGGGTGAGGAGGGGGACGGCGGAGAGGATGACGAGGGTGAGAGAGTAGGAGCGGGAGAGGGCGAGGGCGAGGGCGGAGAGGGTTGTTGTTAGGTGTTGCAGAACCATGCCGGGGGCGAGGGAGGATGCGGTGCGGACGTCGTCTGTTTCTCTGTGTGGTGGGTGGGTTAGTTGGGTGGGAGGGGTTATTAAATGAAGGCTTGCCTTGAGAATTTAGCCATGAGCCCACCGGCGCCTACAGGCGCGCCGTCTTCCGCGTCGCCTTCAGCATCAGCAGTGGCACCGCCGGTGTGTGCATCGAACCACACCATCTCCTTCCCCATAACCGCATCATACACTCTCCTCCTCACAGCCAGGACATTAACCTCCCCCACCCAGATCCACAAAAAGCTCGTCAGGCTCCCCAACGCCAGACTACCCGCGGCCAAGCCCAAAAGCTGCAGCGCCGCGGTGCCGATTGCCTTTAAGAGCGCATCGCTTGCTGCTTGTGCTTGGGCGGGCGAAGGCGAGGGAGAGGGGGTCAAGGGGAACTGGGCGAAGGCGTTGAACGCGCGTCCGACGACGAGGGTCATGAAGGGCGCGATGCCGCCTGCTGTTAGGGAGGAGAGGATCGCGGGGGTTAGGAGGAGGATGCGTTGGCGCAGGGGGAGGAGGGAGAAGAGGAGGCGGATGGAGGGTTTGTGGGTTTGTTGTGTGGTGGTGGGTTGGTCGGAGGGGAGAGGGGATGGGGATGGGGATGGGGGAAAGGTGGAAGGGGATGGAGATGGGGAGCGCTTGATGTCTTCTGGAGAGGAGGATGAGAACTGCGAGTCGATGGATGCGCGGGGTGTGATGTTGAGCTCGTAGAGCATGTCTTCGTCGTTGGCGTTAGCATGGTCGACCGCCAGTGCGGGCGAGGCTGTTAGTGTGCGTCGCATTTAGCTCGTCGTGTCGCGTAGGTGTTGAAAATAAAAAAAAGGTGTCGCTCAAAGGAAGTGGCTCTCGTCGTCGTCGTGTCGTCGAGAGCGGAAGGGAGAGGAAGAAAGTGAGAAGAGAGAGAACGAAGCAAAAGCGCAGAAACCGCTCCCCTCCCATTCTTCGCTCTTTTTGTTGCTCGGTCCATAGTGTTCACCTCTCTTTCATTGTCTTCACAAAGCGCTATAGTTACTCACTTTTCGCCTCAAACCTTATTTCTTTTGGGAAACACAGCCACCCGATTTCCCGCCCTTGTTGATTATTTGGCTCGCCTTCTCAATTTGGATGCTGACTCCGAGTGATGACGTATGGCTCATCCGACTCAGGACCTGTGCCGACTGCGTCTTCTAGAAGTACAGGATGATGCACAGGGCGGCGGACCATTGCTGAGCACTCTCAGGTAGTGTATGTAAGCTAATGAATCCATAGAAATTGAGAATAAATGATGTATAAACCGTCGCCTTCGTCAACATAATGGCATTCATTCCGATGCGCCATATGTATCTTTTTTAACTTATTAATGTCTACGGCCTTTCTGTTCACTTGTTCTTGGTATAGTAGGCATAGATAGCAGCCATATTTATATTTTACAATAGACTACGTAGTAGCATCAGGAAAGCAGACGCAGAACGGGGCACAGACACACTCGCCCGAGAAAAAGTGTGCGGCGGCACACGCGCTTGTTCTCGTGAGGCTTCCGGTGTTCGTTCATCGGTAGGCAGAAGGCCAACGAGAGGAGCCAGCCGCCGTGGTCATTTCACCGGGCCCCTTAGGCACGAGCGAGCACCATCGAGTCGTGCTTGTGAGCTTGCTCACACAGCATACTCCTCCCACACAGCTCCCTTACGCCCCATCCACCCGTCGTCGTTTTTGAGAGGTCCTAGCATTCTACCGAGTGAGGCTGCTGGGTTGCCAAGAGGAGAAGAGACGACATCTTTGATGTTGGAAGTGCTCGCTCGGGCAGGGCGACAGGCTGGCAGAAAGGCCGCAGGCTTGCCGTGCGCGTGTGGCTGCACCGCGGGGAAAGAAAACATGCAGTGGCGAGATAGGAGTCGAAGCGGGCGATGATCCAGAAACAGCGAGTTTGTGCGACAATGTTGTCATGACATGGACAGAGAGGATAGACAGGAGACGAAGCGTGTACGCGACGCGATTTGAACCATCACATGACAGGCGGACTCACGCAAACATCGGCAAAGCAAGGCGGCGTGCCCGACGGATTATTTTTAGCTCGTTCCAAATCCGGATCCAGTCTGATGCGAAATCTCAAAAGTGAAGCGCTATTGTCTCGGTTGTTTGGGCGTGTTTGGTGGACAATAGCGAGTTTCGGAGGTATTGCCGCTTTGGGATGGGGGTTCGCACCTTGTGATTTATGCTCTTTGTGCGTTGATAAAGGTGGTGCGGCATGTCTTGGTTGATGAGGGAGAGAAAGAGATTTTTATGGGTGGGAGATAGATGGATGGATTGATAGTGCGCGTTTGCCTGCGTGCTGAAAGTGAGCGAGGGATGGGTGGCCAAATAAGGCAAGGTGTACAAACAAAGGAGATATCGGGTACAAATAAACAGCACCGCCACCTCTATTGTCCTCCGCGTTGTCCTTTTCGGATGAGAGTTCCGTTTCCTCCGCGTACGAATGTACATTGTCCTGCCATGTGAGAGCGTTCGGTGTGAATCGCGCTTTGTCATGGGCGTATTTCGTGGCTGACTGGCTTGCTTGCCCGAGGTCGATGACGGAACGAGCCTCAAGCAACATCTGGATTCTGGACCTCGTCCGAGTCCTGCCAGTTCCGATAGCTGCTTGTCTATTGATACTCTCATAAGTTACGTTTAAGTTATCAGCCCTTTACCCATTCCATCGATAACTCGGACGTATCACGTCTCTGCTCAGGCTCAACGACATACTCACCCCCGTCCCGATCCCCGCCCAAAACAAAACATAGAGTAAGGAGACAACGGACCATAGCCAGGCAACACTATCATATGCAGTATGCATTTCTCCTACGCAATTTGGATATGACTCGAACGGATCGCGACCCGTTCGCACGCAAACGCAAACGTGCCCGACCTAATTGTTCCCCCTCTCCCCCCTCTCCTGACGGTTAAAACGTTAACCGTTCTCATGTTCTAAGTACACATATTCAATCTCGCGTGTATTCCATCTAGCCATCTCGCGTGCGCCCGTCAGGATCATCATTGATTTTATTTAGTATTAACTACCCGACGGATCCTCGGACCTCCCCTGCCTATTTCCCATTTCCGGGTTCCCAACCTAATCACGGCCGGCTCTGGCTCTGAGTCTCGAATAACACCAGCTCAAGCCTGACGCTCCGAATCCCCTCACCCTCACCCGTCTCGCCTGGACCACGCACACCGCCTGTCGCCCGTCTTATGCTCCGTCAACCACCCCGCTTTTAAATTGTCTTCGTTTCGTTTTACTGCTCTGGAGTCTAGAGTCTAGACCCAGCCGTCCGTAAGTATATTGTTTATCCATCTTTCTCTTTGTCATTTCATCTCCGCTCATTCCAAGCGACGCCTGCTCTAAAACAAACTTGAAGCGGATAAACATATCCCGCTCTTGATTTAGTTCTTATCTACGAACAATCGGCACGACAAGACTCTGGCAGACAATAAGGAACCGCCTCTAGGCTCTGACTCGACACAACCACTCACATGCACACCTCTTGTCCGATATCCTTCAGAGGTTCGAAAGAACATGTACAACCGACGGTCAAAGTCATCCACGTCTTCTCTAATAGAGGTATACCCAACCTTCCAACCGGGCCTGAAAGTTTAACTAACATCACTCATAGATAGAGTAAAAGACAATCGCGGTTCTTTATCCGAGTGGGCCTAGATCCTCAGGCCTCAACTTTGAACCGCCCACCGTCGAGGCTGCACACAATAGCCAGTAGACAATAGACGATGGATAAACAACAAGCAAGACGGTATCCCCAACCCAACCAAAGTCCCGAGCCCCAAGTCCCAGCCCCCGAGTCCGGAATCCCAAATCCCAAATCCCGACTCGACAAAAACACCCACGCCGCCCGCCTCTGGTTCTGAATCCATAACTCCGCGATTGACGACAATAGTACGAAGTGTAAGTAACTTAAAAGAATGTATACTCCACTATATGAGTATCTGACTCGACGGCCCAGCTCGTGGGTGCACTAATTATAATCACTCTACTTATACCATCTTAAGCTTGTCAAGATCTAGATAAACCCCTGCCAACCGTTTATTATGTGCAGACAATAAAAACAAGTATCTGACTCAATTTTCTAGCTTGTGTGGTATTCAAATATTCACAAATCAGAATCACGACCTCACGCTTATCACGCTCGAATAGGCCAACTCCGACTTTCCCCCATCTACCAGCTGGATTCAGATAGACAATAAAAAGCGGTATCTGACTCGATTTGCGATTTTCGAGCTCTCGAGCTCGCAGGGTGGGAGGGGGTGGTTCTCGACTCTTGAGGTCGCACATACACGGCCTCACGCCACGCTCGAGTGTGCCAATGCCAGCTACTGTCTAGATCTTCAAAGCCGGAGTCAGTCCCTCCTCGACAAAATCGCGTGGCTAAATCTAAAATCTAAAAGGCACTATCGCTCCAGACTGTAATTACCCAAGCATATTTTACGAGGCAAGTCACAGGTGGTCTGAGATCAAAGCCGCCCTCCCTTCGGGCAGCTTGGGCAATGCCAGTAGTATTAATTAATATACGCAGTCAAAAGTAGATGAAAATAAAAGTACATTTATTCTCCTATCTACCTGTGCACCTGTAGGCCTAAGCTACAGCCAAGGACCAGCTGCTCGGACACAAACCATTCTTCCAGTCCTCGACTATGTATGATTATAGTCTAGCAGACCTTAGATATTGCTTCCAAATCGGGCACGCGCTTAAAACTTACAAAATAAGCGCCCTACACCTGCATGGTTGAAGCCGGTTCATTCGTGTTGAATTTCAGTCTTATTTCCAGATTAAAATCTCCTGTTGGCAACTGATCACAACAGACGAGTTATCACCTGTAGAGAAGATATGAATTGTGGTTGCTCCTTTTCCGACCAAGATTTTTTCGTAACAAATGTATACATTGGTTTTCATTCCTGACTTCTATGAGCTACAGGTCTCTACCGACACACTCTGTCTACCCTGTTAATGTTCTAACTACCATATTCTTCCATAAATTTACTCATATATTTCATCTGTAATATGGCCTTATACGTACTGAGCTGTCGAGCTTGATTGTAGGCGCCATTAAAATATACCGCCAAAATCGTAATACAGTACGATTAGCAGCCCTATGCACCGCAGAGCACCAGTAACTTTCATTCTTTAAACAAACAGATGGATGGAGGAGCAAAAATTGCGAATATATTACATCAAAAATACTGGCAATGGGAAACTGGATGGTCAAATTTCATACATCAAAACTGCTAAATAGCTGCCTTCAATTACAGCAGGAGATCGTCTGTTGATTCCCTGCTGGTGGCTTCAAATCAATGTAAGTGAAAGGATGGACTTGGAGATACATCTTCTATTTTCTGATTGAACAGAAATGGAATCAGGCATACTGTATAGAAAGAATAGGCTTCCTCACAAGCACAGGCAGCCATAGCATGAGCATTGGGGATATTGAACCCCTTCGGCAACTTCAGGGTTGCTAGAAGGGAGGAAATCTTCTTGTTCATTGTGGGCGTCCGAGTCATGTTCTTCATGCCCATCTGTGGTATACGTCCTCCCAATGGTGTATATATTTGATGAATCAGTTGTGGAAGAAGTTGTTGATTTATTGTCCTCATCGTCCATAGTCGGTATATCTTTCACTGATTCCAGCCACTCACGCAGGCGGGTGCTCATGTGGTTGAGGCTAGGTTCTGGCTTAGCTATTTCATAGATCTATGGCGAGGAAGTCGGTGAGAATATTAATCACGGACTATCAGAGGCTTACTGTTGAGTCCAGTGACAGAATATCTGTCCACGGCCTGTTCTCAACTTGTGTTGGCCGGTACAAAATGAAAACCCGCTGGATGTCTAACTGGACCGCCTTGATGAAAATCAGAGGATCAGCAAGCCAGGAACAGTAGATGGCGCGACAGACCCACCATGAGGAGTTTCAAAACATTGCGCTGGTAGTCGGGCCATTTGTGCATCCACATGGCTGCGACAGATAAAAGGAAAGTGTCTATATCGCCGGCCTGCAAGGCATTCAAGTAATAAGGGACCACATTAGCTATGAAGACAGCCTGTGCTTCTTTGTCCAGGTATTTCTTGACGAGAGCATTGTCCATGGTTAACTCCATTGACATGGTATGAATTGCTAATAAGAGTATGCACGGTCAGTGTTGATCAGGTTTATTGGAACTGAACGGATAGACGTACTTAACGACGTTGGTAGTGGTGAAAGCGTTGGAACTTGAAAGCAAAGGCGCACGAGCAAGGTATCCAGATGATGGGAGGAAGAAAAAAGAGGTAGTGGGAAACCGCCGAGTCGTCGTTGCTGCCTGGGACGAAGAAGCACAGTGTCATAAAAAAGAAGTAAGTTTATACGGGCACGCAGCAACAGAATAAAAGTTTAAACGCTCAACTCGGTTCCGCCGCCGCCTAACAAGTCAGAAACTCTATATTTTTTCGCTCCGAAGATCACGATCAACCCAGAGGCATTTCGCAGATTTGAGGGCGTAAAGTCTAGATAGAATACATTTTACATAACAAAACAGAACCACAGTTCTCCACAAAAAATGGGCCAGTTTGTGCGCAAAAAAGTGACAGGAATGCTGAATTCAAGTACTCCATCAGAAAATTCTAGTTCAAACGATAAGGCAGCCTTCAACCTTGAATTGGTGGTATTCGGTTCGATTCAATGGTCCGTTGGCCACCTAACAACACCTAACGTCCCGGGCGGTCCGGACTTACATGGACGTGTATGCAGAGGAGCAGAGGTTGTACCCGTGGCTGTCTTAAAAACTGGCGGCAGGTCTAAGTGCCATATAGCATGAGAGATAGCGGAGAATCTGATGGCCAAAAGTCATACCTTCGTCCTCCTGTATCGACGCAAGCCAATTTTGTTTCGAGGCAGAGATAGAATTTGCAATTGGGGAGCGCGCTTACGCAATAAGCGCCAGACATTTTCACTGGCGCTTATGGCGACGCCGGCTCGTGAGAGTTGAATTTCACTTCTTATTTCCAAATCAGAAATTTCTTGCATTGAAATTGATCACAATAGATCGGTTAGAGAGGATATGAATTGCGGATTGCGGTTGCTCCTTTTCCTATGATACGTGCTGAGAAGGGAATGTGTGATGAGAATTTAGTTGTTGCTTGCCGGATTTTCCATCCATCCATCCATCCATCCATCCATCCATCCAAGCATCAAGCGTCCTCCCTCGACTTGTATGGTTAGCATTATTGTTGAGACTCGACATCGCTTTCAGTTTCCGAATTTGCCTCAAGTCGACAAGCAGCCTAATTCGACAACAAAACACTTTGAGCCAGGGTTGGAGAGCCCAGATGTAAGAAACTGTCGTATTCTTCAAGATTCTTCAGTGGCGGGCTGCAATAAAATTTAAACATCATTTTATTACAGACGAAGATCAATAGGACGCGCGGCCCACTGCGGTGCGACCGCGCCAAGTAAGTCGGTTATCCAGAGCGTATCAAGAGGCGGCCAGTCCACTCCACGCATGGACTCGGCGTCTAGAATATTCAACTTCATTGTATTGAAACCGTAAGTAATACATAGTCCCTGACGGTTTTGTAGTCAACTTGAAGTAAGTAATGTCATTGAGGAACTGAGATAGATGCGCTACCCACTTTGTTCCAATCACCATTTTATGGGGCCCAAATTGACCCTGGAGTCATTTTGTGGATTCAATGCCACAGAAATTGTCTATCCCTGAGGCTGTCGGTTGTGTTTTGCGTGGCTAGAAACACTAGGACTTGATGGACTACGATCTTCAAAAATTTGGAAGCTAACTCGTGTGGGTCCAATTGATGGCTTTTTGAATAGGGAAGTCGACTAGCCTCCGTTGGGTTGGCACGCAAAAGAGATGCAATTCCTCGCTCTTGCTTTGAAGCTAATCGTTCATGAGCATCGAGTCCTAGACAGACAAATTCGGCGAAGTTTTGGCGAAGTTCTGCTAGGTATGTCACAACCCTGCGGGGTTGTTACACCGTGACTCGGCCTCTCTTTTTTGAATGATGCGGGCAACACTTGGCCGCTACCACACGTAGCCACGGCAGTCTTGAACTGTTCATGAAGTGCGCAGCCTGCCATGATATCCAGATGATACCTGATCGACGCGCGTCTTGAAACACGGGTGACGCGTATACGCCGGCAGGGTGAGATGGCTCAGATGGTTTTACTTCAAGACATATAAGACCTACTGTATATCATGTACACAACCATCGCTCAACTCCCTACCAGCCGCCCATCCACTGCTAGCTACTAAAGCTCCATCATGGTACCACCACCAGGCGTCGGCTATCTATTGCGCCTTATTCCACGTTTCGCTATACCTTCAGCGATCACTTATTTTTCGTTGAGATTATTGCAACGGCAGCAGGGGTTCGAAATACCCCACTGGATTGTCATATTCGCTGCCGTTCTTGCTAGACCAGCGCTCTTCTTCGTCAACAAGTTCTATTCGGGGTGGACAAACAAGAGGCGGGCTGCAGCTAATGGTGCTGTCATAGCGCCGTTCGTCCAGCTGTCTGCGTCTCGCCTTATGTCTGAGCTTGTGGAAGCAGTTCGGTCAGGGTTTCCAGGTGCGTATTTTGTGTTCCCTGTCATGCTATTAACCTTTTTAACTCTTTGATGAAGCAAATATCTTCTGGGACTGGTCGCAAAAATACGGAAACGCGTACCAGATTGACCTTATGACAAATCAACTTGTGAGCTTGACCGCAAATTTTCTCTCTCACATTTCGCAGTTCTGACGGCGAAATCCAAGTTTTATACGACTGAACCAGATCATGTCAAAGTTTGTGCAAATTTAGTAAAACTCTGGCTTCTCGCCCTGATTCGCTGGTTCTAGGCTATTCTTGCCACCCAGTTTGACTCCTTCGATAAAGGCGAGTATAGTCCCTATTGTCTCTCCACCAGATTAAGCAACGTTTGAATCCATTAGGCGCCATTTTCCACTCCCAGTTGGACTCGCTGCTTGGCACAGGAGTGTTTAATTCGGATGGTAATTATCAACTAATCGATTTCCTTGCATATTAATGATCAGCGCTCCCTACGGTTACAGGTGCAATGTGGAAGTGAGCATTTCCGTCCGATTCAATAGATTATGTTCTTATGGGAGTTAGGTTCCACCGAGCGATCACACGACCTTTCTTCACGCGAGAACGGATTAGCGATTTCGAGATCTACGAGCGCAATTGCGACATTTCACTCAAGGAGGCGAAGAAGCGACTCTCGGAAGGCTATCCGATTGATTTCCAGGTGCCTATTTTTTTTATTTCCTGATTTTATTGATTGCTGAGCTTCGATTAATTTTCAGGACCTTGTGGCTCGTTTTACTCTCGACTCTGCCACGGAATTTCTTTTTGGTGGTGAAGTCGGTTCCCTTTCAGCTGGTATCCCTTACCCTCCCTCTCATGCGGACAAAAATCCTGCTTCTTTCTATAACCACCCTTCGACTTTATTCGTTGACGCCTTTATGCAAGGGCTTGTGCTCTCTGCATTGCGGTCAGGGATGGGTCCGGAGTGGCCGTTAGGCGAGTTTACGAAAGACAAGGTTGCACCATTCAGAAAGATCATGGACAATTTCACGGAGCCTCTCATGCAAGCAGCGCTCGACAAGCGAGAAAAAGAACTGTCTGGGGAGATGAAGCCAAAAGAGGACGAAGAAACACTGCTTGCACACTTGGTCAAGCAGACTCAAGGTAGGACAATTCCGTCGTTCAAGTCAGTCAACCGTCTGAATCATCATTTTTAGATCCCAAGATCTTGAAAGACGAGGTGAGTTAAGAGACCTTCTCTGATGTCCGTCCGTATTTACGCTGTTTCCTTCAGCTTATCAACCTTCTCGTGGCTGGACGTGACACGGTAGGCATCTTTCCATCATTTCAGAATGACCACCTTTCGCTGACGACAATTTATCCCTTAAGACGATGTGCCTTCTAGCATTTTGCCTTTACATGATGGCTGAGCATCCGGATATCGAGGCGCGTCTTCGTCAAGAAATATTTGAAAAGGTTGGACAGACTGGAAGTCCCAATTATGACCAAATGCGAGAAATGAAATATACGAGAGCATTCCTTAATGGTATATTCTTTTCTATCGTCTTCACTGGGATAAATAAACTGATTCCGTATTTCAGAGGTTCTCAGACTCTATCCACCTGTGAGCGTGACACCCTGTCGAACTCGACATGAACTAACCTTGACCCCACAACCACAGCCCATTGGACGGCCGGTGAGACGAGAACTCCTCTATTATATAAGACTCATGCTGACGTATGTTTTGCAGGACGACTAACACCCCTGTTGTTTTAACGGTGAAGAACTCAAGCGAGAAGCCGATCTACGTCCCTGCAGATACACCGTACGCATTAACCGCGAACATAACTGGCCTTTTTTCCTAACGATTACACAGTTGTATTTATGCAGTGATCAATATGCACCGTAGAACGGATCTGTGGGGACCAGATGGTAAGTTCAATAACCTATTCAGTAAAGCTGTTATTTATTTTGTCTCTTAGCCTTGGAGTTTGACCCAGACCGCTTCCTCGATGAGAGATTGCATAAATATCTCACACCGAATCCCTACATCTTCTGTCCATTCAACGCTGGTCCTCGGATTTGCCTGGGTCAACAGGTAAGATTTCATGGGACCTATAGGCGACAGGATTCATCTCAATTGGAACATTAGTTCGCCTACCATGAGGCCACTTTCTACCTTGTTCGGCTCTTGCAGCAGTTCACCGGGTTCACCCTGGACAAGTCGGCGAATATACAGCCTCCAGCAGCATGGGCATCTTCTGGGAATTTCACGGCCTTGGAGAAGGTTTATCCGATGGCACATTTGACGATGTACATCAATGTAAGTCGTTGCGAGACTTTTTTTGATCCGTTTTGCGTATTTGGAACTGATCGCCACCTGTTGGGCGGCCTGTGGGTTCATATGAAGGAACTCAAGAGTAGTGATATATAGTTCTCGATGGAACTCGTGGGTGGAACTCGTTTAATCCAACGTAATTTATTTTTCGTAGCTATGTTTAATCACTTTCAGACAATCCTTAATAGTTAACGCACTTCTCTTGTGGATCTAGTACTTAATCACACTTTTGTGTCTTGCGAAATTCTATCCTCCAGTATATGTCCAATTCATGGCCTCCGTTGGCTTGGGAGCTTGCAAAAGAAGAGCAACTTCTTCGCTCTTGCATCGTCGCTTCACTAGTTCATGAAGGTTCATGCAACTTGAACGTTCATGATTACTGTGTCCTACAGTGATTCGTCACAACCGTGACCGGCCTTTCATTAATCATTCCGAAGCCGCCACACAACGTTGTACACGGCAGAACCAAGCCAAAAGTGTCTTGAACTGTTCTCGAAGCTGCGCGCAGCTTGGCATAAGCTTAAATTAATACCTGATCGATCCCGGCCCTGGAACTTCGCCGATGAACAAGGGTTACGCGTATAACCGGGACGGCAGGATGAGGCGTACTTAAAAACGTACCATGGTACCAGTAACACCTTCTGCCGCTTATCACTGGCATCTACAGAACCCATCGTTCAGCCCGCTTGTCAGTCACCCTTCCACTGTAACCACAAAAGCTCCATCATGGCATTACCACCGGGCGTAGGCTATCTATTGCGCCTTATTCCTCGTTTCGCCATACCATCAGTAATCACCTACTTTTCACTGAAATTATTGCAACGCCAGCAGAAGTTTGAAGTACCCAACTGGATCGTCATACCCATTGCCCTTCTTGCTAGACCCGCGCTCTTCTTCTTCAATAAGTTCTATTCTAGGCGGATAAACAAGAGAAAGGCTGCAGCCAATGGTGCTGTCTTAGCTCCGTCTCTCCAACTGTCTGCGCCTCGCATTATGTCCATGCTTGGGGATGCAATTCGTACAGGGTTTCCAGGTGCGCATTTGAGTTCCCTTTAACCCTGTTTACCTACTGAACATTTGTGAAGCGAAAGTCTTTTGGGACTGGTCGAAAGAATACGGAAACGCGTACCAGGTTGACCTTGTGACAAATCAAATTGTGAGTTTGGTCGCAATTATCGCTCCCTCTCGCTCTTTCGTATTTCGCAGTTCTGATGGCGATATTCAAGTTGTACACAACTGAACCAGATCATGTCAAAGTTTGTGCAAATTTTGCAAAAGTTTTGCTTTTCGCGCTGATATGGTTGTTCCAGGCTGTTCTTGCCACTCAGTTTGATTTCTTTGACAAAGGCGAGTATGATATACTTTATTTCCCGTTATTTCCCTACAACATTTGATTCCAATAGGCGCCATTTTTCACTCACAGATGGACTCATTCCTCGGCACAGGCGTGTTTAATTCGGATGGTAATTACCAACTGAATGATTTCCTTGCATATCATTGAACGGAGCTTCCTATGCTCGCAGGTGCAATGTGGAAGTGAGCATTTCCGTTCAATTCAAGGGATTCTGTTCTTATGGGAGTTAGGTTCCACCGAGCGATTACACGACCTTTCTTCACACGAGAACGTATTAGTGATTTTGAGATCTATGACCGAAATTGTGACCTCGCCCTCAAGGAGGCGAAAAAACGACTCTCGGAAGGCTATCCTATTGACTTCCAGGTCCACTTTTTTATATTTCTATATTTTATTGACTGCTGAACTGTTATTAAATCTCAGGACCTTGTGGCTCGTTTTACTTTAGACTCCGCTGCGGAATTTCTTTTCGGCGGCGACGTCGGTTCACTTTCGGCTGGGATCCCTTATCCGCCCGCTCATGTCGCCAAAAATCCGCCTTCTTTCTACAATCACCCTTCCACAGCATTCGTTAACGCATTTATGCAAGGACTTGTGTTTGCTGCAATGCGGACAGGGATGGGCGCTGAGTGGCCGTTGGCCGAGTTTACCAGAGACAGGGTTGCACCATTAAGAAAGGTCGTGGACAAATTCACAGAGCCCCTCATGCAAGCGGCCCTCGATCAGCGGGAAAGAGAATTGTCCGGGAAGATCAAGCCAACAGATGACGAAGAAACACTGCTTGCACACTTGGTCAAGCAGACTCAAGGTAGGATAATTTCGTCATGTCAATCAGTCGTCTGAACCATTGTTTTCCAGACCCAAAGATCCTGAAGGACGAGGTGAAACAAAAAGCCTTCTGTGATGTCTGTCCGTATTTATACACCCCTCATCTAGCTTATCAACCTCCTCGTGGCTGGACGCGACACGGTAGCCATTTTTATATCATTTCAGACTGACCTCCCTTTCGCTGACGACACTTCATCACTTCAGACCATGTGCCTTCTGGCATTTTCCCTTTACATGCTGGCTGAGCATCCGGATACCGAGGCACGGCTTCGTCAAGAAATATTCGAAAAAGTTGGCCCGACTGAAAGTCCGGGTTATGACCAAATGCGAGAAATGAAATATATGAGAGCGTTCCTTAATGGTATTTTCTTTTGTCTCGTCTGCACTTGGATAGATTATACTGAGTCCATATCTCAGAGGTTCTCAGACTTTATCCGCCTGTGTGCGTGACTCTTTCTTGAACTCGGCATGAGCTAACGATGCCCTCACATTCTCAGCCCTGTGGATAGCCGGTCAGAAGAGACCTTTAATAGTATAAGACCCATGCTCACGTATGCCTTGCAGGACAACTAATAGCCCTGTTGTATTATCAATGAAGAACTCTAGCGAGAAGCCGGTCTACCTGCCTGCAAATACAACGTACGTATCAACCGCGATTATCAGTTGCCTCTCTTTCCTGACTCGTACACAGTTGTCTTTATGCAGTTGTCAATATGCATCGTAGAGCAGATCTGTGGGGACCAGATGGTAAGCTCAATGAACTGTTCATTGAAGGTGCTGACGCTGCAATCTATTTCGCCTCTTAGCCTTGGAGTTTGATCCGGACCGCTTCCTCGATGAGAGACTGCATAAGTATCTCACACCGAATCCCTATATTTTCTGTCCGTTCAACGCCGGCCCTCGGATTTGCCTTGGCCAACAGGTAAGGATTCCACGTACCTTCAGTGACAAGATTCATCTCAAAGGATCATCAGTTCGCCTACCACGAAGCCACTTTCTATCTTGTCCGACTCTTGCAGCAGTTCACGGGATTCACCCTGGACCAGTCTGTAAATATACCGCCTCCAGCAGACTGGGCATCTTCGGGTGATTTCACGGCCAAAGAGACGGTTTATCCGATGGCACATTTGACGATGTACGTCAAGGTAAGTCATTACGGGACCTTGTTGATCTGTTTCGCGTTTTTTGGAACTGATCACCACCTGTAGGGCGGCCTGTGGGTTCGTATGAAGGAGTTGAAGAGCAGTGATATATAGCTCTCGATGGAACTTGTGGATGGAACTCGTGTGGCCCAACGTAATTTATTTTCGTAGCTATGTTTAATCGTTCAACACATCACAACGCCTCGCACAAAAATTGCGCTGTTTCTAATGCGATGATCCGTGGCGACTGACTGAACACTTTCGACTCGGAGTGCTCGATCGGGGCAGAGAGCATGCCATGGCATGTGTCTCATGACGCTCGCGTTTCTCCAATGGCGTCAAATATTTGGTTGTGGGTCCAATTGAAGTCCGTCCCGAATAAGGAAATTGGCTGCAAGTTGGCTAGAACGACTAACATGAGAAATTTCTTCATTGAATCTTCAGCGCTTGGGAGAAACTGAGCAAGGAAACCTCCAGATATCGATGCAGAGAACCTGTATACGTCATGAGTTTGACATGAGCACTGAGTCATCTGACAGCTACACCGTGATGGCCCTCTCTATTTCCCTGGGCTCGGTTGATAACATTAACAAGCGCTCCACAATATAGCTCCAAGCTGTGGCAGCTTACCGCAGTGCGCAGCTCGCAGTGACAGCACGATTTAGGGTGTTCTCTCTAACCGAGAGGTACCAATACAAGCACAACCAGGTATGTGGACAACATAATGGCTACTATAAATGCGTATGCGTCACTAACACGCTCTGTTTAGCCCTTCATCAAACCACCATTATGGGATTACCACCTGGTGCAGACTATTTACTGCGCTTATTTCCACGTCTTGCCATACCCTCTGCAATTGCCTACGCCTCGTTGAAGTTATTGCAACAACGGCAGGGACTCGAAATACCCCAGTGGCTAGTCATCGCCATCACCATTTTTGCCAGACCTGCCCTCTTTACTCTCAACCTATTCTATTCTAGATGGAAGAACGAGAGGGCGGCTGCCGCTCATGGTGCTGTCGTACCACCTCGAGTCCAACAGTCTCCGTTCTCCATCATGGCTGCGCTTATCGAGGGGATTCGCTCCAACTACCCAGGCGCGTGTTGTCTATATAGTACTTTCAACCCACAAGACTGACGTTCCGATGTAGCAAATTTTTTCTGGCGCTGGTCTAATGCTTACGGAAATGTTTATAGGATTGAATTTTTGGGAACTGCTTTCGTAACTTTCGCCAATTTTTCTTGCATATTCTATTATTCTGACAACGAAATTCAAGTTGTATACAGCTGAACCAGATCATGTCAAAGTTTGTCCAATGGTCATTAAATTCTAGCCCGCATCCTGATCCAATTGCTCTAGGCTATCCTCGCAACGGAATTTGATTCTTTCGAAAAAGGCGAGTCTAGCAATTGAATTCTCTTTTCCAGACTAACCAAAGGTTCGAACTTGTTAGGCCCTATTTTTTACAAACAGATGTATTCCTTACTAGGTACAGGGGTTTTTAATTCTGATGGTAAGCGTCTTTCAATTGCATATTTCGGCATAAATAAATTCAGGAAACATTTGCTTCCAGGTGCAATGTGGAAGTAAGCTTCAACGTTCGATCCGCGAGCTCATGTCCTTATGAGAGTTAGATTTCATCGAGCGATTACACGACCCTTTTTTACTCGAGAACGCATCAGCGATTTCGAGATCTACGACCGCAATTGTGACCTCTCTCTCAAAGAAGCAAAGAAGAGGCTCTCGGAAGGGTATCCAATCGACTTCCAGGTACCTATTCTACGTTAAATTTTCTAATTTTAGTAGCCACTGACTGGATTATCAGGACCTTGTGGCACGCTTTACTCTCGACTCCGCTGCAGAGTTCCTTTTCGGCGGAGATGTTGGTTCCCTTTCTGCAGGAATCCCTTATCCCCCACCTGATGCGGCTAAAAATCCGCCTTCTTTCTATAACCACCCATCGACTGCATTCGTTGACGCGTTTATGCAAGGCCTCGTAATTTCTGCAGTACGAACAGGGTGGGGTCCGGATTGGGGGTTGGCTGAGTTTACCAAAGACAGAGTGGCACCGTTAAGGAAGGTTATGGACAAGTTTACCGAGCCTCTCATGCAAGCAGCCCTGGACAATCGAGAAAGAGAATTGGCCGGAGAAATAAAGACCACAGAGGATGACGAGACATTACTCGCGCACTTGGTTAAGCAAACCCAAGGTATGATGGTTTCCTTATGTTGTTCAAATATCTGATCCAATATATTTCTAGACCCCAAGATCTTGAAGGACGAGGTATGTTGCCATCTCACCGTTATGTCTTCGCTCGTTACTTATGCATTACCTTCCCATCAGCTTATCAACCTTCTCGTGGCCGGACGTGACACGGTGGGCCTTTACACCACTTCAGATATCCTTTTCGCTAAATGGTATTTATTTCCCAAGACCATGTCCCTTCTAGCATTCTCTCTCTACATGCTAGCTGAGCATCCAGATATCGAGACACGCCTTCGTCAAGAAATATTCGAAAAGGTGGGAGCTACTGACTGTCCCAATTATGATCAAATGCGAGAGATGAAGTATATGCGAGCATTCCTCAATGGTAAATTTTCTCTCTCTTGTCTGCACTCGGACAGTTGCCTGAACCACACCTCAGAGGTCCTTAGACTCTACCCACCTGTGTGCGTATGCATGGCATCTAACCGGTAGGTCAAACTAATATGCCCCATACTTGCAGCCCCGTGGATGCACGGTGAGTATTGGACTTCGACGGGATAAACGGCCTACCTAAGTTTCGCAGAACAGCTACCAGTCCGGTGGTTTTATCCGTCAAGAACTCTCGCGAGAAGCCGATTTACGTCGCCAAAAATACAGCGTAAGTGTTAGTTCATGAGTAATGTATTTTCTGACCTTATTTCCTAATTGTGCCTGTAGTTGTTTCTATGCAGTGATCAATATGCACCGCCGAACGGATCTGTGGGGACCGGATGGTATGCTTCATTTATTCGTTAAGGAAGACACTGTTAACCATTCCTTATATTTCGCTTAGCCCTAGAGTTCGATCCGGATCGCTTCCTCGATGAGAGACTGCATAAATATCTCACACCGAATCCGTTCATCTTCTGTCCATTCAACGCTGGTCCTCGGATTTGTCTCGGTCAACAGGTAAGGAAAAATTGAATTTTCGGCAACGACGAATCTGAATAATGTATATATTAGTTCGCATATCATGAAGCCACTTTTTTCCTCGTGCGCCTCCTACAGCAATTCACGGGGTTCAGCCTCGACAAGTCTATTAATATACCGCCGCCTGCGGCATGGGCGTCTTCAGGTGATTTCAGAGCCAAAGAAAAGGTTTATCCGTTGGCACATTTGACGATGTACATTAAAGTAAGCCATCCTTGAAATTGATTTTTGTTTATGCTTCGGATCTGATCGCCACTGATGCAGGGCGGTCTTTGGGTTCACATGAATGAGCTCAAGAGCAATGATGTATAGAATTTGGATGCACTACATTTTAGGAGTGCTACCAATATTTTGTGTTGGCGGGCGTGTCCTGAGATTAGATTAGATTACATCAGTGGCTGTATCCCGCTCCCAGTCAGTGCGATTTTTCAACTTCAACCACTTTCTTTTCTCGCGCCGACCACCACCCTAAGTACTTCTTCGAACCTTTTTTTTCAAAAGTTCGGGAAAGGATTTCATTATTTTTACTAGCGAATACCTGTTTGGATTCGTCTGCCAGCGCAGTTTATGGTGACTCTCGTGGGTAAGCGGTAGCCTAATATCTTCCCTTGAAATCTAAACGAAGAGCTGTAATATCTCATCCAGCTTGTTATCTTATCTCATTTGCAAAATAGACGTTAAGAAGGAGGGTCGTCTGACTATGCTGACAAGACTCTTCTCTCACAACGGACCGGGCCTTCTCTGAAATAACTATCGCACTGGTTCCAATGTGCCTTTGGTTCCTACCCTTTCCTACCACGATGTCCTCTCATACGGAACGAACGCCTCAGCAGCCTATTCATCCATCCGTAATTCCAAGGCTCGATCCCGAGTACCTTGAATTCCACAACAAGGATCTGGTTTACCAGGTGCCTCCTCATACCTTGCCGTGGGATCCCTCGATCCGGAATGGACCAACGGTTCCAGGATCTTCTGCCCCTCTGAAGGTCGGAAAGACCCAAGAATATGAACTGCCCAAGACGAAATTCAGAGCATTAACGCCTGAGGGAACACCCCCGGCCGGTGGTTGGCCTACGATCGTCTACTTCCACGGAGGTGGGATTTGTCCTTCACGATTGACTCTATCAACCTGAACAACGCATAGGTGGCTGGACTTTGGGTGGCCTTGAGGCTGAATTTGCCTTTCAAACCAACATGTGTGTTCGTATGTCTAGCCATTTTTCTGTGCTGCTGAACCCGCACAATAATATATTCCCAGGCGCAAAATGCGTAGTGGTCAATGTAGACTATCGTCTAGCCCCTGAGAACCCTTATCCCGCTGCTGTTGACGATACAGTTGATGCACTGCTTTGGGTTATCAAGAATGGAGAGCGAGAGCTTGGGATCAACCTGACGAAGGTTGCCGTCGGCGGTTGTTCTAGGTTTGTTTGATTCTAATGCAGTTGTCTCGCTACTTACCATTCCAGTGGTGGAAATCTTGCAACTATCTTGGCTCTCAAAGCCGTAGAATCTCAGCTTCCTATCAACATTATTTTCCAGCTTTTAATTGTGCCAGTGACCGACAACACGGCGTCGGTCGAAACGTCCTGGGCCGAGAACGAGCTCACTCCTTGGTTGTCTCCTGGAAGAATGCTTTGGTTTCGTCGCAACTACCTCCCGAATGAAGAAGACTGGGCGAAATGGGACTCTTCCCCTCTCTTCGCCCCTGATAACCTAATTTCCAAGCTTCCGAAAGCCTGGATTAGTGTCTGCGAGCTCGATATCTTACGGGACGAAGGAATCCAGTATGGGGAGAAAATGCGAAAGGCCGGCGTTGAGGTTGAGATTGCGGTTTATAAAGGTGCCCCTCATCCTATCATGGCCATGGATGGTAAGGTTTCTTTTGGTATAATTGCTATTTTATACACGGCTTCTGATAATCTGCAATTCTCCAGGGTAAGTAACGGCTCCTTCAACGAATTACTTTCGAGGTAACTCTCTTGGATACAGCGCTCTTACGATCGGGAGAAAATTGGTGGATGACGCAGTCGCAGCGCTGAAGGCGGCCTTCGATTGAAGGTTAATTTGATGGTAAGAATTTGCCTTTTCCGATGCCTAGACCTTTGCCGAACTGACCATAGGGTAGATCAACGTCGGGGTCTGGATCAACCTGTAATGATAATCTGTACACCAGTGCATACCAACGCACAATGATATCTCTCATTCTGACGCCTTTTCATTTGTTCGTCGCGAAAGAAAACTCGGCATCGTTATATCATTTAATATTCTAGTCCAGAAATATTTGCCTGAAGAACAGTTTAACGTCGAGTTTTCATAGCTAGGCGAAAGTCTTTGGCTAAGAATGCTCTTACCATCCGTTCATTCCGGTTCCAGGCCTGCGCATTGTCCGGCATTTTTACAAGACCACCCGTAGCTTACAATGCACGGACAACGTCAGTGGTCAATATTTCCATCTAGTTTTCTGTAGACCTGGAAGCGATGTAAGAGTATTTCTAAGTCTTGAGGCCAAGGTGTAAGCTTCCATTTACACGGGCAATGACGGAGTCCAGCCTGTTCCTCGGAAACCGAATTCAAAGTTTGCTGGCCAAACTTTCAACTGGGGATCGACACGCGAGATGACACATGAGTT
Source organism: Galerina marginata (assembly GCA_023014335.1). NCBI lineage: Eukaryota > Fungi > Basidiomycota > Agaricomycetes > Agaricales > Galerinaceae > Galerina > Galerina marginata. The sequence goes on along the minus strand of JAECYW010000009.1, from coordinate 979,824 downwards.
TTCTTTCCAATACCCAGAGATTGCTTCAGATCTACAGCCAGGCCCGCAAAGTCTATCAAGAAGGTTAATATCGGCCAGTCCCAGGTAGCGAGGGGAGTCCTCTCTAGATCTTGCATAGTGATCCCCATTTTTCTCTTCATCTTCTACCAGTCCAGATCGCGGACTGACCTGGAATCTTTTCTCCGCTTCACCAGGAACAGCTCGACATCATAGGCCACGCAATCTTAAGCTTTTTGTTAACTCCTTCGCGAAGTATGTAGATCCGTTAACCACATCTCTCAGCTCCGATTCTCCAGCGGACACGGCTCTGAGTCTATCAGAATGCAAAGTAGATCTTTGCACATTGAACGGAAATAAAGAAGTCAATTATACGAAGTTAATTATCTCCTACCAGTGACAGAAAACCTCAGTGGTCTAACTCCATGCATAACAGCATTGGAAAAATCCATCCAACTACTGTCCCTTGATGTAGGGAGGCAACGGATGAACTGACCGTTATGATTTTTTTGTGAAAGCAACAGGCAACAGGACCCATATTATGTGTTACGGTTGCCAAAAGTAGCAACCACTGCAGGCTGTTGGTGGCCCACAACTGGGCCATACTCACAACATTGTAGTAAAATTTATAATAGAAACAATGAAAAAATTGAATTTGAGCTTCCTCAGCACCCTTCCTGTCTCGGGGAAATTTATTAGGAATTTATCAGTTTTTTTCGCTGTATATGTTGAAGCAACCAACCCCCCGTTATCCGTTATGTAACGCCATTTAGGCAACGCAACGACCCCGCCGTTATCCGTTACGGTTGCCTCCCTACATCAAGGGACAGTATTCACAAGTACATCTTGCTTCAGGTCCGGCGGTCCTGCTGACATTCAGTTTACCGCCTTCAACGGGTACCATGGCCGACGAGCCTTTATCACCAGAGAGACAATCGGGGATGGGTTTGAATTGAGAAGATTCTAGACAGCAAAAAAAATCCGAGGATGGGCATCAGATAGATCCCGCCTCGATTTCTACCGGAGAATAATCCGACAAAGTGGCGATCGATGAAAGAACAAGATTGTATGTATCATAACGGAAGATGCAAGGATGTAATGTACGAATTTTGGTATGCAGGTGGTGGTTGTAGAGCAAGAATTATTCTGGAGCGATTAAACGGAGGATATCGACGATGGTAATAGAGCAACTACAAAGCAAGATAGATAAACGATAAATATGAGTAAGATAATGAGGAGATGTCAAGAGCAGCTTATCTATATAAGCAAGAACATCTAGCTTAACACAAGATCGTGGTATATGGGGTATCCAAAATGGTGAGATCAATATTTTCGGACGATCAGAGATCGTTCCATTTTCCAAGAAGGTCATTCAAGATACGGGCCACCACGCCGGCACCTTCTCGCACCATCTCCCTCTCGCGCAAATCGGCAATGAGAGCCAGGTATTTGGTCTCGAAGCGGTCCGGATGCCACCTGCGGATGAGGTCCTTGAGCCTATCCTTGACGACCGCGCGGTCGCGAGTGTCGGTAAGAGGCGCGAAGATGTACTCGACGACAGCTTCGAGAGTGAGGTCCTCCTTGCGCTTCGGGCTTGAGAAGCTCAAAACGGGCCACGGAAAGTCGCCCCACTGGAGATGGGGCAGAGACGACATGAAAGCCCATTGCTGGTCGTGGAACACGACAAGGTTGACGATGTCCTCCTCGCTCATGTGCGTGATAGAGTCGGCCTTTACCACGTCCTCGGTGGGTGTGGTGGCCTCGTTATCGGAGGCGGAGGTCGTGGAGGACGAAGAGCTCATGGTTTCGGTCCAGTTGATTTGGTTGTTCCACTGACGCTCCTGGCGTTTGCGCTGCTGGATGGCCTCGGCGCGTTTTCTAAATTCTGCTTGTTGCTTTTCGTGTTTCTCGGCGCGAAGACGCGCTTCTCTGTCCGCCGCAGAGTCAACTTGGACGGTTTGGACGGCTGAGGGAGTGAAGTGACTGTAGGGCAGGCCTGCCGTACTCCCAGAGCGCGCTCGGACAGGAGACGATGGTTCATCGAATGGTCGCGAGGAAGAGCCTTGTTGGAAGTAGGCCCCGTTGTATTCCTGGACACGTCCCTGCTGCACACGACCAGATTGATTCCTGATTTGGTTCAAGATGGCGACCTGCTCTTCGATGATAGATTGATCAAGATCCTCAGGATTCTGCCAGGGTGTCTGCGCGTCCCATTTCCTCTCCTGTTCCTCTCGCTCAATCGCTGCACGGAGGTCTTCTTCGGCGATGGATTGTAAATTTTGTAGATCCCGCTTGTATTCCAGTTCCAATCGATATCGGCCTTGAGAGGATGTAGATGAACTGGTTGCAAGTTTTTCTTTGTAGGATGCATGGACTTCTTGGAGCATGCTATCCAGATTTTTCATGATGCGGCTACGCAGCTGGGCCTTCCAGACCGCGTCGGGTTCGGGGTCGATGATATGAGGCATCAAATTTGAGGAATGAGGCAAAACTGAGGTCTGTCATAGACGACCAGATCAATATCGCGCCTGCAACGTGGCAGAGCATAATAGCACACATTTTTACAGCTGCTAAAAGCTGGTGACTGGACGCGAAATAAATTTAGCAGACTTTTTTGGGTTTACTGAAAGTGAGCGATCAGTCGACCATTTGACAATGAAATAGCGTGGCTTGACGTACCTTTGGCGTGAATCTAAATACCAAGGACCATAAAGTAGGAGGAGAAGAGGAAAAAAAGGTGGCACTGTAGTCATGAAGACCGAGGAACTGATATAACGCGGTCCTTGGGCGCTAGGGTTTTGTTATTTGCTTCTAATTGTTTGTGATTGGAACAGATGTCAACAGCGTACCCTGTCAATTTCCTCCCTTACGGTGATGTGGACGTGGACATCATGCGCAATACGACGGCGGCGACGCGTTCATTCCCTCAGCAAACTTCTGTTCACTCCACAGGGTTTTTCCTAGTGACGACTGTGGTCATTCGTAAATCTTTGCTCTACTGATTTGGTCTCTCTTCATCAAGGAGCTCAATCTGATTCTCCTTGGACACCAACGAACTTGCCAACGTTTCCCCGCCATTAACCGGGTCCGGCGCTGTCAAAATTTTTGGCGCATTGACATCTTAAATGGCGCCAGTGAGCTAAGATCATCCACAGTCGTCCCCCTTCTGGCCATTGCTTGCGGCGCGAAGGTTGGCGGTCAAGGAACCTGACGTAGGACGCCAAGAGTATCTCGACGCTCCTCCTTGTCATGGATATAGTTTGCGTATCCGACCGTCAGCTCTGTCGGCTGGTGAGAGGGTTTTCCTATGATGGTGACGGACGACTTTCTTGTCGGTGAATAGGTGTATCGCAGCTTGTTCCTTGCAAAAGCAGTCCTTGACAAGTTCTACTTCTTTCAAGGAGCGTATGTACGGTTCTTTGAACCTGAATTGTTATTGTTTTCGTGTCCAAGTTCGTCAACTCTGCCTTCCATGAAATCCTTCTTTTGCTCCAGGCTTCGAAGGTTTAAATCAGTTTAGAAAGTCTCTCGGGGATAATCTTGCTTCTCTGCAAGACTTGGCTAGCCTTATGTGGTTATACTGTAACTTAACCACTTTCAACGGACTCTTTGACTCTCGTCTTCGTGAGTGACTTTCTTTCAAATTTCCAAGTTCGATAGTTAAATGCCACTTCTCCTTGAGATTACTCTCGAGGTATGTCCTCAAATCCTACAAAACCTCTTTTTTTTTCTTCGCCTCTGCAACAGAATCTCCCGCAACAATTATAGCGGTACCTCGGACCGACAAACGGCCAGTTTAATTAGCTTTGGTCCCCAACCGACAGTGACTAATTACCGATGACTCGGGCGGTCCTGCAAGTGCGAGTTCTCAACTGTTGTAACTGCTGAACTAATCTACTTGCTTATAACTTAGGCGCTCCAGCGCGCGTAGTCCTGACAACCTCTATGCGTCTTCAGGGAGGGGGGTTGACAAAACAGATGTGAGTGCCAGCTGACTTCCCCATAAATAACTCGTTTTTCGTTTACCTTGGTTGCAGGACGGCGCAGTATGTCAATTTGCCAATAATATCCATATTTTCCAGGATGGCCAAGATGGAGCAGGTGCCGAAGTCGCTTCGTTGCGAGCCACAATTAATTCAAATTGAGCAGTGATACCTTGAAGCGCATGTACTACGTCAAACTACAGAAACCAGAAATTGGAGGGAGAAATCTATTCCATTTGGTAGGCAGCCGAACATTCTCGCGAGGACCGCTCCATACACTATACCTTGAGAAAAATCAAATTATTGGATCGCGTCTCATGCTACGTATCCCTCACGCTTACCTTTTTGCAGCCGGCGGGACGCTAATAGATAATTATATCTGCTACATAGCCAATCAACTCACAGCCGTAGCACTCAAATGTCCAAACTGTCCTTGAATACAAGGTTGCGATCAATGGCAAATATACGCGCGTCATGGACGACAGAGCGCAATCACAACAGCCTCAGCCGTGAAGAATCTTATTGATCAAGCGAAGCATGATGCGCGATTATCGCTGAAACTGCCCTATAGTGACTGGGAACTTTTTCGAGGACAATCGAGGTATTAATTGAATCCCATTCTACTCTAACGAATGCGAGACGTTAATCGAGGCTTCCAGGAGCTATCAGTAGCGACAAAGCAAAAGATGAGTCGCGACTCGTAGCATAGCAAGTCAAACACGTTTCGAGCCAGCGGACAGCCAGACTGATGGATTCCTGATGAACCTCTCCAGCATTCTTTTTATCTCTGGACAATGTACCCATTTGATTGTTCGTTCGCGGCGACGGTCCCCGGGCATCCGGCTCAATCCGGGCCTCGAAATAGCACTCACCCAAGCTTCTCAGGCTTTCCTTCTGTCTCCCTAATTCCGGATCGTAGGCTCTTCCTCTGAGTCGGAGGCTCAATCCCCCGAAGCTCCTGAATAACGTGAAAGATCATTTCGGTAAGGCTGTATAGATTATGCGCTGTTTTCGGTATTCTGACCACTTTCAGTTGGATTTCTTCACGGGGGTGGGGGTTGGCTATTTTCACCTCGGGGTTTATCATGGAATCATGGAACTTCCACGGTGCATGGTGTTCGCTTAGCGTGTGCCTCTCAAGTGTTTCTTCCCTGATTGACAGTCTGATGGCTGCATGATCGTTTTGCGAAGTACATATATATAGGATAGTCCGACGAGTACGAAACCTTCTCTGCCCTTTCCCTCTAAACTCTAAACTCTCCTTCCCTGGCTTCCACATGCCCGCGCATAACTTGGAACATAAAGATAAGGCTGCAATTTGCCTGAAGATCGTCGTCATTGGTGGGAGTGTCGCAGGTGCGTCGAGGAAACATTATCTCCAGAAAAGGCCTTGATTTCCTACTTTTTATTCAGGCCTTGCAACAGCTTACGCTTTAAGACAAGCTGGCCATGACGTCCATGTCGTAGAAAAAAGTGACGGGAAATCCAAAGTTGGCATCTCTTTCGCCTAAGCCTGCTTCTCATCTGATGATTGACTTCAGAGTTTTGGTGGTCATCAGTAAGCTTGAGAAGCCTGATCGTCAAAATATTTTCTTAAACGATCTTAGGTGCACCCCAAACATGACAAAAATACTGTATAGATGGGGTTTGCAACCTCTGTTAGATCGTGTAGCTGTTAAGTGTTCGTCGATGGTCTTCCGGAAAGGTACGTCACATCTGCATGATTTTCAGAGCTTCGTTAATTTCCTTGGACAGGGGCTTCTGGAGACTTAATCGGGGCGATCAACTTGGACAAGGATTTTCTCGTAGATCTCCTTGCAGACTGGCTGTTCATTCAAGTGGGTTAATTTCTTCCATCGGTTCCTGTGGCACGCACTCATTTTCCTTGCAGGATCAGGAGTTAAAGGATATGCTCCTCCAACTCGCCTCCGACGAAGGAGTCAACCTCTCTTTCTCGACAACGGTTACAGGTGTCCGAACGACCCCAGATGATGCGATTGTCACACTTGACAATGGTCAAACCATTATGGCCGATTTCTTGGTTGTTGCAGACGGTTACGACAGTGAACTTCGGAGCTTAGTCACTGGCGTGGATGACGAGGACGACAGGATACCGGAGCAGATGCACCTCGCCGTTGCGTTTACGATACCAGTGGAACTCGTATGTCAAGACGAAGAACTAAGACCGCTCACGAACCCAGCAAACGTGCGTTTTCCAAATTTTCATACTTTCGTATCCGTTCCTAATTCTCGAATATAAATAGTGGTCACTATGGATTGGACCTGGCTTTGTCCTGCATGGGTTTATTGTGAGTATATTTAACTGTATCTACCATCATAGTCTGGGGTTAATTATAATCAGAACGGAGGAAAAGACCTGAGTATGACCTTGACTTGTGACTACGACCGGGAGTTACAAGCCGGTGATGAAGTGTGGACTGACCACCCCCTGGAGTATTATGGTCTTGACTTGAACCGATTCGAACCTAGGTAAGGGTACGGTTTCTTAACTTGATCAGATCTAACACACTTTCCAGGGTGCAGAAGTTGTTGCAACTGGTCAAAGTTACATCAGGCCGAATCTTCGTCACCAGGAAAGGTCCAGAAGATTTGGTGTGCGAAAATTCAAAAATCGTCCTCGTCGGCGACGCGGCACATCCATTGATAGTATGAAGATTGTTTTGATCATAGTTTCGTGTTGCTAAACGTTCTGTCTACAGCCTGCAGGCAACCATCATACCGCACTTACATTCGAGGATGCCGAGACTCTTCGATGCCTATTTTCCCGAATCAGATCTCCTGGCCAAATATCTCACTTCCTCACCGCCTATGAGGAGATACGTCAACCACGCGCGGGGTGGGGCTTGCAGTACGACCTCGGCTTCCATTCTTGGCTGAGGCTTCCGGATGGACCTGCGCAAGATGACCGAAATGCCAACCTAACGCTGAGCATGGCGAATGGCAGCTGGGACTGCATGGACGAGAGCCTCTTCAGGGCTGTATGGGGGAATGAACTTGACATGTACGCGCACGATGCGACGGAAAAAGTCGACGATTGGTGGCAGCAGTGGGGTTCCATGATTGCGGTGAAGAAGGACGCTAAACGACATCAGCCAAGTCCAAGCCCCGAAGCTTCTTCGAACCTGATCCCAGGCCTACACCGAGTGTCGTTCCATCATCCATAATGGTTTGGCAACCTGTGGCCACCTGGCGCCGTGTGACGTGTTGAAGCACCGCTTGGCGTTATTATCCCTCCATACATGTTATCCCCTATCCCCACCACTTCCATTCACCAGGTCTATAGATTTTAAAATAACTTATGCGTTTGTATATAGTTGATCGCCGTAATTGTAAACTTTATCGGTCCCAGGTAATGCAAGGACGTTTATATCGACTGGCTACTGATGTTTCATGTCATTCAGGTTTTTAATTGGTCGTGGACCAAGGATAACTTGTAATAACCTTGTATTAAGTTGTAGACGAGGCTGTGAGGGTACAGCTTGATGGATGGAAAAGCCAACTCGGAACGCAATCCTGCTGGCAGGTTACTTTGTGCAAGGGAGCCAGTCCAATTTATAACGAGACCCACTATATAACACCCATGACGGGCAAATCAGGTTAACGGACATTCATCGGTTCTGAAAAGCGAGATAAGATAGATAACTCCACCATTGACAAATTCCGCAGGACCCACCTTGACACTTCCGCCTGCTGTAAGACGGTGAAAGCTACAACCAAGAATATCGCTCCAGTCAGCTGGTCAGTCGTTACGTTGGTCAGTGCTCAGGCCAGGGGACGCTAAGTACCAACGACGTTTATGCACTGGCCATCCTATAGGTAAAGGCGAAATTTGGAAGATGAGTTGACGTCGATACTCATTGTCCTTAGATCCAAAAACATGATTTAGTTATATGAACATAACTAGTCGAATAACGAACCTACCAGTGACTAGAGAAATAAAGGGTTATTCAGCGGGCGTACGGCCAGGTACTCAAGATCAGGTCTTGAAGGAAGCGGGCAAAACAAACCTCACTATAAAGAAAGGCAAGCAAGAGAGGGCTTGATGAAGGTGGTGGTCACCATAGGCCTAGGTTCCGTGAATCAGTGTAAGAGGAGAGGTCATTGAATTGGTTCCAACAGATGCGATCCCCTAAAACTTAGAATTTCAGCCACGACATCACGACATAGAAAATAGGTGCGACCTCACCCGAACGGAAGCTGAAGAGTGGAAGACGTCGAAAAATTGGTTTCGGAACAACATGTCTGGTGCAATGCGATGTCCGACCATTGGGTCTTGATAGCCAAAGACTGAAACTGTGCAGGCACATTAGGAGTTGCTACGGTTTCAACTTCCATGAAGACGACAAGGCTCCGGTACATAGGTAATCACTTCCAAGAGTGTCCATTTTCTTCTCGAACAATATCAAATAAGGTTATAGCATTTCGACGCAAGCCAGATGCAAATGACCTGGAAGAACAATCAGATCAGAATGCTTAAACGCTCTGCACAGAAAAGAAGCAATTCAAACATCGTCAAGTAAACCTGCCAACACAGCAGAGAAACGTCCAGGCATACATTGCTGAAGAAATGTACACACGTTGTCGACCTTCGCCCTCCGATAATATAGAAAGTTCGGGGGCCCCCACCCAAAAGAAAGGCGACCTCCAAGTTTCCCAAGTGCTCCTGAAAAGAACGTCCGAATGCTCGGAATAAGCTTTGGGAACCTTGTGATGAATTTTGAAGTTGAGCTCGATTCTTAAGGTTTTCGGGCGCCGGATGGAAAGACTGCCATCACGCAGTTGACTGTACTCGAGTATGGCCCTGCTGGCTATCTGGGGCAGCGGCAGCAAGTGAAGCCATTTTGCTTTCCAGTAAACGAAAACAATATCTGCAGCAACTTTGAGCACCGTTCGATAACATAGTACAAAAAGACTTACTTGCTAGCCACTCGAAACTCGATGTTCGACATCTGATTGCCAGGCCGGGCCTCTAAACGTTGCAATGGATGGCCCATACAATACAAATGGCGAATCACAGGCCCAGACGATGCCAGCTTCTTCAGGCAATACAAACGGGAATCATGCCTATCCACCAAATAAGCCCGAATATTCAATGCACTCCACAGAGAAAAAGGTATCACGCACAATGCTGGGTCGAAGTATATCCGTTGTTATTACGAAGCGTTGCAATTGTATCGGATTCTGCCTTAGGGAGACTAAGTTGAAGAGCAGCCTTTGACCTAATCTTCCATCCTTCCGCTTCATACTTCCAGCAGATAGGCGTTCTTGTCCGATCTTGGAAAATGTTGAGGTTAACAGAGAGGGTGTAGTTGCGACCAGAACATCAATGGGATAAATAGAGAATAACGAAACATACACATTATACAAAAAAAAAGTCGAAAACTCAATCTTCATCATCGTCACCGTCCTCCTCGTCACCCTCTTCTTCATCTTCATCGTCGTCATCGCCGTCGGGCATGATCGTAGTCATATCGTTGAGGCTGATCGCAGAGTTGAGAACGGGTTGTGGAAAAAGGAAGGCATTAAACATACCAATGTACGAATGGCTGCATCACCCTCAGTACCTTTGCTATATTGTCCTTGAAGTCTGGATCGAGGACCTCAGACTGCAAAAATCTGTTTCAAACTTTTAGCAAGCGCCCATACCGAATGGGCCCTCACTTACCGGTGTACCACTACGAATGAGCGGCATTTCAATAGATCGATGTCCCTTGATAAATGATATAATCAGCAAAATTTTCACATTTCAGAACAAGATGCGATCACTTATGATCCTTCGCAACGCCTTTAGGTGCAGTCTTCAGTTCGCCTTCCTGTCCGAAAATATTCTGCTGTTCTCCTTTCGGATGAGGTCGTGCCTCGCCAAAAAGCTCAACAAATTCTGGGGAAGAGATAATCCTTCGGAGTCGACGTGGGTTCCGCAGGATGTTCGCCCTTCACAATCGGATCAATCAGCAATTTTTTTTGGGAAGGGAGCGAGGCGAAGCTATGCAGAGAGGTCGTACCTGATGGTGGCCAGCTCGTTCTTTCCAGGACACCAGCTTCCGGCAGCGATGATGCTCGCGTTCCCTGGTTTTACTGAAAGTCCGACGTCAGCGGGTCCGCATGATGCACTTTACGATATAGGCACAGACCTGCTCTGAAAACGTTCCAGATAATGAGGCAGGTCAGACATTGCACGCAAGCTCATCTTGACAGTCACTTACAGGTGGTCTAAAAATAGAGAGGGGAAGAGAGGGTCAGGACAAAGTTAATTCAACGCCAAATGAAAAGGGGACTCACAGTGTGCGAAGATGCCCTTGCGCCCACTTCGCGAAAAACTGGCGCAGAACTCGGCCTTATACGGTGTTTTGTCGTTGCTGAATCTTATCTGTTTTTCAGACGTTCAGGTTTCGAGGAGGGTGGCATCACACGAGGGGAGTACGCACATCACGATAAATACGGTGAATGACATCTTTTGGAGGTAGATGAGGGATCTGTGAATCGACTTCAACCAGAACGTCTGTAAACGCCTCGACGAAATCCTTCCATTCTTTCTCAGCATGGCGGTATACCGGTTCTACGAGGGAGGATAGAATCAAAAGTATCGTCAAATAGATGATACTCACCGTGCAGCTTGAACCTAATAGCAATACCGGCATCAGCAGGCGTAAAAAGGAGGAGCTGCGGTGCGAAATCACGTACCACTGTCGATCATTACACGCAGGGTCCTTCAACTTGGTCAAAAAATCTATCGTATTCTGCGATATCTGGCCAGGTGGTACAAGACCTGTCTTCGGAGCTTGAACGACGACCCCAACAACTTCCTGTCCATCTTTAAGGTCCAGGTCGAGTTCGGCATCGCTGTCTTCCTGCTTCTTTTTCTTAACGGGCTGTGCCTTCCTGGGACTTGAGCCATTGGAGGCGCGAGCTTTCTTCTTGGGTTTTGAGTTGTCGTCCGAGTCTTCGTCCAAATCATCGCTGTCGTATACGTTTCTCGCTGACCGGCCCTTTTTATCGGTTTCACTGTACTCTTCTGAATCCTCGTCGACTTTGCGCTTTTTTCTTGGTGACGATGTTGTCTTCTTCCGGTTTACGCCCGATGACTTTCGTCTTTTCTTGCCCGCGTCGGCATCTTCATCCAATGCCTCGCTATCATCTTCTCCGTCAAAATAAGAGGAAGTGACATTTTCCTCCGCTTCCGACTGTGGCGAATCCTTGGCCTTTAGTTGTGCTTTTCGTGGCGATTTTCGCGTCGTTGTTGCCGAGGTTTTTTCAGAGGACAATGTTCTAACTTTTAGACGGGTAGGCATTCTGTAGGTATAAGAATAAGAAAGCAGTGGAGAAACGCGAAACAAAATGAGAACCAACAACTGAGTCCTGAGTCGCCTGACGCGGTGTGTCTGAATCATCCATCACGTGTTGGTGACAATTCACGTGGCTCTACGAGTCGTCCTCCCTTGTCACAACTAACCTTCAAAGTCGACCACCACGACCAAGTTTCTGAGTAACTCCGACTGTCAAATACGCGAAATTCAAGCGCCCGCAGGTCGCCGCAAGAGGCCGTCCTTTCATCTTTCTTTAATGGGAACGATCCTGGTGTTCACGAGACTCCAATATGGCGCCTTCCATACTCTTTTGGCGATTTCCTGAGTTCTCGACGCTTGATCTAGGGATTTTCGAGCCTTGCGGTTGAGGGGAGTCGAAAGGAACACCTCATGAATGACATGGGAGATTGGAAATTATATTTTTATCATGGTAAGACACCCAATTGCAATTGGTGAATTTCATATTGAGTATTTCCGGACTGAAGCGGTGTCTTCATAATCAGGTACCTCGAGTTCATAGAAAAGACTCGTCCAGGTTTTATTCCCCATACTAGGCGCCCCTTCCCACCGCTGGCCAATTACTGGGGGTTGCTGTGATTAGGCTTCTGGACTTTCGCTTATTGGCCATGGGTCACATTGGCTGGGCTAATTTCTGCAGGGCGCCTATGCTGCACGCTCATATAGCTTTGAACCTGCTCTGTCTCTGATTGGCCTGAACTCGCTTCTTAATATCTGCTATAACTGCCGCGGCTCCGTTGGGTCGATGTGGTTCTTTCTAATAAAACATTACGGCCTCGACTTCCCACTGAACACATACTCTCTTCCATATATAACTTCGACTCTCTGATGAACAATCTCCCGGGGAAGCTCAGTGCTATTTTGCTCCCATTTTAGCCACGGGCAGGTTTATAAAAGGCCGTCCGTTTCAAGCGCGATAAGGATAATCGACGTCGAATTCAGGCTAAAGAAATATGAAGGCTGTGAGTACCCACAGAGTAAACGCCGCTCCGCGCCGTTAACCCTTTTCCTGGCAATAGATCGGAAATGAACAAACCTCCTTGAACCTGTCGTTGATGCATCGCTAATTTACTTTATTATCTTCAAGGTAAAATCAATTTCTGCATTATTTCTTTGTTCACGAAATGTTGATTTGGATGGCCCCGTCTTCCGTCCCGGCGTGGTGAATTATTGCCGATCGTGGTGTATTTCCGTCCACATCCCCGCCTTTGCTCCGCTATTCTGCTGGGAAAGAAACCATCATCATGATATCAGTAGTTACAACTGACTATTAAAAATCCTATAAACTTTTGCTTTACGAGACCTCAGATGGATAACATCGATTGACGCCACAGGGAGAAGCGACCGTGACCGCAAAGAACAGGGAACGCCGTTGGATTGAATGGAGAGAGGACATGTGCCGAATTAATGATAGCATTTTGGGATCCAGCACGCGAGAATATGTGATCGATGTCTCCATTTGGATAATCGCCCCTGTAATTTATTGGAGAGTTATTATAGAAACCCCCAAGGGTTGCTTTTGCATTCCATCTTGTTTCTGCCCCACGTCCCAAACATGGCTGAAGAAAAGCAAACTGTCCCAATTCACCCCGTCGCACCCCGTATGAAGTCGGGGGCCAAGAAGCCTCACGTTGGCCCCCACATCGACGACTACCACAAAGCGCACAAGGAGACTGTTGGACATGAATCTGATAACTGGTGGGCAAAGGTGCGTCCAAGCAGACAGTAGAACATCGGGCAGATCATTGATGGTGCTGGTTTGGTTTTTAGCAAGCTCATGCTATGTTGCATTGGGATCGCCCTTTCAAAACCGTCAGGGCAGGCGGTTTCGAGACTGGCGACATCGTTTGGTTCCCTGAGGGCGGGCTGAACGCCTCTTACAACTGCGTTGATCGTTGGGCTTTCAAGCATCCCGACAAGGTAAACACCATTTCTCCGATATAATCCCTTTTATCTCGCTCTAAAATCCTTATTCTGCTCCCTATAGACTGCGATCATCTACGAAGCTGATGAGCCCACCGAAGGTCGCGACATCTCATACGCCGAGCTCCTGCGCGAAGTGTCGAGCGTTGCCAATGTTCTCAAGTCTTTCGGCGTCAAGAAGGGCGATACGGTCTCGGTATACCTTCCCATGACTTGGCAGGCCGTCGCAGCTTTCCTTGCCTGTGCAAGGATTGGAGCCGTCCACTCGGTCGTCTTTGCGGGTTTCTCGGCTGAATCCCTGCGCGATCGTGTTCAAGACTGCAAGTGTCGCGTTGTAATCACTTCAGATGAAGGCAGACGTGGTGGCAAAACAATCGCGAACAAGGCGATCGTTGACGCTGCCCTCAAGGAGTGCCCGCTTGTCGAGCATGTCCTCGTCCTCCAACGCACTGGCAACAAAGTGGCTTGGACAGAAGGAAGGGACAAATGGTGGCACGAGGAAATTCTCAAAGTCCCAAATTACTGCCCTCCCGAGATTATGTCGGCTGAAGACCCCCTCTTCATTCTCTATGTCAGTGAACCTGCATATGATCTTATTATACTTCCGTGCTGATGGTAATTTCGTAGACCTCCGGATCTACAGGAAAGCCGAAAGGCGTCGTTCATACCACTGGAGGATACCTCCTGTGTGCGGCTCTGACGGTAAAATACGTCTTCGACGTTCACCCAGACGACAAGTTCGCCTGCATGGCCGATGTTGGTTGGATCACTGGGCATACGTTAGTGTCTTATGTTTCATCCTATTTGTTCATTTATAGCCTACAATCATTCGTATTCAGATATATTGTTTACGGACCCCTAGCCAATGGAGTAACCACGACCGTGTTCGAATCCACGCCCGTATACCCCACACCCTCAAGATATTGGCAAACAGTCGAGAAGCACAAGTTGACCCAGTTCTACTCCGCGCCCACTGCGATCCGCCTCCTCCGCCGCCTTGGAGCGCACCATGTAGAGAACCACGACCTGAGCAGTCTGCGCGTTTTGGGCTCTGTCGGAGAGCCGATCAACCCGGAGGCTTGGAATTGGTATAATGAGCATGTGGGGAAGATGCAGTGCGCCATTGTTGACACATTCTGGTGTGTTTTGATATTTCTCCGTGGTCATGGGTTTCGTCCTCTGACAATAATTTACATTTTAGGCAAACCGAGACCGGGTCGATCGTCGTAACGCCATTCCCCGGTGCTATTGAGACCAAGCCCGGTTCGGCTACTGTGCCGTTCTTCGGTATTGAGACTGCGATCCTTGACCCAGTTACTGGAAAGGTCCTCGAAGGCAACAACGTCGAGGGTGTTCTGGTCCTCAAAAATCCATGGCCTTCAATTGCTCGCACGATCAACCAGGACCATAAGCGGTACCTTGAGACTTACATGCAGGTTGGTTTTTCTCTTTTCTTGCTTTGGTTTTCCTTTGCTGAACCCAGAGCAGCCATACCCTGGATTCTTCTACACGGGTGATGGTGCTGCGCGAGATGAACACGGCTATATCTGGATCAAAGGTCGTGTTGATGGTGCGCCAGTTTTACCTTTTTAGCTCGTGATCGAAGGAATAGACGGATTGATCGTAACTTTTAGATGTTATCAATGTGTCTGGGCACAGATTGTCGACCGCTGAGATCGAGTCGGCGTTGATCTTGCATAAGGGTGTCGCTGAGACTGCGGGTACGCGTCTTCCATCGTTAATCGATGTGACTGTTTTGCTTACCCAAGTCTTAACCAGTTATTGGAACTGCAGATGAGCTGACTGGTCAGGCCGTGTACGCGTTTGTGACTTTGAAGCCGTAAGCCTCCGTCTACTCGACTCTAGGTTCATTGGTACTCACAGAAAATAATGTCATTAGTGAATTCGCTTATGATCCCAATGACGAAACTGGTCTTAACAAGGAGCTCGTCCTTCAAGTCCGTAAGGTCATCGGACCCTTCGCGGCTCCCAAGAAGATCTACATCGTTAGCGATCTCCCCAAGACTCGCTCAGGAAAGGTACACTCTTCACTCGTCTCCGTCTTGGCCGTTGTAACAGGTACTGACTACCAACCATAGATTATGCGACGCATCATGCGCAAGATCGTCGCCGGCGAGGGCGACCAGCTCGGCGATCTCAGCACGTTGGCTGAGCCGTCCATCGTCGAGGTCATCAAAAAGAAGGTCGCTGAGAGCTCCTAAACCCAGTGGGGTTAGTTGGTCCTCGTTTTAAACTGCAGATATCACGATCGAGTACCTGGTTATGATCGGACAACCTAGCGGCTTTTTCACTTTTCCTTCCTTCTTTGTATTTGAGTCCGGCTGTTTAGGCGACATCCTCCTCTGACCTCGGTGTACTTTATACTTTGATTGGTCAGGTAGTCGAGTTTCGCTCTGGATAGGGTGGGTTGCTTGGGTAAGTCAACTCGGTTGGTTGTGGGTAAACAATCGCCTTTGGTTAGAGATGAAGAATTGTAAAATACGTACAATGTAAATCATACAGAATCGGTCATTTTTTCGAATCATAGTTTTAATGCAAGTCATGAACTCAATTGATTACACCCTACCTGCACCGCGCCTGTGAGCATTTAATGCTTATTGTCTACATAATGTATTCATAGTTACGCGGGCTAATAAACGTGAGCGCGGAATCAAGTCATTGTTCTGTCATTTCGTAAATGCCTCCGTTTTGGCTCAAAATAGCAATTGATTTCCTGAAAAGGGTTCGCGTAGCAACTGGCCCTGCCATGACTCAAAGCCTGCGGCTTTAGTGTTGTGGGAGAATAATTCATGGCCCAGTGGCCCCGCCGGCCATTGGTTTACTCATAAAAGAACTTAAGAGATGTAAGACGACGCGTCGCCCTGTTTACTATCCTCAACCATGCCCTCCATTTTTAACAAGTTGAGGAAGAAGAAAGGCTTCGACTTCATGGAGCTCCCAGCTGAGCTGAAGATAAAAATCATCCACCTCGCCGCCTCCATTCCATCTTCCAAGGAACTGATGCGCCCGTTCACGCGCGAGAACTTTTATACCACCGCTCGGTCCCTGGCACTCGTCTCACGAATTACGCGCGAGATTGTTATGCCTCTCCTGCTTGAAACTGTCATCCTCGATTCTCAAGATTCGATCAGCCAGCTCGTCAATTCGGTTAGGCTGCAAAAAAAGATGGCCACCAATCCACGCTATTCCACTCATCGTCACTACCCATTCAAAGTCGACTATCCGAGGCGAGTCAAGGCAATATGGGCTTCGCGATGCCCCGAACCATTACCGGGACATGTTTGGGGAGAGTACCAAGATCCTGAGTACCGTGTATTGTACGAGTGCTTCGCCAATGCGAAGACACTAGGACTCAACTTCAATGCTCTCCACCTCCTATACGAGGTCCTCGGCATGTCAACACACGAGCAGCAGCTCCCGAGTTGGAAGCCCAAGAGGGTTGTTTTAGCCGGAGATCTGATCAGATGGAATACCCTCACTCAGTCGGTCGTTGGACAGTTATTTCTAGGCAGCATCACTCATTTAACAATCTGGGTCGGCGAGCAACGGGAGGAGCTCGCCATTGACAACGCGGCCGTGGCGAATTGGATAAACGCGGTTCCGTTCAAATATATGGTCAATCTTACGCACTTCGCGTTCACGCTTATCCGTGCGCAAGAGCAGGCCGATTTTCCGCTTATGGTTTTTATTCTTCCGGGGCAAATTGGGTCCAAGTTCAGGACGTGGGAGGAAGCGGGATATCGAGAGCCGATGAACGCAACTGTATTCCTAGACTGGGCATGGGAGTATTCAGAAAAAGGCACTGTGTTTGGATGGATACTGTGGTGGTCTTTCGATCCAAGTGCAGCAGGAGACGTGCGTCCAGAGTTATGGGAGATGGCTTTCGCAAGAGGGGAGCACGATAAATATTGGAAGCTCAAAAAGGTGGATGCTGGGAGGGCTGGAAGCGGGAGTCAGGGCCAGGAACTGGTTCAACATTGCCGTCATTGAGATATAGTTATTTATCAGCGCAAGCATCACTGGTTTTAAATGGTATTAACAGGATCTTTGGTTATAATTATTGTAACAACTTTCAATCAATTCATTATATGACCAGATCTCTTTTCGTGGTTGCAAGGTGGCAGTTGCCGTGTCGTCGTACTTGGCAAAAAAAAACCGATGTACGTGCCATCACAGCTAGTGACCGGCGCTTATCGGATTCTGGACAGGCGCTTATTAAACAGAATCGCCTTACAGAGGTTTTCGACTTGAACTCCCGTTCCTCGCTGAGACACTCCTGAAGCGCTACAGATTCGAAATGATTCTTGGACAGGCGTGCCCAAGCAGTCTGTCTAACAGAGACTAATACTCGCCCTCGTGTATCATCAAGAGTGTCCGGGAGTTATGGAGTTCCACTGCGTGGGCAGTTGAATTTCAGAACATTCCCACCAGCCTTGTGCAACGGGACTTGTTTTCAATATTGTTGGTGGTCCATATAACTTCAGACGCTCGTGTCCCAACCTACAGCTTAAATGAATTGCTGGAGAAGGAGAGGCCATATGAGAGTCGTATTTACTCTACGTTTCAGTGTTGTTAGGAGTCCGAGTTGAATAGGTAGAGTCCAACAATTCCCACTTGCCGTTCAGAACTGTTATGCCAATCCTTCACCGGCTATCTAGCGACTTGGAGTACAAATCCGCTCATTAAATCTACTCTAAAGGAGCATTTCATTCCTTATTAGGTTTTCCTTTGGTATTCATCATCGCGAATTATCCTGCGATATATGTTGCCGTTGAGTCGAGACTTCCTCATTGTCCATCTGATGTCTTTTGAACCATGACGATTCAATGCGAACGGTCCAACCCCGGGCCAAGGTTACTCAGAATTCTCAGCTGCCGTTAGTGGCGAATCTAGGCATCAAAGAGATAAGAACAAAATTGTGCCATACATACTAGGCCAACTCCAACTTCTCCAGACATGGTCACGGTGTATAGATAGAGCGGAGAAAGGCATTAATAGAATCCGAAGTATCGCAATGACGTTAGCCGAGTATCTCGAGTACCCCAATTTCGCTCCATCGTCGAGAGCATTCGGGAGCCCGCAGGTCCGCGGTTCATCCGCCCAACTTCGCTTGGCATGAACGGCACAATTGTCAGCGGGCGGAATAACTTGTTATAAGCCTGCCGATTTCCCCGGGACTCTTTAAGACAAAAATCGACCGACAAAGATGTTGGGTTCTTCCCTTGGTCGTCGGGTCCTTTCATCGCTGAGTTCGCCGAGAAGTGATCGAGGGTTGTATGAACTGAACTACAGATGGTGTCAACAATAACTAAGCAAAAAGCATGTAGATATGGGAGGTGTTGGAATGGTCCATAAAGAGTACGAGTAGGGAAGGATAAGAGGATTCTCCGAATACAAGAAAGGTGGTATTACTATCTATACAAAGATGTTGCAAAGATGGATGGAAAGACGCGCCGTGACATCAACCACCGTCGTACAATTAATGACTTCTTCTGCAATGCTATATCGTACACAGACTTCATGGACCCGCATCAATTGGGGGTCACTTCGGCGGAGGAGTAGAAGGACCTGTGAAAAAGGGTTCCATTCAAGATTATTTTGAGAGAAGAAATAACCACAAATACATACCGAAAAGCCCGGATCTTTGAGGAGGAGGGGGAGGAGAATTCGGTGAGGATGACATAGGAGTAGGAGCAAGAAGCGGATTGGCTATAAAAATGTTCAGAATTTGAGCTAATACAGACGATATCAAAAATAGATGTGGCACGTACGTCTCCACTGTGCCCAAGCAGGTGCCTCTGGCTTTGGTGGCTCGGGAAGTGCTGGAGGGGGAGGAGCTGGGGGCCCAGTTATCTTTGGCTGCGTCCTGGCCTTCCTTTCAGGTCGCTTATGGACGACTCGCCAACCAGGTTTAGCTTGCGGTGGGGGTTCTTCGATCGCGGGTGGCATTTCGGGAGGGGGAGCCTCAATTGCCTGATCGTAATCTATCAGAGGTTTCCATAGGTGATATCGATAAGGAAGACGCACTGGAGGCCGCCACTCTGGTTGGAACTCCCCATTAGCACTGAACTTGGATCTGACAGCCATAAGTTCTGCAATTTCGCTTTATAGCCGGAGTCAGCCTTGAAATGCAAAATCAGAAGGAAGATGGACGTACTACTGCAGCTGCCGCCGTTCGTCTCTGAGCTTCCCTATCTCAGCCAGCAGAACCCGTACTTCAGCCGCGATACCCTTGGTGAAATCCATTGTGACGTTGCGATTACTGTGGATTGCGAGTTATTACGTCGATTGCAGAAATGAAAGGGTCAAAGACGACAAACTTGGGTAGTTGAGGAGAATAACCCGTCGGTGGGGGGCCTTGAGGTGCCATAGTACGTATCGATAAGGGATATATCGTCGACGCCGGACGGTGAACGGTTAGAAGCGTAGTGGCAGGCAAAGGCGTGGTCTTCGTTTCTGCCCCAACACGAGGCGGGGCGTTTGGTCCCGATCTCCTTTTTTGGAACATTTGGGCTGAAAACATCGGCGAGCAAGTTGAAACGAGGCTTGTCCTCGTACTGCCATGTGTATACGAACTCACTCAGCGGAATGCCTTGAATAGCCTCTCAACCACCTAAAGACCTTTAAGTTACTCAGGATTTACTGTTGTCTCGAATTTCTCGCTTGTTCTAGGTGCATGACACCTGTATCCTCCCTCTGGACCATACTTTCTTCAAGTAAAACCATGCCGAGTGATATATTGATAGGAGACCCTAGGTCTCTGGGTCTCCACTGGGCATCTAGCTTAAACTGGCTTGTATATCTGGTTTTCTTGTACCGAAACCGATTCGAAAATCTACAAAATGGGCTATACTTCTCGATCTATTTTCTTCGTCTGTAACTCGGGAAGAAATGCTTCGAAACACAGAAGGGTTGTATGACTTCATCTTGGTGATATTCTTGCAAAGAAGTCATACATCTGACCACGACACGAACTGTTGATATGTCGCGCAATAGGCATGGTCTTCGTCACCGTTCTCTCAAAACCTCGCCAAATTGTTTGTCCAAATAAAAAATTTCGCTTTGGCTTTCGCACTCGTAATAATTTCTCAACGACCACGGGTGCTAGTTATCCCGTGTCACTTCCCTCTTTGGTCGTTCTCATTACCTATTTTTCTGGAACAGGCAGTACCTCGGGTGGATACACCGCTGGCATTCAAATGCATTGGAACTGTCCTTCGCCTTTATTGTCTTTGCTGTCCAATTCAAGGTCAGGCTGCGGTAGATTCTCTAATATTTTAGTATCGGACATGTACCCGTGGTGCCGCGCATTGGGGATTACTTGGGAAAGGTATTTCGCTCTGTCTGGATCTGGTTTCAAATAATCTGGACGCTGAGGTGTCGAGAAGACTGGCTGAGGTCAGATGATGACGATCAACTGTCTATCCCCATGCTCCATTCCGAAGCAAAGATTTACATGGTCCGACTACACTTATAGCCTGACCATGGCGCTCTAATGCTTATTTTAATGCGCCTCCGCAAGATTTAGGACTTTTGAACAGCAGGTGAGTCGGCGTTCGTCTATTTTAGAGTGTTCCTCAGCCTCCCGGATTTGTAGACGGATTCCGCTGGCATGGGCCTTCGGGATAACCACCACTGTGTCCTTATTGCGCCCAAGGTCGTACCGTCATTCAATTTCTATTAGTAGGATTCGAGTTGCAAACCTCGACCAGTTTCTATTAGGTTGGGTCGACGCCCGACCCTTTCTATCGGTCCTGTTGTCTCTTGACATTTTCCCTCGAAGAAGATTCGTACTAAGGAGATACCGGTTAACCGAGGGTAATTTAATCAAACAGGCGCTGTCGACTCGTCTTTCGCTGCCTTTTACACGTGGTCCAGGAACACCTTGGGAAGTCGTACTACTAAAGTGGACTGCACCTGCCCGAACTTCCGATGTCTTTACCGGTGCCTACTCGCAGCTCAAAGACGGATAATCGCGAAGCTGGCTTCGATATCTTTCGGAGTCTCATTTCTTGACGCGCATCGCCTGGACATATGGCGGCCGACTGCGCAATTTCTCATTGCTGGCCCCAAAAACTGTTTGCTTGAAGGGCATTTGAACGACCCACAGCTCACGCCAAAGTTCTTTATCTTATAGCTATCAAGGTAATTGTAGGCTATGATGTCAAGGCTCCAAGTAATTGAATCGTCTCACGAATGAGCCCAAACTTTGAAGAAACGACTTAATCTTATCTCTGCGTTGGCAGGTGCAATGGATACCTGGTGGACAGGGTCGGCTCCGTGTACTTTGCTGCCTAAATCTGTCGCTCCTCCATCTTGTCCCCACAACTGTCCCATGTCCCAGGCGATGTTTTCATAGTTGCGCACCAAGCCCACTATAAGAAGACCGGCTAGGCTGAAGGAATTTCATTATCAATCCCAGCCTACAACATCTCACGACGAAGACAGGGTGTGAAGCGAACATCTCTGGCTGTAAAATCCGCAAGGCCGATTGGCATGCTGGCTTTTTTTATGGAATTTTATTTATTGCGGCTGGAAGAATACCCAAGTTCCTAAAATTATCGCCGTTCTAACTAAGTATGTATTGGATCAGGCTTCGGAGCCTTGCATGTCATCATACGTTAGCCTGGGCGAACATCAACCTTGCAACCAGTCGGGCTTGTCGATGTTCATCCTAGGCGTGCATAGCAAAGTCAGCAAAGTCACCCCATGACTCGGGATATCCCCCACCATTGAGGAGTCGTGGAATGTGAGGGGTTTCCGGACCTCCAAAGACTGGTGCGAGTGACTGATGTCGATGAAAAGGGGAGTGCGAGGTTACTCCGAGGCACTTGGGCGACATAATTACAAGTAATGCAAAAGAAAATACGAGGGTTCATATCCACTCTTTCTCCAGCAGCATGTCAATGTAAAATAAAAATGGGAGTTTAATCCCTCAGACGTTTTTGCATGTTCGAACAGAAGCTTTTAAAAACCGGAGTTGCGGAAGTTGTGGTGATGGTTTGTGCGGAAAATTGTCGCTGTGCTATTGTAACTCCGTATACACTCTGCGAGAATCAACCTCATTTAGGCTCGAGATTCATACAAAATACGCATATGCTTCCTCTGTCAGAGGTAATGAATCCGTCATTTCGATCCATGAGAGAAGCTTTTCGTAGAAGCAAGGATCGCTATTAGAAATCCGAAGCCAGCTATGCCTAGATTAACCTCACTAGAACTGCGCACTCGCACGGGCCAGACTTTCTAGTTGCATAACGTATGGATAAACATACAACGAGTTCGTAATAATAATGTAGCAGTTGAAAGCGCACTTCTCGATCTCCGACAGAACGCCGGGGGTTGGTACTAGTCTTACATCCTTTTTCCGATTCGACGGTACTGCGTACGATGGCCGTGCATTACTGGGAACTATCCGTGTACGAGTTTGACAAGATCCACAAGTTGGCCATTGCTATTCAGGGCAGCTTGGATGAACGCGACGTCTTCAAGCGCAGCCAAAGGATCACCGAGTCCGAGCCCGTCGTCCTTCCCTGCGATCTTATCGAAGAAGCTAGATAATTCTGCGATGACGCCTTTTGAGGGTACCTCTATGATTTCCTCTTTCTCTTCTTCTGGCTTACCCTCCGGCTTCTGGACCGACTTGACGAGAATTCGCAATATGGGGGACTTCGCCCCGGGTTTACTGACCTGATTGACCGAAAGCCATCCGTCGGTGCCCGTTACAACGAAGCCGTCGGCCACCGGGCGGGTCTGTGTCGGAAACGCCCAAGTTAGCTCGGCGGTTCCATGGAAGTGATCGCCCGCTTTTACGATGGCATGAATGGTATCGTGGGGCTTGAGATAGTCCTTGTTCAGGGATGCAAATCCGGACAAGTGCGTCAAAGGATGAGGAAGCATAACCCGAAGAGCTGCTAGGGTATGCTAAGGAGGTCAAAATATCGTTATTTTGAATGTTTCCATGGAAAGACAATTGACATACCACGCCGCCGTCTAACTAAAAAATCGGAAGAAGACTCAACACTTCTGAAGAATTAATCACTATTGAAACGACTCACCAGGAAACCACCTTGGTACTATATTAATATTCAGGACTCTGTAAAAATGCAAGTGAAAAAAAACAAACTTACATCAGGAACGGTTCGCCAAGGCGTCTTGTACCATTTGGATTCCTTGTCGATATAATTTACCACAACAGTCTTGAAGAATATGACGCTTCCTATTTTTCCGGCGCGGATGACTTCCCCGGCAGCTCTGTAACCTGGCTCGGCTTCGAAGTTTTCGGCCACTCGCCAAATGAGGCCTTTTGGCTTGTAAAGCTGGTTGTATGTCTTGATGAGATCGAGGCCTTCCTTGACATCCGGCGCGACGGGCTTCTCGCTCAGAACATGTTTACCTGCAGCCAGAGCTTTCTTGATGATCGACGGCTGAAGCGTTATAGGAAGAACGACAATAACTGCCGTTATATCCGATCTCGCGAGCAGGACGTCAAGATTGCTTGACGCATCCCCATCGTGATAGACAGATGGCGCGGCGGTCAGGTTCAGCGCGACTTTTGCCGTAGCTGCCAGATCGTGAGCACTCTTCTCAGAGCGCGAGTACACCGCTTTGAGAGTAGGTGCTGCATCGCCCAAGGCCGAGAGGGCTGGTAAATGCGCTGTTGCATATGGGGTCTGGTGAATATTCGGAAATAAAACGAAGAGGGAGGCGAGAGGTATGAGGATCGGAGGTGCTGTTAGTAAATTACTAACCTTCCTTAGCGAAAATCCCTGCGCCTAGAATTGCTATTCCTTGGGACATATTGTTTCTCTCTTTGTCGACAACGAAGCTTCTTGTAAGATGGAAGTTTAAGCAATACTTATCGACCGATGGAGTTAAATAGAGGCGTTATCATTATTCGACGGCGTCACGTGCAGATAAACCGACGAACTGCCGGGCTGGAGTCCTTGTTGGTTCCCCTCATGGGGACATAATTAGCTGGACTTCTTGTTACCAGAATCCAGGGAAATCCTGCCTGCATATTTCGCATTTTGTCCACCCACGGAGTATCTCTGGAATCCCTCTTTGGAAATCTTGATTCACGATCGTTCGCGCGTGTCAAAACATGTTCTCGAACTACTCCTCCACCGGCGGACAATTCTCGGGAAAGGCAGAATTGAAATTCCCCAGGAACTCAGTGATATCGGGGGATTGTGGTTGGTTTAAGAGCAGCGCCAATTCCTTATGTCGCTTTTGCTATCTTTTGCGCCTTTTTGCCGAAACGACCGAGTACAATGGCGGCACCTGCACCTCGAAAATTGCCGAAGGATTTCTTATGGGGCTTCGCGACAGGTAAGCTTCCTTTTCACCAATCATTGTGGTGTCAGAAAAGGCGGGGCGAGCGGGGGATCAAGGTCGTCCTACCGTTTTTTTGGAACTGTGGCTCATAAATTTTTCTAGCGAGTTTTCAAATAGAAGGGTCGTCCGACGTTGATGGTCGCGGAAAGTCAATATGGGACGATTTCGCGAAGCTACCTGGCAAGACATTAGATGGGAAGAATGGAGATGTTGCGACCGACTCTTACCGACTGTGGAAGGAAGATGTGAAGCTGTTGGCGGATTATGGTGTGAAGGCCTACAGGTTCTCGATATCCTGGTCTCGGATTATTCCTCTCGGAGGACGCGATGACCCTGTCAACCCCCAAGGCATTGAGTTCTATTCGAAATTCATCGACGCACTGATCGAAAATGGAATCACTCCTTTTGTGGTGCGTTTACAACTTTTTTTTGGGAAGGCTCCGACGCTGAGTTCCTTCACCTTCAAGACCCTATATCATTGGGATCTTCCCCAAGCTCTCCACGACCGCTACGGCGGATGGTTAAATAAAGACGAAATCGTACAAGATTACACAAATTATGCACGGGTAAGTTTTGTTATTGAATTAAGCTCTGGACGTCTATTTCTTCTCAGACGTTGACGTGGCCCTATTTTTCCCCCTTCTTTTAGATTTGTTTTCAGTCTTTTGGCGATCGTGTCAACCAATGGTAACTTCTTCACCGACTGGCAAATGTTCAGCCGCTGATCACATGTGCAATGTCGACCAGGCTGACAATCAATGAGCCATGGTGTGTTGCGATTCTGGGATATGGCCGCGGCGTCTTCGCACCCGGAAGATCAAGTGACAGAGAACGCTCACCGGAGGGAAACTCTTCTACAGAGCCATGGATGTAAGTCACAGCACTTTCCGGCGGGACGAAGTTGATCCACCTGCTGCAATGCGGATTGGAGCTCTTTACCCGCTCTATTTTTGAGCCTGGCTGACCGGACATTTCTCCTTTAGCGTCGGCCATAACATTATTCTTGCTCATGCTCACGCAGTAAAACTGTACCGTGAACAATTTAAGCCCACGCAGAAGGGCGAAATCGGCATTACTCTCAATGGCGACTGGGCGATGCCCTATGACGACAACCCTGAAAGTAACTACCACCTTCTCGTCGATCTCCCGGCCGCTGGCAATATCGAATATTGATCCCCCTTTTAGACGTTGACGCAGCTCAACATGCTCTCGATTTCGCCATCGGTAATCGGATCCATTATACCTACTTTTCTCCCCGCTGACAGCTGCTCCTCTATTTTTCCGACAATCCTACTTAGGTTGGTTCGCGGTGAGTCGTCAACTGACCTTTTTTGACATTTAACATCCAGAAGCTTCTGACTTACGTGACGAATGTACTTTTTTTTAGGATGCAATTCACCTCGGCTTCTACCCGCCGTACATGCGTGAGGTGCTCGGTGATCGTATGCCTGATTATACCCAAGAGGAGTGGGCCCTCGTGAAAGGTTCTTCAGATTTCTACGGGATGAACACGTACACGACCAACCTCTGCAGTTAGTTCTGTTCCTATAGTCCTCACTACCGCTCGCGAGTCGTTGTGGGTTCATTTATACGGCACTGACACTTAAATTCAGGAGCGGGCGGCGATGACGAATTCCAGGGAAACGTGGATTACACCTTTACTCGCCCTGACGGCACACAACTTGGGAATCAGGGTGCGTCATTTATCTCCAGTCCCGTGCACGCCTTAATGAAAGGTTTCTCCGCTAGCCCACTGCGCGTGGTTGCAAGATTGTAAGGAACCATTTTCCCTTTCAGTCGGGCTTAATTTGCTGACTGGTATCCTTTCCATAGATCCGGACGGGTTCCGCGCTGTAAGTGAACTTCAAGCATATCCCAGGAACGTATAGGTTTACTGACCATATTCGAAGCTATTAAACTATTTGTGGAAGGTGTGTTCGGATTTTAAATTCTATGCCTCCTTTCGCTAATTAATTAAATCGGGCTCACAGCGTTACAAACTCCCAATATTGTACGCTTTGACATATTTTGCTTCAATGATCAACACCATTGACTTGGCTTGCTCTTTCAGTGTTACAGAAAATGGTTTTGCCGTCAAGGGAGAAAACGACAAGCCGCTCGAGGAGGCTCTACAAGATAAAGAGCGTGTCCATTACTTCCAGGGCACAACCGCGGCCCTCATGAACGCCATTCACGAGGACGGCGTAGTTATTAGATCATATTTCCCATGGAGTATGTATTTAACTTTTTGCTAGCGACAGTTTCCTGACTGAAATTCGATCTCAGGTTTCCTCGATAATTTCGAGTGGGCAGATGGCTACTTGACTCGCTTCGGTGTCACTTACGTCGATTACGAGACGCAAGAACGTTACCCGAAAGATTCTGCCAAATTCCTTCTGAAGGTGATTTTTTTCTGTTCGTTTTCCACCTTGAGATGGCTGACAGTGAAAAACAGTGGTTTAAGGAACGTGACACACCAAGCGACCACGACCTTCCGAAGAAACCGCAAGCTTCCATCCCAGTGAAGGAGGAGAGACCCAAGTTCTTGGACACTACCAACAAGACAAACTCCAGCGAATTTAGCGCCACCTCGACCGTTAAGGGTTCTCCGTCAAGTTCTCCGCCGCCGAAAGTCGTAAGACGTGGTTTCAAAGTTCGAATGGCACGCTACTTGACGGCAATTCTCGCACTTGTCAAGTAATCCTGAGGGTGAAAGCCAATTCATCTCCACAATAGCACACTTCCACCACTGTCGATTCCCTTTACTCGCCGCCACATTCTACAGGACAAATAGATATACAAGTATAGCTCCCTACTACATATTTATTCAATTTTAGTCAGATCATCACATTTCGCAATACCTTTCCTTCCAACTCTCCATTCCCCTTCCTATGCCTGCTTTGCAGATCGGCTGTTGGATTCTGTTGATTATAATGCCTCACCCATTTATTCTTTTCATAACTAGTCGCACATATCTTGTACTTTGTACTGCCCTGACATGCACTGTAAATAACTTAACGGCTTTATTTTTCATCGCTTAGTGACACTTGTAGATTTCTTTTTGATAGCGATTTTTAGCTACATAGTTGAGGTGACTTACAAATTAGCAACCATGTTGACAGCCACGTTCCTTTGCTTGCGAAGTCGATGAATTATTACGCTTCCAAAAAGGAACAAAATTTCCATTTTCGGACGCTTCCGATTGAGAGTGAATTGGAGGATGGGAAAGCCAGCTGAAGTGAGGAATGGAAACGCCACCAGTCTCAATAATGCGATCTTGTGTAAGTTACTCTATGTCTTTTGCATTGGAATTTATGTACCTCCGCCAATGTCGGAGCATTGGTCAACTTGAATGATCTCTTGAAGGATAACCCTCACTTGGACGCAGCATATTTCTTGATTTCTGATTACACCAAACTATAAATAATTGCAATCAATCATTCGAGATGTGCAACATCGGAATAACTTCTACCTGACCTGATTAAATAACTGGTCGTAAAAATACATAGAGGAGGCTATTAAGGCGTGGGATTCCGAGTCCGCAGTGGCGCAGCACTTCGCAGCACCAAGGCCTCCTTTTTGTTGCCTTTTTGGCGTCAAAGTGAAATTAGCTGAATCATTCCTTATCGGCCTTACTTACCTCTTACACTCTTAGGACCATGAACGATAAAAGGAAGAGTCTTGCCCAATCTATAATCGAGTTCTTAAATCAAGTTATTGAAGAAAGGGTCGTTACCGAGCCTCATTCCGGGACTCTCAAGGTTGCAAGTGTGTCTTCATGTCAACTTATCATTTAACAGGCACCTAAATGACACACCCATGAAACTTGCAGTTGAATACATCGGAGAGGCGTTTGAAATCAATCCGTTCGATGAAATTCAGGTACAGAAATCTTCTATGAAGCCTACATCGCTTCAGAGCATATTCGACGTATATCTTCAAACTCGGGAAGTAGCTGTGCAACTACTGCCGGTACCTGTATCCGATACACAAATCCCAACGTCCCCAGTCCCACCAACGAGGCTAGCATTTTCTCAGCGAGAGCCCATTCCAAAGTTTACTAGGCCTTCTGCTAACGACGAAGCAGAGGCAGAGCAACTCAAACAAACAGGAAATACCCTACTGTCGACAAAGGACTATGACGAAGCCATCCAAGCTTACTCTGCAGCCATAGCATTGGATCCCAACAACCCAGTCTACCGCTTGGACCGTTCTGCTGCGCACGCATGCATGGGCGATTATCTCCCGGCTATGAGCGACGCAGAAGTGGCGATTTCTGTTGATCCAAACTTCGCCAAGGGATATCAGAGGCTGGGGTGTGTTCTTGTTATCGCCACTGGGCCTTCAATGTACTGATTTCGGGTTTGGCCTTAATCTTTTTTTTTTTTTGGCGTATTGGAAGGCAAGCGTTGTACTCGTACGGGAATCTTGTCCTCAAAGCGTCTGCCCAGGCCTTTGAACGTGGACTGAGAGTAGACCCTACCGACGAGAGTCTGAAGAGCGGGCTCCAGATAGTGCGAACGAAATTAACCGACAATTACGTTGGCGGGATACCCGACCTTTCCAATGTGGATGTACCGCAGCTGATGACTTCTGGACAGCAAATGGCGGAGAGTTTCCTGCGCAATTCGGCGATTACGTTCACAAACATGGTGAATGATCTACGCAATCTGTGAGCTATCCATAAAAGTATTGATATAGTTAACTACCGCTAACCCGCTACATGGAAAGGGCGAGTTGACAGATTTCATCATGAATTTGCAGACCATTGCTTCCAGTAGAGAATGACGAGGATTAAGGACGGTGTAAAGATATGCGGCGGCATTCTGCAGAGTAGGTACAGGCGACAATTCCTTGAGAGCAACAGAAATATGTTTCATTCTTCTGGTATCGTTCCCGGGTTCCACCCCGTGGCCAAAAAGACAGTCGAATGACGAAAAACTTATAAATAGTGCTATTACCAGGTCGTATCGCGTACTTCCTCTTTGCCTCCTCCCTCATGCCAAGCCACAGGCAGGCTTGATCTTTTTTGCAGCAGCAGATAGTATCAGCCCCTGAAAATCCAAAAAGGTCCTCCTGAGTCCTGATCCGCCGGGAGAGATTGTGGTCGTCCGCCTGTTCCTGCTGCTACTCCACTTGGAGCTTCTTACCCATGAACTCGGCCTCTTCCCAGGCTTTCTGAAGTCTCCTCCTTGAAACAGAGAAACACCGCCGAATTCTTCATTTCTTTGATCACAACCCTTGATAATGTTCCGCAATGGCGGCTGGGCCGAGTCCGGCGCGAACTGCAAAGGAATCAAGGATAGTGTACAGGACAGAAAGGCCACGACTAATTTTGTTCTTCAGCTGGTCCAGAGAGCAAGTAGAATCTTCTTTACGACTGTTACGTCGTCGATGGATATTTTGAACCCAAAGTATTTGGCAGGACCAAGAAGTTCAAGTTGGACGCAAAAAAAAACTGCCAGTGCGCAGTACTATACTAGGTCAAAATCCAGGGTCAGAGCTGAAGCGCTGAAGATTTGAAGTCCAATCCAGACGAATTTCCAACCCCAACGTCATTGCCGTTAACAATTTGCGTCATTACGCTGAGCGTTGAAAACAACTTGAACTGGGAGAAAGAAAGAACTTCAAAGAAGGACCACTGAAGAAGTCATGCGGGTTTTCAAAATTAATTAATTACATAATTGCTGACTAAGTACTTATTCCAATTAATAATAGTAATTATATCTCAAGTCAATGTTCAACCACAACGACCATGGATAATGTTTCGAGAAAGAAAGAAAATTTAGCTCCCGCATGCACCCTAGGCCTAAAAGGTTAGCATTTCTTTCCCTTCGACCGTGTTTTTATTGGAGAATAATTAATAAAGTCCGACTCGGATGCTTCATAACTTGGGAAGAAACCGTCCGAGTCCGACCTGCCACTCCTAAGAACGACTGCAATTGGTACATATGCCCTCCACACATGCAATCTTATCATTAACAGAAACAGAAAATCCTTTTTCCTGCTCATTACCTGGGTTTCCTCTCTGCAGTGTACCTGTAAGCTTTCCCTATTCAATAAATTCAAATCTAACATATTCCCCCAAGTCCTTCAAAGATCCTAATCACGAATCCTTCGACTTTGTCCTGTATCTGGCGCATAACACCTCTCTTCATCGCAATACCGTCTTGGGTTAACCGGAGTGGATACTTTGAGTGAAGTTCTGTTAATTCGGACGCGATCATCCTGAGGCAGAAAGCTTGCGGCTCTCATATTTATTATCAACAATAATGGTAAGTCTAGGTCTTATACAATCCCCTTGCTAAATTCCTGATGTGTTGCTTCCTTTCCTACTTCGGAGCCGCCTGCGTTGAAAGAGGCTTCCAATTAACGTGGAACCCCCTCAAGAATGCCATCTCCCAATTTTCATCCTTCACCTCCCCAGTCACCGGATCCAATTTCTCGATCGGCACAAACCAGGTCCACCCGTGGTCTGCCGGCTGACTCGACCTCGCCCACTCTCTAAATATAGTCGTGTTCCCTACGTTTTTCGCTGGAAACCCTGCCTCCTCCCAATCTCGATAACGGCCCCCCTCGTGCCCGGGCAAAGTATACCCAATCACAGGGAGGGTTTTCCGCGCTAAATTCTGCGGACGGGGGTGAGTCGCGAATGCGAAATGAGTCAAATTGGGCATGGACTCGAATGGGACATCCTGCACCCAGTCGGGGGTAATTTGTGAATGTGGCACTGAGGAGGATGCCTGGCGTGTCATAACATCTGGGCGCCAGATTGTCAGGCTCTTAATGCATCTAAGAAACTCTTGCCCAGCCAGGTTGTGCGTGATTGAGCTCCAACTCCATCCCGGGAGCGGCGTCCCGGCCAATACGAGCGCTCTCGTCTCCATGCACCACTTCGACTGGCCATTCGGATCCCGCTGGACGCGCCCACTGGCTCGAATAACCTCATAGAGCAAATCCAATGCCTTGAAGCAAAAGCCCAAAGTGTATGCCCGGCGAAAAACGAAATACATCGCAGACCACTCCCGGATCGAGTTCTCCGCCGGGTTCCTCGCTCGCAGACCAGGATGTCCACTGGATGGCTGATAGCATTCGGAGGCCCACAGCAATTTGACCTTGCCCCGCGCATAACCGACTGCTGGGGTGAGCAGCGGGTTGACGTCGAGAAGTCTGGATTGGTGTTGGTTGGCCTTCCTGAGGTCCCGTTGCACCGTGTCCAGGAATTTGTTCACTTGATCCTGTGTGCTGAGGATGACGACGTCGAGGAGGGCATGGCCAGCCATTTGGAAAGTGGACTTGCTGGAGAGCATGAGCGATAGCGTGGTCTTGTAGACGTTCTTTCGTCCGCCAGTGAAACCTACGACGCGCCAGCTTGGAGCGGAAGTGGCATACCAGATTATCAGGGTTTGTATCGTTTTCGGCAGTTTTCTGAACTTGAACGGTCCAGTCCACTTGTTTGGAGCTGACATGTTCACTGCCGGAACTGAATGTTGACTACTTGTGTAATGTGTGGGTGGACGCTGAGCTTGGGTGGAGGGGTACTCTGGTGGGGGCATGGTAAAGCTAGGCGCCATGGTGTTGTAATACGTTGGGACTTGGTAGGGATGGGGGTGGCGAGACGGATGCATTGTAAAGTATGGAATGGCGGACAAGACTAAAAGCTGAAGGCTCGTTTTTTTATACAGAAATCGAACAGTGGCAAAATGCCCTTGGTTACGCCAGTGTTGAGTGGCATTTGGGCCATAAGCGCTGGTACAAGCGCAGAGGCCGAGCAGGGAGCTGGCCAGGGAGCTGGCCCAATTCCAATTACCTAACCAGGAAATCGAACGGGCATTGTGAACTGAAGCAGGCATCACGGGTATAATAAGCGAACATTCTACTACCCGTCGAAACTGCCTTGCATTTGGGCTGTCTATGTAAATTCTATTTCTCGTCAATGGAACAAAATGACCTTTCTCAGACACCTATTCATCGTAGCAGAAAACCATGGTGTCCTAGTTGCCCAACACCATCACTGAAAAGATTGGTGGAACAGCATGACAACGAGAACTTCAACCTGTCCGCAGCCCGCTCCCTTCCTACATGACCAGAGCGAAGTGTGGTTGGCCTTGAAGATGATACGGAGTTGGGTCGCGAAGTTGTAAGGTTGGACGAGTTGCCTATCTCAGGCCGCGGAATATCTTCTTCGTGAGGCTTGTTCTCCTGCTTGTTTTTTCCCTTATCTCCCACTTTCGCATTTTTTTCATGTACTCTTGGTATAGACATTCCCAGAGATGCCTTGGATTTTCTTCCGAGTCTAAACATCCCAGCAAGCGCCTGCATGCCGGTTTGTTTACTGCTTCGCGTCTGAGCATTGCCACTCGGAGGAGGGAGAGAGGGGTGCCCTTCGTAGTCGTCATGTCCTATCGAACTCGCACCTGGGCTGCGAGCAGAAGCAACCGACTTCCATGCCGTGGAAGAGGAGGTGAGGAGGTTGGGATATTTCGCATGAGCGACGTTGATCTAGAGTAGGCCAAATTTGAGAAACGGGAGTAGAACGTAACATCAAGGAGTACACGACTTACCAGGTTGTAATATTGTTGGAAACCATCCTTGATTGTCAACCATCGAGCAAATTTCTGGGCTGAGTCACTCCCGGTCGTCAGCAACCTAGGACTTTCCGATGCAAGATCCTCATTAACGTTGGTCCACCAGCCGGCTACACTTGTCATATCCCGAGAGAAGGCGGAAAGTAAATTCAAGTTAGCCACAAGGCCTGTGCCGATGTCTTTGAGATGGATTTTCATCGTATCGCCTAGATGAAATTGGATGGAGAGCAGGCGATTAGCAAACCACAAGTCTATGATTAATAACATACGAAAAAACTGACTATGGGATGGATCCGGTGGGACCACGACGATGAACATGTTGTCTTTCGTAGAAGCTGCGATCTAAGTACTACCGCGGTCAGATAATATTCCAGCTTTCCAGAAAAAGAAGGCTGTCGGCTTGAACTCACTTTATACACCGCCTGATTGACGTCCCTAAATCCCTCCATAACAGCTTTAGACATCTCGTACCCTTTAACGGAAATGGAGCGCAGGCTTTCGACGCTGACATCCGCGTCCCAGTCAGTCTCCTCGGGATCGCACAAAATCATCGCGTCTGTGGCGAGCTGGTACCCCAGCTGCGCGGTGAGCATGCTCGAGTCGATGAGATGGATGAGACCAAGAATTTTTTCGGATATTTTCGTGAGGAGGGCCAAGGGTTCCGAGGAGCTGATGGACAACAGAACGAATGAGGGTGAGATAAGATTGGTGTCAAGGTTATTAAATTACAATACCTCTGCATGTTAGAGAAGGACGCTAGTCGATCCAATGTTTTTCTGGTAGTTCTGGCGATAGCCACAAGGTCGAGCTCGGGCAACGGAGCGTGGCTGTTTGGTGCTGATGCCATTTGCGATAGTCGTGGCCAATGTTGAGCGTTTGGAAGATAGATATAAAATGATTATTGAGGTGGAGGACGCGAAGTGAGGTTCTTATGGGCGGTGGAACGGTGCATGACGACTATGTGCGCTTCCATTAATCGATAGAACATAGCTTGAATGATATTAAAACCTCGTTGAGCAGTGCGTTTATTCGTTGGATAGGGGAAGTTTCCACCTTGCACGAAGACGCGTGCATCAGCCAAGGCGGCTGTGGCAGAGGAAGGTTATATTTAGCTGAAGCTCGCTGAGGCTCAACGTTCGATAACGAGAGTGGGTTCACGAGGACGTGCCTCATGTCGACTTCGTGTTTTCATGAAACAATGACATAGTAGCCTTCAAACATGTCCCGCCGTATTTCAGGCCAGGCCCTAAGGCTGGAGATGAAGCCTCGAGCTTCGAGGGATATTGATTCTGGAAAACGACAGCCAGTCAACCGCTAGGCACGCACAGCATGAATTAGAGTAATGTCTTAGATGAAACGGGAGCTTCCATGAGCCACAACGGTTAACCTTGAATGCGGGTGGCGATTTCAGGGACGTGTCTGGAAAACCGAAATTGGGTTATGCCCATGGAATTTCCGTAGGCCTAGTAATAAACACCAGTCTGGATTCTTTAAGACCCCAATCGCCTGAGGTAGATTGGGTCCTGGGACTGGTCTGGATTTCACAATCTTGGGGTTTTGGCAAGTCCAAACGACGGCGCTTACGGTATGATGAATCAAGGCGAGCAGATCGGGTTTGGGTTGTCCCAGTGAGAAATTAAATACGCAAGGCCTCAGGTCGATGTCGATGCACTTACAACACCTATGACGATGTCGATGACGCTGGCTCAGTAAATGAGAATGAAAAGAGGAAGGAAACTTCAAACATGCTTTGGTGAAATCGAGAACGGGCCCACCCGGAAGTGTCGGGATCATGGCTGATTCAGGGGGAGTAGAACACAGACGCCTTGTAGGTCCCGATGCACGATTGTCCTTGGACCCTATCACTTACAAGCCTGGCCCTACCCAGCCTGATTAGCTCACTTTCAAGAGACCGGCTTGGAGTACGTTACCTCGAGTAAAGCCATTTTTTACTGTTCTCTTTCGCTCCTCATTCCCGGGAGTTAAGTATGAAGCATTTGGGTGCTGGACCACCAAATGGACCCAGAACTTGGCCAGAACTACAGGAGGTTTAAACCCCTTTGACTCGCTCTCGCAGACCGTCTTTTGACCGTCCTAATTGTTGACTTAAGGATGACCATAAACCGTGGCGGTGGGCTCTGCCAGGTACACAATGAAATGAGTTCCATCCCTGAAGCGCCGTTACCTGGGTGGTTCTCATATTTATCAGAAGCTCAGTCCTTTTCGGAAGGCTTGTTTCAGCTTTAGCTTGTCCTAGGCTGTGTGTTGCACTCACTTGATTTAATCCGTTGATTCCATTCTGGAAAGAAGGTCTCCGAGTTCGCTCTAAATCTCTGGTTCTACCTAATAAGCATAGGTTCTAAAGTTGGTTTCTGTATGCTTTTTTTTGTCAGTATTCGTAGTCGCGTTCATATCTTTGATGAACTTTCTTACCTTCCCACTCGGCACTTGATCTTCGTGGCTCTAGTTACCTGGCTATAAGGAAATAGAACATCTGACGAGAGAGTATGTGATTTTATAGGCCTTCCCGGTATGTTTTATCGAACTCTTCAAGTTGATTGGGTGCTCAGTAACTCAGTTCAAGTTCGAGAGGAAGATCAATCGTCTCACGCCAAATCCGGCAGATTTCTGACTTTCCACGCTGTCTTTTCTGCCCCCCAACTTGCGCCCAACTGTCAATTATATGAGCACCTTCTCAGTCTCAGCGTCTTAACAAAAGCTTTCTGGCGCACACCAGAATGTCGACATTCACGACATATGGGGATTCGACGCAGGGTGCAGCGGCGACGTCGACGGCTACGACCAGTCAAATGACGGCTGATGCTCAGGCCCAGCAGCAGGCGTCCTCGTCCGCTGGGGATGACGACGCAGGCAAGAAGAAGAAGACGGCGAAAAGGAGAAAGGTCAACCATGCGTGCTTGTATTGCCGTCGCAGCCATATGACCTGCGATGAGGGGAGGCCTTGCCAGCGGTGGTTAGTAGCTTGTTGCTCTGCTTGACACGATCTGTCGTTGTTTATCTCCTTTTCGTTGCTTTAGCATTAAACGCGAAATTGGGCATCTGTGCCATGACGAGCGTCGACCTAAAGTGCCTGAAAAATCGCCTATTACGCCTGGAGGTACCATTGAAATAGCAAGAACGTATGCTCCTGGTACGTCTTATATTTCTTTTTGTTTTATTAATTCGGAACTTACTTCTGTATAGTACCCGTATACCCCAGTCAAGGAGCCCAACAAACGTCGACCTGGTCTATGCCGGTGCCCACGTACATGTACCCAGAAACATTCGGCAACGAGTTTTCTGTACTCACGTAGGTCCTTATCTCTCTTTTATATCCTCATTTTCTCCTGAACGACCTGTTCACAGTGATTTCCTCGAGACATTGGACGATGGTTCCTTTTTCTCCCCGCCCACAACCATCGCACCCTCCCTCGTGTCCTCAGCATCGTTCACGACAACGGGTAACAACGCCAACATCAATACAGCACATACGACTACGATGACCTCCGCCCAGCTGCAGGCCACCATCTACCCAGGTGGCGTGCCTATGACGTCGGATAACACGGTGGTTGGTGGTGCGACAACGACGATGACCGGAGCTTCGCCTGAGACGATCCTCCCTGCTGCAACGAAGACGGAAAAGTTCCTATTGACGGCTGCTGATCAAGAATCTGGTTCGAGGGACGAACGACTGAACAGGGTGATTCGGAGCAAGTACGAGGCGGGGTTGTTGAAGCCTTATAATTATGTCAAAGGCTACTCGAGGCTTTCGAGGTGGATGGATAGAAAGTGAGTAGAGAACGCGTAATTTTGGATGTTCGTGCTGACTTTTTTTCTTTCGCAGTGTTTCCCAAGAATCAAAGCAACAGATTTTACAACCACTATCCGTACTTCGGCCCAAATTCAGGGTGACCTTCCCCCTTCATTATCCGTCATATTGGCACTAAACCTTCTTCCAACAGGCAGTTGCTCAGTCCCTCCGCGACCTCGTACGCCTGCCCCTCGTTCGTTGTCGTTAACCCCGCACTAAACCCCTTCGTCCACCTCTGACAGGACCTGGTGTTTATCGAGGAGGCCTTCGAGCGGATGCTGCTCGACTACGATCGCGTGTTTTCTGCGATGGGCGTGCCTGCGTGTCTGTGGCGGCGGACAGGCGAGATATATAAAGGCAATCGCGAGTTTACGGAACTCGTTGGGGTGGATGGGTATATGATGCGCGATGTGAGTGATGATCGTCGTTTTGGTTGGAGACTCTGGGCTATTCACGGGGTAAAACCTTGTCGGGAACTGATGGAATTTTTGCGACTGTTCGAAAGTCGATTTGATTTCGAAGAGACTGATGGAAATATTTTTTTTGGCATGGCTTTGAGCAATCTTACAACAATTTTTCTCACTACTTTTCTCATTGATTCAAAGGGACGTCTATGTATCTACGAACTCATGGCAGAAGAGTCGGCTGTAAACTACTGGGAGGTTCGTCGTC
Source organism: Galerina marginata (assembly GCA_023014335.1). Lineage (NCBI taxonomy): Eukaryota > Fungi > Basidiomycota > Agaricomycetes > Agaricales > Galerinaceae > Galerina > Galerina marginata. The sequence goes on along the minus strand of JAECYW010000009.1, from coordinate 942,149 downwards.
TCCCTCAATCCTTCCAATGGTCATCTGGCTAAGAAAGCTGAACAGAAATACGGCCACGTCGCATTCGACTCGAGTCAAAAAGCCGTCCTTACCTCTTGCGTGCTGCGGTACAAACCCGTCCTGAATGCAGGCAGTGCGAGTCCTGTCGTCAGCAAAGCAATTCTCGCAGGTACTTTGATCTTCTTTTCTTTCCTTTAGTTAATGCGAGTGAACTTACGGTCATTGTTTTGCCATAGGAAGCAGCACTGGTGGCTCATCCGTGAAAAGAGAAGAGGAAAGCGAGCAGCCGATGGAGGAAGGTTTCATCAACTGCTGTTTCTCATTTACTATTAGACGGGATAAATGGGGTATTCCGAGCATGATTGTTGGGAACTTTATTCAGTGTTAGAGTGGTGGTTAGACTGGCAAAAGGTGGTGGGGTATCCATGGTGTTGGAGGCTAGAAATTGTGGTACAGAGACGGGAAAGCGAAAGCGAAGGGCGAGGCAAGGAAAGAAGTCACCGGTTTGTATGACTTTTTTTTCTGAGGAGATGGATGCGTTAGAAGGGTGTTGTGGCTGATTCCCGAACAATATTATGATACTGACGCTCCCTAATGTTGCGGATAACCTGCTCGAATAATTATTGTAAGTACTCGTTTTGAATGGATAAAAAAGAGTAACTAAACCAGGAAGACGCGTCGCGTCGCGTCTAATTATCAGAGATCAGATGATCCGCGTGATTGATCTCAACCGTGACAATATATTTTGAACCGTGTTCACCGTTGCATTTGGCCCCTAATGGCAAAAATAACGGCCAGCGCCGTCTTTGACATTGACATCTAGGACTGCGATTAGAATCCTGCGGACATCATCGGGCATCACAACGCTGTGCTATACTTAACCTGTACGATCCTTTTTTCCTGCAGCTCACACGATTTGATCATGCCTTCCCAGCACGGAGCCACCCTCTGGGCCCAGAAAGAGACCAAACGGCTCGCGAGGATGTCTGCAGAGATCGTGAAAGACGCCATACCCAAGATACTCGACATGGGCAGTTCGCCAGCTCTTTTGACACCAGCGCTTGCGGATAGGCCGCCTGTGGTCGCGGACATCGAGATTCCGGAGATCTTGCAAAAGGGCACGCCGATGACGAAGGTCTCCGATGATAAGCAGAAGTCAGTGATATTTCGGATTGACCCGGACGAGGGGCGGATATTGTACAAGTCCAACAAGGGCGGGATAGGTATTCAACTATTCAACTATGCACGGATGTTAGCTGATCCTCTAATGGTCAACTTGCAGTTCCAATTGAGGCTATCAAGGAACTGCGCCTTGGGGCGAACGCGCGGTATTACCGCGAGCAGTTCAAGCTTCCCGTGGAAATGGAGGAGCGGTGGATCACGATTATCTACATCCTCGACGGGACGTACAAGACGCTCCACATGGTGGCGGAATCAAAAGATACCTTTGAAATCTGGAGCGGCGCTCTCCAAAAGCTGTACACCATCAGGCAAGGGCTGATGACTGGCCTCGGGAATGTTGATATGCGCCAGACCGTTTGGGAGCGCCAGTACTGGAAAGGCGCGGACGAGGAAGGCGATCATGTATTGGATTTCGACGACGTCGAGCGTCTGTGTAAACGGTTAAATGTGAATATGACCACTGCGGAAATAAAGAAGCTTTTCAAGGTCTTTCTTTCATTTTTTGAAATTGTTCAAGGAGTACTAAATAATCGAGCAGGAACTAGACACTCAAAATCGCGGGCATCTCGATTTTGCACAGTTCCAGCAATTCGCGAAAATTCTCAAACGGCGTCCTGAGCTGGAAAGCATCTACGCAAAGCTCTCCTCTGCGAACGGTGGTAAATTCGATTCTTCGGCCTTCATCAAGTTCTTAAAGGAATACCAAAAGGTTTTGCTTTCTTTCCTCTTGCCTTTCCAATCTGCTCTGACAGACCTTCCCGCCAGTCGAAACTTAGTGACGCCGAGCTGACCGCCCTGTTCGCCAAGTACGCCGGGACACCTGCAACTGCTGCCACCCCAAACGAACCAGCGGGTACTATGAGCCTCGATGGCTTCTCGGCCTTCCTGGCCTCTCCGGACAATTCACCATTTACGGAACAAAATCTAGGCATTTGGCAAGACATGACTGCGCCTATCTCTGATTATTATATCTCTTCGTCTCACAACACGTATCTCGTGGGCCATCAGCTCGTCGGCGTGAGCACGATTGAAGGCTATATTCGAGCTCTGCTGCACAGCTGTCGAAGTGTCGAATGTGGGTAGACCCCACGCTCTAGATCTAGTTCAGTTGTTGACCTTCCTGGAAAGTGGATATCTATGATGGCCCCATTGAACCTATGATTTATCATGGTAACACCTTCACGTCCAAAGTCTCTTTACGCGACATCTGCACCGCGATTGCCAAATATGGTTTCAGTACCTCTCCTTATCCCGTGCTCATCTCAGCGGAGGTACACTGTGGGGTAGAACAGCAGGACAAGATCGTCGACATCATGGTGGAGTCGTTCGGTGACGCCCTCATACAGGCCCCGTCCGAGAACCGGCCCAAAATCAAGGTGTTACCCAGTCCGGAACAGCTGAAAGGGAAATTTTTGTTGAAGGTCGGTGAAGGTCTGATATATCCGCTGACCTTTCTGACAGAAAGAGTGTAGGCTAAAAACCAATACGTCGTCGAACAGCTTGCCGCTGTCCAAGCCGCGAGGTTAGCAGAGAAAGCGGCTGCCCAAAAGGCGACCGTACAAAAGCCAGGCTCGCCCGAAACCGACACAAGCTCATCCGAATCGACCGACAACGAAGCCGAAGTGCTCCTCAAAGAAGGTGTAGCAGATCTCAAAGTGGGTATAACCGACCTCAAGAAATCATGGAAGAAATTGCGGGCCAAAAATGCGGACCCTTCGAAGTCGAGTGCCAAGAAGAAAATGTCCTTCCGCCTCACCTCTTTGCTCGTGTACACCGTGGGCGTCAAATGCCACGGCCTTGACCCCTCAGTGGAATATGCGCCGGAGCACATATTCTCGCTGTCAGAGAATTCTGCGAATAAGATCATGAAGGGGAGTGTGCGGGATTTAGTCAGGCATAATCATACGCATCTCGTTAGGATATACCCGAAGGGTACGAGGGTGAATTCGACGAATTACGAGCCGCACCGGTATTGGGCTGCTGGGTGCCAGGTTGTGGCGATTAATTGGCAAACATTCGGTGGGTTTCATCGGCGCTACGACCAGTGTTGTGACGATGCTCAACACACTTTTTTTTTTGCCTCGTTAGATCTCGGGTATATGATCAATCAAGCTATGTTTCAGCGGAATGGGCGCTCAGGATTTGTATTGAAACCTGAGGCTCTGCGGCGCCCAGAGAAGGACCTGCTCTCTAACCGCACGCAACACTTCCTTGATGTCACGGTAAGATTTCGATGCGTTTCCTCGGCCTTTGCACCTTGCGCCTTCGCTTATCCTTCTGTTGCGCCACAGATCATATCAGCACAACAAATCCCGCGAATACGCGATTCCAGGGGACAAGAAATCATCGAAAAATCTGTCGTTGACCCTTTCGTCGAGGTCTCGCTCCATATTCCCGACTGGTCGAACTCTCCTTTCCTCCCAGACTCCGCGAAAGCCGCAGGTGCAAAATACTCCCCGCCCACCGACGCGACCAGCACGAGCGTCTCCTCTGCGCGCACTGTATCCTTCAGAACCCCAGTAATCAAGAACAATGGGTTCAATCCGGTCTGGCAAGAAGAGCTGTGTCTCCCGTTCGACTGCGTAGGCGACATGACCGACCTCATCTTCGTTGAGTTCGCGGTACGCCAGGAGGGGAAAGATAATGACGAACCCCTCGGGCTTTATTGCGTTCCTTTGGGGTGTTTGGAACAAGGTTCGTGATAGGGCTTTTTTTAAGCTCTGCGACGCGTGCTCACTTGGTGCGACGATACGCAGGCTTCCGGCACCTTCCTTTGCATGACGCGCAGCTCACACAACACCTGTTCTCGACGCTTTTCGTCAAGGTTAACGTTCGGGACATCAACTAGCCATAATGTCAATTAAAGACCCTCCTTTTTGGCGTCATGCTCTGTTCCTCGAAGCTCATGATATTCATCTCCACAGTTTTTCCAGTTGGCTCGCGCGAATGTATTGTATCAATATGGACTTGTCAATCAAGGCTTCCTCACCCATTTGCCTTTTCGCTGCGCTCAAGCTGCGCTTCTTCTTAAGTATAGTGAATTTCTTTCCTGGTTTACCCCGAATAGGTCGTGCAACATTTCAAGGCTGCTTCGGGCAAGTATGAATCAAGGATTTTGAATTTTAGATCGCGTCCCTTTCCGCGGTATTTCTTCCGATGTTTGAATAGGCATTATCTTTTTTAATCGTTCTCACGTTGATTGTCTGTGGATTAGGTCCCCACCTACGACGCCAGGCAAGTGGGTCGAATTCACCACAATAAAAGTCGTTGCTTATTTCTTCTTCGAAACTTGCTCTGCGTTTGCCACGTTCTTTCCGAGTTCAGTTGCCCTCTTCAAAAAGTTCTCTATTGCTGAGCCTAGGCCCTAGGGGCCAATCGACTGGCTTCCCGGACCGCTATTCAGTTTTGCTGGTGGGGTCCACAGGAGTCCACCATGGACGCAATAAATAAATTGTTGCCTTGCGCTTTGCCAGCCTGTCACGAGCTTGCTAATCTATTCTTTTGATGACCCTGAGATGCATCCCAGCCACAAGATCTTGTCATATCCTCATCATCCTTCCTACACGAGCCGCCGGTAAAATTTTAAGGACCACCATGTCAAAACTGGTGACATTTAGCAACAGGGAGGCAATCATAGAAGCGAACGATAACGAAGATCCGACCTCGAAGCTCCAAGATTCCAAGTAAATGGCTCTGGGATAAATTTCAAGAACTGTCGCATCGCGCGACGCTTTCCTGTGTCTACCGAGGAAGGACTATCAAATTTTATCTCAATAACTGACAAGAGCTAAAACGAATGGCCTCCTTATCGTCGTCGAGGACAGATGAGCAAATTTCGTAGCCCCAAATATTGACAGGTGTGTGGACGCAAACGCTAATCCGAAAGCGGAATGGTACGTACACAGGGACTTCATTAGGTAACTCGGACGTGCCCACCCCCTCGCTTAACGGGTGTTCTCCTTGGCTTCTTTTCTACCCCGCATCCATTATTGCGCGCCTCTTGCTCTCCCCCTACATCCACATCAGCCCAAGAGACCAGGATTTTTTTATCCTTTACCATCGCTTCCTCTCTTAAGCCTAAAAGCTGTGCCCAACCACCGATAATTTGAAGATTTGCTACAGAAAGTCCCCTATCGTCGATTTGTCTACCCCGGTAAGTAAGTCTATTTATTAGTGGAAGAGACCATGCTCGTGCTGACAGTAACATTTCATTTCATTCCAGATTTACGGCATATTCAGCTATGTTTCGCCCTCCGACTCGTCGACTTGATTTTTCTGGAGCCCCGAACACGACTCAATCTCCCCGACGATTCCACGAGGCTGAGGTCGAGACTGCTGATCAACAGAGTCCGTCGTATTTTTCCCCCCCGTCGACCTCCAGCGCGCCGTTCGAAGCCGACAATGACCTCCGATATTCTCACCATCGTACCGTAAGCATGACATACTCACACCTGGCATTGCAATGAAATTAATGTCGTACTCGTTATCATTGCAGGATTCAGATTACTGCATAAAGCGTGGCGATGTCCATGGTCCGATTTATCATTACGGAAAATTGTGGGAGAGTTCCACTTTGCAAGAAAAATACGACACTTCTGCGTGGACCACGACCTCATCGTCCCAATGGCTCGTCAACCATGTTCACCGGCACTCGGCAGAAATCGAATCACAGTACCCAGCACCTCAAAATGTTCAGCCGTTTGCATCGTCATCGGCCAACGGATTTTCCAATGATGTCCTGCAAGTTGCTGGAGATGAGCCAGCAGCTCCGGAACCTCGATTTAGGGTGAGATCAATGGCACTCACTCGTATGAGTCGAGTGATTTATTTACTATTTCCCCTCTTAGATACCTCCGAATCTGGTTCCGCCAGACGACATCGAACAATTTTTTGAGTCGACTGCCTTACCCGGCCCTCCGAATCGAATGATCGTGCCAGTACCCCTTCGCCCAAAGCCGAAATACGACGCAGCCGTTGGTTCATTTCACAAGGTTGTTTCACTTGATTACTGATGGCTTCAATATAGCATCAACCAGTCCCTCCTGAAAAGCGGTCGTCGTATTCCGAGCTGTCGGCTAACCTCGAATATTTGGAGAAGCTCAAGCAGGAAGAACAGGACCGCCTCCACAGACCTCCGAGCACTCAGCGACTGACCATCACGATCCCGAGGCCAGCCGCCAGTACCACCGCCACGACTGCAGCCGCTAATAGCATTAGGCTTAGCCCGGGTTCGACATGCCCCCCGTCCCCGTTAAAGAAGCGCAAGCGAAGCAAGCACATCCTTCCATCTACCGAGCGGCCATCAGGGGCATCGCAGGGGTCTGCGGCGAGTGCTGCCCGAAGCCATAGTCCGTCAAACGCCGCCTCAAAGCACACCTCGACGGGATCGTCGAGTACCGCCAAGAGCTTCAAGGAACCGAGGAAGACGAGTCTCGCATGTATATTCTGTAGGGAGCGGAAGATTTCCTGTGGCCGCCCGCCACCTGGAAGCCCTGATCCCACCTGCAAGTAAGGACTTTGTCTCTTGGTTCCTCGGCCTGCATTACTAATAACTTTTCTAAGCCAATGTGCGCGACGCTCGTTTAAATGCACATACATGAATGAGCAGGGGGCCAAACAACTTACTTCAACTCGACGACGATAGCACCCTCTCAAAAATATTTCAAACATACCCGCCATGTTATGCCTACCTCCAAGCAGCTTTCCGACCGCCTTTTTTTTGTTTCGTTATGCTCAACTTCTATGGTATCACTTATAATCGACATACTTACCCCCTCTTTTTGGCTCTCCCCTGTATCAATATACTCGTATACCCACGTCGTCGTATATAGTCTTGTATGATAATATTATCCTTGTGTAATGTAAGTTCCTGCATTCTGGATCGCTCCGAAATACGTCGCAAATGAGACCGGGTAAACGATTTTGTCAATGAAAAGGTCAGTGATGAAAAGGTCCCTGTTCCATCATTAAAAATTGAACGTTGGACATGCTAGTAATTAAAAGAAAGTTAAAGTTTGACATTCCGAACTGAGATGATCGCGAAAAATCAGCGTTGCCATTTTGCCATGAATGTACTGCCCTCACGTTTCGCTTGGCACCTTGATGAACCTGAAGAACGGCTGAAAGATATTACCATCCAACCGCCGCCAACCCTCCATGAAAAGGGGTCAAAGAATAAATTACTCATGAACAAGACGACGGTCGTGCATGAAGTCCAAGGCTTTACAAGTACATACATAATCCTCTGCGAGGAAGCATGTCTCGTCGAGCCAGCAAAGTCACTTGTTTGTCACCACGGTTCGAATTTCGAACCCGAAAAAAGGATGGAAAAATCAATCCTTAAGGTCGACCACGACAGCCTGGAATCCCGGCCCACCAAAGGAAGACTTGACGCCGCCCCGTGTCGCTTTCTCGCCCATCGGCCAGTTGGCGGCGTTGACGAAAACCGTTTGTTCCATTCCTCCGGCAGAGGGATCATCCGAGATATTCTGGCTCGTGGAAACGATTGGATCATCGTTCTGTATGGTGGGAGGTTCAAAATTATCTGAAGGAGCCCATGTGTGGATGTAAGCGCCGTGGGCTTCATGGATGTGTCCTGCGAGGTGTAGTCGAGGGCGTAATTCCGCCAAACGCGTGCGGAGGGCTTCACAGCCAACGTCGTCTCCTCGAGTGGTTCGGTCAAAAATTTGGTGTGCTGGTCCGTGTGTTAACCTGAAGAAGATTTTAGATAGGCAGAGGTCTGACGCAAGGCGATGTAAATAGCTTACAGTATGTCAGTTTTCGGAAATTTGGAGACGACCTCTAAAGTTGACCGTGTCTGGTCAGATTATGTAGTCAACCAAGAACGTTGTCAGCAAACCTTGAGCATCAGCCCGTGAATAGTTAAAAGCGAGATTAAAAAATTCCGGGGACCACTGAGCGAAGAAATTGTTATTCTAGGCGCAACTAGAAAGAAGGAATGGCTCACGGGGGACCCATATATAGTCCACAGCTTCCCATTGTCTTTTACTCTGAACGCGTAATCTTCATCCTCGAGGTACACAATCCCAGCCTTGGCGGCCTTCTCGCCCTTGATCATATCAGTTACCGGCGCCAGGTCCTTCAAAATGTGACCTCAGTGGCTATTGAAGATGAGCAGGCAACATCGACATACTTGTTTACCAACAATTTTATGCCAATTCTCGTGTTCCTTTTCGTACCAGTCAGCATGCAGCGTCAAGTCGTGGTTTCCTGCTATAATTCTGCGCGGTTCCACACTATATTCAGCGACGAGATCAAGAACGAATTATCGAGAGACCAGCCACACATCTTGAGTTTATGAGGCAAACTATACAACCAATCCATTGTCTTCTTAAAGTCGGCCACAGTTCCGTGGTTAGTGAGATCCCCGCTGTGCAAGAGAACATCACCGTCCGGAACGTCAAAGCTTCGAGAATGAGTGTCGCTGACACATACAAAGCGCGTCCAGTCATCTGAGGGCTTGGGTGGCAAAGCTGAGGGGGTGTATTCAAGGTAGACAATTTCTCGAGATGCCTTGAATACGACATCCCGGTACCCCTGCGCTTGAGTAGACATTCTAGGTGATACAGACGGTGCAAAGACAGAATGAAGTCGGCGGTCAGGTTCGCAAGATCGACACGGGGTAGGACGTTTCGTGGCTCCTCATTGTGCGCAAAAATAGACTACCAAAGTAGCAATGAGGCAATGCCGAGAGATAGTATTAGCCAATAGGTGAAAGAGATTGCAACTTATAGAAAATAGAGGATTACTTACATGGTCATCGATGAGCTGCAGCAAAGTAACTGAGCAAGGATTGAAGCAGCTTTTTCTTGTCATGAAACCGTCCGGTTGATCCGGCAATGAGCGGAGATCACAACAGGCACCATGGTCGGACCGAGCGAACACCATCGTGCCCAGCGTCGTTGGCCTGGACTTCCCCCTTCTTTATATAAGGCCATATGTAGAGGATTCTTTTAGACTTTTTTAAATTTTCCGTTTTTATCAAGAACTAATAAAAAAACCTGGCGTGCTTGACGAGGACAGTGTCGGGACAGTGGCTGTTTTGAGCATGTATATTCAGTCGAGCACAACTCTGACCACGAGTCCGGGCAGCGGGAACAGCATCGGAACAGTCGGGGATGAGTACGTTTAACGGGCCCAGCTCGAATATCACCATTGTCGGGCATATGCTAGCCTCCCTTGGAATACTTTGCATCAGCTTTCATACTTTCAAACTTATCTGACTATCCAGACTATTTTCACCATTCAACACTGTCGATTAAGCATCAAGCAGGAAAGGAGAACTGTATAAAGGTATAAGAATTGAGCGACCTTTAATAGTTAAACAGCATAATCCGAAAATGGGCTTGCGATTCATCTCTTTAGGATTAAATCTCTAGTGAAGTGATTATCTAAACTGATTCACCGAAGCCATCTGCATGGAAATATGTCAGGAATCGTGTTCAATCTGAAAAACAATTAACGAACAATATTTGGCAGCGTATTTAACGGTGATATCGCGAGAACCTGGGGTGCACTATTACGCAAAATCAATAGGACAACTTTTCCAAACCAAATAAATGCTCACAGAAGTCGGGGGTTGGCCAAGGCGGGTGTCTGTTCGGTACACCTGCTTAGCGAGTTCGCCGGTCAAAGCGGGTGCTCCTGTCAGGACTCCAAGTTGGACCCAGTCAATATCCTTGCTACCGGTTGGCGCTGGGGCTCCATTAACTTTGGCACAAACAGCGAAAGCGGTCTTTTTTCCGGCATTAGCTCCCTCTGAGGTGAAATCCCATTTTGGGTTGATCCCAGTCCCTGTAATTGGGTTGGCAACGTAGTAATGTTGTCCTTTAATTGGTCATATGTATTTTTTCCGACCCGACGTTTAAAATTAGATTCGTACCGATAATGGGAGGCGTAGTGTCGCCATGCAAACTAGAGATAAACTGCTGAATAGTGAGAGACGGAGGAAATTGCTCCCAATCTCTAATAGCAGTATCTGTTATGGTAGAGTAGCCTGTGCTACCGACGTCGCAGGAAATGTCGATAAGCTCGGCCACAGCACCAACATTGCTATTAATCGACTTGAGCATGCTGCACAAAGAAAATAAATTAATATACCACTTACGTATAAGTTCCAGCACTACTACAGGTGTAGTTCTGAACACCGACGGCGAGAGCAACCCAAGAGGGAGCGGTGGATGGGGCGACCAGGGGAGTAGGAAGGGTCGGGACCTTTAGACCTTGAACGCTACAGCCGGAACGCTTCAAGACAAGCCCCGACACTATGACTGGCGCAGAGAGGGCCAAGGAAAGGAGTGTGAAGAATGCAAACATTGCGTTGTAGACGGTAAAGAGGGACTGAAGCAAAAAAAAATAGTAAGACAAGGACTGTCTTGAGGTTTATTAGCGTTCGTGGCAGTCCATTTTATACCCTCATGAATTTATCTCGTAGTCGGGGATGGGACCCGCAAAGTCGGGAGCAGTGACGCGGATGATTCATTGACTGGAAGGTACGAAGTCGAAGCCATGCCCGAGACTTCCTCGGGAGCCGAAACTGTTTGTGACCTGCAAGATCTCCAGGCCGATGATTCCCTCGAGGTGAGAGCGAAATTAGACCGCAAACTAGTATGCACACCCAATAAGTCTGTTGAATAAAAAGTTGAGTGGAATTCGTCCCGACGATTGTCAAGGGCAACGAGTGAATCCTTGATAATTTAGATCCCCTTGGCCTGTGATTCGGTGAGCATGTCATCTATGCGCGCCAAATGCAGACTTGAACAAAAATTTTAACTCACCCAACATGGGAATACGTATAACGAGAAGTCGGAGTTCCGCCTTCGATCGAACCAAACATGTTACGAGCCTAGCTAAGTGTCTCTTTGCTTCGTATGTGGTGTCGGCGTTAGAAGCAGCATAGCTTCACGAGTATGCATACGGTCCCCGAGACGATACAGATTGTTCAAGACTTGTTGTGATCGGTTATTGCACACAAATATTCTCGGAAATCGGAGTTCAGTACTGTAAGCCATCGTATATGTTTATTGCCAGTGGTTCTGGTCTGTAAGCATGTATTGCTCGATTAATGCAAACTTCACTCACGAGCGCTTTCGTCAATATTGCTCCGACGGGCCTGGAGGAGCAGGAGTTGAATTCACCAGGTGACCTTTGATCATATGTGTCTGATTTTTTTTTCAGAACTGCACAAAGAGAGGGATGGAAAATATGAAACAAATTCCCTAAGGTGCAGGACCTTGGCAAGAGCGTTCTCGAGGTAAAAACGTTTCAGAGGTGGCGAGGGAACAAACTCCGCTTGAGTGTTGCTACCGTAATGTAAATGTGAAGCGGCGCGGAGAAGCGCCCAAGCCTTGGCGTAACAGACGAAAGCTCTCATGGGATAGCTTCATCCAATGCCCACAGGTCATCTGGGTTGAAAAGCCAGGACAAATCATGCTGGGCATTCCTTTGATTTGAAACATCTTCTGTTGCAGAGATTCGGAGCAAAACCAGTAACATCAAATGAGCACCGGAGTTCGTTCTCATTGAACGTTCAATGAGAACGCCTCCAACAAAGAATAAAAGTTCGCCAGGGGTTCCGCTCCAAAGCCATGGGTCATGGATACCATTACTTTTCCTTGTGTCATGCCTAGTCGACCTGTTGTCGCAACCAAGAGGAGCCAGTGATTTTCACAAAAGCAGAGGACTGCTTGAAATCTGAGTACTGTGTTCGGTCGGAAACACGTAGTGCTTTGGTTAGTGGGCCGAATAGGTGCAACTGGGCGGTCGAATTCGAGCGAATGTGCCATACGCATGAAGTGGAAGATCGTGGTTGCAACTCAAGAATCGAAGCGCCAGTTGAAAGTTCCTGACCAGAATCTTGTCATGTGATGAGCGTGCGGCGCCCGCGCCGGGGTCCAGCAGGACCAGCACCAAACTTTTTACCTTACCTTTGTGGTTCCAGCAATATTTAGACTTCGTCTGGCGTCGAATTGATAACTTCTGTGGTCATTCCTAGTTGACGATGTGGCTTTCACGGTGACGAGCAGGCGCTATCAGTAGGAATCTATTTAGTTCAGTCAAAAATAGCTTGTGGCAAGTAAGCAATTCGACTAAGTAATGTAAGTCAGAATTGGTAATTCGCCGCCGGATACATATCTATCCGAAGGTTTATACTCCCCTCTTCTTCTCGCGGCCTCGCTGGCAAGTCTCGTCTTTGAAGGAAAATGTTGAACACAATAATAAACCATGGATGTCAAGGACCTAAAATTATCCTCTATGTACGATGAGGTATTCGAGGAAGTCATGGTCGGCCCACTCACCGATATGACTTTGAGTCCTTCGCAATGAGTATGAATTCGGTCAGAAGAACAGAAACCATGCAGTTGGATATCGTAACATCCATTCTCAGAGCGATCGAATTCGAAGGAGATCAGTTTCCGCCGTGCGAGTCAGGCTCTGGCCAACGCAGCCTAGTGATCGGTCGGGGGAATGGAGCTCGGGAAACACCAATACCAGGCGCTACCAGGCGCAGTCGAAAGCGGAAAACAGAAAAGTCAAGAAAGACGTGGCAGTCGGTGCGAGTAAAAGCGCGCGAAGAGTCAAGAAAGGAATATGTCTCGCAAAGATCATGTAGCGGCCTAGGTTTGCCTTGCAGATGTTAGTAGTGTCCTGCAGCTGGGATGAAAACATTTTCTATCGTAACCTGCGTCTGGGCAAGTGGTGGGTTCGAAGTTCCGCACGGCTCCCGAAACTTGTGTCGTTCACTTACGAGCTGCAAAGGCTTCGGTAAAACACAATGCTAGCGGTTGATTAAACGGGTCATCAGTATGATACAATAACTATTCTGCCCTAGGGTCATATATGAGTAGAGGAGACAGGCGAAGAAAATAAAATCTCACAAGTCCGCGAGAGTAGATAAGCAGATGAACTGATCGAGGACGAGTTTCAATCCTTCAAATCAACAACTGCCGCCTGGAATCCTGGCCCACCAAACATTTTCACCCTAACACCACTTCGTACAGTCCTCTGTCCCATCGGCCAGTTCGCAGCATTGACAAAAACTGTCCTTTCTACATCAGCAGATTCCTCACCCCCAGCCGACTCGTCCTCGTCAGCTTGGATAGTCTGGCCATTTAGGACGGCCGGGTCGTCATTCTGGACTATCGGGGGTTCGAAATTGGAGGACGGATCCCATGTGTGGATATAAGCGCCATGGGCCTCGTGGATATGCCCTACGAGGTGTAAGCGAGGACGCAGCTCGCGAAGCCGAGCGCGCAGGGCTTCACAACCTACTTCTTCACCTTCACGGACCCGGTCTAGGATTCGGTAAGCGGGTCCGTGAGTTAGGCTTCGTGTGTCTGAGTTATCTTCTATTTCATACCGGTGTAGTAAATTTGGCTTACAGAATATCTGTCTTCGGAAATTTGGAGACAAGTTCTAAACAGTACAGATCGCGCTAAGTCTCCAGGTAGAGTTACCACAAACCACGAACCTTTACCGTCCTCCCTATCATAATTGAAAGCCCAGTTGAAGAATTCTGGTGACCACTTCATGGAAGGTTAGAACATAATTAGATAAAAAAACGAGGGAGCGAATTGAGCGACTTACTGGTGAGCCATAGACGCTCCAAAGTTTGCCCTCCTCCTTTACTTGAAATTCGTACTTTTCGTCTTGGAGATAGACGATGCCGGCTTCCTTCGCTCGATCTCCCTTCAATAACTCCATTATTTCTCCCAAGTCCTTGATGCTTAACAGTCAGTCCTACGACAACTCCAGCAGAGCAATAGCAGTACATACACACCTGTTTTCCTTCTCTTGTATGCCATTCTTCGTGTACCCTCTGATACCACTCGTCGTGCAACGTCAGATCATGATTGCCAGCAATGATTCTATCTCGAGACCGAAGTCCAATTAAGCTTTCAAAGCAAACACGTAAAGAAACGCAAACCCACATCTTGATCTTGTGCGGCAAGCCGTACAACCATTCCATCGTCTTCTTGAAATCGGCCACAGTGCCCATGTTCGTCAGATCCCCGCTGTGCAGAAGGACGTCTCCATCTGGAACATTGAATGTCCGTGAGTGGGTGTCGCTGATGCATACGAAACGCGTCCATTCGTCTGACGGTTTTGGCGCCAATTCTGTTGGTGAGTAGTCGAGATGTACTATCTCCCGAGGAGCCTTGCATGATACGTCTCCATAACCGATAGTTTGCGGAGGCATGATAGGGAGATTCGCCTGTCAGTTATAAGAAATATGAGTATACGTCGTGGTTGCAAGAAGAGGTCAAGAAGAAGCAGAGTCAATACCGCTCTGCCAGGGTCCAAAATTAGTTTCCGCCCGATCACTCACGTGACTACTTACCGACGCACTGAGCCAGTCCTGATTCCCGATTTCCACCAGCACCATTGTAGTCCGAATCCCCAACGCTGCCCACGGAGCCCACACCACAACTGCCTGGTACAGCACCACTTCTCCCATTCCGCACTCACCAACAGCCACACTCCTTCTCGTTGGCTCAGTGCAACGACTACCTCGTATGCAGTCTCGCACCTTATTTTTATTCCTGTTCTCAACGTTGTTTCTAGAGTAGGCCATGGGTGTCTGGAGCTTCGTTACGCCTCGATGCATCGTCGTCCTTATGCCCGCCTTCTCTTCTTAGTTCCAGGCTTGTGTATGGTGCGAATCTGTCAGGAGTAAGCAAGGCTCTAGGCATCACGAGCCGTCGCACATTCCATCGTTTGGTGTTCCTCAAAAGCGCAGCTGGATAAGCGGCGTCGTTGGCGCGTACCCCATCGAAAGAGAAAGAAATCGGTGTGCGCAGATGGGTGGGCAATGAGGCGGATGGATAGAAGGCCTTCTCGACCAATGGCGGAGTTCTCCAATCTGAATAGAAGGTAAGCATTGATTCACCTCGAAACGATATGTCAGACTTACCTCTGAATTTTCAGATCTCTGCCAATCGTCCTCAGCGTCCGATTCTCCCAACGGTAATGGTAACAGGCGATCCTCTGAAACCCAACGAAAGAAGATCCCGCTGTCCGCAGCTTTTTCATATGTCCTTCCTTCACCAAACAACATCCGGAGTTTATGATGATGCCCCGTCCTCGTCTCGTTTGCAATCCTCTGGTGAGGGCCAATCATAAGCATACATTCCCATACCTACCACACACCTCCTCCTCCTGCAGTTGCCGAACAAACAGGACAGAGCTAAGTGATAGTGGCGGCGGTAAAGACAGGATAGCGAAGAGATAACAGGCCACGAGACGGAGGTTGGCGACGAGAGGCCCGTCGAATAGGCTTCACAAGTACTGTTCTCTTTATAGTTAACAATAAGGGGTCTCTGACAAAAGGGCTGAGATTAAGATGTAAAAGTAACACTGTGCAGTAAATACGACGAGCAAAAACCAGACCTGAGACTTGCCATGCGAAGCTTCAAGCATCAGTCTGCAAACCAAGTCAACCAGTCTAGTTTCAATACACTGCACTCAATAAATCGTTCTAAACTAGATGACCTATGTGTCGCAGCAAATTAACTGCAGATGGGTCAAGTGCATCTTCTCTCGGTACATTCGGTGGTTTATCTCAACCTCACTATATACCACTAACAGGAGTATTGCTTGCACTTTCCAGAACTCCATTTCTACTATCCGAGGTATTATCCCACTATTCACTAACATCCCTCTAATCCTATTAACACACAATTTGTCATTCCTTCAGGTTTAAAAAAGTAGTTAATACAAACAACGCCGTAACCTAGGAGGACTCGGAAAAGCATTTGTGCCATTCAGGACCGAGGGCAGAAGAGGTAAAGTTCACAGAGGCGGCATGAGATCGTGGTAAGGTAAGAATATTGGATAAGTCGGGCAGGTTTGCAGACAGCGGTACAAACATGAGGTAATGTTCTTCATGCGGGGAGAGCAGCCATCCAGTGTGTCTCTGATAGCCAGAGAAATCCATCATCTTCTGGCGGACATAATAAAGAGATGTTTGCTGTGTATGCAAGGCCCAGGCCCGCACAGATTTGTCTGACGAGCCAGAGACAATACACTGGTCATCACTCGAAAATGCAACTGAAAATACATACCCAGCGTGGCCCTCCAGCACCTTCAGCATCTCGCCGGTCAAGACATCCCACAACCGCACCGATGTGTCCTCCGAGCCAGAGACAATACACTTGTTATCACTTGAAAATGCGACTGACGAGACAGTCTGAGTGTGGCCCTCCAGCACCTTCAGCATCTCGCCGGTCGAGACATCCCACAACCGCACTGAACTGTCGTCTGAGCCAGAGACAATGCACTTGTCATTGCTTGAAAATGCGACTGACCAGACAGTATCAGTGTGGCCCTTCAGCACCTTCAGCATCTCACCCGTCGAGACATCCAACACCCGCACCAATTTGTCATGCGAGCCGTAGACGATGCACTTGTCATTGCTTGAAAATGCGACTGACAAGACAACACTAGTGTGGCCATCCAGCACCTTCAGCACCTCGCCTGTCAAGGCATCCCACACCCGCACCGATGTGTCATATGAGCCGGAGACAATACGCTTGTCGTCGCTCGAAAATGCGACTGACGAGACAGCCTTAGTGTGGCCCTCCAGCACCTTCAGCTTCTCACCTGTCGAGGCATCCCACACCCGCACTGATTTGTCTGACGAACCAGAGACAATGCGCTTGTCATCGCTTGAAAATGTGACCGACCGGACAGCATCAGTGTGGCCCTCCAGCACCTTCAGCATCTCGCCTGACGAGGCATCCCACACCCGCACTGATTTGTCATACGAGCCGGAGACAATGCGCTTGTTATTGCTTGAAAATGCGACTGACAAGACATTATCGGTGTGGCCCTCCAGCAGCTTCAGCACCTCACCTGTCGAGGCATCCCACACCCGCACTGATGCGTCATTCGAGCCGGAGACAATGCGCTTGTCATTGCTTGAAAATGCGACTGACCAGACAACATCAGTTTGGCCCTCCAGCACCTTCAGCATCTCGCCTGTCAAGGCATCCCACACCCGCACCGATGTGTCATATGAGCCAGAGACAATACACTTGTCATCACTGGAAAATGCGACTGAGCAGACAGCCTGAGTGTGGCCCTTCAGCACCTTCAGGATCTCGCCGGTCGAGACATCCCACACCCGCACTGATTTGTCTGATGAGCCAGAGACAATACACTTGTCATTGCTCGAGAATGCAACTGATGAGACACCCTGAGTGTGGCCATCCAGCACCTTCAGGATCTCGCCGGTCGAGACATCCCACACCCGCACTGATTTGTCTGATGAGCCAGAGACAATACACTTGTCATTGCTCGAGAATGCAACTGATGAGACACCCTGAGTGTGGCCATCCAGCACCTTCAGCATCTCACCCGTCGAGACTTCCCACACCCGCACTGATTCGTCTGACGAGCCAGAGACAATACACTTGTTGTCGCTCGAGAATGCAACTGATGAGACAGCCCGAGTGTGGCCATCCAGCACTTTCAGCATCTCGCCCGTCAAGACCTCCCACACCCGCACTGATTTGTCTGACGAGCCAGAGACAATACACTTGTCATCACTTGAAAATGCGACTGAATGGACAGCGCCAGTGTGACCCTCCAGCACCTTCAGCATCTCGCCCGTCGAGGCATCCCACACCCGCACCAATTCGTCTTCCAAGCCGGAGACAATACACTTGTCATCACTCGAATATGCGACTGCGAATATACAACTTCCTGCCCCCAAAGTCATTAATGGCTTGTCGTTTAGTAGCGCATTTGCGAATTCTGGGATCCGGGGGAAGTATCCCTTCCATCCTCGGCACGGTCTCAAATTCCGGGGCCATGTTGCGAGGGCAGAAATGTAGAGGTGCGGCGTTGACAATGCTGCCCCACTCCCACTGAAATACAGTGCGAAAGATGCAGCCTCAGCCAAGTCCTCTTTCAATGCCAAGTCGTACTGAACATCCAGGTCAGTTAATCGCGAAATATTCAGTTAAAACGTCACTCACATTCGGAACCCACTTATGTGCCTTTTGCAGCATTCGTTCACACTGACCGCGTGAACCCAAGAGGTTCAATGCCTCCATCCAGAATAGTACACGAAGTTGAAGGAATTCCGACAGTGTATCACAGAGGGCATTTGAATCAGTTGATGCAACAGCCGAGAGATGGTAATCCCAGTTTCGGCAGGAATAACTCAAGACAGGAGTGATATTCTGTTTGACTGCCTCCGGAAGTGCAGCATTGTCACGATCGAGAACAAATGATGATTCGATATTCGCTATGTTGAATTTCAACCCGTTCATGATACGGAAGCAGGAGTCGGTGAGGAGTCGATGGTGTTTCGCTTGATCACACCAAAATTCCTTTGCCCGGTTCTGATCAAACATGAAGTCGGTAAACGACTTGTGGTATGAAAACACTTTCTCGTTCTCAGCGTACAGCACGGCGTGAAGGCCGGCGAGAACACTATCAGCGATTTTGGTGCATGAAAACGCAGGGTCAGTCTCACCCTCGTCCGCGTCGGGAGGAAAGAGAAGTTC
The DNA here is from genome assembly GCA_023014335.1 of Galerina marginata. Lineage (NCBI taxonomy): Eukaryota > Fungi > Basidiomycota > Agaricomycetes > Agaricales > Galerinaceae > Galerina > Galerina marginata. Next base: position 923,433 of record JAECYW010000009.1, on the reverse strand, counting down.
GGCGACAATGGATGTGGATGAACGCTCTGCGCTGCAAAGAAAGGTGTGCAGAATGTGCAGCCTGTCCGTAAAAGACTCGTCCTTGAAATGGCGGAAAGCATCCGAAAGGATTTGCAGATATAAGCCATCAAGCAACGGTGTCTCCTCCTCCGTAGTTCGCGGGACGGCCGAGGAGGATACGAAAGGCAGCTTACCCAGGCGCCGCTTCTGCTCCCGTGGTGCATACCCTGCCAAATACTTCACGACTGTTGCGGCGTAGATGAACAAGCCAGCCGCCTGCACCACAAGCTTCTCCATTTCCAGACGGCCTGCAAAATCTGGAAGGTTAGCATTCAGGTAGGTCGTGATGTCAGCCTTGGCTTCCGCAATGGGCACTTGTTCGAGCCGATAGAACTGCTTGTCGTCAAACGACGTCAGATGGGAGACAAGATCCGGGTCTGGTCGACTGGTAGCAAAAAACTTGATACCCCGTAAGTGGTGTTTGTTGATGCTGTTAAGCAAGTCGCGCAAAAACTCCGAACCACCCTGTCCTTCTATTTCGTCAAGCGCGTCAATGACCACAAGGAAACAGGGTGACTTTGACGTGTCTGCGGGTTGAGCCTTCTTCCAAGGTTCAATTAGGAGGCCCTCGAGTTGAGCACGAACGGAGTGGTGGATGGTGTTGAAATTTCCAGATGCACGCAAAGCGTCTGCAAATGCTTTGGATTTGAGAGCAAGATGATATACAATGGTACGAACGATGCGGGTTGCGGATCTCGTTTCCATGATTTGGCGTGAGCAGAAAAAGTTGCCTCCTAAAACGATTGTGTCGTCAGCGTCGCCAGCAAACTCGAAACGTCGGGCGATGGTGTAGGCGATTGTGCTCTTCCCAGAACCAGCCTGACCAGAGAGCCAGTAGACACTCTGGCTTTCCGGTGAGGTATCATTTGCCCATCTCGCGATGTCGTCTAATATACGAACGCGGGTTCCTGGCGTGCAGACTGCACGACGCAGCAGCTGCCGTTGATCACCCTCCGGTTCGGATTTGTGGTCAGCGGCATGTGAGGCTTCGAGCCGTTCCAGGAGTAATTTCTGTTGAACGAATAAGGTTGGAATGGAATAGAAAACGGCAGAATTACACACTGCGACATCGTCCTGAATTGCAAGCACAGTCTTGTGGACTCTGAGACCGGTCACAACCTAAACGGATGGGATGAGCAATGAAAGAGAAAAACTGACAAAAATCACAAAACGGCGCACCACCAGTTGCTCCCGGGCTCGATTGATGCGCTCGAAAATATCCGCAATCTTGCCCTTATCCTCCTCATGTACCGCAATCTTTCTGATAATCGACTGCTTCTTGAGTTCGATCAAGTTTGTCCACTCCTTTTCTAAAGTCCTACACAGTCGTCTATTCGTCATTCAGCCGTGATGAAAAAATCATGCTTACGTTTGATATAATTTCATTCCTTGCGTTTCTTCTGCTTTATCTGGATGCCACCCAGCCAGTGCTTTCTCCACAGTATCAAGTTGATCCACTGTCGATAGGATCCGCTGGTCGACCGCGTCGATATTGCCTTTCACTTCCTGGTATCCATCGTTAGTCAGGCAAAGGTGTGAAGAATATCGGCGCACATCTTTTATCTGAAGGACAATCTTTATAATACCGGTAGCTATCTTGACTGGATTCGTATCTACGGCATCCGGCAGCCTCTTGAGAAGCATCTGAGTGAAACTCCACGCGACCACAGCGATGTCCTTTGCAGTTGATAGAGCATGACCGGCCGATTTTTCTGGATTGGCTTGTGTCACAGAAGGGTCGCCGACGATTCCTTGAGGAGCTTTTAGGCACTGAGTATGCGACCTCGATTGGGTGATGAATGTTGAGTATACGTACCATAAGTTTGAGTATGAACGACCAGGGCGCCGCCATCCTGAATCGGAGTGTTGTGTTGAGCTATGAACGCTTATCAATTTAACGAGTACCATCAACTTTAAAAGCCTCGAACCTTGAGCTCCTGCGGATCCAGTTAAGCCTGAGCTTGAAGAGGAGGGCTGCGATCTTGATAACTGAAGAGGAATTGACGTGCGATGATCTGCATGTTGAACGAAAGATGGTTCTTCGCCCCGATTCTCTTGGTCGGAGGCAGAAGGCTGAGGGGAAGTTGACTGGCCATGAGGCCTGCTGAACGTTGTCTTAAACCAATTTTTTGGGCGCTCGAGAAATCCCTTTGATAGACTTTTGGGCGTCATGTCGGTGAGAGCAGGAGACAACAAAGGTTGGGCTTGCTGTCACCATGAGGCCTTTCGTACAGCTGCATTGCGGCCTTCACGTCAATCGTGATAATTATAGTGCCGAACAAGATTTTGTTTGCATAAATGTCACAGTGACGTGGGAATTATGTACACACAAGTCCTCGTCTTTTTATTGATTTGGACCGGTCAAAAACCACAAACTGGTTTGTAGCTAGGCTCGTAACCATCCGTCGAATGAGTGAGGATGAATTTCGACTATGTCAAATCACCTGGCTATTTGCGGGTTTTAATCAAATGGATGAGAACGTAAATGAGTAGTAAAATCTCACAGAATCACTGATCTCAATTCCAATATTTGTAGGATACTCCTCGAAGACCAGTGACTGTGAACTGGCGAGATATTCGTGCCACGATAAACCAACGAACGGCATCCTCAAAAAAAAGCTGTGGATGAGTTATTAGAAGGTGAATCAGAAGAAGAGGATGACGACGACGCACTGGCATCTCCTGTAGATGCTGAGGACGATTCAAGTGGCTGGACGACGGTCTTCCGGATCTATCTGGACTTGAATACCGATATTTTAGGATATTTTGATCTTGCTAGTACCCAATTTGATATCGCTCATCATGTGCAGATCCTGGCCGAAGGTGTATAAGCTTCCCAGCCTGAAAAGACAGCGGATACTCACCGAAGATCACAGGGCACATTACAGAAAAATGTTGAAGCAAATGCCTTAAATCCGGAAGATCAAGATAGTGAGTGGGCGACATGGTAGCTTCACGAGTGTAGCCCTAGCCCTATTTCGCTGGGCAAATTAGCCAGAGCCCCCGGCGGCTGCAGCCTGTCGTCCCCATTCCCTCACTCACGCCCTCTTCTCCACTTCCGTCGTCATGATTAGCTCGTCCTTTATTGTTGCGCCGTCGCTGACAAAGTCGTAAATGCTGGTATGTTCTTTCATGCTTTCCGTTGATCCAAAGATGCCTTTAAATAATTTGGCGGTAAGCAAAAATAAAGTTGCCTTTAAACGGTCAACACACCTCCAGTCTGTCAGGTGCGAATCGTCTAGACATTGTGAAAATTTTGTTGCTGCCGAGCAATCTCTACCAACCCCTGGATGGGCAGGACAGCGTTCGTCATGAGGGCAGGCCGGTTTCGAGGTCGCGCGGTATATAGGCTGAAGCAGGGCCGTGTACGGTTAGAGATGTTCTAAATTCATTCTTAATAACGCGCGATTTCTCGGGGTTAAGTCCGACGAGTTTGGACATGGCGGACCTGTTGTAGCTGGAGCTATTTGTGGTTGTACAAGAACCGGGCAGCCCTGCCCGATCACCTGTGTTTTCGAAGGTAAATATCTGGGTAACATGTCAGTATAAAATGTACAGACGAAAAGAGCACGTACCAACGCTATCGAGTCTCATTTGTTTTGTTCCTAATCGATGTCGAGGCGAGATACAAACTCTTATACTGCCACCTTCGGCGGCCTGAGTTATAGTATTTGGTCTTTGCCTGCGCCGGCGACAACAGCCCTATATCTGTAGGGGGCGATTGACCTGCTACACGGGTGCACGCTCCACGAAATTGGCCAGGATCTGTATACTGAAAGCCCTTCGTATTCCAACTCTGCCTCGACATTTGAAGATCATCAGGATTCAGCAAGCATCAAATACATGAACGGTGTGCCATCCTGAGTTGGAACCAGTGTGGACGCCAGTGAGTTTTGTATGAGAACTTGCCTTGCGGGCCATCGCAGTGCGCGGCATGTACGAGACCCATTTAAGCGCGAATCTGACCTGGACTTGTCGATGAAAACCAAGAGCCAAGTTTCCGAACCGAGTTTCCTCTAACACGTTTCTCGGCAAACCATCATCACCTGATCAATTCTGTTGATCTTTGCCTCCGACTTTCAACAACGTCCAACCTTCACCATCTTAAGACCTTGGATGTCTGCTCCCTCAACGCCTCAAGAAATGTATAGGAATTGATACACAGAGCATAGAAGATCCCCAAGGTACGTCATGAGGCGAGTCGCATAGACTCGTTTCACTTCCCTCCTTTTTGTCGCCCAACCCGCATCTGACCCAGTCATACCAGTTCCATCCACAACGAGGTCGTAAACACAAACCGCACCACATCCTGCACCTCCTTTCCAACTGGAAGGCTGTGGGCCAACATTTGGATTCGCAGACAGATAACGGGCAGGCGGAACACAAGGGGAGACCTCAGGTATAGGAGACCCACTGAGTATGTCGTGAAATGAGTTGATGCGACTCGTTTCACTTCCCTCCTTGTCGCCGCCCAACCCGCAACTCACTTATGACAAGCAGCAGCCTCCATCTTATCTCATAGGTCCAGCCCCTTCACGCCTCAAATAGTATACTGTAAGTATTTTTATTTTTCTCCTTTGCTTCCTGCTAATCTTTTATAGCTTTACAGATCTTTACAACGCGAACAATGGCGATCTATACCATGTCGTGCGCCCTGCCCCCTTCCAACTTGAAGGATGTGGGCCAACATTCGTATCTTCGAACGTTTTGGGGGTGGCCAAATCACGAGGATATACCGTCGTGTGGAAGACCCACAAGGTACATCATGAAACGAGTCTTTATGACTCTTTCATTTTCTTCTTTTTCGTTACCTAACCTGTAACTCAACCATCGAGGCAAGGTACACCCCACAACGGCGTCGTGAACGCGAATAGCACCACATTGCTGGGTCAAAGGTTGGATTCACGAACGGATAGGCAGGGAAACAGAACACAAGGGGAGTCCCACTAAGTATGTCGTGAAGCGAGTCTACGCGATTCGTTTCATTTCCCTTCTTGTCGCACCTCAACTAGCCACTAACCTTGTAATGAAGGGCACCCACCGACGACCGGCGCGCCGCATCACTTCAGCTTCTGATAACGACACGAACTCTCCAACCCACACGCCGCTTTTTCCACCGCCTCCATATCAATCACAAACGAACGCAAGCAATACTACAAGTGCCAGCAGCTGTTTAATGCAGCTGGTACTTCTGTGGCTCAATGACACTAATGCGGGCAGGAGGCGATGCCAGCGGCCACAGCGGGCGTTGCACCGAGCCTGAGCCTCTTTGCTCGTAGTTACCTCCCGCCTCAAATGTCGCCTCCACATCAAGTCCGTGTGCTGCTACCAGCATCGCCGCCCCTAGTGTCGCTGCGATTCCGAATTTCCAGTTCAAGTAAGTAGTGTTATTTACCTCAATTCAATTTATTATTTGATGATCTTTCGTTTGTTTTTGCTAAGCATTCCACTAATGCGATTCCAAACTAATCTACAACTAACGGAAGTGGTTTCAACTCACATAATGTGTCGCATTACCTCTTCCTCGTCATTATTCGCTAGAGGCGCGTGGAACCAGGGGCCATAACCGAGGTAAGAACAGTTATTCCAATGTTATAATCATTGATTAGCGCATTTTCTGCGTAATTTCTTGTAAATTTATCAATGTTTCACTGCCTATGCCCTAAATATACGTGTCTATCTCAATGTTTGTAGGTAAACCTTCAGGTACCTGTAAATAGCCCGCCATAGCGGGTGGGCTCAAAGCTACCCTTTCTGAAGCTATAGATTAGATATGATATGGCAATGATATGGGTACGGGCTTACAAAGAGATTTTCTGGAAAATTGTTATGGTAAACATTTCCCACCCTTCCGTTCCAAGATCTTGTCGATTGCATCATTCCTCCTCTTACCCCAAAAACTTTAATCAAATTAATAGGCTATAGAAGGCATTGGAATTATGTGTTGGGGCAGTTGGGGCGACGACAACAGCTCAGAGAATTGCTGGAGAGAATGCCAAACACATGGTGCGAATGCATTACCATAACGGGGGCTAAGGTACTTAACCGTGAGAACGAAAACTGAACTGTGGTACAAGAACGATCCCCTAACGGGTCTCGTAATGTTACAGAGTAAGGCGCTCAGAATGAGTTGGTTGTGGCAGAAGGTAAAGGTCGCGGTAGATCGTCAAATAAACGACCGTCAACAACGCGTTCATGCGTCCACTTTTGATGTGACTGAAGTCACTGAACTAAACCATTTCTCTTCCATTGCTCTTCCATTTCAGCCTTATTTCAACCACTTCTTCTGATCTATCTTGTCTTTTACTTATCCTATCTATCTACAATCTCAGTAGAATGCGAGTAACCTACGCCTGGCCTCTTGGCTAATCAAAAACGTACATTGTGAAGACAGGAAGGTTGTAACTTGTTGGGCACATAGGTATGAAATATACACCCCATCGTCATGCTTATTGGTGATTAAAGGCATCTTATTACAGTTGGATATACAAATTTAGAGTGCATTGCGGCATTGTCAACCTCTAACGCCGTGAAGACGAACCCCATAGCCTGAACGCCATGCTGGTCTACTTCGCTGCCCGCTAACCATGTCTTCTCCTTCAATCAGGCAGACGACCCGGTCGTCTTCTAGGTCCTTTGAAATTCCACTGCAGCCGACCGGAAGATCGGCCCCATCTGGGATTCTCCCCAAACTATTCTTGGGCGAAGACGCATCAACGGAGGCTACGGATGTTGCAAACATAGAACGGACCGCTTCTATCAACTGCTGTCAACTGGTCGATACGCAGAAAGCTTTCAAGCGGATCTCTTCGTCGCTTGCTTCAAGTTATTGTTTGGCTTGTGCTTGTCCGAGAGTATTTACCTGCTCTCTGTATTCTCAATGGCAATCTCGAGCTGCATGTAACAGGTATGTCCAAGTGATCTTACTCGTCAGTCATTGCTCATTATTTTCCCTCTTTCCCACAGATTTTGTATAGAATGATAAATACAGTCGCATCTTCTAAATTCTTCTCCACTTCTCCCTGTCAGCGACCTGTGGGCTCTAGCGTTATGAGCTGGGAAAACACGCTCACGTGAACAGGATGCCCCACAAATTTCGACTCCACTTACACGACTGTCTTCTCGATAACCTTCTCTCGAACCAGATTTAAACAATTACATGCACGAAGAAGTTTTTTGAGGGCTTGCCATGCGTTCCAGCTGTGCTGTCGACCTTCCTCAAGCACGATGGTCCCAGCTGACCCTCATTAAATCCTTCATTCGCCACGGGAATCCGAGAGGCTACGGCAGGTAAGGGGGCGAAACGTCACAGTCATAGACATCTACGTCGTTCTTCTCGAGCTTCGCTCGCGTCGCCTGCTGTTTAAAAGAACACTCAGACGAACTTATGACTAGTTTAGTTGTTGTTCCTCAATATGAAGCTTGCTTTGGGGGCGTTCATCGACCTCCTCGTCTTCTGCAATGGGCTAGGCCTAGTTACTGGGCAGAGTGCCCTGTACGTTGTCAATCGGTGCTTTTACGGAAACCATTGACATTTTCTTACTTAGAAGCAGCGCCAGCCCTTCCGCAGCCAGTGGAACGACAAGCAGCCCAGCCCGCCCGTCTCCTATTCCTAAAATAACAGATCCTGCTAGTCTTGTTATACCGTTTATTGGAACGACGAACGGCGGACATGTATTTCCTGGTACATTCGATCTCTTGTACTTGCTTTCTTCTTCGGCTAACTTGTGACTCGTTTCTAGGAGCCACACTTCCTCATGGTATGATCAAAGCTGGAATGGACACGGACTCTCCTGGAAACGTGGGCTAATCTTCATCGAAATATTGTGTTGGACCGCTAAATAATTGCATAACAGCATGCTGGATACGACGGAGATCCGCAATTCAACGTAACAGGCTTCTCGCAGTTGCACGACAGTGGAACCGGTGGTGTGAGTTCATACATGTTGGAGCATTCAGAAGAAGATCACTAACGGTCCTCATACGTTGCGTTAACTCTCATAGGCTGTGCCACTTTCCAACTTTAAACTCTTCCCATTCCTCCAATGCTCAACTTTCGAGACATGTCCCACTACAATGGCGAATAGAAAGATTCTCAGGAGGGTTTTACCTAACGGTAAGCTAGTCGCGTTTCTAATCTTATGAACACCTTTTGAACATTCGCCCTGTTTTTCAGGTTTGCCTGATGACTTCGCCTCACCTGGATACTTCTCAACCAACCTGGTAAACTGAATGCACCTTTGTGACTACGACTAAGGACTGATTGTCGTCATAAATAGTCCAATTCCATTCGCGTCGAACTTACCGCAACACGTCGAACAGCTCTACACCGCTATACCTTCCCAGCAGGGACCACCAACCCACGGCTTCTCGTCGACATAACAAACGATGGACAGAAAAGCAGCACCAATCCAGTAATGACTCTCGACCCAGATACGGCCAGAGTAGAAGGAGGAGCAGAGTTCTCTGCTTCATTCGGTCCTGGTACGAATTCCTCACACCTGAGAATAGAATATACCCTAACAACGTAACTGAATGTCAGGCCGATACAAAGCGTTTACCTGTGTGGATTTTAAGGCTGAGGGATATACTCTCGGCAAACCGACCGAATATGGGGTTTGGCTGTCCAATTTCCCCGTTCGTGGAACGACAAACCTTCTTCAAACCTATTATGGTATCTATTCAACCTCTTCGTCGCAGCTGTTCTTACACTTCTCTTTACAGGCTTCGTCTCCGAAATGGGTGCCATCTTCACCTTCAATCCGGCGCCCAGCAATAAGCCGACTAGCATCCTCGCTCGCGTCGGAGTTTCTTTCATCTCCAGTGCCCAGGCCTGTGCTAATGCACAAGAAGAGATCCCAGATTTCGACTTCGATAAAGTGCATGCTGCGAATCGTGCGCAGTGGAATGATCTGTTGGGCAGGATTCAGGTGGATACTACGGGTGTTTCATTAGAAACGACGCAGTTGTTCTATTCTTCGGTAAGCATTCGGGCCGTTTAATGTAAGGCCATTCGCGAGCTTATGGACTCGTGAAGCTTTACAGAACACATATCTCGCCTGCAGATTGTATTTACCACTTCCACGCCTTACAAATCCAGCTTTACTTACACCTCAATTGCAGATACTGGCGAAAACCCAAAATGGAATTCGACAGAGCCGTACTTCGATTCGCTCTACTGTAATGTGAGTAATTTATTGATTGAAAGACAGCCCAAGTGTTAAATGCTCGTCATGTTCAGTGGGACACGTACCGAACTCTCTACCCGCTTATGTCCTTGCACGACCCAATCACTTTCTCGAGGATTGTTCGTGGCATGATTGACATTCAGAAACATGAAGGTCAGTCAGTTTTGCGTTGAGTTGAATCATCTTATCGGAAGCTGGACATAGGTTGGCTACCTGAGTGTCGTGGAGCAACTGCTCAGCATTTTATTCAGGGTGGCACCAGTATGTTCGACATTCGTCTCCATTACTGCATATGGCTGATTCTCTTGATCCAGATGGAGACCCCATCCTTGGAGAATTCTTCGTGAAGTAGGACTATGCCCAACTATGTGATGTTAGCTAACGCGACTCTGTTAGATTCAATAAACAAGCCGCAGCTCTGAATGTATCGCCGACGGACTTGTACAACGCCCTGTTAGCGGACGCGGAAATCCAATCACCTAACTGGAACTTGCAAGGACGACAAGCAAATCTTTGGAAGCAGCTAGGTCTGTGGCATTACTAAATCATGACACAGCTCGCTTTAACAACGACTATCTCAGGTTATATTCCTCAGGATATGTTCGACGCTGGAGGCGCAAACACCAAACAAGTATCCCGCACGCTTGAGGTATCAAGTCTAAAGCTGGTAACGTTAATCAAAAGCTAATGACGATGTATGGTAAAGCACGCCTTCAATGATTTCGCTATCTCACAAGTCGCGAAGACTCTTGGAAAAACTGCAGACAAGGAAAAGGTAGAGTAGGTTCCCTTTATAACTTGTGCTGGTTCTGACGAATTTAGTATCTGAAACGCGCCGGAAACTTTATCAACGTCTGGAATCCCAATATTACTGTTCCTGACAGTCCTATGGTCGTGGGCATGATGCAGGTCAGTGAAGGCGTCCTGTTTCGCTGCTTGTGTCCCAATGAGCTTGTTCTTTTTTTCTTAGCCACGTTTCGCGAACGGAACGTTCAACTTCACCGACCCCAGACACTGCAGTATTCACGATCCAGCGCAGGCGACATGCTTCTTGAACGCTGCCCGTCGTGATGGGTTTTATGAAGGTATTTTACCTTGACGTTTCTAGCAGTTTTCTCATCGCTCATGAAAATTTCAAGGATCACCTATTATCGTGAGTTCTCTCGCATCTCGTCTAGCCTCTTCTTTATTTGAGCTTGGATGTTCCTTATAGTATTCCCAAGTAAGTATTCTCAAGTCGAAAGAGAACCACGCTGAATTGTCAAACCATCAGTACGTCCCACAAGATACCGCGAAGTTAATAGAACTTCAAGGAGGTGTCGAGAGCTTCATTACCCGCTTGGACTTCATTTTCAATCAATCATACTTTGAATCAACGGACGAGCCATCTCAACAAATGCCATTCATGTACCACTATGCCAATCGCCCAGGCCTCAGCACTCAAAGATCGAGGCAGGTCATCGCCCAATTTTTCAACACCTCAACAAACGGGCTGCCCGGCAATGATGGTAGGAGCCTCGTATTTCTGCTCATTTCATGATTTTAACCGAAGTTCGATTACAGATTCAGGTAAGGCGGTAGTTACAAGGATGAATACACCTCTCAACGTTTCCTCTAGGAGCGATGGGCAGCTATGCTGCGTTTTACCTCGCCGGAATGTACCCTTTGCCAGCGACGCAGCAAATATTAATTTCCTCACCCTATTTCCCTCAAATTTCGTTTTTCAACCCGATTTTCAATACCACGACTACGATCGTATCACATGGCTTTACCGGAAACCCTCCTGATGGAACTGGAGGAAACGTCTTTGTCAAGGTAGCAATTGTGTTTGACTTACTTTGCTGTCGATACTGATACATTGTTATGTGACTAGAGCATCTCAGTCAATGGGAAACCATACAAATCCAACTGCTTCCTTGACTGGGACGTCTTTGTTAGCGGTTCATTAGTTGAGCTCACTCTATCAAACGACATCACACTGGGCTGTGGCAGTGGGAAAGATGCGCTTCCACCATCCTTGTCAACTGGTGGATATAACTAAGGTGATTGGAAAATTTTAATATTATTCGCCGTCTAACAACGAAACATTTCCACTAGTTCTAGGTCCCTAAATCAATTGCTTGTTGTATGTGTCTACGCAATGCCAATGATCCATTGCCTAAAGGTTTTCGATCCTCTGGCCCCAGGCCGAAGACAGAATAACTCATTTCGGTCGAGCCCTTTCCTGTCGGGTCGTCCTTCATCCTTCAGTGCTGTATTGCTGTATCAAATCCCTGATATCCGTGTCGCGTTATTGAGACCTGTCGGTGGTGTTTCACCTGTCATTTCCTCGTAGGACGGACGAGTAGGACTTCCTTGTGTCCACGCGTTGCTCATTGTAAATCTGCTCCCAGTCGTCATCCCAAACCTCGAACTTCTCGAACTCGTCTTCCTCCCAAATCTCGAACTCCTCGTCACCGAGCAGCATAGCATTCCGGGACTTCTTAATCATTTCAAAGCCCTTTGTGGCACCTAAGGCAGAAGGGTGAGCATTACGTGAGGTAAAGAGATAGAGAATGCATACCCTTTCGCTTGGATGGCCTGGCGACCTCAAGAAGGGAAATGGTCATGTTGGTCTGGTGCTCGATGTGGTCGCCATCAGAAAAATCGACCTTGAAATTGTACACATCCTCGTCATAGAGCTGGCTGTCGCCATCGTCGATAACGAGAGCATCGCTGTACCATCCTCGCATATTGCGGCGAGAGAGAGGTGGCTCCTCGGTCCTATCCCCCATGAGGACTTCCTAAAGACAATAATGAATCCCGGTCAGCGATCTCTTAAACTTAACAAGGTTGCAATTACCTTCGCGGCATTAGTGCCCTTCACGCTCTCGAGTGCGGTTCGGAATGGAGTTCCTTCGGTGTGAGCCTTTGCTCGAACAGACTGAACAAAGCAATGAATTAATGCACTCGATGGGTCTATCACGAAACATACCTTGATAAATTCCTGGCGGCGGCCAGAAAATCCTCGAGACTTAGTCATGGTGTGTGGTTGCCTAGTTGGTGCTTAAGTGCTTAGTTGTGTCGGGGTGTGGTTGGCTAGTGCCGGTGACTGGCGAAAGGTAGTTGGTTTCTAAAGAAAAAGAGTTAACAAGTTTCTTATTTATGCCTTGTAGGTATGAAGCACTGGTTGAACGAGTCAGTGCTACTAATCTTGGACACAGACGGTGGCTGACAGATATGACTCACAGAGCATCCCGGCGTATCATCGCTTTCAGCTGACAACGACTTTGTACCGTCGCCAAAGTCCGGCACCGCTCCCAAGGATGCCAAATGCAAATCTGTTCTAAGTACCTGACACAGCAAGGGCAAGTCGAGTCATCAAGCAATAGAAGTACTTACGATCTGCCGAACCAATTAACACCGTTGACAGACAGTGCCTTTATAATTACATGTAAGCAAATGAAAATCCGACCTATCTTTATCTCATCTCAAGCTGCTGAGCATCGCCACACTTCCACTGAGAACAGGCTCAAAAGCCGATAGGACCCTCGGCGCGGCGCGCGCTGCTTGCAATTGGACGACTCATGGAGGGTCAATATACACAAGCATGATGGATTTCGACGACGCTGGCAGACGTTTTGCGAATGGTGGGACTTGCGTCAGAAATTAGAACTGGTTCTCACTGAAAGTGTTTCTACAATAAGTACCCGAGGCAAACAAGTGCGTATCTTCTTAGCACTTTCCGTACTCCTTTCATACTCCTGATCCAGGACTATGCTGGGCTCACCATATTATTTCAAACACCAATAGCACATCACAATGCTAGACTGGGTTAATTATTACCTCTGCACACTGCATGAAGTCTACATTACACTTTGTATACTGTATTTATTATACGCGTGGAATCACAAACTAAAACTCGGAGCCATAGATTAAAAAGATAACCAAGTAATGTCCTTCTATCTGGTTGCTCAACCGTTCTTTCCACGAAGGACAGATGAATAAGACTTCCTTGTGTCCACGTCCTGTTCATTGTAGATTCTTTCCCAGTCATCTTCCCAAATCTCACACTTCTCGAAATCGTCGTCTTTCCAGATCTCGAACCCCTCATTATCTAGAAGCTTAGAGGGTTTCTCAACCGCCTTCCCGATAGCTAAAGCTTCAGAGGTCAGCACGAGTAGAAATCCGCTATGGGAAAGTGAGATTATACACCTTTTCGCCGCCTGCCAGGTCTGGCGACCGCCATCAAAGAAACAGTCATATCGGTATGCCGCTTAAAGTTGTCGACTTCAGAGAAATCGACCTCGAAGTTGTAGACGTCCTCGTCATAGAGTTGGTGGTCGCCATCGTCAACTACGAGAGCTTCGCTAAACCACCGTCCTGTGATCTGGTGTCGTTGAAGGCGGTGCTTGAAATGGGGCATATCCACTGCCTGGTTAAGTTCAAGGGATCAGATGTTTTGAGGTCGCAATAGTAAGAGGTCAGCCACTCACCCTCACAGCATGGGTTTCCTCCAGGACCAGGAGCGTATGGTTGAAGTTAGTACCTTCCTTGTGTGCAGTCGCCCGAGCGAACTAGGGTACAGGTAGTTACAAAATGAATATTGTCATTCGTAGGTGTGATATACCTTGACAACTTCCCTGCGACGAGCAGAAAAACCTTTGGACTTGGTCATGGTGGGGGTTGCGTTTAGCGTCCGTTTATTTGCTTTAGTAAAAGCCTGTGGTGGTTGGTGGAGGTCGGCGGAGGTGAAGACCTTGGGCCGCTTGGGCTGGGGATCGCTTTTGAAAGTGTTCTCATTAACACTTTCTATTTAAGCATTTCCGTTGTGGTGAACCGGACATAGAATGCTGTCCGAAAAGGGGTTCCTGACAGACGTGAGTCACAAAAATCCGTATCATCGCATTCCCGCTGGGCGCGTTGCCGGGGCCGTAACTCTAAGGCGCTGGCTGTGCTTGTGAAATTTGGAAGTCTTGACAGGCGACACACAGAAACGAATGACGACCAACTTGTGCGATTCACGGTTGACTGTTTTCATCGCTTGGAACAGCTCTGGAAGAACTTTGTTGTCGTTTTGAGCCCGCCCACGCCAAGTTTGCGCCAAGTGGAGTGGAAACCTTTGCAACCTTCGAGGCGCTGTAAATGTTATCCGCAAAATAGACATGTTCATCAACCGAAGCATACTAGTTTACAACATGAAGGCTTGATCAGGAAAGAATAGTGTCAGTTGAATGGGACGAGAGTTTCTCAGCGAATGGAAGTTTGGGTTGCTTGAGAATAATATATCACGACAAGCCTGGACGCGTTAGAATAGGTCAAACGCGAGTACTTCTCGACCAATCTCACAGGCAAGTCGTTGAAGTGCGTTCCCAAGAACGTCTCAAGAACGGCAGCAACCTCCGAAGATTCCCGCCTCTCACCGTGTCGATGATAAGCAGGGTCAAGCACAGTGCGCGCCACTATAAGCGCGCCAGCAGCGATCGAAGACGACCTGTACTGCAAGAATTCGGGGCAATACAGTGTAAGCTCCATCAAAAACCACCCGACGTGCTTGACCTCGGTCTTACCCCAGAGGTCACGGATGGACATCGAAAACCAGAGAAACGCCGTCGGGTGCTCCAGCATCCAATGCAGCGTATGGAGGATTTTGGACTCCATTTGTATGAAATGAGACGCAATTTCGTATCGCAGGCTCAGTCGACACGCGGCGATTATGTCGTAGAGCGTTGGAACGAAGATGTCTTCTTTCTTGGCTGCGAGCCACAGTGAGGTGCCTGCTAGCACCTTGACCTCTGCGAGAGGCACAGGTTCGGCGCGAAGGGATAAATAGCGGTCTAGAATGTTAACCGCGAGGTAGAGTGTTTCTGCGCGGAGATCCAAAGATTCGTGAATAAGAACCATTAAATCTACGAGGTCCTTTCGAAGTTCCACATCATGTAGCATTTGTTGGTCCAGCTTCTCGCGAGACGGCATCGTCAACCGCTTTAACAAGAAAAAAAGTTAGGTCGGCACGGAAGGAAATACTCCAGCACTGACCTCCATTTTATGCAGATTACGTTTGACCTCAGCAGCGTATTCATCGTATTCGACTCTCAAAGTAACTCGACGGAAAAATCTGCAGTCGGCCGGTTTCCGTGGATATGGCTCTCCATTGGCAACGGCGCGCTTCTGAGACGTTTTCGTCCCCCTGACTCGTCGAGTGCAGCGGAAACTCTTGTCACAGCCCCTAGTAATACTAGATAATGTCTCAGTTCTCGATGCCGAGGTTCAAAGACGAGGTTAACTGACCAGTGTATCCAACCGCCGTCGTGTACAACACGGGTATTTAGACGATGACATTTGGGACACCTTCGCTCATCGTGCTCGACAGATGGCTGTACTATAATGCTCATCTCAACCGTTTCTCCCTCTTCCATCATTCGCGTAAAATCTGCAAGGTGAACAACTTGATCACCGTCAGAGCGCAATATTTGGTAATCCCCTCGTTCAATGTAGCTTTGGCCTATGCGGTTCCTACAATAGCCTTTTACGACATGATTGAATGTCTGTATTGTCTGGTCGGTAAGTTATTTTGCCTTCTTGAAGAAGAAGGGACCTACCTCCCATGTACTGCAAAAGAAAGTGGGCACTGGTATGATATCTCCTAAATGATCTACTACGTCTATTGTGTCATTCTTGATGCGAATTATTGAGGAAAAGCTGTTGATTGTGGCATGCAAACACGCTTGAATATCGCTGAGCCCTACACTGATCGAATGCGGTGATCTGTTGCCAAAAAAGAAAAAAGTTGGTTCGAAGACAACGAAAGAATCAGATAGGCGTTTACGAGTTCAGGGACATTAATGACATAGCGATTTTGAATCGATGGAGAGATAATTTCGCAGTCAAGGTCATTGCGTCATCAGAAGCCCACATTATTTGCTGCCAAAGTGGTGAAATCGGTGTTGTAGAGAGAGCCTGGACCAATGCGGTAATGTTGTCGAAGAATCGAGCCAATGAAGCATGACATAGAGCAACATCTGGCCGAATGAACTGGGCCAAGGGCTCGCTCAGCGGTGTCAACGCGTAGCGTCTAAATGTCTTATCGGCTAGGATCAGTGTGTTCAAAGTGGATAGTAACTCGATTGCAAGAGCTTCCGGCTGATTAGCGGAATTTCCAGTAAAAAGGGTCTCTACAATCTGAGCGGCGAGGCCAGATGTTGCAAGGGTGTTTCCTAGGTCGCCAGTGAAAGTCATTACAAGGGTTAGACGGTGAGAGGTGAGCCAAGGATTCAACTCCATTCCTTTTCAAAGCCTCTCGAAAATACACATCAACGAGGAGACATAGCACTGCCCTGTGCAAATTCTTCGGGACCATGTCATTGCAGTGATATCCAGCCTGACCAACAGAGTGATAAGAGGTTTACCATTCACCGAGTCATGATCGAAACTATGTTGGAAACACAATCATAGCAGTATGTGATGGCGAGATTGAGGTGGATGTAGGTAAGGTCCAAAACGAAGATCAGAAGATTACCCACGCTAACTGAGTTGGTAAATGTTGCCCAACGGACCGGCAACGGACCACGCCCCCGCAGTGGGCATAATCGTCGACTCCGAGTCATAGTGGATTCAAACCTGTTACCTATAATGCACGAGGCAGCAATCTGTGGGTTTATCAACAGACCGAATTGCGCATTCGTGAAAATATTTTTTTCCTACCGAGTACACATGACAGCGCATCGACTCGGTTTCCATCCATCCATCCATCCGTTTTCGCAATTCATCAAGGTTCATTCAAAATTCCCTTTATGAAATATATAGCGCTGAGACAGAACGGTTTTAGAGTCCTAGCCCATCAATAATTTTAATGCACAGAGGGTCAGACTCTTTTCTATACGTACATAAGGTTTCGCACAGACGGTGTTTCCCCAGTCGCGATCCTGAAGTTAACACAGTATTCAGCTTTCATTCTTCGTAATACTACATATCAAGGACATGAGTTCGTATCTCGTCACGCTCTCCGACGATGTGCTCGTAGGCTCATAATGTGTATCTAAAGTCAGGAGCCCTGTCCCCCAGCTCTCTCAACTGTTGGGGAGTATACTTGTCCTTTTCGCCGCGTTCTAATGCCTCTCTCTGTGCTGCATCCCGCTTCTTGTTTATACGCAGGTACGACAGGATAACGATAGGAACCGTGACAAAGCCGATTCCTACAAACATCAACTCAACACCATCTAAAACAGAAGACAAAAATTAGCAATCGCTTGATATTTTAACAAGTTGTCAAAAGCGTACGGCCAACGAGGAAGCGCGGAGAGTCTCTGGAACGATAGATGTTTGCGGCAATGGCACCACTGAAGTTTCCGACGCCAATGTGAATGGCCATTCCAATTCCGCGTTTGTACTGTCCAGCAAGATTATTTCCCAGCCTAATTATCAACGGCTTCAGTTCCAAGAATGGAAAGAACGAGGAGTAATGAACTACCAAGCCACTATACCAGGGAAGGCCGCGTAGCTTCCAGATACGACGAAGAAGGTTCCGAAGTATTTGACGCCATTTGGCGCTTGCGAGATGTTGATTGTGAATCCGATCAAGCAGAAGGTAAGCCCCAGAAGAATGAAGGGCGAGCGCATCTTCAGTTTATCCGAGTAGTATGCAAAGACGTAGACCAGAATAGCTAGGGTTTGGTCGTCATTGACGTGAGGGGGTACAAGCAGAATATTGGCCAATCTTACTGGCTAGAACGTAGGGAGGTACGGTTAGGAGCTGACTGATCGCGGGTGGATGGCCGAATGAGTTGATGATAGTCCTAAAGAATGGATTAAGCGCAGTTATGAGTGTAGCGTTAAAGTAAACATACGGCAAGAAGAGAGTGATCCCATAAACTAACCACAAACATGAATTAAGTTATCTCCTCGAGGATAGATCACTTACGAGGTCCGATGATAGACATATAGACCAAGATGTGCAACCAAACCTAGCTGGGTTGAGCACATGGCAGATTGAACGTTTTAAATGGGATTTACCTGCCAATCAAGAACAGCAGCCCAGAGATGGCGCATCTCGAAATGCTCTTCCTCGCCTACAGACGAGTTGTCGTATTCTGCGGGGACAAACACAATTTTAGTCGATATCCAAAAGCTAGGACAAGACTCCTAACTCTTTTTGTGAATGATGAAGGCACGCTCTTCAGGTGTCAAGAAAGCTGCAGTGGCTGGGAAATCAACCAAGACTACAAAACATTAAGATAGCACAATATTGCGGACCAGTGCGACCAACCGAAAAATGCCAAAATACCGACGGCAACTGTGGCAATTCCTTCCAAAATCTTTCACCCAAATCAGAAGACGCATCTCAACCGAAGTCAGGGATTGACTCACGAAAATCCAAGACCAACCCAGTAAGCCCTGTGTCCCACTCATAAAGCTGATCGCAAAGGCAAGGAGTCCCGAGAAAGCTCCCGCGAGCGATGCCGCACCAAAGAACAATCCAATCCGGAGCTGCAGTTGGTGCCGAGGGTACCAGAGAGATAAGCTATTGAAATCAGATATCCGTATGTCCAAAAACTGATAATTTGCTCACTAGTAAACGACACCTGGGAACAAACCAGCCTCCGCTACTCCCAGGCAAACACGGGCACCGACTAATTGTGGATAGCTATTTTGGGCTGAGTCAGTTTATGTTTAGAGTGGAAAATATTCTCAATTCCGACTTTTTGACCAGACCCATCATCGTCCTGGAGCCGCACAATGTCAGTGTTGTGAAATCTAACCCAAATGTAATGAAGCTCACATAACGATACCCCACACAACCTGAATGACGAAACAGGTGCGATTAGGTGTGAAAACGGCAGCATTATGTTCAGGCAGAGCTCACTGTGATACCCGGCAGCCATCTAAATGGCACAGTTCAGCCCAAAAATCCAGTTTGGCGGATGACGAGGGTGGAGCTCACCTTGAAGGATGGAACCGCTTCAACACAAGGCTGGGAAACATACGTCAGAGATATGAGAGAGAGAGATGTGCTGTTCGAGGGACATACTTTGCCGGACATTCGAACAAGCAATATGGCTATGAAAGTTATGAGAATCGGACGGGCGACTAGAGACATCTTGATACTAACAATAAAATACATTGTCTTTTTAAGACGAGTCAGTGCTGAGAGGATGGGTCTATGAAAAATAACTAACGAGGGCAATGTTATATCGATTTCCTGTAAGATGGAGCTGCGTCTGGAGGCCTTGGAGTCTTGCGTTTCCTATGCCATTCTAAGATTGGTAGTATATTATTAAGGAAGATTATTACCGATATTTCCTTTGAACAAGAGTCAGTGCCGAAAGCAAAATGCAGCTCTAGTATGACATACCTCGATCAATGAATGATAGCAAGTACATCAACGACAAAATGGGCATGAGCCTGAGGTCTACCTTCCTCCATAACTTGCGCTCTTGCTCGGGAGTAAGGGTAGGCGGAGGTGGAAGGGTAGATTCACCGCCAAAATCGACACCCTCGGAAGACGTGCTAACACGTTTCTCGTCAACAGAGGGAGTAGATACCTTTTCCTCAGACATGGTGGGCAGCAGGAATGAGGTGGGAAGGCCTCTCGATTGCAATTAGCATATCCTTTAACTGAAGGCCTGGCCCATGGGGTTAGGTTGGCTGTGGATGTTCCGAGGCTATTTTCCATAATAGAATGACTATTCTTACAGTGCGGTGAAGTCACAGGAGCGCAGAAACGCGTCTCACCATCAAAAGAGCGACGTCTTGTGGGGAAAATTGTCAGACTGTGGTGCCTGCTTTTTGAGGTTATGGCAGATGCAATGTGGGGCGATGGGGCATCGGTTAAGTGAGAGCCGAGGTAGTAGGATATGATACTGTGTAGTCGCACTGTTGAGAATAAGTACGAAGAGAAGGTCAGATCATACAAGCTGCAATCCATACAAATTCAACACAGATATTAAGAAGACTCCGATATCGTGTAAAAAGACGATAAAAGTACGCAACTTGGACAAGATATGCACATTGCATGGTGCCACGGGTGATCTCTTTCGACATTCATTCCTGAGAAATGTCATGGTTATCAACCCCCCAAGGCTGCATGGCGCGTTATGAAAATTCGATGGCAGGTGTCGATTTTACAGTCCAAATCCTACACCTCCGATAACAACGCTGTCATGGTGGATTTGAGAGTGTGGCCTTGCTGTGAAACAGGAAGGTTCCCCCGGTTCGAAATTCACCATATAAGGAAGGGACTTCTCTGCATCAGCTTTGTCAGCACCGCTTGGGTCAAGCCCAACCAAATAAAAGGACGACCTGGACATGTCGCAAAGTTTTCTGCAACTTGTTTGTTCAATGTTTGGTTTTAGGTCCTTGTCAAGCCCAACCAAATAAAAGGTTGACCTTGACCTCACTTTTGAGATTTCGCCTCAGACTGGATCCGAATTTGGAACGAGCTAAAAATAATCCGTCGGGCTGCCGCCTTGAATTGCTTGTGTTTGCTTTCCGGGCCCTCCATCATGTGATGGTCAAACTCGCGTCGCGTACGCGCTTCGTCTCCTGATTCTATTTCCACAACCTGACGACATCGCCGCGCCGACTCGCTGTTGCTGGTTTGGCGTGTACCTGCCTTGGCTCTCGGCTGATACCTAGTCTTAATTCGCTGCACGTTCTCTTTCCCCGCGGTGCCGCCAGACGCCAACGGCTGGCCGGCGGCCTTTCTGCCAGGCTGCTCTATTTGAGTGGGCACTTTCGATGTCTTATGGGAGCTTCCAGGTCAACCACGTTGTCTCTTCTCCTCTTGGCGACCCAGGAACTTCATCCGGATATGTGCCTGCGTGTTTTGACTTCACCTCGGGCCTCGGGATCTTGAGCTTCGACCCTGACCGTGTTCTTGACTCGGACACGCGCTTCGAATATGGAGACTACGACAGTGATAGACGGTCAGGACGGTTCAACAAAACTTGGGACTCTTGGCGAGATTTTGAGCGGTTTCTCGAAGAGGAGGAAGACGCGTTGTCAATTGAACTTCGGAAGGTCCAGACACTTACTGGGAAGCAGAAGTATGCAGAAAGAAAGCGATATGTCTGCTCTCGGGCAGGAACCGGCGGGCAGAAGACTTATGAGAAAAAGAATCCACACTGGGAACGGAAGGTCGACAGTAAAATTACGCACTGCAGATGTTCGCTTGTTGTAAAGACATATCACAATACGGAAACCGTGCTAGGAAGATATCGCGCAGATCACAA
This sequence comes from Galerina marginata, assembly GCA_023014335.1. Lineage (NCBI taxonomy): Eukaryota > Fungi > Basidiomycota > Agaricomycetes > Agaricales > Galerinaceae > Galerina > Galerina marginata. The sequence continues at coordinate 901,976 of JAECYW010000009.1, read as the reverse complement.
CCACCCCACCGGTCTCGAAAACATTAAATACACGAGTATTTCGCGGAATACGCGCAACTGGATTGCTGCCATGGTTCGCGGGAAGGTCGATTCTAGTCACATTGTAAGTCAAACCCATCTTCTCCGGACGGGCGCTTCTAATTACTATTTTTAAAGCTTGATCTGCTACATCGCGGGCTCGATGCCACTCCAGAAAATGACGACCTTAGATTCTACGAGCCTAGCGGGAAGGTGCCCCGCCGAAATGACTTTATTGTTCTTGCTGATGTACGGCGCATCGAGAAGGCGATCCAGGCCGAGATGATTCGCTTCGACAAAAGCGACGGACCTTCGCTACTTAAATGGGTCGAGAAGATTCGCGCCGCTGACAGTCTCTTGGGTTTCAAATCTGTTGCTTGCCCAGTTCCGCCCGGATCAAATCTGCGTCCAGATACGTTTACTTTGATGATACAAACACCTTGGCAAGTTGAACAATATCGCTTGTATGGCTCAAATATTCTGTTTATGGACGGGACTCACAACACGACAATGTACGAAAATCTTACGTTATTCACGCTACTTGTGCGCAACAACTGGGGTCACGGTAAGCTTCCTTATGTATGTCTTTTTGTTCCCGATTTAACGAGGTATACGACGTGGATAGGCGTTCCCATCGCATGGATGCTGGCATCTAACGGAACAGCAGAAACGCTCGGTTATTTTATCTGTCTTGTACGAGGGCGCAGTGTGCTCGTTATTCCACGTTGGTTGATGAGTGACCGTGATCTTGCGCAGCTAAAGGCCCTCAAGTTATACTTCCCCACCTCGATTCTGCTCCTGTGCTGGTGGCACGTACTTCACGCTTGGCAACAACATCTGGTCACCTCAAAGCATCCTGTTCTCTGGACTAAACTTAAAGCTTGGGTTCGTATTGAATGCCCAAAGGAGTTTGCGCTGGCCTGGCTGGAGATTCAGGTACTTGCTCCAAAGGACTTCCTCGCGTATTTGCTTGAGTATTGGATGACGGCTGAATTTCAACCGATGTGGTCTGCCGTGAATCGCAAGGGACGTCCAATATTCCAGCAAAGTGATACAAATATGCTTCTAGAAGCGTAAGTTTTACAATGTCGCATTACCCTCTCGTCATTCTCACAATCTTTTGGCAGCTGGCATCATGTCTTGAAGGGAAAGTTTCTCGAAGGCCGTCGAAATCGCCGACTCGACCACCTTCTGTACATCTTGCTGTGCAAAATTATACATTATTACTCAGTCAAGGCTGGACGCGAATCTATCGGGTTTGAAGGACCGAACCTTGAAGTAAAGAAACGAAAGGCGATTCTGGAGCGCAGCCTGGATATTTCTGTCAGCGAAATTATGGCGCCAGTGATAAACCCGGATGACGACGGACCCGACTCTCCTCATTATATCGTAAAATCCACGTCTACCTCCGACCGTTTCTACGAAGTTGACATTCTCCTTTACACCTGCACATGTCAAGACTTCCCTGCCATCAACTTTTGTAAGCATATAGCTGCGGTGCAAAGGCATTTTCCCTCATCAGACGACGCCACACACACCGCACTCGAAGACCTGGCGACTAGTTTTGAGTCTGCGGACGCTCCCCCGCTTTCTCTTGATGATCTAGCCTTAACGACATCCTGCGTATCTGAATCGACAGCTCCTCTCGCTGCTGTGGACCTCAACCGAGACTTGGATCGTTTGCGCCTCGTCGAGAAACTGGAAACTCTTGCAGCATGTATGCGCCGAGAGAGCGCAAGTGTTAGTCGAGGTGACGACGAACTCGAGGGACTACTTGATAGAATGCTTGGATCTTTCCAAGACGGTTGCAGCCTCCTTCCAACTGCGAAGCGTCTTTCCCCCCGACTCAATTCCTGGCCTGAAACTCAAGCGGCGATGATGCCCGCCCAGAAGACCCGGAAGAAGCGGATTGGTGACGGATATGGAGGCGGAGAGCAAAGCGGGAAGAAAGTGAAGAAAGATATTGCGGTTGAAGCGCCTGCCAGGTTAGCTGCATACGATTTTCAACTGCTCTTCTGACTCTTTTTCTGACACTTTTTTGCTCTTTGCAGTCGGGTTACTCAACAAATGGCGACGCCAAGCCAGAGGCCAGCGCAAGTGCCAGCCGCTTCTCTTCCTTCCTATGTATTGGGTCCATCGCAGCCGCCAACAATGACTCCCACCCCACCCGACTCCCAATCACTGGCGCCGGCTGGACCGCGCTCCTATTATCGCGACAAAACATTTTTGTACTAGAGTAAATAATGATACTACCCCTATTGTAACCTATAGATTTGTATAATTACATGCCCATGATACCAAACCCTTCTTTCTATCACGAAGTTGTTCAGATTTGCTTCTTAGGTGAGCCTTTTGGTGTTGAAATGCCTTTGCGAGCATGACCGCCGCGGCGCCGACTTGCTCGTGTGTATTGATAATTCTCAATCTCGAACCTTTTTCTTAACAAACAATGTATTCATTAACTCAGATACAACTACCTACGAGTGCTTAACAATGGTCCGCCACCTTCCACGACGTACAAGACGTTGTGGAAGGCGGGAGTCAACGCTGGGGGCCAACACGTCATCACTCAGAGTCAGCATCCTAATTGAGAAGGCCAGCCAAATAATCAACAAGGGCGGGAAATCGGGTGGCTGTGTTTCCCAAAAGAAATAAGGTTTGAGGCGAAAACTGAACAACTCCTTGACCTTTCGCAAAGTTTTCTGCAACTTGTTTATTTGGTGTCCTTGAGTCAAGCTCAACCAAATTCAAGGCGTTCGGTGCTTTCGTTTTGCTTTCCCAACCTCCTTCAGTCACCGTCTTAGGAGCGCATCTCAAGTCAAATCATAACCGCCAGAGTTGTATCTCATTCTTTTCTGAAATGGTTTATTGTTTTGTTTTTTTACCGTGACACTCGGAAGCCAACTTTGTTGGATGCATGCGCTCCACATCGTATTCGGCCGTTTTTCTGCCCCCCCCCCCCCCCCCCTCCTTGTTGTAGTAATGCCTTGTATGTACAGACTTGTGGTCACGCAGCAGGATACCCTGCGCCTGCTCAACGCGCTCCCGAGCCTTGCTAGAACTAAGCACCCTTTTTTGTATTGCTATACGTTCTGACACCCCTAGTTTAAATTCTTCACATTTGAAAATTGAAATTAACAGAAAGCTCTACATATAGTATTAACTCTTCGTCAACGCCGCGAGGAGCCAACCGCAGGTTGGCGACGAGTGGCGTAAAAACATGTCGTTCTGGCTGATGAACTTTACATAAAATTGTATCTTTTGTTCGTCACCACAATGTGAACCACACAGCAAGGCCACGATGACGAAGTCATCCCTTTATGTAAAACTCGTATTCAAACCCCGGGCCTTCAAAAGGCTGTAAATTCGAGAGAATTGGATGAGTGTTCTGAATATCAGAGGCAAAGATCAAATTGCGCCACGGACCGTGACGGTGGTACCGGCTTCGAACTTACTCCCCTGAAACCCGGTGTCCGGCCATTGGACCACGCTACTACTACTACTACTACCAACCGACTCAACGTGGATTCCCAACCTCAGGTCTCAATATTCAATCCCAAAGCTCTTATACCAACAGCCATGTATGTAACTTAAATCAATTTTAAAACATCCTTTAATGATCCTGCTGCAGAAAAGCCTCAGAGGCAAAAGTGGGCAGTCGTGTGATAGATCGACGAGCCAGTACGGACCAACTCTTAGGCATGGCATGGACGTCCAAATCTACTGCTAATGCTTTCTTGGGGCCATGCACCTACTCGATTCCCCTCAGCGTAGCCTTAAGCGGAAATGCAGCCTTAGGGACAATACGTTTACGCCCGGGAAAGCGCCACCAGCTACCCTCAGAGGATGTGGGTATTGGGAGTGACAGCAGTGGCACTTGTTGGCCCAAGACACGCCTGATCATTATTCTCCCGCCCGAATGCACAAGATGCTTTTAGGATGAGTCTCAATCAATTTGTCACTGCACCGGCCAAAGGGTCAGCATCGCATAATGGTGTTATAATATTGACCACCAAATGTATAATGTCAATTTTTCCTCACTCTATTCCTTTTCGTGCTAAAGGTCGTCATCCCAGAACCTTTCTTTCCCAACCGAACTGCAATACCTAACTGTCAGCCAACCGATTCGAGTTAGATTATCTATCTATGGAGCCCATGTTGCGAAGTCACCAATCACTCTCACACCCACCTCAAAGTCGTCGTAATGCTCCAGGTATATTCAATCTCAAAGCTCTTATACAAACGTTCAACAAGAAATTAAGATCGCCACAGCCATGTATGTAACTTGAATCAATTTTAAAGCATCCTTTAATGATCCTGCTGCAGAGAAGCCTCAGAGGCAAAAGCGGGCAGTCGTGTGATGGATCAACGAGCCAGTACGGCCCAACTCTTAGGCATGGTATGGACGTCCGAATCTACTGCTAATGCTTTCTTGCGGCGATGTACCTACTCGATTCCCTCAGAGTAGCCTTAGACGGAAATGCAGCCTTAGGGACAATACCTCCCTCATACGCCCGGGAAAACGCCACCTGCCACCCTCAGAAGATCATAGTGGGTATTGGGAGTGACAGCAGTGTGCACTTGTTGGTCCAAGACACGCCTGATCATTATTCTCCAGCCTGCAAGATGCTTTTAGGACGAGTCTCAACCAATTTGTCACTGCACCGGCCAAGGCTCAGCATCGCATAACAGTGTTAACACAATTTAGACTTACAAATATAATGTCAGTTCTTCCTCACCCTTTTCCTTTTCGTGCTAAACGTCGTCATCCCAGAACCTTTCTTCGCCAACCGAACTGCAATAATTAACTGTCAGCCAGCCGATTTGAGTTAGATTATCTATCTATGGAGCCCATGTTGCGAAGTCACCGATTACTCTCACACCCACCTCAAAGTCGTCGTAATGCTCCTGAAGTTCGGACCTGTAAGATCGTTAATTCAGCAATATGAAGAAGGATACTCAGATGAGGTACGTTTGTCACCACACATTGATCCGATTATTACTCAGACTGAAGAAGAGCACTCAGGTCTCCATTTCAAAAATGAGTGATGTGCTCAAGGCATTAAGACTACAATTCCAAAGGCAAAGGCAGAGGAAGTCTGAGTCGACGGCACCGAATCGTGAACCGACTGTCATGTGCGTTCGTCTTGAAATAGCATCGCGCCGCTGTCCCGAACCTTGTTCCGTGAAAATAACAATGACATGGAGTGGTACGTAACGATATCCATCTGCAATTCTGATTCCTCTCCACATACCCATCTGCTGACGCCTCTCGTTTCACAGTATCTGTTTCGATACCTACCTCAAAGCCTCTAAAGCGTCCAGGCATACCGTTCCTGATTGACGCCCGTGGGGATAAAGAGTCATCTAACCTTCTCGTCTAAATCTGTGTCGGATATTGCCAGGCCCGGCCTCATGGTAAATTTGAAGGGTTCCCATGCTTTATTGTGACTCCCGAGTCGGAATCGAACCATCCTCTTACCTTCACCACCACTATGGTCAAGTCATCTATGAGCAGAAAGACCATCGTCTCTAATGCTGCCCGCGATTTGGTCAAAGCCCTCGAACAGCGGGGCTTCACTTGTATTCTGACACACGAGATGGCGGGCTTTCTTCAAGGAAGCAAAGTTGTACCGAAGGTTAGCCTCGTCTTTTCGAACGTTTGTCATCGACATTTTATCCTGATTGTTGGCTTTACAGGATGTAAAACTCGTCATTTCACCGCCATTGGAAGGCTTCCTGTCGATAGACAATGTAGCGAAATATCTAGTGGATACCGATCCAGCCAAATTCCGAGCACGGCAGCGGAAAGACAAGAGCGATGTTCTATCCTATTACGACTCCACAGTCTTATCACCGAAGAAGATGCATTGCGATTTCGAGCTCATCGGTGTCCGGAATCCACCCCCTCCACAATACCGTTCGGAACTCACCAAACGAGTTGACGGACTACCTGTCCTTTCACTGTTCGCCATCGTAATGACCCTCCTCGACGACATACTATCCCAATACGACTCAGCGATTAACAAGAACGACTTCGCCCGGCGACCTCCGAAAAAGTTATACCAGAAGCTCCGTTTGTTACTACCTACGTCAACTCTGTCATTTAGTCCACCAGGGGACAAGTCCTTCCGTTTAGAAGCCCTAGAATGTTTCTTGCGGGCGTCCTCCATTTTTCCAGAATTTGCCTCTGGATTATCCCCCCTGATACGAGCTTGTCGGCACTCAAAATCCCTCATTAGCTTGGTTCATCCTAATGGAACACCAGTTCTAGACGTCACACCACGGCTTCAGACGCTTGATTTTGACGTTAAAGATCAAGATGAGCAGCATCACGAGGTTCAATCATCTCCCACGGGACATTCCTCCTCCGATGCTCCAAATGTGGATTCTACACAACCCCAAGCAGTCCCATCTCCAGACCATACCTCCTGGTCGCCCTCTTCGCCCGAGGTCAAGACCGCCGCCCAATTCCGCACAGAAGTCATAACCCTCGTGGCCAAGAAGGTGGTCGATATCTTGCACAACCTAGGAATCGAATCCGCGCTATTCGGCAGTTTAGCTTGTTACTTGTATGGGAATGAGCGGGCACCCAACGACATCGACATAATCGCCTTCCCGCCGGTAGGGCGGTTTATGACAGCGGAATGGCTAAAGCAGACTATCAGTAACGGCGACCCAGAGAACTTTTGCTTAGAAGCTGCCAAAAATCCGCACGCTACATATAAAGTCCTCTACTTCCTCGTCGGTGGCGAGTTGGCCCCGAGCTGCACTTTCCATAAAGATAAGTGCAAAATCGACGTTCTCCTTCCTGGAACAATGTACCTTCCATGTCTATCCAATTATAACATCAAGTGGAAGGGCGGTTTACCCGTCGTTCCTTTCTCGGTCCTCCTCCTCCAAAAGCTCCAGGGATGGGACGACCATAGACGTATGCCGGAACCATACAAATTTGAAAAACACGTAACGGACGCCTCAGACGTCCAGAGCTTGCTACAGCTCGAACACGTCGTCGCTCTGAGGTTCTCTCAGCCTTGGGCCGACCGCGTTTTATTCAGCGAAGAGTTTATTAATTTAACGATGACCAGGGTAAGAGACTTTGCTATCAATTACCCTGCTTCTGCTGGCGAATGGGTTCGCATCGGCTTCAACATCTAGGACAACCGCTTGACTTTCAACGAATGATTTTGCTTTTGTACAGTAACGACCGCGCCTTCATTATTCAATATCGACCCAAATGTACCTGTAATATTATTGACTGTGTTATGATCCTCTACCTTCTATGTTGTATAAATTAGTTTGTACTTTTAGCTACCTGTATGTATTACTAGCTTTGTATGCTTTGTGCTTGGAGTAGGATCACGGAATAGACGTGTTCGGAGTCGGGGCCGACCTTCTCTATTAACTCAATATTTATGAAAGTCCCACTAAGCCACCTAATGGGAGCATGACCTTGCTTTATGAGCGACATGTCGCTATTAATTACTTCGAAAAAATACGAGCTGTCAATCCTTCAGATTTGCAGGACCTCAGTCCTTTAAGCTTCATCCCCTGGATATCCTTGTCATGTGATGAAGATCTGTCAAATTCGATTATCAGAATCGATATCATGATGAGTCGGATATGAAAGTTTCAAAGACGCTTTGGGCAGAGGAAGCAATCTTCAGTTTGCATCTCCAGCGCCAACGTAAGGTTTTCTGTCACCTGCGCGTCGCCTGGAGAGGGTTATTTTCGTTGACTGATATAAAAAGTAGTGTTGGAACGAGCGTAAGGATTTCTACCAGCATCTTCTGGGAATCAAACATTATCAAGGGACACCTCCGTCAATAGGTGGGTTGGAACACTGAGGAAGCCGACAGGTTCGGATCTTGAAAGGGAACTCGCAAGCCACGGTCCGATGACCATGATGCCCAGTGATTCTAAGACAGCTATAGTGAGGAGGTTAAAAACGAGCAAGGCATTGGAGGCAGAAATGGATAGATTTCTAGATGAAGAAGTGTTAGTAAGAGCCTCATCTGGAAACATCACAGAAAATGACATTGCTATGCTTTCCACAACATTGAAGGATCATAGAAGAGTAAAAATAAATAGATCATCGTAGGCGGACCCGAGAGCAGAGGTGCCTCTTCCCCATGAGAACTTCGTTCTAAGACATTTCGCAAAGCGGGGGATGTCTTCGACGTCGACAGGTATATGAAAGTCGACAGATACATTCATGGTTGATTTGCAGAGCGATTGAGCAATGCCAGAATGACCGTTAGAGACCGTAGCGAAAGTCAAAGACCAGAAGGTGGATCGGCAGCTATAATCATCCAGCTGTGGCGCATTAGTTAGACAAGTAATTGGGCTACATGTCGGTGGGCGATTGAAAGTCGGACGAAACAAGGGTGGGTTGCAGAACGCGTGCTGGGTACTAGCACGAGAGCGACCTTACTGATAACTGGACTGGGTTACTGAGAGTTGACATCCTAGATAGATCATGTCGGTAGTATAAAACAGATATCCAAAGTTGGAGAGGTCTTCAAGAGCAAACCCAAAGCAAATCCCTCGACTTTGTCGACAAGATTTGGTTTCTGCGCCTGAGATTCGGGCTCGAGCCTTGGCGAGTTCAAGGTTACATTGCTCAAATAATCAAGTTTTCTGATGAAAAATTTGCGGAGCAGATGGTATGTCTTGGTCAAGACAGCTGGAGAACACCCGAGGCCAACCCGAGGCGGCTGAGGGTTAGCTGAGTTTATTAGTAATTTATACTAAATTCTATTTATTATTATTAGCACATATTACATAATATTACGGACAGCCAGGTTGAGTGTCGAGGCTCCAGCGCAGGTGCATCGTGTTTGCGTCACTCACTACTGAAGTCAGATTATTTTGCTGTGAGTCAAAATGCAAGTTATGTTGCTTGTGTTTTGCCAATAAATTTTGCAGTCAGATGTACTTATCACCATATAATGACGGCAAAATATACAGTCAAAATCCAAACGGCGTGCTTCAAGTTACGGCGTGCTTGCAGCGTGCCCCGACATTTTGACCGCCGTCAAAAAGGCCGAGCCCAGTACTAGTGACCACGAACCGTGTGCAGACCATCAGCGCCTCAAGGCTCGAGGCTTCCGATTCTGAGGAGGTCGCAACTACAAGCGCATAGGATTTCGGATAGACATTTCCGAGCAAACCACCCAATTTATTACCCCAACGCTTCCATATTCGCCGTCGTTCAGAGGCCGAGCCATTGCGTACGCGACTGAAAGTCTGAAACGCTTTCGAGGCACGGTAAATATGAAATGACATGACGTAAGTGCTGTCCTGTTATCGAGGATCAGCCAGCTGGATGATTTTCGGTGACCTGCACTGAACAGCTTGTTCCTGAACCGATAACTTGATAAATATTAACGGACAATTGCTGGCAGGTCGTTTTTGCAGTGAAAACCCAAGTTCTCAAACAATTGTTAAAACCAACGACGATTTTATAAATCGAACTTCGAAGATCCCCACAGTCCTTTCCCGGATTTTAGACTTGGCACAGTTGGGGTTGACCAATCGCGTTCGAGGATCCATTTGACATCCCATCAAAACGATGTGTCAGAACGGCTGACCACACCGGAAGGGCACTCTAACAGAAACTTTACCGGATAGATATCAGCCGTTCCATCCGCAAAAAGGAGCCCTGCACGCGACAGGGCGGGGATATAATGTGCACCTACTACTCAGGAGGATCTGTGCATCGGTCGTTCTCCTCCATCTACTCCAGTTTGCAGTCCAAGGTCGCGAAGGACTTAACATGCCTGCATCGATCTCCTCGAACGCTTCGTCGATACTCAAGAATAACATGGCGCAGACCCATGGCTTCTCCGACAAATCGCGGTCAGCTGCAGCCGCTCGTGCCGTCTACCTAAAAATATTCCTCGGAGGCTCCTTTGCGATGATCCTCACTATATTTAGTGTCTTTTCCATCTTCTGGGGTGCGCTGTGGAAGATACCATCTCATACCTTGCCTGGTTGGGTCGTGGTACGCTTGTTTTTTTGGTTAATTTTGGCACTTCGTTTTCATACTCGCTTCAGGATTTTGACGGAGGTCTAATCGGGCAAAACGTTGCTCAGGCCTTGACTTCACAGTCAGGCCTTTCCAAAGTTACCTGGACTGTGATTCCCGCTTCCCAATTTCCTGGAGGGCCTTCAGAGGTTGGAGCTGCTGTCCTGGACGAACACACATGGACTGCTATTACGAGTTGCGTATGAATTTATCATACCTTTGACGTTATCTGACAGTGTTTCCAGTAAATGAAGGATCAACGGCGCGACTATCAAACTCGTTAATATCACCCAACGCGTCATATGATGGTACTCAAGCTATAACAGTCTTCGCAGTGGAAGCCAGAAATGAGAATGCATTGTACGTCTTTCATTTAGAACTGATCACAATTAGGACATTACCCTAACATTATTTATATCCTCAGTCGAAGTCTTATTCGGCCGTCGGTATGTGTACCTCTCAAGGCTGAATCTACACTTTCTGACCACTGTATTTAGGTTCAAGCTTCTCTAGGAGCCATTTCAGGCGCGATCGCAATCCAAACAGCCCAAAAGGTCGCAAATTCGACAAACCTTGCCTCCATCCTCACCACATCCCCCCAAACCGTCACCGCGCCAATCTCTTATCAGATCCAGAACTTAGCCCCATTCGACATCCCTGTGTAAGTTTATTTTTGCTCAGATTCGGAGGAGATTTAATTGATTATTTTGTCGCATTTTAGAGCCACCGCGGTCACCTTTGTGGGACTGATCTATCAATTGATCCTGTCGTTCTTCATAGTGGTATGTGTATTTTTAAACAGATCGCTCCAACTTCTCTTGAATCACTTCTCTTTTCTTAGATGATCACACATAGCGCGCGTGAGGCCTCGGGACTGGACAAGACACTGCACACGCGATCTCTTATCACACTTCGTTTCGTGTCATCGTTCGGGGCGTACTTTGTTATTTCTGTAAGTGTCAATTCTTTCATTTTTATTGAGGTTGTTTCTAATTTCATTGCAGCTTTTTTACTCGCTGCTCAGTATGACTTTCCAGCTGACGCTAACTCGCAAGTAAGTGCTCCTCCTTTCGAGCTTGGAACGATAACTTAGCATTGCACAGATTTGGCCACGGAGGATTCGTTATCTTCTGGATGCTTAACTATGCCAGCATGCTTTCTGTGTAAGTTTCTTTCGAACTTTCGAAGGCAGAAACTTATAGGGGGGTTTTATTAGAGGACTCGCATTGGAGTCTCTGATGACACTTCTAACAACGAAAGGAATCCCTTTCTTCATGATAACATGGATAATCAGTATGTCGCCGTGCTTTCGCGTGTGTGTCGATTCTGATGTCCAATTCAGTCAACGTCTCCGTTTGCGTCTTCCCCATGGAGGTGATGCCCAAGTTCTTCCATTACGGATACGCAGTGCCGTTTTATAACGTATCTCGTGCGATGCGTACAATTGTTTTCGGAACGAAAAATCGAGGTAAGTTGTGTCAGACTTATCAATATAACGACTTCGTTGACGGATGATCGATTGCAGTTGGACTTTCATTCGGTATTCTCATCGCCTGGGTTGCGATCTCCTGCATAAGTCTACCACTTATCCAGATGTATGTCCGCAAGAAGGCAAACAACGCCGCTCGAATTGCAGCAGAGACCGCGGAAAGAGAGACTGAAGAAAAGCCTACTGCATGAACGAAGCATGGACATAGAGACACATATACTATACACTAACGACATCAAGTTCCCGCTATCTATTATACGACTTCCTGCATATAGCTTTTATTTAAACACCACATCGTTTCGATGTCGTACAATGTACATACTATAATACCCACAACAATCGTAGAACCACTTATAATACATACCTTGTCCAAACTGGAACATTTGAACCTTTGTTGAAGCGAGACTTCTTATGTAACCATTCCTCTCTCTGACCACAACTTTCTCGACTCCCTACGGACTTTATGATCTTTTCACTTGCGCAGACCCATCTGCTATTCGCTGATTAACATCGAGTGGTCGATCACCACAAGGAAATTGAACCTCGAAAACAGTGGAACCTCAAGATCGCGTCGGCAGGAAAGCGCGGGGTACAACGGCGAAGGAAGACAGCCACATGTCCAGGCACACCCATACCAGTACCCTAGCACTCGTCAGCGCCAATGTGGTTCAGGGCGTAGAGGGGGTCATCGATCATCCTTGAGCCGAACGGAATCAACGGTTGCAAGCTATCCGTTGTTCGAATTGGAAATTTCACTCGAATTCGCCGCAATGACTCGAACAGACTCACCAGGAGACAGTTTCCTCCCTGCAGTCCCTCTGGGTCGGCCGAAACTTGCAGGATGACTGAGCCGTTGAGGACGTTGGGTGGGTGTGCTTCGAGCTCGGTAAGTTCGGGCATACTTCGGGTGTAGCAACGGACTCGGATTCTTTTTGGACATCCGTGCAAATTTCGTCATAGACAGACCGTGTCTTTCTAATCCTGCAATGTTCGCTTAATGATCATTGAACCTCTTCGTTCCGGACCTCGTCGATATAAAAGAGGTCTTCGAGAAGGTGTGAGTAGTCATTCATCTTATTTTATCTCTGGTTCTTTATACCTACTAATCTCAATGGATACCCCGACATCAGTGCAAAGCTCACACTTAACCGTTTGTTCCAAGCAAGCAAATGTTGGAACTGCGACACAGGCCGTTATGGATGCGAACTCGAGACAACGCGACTCCCCCACGTTATTTACGAAGCGGGTCTTCCAGCAAGATCAGGCAATGGCGCAAGCTCGTGCGGCTTATTTCAAGATTTATATTCGTGGGGTCCTCATGGTGGCCATCACCATTCTTACCATCTTTTCTATCTTTTGGGGCGCTCTTTGGAGGATACCAGCATATGCACTTCCTGGCTGGATCGTGGTACGTTTCCGTCTTGAAAGTAATTCTTTGACCATCATACTAACTAACTTCTGAACAGGACTTCGACGGAGGAGAGCTGGGACAAATTGTTGCTCAAGATCTCATGGCGGCGGATATGTCTGTCGTGAGTTGGGAAATGGTGCCAGCGAGCGAGTTTCCAAACGGGATAGATGGCGTGGCTGAGAAGATCAAAGACAACAGGGCATGGGTCGCGGTTATAAGTGAGTGCCTATCTGCTTGAGAAAAATTTCGGCCTCATTTAAGCTTTCTGTTTTTAGTCAATCAAGGAGCGACTGCGCGTCTTGAGAGTTCTATCACAAATCCGAACGCTTCATACAAGGGCGAAGAAGCTATTACGGTTTATGGTATCGAAGCCAGGAACGAACGTGCTTAGTGAGTGAAACCTTACGTTCACCTTGAAGAGGGGTTATGACTTATATTCTTCATTTAGTCGTGAACTTATCCTTCCCACTGTTAGCCTTCATCTGAATAATTATTTTGAAGATTCATTAATCACTCTCCTTCAGATTTCCCGTTTAATGGCCTCCGTTAAACTGGACGTCGCCACTCGATACGCCACCAAGTTATCTACAAACTCGGCATCGAACGTCACCTCAATTCTAGCAATATCCCCGCAAACTATCGTTAATCCTGTGTCATATACACTGATCAACCTTGTGCCCTTTTCACAGCCTGTGTAAGATTCTAACCGCCAATTTACTTTTGTCTGGCATTAATTTTTGTGATAGAGCGGCTGCTGCAATCTCTACTGGGCTCATCTTCGTTCTGATCATGTCGTTCTTCGTCGTGGTACGTTTTTGTTTATTTCTTGCGATAATTTGAACTGAGGTGTTCCAAGAATATTGCCAATGGAGCTCGAGTAGAGTCAAAGATGAACAAACTGCTAAAGTTCCGGTCTCTCATTGCTCTACGTTTGGGGTCGTCCTTCATTTCATATTTCTTCCTATCGGTGAGACGATGCTGTCTCTGATTCTACTTTCTTATGTTACTGAAGAAACGGATGTGTAGCTCATTTACTCCTTGCTCAACCTCGCTTTTAAGCTTGACCTCGCCCATGTGTACGTCTTTTTCTGCTTTTTGAGTTCTGAGCATGTGCTGACATCGCGGCCTATAGATATGGTCATGCTGGCTTTATGGTCTTTTGGATGTTCAATTGGACCTACATGCTCGCAGTGTTCGTCCTCCTTTTCCTTATTGCAATATTACGCAACGAGATTCTCAATCATTTTCCTTCTTACATTAGTGGGCTAGCATTAGAATCGCTCATTACCCTCCTGAAACAATACCTTCAGTACTTTTTAATATTATGGATCGTCGGTATGTCGTTCTCTCGTCCCTTCCAGTTGTTGACTCTGGTTTGCTCATCCCAAATGCGCTCGCAGTCAACATATCCGTCGTTCTGTTCCCTCTGGAGGTTCTTCCCAAGTTGTTCCATTACGGATATGCAGCGCCGTTTTACAACGTCGCAGAAGCCGTGCGTACCATCGTGTTTGGGACCAAGAATTCCCGTAAGCAATTCGTGGCCGCATCATGATTCGTAACCTTTCCATTAATTCTTTTTTCCCTATGATAGTTGGCCTCAACTTTGGCGTCCTTGTCGCTTGGGTGCTAATCTCCTGCCTATCACTCATTGGCATCCAATGGTTCGTTCGATGGCAAGACGTCAAGCTCATACTGGAAGCGGAGAAAAAAGCTCATGAGGCCCCTGGTGAGAAGCAGGGGGCATGATGGCATGATTGCTGGGGGACGACGGTGCGAGTCAGCGAAGCACGAGTCATTTACACTCGGAGCTCGTCATTCGCATTCGAAAAAACCTCTGCCTGAGGGAAGGTTAGAATCGCGATTCGAGAAGGATGGCCGCCAACCTCTGCCAATGAGATGAGACTGCACCTAGTGGCGGGTTCAATGACGATAGTCTCACCACCAGTATTTGTTTTTCCTCTTAACGAAAAGTAATCTCCCAGTTCATAATTAATTCTAGTCATACCAATAATACAAGTCATTTCGGACATTAGCTCTCTCTCTGAGTCAAGTCTTTGCTCAATGACCAAACCGGAGTCATCTATGGAACCACCAATCATTCTTCTGAGCATGTTCCTCGAACAATTCAAAGCAGCAGTTGATATAACGAATGACTCAAAAGCCACTCAGTTGTAAAGAGAAGGTACCGTAAGGTGAACGGGCGTCTTCCCAAAATAGCAATTTCCGTGAACGCTGAGCCAGCAAACGGAGCCGTAATCTGTTGCCAACACACCACGATGAGCGTTCTTAAGTACCGCCGCCCAGCCTGCTGTTCCACAACCAATACCCCTCATTGCTACCAAACAAATGGTAAGAATCTCGTCTCAAGAAGGGATATGGATATGGAAGGGACGATACTCACAATTTTTTTTGCATATTGATCCAGGCCTCTACCGACCTTGCCGCGATATACGCTGCGCTAATCCTCGCTGATGAGGGTATCGAAATCACTGTGCGTCATTTCTGTCTCGTGTTGAGAGGGAACATTCATTGGGTCTCTGTAATCGACAATGCTCATGGTTGTACCCAGGCCGATAAAATAATCGCTCTGACAAACGCTGCCGGAGTCGAACTGGAGCCGATTTGGGCTACCCTGCTCGAAAAAGCCCTCGCCGGCAAGAATATCATGGAGCTGTTGACTGACATCCGAGCCCGAGGGGCATCCGCTAGCGGCGGCTCTGCTGCTGCCACCGCTGCCACTGGTGGCGAATCGCCTCCTGCCGCCCCAAACATAGAGGAGAATGAGGAGAATGAAGGAGATGACTCTGACGACGTCCTGGTGAGTTTAAACCCACTCCGCTACTGTCGGACGTCTCTGACGCCTTGTGACTGTTTCTCGTTTGTAGGGCATAACCGGGTTCCTGATGTTCGACTAGTTTTCTCCGCCTCCCTAGACTCACGAACTCGCGAAACACCTTGTCAACCCTCCCTTGCTCAACGCTCCGTGTCGACAATCAAGAGCATCAAATGCTAGTCTCTCCGCTTCAGCCAATCAAAACTTGATGCTAAGAGTTTTTAGTGGCTTGATGAACGAAGCGGGTCGCCTGTCGTCTCCGTGGATATCTTCTAGGAACGCCGTTCTCGACGTGAAACTGTAGCCTAGGTTTTCACTCTTGGTTTCTGGTAGCGCTTTCCATAGATTAAGATTTTGCTAAATTTCGTTGTTTTCACTGGGTCGCTTCATGTCAGAATGTAGCTCCGGAGTAGAAGGAAATTTGATATTAAATCTTGCTATGAAATAATTTGGATGCCTTCAAACTTTGCCAGGAGCTCATAGCTCGTTGTAGATTCAAAATTCTATTTTACCAGCATTCGAGTCAATGTTTGCCCTTGAGGATCATGAGTTTCGATGTCCGATGACACGTCGGACCACGACGCTGTTTACATTGATGACGAACAACAGGTTTTCCTCAGAAACATACAGCCTTGCGGCTACGTACCCTTCTTGCCCAAACAGTCATGGTTATCGACTAAACAAGGAATTACTATACACCGGAATATCGACAGGCACATCTGAAGAGATTCAAGGGCAATCTAGGCGTTAATTTCGGTAAGAGGTGTTCGGAATGTCCGATGTTCTTTTTTTTTGACCTGGAGGTTTTAGGATTATATCGTTGTCCCGTAGAGGGTATCGCATAATTGTAAAGCCCAATATATCTAGGAAATAATCATAATGGATGGGGGGTACAAGCAAGCAAAAGAAGGCTTCGTCTCTGGAATGACTGGTTCCACGATCACCCAAATAAACCTCATATCTTTGGTTGCGTTGGTGCGCAGTTTGCTCTTCAAAATGTATTTTGTCTTTTTAATAATTTGAGAACAGTCAGCCGTATCTCTCTATGCTGCCCTTCGAACACGAATCCCTGCTACACGGAAAATAGGATTCTTATCGTCATGGGTGATTCTCATCCTCCCGATGCTACTCGCAATGACAATAGCGGCCAAGTACCCGCTTTACCTCAACCTTTTTCTCCTTCTGCCCACCGGGTTGGTCCTACGCTATCCTAGAACGGAATCTGGGACTCCACTGCCGTCCAGCCAACCCCCCTCGCCATCCGTTCAAGCTCACGCACCGTCCCATGCCTCACATAGAATTCAGTCGCAGAAAATACCGCCATTGCCAGCGCTGACGACCTATAGAGCACACATGATGTTAATGACAGTCCTGGCGATCCTTGCGGTGGATTTTCCGGTGTTTCCGAGAGAGCTGGCCAAGTGTGAGACGTTTGGGGTTTCTTTGGTATGTTCGTCGTTTCGACTACTAAAGACTTTACTGAAGTCGATGTGGCTACTTTAATAGATGGATCTGGGTGTCGGCTCATTCGTGTTTTCACAAGGGGTCGTGTCTGCTATACCCCTTGTGAAAGACGCATCGTATCTTCAAGCGCCATTATTCCCAAAGCTGGTCAGGGTGACATGGAAGTCCTTGCCGATCATAGCTTTGGGCCTACTGCGCGTTCTGCTCGTCAAGGGCACAGAGTATCCGGTATGTTTGTCACTGGCTTGCCTTTTATTGAGGCTCGTTGATCTGATTCCGTTCTATGGCTTGTTAAGGAGCACGTAACAGAATATGGTGTTCATTGGAATTTTTTCATTACTTTGGCTGTGCTACCTGTTCTCCAGGTTCTACTGCACCCTCTTCTGCTGCGGCTGCCCATCTCAATGGTCGGCTCCTTGGTCGGAGTTGGTACGCCCAATCCTCTTATAGATCTGGGCCGAGTATAGACTGATAGCTTTCTTTTCAAGTACAGCAAATAGCTTTGTCTCAGCTCAAGCTGAGAGAGTATGTTGTTTCGGCACCGAGGACGTCTTTGGTCAGCGCCAATAAAGAAGGCATTGTTTCGCTTTTAGGTAGGACATATGTTTTCTTCTTATTCAGCTTTCGTCTTCATCAATAATCTGTGCTCTGTGTATCTATCCATTCTCGTCCACGTTCTTTCGTCGTATCTGCTTGCTAACGCCATTGTGTATTTATAGGCTACCTCTCTATCCAGCTTCTCGGCCTCTCAGCCGGTACACTTATCCTCCCACCGACACCCTCGTTCTTCCGGCGCCGTCAGCAAGCTTTGTCCAAGGTTCAACCGGAGAAAGATAAAAGGCGAAACAGCAACCCTCCTCCCCCAGGGTTCGGCGTGGACCCGGAGGGGAAGGATGACCTCAAACGAAGGGAGGTGGACTTGGCAGCGCCACGTCAGTTGGACAAAACGGCCATTGAGCTGTCTGCGTACGCAATCATGTGGTGGGCGTTTTTGGGACTGGCAAGGTTAACGAGGGTTGATGGGAGATGGGGTGAAGGGAAGGGGGTTTCAAGGAGGATGGTTGGTCGTTTCCTCCATCTGAATGGGCAGTGTCTTTTTGCTGACGATATTCTTCCCTCAGGTTAACATTTCGTATATCCTCTGGGTGGCAGCGTTCAACGTTTCGTTCTTGCTGTGCTATCTCTTAATCTTGGATCTGTGGATTTTTGCCCATGCACCTTCACGCTCAAAGGCGAAGCACCACAAAAAGACAGACCAGAATTCGGAGGTGTCAGCTGCGCCTGCGTATCTTGGCATTTCTGACCCACGGCAGCTCTCCACGCCGGCGGGCTCTCATGGTTTCGGAAACCCGCCGAAGCTTTTGGAGGTTGTCAACAGACATGGACTGAGCGTCTTTTTGTTGGTTGGTGACGTTTTATTGACACTGCCCGCTCTCTGGCTCTCCTTGCTCCAATAATGATGCTCAATCTCTCCAGGCTAACGTCCTTACAGGACTCATCAACCTCACTATGTCCACGATGTACATGTCAGATTGGCGGGCGTTGGTAATTTTAAGTCTGTATTCAGTTATTTGCTGCGGTGCACCATGGGTTTGGTGCAGCTGGAGGAAGAGCGCTGACGCAAAGGTGAAATTCAAGTAAATATTCTTATTTCAGGGTTCGTAACGTAGAATGTAGTAAGAGAATTTATTGAATAGATTTCGGCAACGGTGAATTCACGCCGGACAAACCTTTGGGAGAACAGCCTCATTTCTCTCGTGCATTTCAAGTTCGACAAGGATAGGAATTGCTGATGAATGTACGAAAATATCCCGTTCCAGACTTCAAGAGGCCCGTCTTTATGACCTGGCATCATGATGAAAGACATAAAGTTCTTAAATCAAAGACATCATTGTTGCTTGTGCTATATTTTTGGCGCTTGTTGATCTGAAAGGACGTCTGTATGGGTGAGTAAAATATCAGTTTAAAATGATGGAGTAGGTACAAGGCTCCACTGAACATAATCTGTTCGTCACCTTCCGTTTCTTCTCTACCCTGAAGGTGTAAAAGTACCCTTGTCCCTGTCTTCTATATGACTTAAACAATTTCTGACGAAGGAAGACTCGGTGTCATCGGTCTTTGCGGTCTACGACATATCATTTTTACAAGATAAAGATAGATACGAAATGGTGTACAGCCTAAGCTACGTATTGCAGCAGAGCAGCCATGCCTCTCGTGTCATTGTTGTGATTTGACAGGTCAAGATTCCGTCGGGACTGCGACAGACATTTTACTACAGATCGTCTCAAGGAAACCTATGTCGTCTGGGCAAAAAAAGATAGCGTATGATTGCGAGCCCCGGACCACGGCAACGTATATGTCGAGATTTGAATTGATACAACTCGCTATGTCTCACCGCAGTTTTGAACAGCCTTTCTCTCCGGAGGGTCCGGTAAACGAGAGAAAGATATGTCTTTTTGTGTGATCATCTTTCATTTTGATGTCGAGGATTTCTTTAGAATGAAGCTCTTCAATACAATAGATTTTATGTTACATGTAAAACCAATTTTGCAGTTTCATGAAATTTCTCCCATGTTCCAAGTGGTTTTGGTTCGGCGTAAAATGCACAACGTCATGGGCGATGCGCCACACTTCCAACTGAGGTTCTGTGTGGCTCTGTGGGCGATCAGTTGACCAAATGACGGTATCAAGTTATTATCCAGACCCTGAACAGATATCGACTCTCCGCTCTTCAAATCACATGTGATATTGGTCCGCTCCGATTTGGACTTGTATGGGCGCTAAATTCGACTAATGGAGACGAGTGAAAATGAAATTCATCTCACTCAGAGCCACGCGAGCCCACGTGGTAAAAACATGGCGGGAGAACTTTCAGGAACGCACATAGGACATCTCGACAGCGTCAAAATCTCCATAGGAGTTCGGACAACGTAAGGACCACAGGTCGGATGAGCGGATAATTCTACTCGTCATTATCCATAGCTATTTTCCCGGAAACCAACGATACTTTTGTTGTACTGATCGGGTCGGAGTCCTTTCACCCGGACTAGTGGTAGTCACCATTGTTGCATCATCAAATAAAGCCTAATGTCAATCAGACTTAGGAAGCAACTACTAGTTTGATACGACCCCAGTAGGTCCTAGGTGTTAGCAAATCAAACAGATGATCTCCGGGTAAGGCTTAAAATAGTAACAGCTTCGGAGCGGATATAGATGTAGTTTCAGGTTCTGCGTAAAGCATAACCCGTTAAGACGACTCTACTTGAATTGCAACTACGGTTGCCTAGTGCTAGCCTCGGGAAAG
Organism: Galerina marginata; assembly: GCA_023014335.1. Lineage (NCBI taxonomy): Eukaryota > Fungi > Basidiomycota > Agaricomycetes > Agaricales > Galerinaceae > Galerina > Galerina marginata. Next base: position 881,427 of record JAECYW010000009.1, on the reverse strand, counting down.
CAAACTTGAGTGGTCAAAAGTATTAATATTCACTGGTAATTAAATAGACTAAGAAAATAATACTTGGACCAACATCTAGGTATACGGACCTCATTTATGACGTAAAGCTCATCCCCATCGACGGCTCACCCGACGAAGAATGGCAATTAGCCCTTCCACATGATAAAAAAAAGAGTCATCTTCAACGGAGGACATTCACCTCCGACTCCGTAATTAGCCACTATGGCAATAAATGGGGTGGAACTTGCCTACAAGAGAAAACATATCATTGGCTCGCAATTTCAATTTCTGCGCAATATTAACCCGGTGACAGGAAGCCAACACATTTCCAAAATTTCCGCCCGGAATCCACCGTCTTACCGCGGCAGGGTACCGCGGCATTGTTGAGTCCGTCACGTGGATTATTTCTTGATTTCAAATTTTCATTGCTTCGTCCTCCCTCGATGCTGTGTCGCAGGGTGTTGCCTGAGTTTTCTCAGTGCCTGTTTGGACTTGGACTGACTGCATGGCCATGACCCTTACTGAGCCCAAACACGCGAACTGCGAGACATGGTATGGTATTCGGTCTTTCCTACCTGCAACGGAAGCAGATCCGAACTTCTCCGGCTAGATGTTGACGTGTTCTAACGCCCAGCCTCTCAGATCTTAATCTTGGGCGCTCAAAATGGTTCGGTTCAGCGTCATACGCAAGGGCCAGTAGTAGCTAACTTTTTATCTCCTCTCTTTTAGAACCTTCCTGAATAAACGCGAACTCCCGATGCTGGAGGAGATTTCTAATTGACGGCTGCTATCCCATCCTCCGGTAGTGCGCACACATCTATTTCCAGTCCTTTCTGACTCATTGACATATTAGACTTTGTGCAGAGGACCTAGTCGATCGGGCTCACCATGTTATCATCAACGATCGCCGATTCCGATAACTCCATGTGTCCGAGATGTCATCGTCCTTGGCTCAATGTTGGCCCATCCTCTTCCTTAGAGTTGGAACTTCACCCTTGCTTTGCCCAATCAAGATTATTTTATGTGAAAATATTGACCTTGTTCTTTTTCCATCTGTGTCTGAGTCACTGATTAGTGATATGCCGGACACCTCAGCTGAGTAGCTCGCCCGACCACAATGGATTTGCATGAAGCTATACGCCCGTCGCGAGCAATGGAATTGATTTGTCACGACTGTTCACCACTGCGCGTTCAGAAGAAGCGGTTCTTCCGAACCTGAAATTGGGGCAGGGAGAGAAACTACTTAAGGAATGGACATTAGCAATCGATTTCCATCAAACCTCATTTGCAAGATTCGACCACAGGCACAAGAAGTAATTACACTATGTCATCGAGAAGCACCGAAGACCGTTCAGGTACACAAGGTTATCTCCCTCGGGGTGGTGCATGCGTTAGCTGCCGTCGTCGCAAAATGGTGTGTATCTACAACTTTTCAAATATTTAAACTATTTCCTCATAGCTGACTTCGCTCCATTGAATTTGCAGAAATGCGACGGGAAACACCCAGTATGCACACAGTGCGACCGGGCGGGACGCGCAGAAGATTGCGAATATATGACTGGACAAGAGCGCTCTACGGTACAAATTTTAGAAGATAATATCAGCCGTCTGGAAGCAAGGATTCAAGAACTGCAGAACCCCGATACATCTGCATCTGCTGTCCGCCTTCATCAGCCCTACAACGGTGCGGAACCATCGGCTCAGCAAGCCTCCGCTCCCCCGCAGTCACGTTCTCCGGTTCAAGACCCCCCTCGGCATGTAGCCGAAACATTGTGAGCCTTTTCGTCGACGACTTGACAAAGAAATTAACGTTACATCAGGATAACTGGTTTTCTCGCACATGCTATTCAACTTGGATTTTTCCTTAACGTGCCCCGCTTTCAGGCATCTTTCTTCGTTAATCAACCTTCAGGCCATCCATCGCGGCCTGCTCCTGCACTCATTTCTAGTGCTTATTTGTGGGCCATACGTCTTTCCCATGATCCATCCATCAAGGCACACGAGGCCGCTTTTCTAGATCGTGCGACTCAGGACGCAGCGACTACTCTCTCTGGAAATCATCCCGACAAAATTATACACTCGATACAGGCCGAGGTTCTACTCGCCACATATTTCTTCGCGAATGGGAGGTTCTTCGAAGGGAAGTACCATGTAACGACGGCTGTTTCGATGGTTTTCTCTGCTGGGCTCCACCGGATTCGTTCCGCCACACCGCAACCAGGAAACGGCAGCAGTAACCGTCTGTCAAGCCCCCGTGATTCAACTGAAGAGGGTGAGAGAATTCTTGCGCTCTGGACCGTCCTGGACTTGGACAAGTCATGGGCTGTTGCTCTTGAACATGCACCGAACTTCGAATATTCTACCCACCCACTTGCGACCAAGATCGACACACCGTGGCCACTTGAAATGGAAGAATTTGAACAGGTGAGTCCTATTTCGTGAATATTTTTGACTTACAACGACTAACCCAACGATAAAAGGGACGTCTGCCGCAACACGCACGCACCTCCAATACCATTCAGAACTTCCTCAACGGCGTACCCACCCCGGATGTCGGGATCTCTTTCCGCGCAATCGAAGCCAAGGCCGCCCTCGTCTTGGAGCGCGTTGCCGTTTTTACACGCAAATGTAGTGCCAGTCCGTATTTTCCATTCGCCTGCCGTACCTCGGCACAGACTCAATTGGAATGCACAGACACTTCGCCTCAGAGCATGCAACCCCTTGTCCAAGAGTTTACCAGCCTCTCTGCGATGCTTGATAGTCTCATGGGGTTGCTTCCCTCGTCCGATCCCCAGGCGCTTGGCCGCATCCAAAACGTGGAAAAGGCGCGCAGACTTGGGGTTGTGTACAGTGTTCTATGTGCTGCGACTATTCGTCTCCATGGTCCTTTCGCTTTTGCCGGAAGAAGCGAATCTTCCAAACGCAAGAGGCTTGGAATGGCTAGAATCATTCTCGAGCTTGCTCTTGCACTTCGTGGCCGTGGAGGCGCTTATTTGAACCCTATCATAGGCGTAAGTGCTCAGTATGCCCATTCTATTGCCCGTGTTGACACAGCTTCTGTGAATAGACTATTTGGATCGAGGCCGCTCAGGTAGTCTTTGATGAGGTCGCGTCCATTCGTTCTATGCGTGCCTTGGGAACCTTGCCTACGGGAAGCCCTGACGATAGAGCGATGATGAGCCTTGTACAGCAGGCTATAACCGCGATGTCAGCCTTCACGGTCAATGTTCCTTTGACAAGTAAGTCTTTCTTGGACTTCGTTCCGTTTCATTTGGCCTGATGACATCGCTCTCGCTCCAGACTTCCAAGTCGGGAAAATCCAGGAAACCGCACAGGCTATTTAAATGTTGCGTTTCTCAAATGCTTGCGAAGAGATCTATTTTGTATCCCCAGAATTGCCCCACTTATTTATTCGCCTTTCTCCCATGTTTTATTATTGCACCATCCCTACTGTATCGACTAGCCAGCTTTTGTCGTTTTTCTGCCGCATTTATAACTTATTTTTAGATTCCGCATCTTATCCTGTAGCCCACAGTGTTTACATACCTCTGTAGTATAGTTGACTATTTATTTATTGTATTGTATGTAGGCCTCACTCACCTAATTCACAACCGTTGTGACTTTTGTAATTGATGACGCTAAACAAGAAATGTGCGACGCAATTGGGGATAAGTGCCTACCTCGACTACTCATAAGGGGTCGTTACAGTCTGAGGTTGGAACCTTGAAGTGCTCATAACTGCACCGTGTTTTCCTCCTCGAATCCTGGTACTTGGTTGATACGCTTGCGGCTGTCAGGGAAAGCGGTTTCTCAACTCACCTATTGCGCAATAAAATCTAATAGAATGCCAAGAGTTTATAGTCCCAGGCGCTTTCACTGTCGATAATTATGGTTCCTATTCATTCCGAAAGCTTGCCAAAAGCAACTTTGTTTGCGAGCGCCTAAGCAGCGTCTGGCGCGGCAATATACACGTTAGGTCACAACACATGACTTCGGTAACACCAAGCAAAATAATCCCTGCCTTTCAGCCAAGGGGGGTCCGGGATCTGAATGCCGGACCTGGGGTTGGGTGGTTGGTTCGGCCGTCAGGCCGCTAAAATTTTTTTGGACCTACCTATTTTTTGGCCTAAAATGCCACAAAATGTCGCCGTAAAGTGGTCAAAGCATATTGGTTATTGTACCGTATCAACCTTGTGCAATCATATGAACAGGGCAACAAAAAGAGGGGCCTTGGGGTTGATTATGGGGAAATTTTGTCGGATTAGCTAACACTAAAATAATGACTGGATTCACATTTTTGCTGTAGCATTGTCTAGCATATAATGTTACTTGAGCGGATATCAAGAAACTAGGCGTGCTCGGGTCCATAATGATTTCCGGGAGATTTTTCGGGAGACGGACATGGCGAAAAAGCACCGTGATGACATAATATTTCCTAATATAGACATGTGCCTGATTACGTTGGGTGGTTGGTTCACCGAAAGTCCACTAAAAAAAAATTGGAACCCCCGGTGCAGTATTCAGATCCCGGACCCCCCTTGCTTTCAGCTAACATACCTGCTGTTGCTCGAATTCTACGACTTATCTGATCTCTTGGTCTTTTATTTCCTTTGTGATGTCGTCCGGACGGCGAAGCCAACGTTTAGCTACCGGTATGCAGGTACATCGCCCTTTTCCTCGTCCAATGTTCATGTTTTCTTTTTCACAAACCCCTAGCCGTCGAGAATACGAAGCAAGAACCGATTAAAGGAGAGTTGAAACTGGACGCTCCGGAACCAGCTGCCACTATCCCGACTTCTACTGGAAAGGAAGCATCCCAAAAGCGTAAACACGTTGAAATTGGAGGGGTTTCTGAGGAGTCTGATGCCGAAGCTCCTCCCAGTAAATCGCAACAGACCTACAAGAAGGACGAAAACCACTGGATTCTAGATGGGAACATCCTCTTTCAAATTGGGAACACGCGCTTCAAGTTACACCGTAGTCGACTTACCAGCGAGTCCAAATGGTTTCAAACCCTCATTGAGCAACGTGCTGGCCACATTTCCGAGACCCCTTTCGAATATCAAGACGAAATCGACAAGGTTCTTAACACAACTGAGACTGTAAATGGGCTAGATCTTCACTATCTTGACCTGGATAGCGCTCCAACGGCTGAAGAATTTGCAGCATTGCTGACCGCCATGCAAAGCGGGATGTATGTGTCTCACCATTCTTCTCAATTGCCAAACTCATTCCACGATGCCTAGTGACTATGTCTACAGTCCACCAGATTTTGATACCATGACTAGCATCTACGAAGCCTCGCATTTCTTTGACGTGGGTCGATATCAAAAGTTTTGTACTACTTATTTCGTGGACGAGTTTCCAGATGACTGGAAATCCATGGGTCCTGAACCATCTCCCCATGCAGCAGATGGTGTTCGAATAGGATCTCGATTTGCTCTGAAAAGCATCCTTCGGCACTCGTTCTACGACCTAGCAAGATCGCCTCCTTTGCCATGTCCAATCCTAGAGATCGATAGACTGGCCCCTGGACAAGCAGCCGACCTTGGAAAATTGAGGAGTACGGAATTGATATACCTTCTGAATCTCCAGAAACAGCTTTCGCTTGCATGGGATTCTGCGAGATCAATCACGGAGAACTTGAACTTGTGTAAGGGCACAACTTGCAAGAATCACCATTCATGCAAGGGCTTCTTCAAGAATACGAAGGCAAAATATCCATTTGACCCTATTCTTGGGATAAAGGCCCTGCTTGAAAGGGATTTCATCACGAAGAACAATTACTGCGAAGATGCGGATACCGAAGTTCGGAGGCGATTAGCCCTGGAGCAGGAGCTCATTTGGACGAATATGAAAACATGGCTGGACATTATCGATTAGTTCGGGGAGGTCGCGATCGTCTATAATGCGACCGATCCTATGTTGTTTGTCTTGACCTTTCTTTTCTGTTCAATGAGCTATCAGTTCATAGGTGTGAATAATAACTGAATGGGTCTCACAACTGCCTCCTAACATTTCTGTGATTTTCACTTTAAGACACTTGAGTACAACTTGAGTACATGGCGGAAACGGCGACTGAAGAAAATATGGTGGCTGTGCGTTTCCCATCTCTCCCATCAACCAACCCCACTTCCGAATCTGGTGTTGTTCCGAGTAAACTGAGGCTGGTGGATTGCTTTATCGTCTCTTCCATAATATCCTCACGTATAGTACGTGAGCATTGTTGTGTTGTCTTTGCTCCCAACAAGTTTGACCAATCACTAAAAGCTAGGACATTCATGTTACAACAGCACAAACTACGAATGGAATCTCCCAGGAGGACTTATCACTCCCCCACCTTTTCCATACGGATTCCGTGGATTTATACATATCCACACGGAATCCATGTAATCCATGGTAGTCCATAGCCATTTTATTTTGGCAGAGAACACAGCCAAATTGGGACTTTTTTCCATGGATTTTCCGTGGATAAATCCATGGAATTGTTTAATTTTGTGGTATCCATGGACTTTTTTGATGGATTCCACGGACGATCCACGGATAATCCACAGAATAAATATAATTTTAATTTCCATGAATATTCCACATGAATTCCATGGATTATTAGTAGTTTATCCATGGAATCCACATGGAAGTGTCCCCATTTAATTATTTAGTGGCCTTAAAAAAAATTGCACACAGGGAGAATTGAACCCACAGCCTCGTGCCGAAAAGGTAGCGCACCAAACCGTTGAGCCACAGAGCCGACATCTATGTACAAAATTATAAGTTACATATACGTGTTTGGGTCACGTGACCTTTCCCGCGCTCCGTGGCAGTAAACGTTGACGTGTTTGGTTCATTTCTTCTTCGTTCCCACCTCCACCACTCCACCCATCCACCCATCCCATCCACGTCCGTCGCCGCCGTCACGCCCAAGCCCACTCCACCGTCCGCTCCCCGCCCCGAGCCCTCACGACCCGGACCCGAACACAAACCACGCCCGGGACCAAACGACGACGGCGACGGGGAAACCGACACGCCACGCCAAGCGTCGCCCGAGCGAGATGACAAGAAACACGGGGAATGGGCCGTAAGGTGAGTGCCCACCCCTCTTTCCTGCCCCCCGCTAACCCTTTTCGACAGGAAACGCGCCTCCCGACCGTTCAAAGCCGGTCGCGCGGGGTAAACGACGCGGGGGAGAACGGAGGGCACCGCAGTGCCACGTCAAAGCAGCAGGACGGTGAGTAGGGCCCCACCGCTGTCCCATCTCGCTGCTAACCAACCCCCACAGCCCAGACACCCCCAGAGGACGAAACGGCCCCACGAGCGACACCGCGGGGCGATCGACGGCGACGGCAGCAGCTACCCCGGAAGACCAAACGACCGGCTAGCACGAACGACGCCGCGGGAGCGACCGACGCGGGGGGATAACAAAGGCGAGGGAACGACGGCACCGGGCAAGGGAGAGAGAACGAAGACCGCCGGGGCAGCAAGGTGCGCCCCACCACATTCCCCTCCTCCCCCGCTAACCGTTTCCTACAGAAAACACGCCGGCAAACCACGAGGGAGGCGCGGGGCTCACGCGCCTCCCTCGTGAGTAGCCAACAGGCATCGCAGGATGCGCAGCCCACCCCCACGTCCTGCGCGACCCGGAGTCGCGACCACCCCGCCGCCGTCATTCCCCCTCCGCAGTTCTGTGGAGGGTGGACGCACCACTGCCAGGCGCCACGTCACAGCCCCGCAGGATGGTGAGTAGCCCCACCCCTCCCCGCGTTGCTGCCGACCCAGCCCCAGACGCCACGCGCTCGCGCTCGCTCAACACAACCCCGGTGAGGGCCTAACCCCCACCCTCCACCCTGCTGACCCCGCCAACAGCTTCCCCACCCCGTCGCATCGCCATTGATGCGAACGACAGCAACGCGAGGGACGGTGACGCGGACGACGGCAACACGGGGTACGTCAAACGACGAGGCCGGACCACACCACCGACGACGTCGAAACGAGCGCGTGCGACGGCGGTCGCGGCTTCGACAGTGGGCGTGGCTGCTGCGCCGGCGCTCGTGCCGTCGGTCGCGCGCTAGCTGCGGTGCGGGACTCGGTTGGTACCCCCAGCCTCCTCCCCCCATAGCTGTGTAATAATAATAATATCTGTATATAGTTGTTTCTCAATAAATTTATTTGTTTTTATATGTCATCTTCTACATTTAAGTAAGTAGTCCATATGGAATCCATGGATTCCATGGACTCTATGACTCTATGGACTCCACATGGATTCCATGGATTCCATAGTGCTTACCTTGGACTTTATGGTGTCCTCGTAAAGTTCATGGAGAGTCCATGGAATCCACATGGAAATTCATGGAACCATTGTGGATCCATGGTATCCATATGGATTCCATGGAATTATTGCAGATCCATGGAATCCATGGAGTCCATACGGATAAGGTGGGGGACTGAAAAGTACACTCTCCCAGTCACAAGACGCGTGTAGAGACTCAAGTGCAGCACGATACTCACTAATTCGTCGACGGCAATGCACTGCTACAGATATGACAAGTTCGCTTCAGGCTACACCAAAGTCGTCTGGTGGCTCAGTCCGCGTGGGTTCAACAGCCTCGTTGAAAGGTAGATGGGCTTTCTTCAAGGCAATGAATTCGAGGATCAAAAAGAGATTGGCCAAGCTCTCGCATCCGCTCAAGTGGTCGATGGATTGGATCTTTTATATCTCGACTATCCTGATGGTCCGACAGCTACAGAGTTTGCAGGGCTTTTAACGGTGATGGATAAAGCGATGTAAGTCGTAAAGCTTTGCATTCGGTGAACCTGCCTTCTAATTTTCTCATAGCAAATACCTAGAGGGAATGGGGGGGACGAGGGACAAGGTTGAGTGTTGACATTGGGCTGCCGAAGAAGACCTGGCCAAATCAATAAAGAACGAGTCCTATAAATTATAGGTTCCCCACTATAAATAGGACCCGTGGACCGTAATTCCCGTGTCACACTTCTGGGAACAAAACCTGTTCGGCACTATCACGATTGACGTGAAGGCTGTGGTCAGCTGCGATGCAACAGTACGGAAGGCCACATGGTGACAACAAGCCCAACCTTTGTTGTCTCTTGCTCTCACCGACATGACTGACGGACAATCACAGACCCCCAAAAGGCCATCAAAGGGATTTCTAAAGCGACCAAAAAATTGGTTCAAGACAACGTTCAGCAGCCCTCATAGCCGACCAACTTCCCCTCAGCCTTCTGCCTCCGAACAAGAGAATCCGGGCGAAGAACTATCTTTCGTTCAACACGCAGATCATCGCACGTCAATTCCCATTCAGTTAACAAGATCGCAGCCCTCCTCCACAAGCTCAGGCTTAACTGGATCTGCAGTAGCTCAAGGTTCGATGCTTTTAAAGTTGATGGTACTCGTTAAATTGATAGGCGTTCATAGATCAACACAACACTCCGACTCAGGATGGCGGCGCCGTGGTCGGTTCTACTCAAACTCATGGTACGAGTACTCAACATTTATCGCCCAATCGAGGTTGCATACTCAGTGCCTAAAAGCTTCTCAAGGAATCGTAGGCGACCTTTCTGTGACACAAGCCAGTCCAGAAAAATCGGCCGGTCGTGCTCTATCAACTGCAAAGGACATCGCCGTAGTCGCGTGGAGTTTCACAGAGATGCTTCTCAAGAGGCTACCGGATGCCGTAGATGCGAACCCAGTCAAGATAGCTACCGGTATTATAAAGATTGTCCTTCAGATAAAAGATGTGAGCCGTTATTCTTCACACCTTTGCCTGACTAACGATGGATACCAGGAAGTGAAAGGCAATATCGACACGGTCGACCAGCGGATCCTATCGACAGTGGATCAACTTGATACTGTGGAGAAAGCACTGGCTGGATGGCATCCAGATAAAGCGGAGGAAACGCAAGGAATGAAATTATATCAAACGTAAGCATGATTTTTTCATTAGGGCTGAATGACGAATAGACGATTGTGTAGGACTTTAGAAAAAGAGTGGACAAACTTGATCGAACTCAAGAAGCAGTCGATTATCAGAAAGATTGCGGTACATGAGGATGATAAGGGGAAGATTGCGGATATTTTCGAGCGCATCAATCGAGCCCGGGAGCAACTGGTGGTGCGCCGTTTTGGGATTTTTGTCAGTTTTTCTCTTTCATTACTCATCCCATCCGTTTAGGTTGTGACCGGTCTGAGAGTCCACAAGACTGTAGTTGCCATTCAGGACGATGTCGCAGTGTGTAATTCTGCTGTTTTTCATTCCATTTCAACCTTATTCGTCCAACAGAAATTACTCCTGGAGCGGCTCGAAGCTTCGCATGCCGCTGACCACAAATCCGAACCGGAGGGTGATCAACGGCAGCTGCTGCGTCGTGCAGTCTGCACGCCAGGAACCCGCGTCCGTATATTAGACGATATTGTAAGATGGGCAAATGATACCTCACCGGAAAGCCAGAGTGTCTACTGGCTCTCTGGTCAGGCTGGTTCTGGGAAGAGCACTATCGCCTACACGATCGCCCGCCGTTTCGAGTTTGCTAGCGACGCGAACGACACAATCGTTTTGGGAGGCAACTTTTTCTGCTCACGCCAAATCATGGAAACGAGATCCGCAACCCGCATCATTCGTACCATTGTATATCATCTTGCTCTCAAATCCAAAGCATTTGCAGACGCTTTGCGTGCATTTGGAAATTTTAACACCATCCATCACTCCGTTCGTGCTCAACTCGAAGGCCTCCTAATCGAACCTTGGAAGAAGGCTCAAGCCGCCGACGCGTCAAAGTCACCCTGTTTCCTTGTGGTCATTGACGCGCTTGACGAAATAGAGGGACAAGGTGGTTCGGAGTTTTTGCGCGACTTGCTTGACAGCATCAACAAACACCACTTACGGGGTCTCAAGTTCTTTGCCACCAGTCGACCAGACCCGGATCTTGTTACCCATCTGACGTCGTTTGATGACAAGCAGTTCTATCGGCTCGAACAAGTGCCTATTACGGAAGCCCAGGTCGACATCACGACCTACCTGAGTGCTAACCTTCCATATTTTGCAGGTCGTCTAGAGATGGAGAAGCTTGTGGTGCAGGCGGCTGGCTTGTTCATCTACGCTGCAACAGTCGTGAAGTATTTGGCAGGGTATGCACCACGGGAGCAGAAGCGGCGCCTGGGTAAGCTGCCTTTTGTATCCTCCTCGGCCGTCCCGCGAACTACAGAGGAGGAGACACCATTGCTTGACGGCTTATATCTGCAAATCCTTTCGGATGCTTTCCGCCATTTCAAGGACGAGTCCTTTATGGATAGGCTGCACATCCTGCATACCTTTCTCTGCAGCGCGGAGCGTCCATCGACGTCCATTGTCGCCGAACTTCTCTTTCCTCCCGACGAGGACGAGGATGAGACTGACCCTGCGTTCTCATGCACCAAAATCGCTGATAGTGTTCTTGCCGGCCTTCACGCTGTGCTGTATGCCGAGAACGAGAAAGTGTTTTCATACCACAAGTCGTTTACCGACTTCATGTTCGATCAGAACCGGGCAAAGGAATTTTGGTGTGATCAAGCGAAACACCATCGACTCCTCGCCGACTCCTGCTTCCGTGTCATGAACGGGTTGAAATTCAACATCGCGGATATCGAATCATCATTTGTTCTCGATCGTGACAATGCCGCACTTCCGGGGGCAGTCAAACAGAATATCAGTCCTGTCTTGAGTTATTCCTGCCGAAACTGGGATTACCATCTCTCGGCTGTTGCACCGATCGATTCCAATGCCCTCTGTGAGATGCTGTCGGAATTCCTTCAACTTCGTGTACTATTCTGGATGGAGGCATTGAACCTCTTGGGTTCACGCGGTCAGTGTGAACGAATGCTGCAAAAGGCATATAAGTGGGTTCCGAATGTGAGTGACATTTTAACTGAATATTTCGCGATTAACTGACCTTGATGTTCAGGACGACTTGGCATTGAAAGAGGACTTGGCTGAGGCTGTATCTTTCGCGCTGTATTTCAGCGGGAGTGGGGCAGCAGTGTCAACGCCGCACCTCTACCTTTCTGCCCTCGCAACATGGCCCCGGAATTTGAGACCGTGTCAAGGATGGAAGAGGCACTTCCCCCGGATCCCAGAATTCACAAATTCGGTACTAAACGACAAGCCATTAATGACTTTGGAGGCAGGAAGTGCAATATACGCGGTCTCATATTCGAGTGATGACAAGTGTATCGTCTCCGGCTCGTTTGACAAATTGGTGCGGGTGTGGGATGCCTCGACGGGCGAGATGCTTAAGGTGCTGGAGGGCCACACTGACACTGTCTGGTCAGTTGCATTTTCGAGCGATGACAAGCGTATCGTCTCCGGCTCATCGGACAAATCGGTGCGGGTGTGGGATGCCTCGACGGGCAAGACGCTGAAGGTGCTGGAGGGCCACACTGAGCCTGTCTGGCCAGTCGCATTTTCGAGCGATGACCAGCTTATCGTCTCCGGCTCGTTTGACAAATTGTTGCAGGTGTGGGATGCCTCGATGGGCGAGATGCTGAAGGTGCCGGAGGGCCACACTGAGTCCATCTTCTCAGTCGCATTTTCAAGCGATGACAAGTGTATCGTCTCCGGCTCGCAGGACAGATCGGCGCGGGTGTGGGATGCGTCAACGGGTGAGATGCTGAAGGTGCTGGAGGGCCACACTGGGTCCATCTTCTCAGTCGCATTTTCAAGCGATGACAAGCGTATCGTCTCCGGCTCGCAGGACAGATCGGTGCGGGTGTGGGATGCCTCGACGGGCGAGATGCTGAAGGTGCTGGAGGGCCACACTGGGTATGTCTCGTCAGTCGCATTTTCGAGCGATGACCAGTGTATCGTCTCCGGCTCATCAGACAAATCGGTGCGGGTGTGGGATGTCTCGACAGGCGAAATGCTGAAGGTGCTGGAGGGCCACACTGTGGATGTCTCGTCAGTCGCATTTTCGAGGGATGGCAAGCATATTGTCTCCGGCTCATCAGACAAATCGGTGCGGGTGTGGGATGCGTCGACGGGCGAGATGCTGAAGGTGCTGGGGGGCCACACTGTGAATGTCTCGTCAGTCGCATTTTCGAGGGATGACAAGCGTATCGTCTCCGGCTCGCAGGACAGATCGGTGCGGGTGTGGGATGCCTCGACGGGCGAGATGCTGAAGGTGCCGGAGGGCCACACTGACACTGTCTTCTCAGTCGCATTTTCAAGTAATGACAAGTGTATTGTCTCCGGCTCGATGGACAAATCGGTGCGGGTGTGGGATGCCTCGACGGGCGAGATGCTGAAGGTGCTGGAGGGCCACACTGAGGCTGTCTTGTCAGTCGCATTTTCGAGTGATGACAAGTGTATTGTCTCTGGCTCGGATGACAAATTGGTGCGGGTGTGGGATGTCTCGACGGGCGAGATGCTGAAGGTGCTGGAGGGCCACACTGACGCTGTCTGGTCAGTTGCATTTTCGAGCGATGGCAAGCGTATTGTCTCCGGCTCATCAGACAAATTGGTGCGGGTGTGGGATGCCTCGACGGGTGAGATGCTGGAGGTGCTGGAGGGCCACACTGACACTGTCTGGTCAGTTGCATTTTCGAGCAATGACAAGTGTATTGTCTCTGGCTCGGTGGACAAATCGGTGCGGGTGTGGGATGCCTCGACGGGCAAGATGCTGAAGGTGCTGGAGGGCCACACTGACGCTGTCATGTCAGTCGCATTTTCGAGCAATGACAAGTGTATCATCTCCGGCTCAGTGGACAAATCAGTGCGGGTGTGGGATGCGTCAACGAGCGAGATGCTGAAGGTGTTGGAGGGCCACACTGACGCTGTCATGTCAGTCGCATTTTCGAGCGATGACAAGCATATTGTCTCTGGCTCGTATGACAAATCAGTGCGGGTGTGGGATGTCTCGACGGGCGAGATGCTGAAGGTGCTGGAGGGCCACACTGAGGCTGTCTTGTCAGTCACATTTTCGAGTGATGACAAGTGTATTGTCTCCGGCTCATCGGACAAATCAGTGCGGGTGTGGGATGCCTCGACGGGCGAGATACTGGAGGTGCTGGAGGGCCACACTGAAGCTGTCTCGTCAGTCGCATTTTCGAGCGATGACAAGTGTATTGTCTCCAGCTCAGAGGACAAATCCATGCGGGCCTGGGCTTTGCCTACACAGCAAACATCTCTTCATTACGTCCGCCAGAAGATAACAGACTCCTCTGGCTATCAGAGACACACCGGGTGGCTACTCTCCCCGCAAGAAGGACATTACCTCATGTTTGTACCGCTGGCTGCAAACCTGCCTGACTCATCCAATATTCTTACCTTGCCACGATCTCATGCTGCCTCTGTTGACTTTACCTCTTCTACCCTCGGTCCTGAATGGCGCAACTGCTTTTCCCCCTAGGTTGTGACATTGTTTGTATTAACTACTTTCTTAAACCTGGAGGAACGACAAAATGAGTGTTAATAGGATTAGAGGGATGTTAGTGAATAGTGGGATAATACCTCGGATAGTAGGAATGGAGTTCTGGAAGTGCGATCGCGCGAGCAGTACTTCTGTTAGTGGTATAAAGTGAGGATGAGATAAAACACCAAATGTACCGAGAGAAGATGCACTTGGCCCATCTCCAGTTTGCTGTGACACGTAGGTCATCTAATTTATAACGATTTATTGAGCGCAGTGTATTGAAACTAGATTTGATTGACTTGGTTTGCAAGTCGATGTTTCGTACGGAAAAACTCACCCCCAGTCAGGTCTGGTTTTCACTCTTCGTATTTACTGCGCAGTGTTACTTTTTATATTAATCTCAGCTCTTTATCAGAGAACCCTCACTGTTAACTATAAAGAGAAAGATACTGGTGAAGCCTATACGACGAGTGGCCCGTTATCTCTTCACTACCCTGTCTCTACCGCCGCCACTATCACTTAGTTTTTGTCTCGTATGCTCGGCAACTGCAGCAGTGTGTGCTAGCTATGGGAATCAGAGGGCTGTAAACGAGACAATGGTGGGGCATCAGCATAAATCCCAGATGTTGTTAGGTGAAGGACGGACGTACGAAAAAGCCCTCGACAGCGGGATCGATTACCCAGTCGTCGTCGCCGTCGTCCTTCTTTCATTGGGGTTTCAGAGGGTCGCCTGTTACCATTACCGTTGCGAGAAGCGGGTGCTAAGGACGATTGGCAGAGATCTGAAAATTCAGAGGTAAGTCTGACATATTGTGTCGAGGTGAGTCAACGCTTACCTTCCATCCAGATTGGAGAGTCCGATATTGGTCGAGGAGGCCTTCTCTCCATCCACCTCGTTGCCCACCCATCTGTGTGCACTGCTCTCTTTCGACGGGGTACACGCCAACGATACCCCTCAGGCAGCTGTTCTTCAGTGAACGCCAAACGATGGAGATGGATGACGGAGGCGTTGTGGCGTCGAAGAAAGATTCAAGAGGCTTGAATCTGAGTCTTGATCCCATTCGCTGTCGTGCGAAGGCTCGTGATGCCTAGAGCAACACGAGCAATAACCTTGCTTACTCCTCAGAGACTCGCACCCATACACAAGCCTGGAACTAAGAAGAGAAGGCGAGCATAAGGACAATGACACATCGAGGAGTAACAAAGCTCCTCACCACCCGAATGGGAGCACCGCCATTCGCATTCGCGCTCCATCTGCCTATTCCATCTTCCGCGTTATCGTCGTCGTTCGGGCCATCCGTGATAGTATACCGCCGCGTTTGCGTTTGCCAATGAATGATATCTTCTTCGTGTCTGAGCAGCGGCAGCACCAGCTGATGCTACACCACCCGATGTCGTGCCAATTTCTCCCCAGCGGCAGCGGCCATGCCTGTGATATGGCTTCTAGGTAAGAGGAGCGGGAACGTGGTATCGTGTGTTGACTAGCTACGTACCTCTGCCTTTGCGTCCTCGGTGCCCTTTCACTCCATCCATCCAGTATCTTCAGCTCATCGTCATCGACATCGTCTTTGCTAGCTGACACTGCCAGCATCCGCGTTCTCTTTGTCGTCAGGTCGGTACCTCTTCCTGGGAGCTCAATGATACAATCCTCGTTTGGTGGGTTTAGGTATCCGTTGCCAGCCTACATCCTTTTCGAGGGAGAGGCGCACGGCGGTTGGAAACGTTTATGGTGGTTTGGGAAAAGATCAACCAGTGTCATTTGATCATCGGCTTCGGGAAGTTGCCACAACTGATCCGATTGGCTGGGAAGCTCGGACCGCTTGGCCTCCGATCCGTTCTCAAAAAACCAAATGCCGATACTGTCGTTAGATGATAGATCCACCCAAACTCACTCGAAGTCTCGAACACAATGAGTATTTTTTGAGGTCAGACTTTATTATTGAAAAGTGTATCAAGTGATTCCAGGAGTGACTTCCTTTTTCCACTGTTTCCGCACAAGTTAAATTATGTTAGTGCATATTTAGGTAAAATTGACTTCAGGTCAAGGGGGGACTGGGATTTGAGAAATAGCCCGGGCTCAATGAAATGGCTGGGGAATTAAAAAATCGACCTCTGAGAAAAGTCCTGCCAGCAGAAACAGTGACTGTAGAAAATATATGGTGGCTGTGCGTTTACTTCATCTCTCCCATCAACCAACCCGACTTTCTGGCGTGGTTCCGAATGAACTGGGGCTGGTGGATTGCTTTATCATGTCCGCTGCCTCTTCCATAATTTCCCCACGTACGTGAGCATAGTCATGTTGTTTTCTCTCCCAACAAGTTTGACCAATCACTTGAAACTCGAAAGCTGCGAGATTCATGTTACAGCAGCGAAAACTACGAATGGAACCTCCTAGTCAGAAGACACGTGTAGAGACTCAAGTGCAGCATGATACTCACTGGTTCGTCGACGGCAATGTACTGCTACAGATAGGACAAGTTCGTTTCAGGCTCCACCGAAGCCGTCTGGTGGCTCACTCCGCGTGGTTTAACAGCCTCTTTGAGAGGCAGGTGGGCATTCTTCAGGGCAATGAATTCGAGGATCAAGAAGAGATAGACCAAGCTCTCGCATCCGCTCAAGTGGTCGATGGATTGGATCTTTTTTACCTTGACTATCCTGATGGTCCGACGGCTACAGAGTTTGCAGAGTTATTGACGGCGATGGATAATGCAATGTACGTCGTCATATTTTCCATTCGGTAAACCTGTCACCTAATATTCTCATAGCGAATACCTAGACGACCCACCTTCATTCCCAGTGCTTCAAGATGTTTTTGTTGCCGCGGTTTTCTTCAGGTTCCGGTCATTTAAACGTGCCATGGAAAACAGCATTGAAGCGCTGTTCCCCGATTCTGTAGCAGAAATAACTTCTGCGGCCATTCCACATGCGGTGGATGCATTCAACCTTGGTCGAACTTATGTGGCAGTCAAAGGAGTCGTTCCACGCGCCCTGTATGAACTAGCGAGGACGCCAGCGAATTTTCATAATTGCTCTGACGAGGAGTCAAAACGGAAGCATCCGCTGAGAAGTCTATCCGCTGACGACCTTCTCCTGTTAATGGATATTCAAAAAGAATTCACGACTTTCTGGGACAATGCAATCGCGATATTTGCGACGAAGTCGGACTGTGCAGACCCAAACTGCTCAACCTTGCTTATGCTCCAAAAGGCGATTCAAATGCGGAAGTCTTATCCTTTGGACCCGATTGTTGGGTTGCAACATCTTATTGTGCACCTGCTTTCGTCAGAAAGCTTATGTCGTACTGAAGTTGATAGGATTTCCCCCAAGCTTGTCGCGGGAAGGAATGATCTATGGAGTAGACTGAGGATTTGGTCGGGGGTAGTGGATGAATAAAATCTCTGTGAACTTAGCCATTCATTTTGAACTTCCGTTGAGTAATAGAATTTTTCGCTTTCAAGGGCCGCTTGAGCGCATGAGTCGACCTATTGCTTCCTAAGGCAGACGCGAACATTGGCGTGATTTAAATTGAATAAATCGCGAACTGTCCTCTCACGTGATTAAAGTATGTCACGCGTATCACTATTTGTTGGGTGGACAGATTTTTTGAAATTTCCATTCCTTCACTCCGGTGCTACGTCTCACCATCTTCTGTCGTCGATAGGACCTGCTCTAAGGTATCCACGGTGCCATATGACCCCTTCAACTGGTCGACGAAGCCAGCGTTTGTGTTCAGGTAGGCACCTCCAATCCTGTTGCGCTGCTCTTCCTCCTTTATGTTTACTTTGAAACCTAGCCACCCAAGACGTGAAGGAAGAATTAATTAAAGACGGTTTAGAGCAGGGCTTACCGGAACAAGTTGGATCTCCTATGTCTTCTTCTGAGAAGGTAACGCCTTCCAAACGCAAACACGACGATGTTCAGGATGGCGAGCCTGATGCGGAAGCTCCTCCTACCAAATCGCAGCAAACTTACGAAAAACACGATGTTCATTGGCTCTTAGACGGGAGTATTCTTCTCCAAATTGGAAAGACGCGGTTTAAAGTTCACCGCAGTCGCCTTGCTAGCGAGTCAGTCTGGTTCCAGACCCTCATCGACCAACGGGCGGGATGTGTTGTCGAGACCGTGACTCCCTTCGAGTATCAGGGCGAGATAGACCACGTCCTTGAACATGCTGAGACAGTGGACGGCATGGACTTATTCTATCTTGACTGCGATTACGGGGGTGAGGCGGATGACTTCGCAGCATTGCTAACGGCCATGCAGATGGGAATGTACGTCCGTTATATCAATCTTTAACAACCTGTTTATTTCACTTTTTCAGTGACTACGTCTTTGCCACGCCTGATTTTGAGACCCTAGGTCGCATATATGGGGCAGCTAATTTTTTCCAGGTGGATCGGTACGAGAAATTCGCCAAGAAGGTTTTAACAACCACATTTCCGGATGACTGGACGAAACTTCGAGCCAAACCTTCTCCTCTCGCTGCAAAAGGCGTGTCGATGGGCGATGACTTCAATGTAAACGAGATTTTAAGGCATTCTTTCTATGACTTGGCCAGATCAAACTTCGCTGAATATCCCAAGGAAGGCGATAAACCTTCTGGAACATATAGCGACCTTGTAACGCTAAAGCCAGGGCAATTCATACGTCTGTTAAACCTTCAGAAACGCCTTGCGCTGTCGTGGGACTCAATTAGATCCATTACGGAGCATCTTTGTGGGGGAGAGAAGTGCTCCAGGCAGCACCGGTGCAATTATTTCAAGGACGCTAAGACGGCCCACCCCTTCGACCCGATTCTTGGTATTGGTGCCCTTCTGGCCAGGTCTACCCTTATGACGAGTACTTGTGACCAAGCGGAGAAGGAGGTTCGTCGGAGGCTAATTTTGGAACGCGATCTTATTTGGGAGAATATGGAGGAGTGGCTTAATATCGACTCGGAGGAATGAACAACTCGTGTCATTTAAATATATATATTATTATGTACCCTTGCGCTGGGGCGTCTTCAGAAGTATGTGCCCAGCTTGGAGTCAAGGCCCAAATGATGTTTCGCCAGGCGAGTACACCATTTAGCAAACTGTTCATGGATCTAATCCTCGACAGCCCGAAGGATTTCAATGGCTTTCAGACGACCCTGCTCCTTGAAAAGGATAGTGAGTTCTCTGTCCGATTCATATGGTCGTCAATGATACCAGCTTGACAAAATAAGAATATTACCCAGACCGCTTGGATCCAACTTTTTGAGAGCAAGCTCCCAAATACTAAGGTACCGTTAACGTTAACGTTGTTCATTATCTTTCGCCGTGAAGTTACTTATTTTTGAACAAGATCATTGGGGATGTCGACCACGCCCACACAACAGGTAATATATTTATACGGAAAATTGACGAGACTTTGCTCATAAATTGTGTAGATCAAAGGTTCACCGGGACTCTTTCTTCGAAGCTTCTTTCAACAGCGAGTAAGAGTTGATGGTTTTTGACCGCGTCCTCTATGGTAGGGTAGTGGGCAGTGTCACCCTGAGCAAAAGCCTTCCAACTGGCAGCTACAGAGTGCGCAGCTCCTGTCGGTCCCCCTTCCACTTCGACTTTCTCGCCGTTTAAGTAGAGGTCTGGGTCCGAATAGCTGACAAAACCCTCGGCTTCCATCCTTATTGAGCCCTCTTCACCTTCGATCTCCCAAAGGAATGGTCTCCTGCCTGGCTTCGAAGGATATCCGGAACGAAAGAAGATGTTGACCAGTGCTCCCGACTCCAGTAAACCGGTGATCGAGATGTGGTCGGGGACCTCGGATGGTAAGGTCTGTCCGGTAGGCTTTCCCTCATCGTTGACAACTGTGACGGTGGGATACATGGTTGCACTGGTGGCAGAGACGGTCTTGAAATTGCCGAGGACGGAGGTGAAGAGATCCAGGGAATGTCCGCCTATGATGCTTAGAAGGGTAACACCTTGAATATCGTTAAGTTCACCGCTTCAAATCTATAGGCATAACAATTGAACTAACCATTCGCTTTGCGATAGTATGCGGTTTTTTCCTTTCCGATAGGAGCCCACACCAGAAATTCTCTTGACGCCGTAGAAATCTATAGGTGTGGTTGGAATATGTCCGTTGCTTATTTTCAGAAAATTCAGATGGCGGCTCACCAGGTTGCTAGACCGAACAGCGCCTATCTTGCCAGATTTAATAATTTCCCTGACCTAAAGGAGAAGCGACAATTACGTTTCACGTCTTTCAGCGAGGAGCATTTGGCCATACCTTGGTGAACACTTTAGACTCTCTGGTCTGCAAACCGACCATGGATCTGACTCCCTTGTTGCGTGCGGCTTCAGCGATTTCCTGCGTCTCGTGTATGCTAGTGCCAGCAGGCCATTCGACAAAGAAGTTCTTCCCAGCGTCAATCGCCTGCATCACGGCCTTCTTATGATCCGGCGCTTTGACGGAAACGGCCACAAATTCCACATCGGGATCAGCGGCCATGGCAGCGCTGCCCGTGTCCCCATAGTACGGTTTGACCGGGTGTCCCGTTTGTAGCGAGTATTTGTCAGACACAACTTTGGAAGAAGCGTCCGAGGAGGTAGTGACAGCGACGATGTCGAAATGCTCTTTCATGGATGGCTGTGTGAGGGCTGGGCCAATGACGGACGCTGCCCATCCGGTGGATGAGAGTCCAACAAACCCAACTTTGATGGGAGACATGTAAATAGTAGGTGATCGAAGAGCTACTTGAAGAGGAGAATGGGGTCGTCCTTCCTCTCATCCTTGGACTCTATATACTCGATATTCAAGAATCCTCACGGGCCGAGGCTAAGCAAGATGTGTCACGGCCGGGAGGCGACAGGTTAATATCTTAGGACAATAAGGAACAAACGAGGCACATTCTGCCTTTGCTTTCTCGAAACAGACTTAAAATCGAGGAATTGCTGTGGATCAAGCGCGACTAGTGCTCTATGGATGGAATTATTATTTTGATTTTTGAAAATATCCATTAACCCGTACCTCCCGTTTATAATTACACTATTTTCTTCGAGCTTTGAGAAGCTTATAAACAGAGTTTGTGATATCCATATACACGGTCTGTCAGCATTCGCTATTATTTCGTGGTCAGCAGTCGAGGATGACAATTACTGACCCCGAGTGTTCCAATGGCCGTGGGTATGTAGCGCCATTCCCCTTGGATTTTTTTTCAAACTTCCTCATACCCTACATATACGGGGAAAGGGCTGCCATTATCAGACGAGCCATTCCTCTAAATATTAGCATATGTATCCACCCTGATGCCTGATCTCGTAAACCTCTTCTTTTGGGATATTTCATGAACTGGTCTGTCAGCAAGAGAATTAGTGACGAAATCATGATGATGAAGCACATCATTTCGAGCCAATTTTGAGTTGTGAGATATCAAGCCAGGCGATGCAGGGGCAATGTCAGATACTTAAAAACGGTCGCTGTCAATCCCCTATATGTGGTTGAGCTAGGAAGTAGGAAATTGACTTCAGCGTTAGGAACGACATCCAAAAGCAATTGATCGTGGAATAGGGGTCTAATAAGACGGTCTTATGATGCCATCGCCCGACACGTGGTGTGAAATCACGACCTATTGAGAGCCCTCAGGCTGAGGAAGGTCTCTCTTGAACTTCGACCACCACATTCCCAACTAATCGAAAGCGTTGAACATGGCTAATACTCTCCCACCTCTTCCCAACGGCTACGATGCTCTCGAGCCTTACGTTTCCCAGGAGATCGTGGTCCTTCATCACACCAAGCGAGGTTCGGCAGAGGCTAATTTTGTTACGCGATCTTATTTAGAAGAATATGCGGAGGAATGAACACCTTGTATCATTTGCATACTTTTATACGTTGACTTGTCGTTGAACGCTTCCTCTGTCTTCAAAAATCAAGCCCACCATATGGCTGCCCAAGCGAAAGCTGCGGATCATGCTCACCCCGAAGGCTTATTCTCAGATGAACCCGGTCTTTGGAAAAGGATCAGAAGGACGCGCCCGGTGTTTACCCAGCACGAGACCCATTGGATTTCGGATGGCAACATTCTCTTCAAATTAGCGGTATCCTATTCAAACTTCGCCGAAGTCGCCTGGCGACCTCCCGCCTGGGTTTCGGCCTTCTCACCGAGTGGCATCACTACGACCAACTGGGACTATCCGAGTGGGAATATGGCGTCCCTGTGGAAGCCCTTGCACCTCGGGATCGTCAATGATACGAACGCTTTCGCACTAGCTTTATTTCAAGATTCAACCTTTGAGAGCAGCCTCCCAACTCCCAAAGGTCCGCCGTCCATTAACTTTCATTGTGGAAATGTTACTGTTGCTTATTTTTGGACGAGATCATCAGGATGTTAACGACACCCACACAACAGTTGATGTATATTTAAATGGAAAATTGACGAGACTTTGCTCATAAGTGACTAGTGACTTTGTAGGTCAGAGGTTCACCGGAACTCTTTCTTCGAAGCTTCTTTCAACGGCGAGTAAGAGTTGATGGTTTTTCACCGCGTCCTCTATGGTGGGGTAGTGGGCAGTGTCGCCCTGAGCAAAAGCCTTCCAACTGGCAGCTACGGAGTATGCAGCGCCCGTCGGTCCCTCTTCCACTTCAACTTTCTCACCGTTCAAATAGATATTCGGGTCCAAATAGCCAAAGACCTCGGCTTCCATCCTTATTGAGCCCTCTTCTCCCTCAATCTCCCATAGGAATTGTCTCCTACCCGGCTTCGAAGGGTATCCTGCACGAAGGAAGATGTTGACCAACGCTCCCGACTCCAATAAACCGGTGATCGAGATGTGGTCAGGGACTTCGGATGGTAAAGTCTGCCCGGTTGACTTTCCCTCATCGTCGACAACCGTAACAGTGGGATACACGGTGGCACTAGTGGCCGAGATGGTCTTGAAACCGCCAAGGACAGAGGTAAAGATGTCCAGACCATGGCCGCCTACGATGCTTAGAAGATTAACACCTTAAATATTATTAAGTCCACCGCTTCAAATAGACATGACAATTGAACTAACCATTCGCTTTGCGATAGTATGCGGTTTTTTCCTTCCCGATAGGAGCCCATGCAAGATGTTCTCTCGGCGACATGACAATCTATAGGTGTGGTTGGAATATCTCCGTTTCTTTTTTTCAGATGGGGACTCACGAAGTTGCTTGATCGAACAGCGCCTATCTTGCCGGATCGAATAATTTCCCTAACCTAAAGGAGGAGCGCCAATTGTATTTTATGTTCTTTCAGCAAGAGCATTTGGCCATACCTTGGTGAACACTTTAGACTCTCTGGCCTGTAAACCGACCATAGATCTGACTCCCTTCTTGCGTGCCGCTTCGGCGATTTCCTGCGTCTCGTGTATGCTAGTGCCAGCAGGCCATTCGACAAAGAAGTTCTTCCCAGCGTCAATCGCCTGCAGCACGGCCTTCTTGTGATCCGGCGCTTTGACGGCAACGGCCACAAATTCCACATCGGGATCAGCGGCCATGGCAGCGCTGCCCGTGTCCCCATAGTATGCTTTGACTGGGTGTCCCGTTTGCTGCGAGTATTTGTCAGATGCGACTTTGGAAGAAGCGTCCGAGGAGGTGGTGATCGCGACGATGTCGAAATGCTCTTTCATGGATGGCTGCGTGAGGGCAGGGCCTATGACGGACGCTGCCCATCCTGTTGACGAGAGACCAACAAACCCGACTTTGATGGGAGACATGGAATGGTAGGTGTTCGAAGAGCTACTTGAAGCGGAGAATAAGGCCGTCCTCTCTCAGATCTCGTCTTTGGACTCTATACAGGTACATATACGAAATCATACGGGCCGAGGCTAAGCAGGATGCGTCACCACCGGCGGCGCCAAGTAGTACTCGGAGTTAGGACTCAATAAGGAATGAACGGCGCACATCGCCCTCTGTGTTTGCTTTCTTGAAACAGACTTAAACTTGAAAAATTTCTCTGGCTCAAGCCTCAATAGTCTCACTACTCGAGCAGAATGGAATTTTCAAGTTTCGTTTTTAGTTTGGATATTATTCATTAGCCCGCACCTCTTCGTTAAATATGTAGACAACATCGAGATGCTTACAAACAGAGTTTGCGACATCCATATATACGGTCTCTCAGCATACCGCTGTTTTCTGGTCAGCGTCGTATTTATCGGTTGTTTCGTAGCCTATTCAAGTTGTACATAATATAAGTCGCCGTTTCGTACTTTCTCTCCCACCCCGTTCTATCACAGAGGCTCACCGGAATTCATTTTTTCGCTTTCCTCCAGCTGAGCTGATCATGATCAATCGCGTGCAGATTTGATTTCAATACTGACTTAGAGTGTTCCAAGCCTTTCAATGGCCGTGAGTGCTTAGCGCCGTTCCCCTTGGATTTTTTTTTTGAACTCCAAAGGGCCACCGTTTATCGGACAAGCCATTCCTCTAACTGTTGGCACATTTTGAGGCTTTCTAATTCTATGGACCTCGCCGGCGATCTACGTATCCACCTGAGGCCTGATCTAGGGTCTGTAAACCTCTTCTTTTGGGGTGTTTCCCGAACCGATCTGTCAGCAAAAGAAGTTCTGACGAAATCATGATGATGAAGCATCATTATTCCAGTTTCGAGCTGTGATCTATCGAGTCAAGCGATGCAGGACAATATCAAATGGTTAAAGATGGGGACTGTCAACCTCGTATATTCACAGCTTGGTGAAGGAAGGTAATCGACTCCTTAGCGGAACGACAACTTGAACCGAAAGCAGTTGATCGTCGAATAGGGGTTTATGACGCCATCTTCCAACACGTGGTGTGAGATCACAAACTTATCGATAAAGAGATTCACAAAGTCTCTCTTGAACTTCGACCACCACATTCTCAACTAAACGAAAACTTTGAACATGGCTAATACTCTCCCACCTCTTCCCTACGGCTACGATGCTCTCGAGCCTTACATCTCCCAGGAGATCATGGTTCTTCATCACACCAAGCATCATCAGACTTACGTTAATGCCTTGAATGCTGCCGAGGCAGCGTACGCCAAAGCCTCTACGCCTAAGGAGCGAATTGCCCTCCAGGCTGCTTTGAAGTTCAACGGAGGCGGTATGGAGACTTAATCTTGCGTTTACTGTCCCGATATAATGCTTATCACAATCAATCAGGCCATATCAACCACTCGCTTTTCTGGAAGAACCTGGCTCCATCTGCTGCAGCTAGCAAAGGAAACGGCGGCGTCCTTCGTGACGGGCCGCTCAAGACTGCCATCGACCAGTCGTTCGGCTCTCTTGACGCCTTGAAGAAGGAATTTAATGCTACGACTGCTGCCATCCAGGGCTCTGGATGGGGCTGGCTCGTAAGTCCTTGACGAAATTAGTTCCTTCTTAAACAATTCTTATGCTTTTATTATTAGGGTGTTAACCCCTCCACCAAGCGTCTTGAGATCACGACCACCGCTAATCAGGATCCTCTTTTGTCTCTTGTTCCCATCATTGGCGTTGACATCTGGGAGCACGCATTCTATCTTCAGTACAAGAACGTCAAAGCTGATGTAAGTGGAGCCATTCTTGTATACTGAGGAGGAGACTCACGGTCAATTTATTTCAGTATCTTACCGCCATCTGGAACGTCATTAACTTTGAGGAGGCAGAGTCTCGCTACACCGAAGCGGTTGGCAGCTCCAAGCTCTAACGGAACGTCGTTACAAAAAATGTCGAAGTTTGAAGCACGCAAATGTATAGTGTTCTAAAGTCGTAAATTGACGTGCATTTTCCTGTAACTGGCCCTGATCGATGTTCACCCATCCAATCACATCTCCCGGATCGGCTTTTCTGGAACCGAATAGGCGGATGAATTTTATAATCTCCGAAATTGATCCAACTCCGCGAACCCACAGTGCGTCGGATGTGTGAGGATATTCGGCAAACTGGCTGAGTAGCATCTTAATACTTTCGCGCAAAGGCGTAGGATAAAGCATTCAAATTGCAACCCTTTCTGTGCAATTGTCGCCCTATTTCTCAACCCTTTACCCGTTTACGTCATTCCGGGAACCATTTCCAGAATGCAGTGCCTGACAATTGACAAGAACCCAAGCGACGCACAAGTCACCCAATACCTTGAAAAATTCCACATCATCCCGCATTTTATCTCTGCTCTACCGCTTGTTTATTCCATGCTATGCTACAACAATAGTAGAGTATCCCTCCTATTTGACACGTGCAGCGCGGAGCCTCTTTGCTGGGCGTCAAATTGGACCATGGGCGGCGTATTAGACGCTGAACCACCTTCATCCCGACCACCCATCTTCCTGCTCCCAACGTCGAAGAAATCGAGCAAAAGTGCGGCGTAGAGCCTCGTATAGGCCCACCACCAGTCTTCAGGTCAATATTCCTGTGGACAACCACCAAGATCCGTCAGGTGCCGCCTTGTTTGACTGCAGGACAGGTACGTACCAACGGCTACCGATTTAGACTGCCCACTCATGGGTCTACGCAGAAGTGTGCCCCGTTTGCTTATTTTAGCGCGCAAGGAACCATGTTCGCCTCCCTTGCGACCGAGATGCTGGAAAAGGTCTTTTCCTACCTGTCTCGCAGAGACCTCACAAGCGTTACGCGGGTGTGCGGGTCATTCGCCCGCTGTGGTCGGTTGCTCCTGTACCGATCCGTCGAATTTTGCAGCGCAGATCCCCACATAGGTCTTACGCTCAAACTCTTAAGGGGAAATTGCAGGATGGGAGTGAAGATATTGTCCGCAATCTTGACGACTCATCGACCGGCAGTGGGTGAAGGCAGTCGACCGTGGATCGAGCCCGACTTCCTCGTCCATTGGAGAAGGCTGCATTCTTTGGAGTTGAGAGGATTTCCCTTTTCCTCACCGCGCGACATCCAGCTGTTCACAAGCACTTTGCGACACTCGTGTCCCAAGCTCGAGCATTTTACGTTTCAACCCCAATTCGGTTCCTTGCCTAGAGAAGGATTCGCGTTGCCTAATTTGAGGAGTGTTAAATGGAAAAGTGAATTGGGTTTGTCTAACTCCTTCCTTTCAGTGCTCTTACTCATTAGTTACTCGTCCAGCGACTATAGACATGGCAATAATGCCCATCATGACCGCCTCCATTGATTCGCTCACCCACATATCCTTCGTTGGTACCGTCGTCCACAGACGCGACAAGCCTTACGACGAATTCCTGCAGCTACACTTCCCGTACCTCAAATCCCTCGAACTAGGGTCGCTTTTTCATTCGAATTCGGAGCCCAGGACGAATACGACGATCACCAAATTCATCCTCGACCATTCCGGCATCGAGCACTTGTCCCTTGGACGAAGTCGACCCACATATTTTGGCTTCCAGTTTGATTTGGACCTACTGAAGCCAGAATCTCTTCCCTCACTGAAAAGCTTCGAAGGATTTCCGGAAAATATCACCGCCATGGCGACCCTTCCCGTCCACTCATTGTTCTCCCTTACGTCCCTGTCAATATGCTGCCAGAAGGACGAGAACGACCAGAATCCGCCTGTAGACGAGATGTTTTTGGCCATACAAGGAGGGGTGAAGCGCACTCTCCCTTCCGTGAGATATCTGCGATTCAACTTTGTGGTCTCATTCGACCACCGCATGACGTTGAACCAGACCTCGCGGGCCCATCTGGACTGGATGGACAAGCTGTCGCATATTTGTCCGGCAGTGGTGGAATTCTGGGGGAACCTCCCGCCCATGACATCGGTGGGTTTTTTTTCCCTTGCATGAACTAGCACCTAATTTCGTCAACTGAACAGGGCCACATTATTAAGATGTTCGAGATGTACGAAGATCTAGAGACTATTTCTCTTATGCGACTGTCCATCTTCCCCCACATGCCTACATCTCGGGCAGAGAGTTATCTAGGGAATTATTTTAAGGACATCAGCGAGAAATGCGCGAAGCTCAAGACGGTCGTCGCTCGGAAACCGCCATACACACAGCTCGAGGACTGGTCCTTTACTCTTAAACGTGACGGAGACGACAAGTTGACGGCGGTAGATGAAGAGCCTGTGAGAATAGACGGAGACAAGTTTAATTGGCTCCAGTAAGCGCAAGTCGACTCCGTGGACTACAGCGCATCGTAGACAGAACAATAGGCTACTTTATAATAATAGCTTCATCGTACAAATGTAATTACTTCATGGCTTGAAGTAATAGGTCCAATTAATTCATACTCACTCTGGAATAAAATAAATTCAAGTGCATGGTCTTTCCCAAAATTCTCGCACATTCAGACGCGTGAAAATGTCCAGTCGTTGAGCTGTGCAGAATTGTTACTCTGACTGACTCGAGTACTAATGCTGTGTGCTGATTGTCGATTTGGATAGGTCGCACGTTGCGAAAAGAACAAGAAAACCACCTACTTATTTGGATAGACAATGCATTCGGCTACCGTACATATAAGCACATAGTTATCTATGGGCTGTACATCAGGGGGCATACTTCAATTCGCCTCGCTCCGTCTGACATCTGGCGATCAAGCTTCAATCAAGAATGACAGCCTTGGACATCAAGAACATGGATGTCAGAAAATGATCAACTCAGCTCAGACCTCATGTTTTTATGCCAGAAAAAGGGTTTCTGTTTTACCTTGAGCCCTGATGTGTTTCGCGAAGTCCTGTGTAGTTTCATGCAGCTCTTGTTGCGAAAGGTTCGGTGTAAGTGTGTCCGAGTCCGAATCCGGCACTCCGTCGGCGTTTAATTGTAGCCACATTTGATCCGGCCACTGGCAGGAATTATTACGTAATAAAGTGATGGTTGACCCAGGTGATTAATTTGACATTTTGATCAACGGTCTGCCACCGCACTTGACTCTCCCCAACCACCACCATCGCTGAGCTTGACGCCGAGCTCGACGTCCACGTCGCCGGAGAAGATCTTGAGCTGCTTTAGGAGCGGTTCTCATTGGAAACCTCAAATTTTTTGTACCAATGCATCTTCTTTACCTCCTTGCAGCAATCTTTCTTCAAGTCTCGTCTTTCGCTTTTGCTCAAGATGCCGCGGACGGAAGTAGCATACCAACCTGCACTTTTTCATGCCCGGAGACGAACTCTTTGTTGTGGCCTCTAGTCAAGC
This sequence comes from Galerina marginata, assembly GCA_023014335.1. Lineage (NCBI taxonomy): Eukaryota > Fungi > Basidiomycota > Agaricomycetes > Agaricales > Galerinaceae > Galerina > Galerina marginata. The sequence goes on along the minus strand of JAECYW010000009.1, from coordinate 851,972 downwards.
GGCCACATACCATTGGGTTCAACACCTATTATTCCATTTTTGAATGCGTGTAAGTGAACTTAAATCGCTTTATCTTGAAGCTTTTTCGATCTTATTGTCTTCTTTCTAGATATTCCACTCCTTCTGTTAGCACCCCGAGGTCAGAACACAAATGTAGCTACTACAAGGTAAGAATTACCTCAGATGCCGCCTGTTCGACTTTTCTGAAAGTATCTGTTTATCCAGCACACCGGGTCTCAAGCGTTAGGAGCTGTTGGCGATAACTGTCCTCCGAATGCTATCCCATGTCCTCAACCATCTTCGCCTGAAGCCGCGGGTGAAGCGACAACGACCCCTCTTTTTTCCCATCAAGACAAAGAAGAGCTACCTCCTTGGGTTGAAGCGGGACGATATCTCCTATACCTTCAAGAACATCACTCTGGATGAGGAAGCCCTTAAAGTTAAAAACCGTCAACTTCCACACGTTGTAGACGTCATGGAACTTCATCTCCCCGTTTTTATGGTTATCATATCTTCTAGAGGTTTACCACGGACATGTTGTAATATAATTGCCTATAAACCCTGGTCATCACCGGAATAACCTGATTTATGAACCATTGGCGAACAAAGGTAATACATTGCCTCTTCGATTTATCGCGTCTACATGCCATACAGTAACTCTACGATTGGTACTACCCCTACTTCTCCTTGCGTCGTAGCTACAACCAAGCTATGATAGGTAATTGCTTGTGCCCGTTGGGAGTAGGTCTCACTGTGCGCTATGTACTACCATTCTCGAGTCTTCCATCCATAATAAATACGGGTTTCATGATCTGCAACGTAGCAGCGCCGCTGAGAAATCTCAGATCGACACCATCGATCGACACTGGTGAAACCTCCAAAGCAGAGGTCATATCTGCCGGTGGCAGATAAGTTGCGAATCTGTTTGCACCAACCACCCTGGGCCAGCGATAGTTTATACCACCTCTTCTGCATGTGGATTGTAGGTCCGGCTGTCGCCAGAACCAGTTCTACTGGTTGGGTCCACAACTGGGGGTGCGAGAGGTAAATGGGATAGGTATGTTTGTCCGAATCGTCCGCCACTCAAGTTCTGAGAGTCGGAATCATCGTCGATATCGATGAGAGCTCCGACACTATAGTCATCCGGCTCAGCAACTGTGATGTGGATATCGTCTATGTCGTCCAATTTTTCTCTTTTCATTGAGTCAAGAACGAGAACCGGATCCTGAGTGTGGTTTTCGTCCAACTGGTTATGTCCTACTAGTAGAAGAATCGGCTTTCGGATTTCTTCGAGGACTGCGCTACGTAGCCACTGAGGGAAGGCGTACAGTGGTATATACGTCTTCCGGTTCAGCTGAGCTTCATGATATGGCAGCCCCGTACCGCTGCAAAGGTATCCAAAGAGTTCTGTAATCCTGTTTCCGTCAACGGTCATCTCATAGCGTGTCAGCTCGATGACGAGGGGGTGGAGCTTCCGTTCGATGGTTTCATCGTCCTTTGGCGGGTCTGAGTAGAAGGGGTAGAAGGTCAAGAGGCGTTCTAGGAAGAGGCAGGTGCAGATGAAGAGGAAGTCCGTCCTTTGGGACTCGTTCCCTGTCAAGGCCTTTTCGAGTGTCGAAGCGATATACGTGAGACTGGACTCGATGACGGTTTGAATGTCCGGAGACAGCGTGGGGCCGGACTGGCTGGACACGTATTGGTACAAGTAAGCTGGCGTTTGCAAAAAATCGCGGAGGACCACGTGTCCGTAGATTGTGCCCTTGACGTGTTCGTCTTCGATAGAGACGGCGCTCTGGATGAAAGCAGAAAAAATCATGAAAAACTGCTCGACGGTCGCTACAGGTAAAGTTATTAGCGAGATGCAATCAGATCGAACGATGTAGGTACGTACTGTCAACCATGCTCCTTGGGATGGAATCAGTCTCCTCCGAGTCGCTCGAGTTCATTCCAGCTCGAATCAAATCAAATTTTCCCGTTTGTGTCATGTCGTATTCCTCGCACATTTGCATCATCTCGAACCATTGGTGACAGTTGCTGTACTTTAAGGTGATCGATTGTAGAGATGCAATTCGCTTTGGGCTGGAAAAAGCGTAGGCCATGATGCGGGATTGCAGCTCCAGAAGGTGCACGGGGACCTGCGGAAAGTCTGCTGCAGGAAGCCGAAGAAAGTATAACATGTTCTCATCGTGGAGGAATTCCAAGTCCAAGTTGGTGTTGGTTAATAATGAAGAGATCGGAGAGTTAGAGGAGGCCTTCAGGCGGTTCCAGTAGTAACGACGCAAGATGTCGTGCCGTACTCTTGATTGCTGCGTGTTCAGTGAATGTTCTCTGTGCAAGGCATTTTGCGACACCTCGTGAAAACAATGATACGCTGCGAATACGATATCTGGGTCATCAGAATATTCCTGCACGGTGCTGAGCAGAATCTCAGCCTCGTCGTAGGTCGGTCTTCTTGGGTCTATAGAGTCTGCGGCTGGTGTAAAGGCTCCATGAATGAACTGAGAATATACGTCCCGTATTTTCAACCAACCGGAATCAAACTTGATCCAAGTTTCTGGGTTTCCGATTACTCCAAACCTAAAAGGAAGAAAACGCAGATTCCAGGGAGATGGGCGAAGTGAGAGTGGAACGAAAAATTCTAGTAAGCCTGGTCCTTGGGAAAACATCCACGTCACGAAGCGGTGGAACGCCCATGACTGAGGAGATTTATATGGACACTGGACTGGCAACCTTCCGGAGTTTGCGGATGGCCGGAGGAGGGCCAGCAGGAAGCATTGCAGAGTCGGAAGCACGGTGGTCGCAATAAGGAATAGGAGTGTTAATAGGACAACCAACGTGACGGGGATCGCGACCGTTGGATCAAGGGAAAAGAGGAAGTCAACTGTACCAGCGAAGAAAAGGATGAGACCGCCTTGAAGTAACAACGGAAGTCCCGTAAACACTTGGGGGACATACCATTTCTCCAACGCTACTGAGCGCATCCGGTAGATTGCCAGCGCTTCCTTGGGTTTGAGAGCATCGGTGTATCGTTGGTGCTCTCTAATCCACTGGAGAGCGACTATGCCGACGAGCACGGTCGTCAAGCTGAGGATCAAGCTGATGAACCACAGGATGTTGATTCGGATTGACGATGCTGAGGGCTTGAAAGTTGACGAAAAGGAGCTTGACGATGTAGTCACGTTGTCCAAACGATCTGCTATGCAAGAAAGGAGGAGAAAAGCCGGGTCGTTGGGATTTGGTTGAAGAGTTTGGTACGACTGTATGACGAATGCAGTGACAACTGCAGAGAATAAACCTGCCTTGAGGAAACGCGTCCTTTCAGCGTGGTACATACACATTTCTAATTCATAGAAGACTCACAAAAATCAGGAGAGTTTGCACTTCGTCCTTCCACGCGTCACATTGTATCTTGTCCCTTTTCAGGTAAGGCTCAAGGACAATGTCCCAAGGATTTCCTTCTGGCTTGGGAATAGGATACTGATACGTGTCGCCGCATTTCCACATCAAAGGCTGCAATAAGGACAGGTTATCCCTCGACAGAACAGAACAAAACAACTCGACGAACCTCTGCCTCGGATATTGGGGGTTCCTTTTCAAGTGACATTTCAAGGTAGAAACAAATTGTGGGGTCTCTGTTGTCGATTTATTCACGAAAAGCAGCACGCTGCAGCACGTCGCCGTAAACATCAGGACGTGGGAGTGTTCTGTTCTAGCAAGTCATTGATAGGGTTTTGAAGCAATTTGATACCTGCCATTCATCAATAGCTGCGGACACTGGAAATGACCTGGAGAGAAAAGAATACTTTGATTAGTTCTAAGAGCATCAACTTGATGATCAAGCTCAAGGTCGACGGCGCCGTCAACAGCAACACTGTAAGTTTGAAACCCGCCCTAATCTCAATATATATGGCAACGTGACGATGAATCAATCAATCCTAGCTTGACTCACCTTTCGCTCACCGGAAACCTTTTGCTTTCAATTTCTATGGCCCAGGATAGCCCGCGCAGCAGGTAGCGTTTTGGGTGTTTGGATGTTTGGATGGACGAGTTATAACCGGCGCAGTGGCTAACCCACGAGCGGCTTCCTTTTTCCCGACAAATGCATCCTTTGAGCCTTTGGCCAATTGATACTTCGCGACTATGGGATTGAACATGTTCCTTCGCGGTGCAAGTTGCTGGCGGCTCAGAACATTAGCACTCCATTTTTAACTTCTGCTGCAATTCCTGACGCTACCCTCTCTGCCGACGATCTAAATGTCTAACTCAGCGCTCGGATTTTCATGTGTTCTAACCCATGGAGAATTTTTTACAGTTGGACGTGGAAAGTGAATTGCAGAGGAGAGTTTGAGCGTAAGGACATATTTTTCCATGATCATCGAATGGAATTATGCTTATCCATTCATATCTATAGCACCCTTTCTCATTTGGCGCTTACTTTAGCGAAAGTCTGGGCGATTGCAGGTGCTGTATAGTCGCAAAATTCAAGTCATCTGCTTATTTCTGCCTTTCGCTGCGTCATAGGTTGCAACCAGTGGGCCAGGTTAAACCACTACCTACAGTATTCTCGATTGTCAAATGCGCCAGTGCAAGTACACTTGGCAGGGCTTCGCTTTTTTCTCAGTCACCTGTGGAGAAACTTGAGTTCCATGTTGAAGAACCTTGCGCTCACCGCCGTAGATGTCGCTCTGCATCGTCACTCTTCTTCGTAGAACAGGAGAATATTTTGGCACCTTTGGCTCTGCATCAGGGGGACAGCACAGCAAGTCCACAATTCTCCCCACAGACTATATGATCATATGATCGCAATTATTTTATTTGTGGACGATTTTCTCAACTGCAGGTCTTCTTTTATCTCGTCGTCTTTTTGCGCGTCATGCTGGCAATTGGGTACGGCCCCGGACCGTATGCTATTCTATCGACAGCTTCGTTGCGGAGAAACCTCCGGCGGCCGTGCCTCTGTTGGTTTCTGTCCTCTTCTTATTTCTTCACGCCACTGTGGCAGTTTTCAATGGTATAAAGATGGTCAGCCCCCGAACCTCTTCATTCACGCCAAGGACCATGCTTTCTGTTCTCAATCCCCGCTTTCTTTTCTCCTTCCTACTTGCTCTTTGTGTCCCTGCTGCCGTTTTTGCTGCAGCTCCGACATGTACCCTTCGGCCGCTGGGTCCTGGTCACGACGATACAGACCAGGTGTGTAGGCTTAATTACGATTCTTACTGTGCACTCATAAAAATGCAGGTGGAAGCAGCGATTGCAAAATGCGGCCAATCGGGAACGACAACCTTCGAAGCTGGTAATTTTAATATCACCAGGTAAGAATTTATTGTTAAACAATTCGTCAAATTCAATAATTTTTTGTTCAGAAAGATGACTTGGAATTTGGTTTCCTCAAAGGTCGACCTACATGGATTTCTCAATGTAAGTCGCTCAGGGGTTTTATCAATCTTTTTTTGTTACTAACAACAATATTGTTTAGTTCCAACCCAATATCCAGTTCTGGCTCAATGCTAATAACACATACCGAGTCGTATTTATCCAAGTGAGGATCACTCTTTCCTCGCGTTCTCGTCTCCTGTAATACTGACTCGACGCTTAGAGTCAAGCCTCGTGGTTCGTTGTCACCGGCTCTGACTTCACGATCGATGCCCATAATACCGGTGGAATCCAAGGAAATGGACAGGTGCAGGACCAAGCTTTACTTATTCAAATTGTGTTAATTCTGTCGTAGCCGTGGTGGACCCATTTCTCCGCTTCGAGCTCTCGTAAAGACGGAGATGGCCGACCAATTTCTTTGACAATATGGAAAGCGACGCGGGGTGTCGTACGCAATTTCCGCATCGAATCGCCTCCATTCTGGTCAAGTGCTGTTGCCCAATCGACCGGCATAGTAATGGACACGATGTTCATAAATGCCACGAACCAGGATCCGGCGTTTTCTGGAAAAAAGTAAGTGCTCTGGATAATAAACCACTGGATTTTGGTTTTGATTCGCTTTTGAAGCATTGTTCCGAACACCGATGGTGAGTCAAATGTATGACGGCGAGCACCATCTACAACGCAGCTTGCATTAGGCATCGATACATATCGAAGTGACAATGTTTCTTTGCTCAATTGGGACGTTACTTGTGGAGATGATTGTTTGGCCATTAAAGGCGTATGTGCTATATATTATTGCCTATCCAGTTGACCTTGATTGCCTCCTAGAATTCCACGAACATTGTTGCACGCAATATTACCTGTCGAGGAGGGACCGGAATTGCCATTGGGTCTCTGGGCCAGTACGCCAATATGGTAAGCATCCTCAGCCAGGTCATCTTTGTATATTTTTTGAAAATGAATCTCAGAGCGATCAAGTTTCGAACGTCGACATGGAGAACCTTCGGGTAAAATTTCCCTTGAAATAACATTCCCAGTGTTGAACCTATTGGTATAGTTGATTCGCCTTCCTTCCAACGTTCAACCTATCATGGCGCACGGGGTAAGTTTAAGCTTGCATCTCCCCTATCATTTTCTATAATTTTTGGCTAGGTTTACTTTAAATCTTGGAGTGGCTCTGTAAATGGTGCACCGCCCACAGGTGGAGGTGGTGGCCCAGGTACGTTCTGCCTTGTACTACTTTCTTTCTTTTCTCATCGCAGATCGCGTTAGGGAACGTCCACAATGTGACCGCCCGAAATGTGCAACTCACCGGCGTCACCACAGCAATTGCAATTGGACAAAATTATGGGACAACTGGCAGCGTGTAAGTCTTATGCTCATATGGCTCGTTCGAACGTCTCTTTGAGCTGTCTTGTTAGGCCAAATGCACCCTCCAAACTGAAATTCGGGGATTTGAATTTCAGCAATTGGTCAGGGACGACAAGTACCAAATTAAGTCCGTTCTTCTTCCGCGCAATTTTACTACCCTACATTATTGCTCACATTCCCGTTCTAGTTGTTGACCTCGAATGTAGCCCGGCAGTTAACTGCACCAGTATTGCCTTTAGCAAATTCAGCGTTACGGGGCCGTCTGGCCAGAGCCCTCAGATCACCTGCCAGAATGTTGTTGGACTCACAGGTCTCTCTGCTACATGTCAGCGGACTACGTGACATTTATTTCCAATTAATATGCTTCACAAGGAGAAAGGAAAGTCACTTCCCTGATCGACTGCTATATAATATTGCTGTTCATTCATCCTTGCTTTCTCAATGGAAATATAGTTGTATATTCTCCTTTCACATAATCGTCGAATGAGCTTGATCATTTAGACGCTCACATCGAGTCACTTTGGCTTGTCCGGTCTACCTTCGTTCCTTCTATTTTCTGTCCAAAGCTCAAAGTTTCGAAACTTCGCAACCATTCATTGCTGAGCACTGGGCCAGTAACGAGTTAACCGCTTTGGTGAGGCCATGTTCACACTAGGCGCACCGAAAGTTGGCCGGTCAAAAGAGGCGATTTATAAACATTCAAAAAGTACGTATTGGCTCCAGACAAGTGTTGCTATATGGCGTGCAGGCGATACTCCGTAAGGTAATATTTTTTGAATTTTTGAATGCTTATAAACAACCCTTCTGAAATCCAGCCAGCTATTTTTGCGCTTGTGCTAATTAGTTCATCGGGGGAAATCCATGTGAAGGACGGCCTCTAAATGGAAGATTTTCTACAATAAGACCTGATAGCATGAGCCGAGTAAGATCAAACTTGCTCCTCGCATCGGTGAATTCGTCATTCAACCAGTCAAGCCCAAAAATAGGTAGATTCAATACTCTAGGCTCCGTGGCTGACGGGTCGCTAATTTTAATCATGAAGATTATAAAGGAGTTCATTTGGTTCTAGTCCGTTCTTTGCAACCACTATGGCTTCCAACGCGCTACCCCCCATACCGCCAGATATTGCTAGAACGTTGGTGTCCAATCTATCCGTTAGTGCAGATGGATAATTTTTTATCTTGATGTTTTTTTACGCAGGGCGGGCCCCTTGGTTAGCATCTATCTGCTTATTTTTCAAGATATATCTCCAGCTCAAGTGTCGTAAGCTGATTGGCTATCTGATAAATTGGGGCTTATTCGGCGTACTTTCGACGCAAGTTTGTAAGTCATCTCACATTCTGAACACCGTTCGCTATTCCTGAGGGCGTGTAGATTTCTACTACCTTGCTTTCCCGAAGGACTTGCGTCGAACAAAGGTACTGGTATATGGAATCTATCTGTTCGAGATGGCGCAGACGATTATGCTCACTCAAACTGGGTTTGCTACCTTCGCCACGGGGTTTGGTAATCTCAATGCCATAAACCACATCGGGGTCATCTGGTTCGCCGTCCCCATCATGGATTCCTTGGGTGAGTTTGTTCTTCTCCGCCCTATCTTCGGCCTTACCAAAGACTTCCACCGATTCCAGTGGCATTTGTTGTACAAGCATTTTATGCATACCGCATCGCCGTTTTATCACAGTCAGTGGTTATGCCCACAGTAATATTATTGGCAAGTCTTGTTGCCGAGCTCCACGGATAAGCTCGCTACTAAGGAAGACTTCTCCTTATAGTTCGGATTTTTGCAATTAGGAGGCGGACTCACCACGGGATATTTCGGGGCAAAAGCCATCCATTTCAATGATTTTTTGGGAAAGAAAACCTTCATATCCACCGCTGTATGATTTTATTTCCGTCTCGCAGATTAGGGTAACTTACCTATGCGTAGCTTTGGAATGGAGGAGGAGCCATGTGCGACATAATTATTGCTGCTTCGATGACTTACTTTGTGCTTATCAATTCACTCAAGTGCAACATATTCAATCTAATATCTCTACTTGCAGCTGTCAAAGAGTAAGACAGATTGGAAGCCCACCAAAAACATTATTCAACGGCTTATCCGACTAATTATCGAAACAGGCACTTTGACAGGTACTTTCAATTCAATCCTTGCCATTCAACTGCTGAATTCGTTGTGTAAATTAAGCCACTATGGCGATAGTCAACTTGGCTCTGTCAGTACTTCCCGGGGGTCCAACCTATTTCCAGACAACATCCTCTATGCTGGGCAAGATGTATTCCAATACCATGATGGTCGTACTAAATAGTCGCGCAAGGATTGGAAATGTAGATTCAGAGGCAATATCTACGGGAACCCTCTCCTCCGAATACATGACGCATAGAACACCTGTATTCCGAAATATGGCCTTTCGAGGTACGTCGAGACGAGGACTTGACACCTTCAACGCAGACTCACTCATCTTCCGTTGTGACCAATCAGAAGATGAGGAGAATGGCCCAGACCCCACATGAAATGTCAAGAGCTGGGATGTGATAAAGTCTCCAGATATACCATCTAGCAGCTAGGGCCAGGAACATACATAATTGTGTTAAGATCAATAGTGTACACTAGATTCCGTCGCTGTATTTTTACTCAAGACTTGAAAGTAATCAGTGGAGATGGGATAACTGGACCTGGACACGAAAAGTGCTAAGATCGTCTGAATGAAATGACAATATTGCAGCCAGCAGAGACGAACTGCTTCGACAGAAATTTTTAGTCTTCTTTGGGGTCGACTCATCAATTTGGAACGGCTATCCTCGCAAAACGACAAGTGGCAAAGCAAAGTCTTCAGGAGGAGCGGGAACGCTCCTCTGTGGATCAGATCTTGAGTGCCACTGAATGATAATCTCTGGAGTGAATATCTGTCTTTCATTTTCGGCAATTTTTAGACGAGGATCAAAACGTCGGGCGTTCAATTAAGAATACCGGCCACGATCTTCTCTTTGTGGGTCCAAGGAGAGGGCCAAACTGCGTTAACTGAGATCGTCATAATAGGGCACTTGAACAAGAAGTAGGGCAATTTTTGGTGCATAAGAAGCCTTGGATGGCGTTCGGCAGAAAGGTGTGATCAAGCCCGCAATTTAAATTACGGACTCCAAATGAACGGGAGTGGTAGAGAAGGGTTTTTTTAATGATGCCACTAAGCCCTACGTGGCGTTCTTCAGAGTAAGCATCATAATCAAAGAAATGCAATGTCCAGACCAGGAAGCCAGCAGGAAGTACGATTCCGTCCATTTGAATTTGACAACAAAATCGATTCGAACAAGGTCGGCACGTGCTTTGTTCTATGAGTCATGTGACCGCGTGCCGCGACACGCGACGCGCCTGTGTTTCAATACTTCTGCAAAACTTGGAGTAACATCGAGGGCGGCTGGTCGACTATTAATGAGAAGGTCGTACCACAATAAAGATACTACTCATAGAATCTATGTAGATAATACAGAAATTACCTATGCATTCCATCAATAGGGATTAAAAGCAGTTTGTCCGCGGTCCAGAGTGGAAGGGAAGGCGATATCAGTAGTTAGACGGTTCATAAATAGTTGTTGCCGGGCCACTATACTCGGAAATATAAATCTTAAAAGTCGCGCGGAGTAATTATCGGGTACTTGCCGCTTTTCGACTCCCTGTCGATACACTAAAGTCAGCCATCAATACAGTCTACAGATACATAATGAACTCACTTTTTCGACCCAAGCCACTTGGACTTTCAACTCCGTGAGTCCGAACAGCAAAATAAGAACGTATTCCACCTGATAATATTTTTTCTTCGTCACTGGGTTGACTCGGACATCCAGCGGTAGACAGGACAGGTCGGCCTCAACAGTACACAGCTTCGTGAAATTCTCTTCAAGCGCCACCCATTCAAAAAAACGGTCAGTCAAGAAACCTTGAGGAAACTTGAAAAACACCCTAACTGGGGTCAAGATCCAGCCACCTGGTGTCCGCATTCGCTCCTCGGTAACAACCAAAATGGGTCTGGACCTTCCGCAGGTCCTTTTTAGATTGCGTTACCTGGAAGAACGGCCTTCTAAACTCCATCGTCTCTGTAACCTGCGTATTCTGCACGACAAAACCTTGAGTTAGCACTGGCGCTGGCGCTACCGGCCGGGGATTGGAAGACAAACGCTCACCTTGAGCAGTATCGGGGAGAAATAGCCCACGACCCTTTTCTCTCCATCCGCTGTGACAAGACATTTAGCAGCTCGCTGCTGGTGTTCAGGGTTTGTTGGGTCAAACGGAAGAAGCTGGGTGGTTCCATACGAGAATTTCGCAACTCGAGTGCGCACGAAACGGTCGAGATAGAAAGATATAGCACCGTCGGATACAGCTTTGTTTCTGAAACCCAAAGGAACGTAAATTGAATAGATAACAAGCGCATGATGTGGAATACTGACACGTAGTTATCTGGCACGAAGATGGTCAGGTTGTGTGGTGCCAGTCCCTCTTTCACCTTGCTTCGTAGGAATTCGCTTGCTGAGAATCCTCCTACAAGGACAATATGCTGCAACCGGGTTGGCCATGGGTTACTATTGCACAACGCATCGAGCATGAAGTTGAGTCAGACGTACTTGAATGGGCTGGGTAGCTATCTTCCGTTGCTCTATTACTGCATTGACGATGCAGTCGATCGAAGGTTGGAAAAATGACGCGATGTCTGATCTGAAATACTTGCAATTTCCCAAAGCAACGAAAAAGGGAAGAGGGGCTTACTCACCCTGGCAATTTAAGCTGGCCATATCGAATATTGTACTTCGGGTCGTTGTCTTTGGTTGATCCAAAGCGCACATACTGAGGTTCTTCAGCGTTTCTGAACCTCAGCTTAGTGGTACTGTCGAAGCATTGAACCATAGTGTCGATTTCGTTGATGTACAGGGAATCGGATAGGAATTCTGGAACTCAATTAATAAGTGGAATGGGAGTTTTTGAAAAGCTAGCTTACTCTGAAGGAAGAGACGAGCATTGATGGATATGAACACGGATCCACTAAAGTAACCTACGAATGACCGATAAGACCATAGAAACGGGAATATGATGACGATACAAACATTGTGGGGCTGCAATTTCTTGAAAGGTGTCCTTCGTCGCATCAGCATTTTTGAGATATGAGCTGACATCAATCGTTCCACCTCCAGCGTCAACAATCACAACGCCTTCTCCTTTCTATGAATAGTACACTAAGCTCAAAGAGAAGGACGAGCAATATGAAGAGCTTACTTGTGTGGCACCCTCCGGTAGACCATGCCGAACGGCGAAATGAAGACTTGCCTCTCCTTCTGTGACGAAAGAAAGACGGACATGACCACTGGGATTATCTGGAATAAGGCCAGCGAGGACCGCAGCCTTTCTCATCTGACTTTGCTCCGTGCCTTCCCACCCATTTGGATGGGAAAGAACGAAATCTATCTCTCCTTTGACGGACCGCCAGAATTCGGCACCATTCGGGTGTGTACTTTGAATGTAGGACGACGCACACGCGAAAAGGTACTTCAAGAAGTCGGCAAAAACTTCGATGACGGTCTTGTTTAAAGGGAGTGGTGGTATTTGTTCTGCGAGGCCCTTTCCGTCTCCGTACTTGGATCGAAGATGCAATTTGAACCTGTGCACTACTTCAGCTACAGGTCTCAACGAAAGCCCGAGGGGGAAGGAAGGCGCACCATTCAGCCTTGGTCCATTTCTCTTCCTCTGCTCTTTCGAAGATCCCTTCATCCATAGCCTCTGCTCCCACCGCACGCACCTTCCCTGTGCGATCGTAGTAGAGTACAGTGGGGATTTTCGACGAACCGCTAACATACTCCTGCGCTGGGAACCTGTAAATTCCGACGTCTTAATACGGCTGACTAGTAAGTGAATAAAAAATTGCGTACTGTGTTACACCTTTGATCTGAGGGACCTGGCCAGGATCGAGGATACTTTTTCATACATTATCAGTGGATGAATTGAGTTAAACGACAAGGTTCGAGCTAACCTGTATGAGATCCCACTATATGTTGTCCCCACATCGAACGCCAGGACTAGCTTACGTCGAGGACCGTGAAAAGGAAGGCCAGACACCATCGCAGACACGATCAGTGGTGGTCGCGAGAAGAGGGCCCTCACAGCCTGGATATGGCGTATTACTTACATGGGCGTTGACATCAAGGCACTGCTCACTGCAGTGCACAGCCCGCCAAAACTATGTGAACACGTGACCGTGACAAACAAACGTCACGTCCTCCTTTTGTCCTCCTCCAACGACTTTCTCGTCAACTCTGGAATTTCAGTACCCAGTGCTAGATTGCGCCTGATTCAGACCATTCCCCACAGCTCAGATTGGATTCGTCGTGGCAAATGGCTGCTGCTATGCCGTACGAAAGGACGAATAGCCGACGACGACGAATTGAAAATCACATCATCCGTTTCTTGCATACGGTGCGCTAAGTTCTTTCATCTGGCGATTCACGAGAACAAAATTGGCTAAGGGGTTCGATGCAGGTACGATACTGATTGAATGCTGACCAAATTGTGGATATAGCTACTGATTCATGCCCAATTTTTTTAGTACTCATCTACATCGTTTGAATATCAAAGGCTGCCTTGAAACTGGCTTGCAATTCGGTCTTTGACTTGCTAGAGCTGGACTATGACTCTCTGAGCTCTTTTGTCTCCTCAACTTTGGTATTCTCGATCCTCGGACGAACAACGTATTCTACTCGACTTAAAACGTCCGCATCGCTGGTGGAGATATATAGGTTCCTATCAGCGCAAAAGTAAGTTACCGGCATCCGATCCTGAATGGAGTCCATATTGTGCGCCACAATTACGATTGGAGGACCCTGCCAATACCAGGCTCCCGAAATCTCCAGCTACGGTGAACAAGCAGGGATTGCGGCGCAGCGAATCAGAGTCGCTACGGAAATACGCATCAATGACCCACCTCTTGTGCCTCCGAGCGTAACAAGATGCGTAGATTCTTCAAACGGGGCTCAGGATCCCTGGGAGTTGACAAGAACTGAATTCAAGAAGTTATTCCTGTCAAAATCCCACCTCACTCTCATTTTTCCACAATCCACAATCAATTCAATTCATTTGGAAAGAGTAGATACGAAGATAAACCTCGACAAAGATGGGCGGTATTCTTCTCTGCCATTCCTTGACCCACTGTCTTTGAAGTTCGTATGGCGGTTCCTGCCTTTTCCCTCCCAAACCCGTTCACTCCACTGGCGTTCTTTCCTGAGGATGCGGCGTGGCAATTAACGGTCTTGAACTACACGACTGTAGGAGCTTTGGCAGTAAGTCGTTCAACTTCAACGGTCCTTTATTTCTGACGCCGTCCTGCAGGTCTTTATCTGGGATGTTCTCAACAACCTTAAGAATGACTACAAGCTTGTCACTCAATATCGCATTGGTTCGCCGACCGTGATTTATTTATTGGCAAGGTGAGGACTACTTTTATGTCTTTGGCCGAGCTCTTTTTGAAGGTTCACTCGAAGATGGTCGACTGTGGCCAGTTTAGTGTGTAATGCCATAGAATATAGTGCGTTCCAAATGGCCCTCGATAATATGCGCAACTAATCCCTTAATTTTAGCCGCGCCGATTGGAAATTGTCGACAATACGGGCTGCAAACAGGCTGGCTTTATCCCCTTGCCTATAGTTCCACTGCACTTCTTTTCTTCATCCGTGTACGTGCCATATATCATGGCAACTATTTCGTGGCGGTATTCTTCCTGATTTTGTGGCTTGGGGTCCTGGTGGGGACTTCGACCATTCCTTGGGCCATTCGCGCCGCTGAAATCGGCCCGACAGAGTACTGCTTCACTGGAGGCAACGTCCCAGGTTACCTCGCAGCCAGCGGCGCCATAACCCTCGTCTTCGACACGCTGGTCTACCTGGCGATTACATGGAAGCTCACACGGGACCTCTACATCGCCCATCATCGTTCCGATGGTGGAGCGTGGGCTTTATTCACTGGCGGGAACTTGCCAATGTTTTCGAAAGGCCTACTTCAAGATGGTCAAGTTTATTACTTGTTCGTTCACATTTCAGCCACTTGATCCGGAACAGTGTTCTAAATTACGATATTTCTAGGAGCACCACGAGCGTTCACCTCCTGAATATGATCCTCTTCAACGTTCATTCCATACCCCTCGCTTACCGATTTATCCTTGGAGTCCCAACGCAAGTGATTATGAATATCATGGCCTGCCGTGTCTTCAGAAACACGAAGTTTGGGGTGATGTTCCACCAGTTATCTGTTAATCTTCCCAGCAGTCAGATGGCACCTGGTACCAGGAAGGAAAATTCGACCGCTGTGACCATTGAATTCACCAAGACTCAAGAACGGGACACAGACGTAGAGTTGGGGGCCATGCCGGTTTCTGGGAAGAGGGAGGAATTGTAGTATTGTCGGATACAACGTTGTCGGGACATTCTTTGATAGCGTCTGTTTGGGACGCTAGATGAAGATGTCTTCTATTTCTTCATTATTATAAAAATGGCTCTTGAATCTAGAGATGTAACCAAGAACCGAGGAACCTGGTGCTTTTTCTTATACCGCAATACGACCACAAAAGAAAAAAACGAAAAATTCTGAGAAAGGGTTTGATTAATGGCGCCGGTAAGGGCTCATTAAGCGCACATTTGGTAACTTTCATTTTGTTCAAAGCGTCGATATATTGACTGAATTTTTTGGACGTTACGCTTCCACTATGCTTATGTGTACCCAAGGAGCCATGTTCCTCGGCTTGCTTGGATGGCTCGGCGACGTTGTACTCGAGTATTCTGACATCAAGCCACGAGCTTCTGAGACCCTGTTACCCCAAGGGTCCTTGCGCCACCCCCTTCAACCCACGTCACCGAGTCCTGTATAGATCGCCGGCGCGTGGCATGCGTCGACCAGAGGACCCTCAGTGACCGCCATTAGCGTTACAGATTTATTTTTTAGGGCTGATCTGGTGAGGTAGGCGACAATAAGATTGCATGTTTTACATGAGACGGCAAGAGAAAAAAATAAAGACATGTCCTTCGAGTTCAGTTACAACAAGATGAAGAGACTGTAAGTATCCCATTGCGACTACAATTGCTCTCTCTTTCCCGACATCGGCATGACCCCAAGCTCAACGTCAGTGTCCCGATCTTGACTCTTGGTAAACTCGATTGTCACTGTCGTATTCGATTCTTTCCTGCTGCTCGCAATTGGTGTCATCTGGTTGCTCGGGTGGCTGACAGACACTTTATTGAATACCCCGAATTTTGTGTTTCGGAATACGCGACAAGCCATGATGTTCATGATCGCTTGAGTTGGAATTCCGAGGATAAGACGATAAACGAGAGGTATAGAGTGCATGCCGAAAAGGGTCATACTTATGAGCTGAATACTCGCGGTACTTCTATACATATCGCATTGAGTACTATAGTCTGAACCGATGAGTTGAGGGGAGACGTACAAGTAATAAACTTGGCCGTCTTGGAGCAGGCCCTTGGAAAACATCGGCAAATTCTCACCACTGAACAGGGCCAACATCCCACCAGTAGAACGATGAGGCTGAGAGACGTAGCGATCCCGTGTGAGCTTCCACGATATCGCAAGATAAACCAACGTGTCGAAGGTGAGGGTGATGGCACCACTAATGCTTAAGTAACTGGGGATTTCGGCGCCTGCGAAGCAGTACTTCGTTGGCCCTATTTCTGCGGCACGAATTACCGACGGGATGATAGAAGTCCCTCCAACTACTCCGAGCCACAAAACGAAGAAGAATGCGGCAACATAGCTGTTGCCGTGATAGATGGCGCGTACGCGGATGAAGAAGAGAAGTGCGGTGGAACTATAGGCCAAAGGGTAAAGCCATCCTGTTCGGAGACCGTATAATCGACAATTTCCTATAGGCGCAGCTGGGAAGTGGTGTCAGTAATGTTTGTAAACAACGTTATTCGTTACTTACTGTATTCTATCACGTTGCATATGAAATATGCCAAAGTAGACCATCTATGAATGCTCGTTAAGATGGCTCACAAAATAAAATAGAGATGCTACCTCGCCAAGAAATAAATCAAGGTCGGCGGGCTGATGCGATGCTGGGTTACAAGCTTGTAGTCGTTCTTAAGGTTGTTAAGGACATCCCAGATGAATACCTGGGGGCAAATCGTTAGAATAACGAATATAAATAGGACGTTGACGAAAAAAACTCACCGCAAGGGATCCTACCGTCGTATAGTAGTAAACAGTTGTCTGCCATGCTGCTTCCGGAGGAAAGAACGCCAGAGGCGTCAGAGGATTCGGGAGTGACATCGAATCTGCCATACGAAGGAAATGCAAAGAAAATGGGTTAAGGCAAGGTTGTGAAGAATGAGACCTTTCGTCATAGCTTTCGTCTTATTATCTCGTCTCTCTAAATGAATTGATCGAGGGACGTGAAAGAACGTGGAATGCCATCAAGGGCATAAATGAATTCTGAGGCTCGATCTTGACAGGCATAATGCCTCGAATTCAGTTCCGATATCCACAGAATCCACGTGTTTGGGGATGCTCGGCGGCACCGT
Organism: Galerina marginata; assembly: GCA_023014335.1. Lineage (NCBI taxonomy): Eukaryota > Fungi > Basidiomycota > Agaricomycetes > Agaricales > Galerinaceae > Galerina > Galerina marginata. The sequence goes on along the minus strand of JAECYW010000009.1, from coordinate 834,659 downwards.
GGTGACTGACGTTCCCTGTGAGCAAACCCTGCACAGGAGGAGGACTCGATATGTCAGGAAACAGCATAGTGTACTCTAGTTGCGGCGTAGGATTTACACTCCGAATCCCTTTGGCAGGCCAACGTCGGAGGAAAGAGTGTTGCCTCTTGCGTGTCTAGGATTATAATACTCGAGTAATTCCATACGTTCTCCCTTGGTAAAGCACTGAGCCCAAGGGTGTCTCAACCATAATGTTAGCGAACGGAATAATAGGGTGGTCCGCATCTCGAAACTCGTGCCTATCAAGGAAACTGGCTCGTGAGAGACCATAAAGGATGGAGTCGCTGAAATCCCTGTAAGTCGGAAACAAATAAGAATACGCCATCATCGAGGGACAGAATTTGTACTCCACTACATTCGGTTCCGAGCCTCGACGATGCCTAGAGATGTTCCAAGTGTGTCTGATATGGGTTCACCACGTTGCCACCTGACTTTCGATATACTTTCAAACAATCATCGATAAGTCGATCCTGAAAATCAACGCCGGCCGCAATCGTTAAGAAACCGAATTATAATTGAATAACGGGAGACCAACCCACGTATAAGAACTTGTTCCTATCAAGGGTGTTGGTGAGACGTGAGAATCGTCGAACCTCCAAGCCTTTGGTGGAGAGAGCATTCCTGTGGCATGGTGTAGAATATAGACGCATACATAGCTTCTCCAGATGAGAGTATTGGTTCCTATCGATCGTTCACAAAAATCACCGTAATTCAATTTTAACGGGTCCGGATTTGACGGAAAGGAGTGCCCATAAATGTGGCAGAAGGCTATGGATACACACCACAGCTTGGTGGCAATCCATCTTGAATAGCACGCGAAGCACGGCAAAGTACAACCCCTAGACTATTAGAAGGCATCTCAACCTTCTGCCCTTCTTCCGAAGCCAAACGATTGTGCCGATTGAAAAACAAGGTAGAGAGTATTGGGAATTTAGCCACAGTTGAACCCGCCAGTGGCGAAATTCAGGAGATCAGAGACGGGATCCTTGAAGTCATACTGATCATCAGAAAGATCCCTGGTGGAAAGAGTAGGCGGTGTGAAAATGTCGGGGAAATCCTGACATTGAAGCTGAAGCGCTAAAGCTCTGAAGCCCAAAGGGAATGAAGTCTAAGGGGAAAAGAACGAAATGTGGGAGATTTAATCTGAAGGCGTTGCGCACCATAAAAGGTCTTGTTTACAACCAAAGTAACGCAAATACACCGGCAGAAGAACAGCGGCCTGCCAGTGGGAGAGCAGCACCATTTGCTGCAGTGGCAATAACTTGAGACAGTTCGTGGCTGCAAATCGACCCCGTGTTTTTGGAGCAGACGCTACGCATGGCCAAGTCATCGTCCCTCGCGTCGGGAGTACATAAACCTTCGCCGATGGACACCCCCGCGTCAATCGAGGTCTGCGGTGCATCTGCGAGGGTCTTTTTGCTTCAGGTAGTCGTTTGTAAGGTCCGGAAAAGTTCGTGAGGTTCACCTTGACGTATGCGTTGATCAGAGGTGGCCGATCGGATGAAGTAGGCAACATGAGTTTTCATAATATATTTCGTGACAAGGGCAAGAGAAAAAAAAAAGAAAACGTTTCAATTCCAACAATCAACAGTGACGAGGAGACTGTAAATATTCCATTGCGACTACAGTTGCTCTCTCTTTCCCGACATCGGCATGACCCCAAGCTCAACGTCAGCGTCCCGATCTTGAGTCTTGGTGAATTCGATTGTCACCGTCGTATTCGTTTCCTTCCTGGTGCTTGGCGCTATCTGACTGCTTGGGTGGTTGACCGACACTTGATGAAAGACCCCGAATTTTGTGTGTCGGAATACTCGGCAGGCCATGATGTTCATGATCACTTGAGTTGGGACTCCGAGGATAAAACGGTAAGCGAGAGGTAACGAGTGAGTGCCGAAAAGAATCATGTTTACGAGATGAATACTCGTGGTGCTCCTAAACATATGTAATTTAGATATCTATTGTGAATCGACGAGATTGGAGGGAGACGTACAAGTAATAAACTTGGCCGTCTTGGAGCAAGCCCTTGGAGAACATAGGCAGATTCTGACCACTGAACAGGGACAACATCCCACCAGTAGAACGATGCTGAGAGATGTAGCGATCCCGTGTGAGCTTCCACGATATCGCAAGATAAACCAACGTGTCGAAGGCGAGGGTGATTGCACCGCTAGCGCTTAAGTAACTGGGGACATTGGCGCCCGTGAAACAGTATTTCGTTGGTCCTATTTCTGCGGCACGAATCGCCCATGGGATGGTAGAAGTCCCTGCTACGACCCCAAGCCACAAAACGAAGAAGAATGCAGCAACATAGTTGTTGCCGTGGTAGATGGCGCGTACGCGAATGAAGAAAAGAAGCGAGGTGGAACCATAGGCCAAAGGATAAAGCCAACCCGTTCGGAGACCGTATAATCGACAGTTTCCGATCGGCGCAGCTGGGAAGCGGTGTTAGTAATGTTACAGTCTATAGACAACGCTATTCGTTACTTACTATATTCTATCACGTTGCACAAGAAATAGACCAAGGTGGACCACCTATAAATCCTCATTGTTAATATAGCTCAGTAAGAAAGAATACTTAGTGTTGTTACCTTGCCAAGAAATAAATCAAGGTCGGCGGGCTGACGCGATACTGAGTTACAAGCTTGTAGTCGTTCTTAAGGTTGTTTAGGACATCCCAGATGTACACCTGGGGCAAATCGTAAGGAAAACCAAAAAACCAAATAGGACATCGACGAAAACTCACAGCCAGGGATCCTACCGACGCATAATAGAAGACAGTTGTTTGCCACGCCGCGTCCGGAGGAAAGAACGCCAAAGGCGTAAAAGGATTCGGAAGTGACATCGGATCTGCCATACGAAAGAAAATGGGTTGAAGGCAAGGATAAGACCTTTCGTTATATTTTCGTCTTATTATCTTGTCTCTGTAAATAAATGGATCGAGGGACGTGGAAGAACGTGGAAGGCCATCAAGGGAACGAATCAATTGAGGCTCGATCTTGACGGGTATAACGCCTCGAATGCAGTTCCCATATCCACAGAATCCACGTGTTTTGGGATGCTCGGCGGCATAAGAGCCCGTGGCGACTGACCCTCCCTGCGCCGCAAACCCTGCACAACGAATGGAGGTTTCGGGGACACAATAAGTTGCGAACAGCATAGCGTAGTTGTGGCGCAGGATTACACTCCGCTGAAGATCTGGCAGGCCAACTCCGAGGGAAAGAGCGCTTCTTCTTGGGTGTCTAGGTTGGACCTCTCATTTGAGGCAAGTTTGCTAAATATAATACTCGAGTATTTCCATACGTTCCCCCTTGCGTAAAGAACTGAATCTGCACCAAAAACGCAAAGAAAATATCAGTCAGCGATGGAAAAATAAAGGTTGGTCCCTACGCCTCAAAACTTGTGCCTATCAAAGATACTGGCTCGTGGGAGTGGCGTAAATGGTCACCGAAATCCCTGAAAAGTCGGAAACAAGTAAGCAACGAGTAAGTATACATCGCCATTGAGGGAAAAAATCGTACTCCACTACATTTGGTTCCCAGTTGCGACGACGCCAGGAATGTCCCCAAGGCTGAAATGGGCTTGTCGCAGGGTCATCTTGACTTCCGATATGTTCAAACAACCGTCTATAATTCGCTCCCGAAATTTAAACGCCCGCTGCAATCGTTGAGAAAAATCAAAATTGAATGGATGGAGACAAACCCACGCACCAGAACTTGTTCCTATCAAGGGCATTGGTGACATGGACACGTGAGAATCGTCGAAGCTCCAAGTCTTTCCTGCATGGTGGAGAGCATGGTGGAGAACGGTCCTGAGGCGTGCTTGTAGCATATGCATGTAGAGTACCGCTTCTCCAGGTGAGCACATTGATCTCTATCGATGATTCACCAGAGTAATTCGATTTCAAGAAGGTTATCATCAGCCGGCGGATTTGACAGAAAATAAATGTTGCAGACGATGGATAAACACCGCATTGGCAATCCATCTCGAGTGGCCAGCTCGAAGCGCGAAAAATACTAGAAGGCGACCCAACCTTTTCTTCCGCTTGCCGACTGGATCAAAATTCCAAGGCGAGTTCACTCGCCCCGTCCGCAAGGGCAGTGCGAGTAAAACTTGTCATACGAGCCTATAGAACCCGTGGTATTTTCAATTTTGACCTCAGAATAAATCACGATTCAAAGCGTTTTGCTTCCCTGGTATCCAGCGATAGCTATGCCACGTCTGGGAAACACGTCAGCGCTAGGGAATGCAGATAAGTAAGAGCCATCCATATCGTCATAGTACAATTAACAGCATCAAATGGCAACAGTTCCGGTGACGGTCGCGATCCGCAGAATCCTTTCGTCTTACATATCGTGTAAGTCCAGCCCGACTCGCGTTCGGCCGTCACTTTGCCCTGCAGTATCCAACGCAGCCGACAGCTGGAGTCGGGTTCCATGATCATTGCGCGGCATTCGTTTCCTTGGCGTTAATTATGTCGGCGGAGAAACCAGATTCCGTTTTTGCTTTCCGAGATGAATTATTAAGGAAGGGCCGAGCGACAAAAGGGGGAGCACGACCAGCCCGAGACCCGCGGAATAAAGTTTGGTCAGCCCGACAAGATGTTTTAACATGGGCGATTCAGTACTATGACCGTGCGATGTGGCGCAGTTAAGCGAAGTCATTCGTACGTATGTTACGACCAAACCATGAACGGAACGATCTCCAGTCCGAGGTTCACAAGCCAAAGAAGTCTGGACCAGGCTGGCACTACTCCAAAGCTGATGACTTCATTAGGCAGAGTAATGATATGCAATGTCGGATGGAGAAACTCGCGGCTAAAGCCCTACAGTTGGTAACCAAAATTAGGGAGCCGTTCTAGACCATGATTCAAGGCTTGTAGACAGAGAAAGTGCGATAGCTGCTCAGAGACAAAATTTTCAGAATTTCATGGATTGGATTAAACTGCGTGTTTGTAAATCAGACATTTAACATCAGAAATGGTTTCTTGTGGCTTTACTGACTTCTAATCGTTCAAGTTGAAGGGGGCATTTCATCATCCGCGGAGGCAGTTTGGGTGCAGGTAGCCGGGATCTTATTAAATTCAACCTGGGAAAATGAGTCGCAGGTTCCAGAAGGGACATCTAAATAACTGTGAAAGGCCAATCATCTTTGTGTTGATCGTAAATACTACCATCGAAACTTGGAGATTCAAGAATAAACATGCTTACTCGCGGGCTATGGAGAGCAATCATTTTGTGTAGAGCCTGGTTTTAGCGTAGTGAGCCTCCAGTACAAGGGCTCAAGTATTCAAGTTGCATGAAAGGAAAGAATCCGAAGGATACCAGGTTGGCTCTTAACAAGAGGGCTTGAAGAGGGCACGGCTAGAGTTAACAGCTCAACTGTAATCACGTGTTGACGCCAGATGGTGCTGCCAAATATACACAATTTCTGTGATCTTTGTTGCGAACCACCATTTACTCTTCTTTAGGAGCTCCTTTGGTATCTGATACTCTGTATGAACATCTGATAATCAGCGTTACTTCTGCCTCTAGAAGTCTTTGTGCTTGGATGAGAACGACTGACTCGACTGGAGGGAGCACTGATGACCCATCGATCTGGCTCAGAGAAGCTGAAAAACTCGCCTCGAAGGCTGCATTCCACGTCTTGACTTTCTCGCCGCTATTGGGATGGATAGTGTCTTTCTGACGAGATATAGGAGTCGATATCCCGTTCATGTTGTCAGTGCTGTAAGAGTATTTCTTCGTATCGAATTAATTGCGATTCAATCAGAAACCCCAGTAGTCCACCTAAATTTCCGAAATAAGGCCAACCGCGACAATTGCAGCACAGTGTGCCTTTTTCGCTTTCGACCTATCCGATCCTTTATGTGCAAACGGATAAAATGAACACATAGCTGAGTCGGCATCGGCAGATCTATCCATCACTTCAATTTAGCCTGATCACCTCGTGACCCTTAAGCCACTGTCTTCTTTATAAGGCGCCTTTTTCTGTTGCTAGCCCCTCCTTCACGAAACCAAATGGCTTACCTGCGTTTACTGGCCATCTCATTTGGATTCCTTGTTGCAAGTGCAAAATCTACCTTCCAGCCCCTCGGCGTGGCATTCAAGTCTCCGGTCACCGTCGCACCAGGTTTCTCCGCCTCTGTGCTTTTTTCCAACCTGACAACTCCCCGCGGTATTGCCTTCGATGCTAGCCACAACCTTCTCGTCGTTGAACGCGGGTTCGGTATCACCGCATTCAACCCCGTGAGCAGCCCCACCCCCGGCTGGTTGCGGACGGTCGTTATCGAGAACGCGGCCTTCACCCAGGGAATCCAGGTCGACGGCTCCAATCTGTACGTCAGCACTGCGGGTGATGCCCTCCTGTACCGATACGACGCGACCTCTAAATCTGTTTCAACTCTGGTTCCCCCTCGTTCAGTCGTGACTGGCATTCCAGCTGACGGAGGTATGCTATTATTTTTGATCATAACCATTATACTCGGGGTCGAACGTTGACAGATATCACACACAGAACTAACGACCCACACCCTTCAGCTCGAAAAAGGCCCCACCGGTAGATCCGTCGCCCTGCTCATCGCGTCTGGTCCCAAAACCAACATCGACGTCACAGCGCGTGATCCCGCCTCTGGACGCTCCCAAATCCGGCGTTTCGTCCTCCCCGCCGGCGTTCTAGACCCACCTCCACCCACCAGTGGAATCGCCTTCCCACCGCCGCTCAATTGGGCCGACGGTCAAGTCATCGCCTTTGGCATCCGTAATCCCGCCGGGTTTGCTTTCCCACCAAGCATCGCACCGCCCACCGACCCGCTACAGACGAGGACCCTGGTCGTCGTTGAGAATGGCGCCTCCATCGACAACACCACAGGTCTTACGGAGACCTTTGTGAATGATAACCCTGCTGACGAGGCAGAGTTGGTGACGTATCCCACAAACTTGAACGGCCCGCTTGAGCTCCCTATCCCTGCGCCTAAATCATATGGGTTCCCAGACTGCACTACGTTGTGGAATGGTGCGGCGGACCCAGTTGGCGATCCACAGTTTGTTGGTAAGCCGAGAGGGTTCCAGTTCAGCCTACAACTGGACCCTACCAGAAACGACGCGTGGTGTCAGAACAAGCTGAATAACCAACCCCCAATCCTGAGCTTCCAGGTATGTGTGTTCGCCCATTTATTCGTTACTTTATTGATATAACTTTCTTCTTTGGCTTCGGGTTCATGCAGGCCCATTCTGTCCCTCTCGATGTCAAATTCTTCAACCCGTCACCAGTGATAACGAGCAGCGCGAAGGCATTCCCAGCATCCTTCATCAACCAATCCTTCGTGTCATTCCACGGTTCATTTGATCGGACACCCCCAACGGGGTATGGCGTCGTTCGGTATGTCGATCATCGTTATCCGTCATGGACATCCTCTCATGTTTACGCGCTTTTCTTACCTATATAGCGTTCCATCTCTTTTTAGCCCTGGAGTCTCCACCGCCCTAGGATATACCTTCCTGATCCAAGCGACGAACCTATCGACCTGCCCAGGAGCATGCATTCGCCCAGTCGGGTTGGCGTTTGGCGAGCATGATGCGCGGTTGTACGTCAGCAGTGATTCAAGTGGCGAAGTGAGTTTATTTAGTGGTTGTACTGGTTCGGCTACTAATTCACCTGTAGTTATTTGTTATTGAGAGAGCTTAAGATGAAGAGTAGGAGAGTCGGGAACAAACGGTCAGATCTTCAGCTATCCTGCCGTACTGGGTACGACATCCGAATGTCAGGGAATATCCCGAGAAATGTAAACTGAATGCTATGTTTCATTGGAAGCTGTTTTTTTGTTAAGCGTTAATGTTCCCTCGTGTATATTCTAACACCCTGATCCAAATATTTTTGTCCAAGGATAAACGGGTATTTGATGACCACCTAAATGCTTGCCGGCTCCCGGTCCGGACATAAGCCGGCGCTTAAATCAGCGCCTAAACTTTGCTCAGGTACTAGATACAAATCGAACAGACTTGATGCACATAATTTCTCCTTTCGATGCTGCTTAATCTCATATTGAATAGGAAAACATACCACCGCAAGTCGTGGAGAGATGCCGAGGCGGTTTCACATCGCTCATGAAACACACCCTCGATTCCCTGCAGCAGGAGTTCTCAAAAACCTGATCTTTCATATGTCTGCCTTGTTCTGTGGAAATCTGGACTAGGAAACCCCACAGGTTTTGCGCGTGGCCACCAGGCTGGAATTTCTGACTATGTCGGAGACAGTGCGATTTTATGTATTTTCAAAAGGGCAGGGTCTGGGATCCTCTCATGAGCGTCAACTGCACCGGTCAAATTGGGCTAAGCGAATTTGATCTTAAATGCTAACAGCTGGTGGCAAGGACTTTCAGGCGTAATAGCGAACATATGCATGTGGAGGGGATGCTTTGAGATACCTGTAAATCTGGACGGAACTTCGAGCGCAGGTTTGGCGTCACTTGAGACGCCATGGGAATCCAAAATATTCGAAGTGGATACCAGCGGCGTTGCTCTGTCACCTTCAAGGAGAAGGTCTTTCGAGGAGGGTCGAGGCAGCCTCTCGTACTCTCTGCTTGCTGTCATCCCATGGAGTTTACCGTGGTACGTAGCCGCCACTTGTCCCTCACCCCCACCTCGTACCCCGCACTTGTTTCTCCCCTGCGTACTCCTGCCATTTTATGGAAGCAACGCACTCAGCTCCTGGTCGCGGAATTCCCACCACATGCAGTGGTCAATCGAATGTAAAGCCTCGAAATCTCAAGACTGACAAAAGCGTTCTCAGAACGTCAGATATATGATACTTTGCCGAGTTCCTGAGCGATTCACTCAAGCCTTATGAATTCAAAGATTCGGTCCGAAGGGTGACACCAAAGGTGCGGATATGCTATGTGGCACCAGTCACCTCGACGGTCTTTCATAGTTGGCGGTGGGGAAAGATAGGAAAGTAGGTCATGTCGAATCTCACTCTGTTTCCTGTTACCTTTCCTGAGTCAATTATTTCTCAGTTCCCTACGTGATTCTACAGGACGACGAACCTGCTCGGAAGAGCAGTGGGGTCAGTCAATGTGCAATACAGTATAAAACCTGGACTTTTCTCCCTTATTCTTTTCTCTATCACAGAAACCGACCACAACCACACCAAAATGCAATTCAAATCAGTCATCTTTTCCACTCTCCTCACTATCCTTGCGGTCGCCAACGGGCAGGTTGTTGTCAATGCTACGACCGCCACGACCGCCACAGTTCCCGTTACGACTCTTTTGCCTTGGCCTGGCGCTCTCCCACCGTGTGCGCTGAACTGCGCCAATAAGGCAGCGGTGCTGGTTGGTTGCCGAGGAGCGTAAGTATCATTGTATCTTCATATCAGGTGCTTATTAACTTTATCTTTCTGTAGCACCGATTTTCTTTGCATTTGCAGGAAAAAAGCAGCGTTCATTGCTGCATTCCTTGCTTGTGTCGCAGCAAACTGCCTCGCCGCTGATGTCCAAACAGCGCAGACCGCGATTGACTCTACTTTGGTCTGCCGTACGTCGTGATCTCTCATATTATGGGAAAATACTGAATGCAAACATATGCACAATAGCCATCGTCGATCCTGTCCCCACTGAAACCGCCATCACCCTTTGAACCAACAAAATCATGTCCGAACGTAGTTAGCTGAATCCTTCCTCGTATCCACGGGTAGATCAGTGGTCTTATTGTTAGTGATAGATCCCTCGAAGTTTTTCTGTTTTTGTGAAATGTAATCACATGAGTACGAGATTCCTTACCCCTGACAATTTGTAATGCACATGAACTTGCCATCAATAAGGGAGCTCATGATTGGAGTCCGTAAGGCTCAAGGTCTGTGGACAATTCGCTGACGACAAACACAGTTTGTGATATGTGGCGAAAGCGGCCTCAGTTGGTGAGACTAAGGGGAAGTTTCGAGACAGGGAGAGATTTGCACAGGGAAGGAAGTAGACAGTAAGGAGCACGGACAACGTTTATATACCAAGTAGAAGATCTAGTCATGTGATAGGCAACTATTCTAGGATAAGAATAGATCGAAGATGATGAAGCTAGGCGCCGGTAACTAGTAAGCGCCTACCTGTTCCCTCTCCTTGTCCTCAACTTTCCTCTACCAAGTTCTTTGTGTTCGAGCCCACCACACTGTATGTCAAATGTGACGACCAAGAACATGACTAGTAGTACAAGACACCGGTGACTGGCCTGCTATAAACTAGATCAGAAGTTCGCACCTCGGATGTTCAAATTGCACGCACGGATGCTGGCCCAAGTATTTGCCGAAATTCCAACGATTTTTAGCGGCAGCTACCGGCCGACCTTTCCCGCTCCGGGTACATTTTTGCCTGGTTTAAATTCGGACGAACCTTTGGGATCTATGCATGCACAAAACGTATGCCTCAGTCGGTTGAGAAGCGCATCGACACCTCGAGTTAAGACGAACTACAGAAGGAGAGATACAATCGAGGGTAGGAGGACGATATTCGAGGTTAAGTGGACATTAATAAGTAGGCAATGGCCGACAGATGTCTAATTCTCAAAACCTTCCTGCTCTGATATGTCCCTCGGTTGTTTTACTTTTTTTGTTGGAGACGCATCTGGAGCCGAGGTACAGTCATCCACCGGCTAATGTTACGCCACCACTGAGTGTTACACCTTCATAACTCAGCCAAAAATTGGTATTTTCTGATGAAATAAAATTTTCCTGTGAGCTGTATACGTTCTTTATTACCTTGTAAATTTTCAGAGGGAACGGATAAAAATTGACTGAGGAATGGCGAACCCAAAGTCCCTCAAATTGGCTCACTACTCAGTGTTACACCAGTGTTTTGGGAATAACTTTGCGAGAAGTGAATAAAATCACCTGAAAATTTGACAGAAGGAACTAACAGAATTATAAAGAATTATCATATAGTTTTTATTGGGAAAAAGGGCGATGAAAATTTTCATTTCGGTTTTTAACTTTCAGTGTAACATTAGCCGGTGGATGACTGTACAGGTTGTATCGACGTTTCTGCAATATATCAGCGCACAAATACGTTATGCACACCATGCTGACAGGCCATTTTCAGGTTCGAATGTGAGTTTGAACCGGCGGCACTCCTGACATCGTCGCATCGAAAATTGAACTGAAAATTTGGCGCAGAGTTGGTGACCGATGCTGACATGGCGGTATTTGTTGGCCTTTTCTTTCATCCCTCCAGAAATCCTGATATTCGTTCAATTTCGTTGTGTGGGGACGTGTAGGGTCTGCTGCGGCGTAGGAAGATTGTCGCTACGGGGATATGAATTCATCGGCGATCCTGCAAAGCTCACGTGGGCCGGCGGCGGTTCAGGATCCTTGGGAACTTGAATTAAATTGAACGTCGTCGAGGGTCTCAAATGACAGCTTGCTATTCAACGATTCATTTCCCTCTATGACTTTGCCCATTGTCTCTCACATTCCTCGAGCTATCAAGCGTTGATACCATATATCATTGAGCAGAGAGGACGACCCATACGACACTGAACGACCTTTCCCTCTTCCGACAATATGGGAGAGGCTACTTCCCTCCCCAATCCGTTCACCCCATTGGCATTCTTTCCCCCAGATGCTGCTTGGCAGACCAGCGTCTTTTATTACACTTCTGCGGGGTCTGTGGCGGTACGTTTCCTTCCGAATCTTTTATGATATTCTCATTCTTGACATCTTGTTGCAGGTGTTCGTGTGGGATATGCTCAACAACCTTCTTAACGATTACAAGCTCCTTACACGATATCGCGTCGGTCTACCCACTGCCGTCTATTTTTTATCAAGGTCAGTAAAACCAGAGCTTTCTCTACATGTAGGCCAGATTCTGACCAAAATATGCATAGATGGTCGACGTTGGCTTACTTGATTACCAACATCATCCAGTACAGTACGATATGTATTTTGCTGTACTTGATATCTACTAATATCTTGCTTTTAGCTGCCCCCATCGGAGACTGTCGATTGCACGGAATTCGAACCGCCTGGCTGTATCCCGTAGCTATGGGCGCTACCGCTTTTCTGTTTTTCATCCGTGTCCGCGCCATCTACCATCGGAGCAAGTTCGTTACTTCGTATTTCTTCGTTCTCTGGCTCCTGCTTTTATTGGGAACTGCCACCATTCCTTCGACCGTTCGAGCCGACAACATAGGGCCAACTAAGTATTGCTTTACGGGCAGCAATATTTCTCCTCTTTTGAACGCCAGCGGAGGTGTTACCTTGCTGTTCGACACCTCCGTTTATTTGGCGATTACGTGGAGACTTACACGGGATTTCTATATCTCAACACATCGTTCGGATGGTGGGGTACGGGCGATGTTCACTGGGGAGAACTTGCCTATGTTTTCCCGGGGTTTGCTCCAAGATGGCCAGGTTTATTACTTGTACGTCAGCACCGTTCACCTTCAAGGACGGCAATACTGAGATTGTTATGCTATTAATACTAGGAGTACCGCAGTTTTCCACCTTATGGGTGTCATCCTTTTCAACATTTATTCACTGCCCCTAGCTTACCGATTCATAAGCGGATTACCGACCGAAGTAGTGATGAACATTATGGCTTGCCGTGTATACCGAAGCACAAAGTTTGGTCTTTTCACCGAGGTGTCTGTCGTTTCGACCAGTTACAGAGCGTCAACGACTCGGGGGGAGAACGCTGCTGTGACCATCGAATTCACCAAAACGGATAGAAGTGCGGATGTAGAGCTGGGCATGAAAACATCATCTGTCAACCCAGATGCTCTGTAGTATTCCGTTAGTCGCCTCACGGTTTGTTATCAGGGTTTAGATAACACGCATCTGGCTGGACACAGTCTATAATAATATCCCAACTGTCGGGCGACATGTATTAAAATTAACCAGAGTGACTTTAAATTCAGAGCCAAACAGTGAAACCGCAGCGACTCAAAGACGGGAAAAAAGAACTGGAGAGCAAAAGCGAATGATTTCCATGGAATGAACTGGAGGCGGAGGCAATCAGAAGTTCTACTTGTATAGGGTCACCACAGCGTGAGTCGACGAAGGTGGCGCATGGAGTGGCGTTTTCAACTGATGGACCATGGTTTCGTATCCTCATGGAAGTGGTGGCGGCGCGGCGCATATAGCCTGGGTCGCTTAGGCGTCGGGTTCTTCTGAGGGAAGGGAAAGTACTTGGTAAAAAATGAAAGACTTTGAAAGAGTTCGTTCGAAATCAGAGGAGAGCACGTGACGGCCATCAACCTCTGTATCCGTCTATCGCTGGTTCAACTCGAACACCATGTCGCATTCTTCTCTCCTTACGTTTGGCAGTGAGTTTCGATTCCCTCACTTCAACCCGCCACTGGTTAAAAATGAAAACTTTCGAGGACCGGTCAACAAGGTCTGGGTCCAGTGACCATGTAGTATAACCTCGAGCTGAGACGGCCACGACAAGACCTTGTTTCACAATCTCTCGGAGCAGCTTTCAATCATAGGATAGAATCACCTAATCTGCTTACCTGGCTTGGTATAGTGACCGCTGTACTCGATTTTCTCTCCAAAAATGCTCTCAGCTCGTTTGTTTCTACTCCCCCCCCGACGAATCTACAAATTCGGAGCCACTCGCCATCTCTGAAAAACCCGCCGCGGCCGCAATCTACGACTTGAGTGGATTCTCGCCAGCTAATGGCCACAGAAGTCAGCTGGTTCGGCCTACGAAAATCATGTCCACTGGCTCTCGTTTCGTCCGTTGCTCTATGTGACATGTTAACCTGTGATATCCTGACCTCTCTTGACTATGTCGACGGTCCTGTTGACATGCTCCCAAGATGCCGACCCTCTACGATATGCGAGGAATGGATGAGAACGCAACCATGTCCGGCGGCTTCTTCCCTTCTTTCTTTTTTGCTGAAAAATGGTTTACAGTTGATCCTACTTCGTTCTTTCTCTCGATTCAACATAGGTGCTTCCAAAATGTGCGCTGGGGGCCCTAGAGGATGGAATATACATTAGTTCCAGGTGGTGAGTTGTTTTTGACTGTTGTATGATGCATATGTCGTTCATCCATAAGCAGCTTACAGCAACACAGTTAGATATCGCAATCACACTTATCTTCAAATGTGGGTGTAAAGTGGGTGATCTCTGTCCGTTTGACCTGTCGTTTACCCCAGCAGGGGGTGTATGCAATTAGTGTCTCTGTAAAGGACCGGTTTGTTAGGAATGTGGTTAGATTCAGTTGTCCAAAGGGCGGCAATAACGTAATGGACGGCCAGATAGTTCGGCTCTTTGTGCCAGTGGTGGACTTGGATCCCGGCATGACATGATGAAGTTGTCCAATACTGGTTTTTTCCTTACATGTTCTTAACGTTCCACGATTGTCGTTTACTGCTCCGAGAATGTCGCTAATTATCGCCGTTGTGAGTCTTATCTATCTCCACAAATGTTTTACTCATCTTCCAACCTGCTTAGCAACATGCCCCTCTACTCCAGGGAGTTCGTATGCCCACCCCTCGATGGGTCTCTCACCATCCCTGAGGTGCTGGACTTTCATTGGGAACACAATGCTGACCTCCCTATGTACGTGTTCTGCGAGGACGGAAAACAAAAGGTAACTGAGATTTCCTACCTCGAGTTTGGGCGAGCCTGCCATCGGGTATCGCATTCCATCGGTCGCAAGGTTCCGTCAACGGACGGCAGACCAGTAGTAGCGCTCATTGCCCTGGTCGATACGATGCTGTATCAAGCCATCTGTGTTGGAATTATGAAAGCGGGATTCATCGTATGTTCCTTTTTCATGCCCAAAGATCTGCACATTTGATAACCCTTGTTCAGCCTTTCCCCATCTCGCCTCGAAACACCGCAGCAGCCGTACTGCATCTCCTCAAAAAAACAGATTGTCACTATCTCCTAGCGACTGGCAGCACCCTAAAACCTCTCTTGCAAGGTTTAACCGCCGAAATTGATATGCGCGAGCCAGGCTACCAGCTTATTATTTTCGAGATTCCTCAATTTCACGAGATCTACCCTAAACTTGGGGTCGAATGCGAGGAAGATCCATTCACGCCTTACACTTCACTGGGAACCCGTCCACAGATGACCGACACTGCGATTTACATTCACTCATCTGGAAGTACCGGACTCCCAAAGGCCATTCCTCAGAGCCATACGCTCCTCATTCAATGGGCATCGTTCCGTTCGTCGATTTTCTTATATATTTCTGTCCCTTAACCCGAAATTATATTCCTCAGCCTGCAACATGACCTTCAGAGACCATATCCCCCGCCTGCGCATGGCCGGTATGCATCTTCCACCATTTCACACAATGGCAGTAAACTGTCATATTGTAATGCCGCTGTACAACTGCTGCACCGTCTCTCTTTTTCCACCCGTCGCCCACCATCCTGATAAGCTGACCGTCCCGACCATGCCCACTCCAGAAACCATCCTTGAGCATGTGTGCAAGACGAAGGCGAATGCTCTTATATCTGTCCCTGCCCAATTACAAGTGTGGGCCCAGGATCAAGCGTCGATGGATCTGCTAAGTGGGCTGGAATTCGTGGTCAGTCTTCCTTCTGTGCCGCATTTTCCGTATTTGTCTTATTACTATAACTCTGAACTAGATTTACTTGGGTGGTGCACTCTCTCCGAAGCTCGCCGCATTACTTGTTGATTCCCGCGTTAAGCTTCATGCTGGATACGGAGCGACAGAGTTTGGGAGTCCGACCCTTATTTACCGCCGCAAGGAGGATAACGCAAATGAGGATTGGGCGTACATGGAATTTAGCGACCGGTGTAAAGTGCGTTGGATCCCGCAGGGAGATGGGACATATGAGTGTCAGTTCCTCGTGAGTTTGAATTCAGGTTTGGTTCTATAAACGGCGACTCGATAATTTTTTCTTTCTTTTTTGCATACCGACACTAACCTTTTCATAGACGACTGAGACTCATTCCCTCCCTGTTGAGAACCTCGCTGACGCAAGAGGCTATGCGACCTCTGATCTCTTTGAGCCTCATCCGACAAAGAAACATCTCTGGAAAATGTAAGTCGCCGATTCGTTTTCACCATTTTCCCGAGGCATACCTGGCTGACTTTGTTACTCTTGAAAGTGTAGGACGTTTAGACGATGTCATCACACACTCGTCTGGAGAGAAGACTGTACCTGCTCCAATCGAAGATATCGTCATAAGTAGTCCCTAGTGAGTATTTGTGCGGTGTCTCAGTGTTTCCAGCAATGATGCGTGTCGGTAGTATCATGGGAACCCTAATGTTTGGCCGAGCGCATCATCAACCAGGGATACTTGTCGAGCCAACGGCGAGTCACGCCATCTCCATCGAAGATGGAGGGCAGGTAGCTGCCTTTCGCAACCTCATCTGGTTCGTTGAGCCATCTTCCTTCAGCGAGACTCGGGTTATAACCGGTGACATAGGCCTACTGTGGAAGAAGCAAACTCGGTTGCTCCAGCCTTCAGCAAGATTTTCAAAGAGATGATACTCATCACACACAAAGGAAAGCCCCTTCCACGAGCTCCGAAAGGAACCGTGATGCGCAAGTTAGCCCTAGAAGTCTATAACCAGGAGATCGAGGCCCTGTCAGTCTACTAACTCAGTTTTCTTGCCGCTTGAATTGAATTGCTATGCCAGATACGCGACGGTTGAATCCACGCAGATAACTGAGTCGATCGAGCCTCCTCTTGCGTGGAACAAGGAGTCTATAACTCAGTGGCTCTTGGAACAGGCTCAAGAGTTGAACCCTGGGAAGGAAATTGGGGCTTCTGAGGACCTTTTCGAGCGCGGATTTGATAGGTAAATAAGTAAACTCTTAGCCGCCAGGCTTTAATTTTTAATTGACCGCCTTGCTTAGTTTAAGTGCGACAATTTTGAGGCGCCGTATCACTGGAGCTATTCAGTCCCTTAAGACCTCAACTGGAGCCACTGCGCTTTCTGCCATTAATCAGAACACAGTTTATAGTTACCCTACCGCCGACGCGCTGGCCAATTTCCTTATAACCCTTCTTTCACCCGGAACCCGACTGGATCTTCCTATAAGCCAGGTGGAATCAGTTGAAGATATGATCCGAAAGTACGCCTTTGTCGAGCCAGTTTACGTCGAGCCTATACAACCCGGTGTTTCACCGGTTTCGAACACCGTGGTGCTCCTCACTGGGTCTACCGGGCATCTTGGGGCTCAAGTATTAGCAGCGCTTTTGTGCGATCCACGTGTTGGGAAGGTTTATACACTCAACCGCACTGCTTCAAGCGCCATCCAGAAATCATTATTCCAACGCCATTTGGAGCGGTTCCAGGACATGGGACTGGATATAAACTTGCTTTCTTCAAACAAGTTGAGATTTACCGAGTGCGATTTTTCTCAACATAGCCTTGGCCTTTCGGAACCTTTGTATGGCGAGGTTAGTGAATCCATGAGTAGCGAGTTCCCTGGAAATCATCTTAGATCTAAACTTTCGACAGATTAGAGATTCGGTCGATGTCTTCATCCACTCAGCTTGGCGAGTAGATTTTAACCTTTCACTGGCGTCCTTCGAAGCCAACATCCGCGGCACGCGAAATTTGATTGAACTCGCTCGCTCGAGCCCTCATCTACCCAATATCAAATTCATATTCACGTCATCGGTCGCCTCTGCTCAATCGTGGGACCAATCCCTGGGCCCGTATCCTGAAAAAGTCGTTATGGATGCAAGGTACTCAGTAGGAAATGGGAAAGTAAATATGTAGCTGAAAGGGTATTTCATATTTATCCTTTTAATATTCACTTCGGGTTAAGTACCATTGTTTTTTCAGGTCCTCGCAACCAGCGGCCTGAACTTTACATCCCTGCGAATCGGTCAGATATGTGGGGGGCGGCCAATTGGTTCTTGGGCTGTAACGGAGTGGATGCCCATCATGGTGACGTCGAGTCTTTCTCGGAGTGCACTCCCTTTGGCCGGTGGGGTAAGTCATTTGATGAGGTCGAGCGATCTTTCCTTTTTTTTTCCGTCTCAGGTTCTTAATAGATGATTTCTTGGATCCCAATGAACGTGGTATCAAACCTTGTTCTTAGTTTTGCATTTGCCCGGCTGCCACTTCCCCAAGCAGCGAATATTCTTCACCCCAGGCCCATTGAATGGAATGCGGCCATGAAATATCTCGCAGCTGCTCTTGTGCAAGAAGCGAAGAAATCGTTGCCTTTTGTTTCCTTCTCTGAATGGATCTCTTTGTTGGAAAAGCATGGGCTTCCAGAGTCTACTGAGGGGAATGTCGTGAGTGTCCTATGTTGATCCCACAACTTAATCGTAATCTTCTCGCGACTTTATATAGCCCGCCCAGAAACTCCTTGACTTCTTCAAGAAGCTCTCAGCCGCTGACCTTGTTATATCCTCTTCTGGTCAAAAGGCAGTTGAGGCTGGCGGTATGGCTCGCTTCTCAGTGGAAAATATGCACAGCTTTGGCGATTCTGTGGGTATAATCCCACCCTTACAATACGAAGATGTTGAGCGGTGGGTGAAGTACTGGGTTCGAGCTGGCCTTTTTCCCTGCTAAACGTGGAACTAAACTCGCATATTAAGGTTCTGTTGGAGCATTGGTTTGTACAAGCATACAGGGCTGTACGGCCCAGATTCATTCCAATATGAAAACGACGATTCAATTGCGCTATGACGACGATGACGGCGAACAAAAAGTGACGGTTTGTATGCGAGGTTAAATGATACAATACCTCCAGAGGTGGGGTAACGTTGAACGTTAAACGTTTGTCAGAAACACTCAACACTGGGTTCGCTGAATAATATCCAGGTCGCATCTGAATAGAAAACCCTTAACACATGTTTCCTAATATGATCGTATTTGGTGTTTCGTTACATCTTTAATCCTAGTAATTTGAGACATAGCTCGAGTCTACCAGCGCTAATTTTCATGACTTCTATGCCTATTTTCGTTCGAAATCAGAGATAGGACTGCCCAAATGAAATAGAAATACAGCTTCAGCACAGGTTGAAGACGTCTCAGCAAAGGCAAGGCGTATGTCTGAAAATACATTTCTGACACAAGTACATACTCGCTCTGGTCCTTAGAATTCAATGGAGAATATCGTTCTGCACCACCACTGTGCCAACCACGTTCTTGACGCACGTTCGTGGATCCACAAGGTCCTTCTTTGGAAGTTAAAATTAGAACACCCCGATCGATCGATAAAATAAGCGGGCCGGAGCCGGAAAATATCGCGAAATAATGTCCTCAACGAATGGCCGAGCAAGAAAACGAGAACAGGGAGAATAATCATTTATATTGGATAAGATCCTGTCTAACAACAGACTGGTCTCAGCAATGCTAGCAGCAAGCGACCATGGAATTAGCTGAACTCTGTTTCGGGTCATGGAAGCGGATCGGGAAGATCTGTGGGACGATCGTAATCGGCTTTGATTTAGAACGAAATTTGACCTCACCTTTAATGGCACACGACCACAAAATGTGGCTCCCAAGCTCCCCTTCTCCTCTATTTCTACTTCTTTCCGCCCAGGTAAGCCTCTTACCACCACTATATCAGACTACGAATTCACATATCCTCAGAGCCTTGGAAATGGCGGAACCCACAAATGAGCTGGCACCGACGAGGTCTGCTCAGGATCGAGGAGCCTTGGAGGAGTTCGAGAGGAATGACGGTCGGCCAGCCTTCGTCTTGACCATGACTGAGGTGAAATTACTGGGCATTGCTGGGGTATGTCGTCCATGTTACATTTCGTTCAAAAGTTCTGACTTACTGTATTGAATCGACAGGTTGGATTCTTTCTCGATGGTAAGTGCAATGTCGCGATGCACTTGGAGCTCGTTCTCACTTCTCATTGCAGCCTACGATCTCTTTATCATAAACGTGCGTCAAGCAGTCGGTTCTGCTGATAGGAATCCAACAGCGACAATTCTGTAGCCCGTAGCAACGATGTTGCAATACCGACTCTACGGTGGTGGCCACCTCCCAACAAACTTGGAAGGCTTCGTCAAGGCTGGCGCGAACATTGGCAGCGTCATTGGTCAATTTTCTTTTGGTATGTGCATCATTACTCCACTATTACCTACATACTTACACCCTTCATGATTATACACAGGCTATGCCGCTGATGCCCTAGGCCGCAAAGCTGTTTGTGAGTCGCAATTGCGCTCGTTGCTGCTCTTACTTATGCCTTATCTTAAGACGGAAAAGAGTTGATGCTCATCATCCTCGCCACCATCCTCACTATCACCACCCCAACTGGCAGCCTCTCCCCAGACTCATGCCTCATCTACCTCGGCATGTTTCGCATCCTCCTCGGAGTGGGCGTCGGTGGGGACTACCCCATGTCCGCTTCCATCACCTCGGACCGGTCGAATCTCCGCAAGCGCGGCACCATGCTCGCGTACATCTTCTCCAACCAGGGATGGGGCAGCTTCGTTGGCAGCTTGGTGACGATTATAGTGTTGCTGGCGTATAAACCTGCCATGGAGGGAAGGGGGGAAACATCGAAGGTCGATGGAGGTCGGTGGTCGCTTCCTGTTGCTGGTTTAACTGGCTGAATTTTTTATGAGTATAGTCTGGCGTATCATCGTTGGGCTTTCTCTCATCCCCGCTTTCGCCACGCTCTACCAACGCCTCACCTTGCCTGAGTCCACACGCTTCCTTTCCGCCCAGAAACTCAAGCACTCTGACCACGCGAACGAGGCTGCCGACGACATCGACGAACTGAAGAAAGCACAAAGGGAGCAAGATATCAAGATGGAAAATATCCCTGAGAAGAAAGAGTCGAATGGCGCCAAGACGTCAACTGAAGTGGAGGTGTCGTCAAGCACAGCTGACTCTGACGCCGCAATTGCACAGGATGTGCATATTAAGGAAAAGGCTCATTTTGGTGGTTCGTTTTTGCATCACTATCTAGGATGAAGGGGTTCAGAGCTAAGATGTCACCATCTACAGAATTCATCCACTACTTCTCGGAATGGCGCCACGCGAAGTTGTTGATCGGCACGTGCATGTGCTGGTTCCTTCTTGACATCGCGTAGGTTCATTCATCTTTCTTCTCGACGATCTAGTTCGTCCTTGCTTCCTTTTTGATCAAGCGTCTCGACGTCTGGTCCTTCTCTTCTTCCGTCTTACATTTTCCTTGCTGAGATCGCCCTGACGTTACAATTTTGTTCTAACAGGTTCTATGGCATCAACCTCAACCAAAATGTTGTTCTTCAGCAAATTGGGTACGATGGCACCACTGGTACGCCATGGAACCGTCTCTTCAAGGTATCAACTGGAGGCATGATTATCACTGCCTTGGGGTTCGTACCTGGTACGCGATCGCATTTCTTTCTGGGTGTCTTAACATGATTACTCACTGACAATTGTATTCCAGGGTACTATGCCTCGATCCTGACCATCGAGATCCTCGGCAGGAAATGGATCCAAATTCAGGGTTTCTTGCTCGCTGCACTATTCCGTGCGTTGTTTTCCCGGTTCACGGTCATCATTTTTAATAACAGCTTCAATTGTTTAACTTTGCAGTTGGCGTCCTGGCTGGAAATTTCCACAGCCTCAGCAAACCTGCGTTCATCGTGTGCTTTGCTTTCTTGCAGTTTTTCTTCAACTTCGGGGCGAATACGTGAGTTTCAACTTTCGAGAGTTTGTTCTTAACGCGAGGACTGCTTGCTGATCATGCATGCTCGGAATACAGGACAACATACGTAAGATCTTTACCATTTCTCTCTATTCCAGTTAATCTTAGTCTTGATTCTCTATTCCCTCGATAGTGCTATCCCGCTGAAGGTCCTTTACACTCAAAAAAATATTTGCACCAGGCGCTGATTGCATGCTGTTATTTCTCTAGTGTTCCCGACCCGTTTCCGTGCCACAGCACACGGCGTGTCTGCCGCATCTGGAAAAGCGGGCGCTATCATCTCCGCGCTTGTTTTCAACACCCTCACCAAGAAGATCGGGACGCCCGCCGTGCTTTGGAGTAAGCTTTGTCTATTATCGTTACTGGTTTTAATGTTACTTACGCAATGTTTTTTCTTTGTCGCGTAGTTTTCTTTGGATGTTGCATCGCCGGCGCAGGTATGTATTTAGTGGCCTTTCCCGATTAGCGGGTTTTAATGTCCTCTCTTTTTTTTTTATCAGTCTTTACCCTCCTCCTTCCGGAGGTTAAGGGCCGTGACCCCGACTTGGTTCTCGCTGAGGAGATACGTGTGAGGAGAGAAGGGAGGAGGAACAACTGAATGATATAATTTCGGTCAGTTTTGCTTCGAAGTGCTTTGTTGATTGAACTGGCCTTTGTGGCAAAAGCCGACTCGCATCTCTGAAGAATGTTGGAATGTACGTGTAATTAGACAAACTGTAGGGGCTGTCGGGCAGGAAGAAAAAAGAAGGACTAAAGAACGACCAAGCGTTTGTAGAGTTCTTTGCTCCAATGTACATTATATTTCTCCTTATGATAGGTTTTAAGGCTGAATGCGTCGAAGCTAAGGGAGTAGAAATTGTAAAGTCATGCTAATACGATTATACAAGTATATTATTATAAGATTAGAGAAGACACTAACTGATTGATACAACTTCCTAAATTAGATTTGTCTGCGATCCGACCGATGTAATATAAAACATCCACCGACCTCCTTCTCCATTGCCAAAGTCTCTCGACTCGAAGAGGGCGACGAATACGTTGCCAAGCTGGCGGCAATGATATCGTTTACAGACGATAGACTCGGAGAAGACAAGGGCCAACACGACTCCCAATTGACTGTGTCCAAGTCGGTGCCTGCTGCGATTGAGAGCTTCAAAGTGTGCAGATGAGGTAGACTTTGAGATATAGTATCGAGTAGGTTATTCTATAGTAGCGATAAGCATAGAAACGACGAAGATCACAGGGTAGGAAAGCATAAACTCACGACTGTATTGGGCTTCTCCAGACGTCGTCCAGGAATGGAGATACCGAGGGTCTTCAATTTCTTGTACGAGAACAGGGCAGGCGCGTTATGGGCTCCAAAGCACCATGTACTTTCGAATGATGCCCGTATGTCCAATTCCTCAAGCGTGTTAACGTGCCTCCCAAGGGACACTGCGAAAAATCGATTTGCCAGGGGAGCAGGAGAGGTTGAGGGATTAAATCGGTGTGTTGTTCGCATTGTAAGCTTCCGCAGGCCCGAATACGTCTCCAGGTAGTCCAAGAAACCAGGGGTAATATCGCTCGGGGTTATTTCCTCCAGACGAAGCCCGAGCGGAATGAGTGCCATCCAAACCTCATTAATAGTTGAGCCGACCATGCGCTGTTTTGTGTAGAGTTTATTTATTTCGGTTCCTAGTAGAGTGGTGTGTATATCCTCATGGTTTCGAGGGTTGTAAGGTTCCAGCATGTTGGAGAGGTCAAGAGACTTCAAGTAACGAAGGTGGGGGGAGGTTGTTTGGTCCAACTTGACAAACATTCGGTTCAGCGCGAGATTCTGTAATCGAAGGGTACTTGAACCTGTCGAGCATAGAGACAACAGCTGATGTAGGCTTGCGCTGGGATCGGCGTGCTGTGAATCGTAATCCCCTCCTTCGAGTTTGAGGCTCGTTAGATGTGCTGAGTGAGCCACCATCTTCCCGAGGTTCAAATAGGTCTGGTATGCATGACCTTTAGAGGCAGACCTTCCCGTTTGTTTCAGATTAATAAATTTGAGGGTGCGCAAGTGATGGAGGGGAAGGGGAATTCGAATCCAGTCAATATTAATTTGAAGGGCGGAGAGGCGGGGTAACGAGCTAAGAGACTTGAAGGTCGCGTGTTGGGCCCATTCGTCGTCCTTGGGGTGAGTTCTCCACCTGTTTCAAATAAATGGCATAAACTTTCGGGAATTATTAAGGAAACCGAAGCTTACTCTACTGAACAGACGTTACGCAGTGAGGTCAACGCCGAGTAGAGATATTTCCGCAGCCTTCGCTTGGCTATAACAATGTCGGATCTCTCACACGGCAAGGGAGTAGGGACCCATTGACCGTCTATATAGGTTTCTGGCTCGTATTCTGAGTCATATTCCGGTGCGAGACACTTTATAACTAGATTCTTGGTTGCTCGGGGGGCCACCGGTGACTGACGGGATAGCCATTGCAGCTTCTCGATATTTGTCGATAGGTTTGTCGCGTTGATATCAAACGTGAGGGTACGGAAGATGAACGATTCTGCGGCATTGAGGACTTTGCTCGTCAGTCGGATGGACTTCATATCGGCAATTGGCAACTATGGCAGAGGCGGATTGTAAAACGATAGGAAACAGTGGAGGGAGTTCGTAGAAAATTTACCATTTCGCAGACAATGTTAAATAGCTCATCGGGAAGCGAGAGAAACTGGCAAGCCATTAACGAGCAAGGGTACTTCAAGAGAAGCGATGGTTAGGAATGGGGCTTCCTTTTGACCTGAAAACAAGAGCGGCGATGGTGTTAAATCCAAGGCACCTCGGAGTCTAGATATGCTGCCATTACACCCGGATGGTTGTCTAGAGGGAGGTTCGGCTCGGAAGCACGCAGCACCGTCGCCGAAGTCATTCTGGGTTAACGGTAAAATAAAATGGGAGGCTGTGTCCCGGTCCATGGCTGTGTACCTTTTGTTCTCGTTAAGTAAAGGTTTCATGTCAGAAAATGCCACTCGTCAGTAAGGCTTTAGATAAGGTTCATAATTAACCACTCACGTGTGACGTGCAAATGGGACTCTGGACTTATCAGTGGGTTACTGATACGCAAGTGTGCATGTTCCAGAACGAGGGGATATATCCGGGTTGGTCAATTTCTTGCATCGAGACCCCACCAAACATCATGATCATAGCGTTGAAACCTCCCAATCGGAATGCCGAAACCATGAGGTTATCGACGAGTCACCGTCGCCAATGAAATTCTCCGTCCCATGGACACTATCAGAGCACAAGGTCAGGTGTCCTGGCAGAACGACCTGAGAGCCCCACTGTACATGTTCGGACACTCGAGCTAGTCCGCTAATGGGTGACAGGAAAGCCCCAAGTGTAAGTACTAGTAGTTGTGCCTGAGCATTTCGAACTGGACCATGAATTGGTCAAGAATTGGTGAAACATAGAAGACAACCGTCCGAATATTAGAGCAAATTAGTGAGGGGAAAGCCAGTTTCAGCCATGTCCACTAGTCTTTCCATGCGGCCAAGTGTAAACAATTAAGCAAGTTGTAGATTGGAAACCATTCTAAAATAAGGGGGATGAATGACAAGGAGCAGTCGATTACTTAGACTGGCGTCACCGCGTAATCCAACCATTCAATCTCCGCTTTTGGTACTCGAGTAGATACCAAATGGAGATGCCCCAACGATGTTTCGTCCAAGTTTCGTGTCAATGGGGTTGGGCGCTGTCGTATCGCCTCTTAAACACCATTACTCGACATGGTATGTTGCGACACTACAGTAGATCAGAGGCTACCGAGGAAATGAAGCAAATGAAGCAAGGGAGACAAATAAGCGATATCTACCGAACGTTGAATGATCGAAGGATGCATTGCAACGCTTATCGAGGGTGAGCGCTGGATGAATTTCTCTCTATGGATAAGTACCAAGTTCTCATCCTCGCCTTCTTGGCTTGGTTTACATCTGATTCTTTACAGTCACAAGGCTGTCAGTATTTATCATGAGAGCGTATTGGACTGGGCTATGGACAACGATATAGTATAAATCTGCCAACTAAGGAGTTGCGCGAGTACGACTAGGAGACAAGATTTTCAAGCAGTACGGACTGAACAGTGTTCATTGTAATCATGGCGTATGTTGGCCACCACTACTATTTCTATCACTCACGGATCCATCATCTCTCTGAGGTAGTCTGACCCCGCTATTCCCGTGATGGACCACCCGCCCGGGACGTGAACTTCTCTGGAGGGGTGTTGAATCCTCATCGGCCACAGAATGAGGAACGGCAGGTAAAGCCGCAGGGATCTGATCTGCCCTAATAACCTTTCCAGGCGTTTGAATTGAAAAAAAAATGGGACGCGCATCCAGTTATAGGCGGGGTGTTTTCGTTCGGGTCTGTATCGTTTACTATTATCTACCTCGGGCGATTCCATTGCTTTAGGATGGTCGGGTCGGAAAGTCACCAGTTCGGCAGACGGCGGACCTGCAGCGCGTTTGAATAGCGGAAAAGCTAAGGGGTGAAAAAATTAGTCAGTAACACAAAGCTGTTTGTACACACAAATGTATTGTGATGACGACAAAGGTGGTTAGAATATATTCTGTTGGGTGATTGGTCACTGGTCAAATAAAAGGCAGAGCAAGTGATGAAAGTTTTATGATTGCAACTGTAGGTTTTGGTGCTGTTCCCCCATCGTGACATCAATAGTCCTAGGATTTCAGTATCCTCAGCATCCACGACAAAGACACAGAAAGACTGTCTAAGTACATGAAAGGCCTCGATCAAGAAAGTCATGCCTTGAGGGAGACGAACGATGATGTACTCGCTTCTTGGTAGTCGGTTACTGATTTACCGCAGCCGCACAGCTGGGTCCTACAGGGAATCTAGAACCCTTTTCGGAGGCCATTCAGAAGCACCAACTCGATTAGATTCCCAAGCCTGGAGGATAAAAATATGTGGATGCCCAGAATGAATGATCGAGTCCAGTCGAGTTACGAGGGTGAATATCATGATGTTGTCCAGTTCTTTGACGGCATCATTTCCTCTTCCAAAGACAGTAGAAACTATTCGGAGACGATAGCCAATTGATTAATAATCCCATAGACGATAAACCTTCGAAGCCTGCGAGTACAGTGTCTGGAGAAAGCCTAAGTCGGTGGTAGAATCCGATAAAAATGAATCCAGATTGAACGGATAGATCTGATTCGGCAGTGGAGAAAGGTGATGGGCCGATGAAGACCTCTCCAGGGATGACTAGGAGAAATGTTGGGAAGAGATAGAGGAAACGAGGGGAAGGCCAAGGCGACGTGAAGAAGGAACGAGAAAGAGACTGCCACCCCTGGCAGCAGGGTCAATGTCAAATCACACTCCGCTCTGATCCGAATATTATGTTCGCAACCGTGACTGTTCCTTCTGCACCATGACTTGCTTTTATCGGAGTCCGTCCTTAAGCTTCACCGTATCCTTCTTTGAGTCTTCCAAGCGCCTTCCAAGAGCATTCTTTATTTTAATATCAGACGAGGCAACTGGTACCTTAGAATAACTCTAAAGCTCTAGTGATATTTCATTTTCAAATCTCGATGGATTGTAGGACACCTTGCCTGACACCGAGTCTTCAATGTCGCAATGCCAACTGTCGAGGACGTTCTCCGGCCCTCAAATCCCGGATTTTCACCTCGCGCGAAGGCTGTCACCAAAACGGGGATCGTGACGCACGCGGCATTCCTGAAATATCTTTTCATTCGTTCCGTGCAGTATTTCTGATATTTTGCCCTTGTGGCTCGTGAGATTAGCTCACCGCTGCGTTGGCACATTGGCCAGGGATGCCCAGAATATCATGCAGTTTCCTATTCGGTGTAGGCCCCATTTTTAATGTCATCCTCCCAGTTCCTAGATCCGCCCGCGTCTCCACGCAAAAACGAAACTGCTAGAACGTCTTTATCAACTCACATATCACCATGAACGACAATCTTCTTGCTCCTGCAAAGCTAGACAGTTTGTGGCTCTTTTTCTGTGGGATCGTCCTGGTCGCCATCATACACCGCATCACCCAGGCTGATCCACTGAAGGAAATACCTGGACCATGGCTGGCGAAACACACGTCATTGTTGTTGGGGTACCACACTCGCACTGGGAAGAGGTATCTCTACGTCGATAAGCTTCACAAGGTGCGTCTCTTCGTCCCTACTGTCGAACACCATTCTAAATATGGTCGGCTTGTTTAGAAATACGGTCCTTTCGTACGGATCACCCCAACTCAAGTCTCCTGCGCGCACCCCACCGCCCTTTCCATTATCTACGCACAAGGCGCGTCTTCCCTCCCCAAAACCGCGTTCTACCGCGCCTTCTACGTCGACGGCACGCCCTCGCTCTTCAGCACCCAAGACCGTGCCGGGCACTCATCTAAACGCCGCGTCCTCGCGCACCCCTTCAGCTATGCATCCGTCAAGCACCTCGAGGGGTGGATCAGAAAAAGCGTGGCGAAGATGGTTCTCAAACTTGATCAACAGGCGCGCGGCGGCGGGGTTGGCGATACTGCTGACACGCTCGGGAGAGCGTCTGGGTCTAGGAGCGGCAGAGCTCCAGTGGAGGACCCACAAGTGGATATCCTCATGTGGCTTAACTACCTAACCTTCGACGTCATTTCTGACCTGGCGTTTGGGGAGCCGCTTGGAATGCTGGATCGCGGGTCTGATGTCCTCTCTGGAAATGGCGAATTGGAGAAAGAGAAACCAAGCCAACCTGGCATTGCCGCGATGATCGACTACAGAGGACGCACAGCTGCATTTCTAGGACTCTTTCCGTACCTGTTACCTGGCTCTATTCTTTCACCGCTGGCGAGGTGGATTCCCGACACCTACGTGCAACGTGGGTTGCAGGGAACCGATGTACGTATTTTTTATTATGCTTCCCTTGCTTAGCCTCCCCGCTGACCTCTTCCCTTTTGTGCCTCTCTTTGTTTCCTCCTTGGATGTTACGTGTTAACCTTACCACCTGATCTACGGCTTGAAAGACCCTCTCACAAATCGCCAAACGCTGCGTGAAGCGCAGACTCGAATCAGGCGCCGCTGTTCGGCGGGGGGACCTCCTCGATCGACTTGTAGACGACATGCGCGCGAAGCAAGCGCAATCTCAGGTTGCGTTCGACGATGGAGCGACGGGTCTGGATGACATCTCGGAAGCGGACGTGGTGACGGACGCGATGCTGCTTTTGTGCGTAGCGTCTCCCATTTTGTCGTTGATTAAACTGGTGACCGGTTTGTACGTCGATACTATAGGACAGCAGGCTCAGATACGACGGCTAATAGCACGACTGCTATCCTGTTCTGGGTTTACTCTACACCCCGCGTCCTCGAGAAGCTGCGTGCCGAACTCACCGACGCGCTCTTTTCACCCGCCATTGCCAGTCCAGACCCCGCCGTCGTCGGGGACGAGGATGGAGAAATGTTGGCGGATTCTTTAGAAATACCATTACACGACCAGGTCTGCACCGCGCGTTCAGTCCGTATCAACAATTAAACTGAAGTTACCTTACCGAACCCTTTGTTTTATTGGATAGCTGAAGAACCTCAAATACCTCAACGCGACGATCGACGAAGGCCTGCGCATGTTTGCCACAAACGCTATCGGCCTGCCCCGCGTCGTGCCAGGCGGGATGAGCGTGTCTGTCGAGGGCAAAACCTTCTACGAGGGCGTGCGTCTTTCTTTCTCCCCTAACCTATTTTATTGAATGGTGCTAAAACTGAGGGTATAGACGGAACTGTCCACCCCGGCTTATACCATTCAACATGACCCCGCGATCTGGGGCGACGACGCGAACGTGTTTACGCCTGAGCGGTGGCTTGATTCTGGATCTGGATCGGCGCACAAGCCCAGCCCGAGTGAGTTGAGGAAGTATTTGCTTACGTTCGGGATGGGGCCGCGTGCGTGTATTGGGAAAAAGTAAGTTTCTTTCCCTACCTTCCTCAATGTATTCCTATTGTTTTGAGAGCGTGCGCTAACCGTTGTGAATTGACAGCCTAGCGGCGCTGCAGATGCAGATCCTCGTCGCGACCTTCGTGATGCGGTACGATTTGACACTGAGGAATAGGAAGGAGTTGAGAAGCGTGGAGGGGTTTATGCATAAGCCCGTGGATTTATGGGCTGGGATTAGGAGGAGAGAATGAGATGGGATGTAATTGTTTTGTGCTATATGAACTCTAATTTGACCAATTTGTATACTAGAATAAATCTTGTTTTAGCGCCCAATACACCGCCCAGAGTGTGAATTTATATGAATTTGCTCTACTTCGCATAATCTACAGGTATGTACAAGGTATGTAGCTCAGCCCATATCCCAGTTACTGCATATAACAAGCTCAAAATCGCCTGCTTCAAGGAAATTGAAAACGGTGTTGATTGCGATATCAGTCGATTCGCGCTCAATGTGAGTGGAACTAATGCCCCTATCGATTTGTGAACCAAACTAATAAGCACTTAGAAGTTACAACTACTGCTGCTTCCTCTCTTGCGTACCAACTCAGTCTCTAAGTCTTCCCTTCTTCCGTTCAGAATTTCGATCGCAGGTAGCTTGCACTTGGCGGACACCTTCGCCAGAGCAGACTGGACCATCACTGATGTAGTCAGCACGACTGTTGAAGTTGACCGCGGTGGAGGTACTGTGCATAGCGCAACTCCGGGAGTCACAGATACGAAAGATTTGAAATGACGAAGATCACAGTGAAGGGTGGAAAGGTGTCGGTGGTCAGTCAGAAGAAGAGAAAAACGAGGGAGGTGACACGGACTGATTTCGTTTCACCAGGGTATCTCTCCCATGTTTCACTTGCTGGTGGACGGAAGGTAAGTTAGCTCAGTTGGTGGGCGGTCCTAAGCCCAGAGCTGAGATGTACCAAAGTTATTGAAGCAAATTGCACGCATGCAGAGAAAAGGCAACGAAAAAGGCCCTTGCGGTGAGAGAAATTGTAGCGACTAGAATCGTCTGTGCCTCTAAAATCCAGGACGGAAGGTCAGGGTGAGTAGCTGCCGTTAAAACCTACAGGCGAACTTGGCGAAGGAAGTGAATCTGGAAGGGAAAGGATACATATCGAGGGTAAAACTGAGGAGCAAAATTACTCTCGGTCTCTTTGCCACATTACTTGCACATTACCGGACGTGGAGAATATTTATAAATAGACCGCTGATAGTCATCCGGGATGATGACCGCTGATGACCGAAGCTTCTACAGGCGCCCGAGAGTCAGCAGGAGAACGATTAAAACATGAAGGGAGCTCGACGTGAGAATCCTACTTGCATAGCTGGGCCAATTGAAAAATTCAAATCAACGTAGATAAAAGATGTAACGCGGTGGTAATGTACATCCCCCACATAAACCGTCTTTTTTAAAAATCTCTAGTTGACGCACAGCCTACTGCATGAGCCTGGGTCCATATTTTCCGAATTTGGTCGGACTCCGAGTAGCTTTGAAAGGAAGTGTAGTAGTTGACTCCCTGTGCTATTTACTCAAAAAGTTGGCGGATCTAACCGTCAGTGAACAAAATCGAGGAAGAGTATCGTCCGATGTCGACAAATCTGCGCCATTAGCCGCCCGGTAGCCGGTATTTCCTAGCTATCTACATTTGCCGAATGTAGGACATCCCACCCAAGGTGTTTTTTCTCGAGAATCTTTACTTTGAAGGCGGTCCCGAGCTGCAATTTCTGGAACGGAGTGAATTTTTTGCAGCTGAGAATATAGAAGCTTTCTCATCAGCGGCTCAGCGCTCTATCCCGACATTCCATCTGTGCAAAACGTTTCTACTTTCACATAGCAACTCGTCAACATTTGACTTACACACTTTGTAACCAATATTTCCGTCACCCGTGGCTGTTGTTCTGTTGAAGTCAAAGCGATGCCGACTTTGGTCACCGGCGATGTTTAATCGGTGAGCGACTTCCACCGTCCACGCAACCTTTGATTCACGCGGATATGCCCTTATTAGGAACTTCTTTTTCTCACTACTCTTTGCCAAGGATATGGGGAATCTCAATGGTCTGTTATATTCTCGAACAACAGGGAATGGGTGAGATTATTCGAAGTTGAAATAACAATCGCATTGCCTTTTAAGGTGCTGATACAACCTTCTTTTTCTATTTTTGACAGGGTACTCTTCCTAGAGGATATATTTTTGGCCTGCTGAATCAAAAATCCACATACTGTGATTGGACCAGAGGTTTGTGGCCAAGGCTGAAGCGCGTTCTTTGGGAAGTTTTTGTCTTGGGGCTCTTTGGCGTCCGCAGGCATATTAAGGCTACGCGCGATCGGTACCGACGTTTTAAGCCTCATCCTTGGAACAACCAAACTTCCGACACACCTTGACCTCCGACCACGATTCCACCTGGCTCTTTCCGACTATTTACTACGATTGAGTGCTAGCGAACATTCCCTCTACGTGGAGTTTCAAACTTTCTCATGGAGTACCACGCAATAAGGATGTGTACATCCCCTGGCCTCGAAGTTTGAACGAAACACTCGGAGAACATGCGGTAGGCTCCACGACATTGGCCTCTATATTTTCGCACTTTTATTGCTGCCTTGAAACGATCTAACGGGTTCGACTATAGCCTGTACCTCCCGACTCGCCGACTCGACAAACGCATCATTTTGGCAACGAAGGTAATTCGGAGAAACTAATAGCCGGGTTCTGAGCCATCCCGACGATTCCACCATTGAGAAAAAAATTGGATTAATGAGAAAATCCTCAGGGGGGGATTGAGTGGACCACACATTCCTGAACTCATCATGGAAGTCCCGGCTCACGAATATTTATTTTTAGGTCCATTTTCATTCCTCGACTTGAGAAAAAGGCGACGCGTAACGGGCCTATGCGCAATTTCGAAAATCTGGGGAAATGGTATAAATTGTAGGTCTCTAGGAACTCAATGTCTTCAGGATACTCAAGTATTCCCCCTCATCGACAACCCTCCCAGTCGTAAAACACAATGGCTTTTGCTCGTCTCAGCTTGATTGTCTCTGTTGCACTCGCCGTATCCCAGGTCGTTAATGCTGGCCTCGTCAAGCGCGTAACCTGTTCTACTGGCCACGTAACAGCCAACGCAGCCTGCTGTGGTTTGTGCATTCTCTTTGAACGCAGTCTAACCCTGTTAATTATTTTACGCTCTTTAGCCTTATTCCCGATCGTTGACACTCTGCAATCGGGTCTCTTCGACGGCGCTCAGTGCGGTGAAGAGGCCCACTCGGCTCTTCGAATTGCGTTCCACGACGCCATTGGATTCTCACT
This sequence comes from Galerina marginata, assembly GCA_023014335.1. Taxonomy (NCBI): domain Eukaryota; kingdom Fungi; phylum Basidiomycota; class Agaricomycetes; order Agaricales; family Galerinaceae; genus Galerina; species Galerina marginata. The sequence goes on along the minus strand of JAECYW010000009.1, from coordinate 801,755 downwards.
CAAAGGTAAGTTAACAGTAACCAGCAGTAACCGTGTCAAATTAATCTCATTGCGTTCGATTAGGCGGATTGTTTGTTGCTTTTCATTATTAAGTTGCCACCAACGTCTCACCAATTTTTTATAGAGGAGGAGGTGCAGATGGATCTATCCTGGCATTCAACCAAACCGAGACTGCATTCCGTGCGTTCAAACTTTCGAACTTGATATCTTGAATGCTGATTAAGTTAACCTTTAGATGCAAACGGAGGGTAAATTTGCTCTTTCACTCTTTCTCGAAGAACCGCGTAGTGATTCAGATTTTTTTAGCGTTGACGATATCGTCGCCAGTCAATTCCCGTTCTTCGTGCAGTCAGGATTATCTGCTGGAGATTTGTGCGTATATTCTTGTGGCTCAAGGATACTGTGCATTGACTGTCATAAACCTTTCAGCGTCCATCTCGCGGCAGCGGTTGGCACAGCCAACTGCCCCGGAGCACCGAGGCTCAAGTTCTTCCTTGGCCGACCTGCACCGAAAGCTCCCGCTCCTGATAAGACAGTCCCGGAACCCACGGACAGTGTGACCTCCATCCTTGCTAGGTTCGCCGATGCTGGGTTCTCTCCCCGAGAGGTTGTTGGTTTGCTTGCCTCGCACACCATCGCCGCTGCCGTAAGTAAATTTCTCATAGTTTTATTCGACCCTATTTAAGTATTTTTTCTGCTTACAGGATGTCATCGACGCGGTAAATCTATTATTTCCTTGATTATCGTCCTAGCTCCTAACGTTGCTCGTAGTCTATTCCAGGAACTCCGTTTGATACCACCCCTCATCATTTGTGAGTACTACTAACCTTTTCTTCGGAAACTGTACTGACTTGTTACTCTAACCAGCGACGGCAACTTCTTCCTCGAAGTTCTCTTAAAAGGGCGCCTCTTCCCAGGAGCTGGCCAGCAGACTGGAGAAGTCCTCTCTCCCATCGCCGGCGAGATGCGCTTGCAAAGCGACTTTGCCATCTCCCAGGATTCCCGGACTGCTTGCTTCTGGCAGGACATGATCAGTGAGTATACACGGTACGATGGACATGTCATAGTTAACTGACTGGCCGATCTTGCAAATAGATGATCAAACCCGTCTCATGACCGAATTCGGCAATGCTATGGAGAAGCTCCAGTTGTTGGGCCAGAACACGAAGACTCTCATTGATTGCTCTGATGTGAGTATTATTTTAATACGCACTAGTCGCAATTCAAGTTCTCACCTCGTTTTTATCACTGCAGGTCGTCCCAGTTCCCGTGTCGATGGCTGGTACCGTTGTGATCCCAGCCAGCTTCACTAGCAAGGATATTCAGGTCGCTGTAAGTTTATTTCCCCTTTTATCTGGACGACTACTTATGCATTCTATCTTAGTGCCCGGCTCAAGCATTCCCAAAACTTGCTACCCGAACTGGACCTGCGCCAACAGTCCCCCCCGTGTAAGCATATCTACCTTTCCCTTCCCAGTGATTAGACTTATTCTTTTACAGCCCCGGATCGTAGAGAGCTGGATCGCTAGCTGTATTTCTATCTATTACATTTGCGACCATTTTTATCTCGTACCATGTAGCTTTCTAAAATTTATATACCATCTGTCTCCCTTTAAAAATCATTACAACTTGCATTTTTATATTCGATCAGTTAGAGCACACAAAACTTAACTTGTCTACCCGCCTTCGACTTCTCTGCCAGAGATGGCAAGTTCTATAGAGCATTCGCTGTGACCTGGGACCGGGTCACCGCGCTGGGTCACCGGAATCGCTTATGTAATGCTTAGGTAATTTGATGCGCGCTTGGTCCTTCTCCAGCGCCTTTTTGTCATGCTCGCCCGCTCACCATCCGCTTCACAACTTCACAATAAACGATTCTTTTTCGCATTTCGCTTGGGCCCTGCTCGCTAACCTCGCCGACATCACGCTCAGGTCACCAGGCGCTTGGTGGCGGTCTGCCGCGGCGGTCACAACAAATTTAAACTCCTCGCAGGCATTTCAACTTTTCCCTCCAAGTCGCCGTCCGGCCGCTCCCCGTTGCTTCTTCATGACTCGGTGAGTGCTCCTTCAAGAATTTACAAAGGCGTGTTTCCTAACATTGAGCTTGTTCAAATTGCCTAGAAATCGCGATAAACAGCAGGTAAGTCTGGCATTTGGATAAGAGGGATTTGGAGTTATACTTACCTACTTTTCTTCAGCCATTGTATTGCCTCAAGTATCGGAAATATACCGGAAATCAAGGAGGGGCATTGGCGGTAGCCATTAAAATTGAAGGTGACAGCAGTTTCGAGCCAATGACAAGCTAGGGCCTAGGTAAGTACTATGTAGTATCGTATGCTCTGCATTTTAACTGATAAAAAAACCTACCCTTCATCCTCAATACCTGCAACGAAATGCGTATACTCGAACGAGCGGCCGACATTGGTGATAACCTTGAAGGATAACGGGGTGTGCGAGGAAGTTCGGTGGAGATACATGGTGAGTTTCGTCATTTGTGCCGGTTTTCCAACACATCTCTAATCCTGCATCCTTTTATGGCCCTTCTTTAGTACTTTCACAGTGTTATGTACTTCACGAGAACAAGCAGATCTCCACATAAAATATTCGAGACCGCTGTTCATCCGATCTGTGAGTCAACTCCCAATTCCGCCCATTTATCTCCTCTTCCTAACCTGCGTGACACCTTCAGCAATTTCAACATACATGAAGTAGTTGAGACTGCTATCCGGCGGCAGGAGATTATAACCCTCGGACGGTGTTGACCACTAGGGAAGTAGAGCTGAGCTGAGCTGGGTTTCACCAACGGTATGGGAGGTGATCAGGAATGGATGGTAATTTTTCGACTTGAATTCACTGTCTGTATGTTCTAAGTTCTAACTATTCCCTTTCGAAATAACAAGGTGGCTGCGTACACCCCAAATTACATTTTGGTATGTATGCAACCCAATTTATTTCTCGTATTGACATATACCATTACGATGTCCTTGAATAAATATCAAACAATAGACTTAACGCTCATCGCCGCAAGGTTAATTTTTGTCAAGAATTAAATCAATTACTTCCTTAGGCTTTTCTTGAACCACAGCTCTTCTGAGTGGCTGGTTTCGTGACTTTCGTCGAGTAAGTATTGGACATAATGCAGGTGGCACATATTTCGATGGCCCATCTGCATACTTGCTCGGTAAGGTAAACAAAGGGGGGCCATCAGCTCCGCCCGGGGTATACGCACTCGAAAGCCGTTGGGCCGTTGAGCCACCGGGAGCTCTACAGAGCACTGAATGCCCTAGGGCGAGTCACCCAACTTGGTGACCGCCCGCGAAATTTAAGGGGCGGTCACAGAACCTCTGTGACCTGCCTCCAAGGAGGGCCAAAGGGGTCTCCTCGTTCCGTTCGCGCCCTGATTGTCAATGAAAAGACAAGAACTGGTAGTGGTTTTAAATTAATAAACTTTAATGCGTATTACATCGTCCAGACTTGGAATCAGTATTCGTCAACGTGCTATAGGGCCGTTCAGAGCTATTAGATGTATGTGTAAGCTAAAGCTCAAGAGTACTGTTCCTGGCTGTCGAGTCTGAGAGACTGAGATACATATGGCAGAGTCGCATACGCAGTTGAGCTAGGACTTCGAAGAGATGCACATTGGGAGGATATCTCGATGTTCAATGGAAGGTGACAAGCGCTAAAGCGGTCGAAAAATTAGGGAAGCAAGGAGGTTGCAGGAAGCAAAGGTCCATTGGCCCGTTCGCCGGTAAAACAGACGCTGGTGGGCAGAAGCTATATTTAGCTCTTTCCTTGTCAGATTGACACGTGAGCGCGTCGCGCGTAAGCCGCGACTGTCACGAACGCGTTATGCTTGTGACTGACGTGTCTTTATTACAGTCCTCCATCATGGTGTTACTGGTGCAACCGATTAAAGAGCAGACGAGGTTGTAGAAGAAGTTGTGGATAGCGGAAGAGGTCCTAGAAGGCTAGTACAGAGAGCGAACAATCGTGAACCTGAGAAGAGAAATGATTTGATGGGAAACGCGGAGTGGCTCAGTCGAACGGTCTACCAATCTACTGTCCTGATGGATATATTCAGCCTTATAAACGGATGATATCGACGCACGGACGACAGGCTTATCAACATGTACGTCGATCTTGTGTTGAGGACCTGGAGGTCATCAATGTCCAATCTAAGATTCAATCTATGAGGTCCGACACGGATTCCGTTCACAGCCCTGTCTGACCGTTCCCCGGGCCGAACCCTCCTCCATCCGTGGTTGAAAATCAGTGCCAACATTCACCAAAAACTTCAACACCTCCACCATCCATCAACAAAAAGCTCTCAAAATAACTTGACACCTTCGACATCCCTCCCAACCCACCGCTCCCAAACCCTCTCCACCTCGGTTACATCCACCTCCTGATCCTTTCCACCTTTCTCCCCGAAAATACACACCAAACGCTCCTCGTCACTCAGCTGGAGCCCATCCAATAGTTTCTGTGACACACGAGGCATGAACGGCGCCAAGCACACCCCAGCTACACGCAGGGTCTCGAGCGCGACGACACGTGTCGTCTGCACGAGGGCGGGTTCGGTGGATTTGGACCATGGGGCGATGTCGGTGAGGGTTTTGTTTGCCTGCGGAGGGAGGACGTGGTTAGGTTTGGTAGACAATTCTTTATGGAGTGGCAAAATGGAAAGGAAGATCAAGAAGTGGGAGAAGGAATGAAGGTGGGACAACATTCAAGAATGGGCAGGAGCGAAGAAACAAATTCGACCTTCACTGGGTGGCACGACAGGTGGACACCGCACTGAAAGAGAAGGAAGAAGGAACCAGCTACGTCCATAAGAACAGAAGCAAAAGCACACCCAACATCTCCAAGCTGCACAACAACAGAAAAAGTGACAAAGCGACGAAACACAAAAAAAAACCAACAAAAAGGCAGCCAAAATTCAATCGACTCACGACTTTCAACACACTCATAACGTCCGTCAACGCCTGGCCAGCCTCTAATCTGTCCATGGAGGCCTCAAAAGTCGAGGGCAGTGCGAGCGTCAGGCGGAGGAGCTCAGCATTCGGGTCAACCTGCCTGCCAGAGTTCGTGGCATCGGCATCCGTTCCCGCCTCCGTTCCCGCCTCTCTGTCAGAGGTGGAATGCAACGACGTGCGGGCGCTTTCAAATAGAGCTCTGAAGTGATCTGGCACGGCAGCGCCAGCGTTGGCAGCGCTAGTATCAGCACCCACAGCAGGAGGGGAGGATAGGCCTCGTGCACGTTCTGCAATGCGTGGGGAAGCAATGCGCAGAAAGTAGTTGCCGAGCTGGGCTTGGATCTCCTTGTGATGCTTGTCGAGTTGCTCTGCGGACCAATCTGTGGCAAAAGGGGACGAGAATCGTGTTAACGAGGATTGTCATAAAGAGAGGAAAGTAGGAGATCAAAAAAGGCGAGAAAAGTGCAGTCTAATAAGGTAGGCGTGTTGACCAGAGTGACTGCCAGACCAACCAACCCACACCCAAGGTCCGACATCCAGCATTCTCGAAGACCAATACAAAACATATTGAAAAAAACTCACCAACATCACCCCTCCACCTCCCCCCAACGCGCATCAAATAAAACCTAACCACATCCACGCCCCAGCGCTCCATCGCCTCAAGCGGGTCTGCGACGTTGCCGAGGCTCTTGGACATCTTCTTTTGCGCTGACGTCCAGTGCGCGTGGGTGAGGAGGGTTTTGGCGAGGGGTATCGGGCGGTGGGGTTGGGGTTGGGCTTGAGGTTGAGGTTGGGCTCGGGCTTGGGTTTGTGTTTTGACTTGGGCTTGATCAAGTTGGGTATGAGGTTGGGGTTGGACTTGAAATTGTGGTCGTGATTGGAGTTGAGGTGGAATTTGAGGTTCGAGCGGAGGCTGCTGTGGGTCGAGTTGGGGTGTGCTTGTAGCAGCCCCAGAACCAGAACCAGCGCCTGGAGAGGAGAGAGCGAGGAGGATGGCTGGGAGGTAGATGGCGTGGAAGCGCAGGATGTCTTTACCGATCACTTGGATATCGGCTGGCCAGCCGTGGTCCCATCCAGGAGTCTCTGGTGTGGACGTTGGTGCAGTTGGAGGTGTCAAAGTGGATGTCAACGTTGAAGAGGATGCCTGGGAAGGTGGTGTCAATGAAGGCGGGTCGAGAGGCGAAGCCGACGGTGTTTTATGTAGAAGGGTCGAGTGTAAGGCAAAATTCGAGGGTGAGGACGTCGATGACAACGCAGGAGAGGTCCAAGGGTACCCAGCACCGGTCAGGTAGATAAGAAGCGCGTCGAACCAAACGTACACCGTCTGTTCGGGATCATCAGGCACTTGGACGCCCCATTCCAGCCGCGAACGCGGGCGGGAGATGGATATATCCGCTAGCACAAAGTCTTCGACAACTGCAGTTTTCGGAGTAGAAGCAGCGTCTCCTGCACTTTCGGTACCCCGTGGTGTAGGGTGAACTGGCGCGGCGCCGAGCATCGCGAGCACGTTCTCGTGGTACTGCGGCGGATAGACTGCATCGGGGTGGGTGATGTAGTGTTCCAGAAGGGAATCACGGAAGGTCGAGAGGCGGAACATGTAGTTCTCCTCTGATGACCATTCGACGGCTGAGCCTGTTTCTAGTGAATGTCCGTCTACTACTTGTGCGTCGGTGTAGAAACATTCGTCGGTGATGGAGTACCAGCCTGAGTACTGGCTTTTGTAGATGTACCCTTTGGCGTAAAGGTTTTTCTAAGAAAAGGGGTTAGAGAGATGAAGAGACAAAATGGCAAATTTGGGACACCCAAACATCTTCAACGGCAAGATGGTGTTCCTTGGAAGAAGTCCGCATAAAACAAGTATTGCTGACGTTCGCCCGTCGAGCCAAGTCCTAGAGTCCAAGTATTTATCAGTCAAAATGCTCGAAAACCAGAAAGAAAAAACCCGTACACACCCGAAACCTCTCGCTGAGAGCGTCACAGAATTCCCTCTCCCTTCCTGGCTTTCCAAGATGGACCCGAGCCGCTTTCTGGATTTTCAAGCCATGCTCGTCGGTCCCAGCGAGGAATATAACATCCCGGCCTTTCAACCGCTGATACCGCGCAAAAACGTCCCCAGTAACGAGCGAGTAAAGGTGCCCGATATGTGGCGACGCGTTCGGGTAGAAAATGGGTGTTGTGATGTAATACGGCTTTTGTAGGTTTCCATCGTGGAAACATCTATGTTTTGAGGAGGTTACAGCTTTTCTGAGGCGTAGTTGAACGCAAGAGGATGAAAAAAGGAACCGGGATGAGTGGAGGTTGCGGAAAAGTACCATCAATCCGTGTGGTTGGCAGTCAGAAAATTAATGGAAGAACAGCACGTGAGGCTCTGATGTCACGAACGCGTTACAGACGCGTCGCCATCAATGCCCCTGAAGTCAGCCGAGAGCCAAACCAGGCTCTTTCCGTTGGATTCGCCTATGTCATTGACGACGCTCGAAATAGGATAAGAATATAATGTAGGACTTGAATAGAGTATACCACAAAGCAGATAGTAGTAAGGTATTAATAAGACAAGCAGTGCCCATCAAATATTTCTCCTCGATACGGACTTTCCCTCAAATCCCCTCCCTGCCGACTATCACTGCTCGCTATTTCTTGTGCCACCACAAGTCAAGAATCCCCACAATACCCATATAAGACCCAAAAGCAATCCAATCCACATACTCCCTAATCTCTGTAATCTTCCCATCATGCACTGTAAACTTGTTTATCGCCGTATTCTCATACGTATGCGACCCAGGCCCCTGCGCCTTCCTCAGCACCTCAAGGGCCGCCGATTCGCCTTCCACTGTCAGGCTTACGAGATCGGTGGTGTACCAGTCCGCTTTGGCGAAGATGTCGCCGAGGAGCTTCTCCCTCTCTGTGTAGGGCATGTCGCCGGCCACGGACAGCTTTTCTTTGGAGCCGGATACCCACCAGTTTGCGTCAGGTGTTGCGAGGGTGTGGAGCTGGTCGTATCGATGGTTTTTCACGAGGTCGAGCCACTGCTCGACGACTTCACGGGTTTCTTTGGTGGTTGAGGACATCGTTTTGGGTGGCGCTTTCAGTGTGTTGGATCAAATAACGACCGTGCTTTGGAAGAAAGTTAGTTTATCTCTAGGGATATGAGAGAGAGAGAGACAGGCTCACCGGCGTCTTTTGGTTTCCAATTTGCGGTTGGAATAGTCGAATTACTTTCTGTACGTGGAGGCTCTTCGAGAGAGGAGCAAGTTTATATACCTAAAAGCCAACTCACTGATCAGGGTCAGGTTTCAAAATTTAAGGGCGATGCACCGCGATGCACTCTGAAGCTGAGCTCCAAGTCCCGACGTATGTTGGAAAAATAACCCTTTTGGTAGCGTGGAACGCTTCCAAAGTGGAAACTCGAGTAACCCGGCATCAAAAAAGTTCATAAATAACCGCTGGGTACGGATCTCCATCTGCATCTGCATAAAAATAAGCCTTCTCAACGTCACTTCCTATCCGTCTTGGCTCCAAATTAACGCAGGGTGGGGTCAGTTGATCGTCACCGCTCGGTCAAAGGCTCTGGCCAGTGCTTATTATTAGTCGACCTCATGGACCCTATGATAGGAAGCCTAGCCCACTGCCTGATGCTGTTCCAGAGATAGGCACCACCTGTTCTCGAATGTCGGAATAATATTTTTGCCGCGCAACAACAGTCAACCCAAAGTCAACCACGATTCAACGAATAGAAAGCTGCGGCATTGACGAGCTTATCTGGAGCGCATTCCTTTTTTCCGCGATACCCACCTTTGTCATTTCCATCTTTGCACAAGCGCCGTGGCTCGTGAGCAACTCCTGATCCCTTGTTAGCGCAGGAACCTAACTGAATCACCCAATCTCAACATCATCATGATCTTCGTATGGCCTGCCAAGTCGGGCAGTGACTGGGCTGAGAATGAGCATGGTATCATACCTTGCATTACCATGAATTGCATCCGCCCGACCCTTCACCTCGTTCCAGCCACCCAAGAGCCCGGCACTTCTTTCATCCCGAGCGTGCATCCTAATACTGACTCCTGAGAGTACTTGGGTCTTAAAATTTTTCTTAAAAGCGCATGAACGTTTCCGCACACCACACATCGAGTCAGTGAGGGCATGGAGAATACCAAATACAAAAAACTCGCTTTGAAGCGCCTGGTACTATTTCTCCGCATCAGACTCCCGTATCGGATTATCTGCCCAACGCGATCGTCATTCCATTTCTGGTTCCGGTCGTACAGAAGCGCTGCCAATCAATCATGGAAGAACTTCCGCAGGGAGGAATTTTGTGATGATATAGGTCGGGGTGATCCTAACCTGAGCTGTATAGCGGTGGTAGCTCCATCACTAGTTCTTCTTCTCTTTCCAATAATCTGACACCGCAACGACGAGCCAGGGATGGTGGCATTTTGGATTATAAAATACCGTAAGGAGAGACTTGTTGTTGATAGGTAATGCTTGACATCGAGGTGATGTTTGCCAGGGGGTAGTTTCCCGGTTTGGAAGATGAGTTGGCTGAGAGTGGAAACATTGTCCGAAGCGGTGGGCAAGTTGACGGAGATCGGTGCAGCTGCATCGACAAAAAAGTCGACTCCACGGCTAATCGTTCCGGACCTGTTGGCTGGGATGTCAAACCAACTAAGATTGACTCCTGAAAGAGCGAAAAGGATGAATCTTTCATAAGTAGGGATTCAGCAAGACGCACCAATAAAGTCGAAAGATAGTCCAGTCTCGGTTAACTGCGTCGTCACCCCACCCTCAGTACTCTCCCATCCGGCCCTGTACGAAATTGCTGGATCCGAGGGGTCAACGATGACTGTGGCGTTGTCGAGCGGAACGCCTGCCGATGGAGGGTATTATAGCGCATCAAACCAAAACGTCTTACTTGAATTTCGGAAAGTGGCCTGAGCACGAGATTGTGCATCGCATTAGACAAGGTAGAGCTTCCACAAAGCGCCAGATTGTTGTCAGGGGAAGCAGTAGTGTCATAGCTTGCAATGCTGGCACCGTCGACTGAGCAGGACCAAGAAAGGTCCGCCTCACCACTCGAACTAGTCGTTGGAGCATCGACCGTGCCATAGAGCATCACCTCCGAACCTATTATAGTGTTGAAAAATAGTCAGCGCCTCTGGAACACTGCATTGAAACAATCTATTTACCAATAAATGTGAAAGAAAAGCTGGCATTGGAGTTCAGTCCGTGCAAGGTACCTCCGGAAGGCGAGTCGTATTACCCAGCTTGGTGTGAGTGGCGGTATTTTGAAACCAAGGGCCAGTGTATTGAATTTTGGGGTCTGTGTCTTCTACTATAGCAAGTCTTGAACGGGCCGTCATATCTTCCGCAAGGCGAGGACAGTGATATGCCTACGGCGCTTTGACAATATGAATAAAATCAGCCAGAGGTGCCTGCAACGAGTAGCCCTGATGATGGGGTTTAGGATTCGAGCGGTTCAACAAAAGGGATTGGGTAAGTAGAAATGAAAGACTCACGATGACAACAAAGACGCCAAGCGGCAAGCAAACGGCAAGGGAGGCAACAACAGTGGAACTCAAATAATGAGGGCAGCAGAAAATAAGCCGATTAGCCGGGGGAGACGAGGGCTCGATGATCTGAGTACAGCTACAATCAAGGTTAATAAATACCAAAAATATGAATCAGAGATCTGGAGTAACAAGAGTTGGGAACGGTAATTGATAGGAATGAAGGGAAGACGATAGAGGTGACAAGGAAGCATCGTAGGACAAAATAGCTTACCATTGGCGTTTCTCAACAACGTTTCTTGGAAAACGGAAAGGGTAAAGAATGGTCCAGAATTCAAGGACTTCGGCGATGTGGCCCATTCCTTGTACAACGGGAGAATCCACGGTTTGTGCACGTTGCATTTTAAAGACAATTTTTCGGATATCAGAAGGTGCTTGATATATATCGAACACCCGTTGACGGACGAACTCCATCATGGCTGGTCTTAATGTTAGGATCAAACGTTTCAATCTGACCTGCAGGTTTTGCAAAGTAAATATTCTTCAAGATCCCGTCCAGGTCTAGCTACAGGGAAACACATACCGAAGCAAAACAACCTGGACCTGGGACTGCCTAAAGTATTGGAGAGGAAAGTCAGGGCTGCGTGTCGCACGGCGGATTTATATGCTGCAAGTCTCAAGATGTGTGCAAGGAGGGGCATTTTAATGTGTTTGAGAGGTGAGAATCAACACTGCACTCCAGTGACTCCACCGACTGATCGTAGCAACTGAAGTGAATGAAACAATGACCTCCTCGTCAGACGTTCAACAAGGTAATACAGTACTTACTTCGGGCAATCGAACATCAAATCGTTCTTTTGACAAATGAGTCAAGTCGGTTGTGAGTTGGAAGTCAGAACAGGGGAATCAACAATATTTCGCGCGATGGTGGATCGGAACGTGAGTTTCTCACGGCGCTGCTGGCATCGGCTCCGCCGCTTCAGCTCTCCCTACAGTCACAACATTTAAAGACTCGCAGATGGTTTGAAAAGATACGTCCGTCTGGAAGATTGTAAAGAGTTGTAGGCGCGGACTTCTCACACAATTCAGCGCACTACTCGAGTGGCTGCGGGGCAGTTTATGTTTATCCCGAACAGCCTCACTGCCATCACCATTGAAACAGCCCGTCGCCTGGTAAAAAGCGTTCCTCAGTTCGCAGATAAGCGAGCTCTCGTTCATCTGAATTGCTTTCTAACATTCCCTTCCCACTTCAAACGAGATTGGTACTGAAGTACTGACGCTGACAACCACTTCAATCTGCCCCATCATGACCGATATACGGCCAAACGAAACCACGCCTCTCCTTGGGTCAACCCAAGTGCCCGAGAGCTCTTCTCTCCCAGTGCCAGCGATAGCCGTATGGACACCGCATCGCGTGCACTTCCTCGACAACCTCAGGGCCACACTCACCATTCTGCTCATTTTACATCACTCTGCCCTCGAAACCGTTTATAAACGCAACTACAGTGACCAATATACGAAATCGCAGCTCCTACCTTTCTCGTTGTTCACTGCAGTCAATAAGTCCTACCTGTGGAGTCTTTTCTTTTTCACATCAGGATACTCGACATCCCTATCGCTTTTATCGAAGTCATCCGACCTACACTTTTTCAAGTCCAGGACGTTGAAGATCGGACTTCCCGCCCTGTTTTATGCCTACGGCGGGCATTTGTTCCTCTTTTTATTCCTAGCCTTTAGCTGGGAAGATATATTCGGCAGCTACAAAGCTGGATGGGCTTTTATACGCCTCTCTGGCCCGATCGACTACGTTGCGGTTTTGCTAGTTCTCGATTACATCCACCTCTTTATCCGCTGGACGAGAAGGCGGTGGCCGGAGAGATTCGCAATCATCTCCAACTCCAGAATATTCAACCTCTTACGCCCAACTTCAGGACTCCATTTCTACACAATCGTCACATTCTTCATGGTTATACTTATTATCTTTACATTCCTCAGCTGCATCGGTATCCACCTACCCCCAAACGTGTTATTTTTTGCCCTCCCTTATGACCACCCTGGCGTAGACGTCCCACTCTCCTGCGTCATCGCATACCTCGCGGGAGTGCATTTCTCATCAATTAAGAGGTACCTCACCATCAAACCCTCCCTCGCCTACGCCACCCTCTTTCTATCGACCTTAGTTGCCTATCTTTCCATGGCCGTCGTCCAATCCGTTTCACCTCCGTTGTGGCAATTCATTGAACTCCCAACTCTCTTCTCCAGTATATATTTCTTCGTTGACGGCGGTTTTAACCTCCACACAATATTCTTCACATTCTGGAACGCTTTCGTCTTTTTGACAATCCCCATCTCCCTCATCTCCATCTTCGCACAAGCACCGTGGGCTACCCGTGATTGGGGATTTTGGACCCGCCATACATATACCCAGACGTACATCAACATGATATTTATCCTCATTGCAATCCATCGTTTCCAGAGCATACACAACCTCTTTATCCGGACTGTTCTGGTCGGCATATTTGGAGTCATAGGGTGTTGGTTAATTGTTTATACACCGCTTATGACGTCGAGGGCAGTACAATATCTTGTTCGACGGTACCGCCGTGTACTGGTGGTTTCAGATTCACCGTAACGTAGTCTTTGCAACAAGAAATAGACGGCCATTTTTGCAGTCCAATTTTTCGGCAGTTGGACCCTTCGCGAAAATATATCCAAAGGTCTTCTTTTGACCAGAGAGTTCAACTTCGTGTTTAGCGTTGTGGTTACTGACTGGGAAAAAATTGGGATAAGTCGACGTTCATAATTTATCTCGCGGTTGTTTCGTTTCCAGTCAAAATAAATGCATTGGTATATGATACAAATACCTCAAAGCGAGGTTTACAGGAAAAATAGGAAATGAAACGAACTCCAAGGTTGAAGCCACAAAATACAATGAGGGGAGGAATGATATAATATAGGCCATAGCAACCGACGCCGCCGATAAAATCTTCGACCGAGGAATAACGATCTAGGTTTGTGGGCTACGACATCACCAGTAAGCTCACAGGACAAGACCTCAAAAACAGCGGTACTCACACAGGAGCCACAGTTGGAGCGGGTCCTCCGCGTGTCGCTAGCTTCGGGAACGTCTTGGCAGGGCACTAACGGGGAGGAAAATTAGCTCTGTAATGAAAAATGTCCCAGCGAGTCAGCCGAAACGTACAGCCATTTGAATATCAGCGCGGATGAAGGTCGCTGGAATCCTAACCGTTCCCTCAATCACTCTTGGGACGGGTATTACCTACAACGACGAAATCCGTTTCACCACTGGGTAAAACGCAGATTGAAAAAGTACGCACATCAGAGCAGTCCACGAGCTTCCTTTTGTCCTGTCCCAACACCTGCAGTTTCGTCATGGCTGAGGCAAATTCGCTCATCATATGCTTCTGGTTGTCTATTGCCAAGAACAGTAAGCAATGTGTGTTTTATACGAAGGGAAGGATACTTGCTAATCATGTCTTGCCAGAAACAAGCAGTTCGTGAATCCTGGGAGATGGCAAAGTCGCTCTGGAGACGCATCTCTCCGGCTATCGGAGAGAGGACTTCCCCTGTCTGCTTCCCTTGGCCAGGGAAGAGGCGGCCTCGCAAGAGGACTTCAAGGAAGAAATTACCGTCACTTTTAGAGAAGCATATATAAGTTGTGTGTTTAAATTAAAAAAAGGCACTAGACGCACAAGAAGCCTGGGCTAGTATCGAAAGGAGTTCCTGGAATAGTCTGTAATAAACTTTGGTTTAGATACGAGGAAAAAGGCGGATCGTGTGGGGAAAATGTGGGGAAAATGTGTATTTACCGGGTCAACGCTATCCTAGAGGAAGGGTAAATTCAGTAATTGGTAATAACGGCGTGTTCATAACCCGCACGTACAGCAGCTGCGATAGTATGTGAGGCGAGTAGGCCAACGACCTCCTGAGGGGAGAATCCAGCATCAGCAAACCTTGCAAGAATAGAGGTCACACTGTCGGTGGGCTCCGGAACTGTGAGATCAGGTGCGGGGGCTTTGGGTGGAGGACGGCCGAGGAAGAATGGCAGCCTAGGCGCTCCTGGGCAGTTAGCCGTACCAACAGCCGCCGCGAGATGGACGCTAAAAAAAATGAAAATCGATACCCAACTTTCAAGCTAAAGTACGTACAAGTCACCAGCAGATAACTTCGACTCGAGGAACAATGGGAACTGAGCATCCACTATCTCGTCGACGCTAAAGATTTAAAAAATCAGATGAGGTAAGAGGATCGGAGCCAGTTGATTACCCTCCGTTAGCAGCTACGGGCACAATCAGTAAATCGGCATATGATGTTCATAAAATTGAACACACGGAAAGCCGTCTCGGTCTGATTGAAGGCCAAAATAGAACCATCGGCGCCTCCTCCCCTGTAGGATTATTAAGGATAATTAGCCAAGCATTTAGGAAAGCTATAAATAGGTGACCGACTTTCCGCCTGAAGACCATTATTGGAATCAGATATGAATTTACAAATCCTATTTCGAACGTACCTTTAAGCGAGAACCCAATGGCGTCATGGAATGCGATTCGGAGAGCCGAGTGAGCTTCTTCACCGCAGTCAGCATCATCGAAAAGATTCTTTTGCAAGTTTTCCACAATGGGGAAAAGGGCTAAAGAAAGAGTAAGGTGAATCATTGAGACGGTACTATAGAGACGGATAGGATGCACATACCACAGCAGGCTGCGTTTGCCGTCACCTGTCCAGTAGAACAGGTTACGCGCTTGACGAGAGCAGCATTGACAACCTGTGATACTATGAGAGCGGTCGAGACGATTAAGTTGAGGCGAATGAAAGCCATTGAAATTCAGCCACTGGTAGAGCGCTGCCAATGAGAGGGGAATACTTGAGTATCCTGAGGGCTTTGAACTCGACAAGACCCACATTTTATACTAATTCCCCAGAGTTGTATGGTATCCCTACCGTCTCTCGAGTTCAGAAACCAGTATTAAGGATTGAAGAAATACCCAAAAGTAATGAGAATATCCAGACTGGTGGATTTCGAGACGCGGTCAGGCATGTGCCCTCCACTCAACGCCCACAACATATCACTCGCTAAACCAATGTTTTCTCAACGATGGACTGGTCCAAAATCCGGCAATAAGATATTCCGAGTGAATTTTGTTTTCCAGCATCCTATGTTCTCGAGTCGGGAAGTCGGGCGGCACAGGCTATTGTTAGGCCCGTTACAAAGTGTCAAGGCAGCAATAAAATTAAATAGCAAGACATTATCCCAAAGGAGCTGAGAAGTCTCGGCGCCTCTCTTGCGGATTGTTCGACCCATGAGAAATATCGAAGAACAAAGTTGTTTGAGACAAAGCGATACTGCAGTGCAAGCCCCCCAGACATTATACGAACTGAAGGATCAGATAGAAGCCAATTCGGCGCCCGAGATATGTCAGAAACATGTTGATATCGACAGTCCACCAACTTCAAGACTTGGGAACTAGGAACGGAGTAAACAGAGGCAAAAATTTGTCCGTTGGCCGCGATGTCGTGATGTCGAATAAACATTAGTCTCTTGGGTAGATGTGTTTCAATCAATGCTTGAAGGCCGTTGCCTCAGCGAAAGAAAGCAGAAATTGGCCAGAGATTGGTCCTCAAAACCTCGGTGGTACGACGAACTTCAGAGGAGTCCTTTAGTCTCCCAGCAAAAAAAGGCCGTACGAGAAGTCGTAAGGAGTTTAGAGTTGATCACGAACCAAGGTTTTACTATCAGTGTTGTCACACCAGTTCTGCCATTCGCCAATCGTTGAAGCAGGCATGGTCTTGGCAGCGTCGGATGAGAAAAAAGAGTCCCAATCAAGCCGCAAAGCCTCGCCCAGGTGCATCAGATGTCACCGGCGACATCAGCGAGTACATATGGCACTTTTAGTCTTGGCAGAATATTCGTTGACAATTGCTTAACGAAACCCAAAGCGGCGGGGACGAGGAATGGAGAATTTTCACATCAATAACTTCCAGTACCCGTCTCCCAGCTTCAAGGGGGATGCGCTGCATCGTTTTGAATAAAGAATCGCTAAGTAAAAGCCTCGGAGGAAGGAAGGGCTCACATGTAGAATTCCGACATTGAGGTAAAAGGAATCGACCCCACCCGCCTTGCGTCCTGTAATCCACTGGCATTTCAATTTCTGTGTTACCTGCATTCCTGTCACCAAATTTTACTTAGGACACTTCTACTACGGTCCAGAATTGCACGTATTTTCCCTGAAAATAATCGTCTGACGATATATAATAGGATGGTTAGTAAGATGGTCAAGGGGACAGTTTGGGGGGATAGTAAACCTAAAATCAGAGCCGTTGAGTATGGAGGCCGCGATTGTCAACGAGGAAACCTGACCTTGATTTTCGCAGTAATGGTGGGGTATGCAGAGAAACCACAGCTGACTTAACATTGGGAGTTAATTCTGGCTTAAATATTATTTTCGATCGCACGGATATCCAGCGGATTAAGGAAACCGGATGGTGAGAAAAGAAAGTCTAAAGTCACCAACGGGACTTTCTTCAACCTGAGATGATATGAAAAGGCGATTCCGTCTTCTTCGTGGATTGCCTGTAATCAAGGAAAGATGCAATAGTGCTCGTTGAAGGAAGAGCAGGAGTTCCACGGACGATGAGGTCGGTTCTATCAGGATAAGAAAGAGGAGTCGGTGAAAAAGTCAGGTCAACGTTTCAAATATCAAGTAATGTCACGTACAGGTCCAAAAAATTCGAACTTGGTGAGGCGAACGCGACCTCAAATAGTCGAAAAGTTCGAAGGACGGGGGTACCGGCGACGACACAGCTAGGTATGCCCTTCAAGCTGCAAAAATGGAGAGTGGTGATCGATGGCATTTAGCAAAGGTCCCTTACGGATCGTGTGGTAATGGTTTCGATATCGCTCCAGGATACCGAGTACGAGAAGTCGTCTCCGAAAGACAAGGCGCAAAGGTTAAAGGCCCTGAAAATGAGGAAATTAAAAAAGACGCTCAGGTTTGTTTTGGTTTTCAAGTCGAGGTGATCAGGATCGTTTGAAAAGTTGAGTTGGCGTACGAAAAGGACCGAATCCGAAGTATTTCGACCATGAGTTTGATGAGTGTCTTAATGCGTCTACGTATTTCTTTGTCCGAGCGGCCCCTTCTTATATTTGGACTCCCCCTCGGGTCGGGCGGCCTGCAGGAATCGAGCGTTAGATTCGAAAATAGCCAGGGAAGCTGAATGGTCTTGAACTCGGGATCATGCAAGAAGAGCATGTTGGATTTTTAGTAATAGTACGTCGGTGGAAAGTCCCAAAATATTTTCGACAAAAGACTCAATAATCTCCTGCGGAAAAGGAGGAACTGCACCCACCAGCAGCATAAAGTGAAAGTTGGATGGCAGTCAGGGCGAAAGTGTTCCGAGAGTAAAACCCCGCCATTGATTACCTAATGCTTGTCTGTAGCTTCAGTATCAAACAGCTGCAGCCAAATGTTCGATTTCACTCAGGCTGGATTTGGGCTGGATTGCCTTCTGAGAAGTTCTGACTCTTCCTTCGAATTCTACAGAAGCTTTGAAAGAGTCTCAGCCTTGGGATAGGCGATTTACTGCTCGCCAAAATAAAGGTTTTGATATACGAGTATAGGAGTAGATGTCACAACAAAAGGGACTCTGCCACCGCGAGAGCCTGACCGCCTGGCCCTTTAGAACTCGTCGCGAGCTTGCTCAAAGATCCTGGACGCAAGTATCGACCAACGGTTAGCTATTTGTCCATCTTATATTGCTGGGATAGGCTGTATCACTCACCCATTGGACTAATGACATAGTCCATACTTTCCGAAACTTTGTCAAATTGGCCACCAAGACTGACAGGGATCCTCTCGGAAACTTCATTTGCGCCTAGTGCTGCCCCTTTCAAAGCTACTCCAACGACAGTGCCAGCACCGGGAATGAATTTGGCGACTTTAGAGCCAATACTCGCAGCAGCTGCGACCACTTTCAGCCCGAACTTCGTTACTTTGCCCACATTTTTTATGGCTCCGCTTGCCTTCTGAAGGTTTTGCCCGATCTTCTGGAATCCCTGCTTCATCGTCGCGCCCGCTCGCTTCAAACCAGCTCCCACTCTGTTGAAACCCTTCTTTATTGAGCTGCCTACCTTCCGAATTCCTACTCTCAGTTTTTGAACCCCTTTTCGAATCGCGCGGCCGGCACTCTGAAAGCCTTTACGAATTGCTCTTCCTGCTCTCTGAAATCCGCCTCTGATCGCCCCATGTACTTTTCCAAAGGCAGATTGGATTTTATGGAAGCTATGGCTGACTGCGTTACTCGCATTCTGGAGTCCGTCCTCTTCGTTATTGCCTAAGATTCTACGAAAGTTGGCACTCACTTTGAAGCCGCTTTTTATTTTGTCCCAGAATCCCCTTCTCTGGAGCTTGTGGATTTGGACGTCGAAGTCATAGCGCTACCTCTGGTTTAGTATTGTGCAACCCACGAAATATAAGTCCCGCCTACCTTAAAGTATGTAGATTCCGTTTCATCTAACTCTGTCTCATCCATTATGGACAGATCCTCATACTCGCTCTACGGATTTGCCGTCAGAGCTCGACCTAAAAATGAAACTGCTCCAACCCACCGAAAAGTATCCCCGGTTCTGTATGTTGGATCCATGGTCATCCCTTATACTAGGGAGATTTAAATCGTTCTACGTTGATTGTTCACCTCATATTAGATCGTACAGCGAAAAAAATTGTAAGGAAGTTTTGTACCATGTATTCAGGGACTACGGCTTGGTGGAATTCTCGATCAACAAAGGTGGCGAGGGGTCGAGTAATGAGGTTTCGATCATAAAAATTGCCATATCTCTGTACCCGATTCCTGCAGATACAAATTCAATGCGGATTTGCCTACGAGGTCAGGAGATCGAGCTCACGCTTGTGAGAAACGTTCCGGTAGAGGTGCAGACGCAACCAGAGAGATCCAAACGGTGATTGTGAATAGATAAGTGAGTCCAGCTCGTAACATTGAAATAAAAAGAAGGGCCAGCTTCAACGGAATAACAGACATTTTTCCGACTTATAATAGCGAGCAATTAGCGTTCTTCTAATTATGATAACTAGGGTTAAAGTGTGTTTTAAGAGGCGCATCCGTCAGTGTCAATGTCATGGTCAGGCGGTACATTCAATGCAGTTATTGGGCACTAGTTTCTGACTGATTTGCGACTCGGCCGGTCTCCATTCAATTCTGGAGTAGATGCTCGTCTTCCGTCCACTTTCATTGGAGCTCTACGGTCAGCGGAGCTGATGTTGTAGTTGATCCTTTATTCATGCCACCTTCAGAAGATATTCCACTCGCTTGGGTGTGTGTACTGGTACAGACCACATTAGTGGCAAGGATATATTTATATTCTCGGAATGATAACGATCACAGTTTGAAGTGTTCGATGATTATCATATTTCTCCCACATCACCACCCTTGCTCCTGTGCTGCCCGTACGTTGGCACCTGCGGTCATGCAGAAAGTCCAGGTACACCGAATCCATGCTGCCTGCCATCACGCGCTTGCCAGACAGCGCTCCCGCTCGACGGGCTTTCCGAGCTTTGCCAGACTCTAGCTCTAGGGGAAGTCCACTCCACTGGTCTTTGACAACAATAACGTAAATACGCACCGTCTGTGATGGCATCTAATCAATTTGGTAAACTGGTCGCCCACAGGCACAACTTGAACTTGACTTGACTTGAACATTGCCCAAGAAGTTCTTGTTTCTTGTCGTTCAAGCTAGAGTTCAGTTCTAGTTACATCTAGTGATTTTTCGTTTGCGATTGAAAAACACACTATGTAGCGCGGTGTCTCATAAACCCAGAAACCGGAAGCCTTGCTTTAATTTGCTCGATATATTACAAAAACATCGACCCTACAGTAGAAGCAACATTTCCCCCCTTGCCGAGTGCACCTACATCGTAGAAATGTTTAGTATTCTCATTCCAGGAGAACGAACTAAATGAATTTCTCACCCAGAGGATTCATAGCGACATTGAAAGCCTTGTCCAGGCCACCGAGGCGGACATGGAGCTTGTTCGCTGCCTCGTTTGCACCCATAGCCACGCCATTCAAGGCCAAGCCAATTCCCGTGCCAATCCCAGGGACGAATTTGGCCACTTTAGAGACCGCAGTCGCGGCGGTAGCCACTAGCCTTAGACCGATTTTCGCTACTTTGCCTATATTCTTCTTGATGGTTTTGCCCACAGCCCTTACGCCCTTTTTTATCGTCCTTCCGACCGTGCGAACACCCGATTGGACTGCATGGATGCCTTTCTTGATCGATTTTGTTACTTTCTGAAAGGATATCTTCTTAACGCGTTGAAACTTTGGTAGAAATTTGTTACACACTCTGATACCCTTCTTTATCTTTCCCCAGAGACTCCTGCCATAGAGTGAGTCCTCACCGAGACCATCGCGCTGCAGATAGTCAATTAGTTTGGCAGAGCTAAATACAAGTAAAAACTCACGCACCTTTGTTTGTATTCCTCGCAGTTCTTCAGAAGCTCGTACTTCCGATCGAGAAAGGTGATCATATTCGCGCTGCATCCAGGAGAAATGGTCGAACTTCGTTTTTGCGGAATTTGCGTCAGGTCCTGCTTGACAAAGTCTTACACATTCCACGCACCTTGGTGTCTAGTTTTGGATGGAAGTCTCGAACATCAAGCGTAGCCTCGTCATCGTAGCGCTCGACTAAACTGTAGGGGAAATATTACCACCTGTATGATATCAACAGACTAAGTGACTGACCTTGAGGAACGGTCGGAAATGGGTGCACATGAAATTAGGCCTATGTTAAAAATTAACAAGAGAAATAAGGTGAGTCCAGCTCGCGACATAGCGGGTGAAAATGCAATGAAAAGGTGGGAAAGACCAGCTTCGAGAGAAAACAGACATACTTGGAGCCCTTTTATATTCGCCCGCAGATGACTCTATCAAGGACTAGCGGGACACCGTCGATCCATTGTAAATGCAAAACTGTCAGTGCAACCCCTATGTCGGATTTATTCCAGTAAGGCGATGCGGTGAGTTGAGGGTTGAACGTTGAACGATGAACGATGACTAGTACAGCCATCTATAACCCAAATTGAATTGAGCTGGGACGGTGTGTCCTACTTTGGCACTTTCATGCCGACCTAGTGGCAGGGGAGGGATCCGGCGTTCTGCAGACCTATGAAAATGAATAGGACAAGACGACTTGGCATCTCTGGTCATGAAAACATCCACGTTGGGCACTGCTATATTTTTAGGACGCTTGGCACCAGCTTTTGTGGAAAGTCTAAATTTAGGACTCCCGAGATTGACATTACGAAAGAGCCCCGACAGCTGCGTTCGACGACTTCGTCTCTGGTGTCAAGTTTTGGCCATGGTCTATTGGAGCTTTCGCAGACGCAGAGGACTGAGAATCAACCTCAGAGTTCACATTATACAGTAGTCCTGGAAAGTTTTCGGCAGGTCCGCATCTGTCGGTTTCTCGATCTACATGGACACGATTGTCATTCTCATCTTCAGACCAGCAAGCTTCCTCAGATTAGTTCCTCATGTGTGACCATATCCAGATAACACAGGTTGTAGAAGGGATTATGGGACCGCGGTCAGACGAACCAGATGACTAAGACGACGAACAAAGTCGGCGTATATTGATCCTCGACAGCTCTAGTCGACAAGTTGATCTGTCCAAACCATATCAAAACAAAAAGCCGCAGATGTCGCCATTTTAGCAGGTAGAAGGGGCTGTCCACTTGTATATCCATCCACGGCAGTCGACAGAAAGAATCTTGATGGATTTCGCATTGCAAGTGGTTGAAACAGAGCAGTGCACAAAGTGCACAGGGATGAAGTTCGCCCAGGAGCCCTTATCAACCATATTCGTCGAGCCTTTGGTTTCTTCTTGTCGCACCTTCACCGCAAAGAAAAACCAAAGTGGAATCAAGTCGTCGAATCGGACTTGGGGATGTTGAAACATTGAGCTTGAACAATAAACATGCGTGGTTTTGAAACAGGAAGAGGATGATGTCCGAATATTGCCCTTCATTTCGATTTCAAGGATCGAAAACAACGAACTAGCAGGGCCTAATGGCATCACTGAACCAGGTATATGAACATAAGTAAGATAAAGTCCTTGCGAAAGAAACAAGGACACCTATCTCGTAGATTTGTCCAGGTAGGTAGCCAACTTCATTATCTCATCAACTATCAACAGGGGCAATGCCAAGAGACATAAAATAGCCACCTGTAAAGAGGAAAGCGAGGCATATGCAATGCTCGGTGGCTCTGGAGCGGTGCACTCGAACATTCGTTCAAATCTTCAAGGAGGCACCAGAAAGCTATCCAATTCAACTAAGGCATCTGTCCAGCGGATTAGAGAATGTTTTTGAAACGGTTCATGGACTTCTGTCATATGTTGGTGGGACGTGGTGACGGTCGAGCTTCCCGACGATTTTAGAGAGAGTCCAGAAGAGATATGGGAGCGTGGGGAAGATTATGTAATAGAATAGGAGACCCTTTACGCTTTCCCTCCTCTGCCCTCAGGCCGCGAGTCTGGCGAATTCCTTTCTTTGTTCACAACTGGGTTTCCTGCAAATGCCCGAAGGAGTTCTTATCTCTTCGTGTCTGGCGCGTTTTAGATGTCCTTAGCCTAGGTTCGGCCTGTCAGGCTTTTTCCAAGCTTTTTCAACTTCATCTGGATTTTCACAAATGTGAAAGCTCATTCAATCGCACCTCGACTTTGGACCTCTTCCTAACGTCGGTTGAGTGACAGCAGTCAAAGCCTGATGCTCGGAGGCTTGAGGTCCTGAAAGGTACTAAATGGCGTAACTCGAAGTATTTCCTCTCATTATTGTGATTCATTGGTGGGGGCCGTGTGGCGGAGTAAAGTAGAGACTGCCAAAAAACTTCTCTTGCGCCAAACTGTTAGCAATAAGTCTGTCTTGCATTTGCGTTTGGAACGGAGCCCCTCTGATATTTTATTATTCGCCTCCTAGATACAAATTCCCATCGAGTGATAGGACTGTGAAGTAGGGCAAGGGTCTACACTGACTTTGTCACTCTTTTAAAGGACATAAACTCTCGCCCCGACGCTTTAATTACTGGTGCTCACGACGTTATCGGTAGCGAGTAGAGGCACAAACCTCCCATAGAAGTGGAGCTGTTCTGTCTGTCGACTCGGCTACATATCAAACATCTCAACATACAAGCGCATCATTCTTTTCCAATTGAGGACTCGAAGGAGCATCTCCTGTGTTTAAATTTACCTTTAACCCAGCGGATCACCTCGGTTATAGAGTAAAACCTAAATAAATCGGAGGTTCTCGCGCTGCCAGCTTTCTAAGTGGAACTCCAAGCTCGAGGACAGCCATCGACTTGTTGACGTGCCGAGGCTTTGCGCAGGGTAGAAATGCGTCGTACGATAGGAAATACACTGTCCATTCTCAGAAACCCAATCTATGTACCTACATGCGGATGAAAGATGAAAGTGACGGTGGAGGCGAGTATAAGTAAGTAACTTGGTTCTCCACGTATAATTAATTAAAATGCGATGCGATGCTGAAAGGGGGCTCGGCCCATGAGTCTATTATTGGGGATTAAACCATCTAAGATGTGAGCAGTTAGCACGGCGGGGTCAGTGGAGTAAGCAGAGATTGCTTACGCATGTGCGTTGTCGTTAAAGTCTGAACGGCAAGCGGGTCAGCCTGACGTTTTAGAAGGAGAGAGGAGAAAAAGCGGCCTACCTTGAGAATCACCGTCTTTGATACACGCACATCGGTTGAGCCCAGGGCATTCATATGCCCAACCTTGATGTTGGTAGCTGGAAGGCGACGGTTACCAAAAGAATACATGGAATCAACGACTATGCTCACCCTAAGTCGTTAAATTGAAGCACTTGGTCTTTCCTCAGGGACATGGCAATTCCGTAGGAATGAATAGGCGAGTCTCCCCATCGTTCGTAGAAAAATCCTAGAACAGAGGCCGTTAATAAAGAGGAGACAATGGAATGTATGGTTATCATGCCTCCGGCTTTTTCGAGGTACTCGAAGAACTTGGTGTAAAGTTGGCCATCCCAAACGCTGCGATGGGAGATTTCAAAGTTGTTCTACAAATCAGGTACCGTAAGAGGACGTATTAAATCGCAGAAGGCATAAACCCACTCACATACATACACGCGCCGGTCCAGTCATCGCTGCCGGCCGCGCCAGACAAGGCTCTGGCGACTCCAGCGTCGCCTTTCCAGACGAAGTGCTGATTTGCATCGGGTGGGAGTAGATCCCGGTTTTCGTGCAAGAATTGTGATACATTTGACGCGAGACTGGGTTGGACCCATGAGACATCGTAGTTGACTTGGACAAATCCTGAAAACAAAGAGCTTAATGAAATAATATATTTTAAAGCTGTAGAGTGCTCACCATATAGCGCTTTGTTGTCGATTAACCTCTGAATCGGGTCGTATGGCTATTTAAACTGATTAGTTAGGATCGCACCTAGGCAACAGATTACTTACCACGTCGCAATGGAATTGGATATCCGTGTCTAGCCGCCATAACCACTCATACGATGATAGGGCTGGGTGCTTCCAGAAAAAGCCTGTCGTACGTTTGAATTGGCCAACAATTTCGGTAAGAAGAAACCAAACCGTTACATACCTGAATAGTATCGGCACATCGCCCGGTATCCAAAGGAAAATCTGAAGATAGTTTAAGCACCTAAACGCCAGCTGTTGCAACATAATTTACCCAATGTTGTCCATAGAGGCCTTTACCCGCTCTTTGTCCATCCAAGCTGGAACTTCCCAAGATTCCTTTGTCGTCGTAGCTATGCAACAGTTTGAGCGCTACTCGTAAAGTGCTGACACCAACGTACCAAATGTGGCCCGTCCCTCCGTAATCCAACTGGCCTTCGTCCTAACTTCATCCGTGATGAAATCGACTTCATCCTCGGCCGTAAACAAAACAATTGGATATTTTAGTCGTCTATTGAACCTGTCTTCCACATTCTGGAGAGCCACCAAGGCCTGCGTGATACGAGACGGCGCCAGGAGAATGAATATCACAGCATTTGGTCGACGCATTTTCGTGGGAAGGTAAGCATTATAGTCGTGCCCAGCAAGTTTCGCCCAGAAGCCAAGCAAGAAGATGAGGAACGCGCTGCAGAGGACGATGCGGATCCTGAGATTTGAAAAAAGTGCGGCCATGGGTGCTCGTGGTGGATGCAAAAACCAGAACCGAGCACCTGTAGATGAATTTATGGCTGCTGTAAAGGGGATATTGGATATGACAGAAGTTGGACAGATGGATTTGGTGGATTGGCTGGGACCGCGATGCAGACTCGCACTTCCGCTTTCGGCAAAATTTCTCAAGGCCGGACGGCCCGGACGGCCGTCGGAAGTAGTAATGTGAATTGCAGCCGCTTTTTATAACCCTGAGTGCACATGTTTTGCTTTCATCTCATTTGTTCCCCTTGTTCTCTCCCAACCCGACTCTCTTTCAGCATTTGACTGTATTGATACGGTATTCTTCACGATGGCAGTCTCGATGCAGGTGGTCGCGGTCATCGCGTTCTATATGGTCGCTGCGTTGGTGGTAAGTGAAGAAATCTACTACAAAACATACGGTTATATCTCATATGCTCATAGATGGTTTTCGTCAACAAAATCGTATTGAACACAGCGCCTAATCTACCGACTTTATTATGCTCCTTCCAATCGATTGCAACGGTCTTGCTCTTAAGCCTCACTTCGCTCTTTACTTCTCAAGTCCAGCTCCCCACTTTGAACTATTCGACCGCCCGAAAATTAGCCCCTCTCTTGATCGTAGACGCCATGGGGTTTCTCTTCAACACTCTCTGTTTGCGGGACGTTGAGGCAGCGTACTATAACATAGCGCGCGGTCTCGTTTTACCCCTCACCATTACTGTGGTCGCGATGCACAGTTTCACTCGGCCATCCCTTCCGGTCGTCGGATGTGCTTCCATCGTCACTTTTGGATTTCTGATCGGAACATCTTTCCAAGAAAACCTTCCAGCGAAGTCAGTCCCGGGCCCCCTTGCCCTGTTGTACGGTTTCTTAGCCTCCCTATCAATCGCCATTCACGCCGTACTCGTCAAGTCATCCCTTCCTCATGTCAATGGAAGTGCCACGAAGCTGTCATACTGGTCGAATCTAGGCACGGCAGTACTACTCGGCTTTACGGCACTGCTCAGTGGTGAAGTCAGAGATTTCACTCAGATGATGAAGAACAGTGAATGGGATTGGGCGACGTTCGCCTGGGGAAATCTGGTCACAGGCGTCTTCGGCTTCCTCATCAGCATTGCAGGCATATTGAGCGTCAAGATTACAAGTCCTGTTACTCATATGTTCTCAAGCGTGAGTCCCTGGATGATTTTCAGCCATTCATGCTTTCGGAATCGAATGACTGATAATAATGATTGTCCCACAGGCCTCAAGGAGCGTCCTCCAAATCATTCTTGGTGTGAAGATTTTTGGAGACGTTCTAACACGGTTAGTGCGCTTGTCAATTCATAAGTCACTTCCTGATACCTATCATCGTCCACGTTCCCAGGCAGCGAGTCGCATCAGCTTTCACCATCATGTTCGGAACATTACTTTACACCTATGTTAAGGCAAGAGAACCACCCCCGCAGCCCACCGAATCTGCAGTACCCCTCGAACCGAAGGACTTGGAATCTCAGGACAAGTCGTCGCAAGAGAAGTCGTAGGACTTCATTTATCGCATTCACGGACAAAGACAACGAATTACAGGACTTTGTAGTACGCAGGCTAATGACTGATTAATTAATTACCCACTTATTTTTATTGCATTCGTTCAAAGACCAGTTCACTCCGTCTTATCTCAGGTTGGCTAATGGAACGGAGACAGTTGTGAATGATTGAATCACTTTTCGCAGACGGCGTCATTCACGTCAGATATGTCGAATGTGTCACTCCGACAGAACACAGCAGAACAAATACTAGAAGACGATTTTCACTCGGTTCCCTAATTCGACGAGAATCAAATAAATTAGAAAGTGATGATAGATTTTGTGTCTTCCGAAGACCTCCCGGAGCGGCTTTTTTGTCACCCGTCGATCAGTAGGACCGTACGTGAAGCTATGATGCTTTGTATATATGATATATTAAACGAATGTGTAACCACCCGCTACCTCCCATTACAGAGTATGCTGCGTGCCGACGCCTCAATCCGCGACCGTTTATTTTCAACGCTTTTTGTGTGGCATTAGATCCAGCGTTCAGAACGTACCGAGGGTCCGATGATCATCTTCTTTGGACATATGCTTCAGGAGTGAAGTGAATTTGTCGTGAGTAAAGCATGCCTGACTTATTCCAGCCTTCCAGCCTGTGTTCTGGACCCTACTATCAGTAAGTATAACCCCCAGAACTTTATTTTTAGCGGAATCCCTGACCCCACAGCAGGGTCGATTCGCCGAAAAGAGCATTCCGGATCACGATGCTATTTCCCTTTCAATCCCGTTTCCATTCTTAGACGATGCGTGAAAACGGTGTATTTTCGAAACTACCACCAAGTCCTAAGGAGAGTTATACAGTATGAAATGACCGATGAGTAATATAAATTATTTAAATTGTCAAATTGGTATATACATCCCCGAGGATGCGACTACTGGTTCGTTAGTAAAATCCAAAGCAATATCAAAACAATCACCCCAGCGCTACACAAACGCCACGGAACAACCTTCGTATGCCAGTCGAGGTATTTCTCATTTACCGGGCTTGATATTGGATCTGGGGCGGGCCAAGACGAGGTCTGATGACTGAGGTGACGCGAATGACTACCGTTCCTCTCCGCGAGAGCCCGGAGTGCACGTTTATCCACCTTCCCATTACTCGTAAGGGGGAAGTCGTTGAGGGCGTAATAGTGGCTGGGAACCGCGTAGGAAGGTTGTATCCGACGAACTGTATCCTGTAGGAGGCCTACATCAACTGATGCGGGTGTTACGAATCCCCATAGCTCTGAATGAATCAAAAGAGTAACAGCACTTCGGACAGAGGGAAGCGCCTAGCCACGATTTAGTGCCTAGTGTTTGATATCGAAGTTTGGAAATGACGTACGCGCATGGCCGCTGAAACACCGTCAAGTTCGACTCGGAAACCCTTCACCTTCACCTGATCATCAGCGCGTCCAAGGTGGTCCAACTGTCCGTCCCGTCGCCATCGACCAAGGTCCCCGGTGTTGAACATCATGGCATCACCCGCGACAAAGGGATCTGTTCGCCATCTTTCAGAAGTTTTGTCGGGAAGGTTGAGGTAACCATTGCTGACACCCACACCCCCTACCCACATACAGCCCACTTCGCCAATGGGAACCGGAGTGATGTCGGTGGGATCGCGAGAAAGAATATAGACATTTGTATTGGGTATAGGTGTTCCAATTGAGAGGGGATAACCAGGAGAATGCCGTTGGACGGTATTACAGATCGAAATTTCGGTGGGCCCACAGCAATTGTTGAAGTTGGTGTACCGTGCCCATTTATCAGCGAGGGCTGAACGTTGGTGAGGTCAATTCAAAGAACAAAAATAACTCAAAATTAAAATTAAAATAGCATACCTTGAGGACAAGGTTCACCCCCTACAATAACGTGCTTGATGGTGGGATAATTTGAGGGTTCGTGACGGCTGAGCATGCTGGGGGTGGCAATGACGATGTGCACGGTCTTTAGGAGAGCAGCCCATTCTATCGAAGTGTTCCCGCGCAGGCATAGTGTACACCCATTATACAGCGAGCCCAGGATCTCCCATGCACCCATATCGAAAGCGATGTTGAGGAGTTGCGCGACCCGCATCCCAGGTTCCATTCCAACGTTCCCGGGAGGTCCACTAATGACTAGCTCTCGCTCGTAAATCGGATGGAAGCAGAAAGCAGTCGAAGCACGTACCGTTCGTCACACCTCGATGTCGAACATCGACCCCTTTGGGCCGTCCTGTTTGATGGCTCATCAGTGAGATGCACACCAGGCAGAGAAGTCGGAATCGTACCCGTAGTGCCTGAGGTATAAATAACATAGGCTCCGTCCTCGGGGGAAGAGAGGTCCTCGACCGCAAGCACCTCATCTCTCGACGTCTGATACGGCCGGAAGATTGATTCTAGGACGATAAGCGGAGCGCCATACACGCGGTGAGCGTAGTCCGACATGGCAAGGACAATCGTTGGCCGGGCGTCTTCAACCACAAATCGTAGCATGTCGTCGGTGATGGTTTGAGCATCGAGGGGGACGTACTGGGCCCCGCTCTTCAGCACGCCCACTATGCCGACGATGAGCTCTAGAGACCGCCTGGCGAGGATGCACACCCGCTTCCCAGCAAAGACACCTTGGGAACGAAGGACATGTGCTAGTCGATTGGAATGCGCATCCAGCTCACGATATGTGAGAGTTTCGTTCTGAGCAACATGCTCGACAGCAATGGCGTCCGGTCGATCATGAGCATGTTTCTCGATCGCGTGGTGAATTATTGGAATTTCAACCGAACGCGGTGCGCCGACTCCATTGGCGTAGAATAGACCCCGGTCGAGCGGCGACAGTCCCGCCAAGGGGGAAGTGGGTGACATATGGCGAGCACATAAGGTCTTCGGAGCACAGTCATATTTATGCGGTTATGCCATAGAATCTGTTTTGGCCGTCGGCAGGAATATCGGAAGCCAAGGCATGATTGTACACATGGTCCAGTGATAAATGATGGGGTGTAACCCGTCAACATCGATTGACCGAATTAACGTGAAGCGAACCTCAATCCCATTCAGACCGATCTATAAATGATTAACAAATAAGACGTCTGGGTGATCGAGATTGTTTTTCTCACTATCACTCTGTCGCGCGTACAGCGGCCATTACAACGGCGCAGGTCGAGAACTAAACCACCATCGAGCTCAGCAATTTGTACTTAACTTCAGTGCCACCAGTACCGCTTTACATCTATCGAGCAATTTTCCACCATGGTAGCGGGCCCCTCCAAGCAAGGCGATCAATGGGATTGTACTGGGAAGGAGTTCAAGCGTCAATTTGGTGATAGCGAGGCTGCGTTTTATCCTGCGTCCTTACAGGGACTTGGGGACATGTGCGTATCGAACAACACATGATGCGTATTTCAGGAGAGCGTACTGAGTTCAGGTTGCCTAGGTTTCTTCATCTCGCCTTCCGTGCGCCGACGGCCGCAATGCTCGGCGAGCGCGTTATTGGTGCATGGGCAATCATTCGCAGACGGCACCCACTCCTCATGTGTAGAGTGAGCTACGACGCCACCACAAAAACGCCCTACTTTACGTGGGTGGTTATTTAGCATTGATTACCTTGGGGATTGTCTTTAATACATCCCAGGTTTGTACCACCCGCTGGACCAAGCGACGCGTTAATAGAAGCAGAGATTTCGACGTCGTTCAATAATAAAAGTAAAGATGGTATGCACGTGCTCATCTCTCAATGTTCATCCTCCTGGTTAATAAATCGCAGAACTTATTTTTGAACATATGAATGGGCTACGGACATTGTCAGATGAGCATCTGTCGCACCTGGTTATCTCAACTCCCACAACTGCCGTGGATAAAGAATATCACGAATACGACTTACTCATGTCCGCGCCTCACTTCCTTGGGGATGGGACCTCTCTCCACCAAGCCACGCACGATCTCCTGTCCTTACTTGCCTCAGATCTCACCAACACGCAAATAGAGGAAGAGTTGAGCAACGACGTGGAATGGGTGCGTTTTTCGGCATGCCCTCCGGTGCTTCGTGCGATGAATTTTTGATAGATGGATGTCCTTCCGCCTGCATTTGAGACTCGCATGGAAGTACCAACCGGCAGGCTTTCGCAAATTGCCTGCAAGGTGGATTTTATCAAGACCCTTGGGAATGAAATTGTAAGCATTTTGAACTAATTAGTAAGATATAATTCTAAGCAAAATATCATCACTCGTGAAGGGAGGACATACTCTATCCAGGAATCAGCACGGGCCGCAAAAGACTGTCATCTATGAAACAGCTTTTTCGGAGGAAGAAACAGCACAGATTCTTAAGAAGTGCAAATCGAAAAACGTCACTGTGAATCACGCCCTGGTCGCCTTGTGCGACCTGGTATGGACCAGAAATATACATGATCAAAAACTCAAAGAAAATCCGTTGTAAGTAATATATTTATTCCGTACTGGGTTGAGCAAGGCTTTGACGTTCCTTTTAGAATGATGTACACGGCAATTAACTTGCGCCCCTATTTGTCAACGCAACATCCAACGAACACGTATTGGTTTGTTTCCTTGACATATTTCAACATCGTTCTCCCTGCATTTCTTCCAGAAACGCAAGAAGTATTCTGGTACCGGGCACTCAGGGTTAAAGATCAGATTCGTAAAGTGGTTCAATCTCCATTTCTGAAATCGAGGGCCGTAGAAATGGCGAAAATTCGGGTAGCACGTTCCCGAGGAGAACCTGTCCAGATGCCGAAGCTGGCTGCGGAGAAGTCGAATTTATCACTTCCTCCGGCACCAAGTGCAGCTCTGCTTGGTTTGTCTCTCATAGGAAATCTCGACGTAACCTACAACCGCTCTTCGTACCCTTCCTTCCACCTCCATTCGGTCACCACCGCAAGCCGTCAGAAAGCCGGAGGGCTACTTCTACTGGAGCATACCTTTGCGAAGAAACTTTGGCTACATCTTTGCTGGGATGAAAATGGGTTCGAAGAAGGCCATATCGAGAAGCTTTGGACTGACCTCCGGGACGCTGTACATGAATTCCTAGTTAGCGCCTAATCTAACCCCCGAGAATGAGCTTTTCGGGTATTTTAATTATTATTAGGCAATTGAGCGTAACAGTAACTGACATGCCAGAATCAAGGTATGAAGAGTTAATCGAGATGGCGAAGTTTACACCGTCATCGAATCTACCTGAGAATGGAGAAAGAGGACGTTGGAACCTCCAGTTAGTTAAAGCCTATGTCTTGACAACAATAATCCAAAAACTGATCTAATCAAAGTGACTGAGCAACGCAAAAGCAATAAAGCCTAGGGAGTTTGGACATGGAAAAAAGACGGGAGAAAGCTATCGAAAACGGAAATCGGCCCGGTGCCGACCCGTTCCCATGCCAAATTTTGAACACTGCTGATGGCTTTATGTCGTTCATCTTCACTTGTTTTGTCCCCAATATCGTACCGATCCCCTCTCAAATGCGGCCTCCAACCAGCGCTGGAAGATAATTTCCCGTTCAAATGCCTCACGAGCGAGTCATGTTTAGAGACAGCGGTTCAATAGCTCCGTCTGAGGCAAGAGATTAATTGCTGTATGCATTGTTGGCTTGACAGGTGAAGCGTTCAATCATTAGGGTGTCGGCCTCACTCCCAGTCATTCGTGCTGACAATCGTCTTTTCCTTTGTTTCGCATGTACAGTAAACTGAACTTAGAATCTAGATTCTCCCTGAACAATTTTCTGAAAATTCCATTCGAATTCTCCCATACAGTCCTCTGTTCGGATCCGCTGAACTCAATAACCTTCGTCACGCAGCACACTCGCGTTTTTCAAGAGATTTTGTTCCTCTGCTCCCTCATGTCGCGGCGCAGCAATATGTTAGCCCACTCAGACCCGCGAAACTCGATCAAATTTCAATCCTCGAGCTGCGATCGACGTGACGAGACGTGATACACGTCCCCAGGCTTTTATTACCTTCAAAGGACTACATATATAGCTAATGCTAATCAGGTTATATATCTAAGAAACTCCATACCTACTCACCAACGACGACCAATACGACCCAGTGATCCGAACTGTTCATTGCGTAGCCGGTGTGGAGCTGCTCGTATCTCGCCCCACCGTAGTACGTCCTCAAATTAAAGGCAATCTACATAATCCTCGGTGTCCGCAAATTTATTCCTGGTTCTAGTTCCATTGCTCAGGAGATACAGTTGTTCGTTCGCTGTTTTTCATTCGACTTGACATCGAATATCTGATCTAGGGTCTCGCGACAGTTAGTCTTCTGCATGGTGGCTAATACCACCCTCAACGACACCTCAAAAATTACTTATAAGCTCTAACATCGTCAACGTCCTTACTTTTAATACATACATGTAAGTCGACAATGTACATCGATTGCTAGTCTATTGCACTGATAACTCTCGACCTCTAGATGTCCTATTGTGAGGCGTCATCGAGCCCCGAAAGGGAACACTGAAGCCGGGCAGGAGGAAGCTCGCCACCCAAAAGCCTGTCCTCACTTCAAAGGCGCAAGAAGTCGCATCGCTCCAACTTCTAATTCATTAACTGCGACGAGCCTTCCAAACTTCGCGCCATGATCAATTTAGCGAATTAGCGCTTAGGTTGGGTATGGAAACTGTCCAGTCGATGGTACGTCCTCATCTAAGAAGGAAGAATACAATGACTAAATGTCTTGACTTCGAATACGAACAACTTCTCTCAGGACTCACATGGATGCGGATTACCTCCTCCTCTGCTTACATGGACATGTAGCCTATTCCCTGCGCTGCTTTCTACCCCAACCTGGTCATTCCGCGAACACGGTGTTTGTTAGTGATATTCAATGATGAGGTAATTCAAATGTTTCGCCTTGCCCCTCATTTCCTTCATCGCGCGTCGGTCTATGGCCTGAGGGTCTTCTGATGCAATTCAAGAGAGGACAACTGTGCAAATGGCACTGGTATGTTGGTTTTCAAGTTGGTTTCTTAGAAAGGCACTGACGTCATTGCCCTCAGGTTGACGCGCGTCGACGCCTATAATTCCGCTTCTTTTTTACCATGCCCGGTATTCATACATATATACAGACCTTCCGATTTCAAGTTTTCTTCTGCGCAATCTCCGTGCACGATAATCATTCGAGTTTTCAAAGGTTTCAGGTTAATAGGAGAGAATTCGAGGACGGAGATCGGATCTTCTATAAGTCTAGCATCCACCCAAGACACTGTAGAGGCCACACATATAACGGCGAAACCGTTTGATTCTCCAAGACTGCCTAAAAAAATGTCTTCATCTTCCCGTTTCCATGGTCCTCGACGAAGACTAGTTCTCGCATTTGACATTGGGACAACATTCAGCGGCATCTCGTACAGGTCAGTTTAGTTTCGCTCCGGACATGCAACAGAATGTTTCTAATCAGTCATGACCGAAAGTGTGCTTGATCCAGGTCAAATCCCCGAAGTTAAAGGCGTCACAAAGTTTGTACCCCCCGCATCCCTCTTTTTCTCATTCGTTCGTCGTTCGCGTCCTCATGGCTCATTAATCATTACAGGTTCCCATCTCAGGAAAACCATAGCGGTTCATCCAAAATCCCAACCGTTATTTACTACGATGCCTCTGGAAAAGTGCGAGCGGTAGGGGCGGAAGCCACTGCGGAGGCGATGTACGAGACGGCGGAAGAAGAAAACCTGATCATGGCCGAATGGTGCGTTTTTACCTGTACTTTGACTACCCGGTCTACTAAGGCTGCACAGGTTCAAGTTGCATCTTCGCCCCAAGGCTAAGGAGAACGAAGATTTTGCAGATCAGATTCCCCCTCTTCCCTTGAACAAGACCGTCATCGATGTCTTTGCTGACTTCTTAATATATCTCCTGGCATGTACCAAAACCTACATTCAAACTACTCACTCAAACGGTTCTGACCTCTGGAACTCTGTCATGGGAGATATCGAATTCATTCTTTCCCATCCGAACAGATGGGAAGGGGCAGAGCAGAGCCAAATGCGAAAAGCTGCCGTTCTCGCCGGTCTCATTCCAGACAACACCAGCGGTCATACACGACTCTCCTTCGTGACGGAAGGGGAAGCAAGCCTTCATTTCGCCATCCGACATGGCCTACCAGAAGGTGCCATTCGGGTTAGTACTTCGTAATTTACTCTTATTACTCCAAGTTAGGCTAAATTTCATAGAATCGAGAAGGAGTTACGATCGTCGATGCTGGAGGAGGAACGATCGATGTGAGCTCTTACGTCAAAAAGGCTCGAACTCCAGTAGATACCTTCCAAGAAATCGCGATTCCGCAATGTGGGTCATTCATATCGCTTTAACAATACTCCTATCTAAGCGAAAAATTCCAGGTTACTTCCATGGCTCCGTGTTTGTTAGCATCAACGCTCGTATTTTCCTCGAAAGTGAGTCATCACGATAGATCACGAATTGTTGTTGTAACCCAGTGCTAGAAATGCTTTCCGAATCACCATACATTGCTGACATTGAACATATTGTTCGCTGCTTCGACAATACCACCAAGCTCAGATTTAGGGATGCCGGGGACACTCAATTTGTCCGTTTTGCATCCGCCAAGGATAATGACCCGGGCTGCGGCATTCGCTTCGGTCAACTCAAACTTGCTGGGTAATTTCCATCGTCCCCCTTTCCCGCATTTTCAGTTCACAAATTAAGAACCTCAGATCTGACTTGGCTTCGTTCTTCCAACCCTCAATCGAGTGTATTGTAAACGCTGTGCTGGATCAAAGACAGACCGCTCGGAAACCTATTTCGGTCAGCTTCCATCATGGTAGCGATTCACGCCACTCACTGCGAAACCAGCATGTCGTCTTTGTTGGAGGTTTTGCAGCAAATGATTGGCTGTACAACCAATTGAACGCGCGATTGATGCCTTATGGCCTTTCCATTTTGATGCCTAACAATCATGTGTGCGTGTTTCTCAGTTTTTTTCCAACGGTCAATTTTGTGATAGTTTGAATCAAAGCAACAAGGCTGTGTCTGACGGCGCGGTCTTATCTTATCTCAACCATTCTGTGCGCAATAGAATTGCGAAATTCTCATATGGAGTTGAAACGAATTTAAGGTAGGGGCCATCAGGAACCGGCCACCTTATGTAAGCAACGACGAGCACGATATACCTCAACCACCACCACCTTTCTCACATTTCAAAGACCATAGAAATGAAGCTATTGACCATCCTTACAACTTGTTGGAAACAGATTTCCAATTGATAAACTTTCGAGAGAGATATTAGCCATTTTCCAAAAAATCCGAATTTTTTTAAAAGTGTTTTTTCGTGCTTTCCAGCTCGTTCTGCAACTTTTCGAATTTTTGACCCCAAGATTTTGCCGCGACTTTAGGGTTAGGGTATTACGTAAGTTACTATATTAGGTAGGTATCTTACCGTCGGACCGACCGGCATTGTCTCCCAACTCCTCCGCAACTTCCCCGCCTGTGCACCATATCCTCTTGAAATCAAATAACAAGTCATGGGGCAGCTAACAAAGGTCTTGATGTCCTCAGTGGAAGTTGACATGCAAAAAAAAAAAATAACTGTCTTTCCCCTACAATATCAGTGAAAATACCATCTAAAAAATTTATTTTTTTCTCGACCCAACATTTTGCCGCTTATGTAAGCGCTTACATAAGGTGGCCGGTTCCTGGTGGCCCCTACCTTATACTTCGATGCAAATAACTCCGAACATCAGCAGCGAGTGGCGCAATCTTTCATATGCAAGGTAAATGGGGAGAGAAAACTGCAGAAAGGATTTGATGTGATATTATTCAAGGTCAAATCATCTTGTCATTTTCGTAGAGACACTGACCCAAGCTCCTGATATTCTGGGTAGGATACGGAAGTAGAAGAAACCAAAGAGTTCAAAAAGCCATATGTCCTATGTTCAAAGACCAGATCGGACTTGCAGGGCCCTACGTCTGTCGCCGTTCTTTGTTATCGAGGAGCATCCATGAACCCCAGGTGGACTGATACCGAACCCAGTTAAGCGTTCGTCAATGACAACTTGTGCTATGCTACTGATGATGTTGAATATACGTAGACCATTATCAGCGAATAGGCATCCTCAAAGCTGACCTGTCGTGCTTGCCTCCGGAGATCGAAGTCAACAAGGTGACCCAGGAGAACTATTTCCGGGTAGATTACAGCGTCATCTTGTTCTTTGGGCTCACGGAGTTGAAAGGCCAGGTCGCTTGGCTGGAAAATGTAAGATATCTCTGTTTTCATGCGAATATTTCTCAAATTGAGCTTAACGATTCAATAGGGCGTTGAAAAACGGCAAGTACAAGATCATCAATGTGATGGTTTTACAGCTAATGTCTACCAAAATAGGAGCCCAGCTACGATAATCTACGAGCCCTGAAACTAAGCTTATCTCTCGTTTTTTGTGTAATCATCATTGTCTGGAATATTCCATATCTGTGTCAAATTTAGTGAATTCAACAAGCGATCCGGATTGGGTATGGACATTTGCCATGGCATGAATTGCAATGTTCTATGGTCTAGGTGATGGTGGCGAAAATCATGGCTGCCAGGATGGCTCTCTCAGGCCAACACGTACCAACAACTTTCAGTGACATTGTGCAAACGGCAATGCAAATCAGTATCACCGTAGATCCATCCATCGCCAAGGTTGATGTAGAGGGCCTCGCTCTAGGATCGTGCGTGACCACTGACAACTCTTTTGACTATGGCCTTACAGAATATACATTTGGCATCTCTAGCAAATCCCTGCAGGCCTGGTTTATAGGTATGAATGGGAAGCTTATAATTTTCAATGGCGCATTCCACAGCAATCCATCAATTCATCTCAGCTACGACTAGAACATTTTCTATTTTATTCCCTGACACTGTGGCTCGTCAGAGTCAAGCCCAGAGATCGTTCCGTTTTCTCTCCTTCCTCCATAGTTATAACCACCTTTTTCTCCATTAGAGGTCCTTTCCTTCCTCATTCCTCTCCGCGGGCGCTGATCGCGATTTTCCCGCCGTTGGCACCGTTGCCGTAGTAGTTGGTACCGCCGTTGGCCCCGCTGGCAGAGATGGGACCATTGGCGGCGGCTGGAGGGGGAGGAATCCAGAGAGGGAAGAAGAAGTTCTCCGAGTCCTCTGCCGCTTCTGCTCGTCGATTAATGGAGATTGCACCACCGTTTGCGCCATTCCCGTAGAAGTTCGTACCACCATTCGCCCCGGTTGCGGAGATAGCACCAGTGGCTGGCGTAGCGGGGCGGTTCCAAAAGAATGGGAACAAAAAGTCCTTGGAGTCCTCTTCGCGCCTGTTAATAGATATTGATCCTCCATTAGCGCCGTTTCCGCCGTAATTGTAACCACCGTTCGCTCCAGTTGCGGTGATGGCACCCCTGGCGGGCGGGGCAGGAGGAACCCAGATTGGGAAGAAGAAGTCCTCCTCACGCCTACCGATGGAGATCTTCCCACCGTTCGCACCATCGCCATAGTAGTTTTGGCCACCGTTTGCGCCGTTAGCGGTGATGGCACCACCTCCGGGGAGTTTGCTAATGTCGATCATGCCGCCGTTAGCGCCGTTCCCTCCATAGTTGAAGCCGCCATTTGCGCCAATCGCGGTTATGGGGCCGCTTGGGGCGGGTGGGGCGGATGGGACCCAAATTGGGAAGAAGAAGCCTTCTCCCCGACGAGCAACTGCCCCATTGGCTGTGGGCAATGCCATGCTGCCCCCGGTGAAGGTGGCAAAGAAGACGGCGAGAGTTACGAAGGACTTCATTTTTACTGGTAGTTTATTCAGCGTTTATAGACTATGGAAGGCTTTAGATACTGCTCACTTGATCAAAGAGAATTGTTTGAAATTCTGAGATCTGCGAGGCGCATGTTAGTGTATCTCGAATTAAAGTAAAGCGAATAGGAGGTCGTACTCGATCAGAAAGCAGAGGAAGATTCAATGTGGTTGTACGAAACGAGCCTGCTCATTTTATACATTCTGTAACCTGCATCTGTGGTGCTCATTTCTTTGGAAGATGAGGTGCTAGGAGAATATCGACTCAAGTTATCATTCAGGCTATCAGAGGCACTACACTAAAGATTTTGTAAAACCATTAACACACCGAGGCAGCAGTCTTTAGGACGGCGCCGAGCAGTTTCAGCCATATGCTCTAAGTTTTCGCTCACTTGACCCATCGTAACTCGCCTTAAATCACGGCCAACGTCGACATAGAATTACTAGAAGTCCAAGAAAAGCAGTCCAGAAGGGATTTCTCCCACCAAACACCTCATGAAAGCAAGTACTTTCCGAAAAGCAGTCCAGATTTCAGCGTCGATTCGGCAGCTTCGACATGTTTGCAAAAGAGAGCCGTAATTTTTTTCTGATTAAGAGAGAGTATCTTATTTAAAAACGACAAAGAATTTATCTCTGTCTGATCCTGCGAATGTGGCGCACATTGCTAGTAGGCGAGTTCAGCTCCCGACGAGGAAGAGTCGACCTAAAGCTTTCCAAGTCTAGTAATAAATTAGTGAGTGATGCTATTTTGTTAAATCCCTTTAATTAGGGCAAGGCTAGAAAGCATTAGTAAAGCGGCCAAAGAGCCATCTAGCGTTGAACAAGTGTTGCGAAGTCTGATTTCGGGATATCCCGTCAGATGGTTTGATCTTCAAGAAGCCTTGTTTGGCATTTACGCCTTAGAAAGGCACGAAGAAAGTTTGCTTTTATTATTGACGCACAAAACCGAGGCTAAAATAGTTGCGAGTAAATTGAATGTACATTACGCCTCTCAACCTGTTTATCTTCTCGATCGGTGTCGCGCAGCTCTTAAGTTTACCTGATTTCTCACTGCTTTTCTTCTAAAAAAAAGTGAAAGATGAACGGAAAAATTGAATAGCACCATGAGCTACCGTAATCACTTCAATTATATCAACATTACCTCAAGGGATTCAGATAAATTCGAGGATGGTTACAGGAGAATGAGATCACAGCTCTCAGACCGTCATCTCAACGTGCTTACCTCTGAAAGTCGTCAACCTGGAAAAACTCAGATCCGCGTATTTGAGATTTAGAACCACAGAAACACATGCTTGATCAGTCTCCCAAAAACCTCCGCTGAAAACTGCTTTATCATCGAATAACGGTGTGTCCTGTGTTTTACGTATTCGTGTCACACCTTCGTGTAAGTATCTCCCAAACGGTTACCAAAATCCTCGTCGTTTATTCCGTGCTCAGGTTCGTGTAAGCCAACATAGGTACTCAACCCAGGGCTGTCATCATACCCAGTAACGAGAGCGGGTCGAAGGGCATCGCAGCTCACCGGCAGCGACGGATGGCGATAGCATTACTTACAAGCCTTCTCCAGGTAAAACGATCCGGCAGCCGAGGAGCGCAGATATCGTCCTTAAAGATCGTAGTCCCACTTCGCGACGATCGCGGATATATGGGTTGAAGTGTCGTTAAGATACAGTCGGACCAGCGACAGGACTTGGGAGCGGGATGGGAAGGGAGGGTGTGAAAGATGCCGGTGCGAATGTCAGGGTAATCGGATAGTAATGAACTGTACCACCATCTATCTGCGGTAGCTTCGATAAGGTGCGCATGCCATTGGCTCCCACCGAACGAGCCTCAGTAGTGGACCCGGGGAAAGAATTGACGCAACGAGCTGCATACCCTGTTAATCGTGTAAAAATGACGTTTAAGCTGATTTACCAACTTTCATGACCATTGAAGCATTTCTCCAAAATGTGTCAATAACTCTTCTGGTGATGACAGTCTGCGGTTGATCGTCAACCTCGACGTCGATATTCCAGTCATTCTGCACTTTTGTGGATCACCTTGTATCTTCATTTTCGTAGACCAATCCTAGACATTGGTTCTGTGCGCAGTGATTTGCAGTGGCCCTCAGAAGCTCGTATCGAGCGGCTAAGATTCAGATCGTGTTCAGGAATGCATGTCGTTCCTCTAGCTCCGGATAAGACCAGGCTGATGCGTTATCTGTGCACTAGGCGTGTATCCCTGAGGCAACCCGGTGATAACTGTGCAGGCAAGGATACGAACAGGTATTGGAGTAGTCGACCGGACTTGGGTGGTAGGGATTCACGAATCTACCGAACAAAATACACGTAAATGTCGTCTTGGATGAAATTATGTGGGATCAAGTTGGCTAACCTCGAAAGGGGGGGGGTCAGCATCGTTGATGATAAGACACGATGCATTTCATGTGTTCTTGGAGAAACTTAGTGCAGTAGCACGCCCTGCGGGACCACCTCCAATTTACATCTCAGGCTCGTTGTCATCCCTAGAAAAGTTGCAGTAAAGGTGAGTCTAAAAGCTCACCGTAGAATGTAGTCATTACGACCTGATTCTTTGCGGTCTCCGTAATTACAGCTCTTTTCAGAGCTATACGGAATCGCGAAAAAATTAAAACGTCATGTTGGTCATGTTTGCCAAAGAGCCTGTCAGGACCCCGAAACTACGGGAACTCGTGCCGCCGTCTCCGCTCATTGCTACCTCTGGCCCTCTTGCTCTGAGCGCTTTCCCTCGTCGTTACAAGGCCTCGCTGCCAGATTTATAGCGTCTAGAGCACTTTGCAATACTATTATTACGTTCTCTTGAGTTGTTATGTCACACATTTGATTACTTATGTATTTCTTCTGCCCGAGTAAGTTGTGAGTAAGTGTAGCTCAAACGACAAGCACATTGGAAAGGTTTTGTATCTTTGAGCTCGCCCACTGAATATCTATTCAATGGCTATCTGGTCCAGTGATCTACTCGTCTCAAGGAAAGGTGTGTGTGCAATATTGCATTGCCCGTCCGGCGTCGAGTTCCGGAATGAGGCTGTCAAACGTTTTCTTGCAGTCACCAAGCGGAAGAGAGCTTGGTGACATAGACGAGCAATCATCCTCCGCACCCCACATCCACAATGAACATGAAGACGAGATTGTGGTTCAACAGTGACAGAGACATCGTGTTCTGGTCCTAAGGTTGGACACGCGATTGCTTGGCCACAGATATATTCCACCACCTGTCCACGCTATGATCGAGATTGCTCGCAGACACGCCACAAGAGACACGATCGGGGTCGACGTATTGGGGCGTCGCCTTTCGATGCAACAGAAGACTTGGAATCGATTGCACCGTCACTCCAAGTTTATTCTGTGGGAATCAGAGGAAGCTAGGAGCCTAGCGTTACGCGAGATTGTTGGAAAGAACTGGACAAGTTGGGTGCGACTGACTAGAATGTGAATTGGTGATCGTCAGACCACCAGAACGGAGCGGTCGTGGAAAATAAATGATATAGTTTGACAAACACATTCCGCGTTGGCACCAGTCTTCAGAGGAACAGATAAACGCGATGATCTGCGAGGAATCTAAGGACATGTAAAAGATATACATACCGTCTCGAGCCTTCTCCTGATCATTCAGAATGTGTCCATCGTCCAGCAACTTCTAATCGAATGCCTTGTGTTCAACAAATTTCCAACGGCAGAAGTGTCATTTGACCTGGAGATGACTCAGTAGCTTTAGAACGATAAGGCGGGAAAAGAAAATGGATACTCACTGAGTCACTCGGCCTCACTTCAACACCCATTTCCATTTTGACACAGGAAATTTCATGCCTCCTCTCAGGTTAGGCATTCTCGAGCCTTCGGTGAATACTAGTAGCAGGGCCGCCGTAGGGGTAGTTTTCTTCCAGCAGCTAAATTGAAAGCTCGTGTCGAAGTCGGTAAAGGCCATAAAGTTCAGAGGTAGAGAGGCCGAGAATCCCTTCAACTACGTGGGAGGTAGATGGTCCTGGAGAGGTGAAAATAACGCGAAGCAAGAAAACCGGGACCATCGTCGTCAAAAACATGGGGGATAGTGGGTCCCGGTCAAGTTCGAGGTAGGCTTTCTTTGAATCTTAGACAAGGCATGCATGAGTTCCGGGGTCCTGTCAGGCTGTTGACAAACAAGACCAACATGACGTTTTGATTTTTTTCGCGATTCCGTATAGCTCTGAAAAGAGCTGTAAGTCCAGGAGTCGTTAATTGCCCCCATATACCGAGGCCAAAGTTGACTGAAGCAAGGATCGAAGTGACGAAGTGGGGATGTGTTATTTTTAGTAGAACCACGCACGTGCCTCATGAGCAAGCACAAACAAACAAAAGTTCCGCTTCAGCTTTGAGCGCGATCATCGACGGGGACGCTCATCTTTCCTACCACAAACCCCTGCACTTTCTGGCATCATACTAATATAGGGCTACAATACGACCTTTGCCTTACATCCAAGGTCTACGTTCTGAGGGATATTCAAGCCTGTAGTATGATTGGAGTCGTCTAGTCACATTGGGCCGATCCGAGGCCATCTTCTGGGTTCAGGCCAGAGGATGGTAAAGTTATTAATGAAATCAACAAGGCAAAACGGACATGATCTATTCTGGAAATTTTAATTCGTGAACAAGACTTCTTGGTTCACCTCTGGGTTGGTCGCATTTCCACTATTGAGACTTTCTACGTGATCTAATGGGAGGTCAAAAAAGGACCAGGGAGGGCGCTTTCCAGCCTGGTTACACAACCCTTCGTCATCGCACAATGCAATCAACGTACGTGTACTTGTTTTATTCGCCGTTCTTAGTTGACGATACCTCTTCAGCTGCCTCCTGACCAACGAACTCGGCTTATTGTTGACTCAGGTCCTGAGATATTTGGCAGCTCCTCCAACGGCAGCTCCTTCTTTCCTGGGCAAATGGTCAGGCAAATCGTGGTCATGACATGGTACGCTGTTCAAATCATCACATTAAGTACTACTTACATATGCTTAACCGACCATAGAACCTTAAGGCGCCGGATATTTCTTCGACGTAGGATGTCCAAAGCCTTGATCCGATACCAGGACTGAGAACGAACCAATTAATAAAGGGTGTTCTGGGTTGTATGAGGTTTCCAGAGACGAACTTCTTTGAGCGTGCGTTGACAGGTTGCAGTGTAATCTGGTTTGTCTGTGTTCTGTTTTTCTAAACCCTTTCCTTCATTCTTAATACTCCTCAGGTCATTCGAAGTGCACATATATATTCTTGTTTTCTGCAAACTACCACGTGCCCCACCCTAACCCGCCTGTAACTTCTTCCAAGGCATCAGGTTGTTGATTTTACGCGCTGATGGAGATTGAACCGCCA
Organism: Galerina marginata; assembly: GCA_023014335.1. Classification (NCBI taxonomy): domain Eukaryota; kingdom Fungi; phylum Basidiomycota; class Agaricomycetes; order Agaricales; family Galerinaceae; genus Galerina; species Galerina marginata. The sequence continues at coordinate 757,421 of JAECYW010000009.1, read as the reverse complement.
TTTGCACCGCTTCCGCCGTAGTTGAAACCGCCGTTGGCTCCGCTTGCGGTGATGGGGCCATTAGCGGCAGGCGGCGGGGGTGGGATCCAGAGGGGGAAGAAAAAGTCCTTCGAATCCTCAGACTGTTCAGCCCGTTTACTGATCGAGATTGTACCACCATTTGCACCGTTTCCGCCGTAGTTGAAGCCGCCGTTGGCTCCGCTTGCAGTGATAGGGCCATTAGCGGCTGGCGGCGGGGGTGGGATCCAGAGAGGGAAGAAGAAGTCCTCTTCGCGCCTATTGATCGAGATGGTTCCACCATTTGCACCGTTGCCGTTAATGTTAGTGCCGCCATTTGCTCCGCTTGCGCTAATGGGACCATTGGCAGCGGGGGCGGGGGCGGGGAGCCAGAAAGGGAAAAAGAATCCCTCCGAGTCCTCTCCGCGACGGTTAATAGAGATACTACCGCCATTCGCTCCGCTCCCACCGTAGTTATATCCACCGTTCGCGCCGTTCGCGGTTATTGCTCCATTTACTGGAGCGTAGGGACGATAGAGGGGGAAGAAGAAATCTTCTCCGCGGCGAGCTACTGTGGGCAATGCCAAACTTCCTCCGGTTAAGCCAAGCAGGACGGTAGTGACCAAGACAGAAATCATTTTTCTAATCATGGGGCGAGTTGAACGGCGTAAGCAAAAAAAATTTAAAAAAAGATCAGGTCGAGACATACTTGAGAGAAATACCGTGAGTTGCTAGTTATTTTGAATCGTCAGTTAAAGTACTGCATGGAAGGGAAATTAAGCTCTCTTACTTGGCGAAATGTGAGGCCTTTGGAAGGTTCACTGGAGGTGTAGAGTAAAACATCGCTCTTTATGTAGGGAAAATGGTGGGGAAATCCGGTGCCCTTTACCCCCACTATGCTGCTGTGCAGTCCTTTGGTTCCTTCTCTTCCATATAAAAGACGGAGGCGAGTAAAATATCGCTATGTCATTTAATCCTTCAGACTAGATCCCAGAAGGGTGGAACGAAATATTTAAGCAGTATAAGAGCGGCTAAAGCACAGTCGAAGCACGGTTGTACGAACCTTGTCCTAAATGAGCACCTACCTGCTTAATTTTAGCATGTGCCTCTAACATATAGCGTGGTGTGCGTACTAAGTACTAAGATCCCGTTCAACTTATGGCATGTCAGTGTCAGACAGTTTTTAACCACCATTTCGGTTGAATGATTTTGGGAGGCGCTTCGATCCTTAAATTCGGTCAGTTCGACCTCTGTTATTGAAGGTGATGATGGATAAAATGCGTTCAAACGAAATCGCGAGGTCGCTGAAATTAATATATCGCTTCAAGAATGGTCCATAAATTATGTGCTCGAATTTGACTTATCGTCGATCCCTTTCAGGGCAAGACTTATGATCGGCGCTAAAGACCCTTTGGCTCAAAAGCAGGTAACAGAAGTGTGATGTGTGGCGTTCAGTTTAAGACCCATAATATTTAATCTCCTCTCTATTGGGGGTGGGCTTCGAATTTGGGCTCTGCTAAGCAAATGCTAACAATGAGAAATGCGGGGTAAGGTGGCTCCATTGAGCTCCATCGTTCGTCTGTTCTTTCAAACTAAACAATTAGTGCGCAAACCGATTGGAAGCTTTCCTATGCCCTAAAGATTGAAGTAGATCCTAGAATAGTTTTATCACTGTCGTCATTCGTTTTTGTGTATCAATCCCCGCTTCCACAGAACCCCAATTCTAGTAGAACTTCGAATTCTAGAATTACAATTTTGGGTCGCCTATATTGATTCTACTTCCTGTGTCCAATTTTCTACGATTTTGACCCCAAAATCAGGTCATTTGGAGCTCACTTACGTAGTGCAGAATCTCAAAAATTAATTCCAATATACCCCGTGATATATTGCTGCGAGAGAATACGTACATGGTCATAAAGTCTAAGACTGTAATCGGACACAAAAGGGAACAAGGAAAGATAGAACTTGAACGAGCTTGGAGAATAATGGCGTTGAGAAGAAAAGTGACACCAAAGTAATTTATTTGATAACGTCTTCAATCTCAACATTTTAATCCAAAGTTTCGCTACAACTCTTTGACTTGGTCAAAAGACTGGAAGGGGTGAGCTGGCCGACACCGCCGCATCCCCGGAGGCCCCGCCTTTGGTGACCGTAACCGTTCCACCATTCCCTTCATTCCCTCCAAATCCTACGCCACCGTTCTCACCGGTTACAGTTATGCCGCTATCTGCAGGAACGTTGACCGAAGTCGCACCAGTCGCAGGTCTCACAACGTTGGCCAGGAGTTTGCTTAGGTTTGCCAAAAGGTCACCCTTGTTGAGGTTCTGACCACCGGTATTGGCACCACCCGATGGAGGAGTCACATTAACCTTCTGTGGGGGTTGGCCTGTTGACGCCGGTGTAGCTGTCGCGCCGCTGCTAACTGAGATCGACTCTCCGTTGCCCATGCCGTCTCCGCCACTTGTACTACCATTTCCCCCGGTTACAGTCGTACCACCATCGGAAGAAGCGCTGGTTGGAGGGTTGGTCACTGCCTTACCCCCGCCAATCGACACCGTCCCAGACGACGCTCCTTGCCCGCCAACGTTAACGCCGGCAGAAGGAACTTTCACGTTAACGGCCTGTGGGGGCTGGTCGGACGAGGCAGGTCGGTCAGGGCTCGCCCCGAATCCACCGAAATTGTAGGCAGAAGGCTGGAACCAGGGATAGGTCGCGGCAGCGTTGCTTGGCGAAGACTGGCCAATCGATATCACGCCGGGTTTCCCAACTGTACTGTATGTGGCGGGTAGTGGGATATAGAACGGGGAAAGGGCTTCGCCGCGTCGGTAGACGAGGTGGCCCGTAGGCATGGCCAACCCGCCACCATTGAGGGTGGCAAAAACGGCCGCAGCGGTAACAAAGGACTTCATTTTTGCTATGGCGAAAGGTTCAATCGTTTACCCAAGGAAATACCTATTCATGAGGTTGAAATAGACTTACTTGGCAAGAAAGCGAATCTTTTTGGGGAACTCGCTAAATCTTCAATCTTGCTTATAAGTGCAGGTGTGGTGTCGGATCTTGCTTAAGCTGCGTCCAGCTTTCCCGCGGCTTCGTTCGTTCTAAGACCATCGAATTCTTGGAAGGCCATGAATCGTGTTTCGCTGAGTGGAGCACCCGAATTAATTTCGATGCTGCGCAATTAAATCGATTCGCTAACATACAATCTCTCTGCACGCGCTAGTCGACTTTGCCTGCTCCATTATTGTCACGAGCTTGCTTCGTTCTTGTACTAAAACTTGAACGCAGGTCGTTACTAAGTGGCATTTTTAGTGCAGAATTGGGCAGAGAAGACTTGAGTATTTCACATCACTGAGCAGGTTCATGCTTGCATCTAGGCGCTACTAAACGGGGTTCATGATGGGAGGTCTTCCTTTGGTCGAGAAGCGGAGCGGACGTAGGGGGATCTTCCATCGTTCTTGCTGTCGTGCACTGCGGTGAGACCAAATATTCACATCTAAGGAGCAAGTTCTCCGGTATTGAACGGTCTGATATACAAAGTACAAGCAGGGGCTGGTTCACATTTCAATCGAAGTTGTCCACCGGAATGACGGCTGAACAATCAGCTAAGTCAGGACAACCAGAGAAATATCTCATACGAGACGCGTTAATTTCCAGCCATGAACAGTGGAGCGAATCGATTCTTCTCCAGGATCCTCAGGAAACATGGCCTATATCGGTAGGTCCAATGAGCGACATATATATAATTCTGTATAACCACATACCGGGAACATCCTGGTGACGATTTCCTCGCACACCCAGCCACGGTCTTTGGCTGTGCTGAAAAATTCCATATCTCTGTGGGCAAGATGGGGCCGGTGGTGGGTGTAAAACACCAGCACGTGAGGTTTCGTTTCTGGGGTTTCTGGACCTGTTATCGCTAGCGAGAGTTCGCAAGTTTTCAACAGGGCATCGTGCTGGAAAAAGAGATCGCGATAAGATCTTTCCATCAGGCTAAATGTTTCTTACCTGTGAGTGGTTGAAGATAAGATCAGAGAGGATGATCAGGTGGAATTTCTTGGGATTGGCAGATGATGGCAAGACGTTTAATAAAGGATCAACAGGACGTCCCCAGATATATCCCTATGATCTCTACTTAAGACGAGGCGAAAGAAGATAAAGGCATCGCACTCACTTGAACATTTACATGGTCAACTTCGTCGTCGTCCAAATTCGACGACACGTTGTAGTCGATGTTATCTATTAGAGAAGCATCTGGATAGTCTGTGACAACTACCTTGATTTGCGTAAATCCTCGTCGGTGAGAGAAACGAAGAAGACCGACCTTTTGAGCGCCGTTCTTTGCGGTGACAATACTCGGAAGTCCTCCTCCAGCTCCAAGCTCTAAAACGAAACGGTCCTTATAAATGTTTGGATTCGCATCCAAGTACGACGCCAGAGCCAAAGCTGCGTTCCATCTACAGGAAAGTAGGTCAACGTCCCCATCATTTCGTGGACGAGGAGCACGCACAGATAATGTGCCCATAGAGGATGAGATCCGACTAATCGTATCTTGATATCCTTCCAGTTGTCGCCTTTCTCCTCTCGTGTGTATGTTGAAAAGGTCGGTTCCGGTGTTGGAGGCCTAGGAGGTTCCTTCGCAGATTAGCCAGCCAGGTACATCTGGCATATAACATTGACAGACTGTGAATACACTATCCAGGTCGAGGTTATCATCAGCAGCCGACATATCGGGCACAAGTTGTCGTGGTTTGGGACAAGGTGATTTTTTTCTTTATTTGCAAACGAACAGTGAACCAAACAAAATCACTAACAATCGGTCCGATGATGTTTTGGCCGGTTCTAAAAATAAAAATTGCCATTCTCAGATTCGAGTTCGAGTTCAAATCTCAAAAGTGCATGACCACGGTCGCGCGGAAGGTCTAATTAATCTTAATACGGTCTAAAATAAAGTTGCGTATAAAAACCCAGTGTTATGCGGTTTTCTGTAGAAATATAGGGATTTACTAGTAGTAGTAAATTCCATGGGAAGCACAGAGCCGGGGGCTAAGAACGAACCTGACTATGGAATATAACTTGGTGTCACTTGCACTAAGGAAACAATGGCTACACGGATAACCATGTAAAAGATATAGAATTACGGGTAACTGAATAAATGGCGCAAATAGCAATAAGCCCGCCTCAGTATTGGGGTGTATTGTGGCACGTCGTGGCTACAAATAGAAGGAAAATCCAAAATAGTAAAGAGCTCAAAGCAACCTGGGTCACGGTAAGGTGAATGACAACTGGTAAATGAGCGGGTGAATATTGGTATATAGCGGCTTGACTGCCTGAAGTGAGATTTACGGGTGAAACAGAAAATGAGAAAAATGGACATGTGGAAACACAGGATTCTGGATCCTGAGGAGCTCCTTTTCACAACTAAATGCTTTGGCAACAAAGCGCCTTAGAACCGGTCAGGCAGCACCATCCATCTCCACAGTTGTCCCTCCTACTTTCGTAATAATTATTGTTGCACCCGATGCAGGTCTGAGCAGCACGAGACCATCCCGCGTTGCTCGATACGCATGTTCCATCGCAAAACGGGTAGGTCCCATCCCAGTAGCATCCCTGGGTCGATAGACTTGCGTCCGACGATGCTGCAGCGTTGTCAACGCTCTCGGTTGCAAATGCGACGGAGGCAGCCATGATTGCGAAGGCGACTGTGAATTTCATATTTAAAGTGTTTGTCTATTTTTGTTCGTCGAGATCCGAGTCAATGCTTGTATGAACAAGAATTTCTTTCACTTACCACGAGATTTGTGGGCAACGCTACATTCAAATTAATGACTGTTAATGTTTTCCTACAAGAGCACCCGAAGTTTCTAAACTCACAAAGCGAGGACGCTGTTTTGTTTGAAATTATTTGAAGGAACGGTCTTGTATTTATACTGGAAGGGGATTTACAGTGGACATCGCCAAAATGGGCCGGCGGTACAAAATAGGTGAAGACCCGGAAACATTGGAATGTCATGGTTGAGCATGAAGAGCTGCTGCTTAAACTAGTGCTTCAGGCAATAGCCGCATGACCTTTAATTTCATTAGTGTCGAACTTTGACTGGAATGAGTTCCTTTTAGAGTAGAAGCTCATGAAAACTTACGATGCACGAAGGGTTCGCTGGCAGCTGTTCCACTGGTAAATTTTACGTGCTATCTGCAATGAAGTTGGCGGAGGTCACATTTCGTGAGACGCGCACAATCTTCCGAGTTTGCTTTTTTGGGCCTTTCATAGATCTATCGTCATCTGATTGTGTGAGGTTGGCTCATTTTTACTCGAAAACTAAGGCATTTTAGAGAAGACTAGGCTTAGCGCCGCACGATGTCACCGTCGATCACGAAGAAGCTACTAATAAAGAAGTGAGTCAGTATCGGAGGGTGAATATTGCGGTTTTATCAAGATTTGACTCCGAATTTGATTCCGAATTTGACTGCAAAGCGGCATGTTCACTTAAAATTGACCTTCCAAAATTCTGTTCGGTTGTTTTCTGTCTTGGCAATTCAACACGTAAGGATAAGACTATGTCGGCCTCCGAGTTGTAGCCTAGGTGCGTCGCACAACAGTAGCCTTTACTTATTTGTTGATTTCGGAGTCTGGGAAATTCAAAGCTAAGTGCTACTCGGATGATGCAAATTGACAGAAAGTGGCTAGTGTTTTGGATGGTCTTCCCCCATCTCCAGTTGATGTATCAGGGAATTGAATCGAATATTTGAAGGCTTTACACTCGCCTTATTGCAGTTTTCCAGGAGTTTCCAGTCCAGTATTCCTGGTATCAATATCCAGGCGACTTACCCAGCCAATCATATGCCGGCGCTAAAGTACACCGGCGCTTACTCGTTCGCTTCGTAGATAACTAATATACACACTTCTTTTTCACGCGTACTATTTTATTTTAAATCTACTCTACTGCAATCGATATTTAGCAAACATGAAATATAGCTCTATGTCACTCCTGGAAGGAAAAAATAGTTGAACTGGTAACTGTCTGCAAAGAAATAGAATTACAGGTAACTGTTTTGCGGTACATCGAGAGTACAAATGGAAGAGAAATCCAAAATAACCAAGTGCTCAAACAACGTGCGCTGCACGGTATCCATCCTCGATCACAAAAAAGCTACTGAAGAAGTGAATCAACAGCGGTGGGTGGTTCTAGTGACCGGTGACCATCTCTCTCAAGAAGACTGAAATTTTCACGGCGCGATGGCAGCACTTTCTAAATAAGGATGTAACCGAAAGAGGACATTAGCGAACTGGGCCGCTTGAAGTCGAGGAGTCATAAAATACTCAAAAGGTATTGAAAGCAATGCATTCTTCGAAGTTTGTAAATGGGAGGACTTGTAAAGTACGTTTTCAAAGGAACGACAAAGGGGTAAATGCGGGACCCAATGAATAAGCCATGTACATAGCAAAGTGCTCGCCCCATTTTATTCACTGTATGAATGAAACGGAGGCCAGCTGGTGAAAACTGGTATATAACGGCTTGACTGCCTAAAGTGAGATTTACGATTGAAAAAGAAAACGAAAAAAATAAACAAGTGTGAATATATGATTCTGGATCCTGAGGAGCTCCTTTTCGCAATTAAATTCTTTGGCAGCAAAGGGCTTTGGAGCCGGTCCAGCAGCAGCTTCCATTTCCGCAATCGGACCTCTCTGATTCGTAGTAATCGTCTTTGCACCCGATGCAGGTCTGAGCAGTTCGAGACCAGCCCGAATTTCTTGGTGTGCACGTTCCAGCGCAAAAGGGTGCAGTCCCGTCCCAGTAACAACCTTGTGCCGCGAGACTGGTGTCCGACAACGCTGCTGTGTTGTCAGCACTGTCGGCGGCGAATGCGACAGAGGCTGCAATAATTGCGAAAGCGATGGTGAATTTCATATCTTGTGCGTTATGAAAGCTTTGTAGGGCAGCGCTATGGTCGAGAGTGGTTGTTAGCTTTTCCAGTCGAAGACGAGGTGGGGTTGGTAGACTTACATGAGGCAGATGGGTTTCTGTTTGAGCAAGGTATGAAGCCCAAGGTCCCATATTTATACCCGCTGGGTGGTCTTGCTTATCGTCTAAAACGGCCTCCTCAAAAAAGCATAGTAAGGCATCATCGGTGAGAGAGCCAGAATGGCGGTTCCAACGGTTCCAGAGACAAATGCCTGCGACGATTTGGACAGTGATGTGCGGGCTGGGCTCATCCAGAACGACCGCGGCATGGAATAGTTTCGATAATAGTTGTCGCTAGATGCGTCAAACGACATTTCACATGTTACCCGTGAGATTTAATGTTATCATTCGTGTTAGTTAAATTTATTGATGGTGCAAATTTCTCAGTCTAGAAAGTGCCTATGAAGACGTAGGTGCATGATATAACCTTATTCCTCAGCTCTTTTCATGTTGTAAGGTTTGACTATCACCTACGAGTCTTATTTGCGTTTGGACTTCCAGCCGGGAGAATTACGCCAAATAGAAGGCGCTGATCCTCAAGGAACTGAACGACTAGCAAATGCAATGTCGATGACGGTTATAATTAATCAATGGTATATACAACGAGAAAATAATATAGGAGTACGCAGAATGTAATAAATAGTAGTCAAAGTAAGGAAATAGTCCGACTGGGTTGCCGATCATCCAAGGTCATGAACATGTTTCGAAAGAACGTGATGATTCTAAAGACTTTTAGAGAGCGGTGATAAGCGCTTAGAGCATAAACGTCAGAGCCCAATCCAAGCGTGCTGCCCACCCTCTGCCCGACGGCATCTAGCGCCACCACTACCAGGCGCCATACCAGAACCCGAAGATGTCGGGTTGGACTGCTTAGCCAACGCAGGGAAAGCTTCAAAATTGTTCGGCCCAGCATTAGCTGGATTGACGTTGACAGCGAAAGTCATCCAAGTCACGCAACAGCCTATCTGCCCACAGTGGAGTAGGCCAATAAGGCCTATAGTAGCCCAGCTTTGGAATAGTGCAGCTGCGCAGTGCGTTGAAACCCAGTCCTTGTTGCAAAAAAGGGAAACGTGGCAAACAACTGCACAGCCGCTGATGTGACCTACTCTATCTAATCTAATCAACCTCCCCAGATCGGCGCTGTCTGCAAAATCGAAGGACGCCAAGTTGGTGAATCCAATCAATCATACTCTATCTTGATATCTTTGCAGTCATTGCCAGTCATCGACTTTCCTTCTCATCTGCATGAAAGGTCGGTCCAGGTGTTGATTTTGGAGATCCAGGTTCCTTCGCAAATTAACCAGACTGTAAATACACTTTCCAGCTCGAAGATGTATTCGGAAATTATATATTGTGCATAAGTTGTCTTGCTTTGGGACAAGATGAATTTTTTTTTTTTGCCAAACGATCAATGAACCAAAAAAAAGTGCGATGGTAGATCAGGCACGATACGCGAGATCTCTAAGCAACCTATTTATATATGGTACGCGGTTTTCTGTAAAAATAGTACTGGGACATATCAACAAAAAGAAATCCAAAGTAGCAAAGGGTCAAAAACACGTCGGCCACGGCAAGGTGGACAGCGACTTGTAAATGAGCGGGCGAATATTGGTATGTAACGGCTTGACTGCCTAAATTGAGATTTACGAATGAAAAAGAAAATAGTGAAAAGAGACAGAATACGCGAGCTCCTGATTCCGGAGCTCCTTTCATAATCAAAGCTTTTGGCAGCAGAGTGCCTTAGTACGATCGCCCCAGCAGCAGTTGCCATCTCCACATTTGGACCTCTCTGCTTCATAGTAACGGTTATTGCAATTGATACAGGTCTGAGCAGCCCGAGACCAGCCCGAGTTTGCGGGCTCGCAAGACCCATCGCACAGCGGGGCGGTCCCGTCCCAGTAACAACCCTGCGGTGCGAGACTTGCGTCCGTCAACGCTGCGGTGTTATTAGCACTCTCGGCAGCGAATGCGACGGAGGCTGCGATCATGGCGAAAGCAATGGCGAACTTCATATTTTGTAGATTGTGAAATTTTGGTAGGGCAGCGCTATGGTCGAGGGTGGTTGTTAGCTTTTACAGGCCAAGACGAGGTGGGGTTGGTAGACTTACGAGATGCAGATGGGTTTCTGTCTGAGCAAGACATGAAGAGCAAGGTCCTGCATTTATACTCGCTGGGTGGTCTCGCTTATCGTCTAAATTGCGCTCCCTAAAAAAGCATAGCAGAGCATCATCGATGGCGAGAGCCAGAAGGGCGAATCCAACGCCTTCAGCAACAAATGCCTGCGCCGACGTGGACTAAAACAGTGTTGTGCTGGTTGTAATCATCAGGTTTTGGATAACGGTTGTCGCTAGATGCTTCAAACCGCCTTTCACATGTAACCTGTGAGATTTAATGCTACAGTTCGTGTTAGTTAAATTTATTTATGGTGCGTTATCCGCCTATTTGTTAGTCCTAGAAAGTGGCGTAGGTAAATGATATAACCTTATACCTACCCACTTTCATGCGTAAAGACTTGGCTATCACTTACCAGTCCTATTGGGTCTTGGCCTGCAAGTCGGGAGATTTCCCTGAAGGAGGACGCGCTGATCCTCGAGTGACTAAACGACCAGCAAGGGCAATGACAAATGTTGATGATGGTTTATAATTAATCATTGCGAATCGTAGAAAAAATGGTATATACAACGTGAAAGATAATATAAGACTACGCAAAATATAATAAATAATAGTCAAAGGAAGTAAGTAGTCCAATGGGGTCGTCGATCATGAACGTGTCTCGAAGGAACGTGATAATTCTTCAGACTTTTTTCGAGCGGTCAGAGCATAAACGCGAGAACACCAAACACCGCCAACCCTAAACCAAGCGTGCTGCCTATCCTCGACCCGACGGCATCGCTCGTCGGCTTAGGCCCACTACCAGACGCCGTCGTGCCAGAACCAGAACCCGAAGCCGTCGAGTTGGACTGCTTAGCCAGCCCAAGGAAAGCCTCAAAGTTGTTCGGCCCCGACTCGACCGCGTTAATGGCGAACACCATCCCAGCCGCACAGTGGCCTGTCTGTCCACAGTATCCCCAGATCGGCGCGGTCTGTAAACATCGAAAAAGGCCGAGTCAGCGATATGATCGGCAACGACAGGGGAATGAGGGTAGATTAAAGAACTCAAACCAAACCACGTACATCGTTAATCTTGATCTGGAAAGTGGGGAACTCGGTAGCGTCAGCTGCGACGGGTTGGCTGTAGCGCGATACATCATCATCAGCGTTAGAATTAGAACCCATGTTATCTGCCCGACAAGGAAAGAAAGCGATACTCACAAGCCGGACTTGAACCCAGCCGTGCCGGTGGAGTCTTGCAGCGAGTGGCAGGGGTTGAGGAAGTTGGACTGGGTGACGGTGTGGTTCTTGGGGTGGAACTCGAAGGTGACGGTGTCGCCGATGCTGGCGGAGATGTTGGCGGGGCTGTAGCTTAGCTGGCCGTTCGCGCCGACGATGATCTTGTGGTCGATGGGTTGGGCAGTGGGGGTGGGAGCTAACAAGGCGATTAGATTGGAGTAAGAATAAACCCATTGAAGGAAGACAACGCACGAGGTGTCCCGTCATAGCTGGTATACGTAGTGGTATAAACCGACCCGCCATACGTCACAGTCGCGGTCGCGCTGACCCAGTGCGGCGCAGGCGGTGTAATGAACGTCGCACTCGCAGTAGTAGCCGAACTCGACGCGGCGGTCCCGTTCTGCGCGATAGCGAGCGCCTTGAAGGCGCTGAACGACTTGGGGCTGGGGTCGGCGGGCGGGTTGATGGCGAACACCATGCCTTGCCCGCAGTGCCCTGTCTGTCGGCAGTAGAACCATATCGGCGCTGTGCCGGCTGGGACGATGAATTGGCGGATGGGGAGCGGGGATGTTCCGGCTGCTACGGGTGTGCTGGGATAGAACGAACATAAACACGTAAGGAAGGATGGATTTTGGAGAGGGAATAATTCAATCTTACAATCCAGTATCGGCGCCGCCTGAAGCGAACACGCAGGGCGTGTCGAAAGTCGACTGGGTGACGGTATGGTTCTTGGGGTTGCTGTCAAACACGGTATCTCGTTGAGCGTCGCGTCGCTATAGGAAGAGAATAAAAAGAGGACTCACAAGTTGAAGCTCACGATGTCCCCGGGGTTCGCATTGACAAACTCAGGATCGAACACGAGCTGGCCTCCAGCTCCGACCTGAACGTCGAGGGTGGCACCGAGCACGAGAGGAAGAGCGGCGAGCGCGAAGCCTATCGTTGATGATATCATGTTGGAGGGTAGTAGTAGTCTCGTGGAAGTCGAAGTCGTAGTCGCAGTCGTAGTCGTGTCTAATCTAACCGAGCAGTCGAACAGAAAGAAAGGAGGAAAAGGAAGTGACCTGGCGATGACCAAACACAACAAAGGCTGCACCTCACGGCTTTATACCCTGCAAAAATGCCTCACCTCCGCCTTTGTTTCGTTATTGTCCTTCCGCAATTGTCCAAGCTGCGTGTTGCATGTTCCGCCTTCCGCTTTCCACCAAATTAAGCAGGGGTGCATGGACCCTCGCCTCGCATGGCCGCATTGCCTGAATGGCCCTTCGGGCTTCACGGTTGAACGCTTGGGCGGTGGTCACTGGCGGCATAAGGCAGAATTGTAGAACCCGAGCCGATCGACGCTGATCCGTCGACGGTTTGTAATGCACACAATGATCCAGTGAATAAGCCCAACCCTGCCCCGCCTCCGCGCCTCGAAGAGTGGAAGCCCCGAAGATCCCGAAACACAGCTTCGGGAGTGGCCAATGCTGTTCCATCATTGTATGCCGACATTTTTGTTATGGGCGGCGATCATCCACAGACTACGGAGATAAATGACGGCATTCTTAGTGAGAACTGTTGGTGCTCGAGCAACTCTGTCTGCTTTGGCTTGAGCTCGACTTGAGCTGACGAAAAGACGAGCGCTAAAAAATTGAGAACATCGAAGCGGGAGACAAGCCATGTGGACACCCAAATAGGGCAAATCATCGCATGGGCCATCGCCGTTGATTGCAAATCTCCGGCAAATGTTCGGCAGAAGGCACGTGCTCACGCGCTCAAACTCAATTGTCGATTTGTCGTTTTGTTCAAATGAAACTCTCGTTGCTAGGCAAACGTAACACAGAACGAGATAACAGGCGGTGAAGCATCAAAACATAGAACGAGAGCACAGGTAGAACTGTGGACGAGCACGGCAGTGAATAATTAAATTACTTATCATTTATACAATCCACAACCCACAACACCGAAACCAAAAACAGTACGAAGAACGAAAAGCGACGAACAAAAGACAAAGACAAGACAACGCCCATTGTTTTCGTTCGAGTCTGAAACTCGGAGTCATCAACGTGCGCGATACCGCTCGTCCCCGTCCCATGCCCATTCCCGCTCTCCCACTTCCGTCTCCCCAGTTCCCGAGTCCCGAGCACCGAGCACCGATCGCGACGCAGACACGCATTCATAAATTACCACCAACACCAACAGCAAATACCAACCCCTGACCCCGCTGGCCCCTCCTCACCCCCTCCACTCCACTCCATTCCATTCCCAACAATAATTCAATTCGACAATACGATTAGAATACGAATACATCCCAACATTTTTGTCTGCAAAACGCAACGCAACGCCAGGACCATCCACGAAATTTTGGAACAAAAAAGCTCCATAACCATTTCACAGGAGGTCGCCGAACGCAGCCATCTCGGGTCCACCTGATTCGCGCATGCCGATTTCCCAATCTACGTTCAAAACAAAGGAAAAAAAAGGCGGTTAACACAAACGTGGAACGACACCAAGGAAAGAAAGGCAGACGGAAGAACGTACAGCTATAAATGATCGTAACAGCCATAAGGATACCCGTCCCGCTTCCAATAGCGCCTGACAAGTCAGCAGCGACGGACAGGAGACCGAGGATGGCACCGCCGAACGCAGCGGCGGTCGGGATGACGCGTTTGAGCTCTTTGTACATCGAGCCTTCACGATGGCCGGCCATGACCTAGAAATAATTTAGTTAGCATTCGAGTTAGAAGGTGAAAGCCAAGCGCGTAGGGAAGGTGACGCACCATCTGCTGGTCCTTCAATTGCTTAGCGACGTCCCGAGGGCCCGAGCCGGAGATTTCGATCCAGGTCTTGGAGAAGAGAGCGCAGGCGGAGAGCATGAAGGTGATGTAAATTGCGGTGTGGATGGGATCGAGGATGGCTTCTTTGATCGTGTGAGGCGGGGACATGTAGTACGCGATACCACCCGTCGCGCGGAGCTGAGGAGAGTCTTCCAAAGGCTGTGACACAAAATAACGTCAGATACCCAAACAATACGAAAAAAGGCAGCGAAAAAAACGTACCTCCCAGATACCAAGGATCTTGACAAATAGATTAGTAGGGAACCGCCCCGCGAGCATCTGAGAGACGATGAACACGTTCGACGTGAGCGCCGACTGCAGCATAATAGGCATATTCGAAGTATAAAACAGCTTGATCGGGTACGTCCCCCTCTGTCCCCTAAACCTATTGCTCTTCACCGGGATCTCAATCCTAAACCCCTGCAAATAAATAACCACCGCAAAAATAACAACCGTCGAGATCAAGCTCATCACATTCGGCAGCCTCTCCCTCCAAAACGCCTCTCTCAACGCACGGCCTTTATCATGCCACGTGAAGAGCAGATGGAACATCGCGACGATGGCGCCTTCGAACTCGGACCCGCGCCCGATGTTCACCGTGGTCGGGGAGAACGCTTTCCAGACGATGGACTCGCAGATGTTGGTGGCGATGAAGAGGTTGATGCCGGACCCGAGGCCGTACCCTTTTTGGAGGAGCTCGTCGAGGAGGATGACGATGAGCGCGGCGACGATGAGTTGGATGATGAGGAGGAGGCAGACGCCGGCGCCGAGGTCTTTGGGTTGGCCGTAGAGACCGGTGAGGACGTAGACTGTGGCTTGGCCGAGGGCGATGATGAGGGCGAAGACTGGGTGGAGTAGGTGGGTTAGTAAAACGTAGTCGTGTGAGTTTAATGATGATCCGAGACGTGTCATGAAGACAGCACGTAGGAAAGAATTGTGCCACGTCGGAATAGATACTGCAAACAACCTAAAGACAAAAACTCACGTTTCTGAGCACCACTGAACAAAGCCCGATCCTCCTTGAGACTAAAGTCCACATCGATGAGGTTCGCACCCGCAAGCAGCTGCATGATCATGCCCGAGGTAATAATCGGCGTAATCCCAAGCTCCATAAGCGTTCCACGATTCGAGGCAAGGATGACGCGCATCCAGTAGAGCGGGTCGGACGAGTCTGACGACATGATACCGTACAGGGGCACTTGCGAGCACACCAGGAAAATAAGCAGCGTCACCGCTGTCCATAGTACTTTTTGGTTGAAAGGAACCTGGAATTGGAGGCTTTAGCGGTGTTTTGAGGGGTTTTTAGAGGAGAGAAGCGTACTTTACGATCTGGTGATGAGACTTCTGGCAAAATGGGGAGGAAAGGCCGGACGAGATTGAGGAACCGGACTTTTGGAGACTTGTGAGCTTCATTCGAGGGGATATAAGAGAAAAGGAGACTTACACCCGCTCATGTTCGAGAAAGGACGAAGGAGCGGAGGAGGATTGTGAAAGTTGGAAACAGAAAGAGTGCGGTACTCGCCACCTCACAACTTTTCCAGACGTGGCAGATTAGGTAATACTTCGTGGTTAAGGTTACACGTCCCTTGCGATGTTTTATTCTCACGCTCTTGTCAGACATTCATCTGCAAAACACCCCGTTCCTATGAGGCCTATATAGCACAAATAGGACCGTATTTCAGTAGCAACCCCCCCCACTATGATAGTAACCTGTAGAAAGGATGTTCACTACTGGCGGCAATATAGTCTGATAGTGACGTAGGATGGTAGGACCGTAGTAAGCCGTAGTACGGATAGCTTGATAGTGAATCGCTTCCTGGCATGCCGCTTGGCTCCCGGTTAGCCCAGGCATCATGAACAATCACATTCTCTTGTACCAGTCAGGATATTCACGTTTCACATTTGGGGCAACATTACAGATGTATAATATATTTGCACTAGGCGTCGTTGGGTGCAGTGAGCACATTAAACTACTTAGTATACAGCTTAATTACAGATGGCATGCCTTGCCATTATCCAACATTGACCTCGCGACGACCATCTACAGTCATAAGTGGAGTGCCGTCTAAATAATCTATTTGCATACGATTAGACCCTTTAAAAAATGACCCAACGAGAAGACAGCATACCGAGTGCTTCGCGCTTAGCGACAACCAATGACCAACATTGAAGAGATTGAAAGGACCTGAAAGACCCGAAGGTGCTGACAGCTGTATGTGCCTATGATTTAATGTGTGAGTCAGTGAGAGCAGGTTGAGTCAAAATGAAGAAAACTCACGGAGGAGAATGGAGAGAAAAGACAGGGCAGTGGGAAGTGGGGGGAAAAGAGAAGCGAAAGGAAATTCGACAAGGTGTGAGGGTTTTTATTCTCGCTCGGGCTTGTCAGCGCTCGGTTGTCACATGTGAATGTCGAGAGAAGAATGTACGTTCTATAGAGCACCAGTAGGACGATGGATGCTACATAGGGACTAAATTTTTTGGAATGCTATGATAGGACGAGCATCGCTATCAGTGCTACAGAGTAGAACAAATTCTACGGAGTCCTATGTAGTCCTTTCGGCACTACCCGGGACTACTGAGCCGGAGGCTACTACTGGGCCAGAACGCGTTTGCAGATGTTCCTTCCAGTGTCCACGCTTGTCGTTTGAATATTTCGCTATGGGTATGGAAATCTGTTTCCCTCAAATTTCTTATGGAGTGTCTCCCGGTCTCGCGGTCTAGGCGTCTCTTTTTCTGCTTCCATACTCGCCTCCTCCCAGTAAATTGTCGATGTTGCTGTATCGTCGCGCTTGGTTCTGACCTTTCTTACTACTGGTATTTATTGCGGTCGTCCAGGAGGCTTTTTCCTTTATTTCCTGCACCGTCAATGCCTTCTCCGGACCCAAGAACACTCAGCCATGGCTTTATACAGCTGGACACGAGGAAGAGGACTGGCTAGTTTCTGCGTCGCTGAGCCATGACCTCGTGTCCCAACCGTGCAACTCCGAGGTTCGACAAGAAATCGTCGACGAATTGTTAGCTTAACGTCTTCCATGTGAGGTTTATGCTGGGTGTCAGTGTCGACCATTGTGTACCCCTCGCTTTTTTTCGCAAGTCACATTCGACTGAATCAAGCCGGATTTCCTTTCCAACTCACGAGATCTATAACAACATTTCTCAGAGCCGTTTAATAAGACAAGCTCCGCTGTTGCCTAAATGTGTCCTTGATAAATGTAAATGCCAGAAAGGCCACCCCTCTGAAAAGTGCAAGGAAATATTCGTTGGGCGCCACGAAAACAGACTTGCCGGAGGCCCACATCTCGCAGAATTACTCGGGTTTGATATGATGCCTCTAGACCCATAAATACGATCACGCCGACACTGCATGGATTCCTCCCGTTCCTCCGCTCGTTGAAAGCCCGGACCCCTTGGAGCTCTTAGAACGCTCGAAAATCCAGCCGGCCAATTTACGCTGGTGGGATAGGAATGCACCGGTCTCGACGAGGTTCTCCAGTAAGTATCACTCTTTGCCAAATTTCTCCGAACTGAACATCATCCCGATTCCCATCCGGTCTTTGGTCGATTATTCCTGCGCCTGTTTCCTTCTGGAACTTCGTTCGTTAAGCAAGCCAGGGGTTCCATTCTCACTTTGTAAGCTGCAATTTACGCCTGATGAAAGCCGACACCTTTGTGGAAGGTAGGCGTTTCCGAGTCAGTCATGGTCAAAAAAGCTTGGCCCAAAGGCGAGAAAAAGACCAGGTGTGCTTATGCTGGTCATTGCTATGCGGTTGTGAAGAAACGCGTACAAATCCGTGGTTCTCACCGGCCTCCTTTCGAATAATTCTAGTGGCCAGGCGCGACTGATACTTAATGGCTTTTGACAGATCACAGCGCCCGTCCTTTTGCGCCATCTGGTTAAACTCAAAACCGGTTATCGGGAATCCAATCATAAATTTCATCTATGACAAAATCCCGCCTCCGTGCCCGCAGAATGGTTTATAGACAATATTGAATGGTTGATCGCAATTACGAGTTAAACCATCTGAGGTGCCAGCAGAGAGAGCAATAGAATTCCTAGGCTAGCTAGAAACAGTACCAGTGTGCGCCATCGTCTGCATCAAAACTCGGATCAGTGATTAATACATCAAGCTACCTTTGGATGCACTATCCTCAACACACGCACAACGGGCAAGTCATTGGCTGGAGTGCTCACTGCCAGTTAGATGCACTGTACTGCGCTTTACATCGTGAAACGGGTGAGCATCCACGCTGGTGGAGCACAACATGAGGTGCCCTCCAGGCACAACAAAAGGGAGTGTGCTTGCAAGTTGCGATATACTTTTCATCCTCCAATCCTCTTCAAGTTGCTCGTGTAGACGAGTTTTTCTACAGACGCTCTAGTCGCCTTGCGATTGTTGTATCTTCCTGAATTCTTCCGCCTATCCATTAATCGCTATGAAGATCAAATACCTACTCTTACCCCTCCTGCAAGCAGCGCACGTTTCCGCCCATGGCTTTGTTTGGAAACTTGGCGTCAATACACAGACATATACAGGCAACCTACCTGGAGCAACCACGGCGGCTAGCGTCATTCGAGAAATTTCCACTCAAGATCCTGTCAAGGGTGCTACAAACCCGTCTTTAACATGTGGCCAAAACTCAACACCGGGATCTCTGGTAGCGGATGCGAATCCAGGGGATGTTGTTACCTTTGACTGGCGGGGTGGTGGTCTCGGTAATGTACGTCTTTTTGACCGCCGGTTTTTCTTCCGGACTGATCTGGGCGGCATTTTGAGTGGCCTCATACTACTGGACCGATGCTGACCTACATGGCTAATTGTGGGACGAAGGCTTGCAACGAGTTCGATATTACGCAGGCAAAGTGGTTCAAGATTCAGCAAGATGGTATGATGAGCGCCTCCACCTGGTACCTAGCCAATGTTGGTGCGTCTGCTTTCCTTTCCTTTTTTTTAATTTTTAAAATTTGTCTGATCCTTCAATTTTCTTCAGCTGCGGGCGCAGTAGCAAATGCATCCATTCCTAGGAACTTAGCTCCCGGAAATTATCTTATTCGTCATGAAATCATTGCTCTGCAAATTGCCGTCAGTGAGGGTGGCGCCGAGTTCTATCCCTCTTGCAGCCAACTCCGTGTGGGCGGTGATCAGACTGGTGCTCCCCAGGCGAGTGAGCTCGTCAGCCTTCCAGGTGCATACAGCGACACAGATCCTGGCGTCTACACGCCCGACGTTTACAACCCTGGCTTTACCTACACCTTCCCTGGTCCTCCCATTGCCAGCTTTATCTCCGGAGATGCTACCGTTAATAACGGCCCTACCTCTGGCAATACCACATCACCTCCTACTACAACAGCTAGCACCTCTTCTCCTTCCCCCACCTCGAGTACCTCGTCGAAATTCTGCAGGATCGTGAAGGGCTCAGCTGCTCAGGGAAATCAACTTTTGTACGCTCGACATGCTGGCCGTATCATGAAGAGATTTGGCCTCTCAAACGCCTTCTCCGCCTATCACTAACTTAACGACCTGGTTTCAGCTATCTTCTTAATAAGTATGTCGGATTCTAACGCCAAGCTTTACGGGCTCGTTAAGGTGGGGCTGAAAGGCAGATCCCGCAAGCTGTACTTATCTAAATATCGCACGTAATCTATATCTACCAATCCTGAGCACGATTCTCCGTTGAGGAGCAGCAGACAATCTTCAAGGAAGTAAAAAATTCCCAGGTACCTGAAGGATGAAGGCGAGGTGCACCGTCAGGCCAAATCGCAGGAGCCGAGTCGCCGAGTTGCCTTGTCTAACTTGTTCAGCGTCACGAACGTCGGTGCTAATTTCGAGTCCCAAAACCACATCACGATTGTGCCGTTATTCTGCTTGAAATTGATTGAACACTCAAGTCTTCATATTCTCGAAGAAAACGGGTGTATCCCGCTACACACCTCTCTCTGTAGTGCGTTCAACGTCCATTTCCAATGGCTCGTCAACGCTGTCTTCCGTGGCAAACATGTTTACAATAGTGGAAAATACGGTCCCGCTCTCGAGTTCCGATCGCCGTCGAGACATTCTCGAACGCCGCCGTCCATCGACACCGTTACCGTTCCAACTATAAGGATCGCGTCCGTCTTGAGGGCTAAGGACGATAAAAATAACGCGCGTGCACAACATGGAATGGAGGGCACGTTGGGGGCTGAAAACATTTATTTAGGAAATAATGACGCCGCAATAGCTTGAATAAACACTTACTCTGTGAACGTCGTTCGAAGGGGTACCTGTAGGACCAATTTCAGAATTCGTATTTACTTCAATCTACAAGGAGGCAAAATTGAGCTTACTGGGGCAATGATTGGAAATATTATATCGAGCGAATTGATCGCTAAGAATATCCAGGAGATAAGGAGTGTGTCCGTGTTAGGGAATAGCCGATGAATACGAAGGAAAACCCACCTATGAGATAAAAATAAAAGAGGTAGCCTACAAAAAGAATTTCAGTACTTGAAAAACTACTGGAAAAGGAGGACATAAGGTGGTGAGGGTAGGCAATAGAGAACCGCAGGCGATGCACCCATACACAAAACAACTTACCACTCTTATAGAGCTGATGGACCCATGAAGAGTTAGATCGGCGGACTGTATTCGAAACTGATAGGTTAAAAAGATTAGAGACGAAAAGAGGAAGACGAACGGTATTTGCGTGCTCTTATTAAGGTAAGAACGACGATTACTGTAAAGGTTTGGGGATTAGTAGCAACTTTACTAAAGACAGGAAAGAAAGACACAGGTGAATGACGCACTAGTCTCCTGAATAAATACGGCGGAGAAATTAATGACGGTGGCTATATTTGAGTCGATTAGGACACAGCCAAAAAAGAATAGTCGTGAAGCAGGGATGACTGGGAGCGAAAGAGATCGAGTAAGTGGGGGAGGAAGGTGGGTTAACACTTTAAGCGTGGCGTACATATTAGAGAGTCCAAGTATAATTTTGAGCCTAGGGTTGACATGGCGAGTCTGGCCTGATAAGAGGAAATAGGCGACAGGGAAGATATAGTTAGTTCTGCTCGCTCGAGGAAAGGGTAGTAAAGAACTCGCAAAAAACACGACTACCAGGATGGCTATTATCCAGCGATTGCGTTGCCAGATTGCGATGGTGCGAAGAGTGAGAATGACTATAAGAAAAGGGAGGATTATCTGTGAGATATGGATCAAAGAATCGAAAATAAACCGAACTTAGACTTGCTTTGGGCGATGGATACCCCTAACACATTGAGCCCTTTGACGCGAACGTCGAAAAGTTACAAAAAAGGTTCGAGCGAGAGATGGGAGACGGACATGTAATGAGGGAGTATCGACGAAGACATTCCTAATCCATAGAAATGCCACCGTTAACTACGAATTGGTGTAAAGACGTGCCAGACTTACTTGAGGAGTAAGAAAGGTTTGAATAGCTGGTTTTGACAAACAGGGGTAATCAGATGGGCAGACTAGACGAGGGACAAGTATATAACGAGAAGGAGTATTCACCCGAGAAGCTAAGCGAGAGATCGACAAATGGGAGGTAACGGTTTAATAGGAAGAGGTATGTTGCAAACGACCGCGGTCGTGACCATATATAAGCTACCTGGAGTGAAAATAAGGCACAGAACTACCGTAGTCGAAACAGTTTGCTTACCTCTTGGTCCAGAGTGCATAAGTAATCGTATATCTGTCTCTGTCAACGAATCATCCCTAAGGAAGCCTGGAGGAAGGAAACTCACGAAGACCACGAGCGATGCGATAACGGTTCCATGCTTGAGGAGAATTTGCTGGCGAATATCCGGTCAATACTTCGTATTCAATTCGCATGTCTGACGCAAATAACTAACGTTGATAGCAGAAATATGAACCGGTGTCGGCGCAAAAGGAATGAGCGGTGGCGCTCGCGCTAATAAGTCGATCTCCACCCCCGCGAACGCTTCCAGAGCTAGCGAGCTAAGGTTCGAAGAAACTGTGGACATGGAGTGGAGGAAAGCGGAAATAAGAGAGGTTCCTCGACGGCTGAGTATTTAGAAGGTAGATGAAAGGCGCGGGCCCTATACAGAAAAGATCGGCCTTCTTGTGCGAATTAACCTCGAGAGCGGTATCAAGTCGCTTACATAAAAATTTAGTGGAGCTGTGGGCACTGTGAGCACGATAACCACCAGGAAAACCCACACTTACTAGGGCAGAAGCGTGAGCTGTGGGAGGCATCGAGGAGGCGTGAACAGATTACAATTGGCCGCAGTTTCGGCGATGGTGAGGTGGTCATGGCAATAAATATCCCGAACGGTAGATTTATACTTTGAAGGAGACAAATCTGTGCTGCTGGCCGGAGAATGGATATCATACTCGGTGTCGATGAACAACACAACCGTGGAGATGGATATCAAATTGGAATTAAAATAGACAAAAGTGACGTTAGCCATAACCGAGGTAGGAAAAAGAATCCACAGAGGCGCCTCTGGAAAGGGACAAAATCATCGAGCGGCTGGTTGTGCGGCATGAATACTGCAGCCCATGCGTTCGAAAGTGCTTAAAGCCTTCTCTGTTAGAAAGTCGGACAAGTATGAGTCATAAACTCTTCAATACAGATAGAGGAAAGGAAAATGACAAAATACAAAATAAAAGGACAAACAGTGAGTACATTCCGGGGCTAGTCACCCCTTCCTCACCCCTCTAACACGCCCGCCCGTCTCCACACAAGTTGTGGGTGAACTTCCAAGTCTCCCTTTGTACGGAAGCTAAGAAGGTTGGTTGATGTCGGGTTGTTCAGAGGAAGGACAGCCGGTACGATATAGCAGAACTGACAAGATCAAAAATATGAGTTGACTGTTGGAAAAATCAAACCAAACCAACTTAAGGGATGGTATGGAGCTGCAAGACCAAGGGGAATCTTGTCCTTCGTCTTAAAGCCTCGTCGTCGCTGAGTACTTAGTTCCAGACCCACAATCATGGGCAAAACCAGGAACCCCTGCGCTGAAGAATATGGTCGCCGTTTGATCAGAAGCTGCCTAACGTCTAGAGTTGTTGCCGAACCAAATCACGAGAATTTCAGGGGATCTGGATCGTCATTCAATTGCACAACGGAGTAACATTTAGTTGATGCACTGCGAGGGTCGATTTGAGCCTAGGTCGGCCAGCGAGCACCTCAGAGCTCAGGGAAAGACAGACTCCCTCAAGGAGTACATCGCAAGACCACGAATGGATCCAGGAGCTTGAAATCTATAAGCAGAGGAGCTCAGTTGCATTCCGAACCAGACTTTCTCGTAAGCCGTGTATTTGAGGACTTTCAACCGTTCATGGAAGTAAGAAAGCAGCGAAGGTCGTTTGTATCGGCAGTGCGTTGGTTCCTTCTTGAAGGTTGCAAAGGATGGACAGGAACTAAGACAGACTACGCCCTTGCTACGCCCAGACGAAAAGAAATTTCGGGCAAATTTCGGCTGGCGGGCAGGAACAATCAATACACGTGACATGCTTTGAGAGCCTGTTCGACTTTCGTTGCTCGACGTTTGCTCTTACTTGGCTGTTACATTCATTCTTCGAAGCGACCCTCTCAAATTCAAGCAGCTTCATCTTATTCTACAGTCCATAGGCTAGTTTTGTCACGCGGGTTTCAGCCTCACGAGTGGGCACAAGGGCGATTCCGGTTCGAATTCATTTGAATCACAAATGTCTTTGCACTGGCATGTTCCCCAAATCTCAACCTGTCATTTCCCGGCATTATTCACCAATCTAGTCCACAACTACACACTAATTCACCCGACCTTGAAGGTATATGTTGTTCTTTTTTCGATGTGAGCTTCAGAGAAAAGTCTCGAAGTTTCCTCCTGGGACGTGTATACCAGGTTTTGTTATCTAGGTCTCAACTTCATCTGAATTTCCTCGTTCAAGTGATCTCGTTCCTCAAAAATTGGTACTCTGGCCCAGTATCTGGGTCGACAACGCTTACTGGAACTTGACAGTATTGAGTTGGGTGGTCATTCTCGATGGAGCTGTTTCGAAAGTCAATTGCTTGCTTCTGTTCGAAGCTTCGGAACTTTCAATGCCACTGTAAGTGCTCGTCGTGGCTTCACCTTCGATGGATTAGGCTCTAGCAAGACTCGGATGCGTGTCGAGCAGGAGCGCGGTTTGGCTTCCTCAGGAATCAATTCTAGAACTGCTGGGGAATGGACCAGGCAAGCAGGTTAATTTCGTAACTCGTTCCATGGTAACGACCTCTAACACCCATTTAGACTTCTAGATGAGACCCTATGCATAAGCACTCTTTTTCTCGTTACTTGGAACCCGGAGTTCGAGACGAACGTTCAACGGCCTCACGGCATGGCGTCCAAAAATAATCAAATCACCCATTTGTGTAGCGGTTCCTTCCAAATAAAGTCCCCACTCCAAAAATAACCCACGTCTATGAGTCGACACTTTGACTCGGGCGATGGCGCTTATCCGTGTCGTTATCCTGTATCGACTTCGAGAATGCTATGGAAAAAATAAGGTACACAAATAATCTCTGGAGACAGTCACTTCAGCATATGATACGATTGAATTTTTAGATTCAAAGACTCAGCCGTTTAAAACTTGGAATAGGGTGATATCGATGATAACAATCTCTTGGAAAAACAGTTCTGGAGGCTTCTGCGCTGTCCCGCAGTGCTTTCGGATGTTCATGACAGTTGCGACTGTCATTCGGAATTTCTAACCAGCGAATGGTTATAAATGTTGGATCGAAGACTCTGGTGGTCGAAAACGAACCGCCCCCAGAATACACCCAATGTTTTACAGCAAAGCCATTCTGTCGTTCTTGTGAGCGATTCACCTTAGAGTTACTGATTATTGATGGAGTAACTGTACCTCGTTTTCTTTTCCTTTCGATACGCAGGCTACTCTTCCTACTTCCGGGATCCATTTTCGCAGCAGTGACAATCACAATCGATGGAGGACTTCTGCACACTGGAGCTCCGAATATCGACTGGCAGCGCACCAGCACCACTGACTCCGCCGACTTTGTCATCAGCTGCTTCAATGCTACAACTGGAGCATTGGTACAGGGCGTCGGCGTATTTTTATTGAGCAATACAAAGTTGAAAGGGCAGGCGGTCTTCTTGATCGGTAATACTGGGTACGGCCTTTCATTAAACCGCTCTTCCAGTCGATACACTAATGAATTCCCCATTGCATCACCAGATTCGTCGGCTTCGAGGCTCGGGATAGGTTCGTAGATTTTTAGGTCGAAATTATATAATTTATGACCAACTTTTTTTCAGAATTAGTCAAGTTCTTCTGTCGACTATACCAAGCACTCAGGTATCCCAATAACTCAGACCCCTTAATATTTCTCAAATCGACTACTCCCCAGGTATTCTAGGCTTCAGAACTTCTTACTTCCGACACTGGAGTACACCCCGCATCCACGCTACAAGCTACGATCAGAATAAATAGCTCATGCAATATGATCACGGTTATATAGTACTCGGATCTCGTCGCGAGGGTATAAGACATGATGCACGATCACCGTGAAGTTCTATGGTACTCTACTGAAGTACTGGTCAAACAAGCTAAATCTCAAAATCGTGAAGGTTGTCCCATTCAGGCATGCCAAAGTACTGCGGGAGATTATCCCAAATTGCTTGCCGTCCCTCCTCGAAAGCATCCTTAGCTGCTTCGAGACACTTCTTACAAAAATCGCAAACGATGTCGTCATCGTCGTCCCAGGGCTCCAAGGCGTGGCCAATGTTTTTGAGAAGCTCGGACTGGAATACTTCATGCTGTTTGACGCGAGCGTCACGGCATTTCTTGGTGTCAGTGCACTTGTTGCAGGGGATGATTTTTCTTTTCATAAGCCACCCAAATGTTGTGTCAATCATGGCACGAAATATCGCGTCTCTGCCCTGCAGGATGATGTGTTGAGTCGAATGCGATAGCTGGGACATGGTTCCATCCTTCCGAACAATACCATTGAAGATAGTGTCCTAGGAAAGTATTGGCAAAACTATGGGCAGATTTTATGAAAGAACGTTACCAAACTTTGGCCTTGGAGGCATAGAAAGTAGGCGGCAGGAAGAATAGAGCAAATCTGTAGCTCCTCTGCAATGTTCACGAGGTCAAATTCACTGCCATTGATGATGTTTGCATCATTGGCCTCGTGCGGACAAGCTTCATAGCTCTGATCCCACTCCTTCAATGTACGCGGAAGTTCGAGTTTAATCCGCTCCAGAGCGTGATTCCGTAATTCGATGAATTCATATTTGTTTCCGAGGCGAAGTATCGAAATCAAGGTCTTCAGAGGGTATTGGTTGACCGATTTATAGAGCCTAGTGAAATACACGACGGTGACGCGTCATGAGCATGATATTTTGATCTCCCTCACCTTTGCCCTTGGTATATCACTGTCAAGAGATTCTCCCAGTCCTCAGCAGTATCAGAGACGCGCACGACGTGGCAGCCTTCCACCAAAACTTCTCCATGAGGTTGAGGCACGGAAAACATGTCGCCAAAAAACTTTGAATGACCGGTTAAGATAGTTCGATGAACGCAGAACTGGGTTTGTTCTGCTTCAATGACAATGCTTCCGTCCTCGAACCAGAACTGGGAGCGAATGATTGAGGATTCTGGCTCCTCGTTGCCATCGGTTCGCTTTCTTTTGGTAGGAGGCATGAGCGAAAGGGACTCCGGCAGGGTGTAGTCGGTGTAGACAAGATTAAGAGGAATTCCCTCAATTAGTGGTAAACTACAAATTTAAAACGCCTACTCCTGCGCGTGATCGTTGCGATCACGCGCATCCTATCCCAATTCGGCTCATAAGTACACTTCAGAAAATATCAGTATGGTAAGGGCCGGTGAACGGCAACGCCCATGACCTTCCTTCAAGTTGCACAAGGAATCAAGCTTTAAAAAAACTTTTGCTGGCAAACAGGCACTCTCAGCAGTAGGATATACTTTAAATTTTACGAATTGGTCCAGTACAACAGACATGGGACCACCTCGACTAGAGAGAATATGATGAAACCGGCAAAAGATGAGAACTTCACTGATCACTGATGGGTCACGAGCACGTGAAATGCCGTACTTAACCCCCTTGAAACCCACGGTCATTTATCTACCTTAAGTCGTAAATCTCACAAACAACGACGAAAACTCCTAGGCCCGGCACTTAAAAGCCCTTTTGAAGATTTGGTTACAGGACGGAAACATCGTCATTGAAACAACATGGAAGCACATCGAACCCTGTTTCGCGTCCACTGTGGCCAGTTGATTTTACTTCATAGGGTTGTCATAGGGTACTCTCTTACCAAGTGAGGAGCTCTTCCAGTTGAATTGCGTTTCTCAAATTTCTTTATGAAAATCTCGAGCACAACAGTGGTAGAATCAGAGAAAGTGAGCCATCCTTTTCTCATGTTTGTGCATCCCAATTTCTAGTCGCAGGCAATCATGAAAAGAATTACTCCATGGCAAAGCCACGAGCAAGCCACTAGCGTATCAATCAACCTTTTAAACGGGAGTGGCACCCTAGAGACCTATGGCTCAATTCCATGATTCTACCTATTCAATTGTTTGAGAGCAAACTGGAATTAGATTGTCACTAAGTATTTAGACTTAAATTTTGGCCAGTCCATGCAGCCACCCCGTCTAATGGGTATCGGTTTTGCGACGGTCAGAAAATTAAGACCACTACGATATAAAATTGCAGGAGGCATCAAAAGCTGTGGTCGACCCATTGCTTCCAATTCCACTAGCTGTAGCGTTCGACAACCGTGGCGGCGTGGCGGTCATGAATCTCCGCCAAACGCCCCTCTTGTCCGCCATATTTCCTATCTGCACGACGATTCTGTCCATGTCTATAGAGTTGGTCAATTGGAGTTACTGACAATTCCTGCCTCGCAACCATCGCTCCGGGATTCAATCTGACGGGTGGTGATAACCGGGGTTGAGACCTGAGGCCTGAGGATTCGCGATCAATGCGTGTAATCAGCTCCACAGTGGTGCGTGTCTAGGACTCCGGTCTATAGCAAAAAGACTACAAGTGGATTCGCCATGGACCAGATGTACGGGACGGGCCATGTTTACCAAGTTGTTGAATCTTGCTATAGCTGTCTGTGTACGTATGGTATACACAGTACTACATACCCCACAGTCGTGTTGAAAAGAAGTTTCTTTCGAAAAGACCTCCCTTCGAATTCCACTGGGTACATATTAACATTTAAAAATTAAGGTAACTCCTATAGGAAAGCTAAGGACTTGCACCGTAGTCAACTAGAACCTACGAAGGATATAAAGCCCTTAAAGGATGTTGAACTACGTCGTCGAACTGAGGGACACCACGAAAGACTGCAAAGGGTGCATAAACACGAATATTTGATCGAATAAATTAAACTCAATGCCGCCATATGTTCGTTCACCAGTCGGGTCCGGTCAAAAGTGGATCCAGAGTCTCGTCCGCCGATTGACGCTTCCAATCAGGTGCGGATGGCACGGCCTCTGCTGAGTCTCGCTTCCAATCAGGTGCAGACGGAGAAACCGTGTCTCGTTTCCAATCTGGAGCTGTTGGATCCAGGGCATCGATGCGAGATAAAAGGGTATTCTGAAAGATCTTTAAGTAACAGGGGAAAAGAACCACAATTGTAGAATTCACCTCAACGCTACGCGCAACAGGGGCCTCGACATCACGAGCTGTAAGACCGGTTGATATCTATGGGGCAAGAAAGAAAAGTAAGCAAGGGCTGGGATTTAGGAGGCAAGAAAGCTATTCCACCGGTGACGCTTGGATGAAAGTAACGAATGTAAGGGCAGAATACAACAGGATGGTAGAGAAATACATGGCGATGTGCAAGTGTGCACCTGAAGCGAAGGTGGCTAGATGAACGAGAACCTTAGTACATGGTATAAATACCCCAGACGAACAGGGGTATTTTTTAAGTTATACCGTGCTCGGGGTTTCTCGTTCCTGGCATCGAGAAGCATGTGGAGCCAACCGGCGTCAATGTGCGCTATGGCTTTCCCCATCCGGTGGTGAGATTCCCGAGATCGACATCAGAAAAGCTGTGTCCGCGAGGAAGCTTCGCTAACCCAACCCATCCGTACGCGTCATGGACTTTCGACTGTTATCAACGTCAGGCGGGGTCGTATCGTTTAGATGTAATGCTAAATTATCTGTTAATGAGGGTTGAAATAAAGAGGTGCTATTTGACCTGTTTCCCGCTCCAGTAGTTGGGATAGACCGGGATCAGAAGTGAAAAATTCGAGACCAGCTTCTTGCGCAGAATCTAGGACCGGCGACCAACCATCAGAGTAATATAACAACCGAGGGCTTGAAACTGGCTTGTACCCGCATTGTACCAAAAAGGTCAAATTATATGTAGTACGCCGGGCAGAACTGGGGCCCTTTGGACTTTTAGGAATCAGGAAAGTACAATCAGGTCTCAATGATCCGAAGCTTGCGCGAGTAGCTGAGAGTCTACGGAGGTCTACGGTCAGGTCCCAAGAGGCGCTTCTATCTGTGTCCTTCTCCGGTAGTTTTTGCAACGATGCGTGTAATATTTTGGATGGCTGCGAACGAAGCGGTCAAGAGAGCCGTGAGCTATGAATTGGTGGTGCAGCGTACTTTAGTAACCGTAATTTACGGTCACCCTGGCATTGGGTCGCGATAATTAAAAAAACTTCTTTTTTCCCGTGTGTTCGCTATCGAATATCCTGCCGGATAATGAAAAAACTGAGGATAATTCAGTGATCATTCTCGCTATTTCTATTGACAATTGACCCCGACCCATGGCACGAAGGTACGAGTAATATCTTAACTGCCCAAAATTGCTGTTCGCAAAATAGGAATGTAACTTACGGACGCACGCTTCCAGAGACTGAGAGAGGCATTGCCGCTGCATGGTAATAGGATATCCAGCGTCTCCTTGCAGTTTCCATCACATTTTACTGGTGATTTTAGGAACGATGGTCTTTCCTTTATGGAAATCGCCACGGTTCGTCCCTGTTACGACAAACTAAGTTGTCTAGATGTCAGCATTGTTACGCTCTTATGGTACTTATCCCCCTCCCGAACCATCCACAGCAAATCCACAGTGTACGTTATCTCTCCCACTTCCCGCCCAAAGTCGATTCGCTTACTGTGACATAATTATTGGGATCCTCAGTCGCGCCATCTCCGCATGGCGCCTTCGACCTGTACAAACAAATTTAAAGTTAGGACGACAGTTCGCTCAGTTTGATAGGCATCGACAGCGGACTTGACCTCATACCTCGAACCGCGAGCAATAATTTGCATGTGCGTATACACATTCCGACAGAATCTGATCCCAACGCTTTTATTCAGGTGGTCACAACCAACTTCATCGTTAGTGGTTCCTTAACACTCATCGTTAGGTCGAACTGGGATCAAAACACTAAAAGAAATAGCACGATGCCATCGGCACTCTTAAGTCTGCGTACATATTTCGTTAACCAACCTGGTTCTGGGCCAATCTCTTGATAGGCGATTTCCATTTTTAATGCTCGGTGTAACACCAACCGGTGCTCGATAATAGATATCCTTTGGTAGTGTCAATAGAATAGGGGCGTTTGGATAGCGATAGGTATGATCATAATATCCCTAGGGGCTGTTTGGACACCGTTTTGTGTCCAGTTCTTGATGGTAGATTTTCTTAGCCTGTTGAGCTATTCATTAAATTGAAATATTCAGCGCACTCGTACCCGCAGAACAGAAAAGAGGGAGTAACTAATCCTTCATTGCCGTCTACGTACAACGGAACCCTGTCGTTTATGTCCTTCGAGGTTGCCGTAGATTAGATGCGAACTCTAGATTATTAATAGATCATCTGTAAGATCATTTTGATGCCATCAGTCCAGGTCTATATTTAAACGCTCGCTTTTCCCTCCCGCTGGAGTACATCGGCCTGTTCGACGGGCTTTCGAGCCCTTCCACACTAGAAACACCCAGATTCTCCGATACTGATGGTACTAACAGCGTTTGTACATTGTATTGACCACCCGGTGTAGGAGTGGTCTCTGGCCCGAGCTTCCCGAGATTAGATTAGATTAGATAGTGATCAGTAGCATAGGCTGTCCGTATTTAGACGAACGCCAGTGACGAGCACATCCTTACACTACGCGCAAAAATAGTTGGCCGGATTTCGGACAAGCCATTCAGAAATATGGGCCGTTTGAATTTCAGAAAAACATTACTATATGGAGTACCGCCGGTACTCCATTAATTATTTCGGTACTCCATATAGTAATGTTTTTCTGAACTTTGAACAGTCCATATTTCCGAATGCTTAGGAAATGCTTTTTTGTTCCTGGAGGAACCGTTTATGCGCCTAGTGTTACTAGATCCTGACCGCTGCGTGCTTACCCGACCGCGTGCCTGC
The DNA here is from genome assembly GCA_023014335.1 of Galerina marginata. Lineage (NCBI taxonomy): Eukaryota > Fungi > Basidiomycota > Agaricomycetes > Agaricales > Galerinaceae > Galerina > Galerina marginata. Next base: position 725,949 of record JAECYW010000009.1, on the reverse strand, counting down.
TCGACGCGCCTCCGAGCCTTTCCAGACCCGACCCGCTAGGGTAGGTCTGATTGGCCTACTCTACCTGTGTTTTCGGTGGTCTCACGTTGTCGATTAGAAGGTCCTGGGCTCAGTTTCAAGTTCGCAATCATTCTCGTCATTGTGTTATCTCGAATTTGCACTCTCTTTCTGTTCTCAAATTCTGCCGTGTGTGCGCAAGTTAAAGGAAGAGATACAAGGTGCGCCATCTATATACGTGTTATGCCCATCCGCCACGCTATCACAAACCCGATCAAGAAACATCAGCAGAGGGATCATAATTCAATCACTAGTACTTCATCAAAGAAAAGGAAGAATCCCGCAAGTCAATCGTGAGCGTATTCAATGTGCCCCATTCCACACAAGAATGCTACCTTGGACGTACTAAGCGTCTTCAGTTTGCCATGGTACTCAATGCTCTGGTTTCGTTAGGTCAGACGATAACGGTCGAGATTGCATGTCCGGGATCTCAAGGTGCTCCATGGTTGGAAACCTATGTACAATGGCGTCCTCACCATATCCCTCCTGGTCTAACAGGGGGTTAGAGCTCGCAATGGCTTTTATCCGTCTCAGGAAGTGAAAGCTCACTGTCTTGATGCCGTACGATAGTTCGGCAGCCAATCCTTTGATATAAAATCACGAGGAGAACCAAAAAGCTCTGGGAAAAAGACGGCGCCAACCTCAGCCAAAGCCAGAAGTCGGTAACAGTACACTTACTGAGGCAAACATGACGACAAGCACAGGCAGGATCGTGTAAACGTCTAAAAATATAAGTTTACTGACAGTGAGCTTTTAGGTGCTACTATATTTAAGAACCTATAATTGCGCCTAGTCATGTGTTGAGAATTGTTGCTTGGAGGATAAGTATACTCTTACCGAAACTATTTGGAGCGCCCGGAAGGTTGGCTCGGACGGTCGAATAAGCAAGTAATATGGCGATCGGGACAACGAATATTCCTGGTGAAATTCTACGGGATTTGTTCACACATGCCAACGTGCATATGGCGAGAAATGATATAGCGGTAAGCCCTGAGCGATAGCCATCCCGGGTTAAAGACGAAGCTTTCAGTCATTCAGAGTACTCACATATCATAATTGCAAACAGAAGTACAATTATTTTTGTGCCCATTCCCCTCTCAATTCTTAGAGTAAATTGAAGATTCTGTTTAAATTCATTGTAAACCACGAAGGAGTTCAGAAGTGATATTTGAAAGTCGCTGCTTGAGAACGTGAGTACATATAAAAGGGTCATCGAAATGCCATGCTCACACTGCAACACCAAAGGAATCTGATACCTTTACCGCCGCGATAATCCCTGTTTGCAGATTTCGGGTGTAAAATGTGAAAGGGGCGAGATATCTGACGGGGAAGAATTTAGTGAATTTAACGGCACGCTGCATCCTTCGAAGCTTACACGTCGAACGGATAGCTCTGGAATGTAGATTGCTCTGCAAACGACTGAACACGAGTATACTCTTTGGACGCGATGAGCTTTGTCACAGTTTGGAAGGAAGGGTACATGGGGGTAAGATTTAAACAAGACTCCGTGCTGTTGAGGCGGAATGCTGGCTGATCGTCTAGCTGCGCAGACCAAGATGCACTTTTCCTATCTAGAAGAGTTCTATGAAGACATGAATTTGTCAGAATCTAGTGGCAGGATATGTTGCAAATCCACTTACACAGGCACAAAAATATCTAGCACGAGAGGTACTGAACAGTTTATTGACGCGAGTGCTGGGTACCAATTCATGACTACAGTTCTTGAAGTCGGGTCCACTGATACAATTTCTGCTGTAAGACTGACCTGGATCCACTTCTGTGTCAGCGAAAAATTACCATTAAAGTGGGAGCCCTACGTCTGGGATGAATAGGTCATCACTGGTAGGAGTAGGGGCCTGAAATTTGAGAGGCTTGACGGTCACATGCGATGCGATGCTCAAGGCCGTAAGTAAGGACGTTAGGACGAGAACTACCCAGATGGAGAGCTTGATAATTCTCCTCGGGATGTACCAGCCAGGTACAATGGTAGTGGTGAGTTGGGTATCCATCGTCAATGTGGACGACCGCTTGCAGTTTTCGAGACTCATGGAGGACTAACCGCTGGACGAGGGATTGTGATCATGCCATTTCCCGCGCTTTAAGTACTGAAGCAAAGACGTCGGCCAATTTCAACGCGCGACCGGAACCGGAAACAGCCTTCGCCCAACTCGGAGAGCGTGGTGTGAAAATTTCTTAAGCCGACCGGGATTACATGTGTAGCGATAGGAGATGTTGAGCTCCTAACTCAAAGGGAAAAGAAAAGGGCTTCTTCGCCTCATGCAGTTAGGTTATGGTAGTATGAGAAGTAAAATACACCTGACTGTGAAACTGGGCAGTGGGAAGTTGAATCAAAATAAGCCATTACGAGCCAAACGATTGGGATAGCTAAACGTTTTTGAATGTCAATGCTAATATCAGTCACAGGGGTGTTGTTCAACGACATAGATTCTTTAAATTATGCCGCGGTAAATCACAACATGTGTTGAGATTCGGACAAACACGAAGTGCAACAGAACGTCCAAATGTAGCCCGGAAGGACCTCGATTGCACGTTTGTGCGAGATTGGATTTGGATTTGAATCGGGAATTTCAATGCATTGAAGTGGAAAGATTTTCGATATCCCCCTCCGATGCCGCCAGTAAGGAATCTACGAAAACTAGTGTCACTGTAAGGTTCTCCTGCAAGTTATCCAGGTGTACTCCAGCAGGAGGAATCTAAACAGGGTATCACAGCGAAAAGACACAGCGGCGTTGATATTATTCGCGTATGGTGTCACTGGTGCTGCGGTTGAAATCGATAGGCTGAGGATTGAGTTGGAGGGGGAAACATTACAGAAGGGACTGAAGTGCGTCTTTCCGTACGCATAGTACTCTCGGATGGTATGGCCTCACAACATTAGGGGTCTGCGGAAGGCTCCTCATTTAACTTTGAAAACGAGTTATTTGTTGAGGCCTGGCGCCAATTGCTTCGAGCTCTGCGGCTACCCTCATCATGCCTTGGAATGCATGCTGTACAATCAAAGTGGCTAGGAAATTCAATTTGCGTTCCTAATTTTTCTTGCACCTACGACTGAAAGTGTTCATGTTGCTATACACGTAGAATGGAAAAGAAGGTCGGGCATGAGCTCTGTTGACAAGCGTGTAGTCACATGTGTCCTCCTTTTGGTGCTGTGGATTGACAGAGTATCACCCACGTCCAAATATCCCATGAACACACGAACACGGGCTGGCCGACGGAGTAATATCGGGCCGAATCTCCATCTCAATCTCAACCGAGACCACCGGACGCAAGTACACCTTTGGGGATCAGTTGGGAGCCTAAATACTACATGCAGGTTCTGATGGGACATAGCCTTCCGAAGGACCTCCTGAGTTGCGACAATTGAGGAATGGGCACGTCTGGAAGCGAGAGAACATGTGGCTGCCTATTATGCCGGTCTCAGGAGCACCTGCTAACCAGGTATAAGGTTGTTTGGGTCCCTATATTTAGAGGACCTGGCCCGGGGGCTATGTATGTGAACGCGCTAGTTCGGTTGGCCCCTGACGCCGGCCTCATGTCGCGGAAAATCTTCGCCAGATACGATAGTTTGTGGATTCAGTTGATTAATACCCACAAACGTCATCACTCGTCAGAAGGTCAGGGTATGAGGGTACTTCAGATACTAGGATGCTTATTCGTCGGATCGAAGAGTTCGTGTGGATCTGTGGAATCAGTGGACAATTGTTGTGACTGGACATGAGAAAGCTTCGGGCTTGGTAATTGAGGTGCTGTCTAATTCGTTTGTATCAGTTGTGCGTTGCAGTTTCCGGTCTACGAAAGATGCTGCTAGATTTCGAGATATATTGTATGAACAGAACTTACTAAGTTGCAGTGACAGTACGAGGTGGATGGCATTAATCCCCACCTGATAAATCGCTGGTGACCACGGTTTTGGCCTCGATTATGCCTCATGCAAATCAAGGATTTCGCAATAAATCCAGCGAGTATCGCTCTTCGACTGGCATGAGGACAAGATGTCTGTGGGAATGCATTTCTGGTCTGTGCTTAAGCCTTTTTTTTTTTGTTTATTCTGCCTGTTCCCCCATATTTAAAACCGAGGGGATTGAGCTGCGCCTGATCCCAGTCGCGCGGAAGAAGCACTGAAGGATTTTGACCGGTCATGGCGGTACTATAGTTTTACCCAAGCGATTAGAAACAGCTCGAACAGAGGTCCGAGCAAGGTCAGAACGCCTGGTGCTAAAGCCAACCAGCTGGACACGTCAAGGGACCGCGGAAAGCGCAATAGTTTCAGGATCACTTGAGTGCATGATTCGCATCAGAATTAAGGGTTATCAATAATCAATGCCTACCAACGAAGGTTGTTAAATGATAAGCTGAGCCGACAAACAAAGTTGAGCCACAGAGGGCGTCGTCATAGCGTGTTCCTGAAGAGAAGTCGCCTTCAAATACAGAGACCTTATGCCAGCTTAGTGTACGGTTCCTACCTCGAAAGGGGGAAGAGCCTTATACGACAATCCTTCACCCTTTGATGGGCAGTCCTTCACACCTACAAGCTCAGAAAACGACTAAATTCCAAGTCCGCTTGAATAACTGACGACAGGTGGTTGTGGAAAGTAGGGAAAGTCGGGACGAGAGCAAGTTTACCGCGCCTCCAGCTTGCGACCCCGGAGCAAGCCCCCCTAAGTTGGAACATTAGAGGGTAAGTTCAGCTCATGGCGTTTAGACTAGTTCTTCCCGATAGCACGGGGACATAGACCGAGAGAATGCAACTTCTGAGGCGGTCAAAAAATCTGATACGGTGGACCTGTGACTGTGGGCGGTGCCCCGATCTCTTTCTACTCCACACTGCCGACACCCCACGCTGCTGGAAGGATCTGTCAGCACCGTCGAGCAGAAAGAAAATGGAGCCTCATTGTTCTTCAGCGGATAGAGAGGCAAGTGGTTGATGTGATAAAGGCAGTGCACATTAGATCTCCAGAACGTCGGGAGGTGGGGCGCTCGACGCGATAGAGGAGTTGACGGGAAAACTCCGGCGGTCACAAGGTCAGTTTTGCAGTGGAGGGAATGAAAAGCTCTGGAGGACGAGGTTTTCGCTATTGTTTCGCTGCGAGACGAGTACCCATTCAAGTTGACGGACTCGGAAGTTGAAGCTGAGAAATGCTACTCGAGTATTGCTTTATGGGGTAGTCAGCCTCGGCAGCTCGGCGAGCGTTGAAAATTTGTGGACAGATTTGGACGCACTAAACGCGATGAGTGTTCACGGTGTTCACGCGTTCACAACGCGTTCACGTCCAGAATACGACACCATTATCAGTCTTACTCCAACACCATGCCTCTGGAAGGAATGATTAACCTACATCATGCGTGGCTTGAATGCATCGAGTGAGCATTTGGATTGCGCCATCACATACTGTCCTGGCACATCTCCTCATACCAACAGGCACACTCGAGCAAAGTGTATGTTCGTCGGAAGGCTATGCACCCGAAGAGGGGACGAGACGCACTCGATTTATTGACAGGCTTATCAGGGACCTTGTGCGAGACAGACGCACCCAAATATGCTACTGCCATCATCACCCAGCCACGAAACGGAAGGAACAAGTAATGTCAACGCATAGGTTTTATATTCCGAAGGGGTAAGGATTTTCATATAAAGGGACCACCGAAGTGCTGTAGACTATCATCTAACTCATGAATCAATTGACATTCTCCCAGTATAACAAACTTCCACTCGTTGGGGCGGCCGACGCGCTATACAACCAGCAGCTTGCCGCTGCTAACATTACCCGCGATAAGCTCCTCTCGCTCCTCGCGCCCCTGTTCCTGCAGGACGAAAACGCAGGAAGATACGCTGCCTGCCTTATCCACCGCCACTACCTTCTTCAGGAAGGCGAGCGCATGGTCGCCAACGGAAACAGTACTCAACCGTCGAAAGATACATCTGATAGTATCGTTCCAGATTGCTGGATGGCAACCGGGCAAGCAGTGGAATATAGATTCGCCACTGTCACTGACCGCGCCACTCTCCCACCTCCTCCTTCCAAAGAGTTCTTCAACTCATTCAAGAAAATTACGGATTCATATGGAGTCGACATGCTTGGAGTTTGCTACCTCCCGGAAATGGATCAATTGAAGGACGGATTTGTATTTCTAGAGACGGCCGGCTCAGGAGACAGAGAACAAGCGATCTCAATCGTCTCGGAGTCTGAGATCGTCGTCGACAATTCCAATCAGATTTACGAGACGGCTTGGGTTACTACCTTCGATCCATTCCGTGAACTTTACGTCGCGACTGGCCCTATAAACTGCATCAACCATTTCGGCCCACGGTTATAGGTTTCAACACTTAGGAGAGTTCGTTCTTGGCAGAAGGTTGTGGAATTAGGTACGCTGCCCTGATATGTCTAAACTTTCTAAGCTCAAATTTGAATAGGCCTCAATTTGGCACCTTCTCAAAGCTTACTCCCCACTGTGTTATATTCCTATCAGACGATTCACTCAATAATTACTTAGTACATTCTGGATTAATGTAGGAACGATTTTACGAAGTATGGACGGTCATTTCAGTAATAATTACATGGTGGTATGTACCCACCGTGCTCAGTAACCCATGTTAGCCTCCAGAACTCTTAGACTATATGGATCGAGATGCGTGGGTATCTAGCATGGGAAGTTCCAGCAGGCGTCTGTTCGATCAATAAGCGCCGAGAAACAGTTTACAGTGCTGTGTTCCCAGGCTGACTTTTTAGATAGGGAAACTTACTCGAGCCTCGTTGTATAGATGGAGCGGCTCGGATTCTCGGGCTTTCAATGCCAGCAGTTGAGCTTAGCACGTCGCGTGGGGTTTTGCAGACGTATTCGGCGTATTCAGGCTTCGCATTAGGCTGAACTTTGCTTTATGAGTTCCAAAATTGTACAGCTTCATGTCAGGTAGTTCAGGTGTTTTTCCTAGTTCACCCCGCTGTTTTCCACGTCATATTGACTGCCAGGACATTGTAAGTGGCAAGGACGCAGCTTGTTCACGTCAATGCACAAAAAGAAAAGTACCAGCCCACCGCGGCGGGTTGTCATCAAGTTTAGCCAAATACATCGGAATAGACGCGTGCTCGTTAAACGCAACTATCTTGTTTCCAGACCACTGAGCGGCACTGGAAACTGGTCTCAAAGGTTCTGGCGATGGTAAATAATCGACACATCTTTGTAACGAGCAGTATTCTCCATGGTTTGAATCCGGTCTTTGAGGTTATATTACATCATGGCATAAATGGAGAAAAGAATAAACATGGATCGTAAAACTACATCGACATGTAGCCTGGAAGGGCCTTGGTTGCTAGTAGGTGCAAGAAGAGCATCTGGGTCTGGAATGGCAAAGGTATCAAACTGAAAAGTACTTGTATTGCTATTGGTTCCCGCCGGTGCGTCCGGCGATGAGCCTATGAAAACCAATGTAACCGTATGGTTTTCCCTTGTGTCGTACCCAGGTGGGACCGCGACGAATGGAGGAATCTGTAGCGGGTAGCACAGCGGAAGGGACTGGTTTCCAGGGCCAGAATAAGTGTCTACCGTTAACGAGGTATTAAACCCATCAACCAAGACCAAAACAACGCCCCCATGGGGAGAACTGATTGTATGAAGCATGACGCTTGGGCCTGAAAAATAAATCTTCAACCGTGGACTTCCCAAAATCAGGTCCAACTCACCAGTATAGTTGGCTGATATAGATGCATTCATAGTATTTGTAGTATGAACTGTGCCGCTTGTACTGCAGTTGGAGTCGGAACTCGATGCTCCCCATGCCCCGGCGGGGCTGTATGTAATAATATCGCTGTTTCCGAGAATGGGAGTTGAGGAGGGTAGAATACCAGTTGTCGCCGAAGGAAATGCAGATGCCGTCGTTCCATAGGCATCAACACACTCAACGATCTTGTTGGGTCCATGGTTGAAGCAAAGGGTCCCAGTAGCTACGAATTTGTCAATCCGTGCTGCTTGTAGGCGTCTTTAAGCTCAAGACCAACTCACGGCAGCAAAATCCACTTATGCCCACTACTAAATCGCATCGGACTAGAAATAGGCTGGGTAAATACAAGGACAAATTTCTCGAATGGTATGGCTCACATAAATAGGGGTCGGCGCAAGGTTCCCGATCGAATCCTGAAACCAAATTCTCTGCTGGATTTTGGCATACGGGAATTCCACGGCGGTAATTGCATTTAAATCTGCATTTATCTTAGGTTAATCTTCACTTTATGAAAATGATAGGGCACTGACCCAGGTGCGCAGCATGATGGCGCTGGACCGCAAGGTATGAATCCTTCACTACAATTCTTCTACCCGATTTTTGGACTTCAGTCGAGTGAAATCGAAATCAAAAAGCACTCGGAAGCTTACCGATACGGCAAATACTTGAGAGGGCAATATTTCGGCCAGGGCAGTCGGCGACAGTAGTAAGAAGATAGATTGAATAGTCAGCATTGTTTTCCTATGAATGTTGGATGGGGTGGTTCAAGTGTAATTAAGGACACTATAGAAAACAGGTAGCTCTACAGTTAGTTTATATAACTTTTGCCCTCGTAATACACAAGGTTTTTGGTGTTCATCATCGTTCAATGAGCAAATTCAATGGCAATGGTTTCATAGGAGTGTCGTTACCATCCGGGGAACGAGAAAAAGTATAAAGATGGATAGATAGAAGGACTGTGTTCTCTGGTTACTTTTCTCCAGTTTAAGAGTATATGAGCTGTCACCAGCACAACTAAAGCACCGCCAGTGAGCCAGTGTTTCAAATGTTGACTACACCTTGAATTGAAGCCGCTATGTGAGTATAAAATTAGCATATTAATATGGAAAAGAACTTTGGAAGCCATTTGCCTTGTTAGACACGGGTGTACAAATTGCACGGTCAGACAGTTAGTGTGTATCAGGCACAAGCCTGGAGGTCAATCTATGTATTGACTGGCACGCCTGATCCTTGAGCGTCGGGACCGCCAGTTCGGAATCCATAGTTTCCTTTTTTGTTGGTGGGAAACTCATCTGCTTCGGCGTTGTTCACTTTCCGTGCTTCCTATTAATATTACATTGTTTTAAATCTTACAATGGATCTTCCACTTCGACTGCAGGCGGGATAGCCGGTTCGGGCTGGGGCGCGAGGCAGCCGGCCTTCAAGACGATCGACAGCACTTTCAATTCCCGCCACCGCGATTTATTTATGGGCACTCGACCTTCGTCGTCGAAATGAAAGCCCATCCGTGCTTAGCTGCCGTTGGGGTAGTTTGTCCCGCTGGGATAGGCTAACCAGACCTACCCTGGCAGCTCGGGTCGGGCAAGGCTCGGAGGCGCGTCGAGCAGGCGCGCGGTCAGGCAGCACGCAGTGGTGGTCAGGACCAAGCAAGGATGAGTTCGTCACAGGACCGCGCGGCCCGGGCGTCTACATGCAGACAGGCTGTGCTACTGATGGCGATCTCTATCTAATTTAATCCAGTCTCGGGCAGCTCGGCCCAGAGCCCACTACTACACCGCAACAATCATTGGTGGTTTATCTTTCGGAGGATACTTAATCTCCGGACCGGCGACAAGCAGATGAATGAGATCGTGCCGGTGCATGCGAGTTTGCCGTAGAAAGGCGAAACCAAGGGAGGAGGCTGTCTGGGGATGCAGTTTTCGGAACAGTCAGCCGTGTCTATATTACTTATCGTTTATGAATTGGCGGCACTTCTGCTTGAAGATGCTGAATTCTAGGCTCTGAATTTAACATGAAAGGGTTACTACTAAATTGAATCCATTGATTTAATTTGATTGCGCCTTTTCTATGCTACTTGCTACTGGTCCTCGTCCTCGCAAGAGCGTCGGTGGTATGAACTGGGGGCATTTTTTACAGAGCTGCTTCTCGTAAGATTGAAAGTGGACCCCCCTGCATCCATAATATCAATGGACGGTTGTATAGATTGAGGTGGGATAATTTGAAGAATTTTTGGGCTCGATAATTCGATAGCTGTCGAATTCCTATTAGTTCTGTCAACTTTCTGCAGGTCTGTTGGAGTCACGATTAGGCTTCGAAATAAATCACGCAAATAAACTTACTCTCTTCATCGCTTTCGGCTTTATGCTCCTGTATTCTTCGATACAAAATAACAAGGAGCAAGGAGAAACTCTACAGAAAGAAAAAATACCGTTAATTTCAGCGCCATTCAAAAAAAAAATCGCTGACACAGAGCGACATGATGACAAGGACAGGGAGAATCGTGTACACATCTGCAAATCCTCGCATTAGGAGGCTATAAATCTGGATGCACGGGCAAGTACCTATAGTTGCACCTGAAAGCATTCTAAACCGTGTTTTTTTCTCAGAAATATCAGAACTAACTTACCGAAACCGGCTGGAGCTCCTGGAAAATTTGCTCTGATAGACGAGAAGGCAAATAATGCGCCAACTGGGACGACAAACATTTCTGAGAATATTTTATGGGGTCTATATATAATCGTCGCTGCGCAAATTGTCAAGAATGCGATGGCAGTAAGCCCTATATAGGCAGATGCTCTCATTGGTCAACGGGGCAGGCCTTAAGAAGAAAATTGAGGACTTACAATTTGTAACCCCGACCAATATAACGAAGACCTTTGTTCCGACTGATCTCTCAAGCCTCAGGGTGAACTCGAGGCTGTTTTGAAATTCATTGTAGTTCACAATGGACTCCAGAAGTGAAATTTCAAAATTTCTGCTTGATAATTTGAGTTTCGAAAACAGGCCTTTGAAAGGGTATGCCTACACTGCAATACCAAAGGAATCGGCAACTTTCAGCGCTGTGATGGCCTTTGACTCTATATTCTGTGTATAAAACGAGAAGGGAGCGAGGTACCTGACAGAGAGGTCAATTACAAATATTTCACGTCATGGAGCACGTACACGTCAAATGGGTAGCTTTGAAAGTTTGCTTGACCGCTGAATGACTGGACGCGGAGATAATCTCTCGAGGTGAGCAGCTTTGTCACGGTTCTGAAGGAGGAGTAGGTAGTGAAAGTTCCTAAACAAGCTTGCGTACTATTCAGTCGAAAGACTGGCTGATCCTGGAGCCCATTATTCCAAGATGGGCTGCTCATGTCCAAAAGCATTCTATAATCAAAGGTGAAAATATGGACAAGTTCCTGCATAGAGCACTGCTTACACCGGTATATAGATATTCATTGTAAGAGATTGTGAACAATTAACTGCCGTGAAATTGGGATACCAGTTCATGACTAAGGTCCTTGATATTGCGTCGACAGAAACTGCTTCCGCTATAAGAGTTATCTGGATAAACAGTCGTTAACGATGAATTTTTTGGAATATTGGTAATCTCACCTCTGGGTTAAAAAAATCATCGTAGCTAGCATCGGGTGCCTGGAATTTTAGAGGCTTGACTGTCATATGGGAAGCGGAGGTCAAGAATGCAACAAGGGATGTTGCGACCAGTGCTATCCAGCACACGAGGAACTTTATGAAATCTTGCGGAATCCATCGTTGGCATATAGTGGAGTCTTTGGGCTTTCTTGCTAGTGAGGACGCCAGAGTGAAAAATGGGGTATTCATCGAAGGTCTGAAAGAGACTCCCTGTGCCATTGCTTTAAGTAGCCTATCATCTTCAAAGTAAGGATGGTCCAGAAAGTTGTGGCGCTGCACACCCTATATAAAATGTCTCTATTCGCATAGCCATTCCGGCAGGAAGAATGAGTGGAAAATAGGCTACCTGTCTTTCGTACCAACAGTATCTGCTTTAGGCAAGCAAGCATACGGAACAAAATATTTCAACCTCTGCGGGCTCATTTTGTTCCTCAGTCTTGTGTCTGTAGAACGACAGAGATTCAGTGACTTTTCACATACGTAGAACTAAAATGAGCAACTGCTAGGATACTAGGAAATTTTCATAACTTCTCCGAGTCTCTAACACTGCAACCTACTCTTTGTCAGTCGTGGCATCGACCCAGTTATCCTTATTGTTGTCGTATCTTGGAATTATACCTAGGTCCCTGTTTTGAGCCCCCTGTCAAATCAAAGACACCAATTACCGATACTGAACCTACCTCCCTACTCAGTCCCCAGAATAGTCTGTGTACTGTGCACTTGCCGTAAGGTAACTGGATTTTTTTTGGTAGATTCACGGTAGTTTCCGGTGCCGCACGGTCAGCTGCGAGAAGTTGCATTCAGGCATACTGGGCCTACTTTGGCGTCTCGTGGATGAGATTCAAAGGCGATTTGAGGTGGTGGCGGAGCGGTGGAGACGGCAGATCTGATGGGGACAACACGATGGACAGGAGCAAGGAGCGATTGATCCGCTGATCTCTGTAATCTAATCTAATCAACTGATGGTGCGGTTTCAGCAGCGCGTTCTTAAAGGTCAGTTGACATGACCTTCGTTATCCTCAAGTTGAGACAATTACACGGATAGTCAAGCAGTCCTTCTATCTAGCCAAGAAACGGGAGCTTTCTATACGCATTGCAGAAGCTGGAATCGGCGAAAGCGTGAAAAAGTTTGTTTTATTCCTGATTCACTGAATTCTTTCTAGAAACCTTCTGACGAACTGTCAGAAAAACCAAGGCGCGACAGCGAAGCAATGGTGTACTATGTACTTGAAACTAATTTAGACGACCGTCTACGACCACTGGGGTTGAAAGTGTACCCACAAGCTGTTTGCCGGCCGTTCCTAATTCCGCTGTTGATCGACGCAAGATACGGGTCTACGAAGTTCAGACATATTTTTGGCTTCAAAACAGCACTTCCGATGTCTTCGGCCAAAGGAAAGCGAACGCATGCGACGAAATATGACACCGGCCCTTCAATTATCCTTCGCCAAGACAGAGCCAGGAGAATTTGACAGAAGTGCCGCTGGCGAAAGTGAGTAGCAACAAAAACGCGAAAATAGGTCAAAGTATCACACCATAGTATAGATATGGCCGTCTATTAATATGATTCAGCGGGGGGAAATTGGAAGTGCGATATCAACACAGAGATACTCCCCAACTCGCTGCAGTGAGAATGATCGCGGATCACCGAAGAGGACATAACCAAGAAACGCAAATATCTATAACTTTCCGATTCAGTAATTCTTGGTGTAATAAATATAGATTATCAATATACTACCTTCTACGATAAAGTAGACAGTACACGGTCATTGCTAGATACAAGGGAGCAGCAATGGAGAGGCGGTCAGTAGAAGAGGGGCAACGCCACACTCGCTTGAAAACGAGTAGCGGTGACGAGTGTGCTCGTTCTCGCGGTGCTTCCGAGCTTCGTTTCGTTCGTGACGTCGAGAGGAGCCAGCCGCCGTTGTCATCGCAGGCCGCTCGTTACCCCCCTTCTCTCGGCACCTTCGTCCGTGGCCTCACCGAACGGAGATTGGAGCACAGAGACGAACGATGTCATTCGTTTCGTATCCTCTTCCAGCGGGGGTGTGAGGCGCGACCGCGGACCGGAGCTCGGCCTTCCACCCACCTCACCTGCGAAGACAACGACGAGAAGTAAACGGATGCTCCTCCCCCACGGCTCCCTCACGCCCCACCCGCTCGTCGTTGTCTTAAACGGTGATGGATGAGGCATGCTAGTAGCGGAGTGCTTGCCGCAATCGATCTGCTTCGACGGGAGTTCGCGTCGAAGGGAGGCGGTGGGTTTAACGACGGGAAGCTGCAGCAGCACGTTCTTGTGCTGCCGCTGCTCCTCCGTGTCCCCCACATCCCAGCGACACCAGCTCGAGTATTGCTGGCATTGGTGCCGCGAATCGTCTTCGTCTTGCACGCGAGTACTGCTGCGACTTGTTTGGAAAGATTGCTGGGGTGGATGGATCTGGGGATCTATGTATGAGCAGGGGCAGTAGGGTGTAGGTAAGGGAAGTGGCCCACAGCCCTCAGATTGGTGGGGGGGCTCACGACGTGGCAGCACATCGTTGGGCGTCCATTCCCATCGTGAAACCTGATTAAAAGATGTAGTATTAGTTAAAAAGTATGTATTATGTAGTAACAAAAATAATAGAGGACCGGGAGGAGCAAGACGGAGTTTGTGGTAGTGGTTGAAATTTGAAACGTTGAAGGTCAAGATCAATGTTGATTCCGCTTTCGGAACGCAATGCGATTGGTTGTGGCTCCCGGCCCGACCGGTTGCGGGAGATACACTTAGCGGCGACCAGTCGAGGCACAGCTTCCCAAAGAGAGAGCCTTGATGAAATTTTGACTGGCGACTGAAGACTGAAGTACTGAAGTTTCACCCTGGAGAGTTCGTGTAATAGCGCAGAAGGACAGGTTGAACGATTGACGCTGCGGGGTTTTTGAAAAGTACGCGTATGGGGCGAAGTTTGAAGGCGTCGCGCCGGAGGAAACAGTGCACGCGAAGGAAGCATTCCATCGTGGGCAATCAGGAGAAACCTCCCCAAGGTGGACAGATCCATCAATGAAGTGCCCACGGAATGCAGAAGATGGGTTCAGGGCTCCACACCGTCATTTGTGCTTGAATAATTAACCAGAAACTGCCGTCCGAAGGTCGTGATCACGGATATGTACACGTAGATAGAGCTTTATGCACAGCATGCATGGGTTACGAACGAAGTTGACGGGGAATCATGGCGGAAAAACCTGGTGACACTTCGATCTTTTCGCGACGTCTGAAACGGCGGTGGCTGAACACCGATTTAAGTTCGACATCAAGCAGTTTGGGGAGCATGGCGCTGAGCGAACCTCGAAAGCTGCCTATTACATTTCCCCGGGATAATGGTTTTTGGAGTCGCATACTGTGATATTTATTTGAGGAGATTAAAGTAGAACAACAAGATGATCTTCCTATAGAGCCTTTATATAAATGCTGAGTAGTTATATCCAAGATTCCAGAGCTATGGAGTAGCGTGCTAATTAATTACCTAGTCGATTACTAATTAAGCGCTCGTCTTACTAAGCGATCTAGTCTTCTCCACGAGGCACCGGATTGATCTCCAACGCGTTCAATAACTTGAATAATGAATGAGTTGATTCGGATGAGAGGCCCCGGAGAAGACGAGGACGGCGATGTGGTTGTGCTAAAGAGGTTGGGAAATTCTCCACATCTCAATAGGTTATCAGCAGGAACCAACAACCCTACAACCGTCCTACGATTTAAAGTCTTTGCCGAAGTAAAATTCGAAGTTGTTTTCAGCGTTATATTTAAGAAGCGACCTGGATGATACGGAAGCAGCTGCGGTATTGTGTGCGCATTTGACTCGAACTGATTGCGATTTGCTGTGCCCGGTTGCCGAGAATAGCGGAAAGCGCTAAAGGAGTTCTCTAGGCGCTGGTACAAAAAGCCAGTTTAATTGAAAATTTCGAATGCTGGATATTAGCCGCCAAATGTATATTTGAAATCACTTAAAGCTACTATAATTCTAGAACACATGCCTCTTACTAGATAGTTTGGATTGCTCCAGGTGCTGTCTTGGAGCGGCGGGGATCTCGGATCCATACTCAAAGCTTCAGAATGGATTGACACTTCGGACCATTCTCGACGCACAGGTTTTGTCTTTCTGTGATGACGTATCAGAGGTGGTTCTCTGATATTTAAAGGGCCCATTCGAACGGCAAAAACCATCATCTACCTCTTTCTCTACCTCATGAATAAACTCGACTTTTCCCAGTACAACAACCTTCCTCTCGTGGCTGCAGCAGACGCGCTATTCAACCAGCAGCTTACCGCCTCTCACATCACTCGCGATAAACTCTTCTCCCAGCTCGCCCCGCTCTTCCTGCAGGAACAGAACGCCGGAAAATACGCTGCTTGTCTTATTCACCGCCACTACCTACTTCAGGAAGGCGAGCGCATGGTCACCAACCGAGAAAGCACTCAGCCATCGAAAGATACTTCAGACGGTATTGTTGCGGATTGCTGGTTGCGCACTGGGGAAGTGGTGGAATACAGAATCACCACTGTCATTGACCGCGCCACTCTCCCACCTCCTCCTTCCAAAGAGTTTTTTAACACGTTCAAGAAAATTACGGATTTATATGGGGTCGACGTGCTCGGGGTTTGCTACTTCCCGGAAATGGATGCATTAAAGGACGGGTTTGTCTTTCTGGAGACTGCGGGCTCAGGAGATAGAGAGCAAGTAATCTCAATCGTCCCGGAGTCGGTGGTCGCCAATTCCACTCAAATTTACCAGACTGCTTAGGTTACAACCTTCGATTCATTACGCGAAATGTCCGTCACGACTGGCCCTATAAACTGCAACCAATGTGACAACACTAATTCCTAAGCGACCCGCGTAGTGTCCAAAGGTATGCTGAGCCCGTTCATCCACTGCCGCCATTCTCTTCTTACAGCCTTCATGGTTCTCCACATCTAGGGTTATAGCAGAGGTTTGTTGTTTAAATTAGGTATGCTTCCATGTTATGATTTTCCTCAAAATTAAATCAGGCTTCAATTACTCGCACCTTCTCCAAGTTTGCTACTCCACTGCATCCTACTTATATCAGACAATTCACTCAGTAGTTACTTCAAGCACTCTAGATTATAATAATGTGGGTACGAAGTATGGACAGTTTCACTCTCAGGACTTTTTTCGCTACTCAATATTGCGTTTCTTGCTTATTTATTTTATTCTACTCACGGACTATTTCAGTAATTATACGTTAGTAGTAGCCACAGCGCTTGGTAAACCAAGATAGCCTCCATGGATCAAAATTACCAGTAATCTCTTATGCTAAAATTCTACTGATCCTCGTCAGAGCGACGATAGTTTGGGAGCGCATTTTGTACAAAATTGCTTCTGGGATCGATAGTTCGCTCGCCCGCACATGCATGGTCGGCAGAAGGTTGTTGAGGCTCGGATTGAGGCCGATAATTCGAAGTGTCATCAGTTTTCCAATCTGTAAGAGTCGCAGTTAGATTTGGGAATAAATCGTATGGACACACTTACTCTCTTCATCACCTCCGGTGTTATGCTCCTGTATTCTTCGATACAAAATAACAAGGAGCAAGGAGAAGCTCTGCAGAAAATAAATACTGTTAACTTTCAGCATCATTCAATTGAAAATCACTCACACAGAGCGACATGATGACAAGGACAGGGAGGATCGTGTACATATCTGCAAATCTTCACGTTAGGAGGCTATAAATCTGGATGCATGGGTAAGTACCTATAGTTGCACCTGAAAGCATTCTTAACCATGTTCTTTTCTCAGAAATATCCAAACTAACTTACCGAAACCGGCTGGAGCTCCTGGAAAATTTGCTCTGATAGACGAGAAGGCAAATAATGCGCCAACTGGGACGACAAACATCTCTGAGAATATTTTATGGGGTCTATATATAATGGTCGCTGCGCAAATTGTTAAGAATGCGATGGCGGTAAGCCCTATATAGGTAGAGGCTCTCGTTGGTCAACGGGGCAGGCCTTAAGAAGAAAATTTAGGACTTACAATTTGTAACCCCGACCAATATAACGAAGACCTTTGTTCCGACTGATCTCTCAAGCCTCAGGGTGAACTCGAGGCTGTCTTTAAATCCATTATAGTTGACAATGGACTCCAGGAGGGAAATTTCGAAATTTCTGCTTAATGGTTCGAGTTTCTACAACTGACTTTTCGGAAGGATATGCTTACACTGCAATACCAAAGGAATTGGAGACGCTTAATGCTGTAATAGCCTTTGATTCTATATTCTGTGTATAAAACAAAAAGGGAGCGAGGTACCTGATACAGAGGTCAATTACAGATTTTTTATTGTTATTTGAGCACATACACGTCAAATGGGTAGCTCTGAAAGTTTGCCTGACCGAGGAATGACTGGACGCGGAGGTAATCTCTGGAGGTGAGCAACTTTGTCACGGTTCTAAAGGAGGAGTAGGTAGGGGAAATTCCTAAACAAACTTCCGTACTATCCAATCGAAAGACCGGCTGATCTTGGGGCCCATTATTCCAAGATGGGCTGCTCATATCCAAAAGCATTCTTGAATTAAAAGTGTAAATTTGCACAGGTTCCGGCGTAGAGCACTACTTACACCGGTACGTAGATGTCCATCGTAAGAGATTGTGAACAATTAACCGCCGTGAAATCGGCAATCTCACCTCTGGTTTAAAAAATTCATTGTTGCTAGGAACGGGCGCCTGGAATTGCAGAGGCTTGACTGCCATATGCAAAGCCGAGGTCAAGAATGCAATAAGGCATGTTCCGACCAGTGCTATCCAGCACACGAAGAACTTTAGGAAATCTCGCGGAACCCGTCTTTGGCATATAATGGGGCCTTTGGACTGGCTTGACAATGAGGACGCCCGAGTCAAAAATGAGACCTTCATCGAAAGGACTAAACTGGAATGCTCTGGAGCCCTGTACGATTGTCTTAAGTAGTCAATAGTGGCAAGTTACCGATGAAATAAGGTAAATTAGAATAGCTACAGTAGCATTCTAAAATGATCGTTTTCAGAAGTACGGCAATTCGGGAAGTACGTTGTAACACTGCAGGAAAATTATACGCCGAACCTTACTGAGACGCAAGGCGGCATACGGAAATACTCACCACCTGAGATTTTGAAAATGTTACCCAACGGGGTAACCCCAAGTTTGAACACACCCTAAGAGATGTTCAAGGCAGGTGCGCTATTATTATTTGAAGTTCAGCTATGCACTCAGTTCTCGTTTTTAATTTACCTCCATTCCTTTTCACAAGCTTCATGAGCAGGTCGGCTTCCACTTCTATAATACTCCTCTCATGGCAGCGTCCGCCTTGCCATTCACTCGGTAGCTTACCTGTTCTCACATCCCGCATAAACGTTTCTAATCGCACCGCTATCCCGGGAGAAGAATGAGCGGAAAATACACTGTCCGTCTCGTGCACCTGCAGTCTCTGCTTTGGGAAAGCGAGCATACGGAGGAAACGTCTGCGGGCTCATTCATTCATCAGTTCTTCTGTCTGTCAGATGTCAGAGCTTCTGTGAGTTTCCATATACGTAGAACAACGACGTACGACCATTGAACCACTAGGAAATTTTCACATTTTCTCGCTACCACAGGTAAGAATGTTGACTCGGAGAATCGGCCAAGGTGTTCTTATTATTGTCATGCCTTGCAATGCCGAGGTCCCTATTTTGTCTTATGTCGAGTTAAAGCCCTCAATTACGAATGCTAAACTTACCTCCAAAAATATCCGTGGAGGTTTGGAAGCACGAGAAATTACCGTCCACCTGCTATGCAGGGTAACTGGACAGTTATGTGGTAGGTGCACAGTATATTTGCCTGCGCCGCATGGTACGCGCACGATAAGCAGTCGCGAGAAGTCGCTATCACGGCCGACTGGACCGCTTTTTAGCCTTGTGGATGAGATACGAAGGTGGTTCGAGATAGTGGCGAAGGGGCTGGGCAGAATTCTTGTTTCTATCCAGGTCAGTTGACTTGCGCATCGTTGGACCTAAGACAAGATGAGTCTGAAAGCGGTTAGCAGAAGATATAGCACGGTGACAAATAATTGATTGTATGGTTTTCTGAACCCGTCATCTTTTGGCTTACCCTAAGTTGCTTCTTGAGCCTTCCTAGGGACGCTGAAGAAAGGTATGGCATAGCCTTCGTTATCCCCAAAATCTGAGACGCTTCCTGGGTCCCTGGGATGGTCAATCAGTCCAGATTTCGATCTAGCCAGAAAACGAGACGAAATTTTTCTATGCACCATTGAAGAAGCTAAAAGCGGCAGACAATTTCATTCCCAAATCCTCTCTTTGGGGCGACAAAACATTCAAACAGACTGTTAGGAAACCAAGGAGAGCAATAGAGAAACAATGGTATGAGATCTGGGAGCCAGATGTGAAGGTGTCCCCGCAAGCTCCGATCTGTCCTAATTCCGCCTGGTGGCAAGACGTACAAGGGAAGATATTTTCATGATGGATCCGACACACGGCTTTTTGAAAACTTCAGACATATTTTTAGTTTCAGACTAGCACTCGCGATGTTTCCGGGCAAAGGGAAGTTAACACATGAGAAAGGCAAGGTCAAGATATGCACCAGATCTCTCGTCATCCTTGGACAAGACGAGAGGGAGCCAGAAGATTTCGAAGGGGGGGCCGACGGCGAAAGCAGCAAGAGTGAAGGCAGCAACAATCCAAAAGTAGCTCAGAGCATATATTCAACAGTGTCAAACTGTAGAAAAAATCCTGCACGGCCAGTAAGCCCAGCTCTAGTACTATGAACGACGACCATTCCTGATGTCGTTCATCTTGTTAAACTTCAACAACCGCACCCCTCCCCCCCAACTGATGTTTACAATTCAGCGGGGGGAAATTGGACCCGCGGTGTCAATACAATGACAATGCACGACTCGCGAAGGATGAGCGATGAAGAGGCCGCTGATGGTGGATGAGAGGGTTGATCAGGCTGTGACGTCACACAATTTTTTTTGCCAGCTCCCAGCA
Source organism: Galerina marginata (assembly GCA_023014335.1). Taxonomy (NCBI): domain Eukaryota; kingdom Fungi; phylum Basidiomycota; class Agaricomycetes; order Agaricales; family Galerinaceae; genus Galerina; species Galerina marginata. Next base: position 705,512 of record JAECYW010000009.1, on the reverse strand, counting down.
ACCGACACTGCGCCAATCTGGGTAACCTTTCAAGTTGTTCCTGTACTTCACAAAGTTGAAGGAACGGTACGCGTCTCTTGTGAATTTGGTACCCAATTCAACCGTTCCATAACAGGAAAGCTTTAAAGATAGCTATGGATCATTGGGTTCGACCAAGAAGAGGCGGTGCACTGTAGGCGGAATGACGAACCGATTAGCCTAATCGTCGGCTCTGGTACTGTTTTTCTTTTCTTTTGATGTATGAGGTTCCCCTCTGCACTCTTACGCAACGTTTTCTGTAGTCACGTCTGCTGATGAAGGAATTCAGTACCATTGTTCCCGTGTTAAGTGCATCATCAGCCTCCCTTTCAATAACTTTGTTCAAGTTTCTTAGCAGACATCGAGTCGATTTTCATGGGCCGTAATTGTCTACGAAGCTTATAGCATCCCCCACAAGGACTACGACAAATGGAAAGTCGATGGTAGACGCGGCATGCGGAACGGCATGGTTCTCTTAGGAGTCAACTTCAGGTTAAATCCCATCTACCTTCCTGAAAAAATTTTTTTTTCGTAAAGTTGTCATTCTCCACAGATATGTACGCCTGATTTTAACTGCAAAGGTCCGCTGCAACCTTTGACTGCTGGTGGGTCTGGTTCGTTGTAGCGATGGATTCATTATGTTCGCGACAATGGCGATCTTGAGGTATGTTCTTCTTCTTACCTTTCTGGTTCTCTTGATTATGGCTGACTCGACGTTTATACCAGCTCGGTACCATGCGAACTGTGAAGGAGGGAACGAAGCGGCGAAACGGATTTCCTCGACGAAACCAAGTAACTGTGTACGTGGAGAGACGCCTATCAATTTTTATGGAAGCTGTTGTTTACCCCTCCAAAACGGTAATATCGACGCAGATCATCTGTCAGTTGACTCAAGTGGTCGTACCTAAAATCTCCTCGCCCGACCGTAAGTGGAAGCCGCGAACGGAACTCAGCTTCATCCTGGAGTCTATCGTCCGACTTCTGATTGGTTTATGCTCTCCAATGGCAGACCCCATCAAATGGGTTCCAGGCAGAAGCAACAGACCTTGCGAAAGATTCGTGGATGTGTCTAACGGATTTGAGAAAGGTTCTTACTGAGAAGGGTCATGGACCTATCCATTCCAGAGAAGCGGTTGGGCTTCGAAGACTTTCTTCGCCCACCGTCGTTTGATAAGCGCCACGGAGTACAGGAGTGTAGTTAAACGGAATTTTCTTTCTGGTCATGATCACTGATCCTATTCCATTCAAGCCTGTTCCCCAAAAGCAATGCCACCCAGGTTAACGCTAGTAATACGGGTACTTCAACAAGTGGGCCAATTGTAGCTGCGAGTGCTTGATCCGAACTGACGCCATATACCGCAATGGCAACTGCTATGGCCAATTCCTATAAAGTAGCCAACAAATAATCAGCTAGCGATCCCAAAAATAAATAAAATTGAACGGACGAAGTTGTTGCTGCCCGCGGTGAATGACTGAACGACAGCCATTTGGTAACCGAACCGATTGCTTTGGTCATTCTCGTGTCGGGTAAGGTAGTAAATTAGTGCAAACGCAGATGTCCACATGATCAAGAAATAGAGAATCATGGGGACGAAAACGCGGAACACTGGGCCCAGATTGTGGAGGATATGATGGCCTTGGTATGCGAACATGACGAGGATGGTGTATAGTAAACCGAGCAGAGCAAGCGGCGAGAAAAAAGGGATGAAATGTTGGTTAAGGAATTTTTTCCCCATGATATACCACACGGAATATCGAGTTATGACTCCGGCCATCAGGGGGATGCCAAGGTACTATGAAGAGAGATCAATTACGAGATGCAAGTTAAACGAAGCTGTTTGCTTACGATAAGCACCGAAATCGCAACGTTCCCATATGAGACGTGAATGTCGCTTCGACCTTGCCCCCCAATAACGTTGATGAACAACAGCGCATATGGGGAGTATAGGATAATTTGCAGGATGGAATTAATGACGACCAGAACAGCGCAATAGTCGGCGTCGCCTCTCGCCAGCTCGTTCCAGATCATTACCATGGCTATGCACCGCGCGAGTCCGACCATTATCACGCCCGTTCGGTAGGTAGGAAGGTCTGGAAGCGTAGCCCATGCCAGCCCGAGCATGATCAGAGGTCCAATTATCCAATTAAGGAACATCGAAATCCCAATTTGGATCCATATCCTCGAGGACGAAAATACTCGAGGCAGAGTTTCATATTGGACCTTGGTAAGAATGGGCCACATCATGACAATGAGACCGATCGCGATGGCTGAAGAGTGAGTTGTGAGTGTGTCATTCAGTATAAGACCAGAAAATAGAAGAGCACACTGACGAACGGATACACTGTGGAACCTTACAGTGTCGAAGGCTTGTTGTATGCCGGGGGCGAATTCCCCAATTATGACGCCAACGATCATAAAAAGAATGATAAGGGGGGAAAGTAAACGATCTAGGATGCCCAGTTTCTTGAAGAGTACTGTTCCAGTATCACAAGTCAATTGTTATAACGACAAATGTTATTTATTCTGTGGAACTTGCCTGAGGGTACCAGCGGGTCTGTTGCGCCAAGGTCATGACTTGTTGTCGGATTGGAAGGTGATGATACTTCACGGGAGGCCTCGTCCTGTTTTTCGAGTGAGTGGTGGTCGGTCATGTTCAAGGACGAGTTGTGGGACAAGACGACCTATTTTTGATTTTGTTCTCTTCCACTTTGATTTTGATTTTCAAAATCAAAGTTCCACGTGACGAGACGCCTGGGCAAATTGAATTTGAAATTCAAATTGGAATTCTACATAACTCAGTCTCACGATTTAGAGGGAACGTAGATTTACGATATGAACTTACCGTGGTGTATCGATGGCAGAAGGTGTCAGTTAATTTTTGGGCCTTCAACGGCGCCGTTACGGCGGCATCTTGGATTCATTCTCATCTTAGAACGGGCAGTCTACGGGATTCGGTTCATCTCACCATTATGAATACGAGGAGGCCCGAGGGCCTAGAGGTTTCCAGTTTGAAGGGAGGGGAGACAAATGTTTCAGACGGTCTAGATCTAATATTTGGACAGGCAGCTTAGCTTCGCGCACGCTCAGGTTTGTCAACGCAGAGGGATATTAGAAGCTTGAAGTACTTACCGAAAGAGGTTCTACTTCACTGGCTCAAGCACAAACCAGATTTCGGAACAGCACATTGAAAATTCCATAGTCTCGGGTTCAGAAGAATTGTCATTCTCAGACCTGAACAGTAACCACGATATTGATCTTCGATCTCGCAATGTCGCATTGAAATTTGGACGCGGACGGGAGCATCAGCGATAAGATACCTGCTTCGATAGACCGCGCCGTTTCCTTTCCAAAATTCTCATTTTGGATCGGGTCGAGATCTCGACTATAAAAAAATCCGACTTGCAACTTGAATGTCAGTTTCCGCAGTAAGGGAAACCTGTCTTCAAGGATAGAAAGACCGAGCGAAGCCAGTCCCTCGTCTTTGTCGCGGATAAATCCATCAAGTCGGCTTTCAAAGGTAGCCACGGTAAAATCAAGAGTTATTGTGCGGATGTTCGTGGGGGTGATTAGGCGATTTAGAAGTTCTACTGCGCTCTTCATGTCGGGGAGCATTCGGGACCCATCATCCCGGGTGAATCGGAGCGAAATATTGTGCAGTGGATGAAGCAACAATGGGCTGCTGGGCACAAGATTCAAAATATCTAGGCTGTAGCTGAGGAAGGTACTGAAGGAGGGGTTAAGAGGAGCGACTCGGAATGCTAAAACTCGACGTACATTTCGAGAGAGATAAGCGAGGCTGACATGTTTCTTAAAAGCTTGGTGAATGCAGAGAAATCTACGATACGAAAGCCGTAGCCCAGAGGCAAGAGTTTCAATGTCTTGACCCCAGAGATGATCGGAATTATGCTGGAGAAATGATCCCAGTTTCCAGAAGTACGGGATGATAGTTGCAGCTCCTCTAAGTGAATGACCGTCGCTCCGGGGATCAACGTTGAGGGGGAAGCGATAAGAGGAGACAATGTTACATTTCGAAGGTGTAGGGAAGTGCAGTCGGTAAGGATATTGGTAGGAAGGTCGGTCAGGTTTGCGAAGCGAAGGTTTCTTACTGACTTCGAGTGACAGATCGCGGAAAGGGACTCCTCAATGTCAGACAACAGGGCGTTCCATTGACACGGAAGGCCATCCGCAGATTCGAAATGTAGAGTTTCTAGATTGCGAGCCCCAGCGCTCACTAGCCAGAGAACAATGTCAAGGCCAGATGCACTGTCGAGCATAGCGCCTTCGTGGTCCACTTCGACGATTAATGTATGCATTAAATGGATTAAATTGGAGGTTTCCCCCGCCAAAAGGTCGGATAGTGTTTGCACTCGTCGAATTAACTCTTGCTGAGGTCGACTGCTTCGCATTCCTTCGGTAGAGGTTGCTTTGAATGTGGTAAGATGTATGGTATCGAAGAGACGTCGCCGGGCTGGAGCACTAAAAGATCTCGAAACCAAAGCGCATGCCGTCAGGTCGCATTGCCAATCCAGAGGTCTGTTTATCGTATCAGCCGGCAAATAATCGACTATGGCATCAATGAGTTCTTGAGGCAAGCTGTTGGGAAAGGGCATGATAATCGATAAGGGCAAACTGGCAGTTGGTGGTGACCGTTTGAACAAGAAAGAAGCAGCCAATCATGATGTTTGGTTCCCACAAATAAAATTAATCATCTAAACCGTGTACCTTTCTCAAGCACATACTTGTTAAACTGACGCGCAAGTATTTATAATCAGCACTTGAATAAATATGACTATGGTGATTCATTGACGAATCACGATGTACAACACTTAATGCAGAAGGATATGAAGGTTGGGAGGCCGGAGGTGGAATAAAATATATTGAAAATGATCGACATGGAAGGTCTGAGTCTGTAGCATACTAACCGACATGGGAAGGGAAGTAACGAAAGCCGTCCTCTCGAACGTGGGTGCACGCAGGTGGGCACACATCGGTTCAGCGGCATTCGCCGCTCTCCTTTGACAGAGGAACATGCGCATATAAGTAGTCATGACGTCGACGAGAGTGTCGATGGTAAGCGAAACGGAAGTCCACAGAGCTGAAGGAGGGTTGGAGACTGGAGTACGCCGTCGTCATGAGAGTGGATAGGAAGGGGAAGCAGCATAGCACGCCAGAATAATTTCGAATGGGACACCCCAGAGTTATCTCACTCAAGCTCGAGTGAAATGATGATCAGTCGCTAATCCTCAGGCAGGCGTCCAACGGAAAGGGACCAACATCGACGCTTTCTCTCCACAACCTTCGCTATGGATTGAGCCTGAGACGTTTCCTGACATTGGATGGACTTTCGAATGTTCACGCGGCGGAAGGGGGTCACATGGTGCCAAGATTTTGAAATTCGATCGCAATTGCGCGATGTTGCGAAAAACAAGACCTTGTGACTCATTTGACAATGATCATGTCGTCGAATGGCGTGTTCTCTCGACATTTGGCTCTAGCCGCTTGGGCTGCGTATATGACAAGCGGAGTCGGTAAGACTGAATGGAAGTCAATAGGAGGGGAAAGACGTCACTATTGAACGTAAAGACCAACAACGGTGAGAGTGTGTGGTCCGTCCAGGAGAGCGAATGGGGTGGAGGCTGGGAGACGTGTAGGTCTAGACAGGTCTCAGGAGTCCACAGGCTGAGCGAACGTTCGAACGGGAATACCTATGTCGGCACCTTCGTTGAGAAACATAAAACTCTGCCTTTGAGGGTGGTGTTAGGGCTATAAATTTAAGATCCGAAGCTTAGGAAACAGTGAAAGGGAGAGAGCATGGCAAGTTAAGCGCACCATGGAGAGTTCAGATCCGAACCGGAGACCTCCTTTCATGGCATAGAAACCCTGGCAAGACAAAATGACACAAATGAGCCGTTGATCACGATGGATGGCGCCAGAGGCCGGTGGCACTGGAAGTGGGAGAAAAATGGATGAGTCCGAAAGGACGAAAACCAAAGCCGGGTAAGCAATGGACGTACATATCAGTTTTCTGCCACCGCTTTTTCCTTCCTCCTTTCCTCCTGCGCTCACAGCAGTCCTCGTGCACCTTTCCTAGTCCCCAAAAGTCATGCTCTCAGAACGCCAAAGCTCGTCGCCGTCGCCTACACGCAAACTATCCCTGGGCAGCAAAATTTCGGCCCTCGGAGCCAAAATTAGCCGAACGCTGAACTCAAGTGAGCGCGAGCACACCGGCGACGGCGAAGAGAGCGATTCGATAGCGCCAATACTATCTCAGCCTCGTAAGTCGTCCATTCTGCGTTGATTCAGTCAAACCCAGGAGAGCAGGTGGTGGTTGTGGTTCAAGGAAGGAAGCCAGAGATAAGAGATAAGAAAGTTTGGTCGGGCGTGCACCCATGCTTTTCGCGTATCTCCCTCTATCTTATCGTGCCACGGTTGCATTGGTGCCCTGATTTTCCCAGCGTTATCTCCCCAGTCTTTTCTGCTTTTGTTTTCTGGGATCCTCGCCACCATTGGCGCCGGCGTTGGAGGACGGCTGCGATAGCTAGCGCGGGCCCCGAGCTGAGCCGATATAGTCTTCGTATTCGAGCTGGCTCGACTATATCATTCCAAACGGCCTGTCATAATCATAATCTCGGACCTGAAAACTGTGTCATGCCCGCCACAACCAAGTATATAATGACTTGCTTCCTACAACCCCCCCTTTCCCTCCTGCGCACCCAGATATCCAACTTTTATCTGATCCATCGAAATGACAGACACAGAACGCTCGCTTTCCCGTGGCCGTGAAGCTTTCGTACGTTTCTGCTTCTTCTCCATATTCGAATTTCGCTTACCTTTCATCTTACATCCCTCTCATGTAGCAGTCCACCGGCCGAGGTGGAATAGGCAACATCCGTCAATCCTCTCTCTCCCGCGACGCCAGGCCTGGCTCAGGCCCAGACGACTTCTCTGTCACCCGTGGCAGAGAACCGATCGCAAATCCCAACCAGGTGGGCACTTCCTTCTTTTTTCAACGATCCTTGATCCCGGCGGCGGGGAAGATCTTCCTGATATGATGGCTTCTCCTATTTCTATATTTGGCTTTCTTGCTTACCGATTCCTCAAAACTTTTGACAGGTCTTCTCCACTGGTCGTGGCGGCGCAGGCAACCTCCGCTCCCCGTCCCGCGACCCCAAGCCCCGCGCAGAAGTCGAGGCGGCTGAGCAGGAGGTCATCCGGGACTACGTCGCTGCGCACGAAGGCGCCGCAGTGCGTTTTCTTTCATTTTTTAAGTTCGTTTTGTTATCCCATCTGACCCCAAAAACAGTTCTCCAGCGGCCGCGGTGGGCTGGGCAACATAAATCGCTCCCACTCTCGCGATCCCGCCGGCTCCATCACAAGCGCGCCCAAGTTCTCCACCGGCCGAGGGGGAGCAGGTAACATCGTCTCCGGGGATGGTCAGGTCGCAGAGTCTATCGACGAGGAGGAGAGGAGGAGAGTGGGTCATGTTGCACAGAGCTTGTGCGTTTTTCTCTCATGACTCTGAGAATCTATTCTGATTTTCCTTCGCCAACCCAGACACTCTACAGGCCGCGGAGGTGCAGCGAACATCACGTCTGCCCACGAGCCTGCTGTGGAACATCATTTGCACCTAGCTCCAGAATTCGAGTCAACGGGCAGGGGCGGAGCGGGCAATATCGTCCGCGATAGGTCCGCTTCTCGCCAGCGCTCTTAGTTCTCTTAGTTTGGGTTAATACTAAGGGCGTTCTTACCTTACCTTCTCTCCGCCACTCCCTGGATCATCTGCACTGGACCGCCTCGAATAAATGGAACAAAACTATGCCTGCTTACGAATCTAACAAAACTCTGTACACTACTGATTTATCGTTGACTCGGGTTTGGAATTTACTTATTATCTGTGTTTTATTTGAATTTATTCATGAGTCTTTCTTGCAAAAAGAACAGACGTCGACTATCCCTGGACATTCGAGCAGTCCCACCTGCCACGGACAATTTGTTTTTCATCAAATCTATTACTCTATGACATACAGAGATATTTTCGACGACCAGAATACGTTTGTTTAAACTACTTCCATTATACAGTGGAAGTGGTGTGATAGAGGTATTTATTTAGGGCAGTAGCGACTTACTGACAAGAATTGTCCCATTCCTAAGATTGGAGTAATTGTTGCAAAATAGGGCTAGATCGTAGAAGTTATTCAGAATTCCAGTGTTACAGGAAGAAGGGGAACTCACTTAGCGATGGCCTTTATATCGTTCTGCCTCTCTTCGTATTCTTCCTTGGAGGCCTCTCGAGAAGTTTCAAGCCAAACTATGGCATCGTTTACGGTGGTCTGGAGCTTTGCCAAGGAGTGGCGGAGGCCATATGAATAGGACTCCATTTCGTACTTCGCGGCCAGGCGGGCGGCTTCTGCCTCCTGTTCATTTTCGGCTGAAACGACGGAGCTGAAAAAGGTGCTTCCACAAAAAATGCAAGAAAAAACTGACCGTTGTATAGCTGTACGTCCTTCTTCATGCGCTCTATTTCTTCCGTCGAGAGGCAATTGCTGTTGACAATATTCGCATGCTCTGACTTGCCCGAGGTTTTATCTGAGACGGAGACTGAAATATGTTGAAACCAGTCGACATCGAAAGTGACCTCAATTTGAGGTATACCACGAGGGCCAGGCGAAATGCCAGACAGTTTAAGCTTCCCGATCAGGTTATTGTCCTTGACACGGACACGTTCGCCTTCGTAAATATGGACAGGGAAATCCGGTTGATTGTCAATATAGGTGGAGAATATTTCAGATTTTTTTGTTGGAATGGTAGTGTTACGCTTGAGTAGGGCAGACATCAGACCACCTTCGGTCTCAATACCGAGGGTTTGAGGAATAACATCGAGGAGCAGGAGACCTTGAGTCTTTTCAGATGCGTCACCTGCGCCAATTGCAGCATGGATGGCAGCACCACAAGCAGCTGCCTCATCGGGGTTAATTCCCTTGTTAGGCAGCATTCCGTCAAAGAGACCTGATATTAGCTTGACGAAATGGGGCATACGAGAAGCACCACCAATCAAAATGATTTCATGGATGTTTTTCCTGTCAATATTGGAGTCACGAAGGACCTTTTCTACTGGAATGAATGTCCTGCGGAAGAGGTCTTCGCACAGCGCCTCAAAACGAGTGCGAGTGAGGGAAGTGTAGAAGTCGATACCGTCAAACAAAGAGTCTAATTCGATGGAGGTGTTAGTTGACGAGGAGAGCATTCGCTTCGCACGTTCGCAAGCGATACGTAGACGATGAACAGCCCGATGGTTAGTGGAGATATCTTTCCCGAATTTGCGATTGAACTCCTGGACAAAATAGTTGACCAGGCGGTTGTCGAAGTCTAAACCCCCAAGTTGGCCATCACCAGCAGTGGCCTTAACTTCAACAATTCCCTCTTCCACGGTAATCGCTGAGACATCGAAAGTTCCACCTCCAAAATTACAAATGAGCAAATTTCGCTCCCCGATTACCCTCTTGTCGAGACAAGCGGAAATCGCGACAGCAGACGGCTCATTGAGCAACCGGACTGCTAGGCCCGCAATGGTTCCGGCATCCTTGGTAGCTTGTCGTTGACAATGATTAAAATGGGCCGGGACTGTGACCACAGCGGTGTCAATGGTGATTCCAAGATATGCCTCAGCCGTCTCTTTCATCTTCAGGAGAACCATGGCGGAAATTTCTTCCGGAGACTAAGGAAAAGTACGCATTAGGGGAATCTTCATACGAGTGGTGTAGAACTTACTAGCTCCTTCACCTCGCCACGATGCTCTACGCGAATGTAAGACATTTCACCCTTGCGACAAACCTCAAAAGGTAAGTGCTTGAGATCGGATTGAACCCCCTCCGAGTTGAACTCGCGACCCAAAAGGCGTTTAATGTGAAATACGCTGAAAAACAATAGTATTAAAAAGGAAGTAGCGAGAGAAAAAGTAAACGTAATACCTGTTGCGAGGGTTGAAGGTGGCTTGATTGTGGGCAACATCTCCGATTAGACGCTTGTTGTGGGAAAAGGCGACATAAGTCGGCGTGGTGCGGTTTCCTTGGTCATTGGGAATAATGTCGACACAACCCTTACTAGCATCCCAGACCCCAACACAACTAAGATGTGGAAGAACATCAGATCGAATGCTGGCTTCACCAAGAGAAGGGCTAACGAGTGTGTGGTGCCTAGATCTATGCCAATAGCGCTACAGTAAGCCATGCCCTGTGACGAAGAAGAAAACTGGTGAGACGAAGTGAATATTGGGAATGAATCTTCAAGTTAAAGCTAATCGTGAAACGAGAAGTGTGAGCGCCTGTCGAAGAGATAAGAATCTGATAACCAGTCGTTGGTGTCTGGGAAACAGACCTAATGCGGACGACCAGTTTATTTTTGCTTCCCCACATCGGACATGTGACAAGTTCTCATGTAACTGCGTACCTTCCGTAATAGAATCGTACACATTTGAAACTGGTGCAATGAGTATGTCGCTGATTACTTTCGCTTCCCATTCCGTGGGACATGAAAAGGCGCCAAAGCCACGTGTCCTCAATATTATTCACACGACGGGTAGCTCGGGAATCAAATTTGGATGGAAGGTATCCTAAAGGGGAAGTTCCCGTCGTTCTCCAAATCATTCGTTTCAAATTTTATAAAAGCAGAACAAGGACGCACACATCTGCGATTCTAGTGAATGGGTCAGGAAATAAATGTCAACTCTGCTACTACTACATAATAGGCTGCCGACAAAGAAATAAACAAAGTGTTCGTTGCTTGTTATGGTGCAGCCAAACGTTGAGACCGCCGTTTCCATGCTTCTCATGGTCAATAGAAAAACCCTACCCATGCTCCAAACATTAAGGGGCATTGAAGGAAGCTGCAGACCTCGTGCTGTGTGATAATATGGCGGATATTATTACGCCTTCTTGGGAAAATCACTACAGACGAGTTTCATCCTCAGCAAGGAGTCATAAATACTCTCACTACAAACAAGTCAGAGGCATCCGTGACGTTAACTGGCCGTCAGGTACCTCAGGGATGAGAGCTATATTTCAATTTTAACACGAACTACTCGAGTACATTCCTGGGGTAGCGTCGCCAAGTTGGTTTCTAGAAGTAGTCAGGTTCAAAACTAATACTTCCTGACCAAAATTTAGATTTAAAACCACTGGACAATAAATATTTTTACTGAAAGGATGGGATCCCGTTACACAGCTTTATTTGAAGATTTTTAACTCCATACGAAGAGTCCCTAAGTTTACTTAGGTAATAAGTCATTGAACCAACTATCCAGTCTGTGAGGTCGAATGACAAGATTATGTGAGTCGATAGAGAACCTTGGGAAGCCGAGAGTGCCCCTCGTCTTTCATATCAGAACTATCTTGAACGCTGATCGCAGTCATGGGTTATGGCGGTGCCTTTGGGAAACCTATTGGTCAGTTCCCAGTGTAGTATTACCCGAGTTTTCTGGGGAAAGAACCATGGGCTTGACCTTGTTCTACTTTCATTGTCTCTGAAACGAATGATTCAGTATTCCCCATATTGGGCGTTGCCGAGATGAACTCAATCAGACGCCGATGATGAGGCCGTCATAAACAATTCGCTACGGCACTGAGTTTACCTAAACTAGAGTGAAATCAAAAAATCGCTACGGACTTGAGCAACATAGACGATAGCTTTTTCTCTCAACGGTCTCCTGAAACCGATTTATGGCGGTATAAAAGGTTTGTCGATTGTACTCCATCTTTCTATAACACCTCCTCAAATTCACTCAGACAATACAATGTTTTTCAGCCTTTCTAAAGCTTTCGTCGCTCTCGCAGCCGTCACTGCTGCTATCGCATCAACCGTCCCGTCCAAGCGCCAAGATGGACTCGTATCTTGCGACTTGCTCTTGAAGCCGACCGTTCATGTCGACTCGAGCACCACAAACCTTTTTGCCGAGTTTAACTTCGGTACGTTTTTGGTCTATTCCGTTCACATTCACATCTCAATCGATACTTTTTATCTCTACAGTTATCGGACGTTCTTTGGCTATTGACGCCAATGGTGTGATCGACGTACGACCTGCCCTCTCTGTTTTGTTTTTTTATTTATTCCTTTCTCTAGGGAGGATCGGGGTCCACTATTCTCGCCGAGAACGCGGACAACAGCTTCCTTGTCAATGACAAGATCTCCGCTCAGGGCGAGACCTCTGCTGAGACTGCGGCCATCATCACTAGCTGGGTTGGTGAGACCAAAGAAGGTCTTGTCGCTAATTGGCTCGTCGAATCCGCCACTTGCGCCTGATCAACCAATCACTTCAAGCGAGTACGCAAATTTGGCGTGATCGGACTCAGAGAGTGGTACTTATGGATAGTGACATGATGAAGGACTCTCGACTGTTATTTTTACATTGGCTGTGAATTTTCTCCCGCGTAGTAGATGTTCTGTTTATTGCACGGTGACCTATTGCAGTTCGATGCCTTACTTTCAAAGCGCTGAAACTAAGCCGCAAGGGATCGCTCGACAACTGTTCAGCACAAAGTAAAAAAGTTCCCATTCGCACCCTGAGTCTCGACAGATGGACGAATGGTGCCAGTACTTCTACAAAACATTTGCCATGCACATTGCTCAGTGCTGTTGCTTGATGCAGCATGCACCCCGCCATCCAAGCGGCATCAGGCCTGGATGTGAATGTAATTTAATCAACTTCTGGGTCAAATGTACCAAAATTGAGATCTAAACCTACCTAAACATAGTTTACACAATACATTCACGAGTATGTGGCCTGAGCGGGGCATCACATCACAGCTCCCGCTTCCGATTGTGGGAGAATTCGCTAAACTGGGCAGCGTGACTTTCTGAGTGTCGTGACGTTACGCTAACCGTTTTTTGCCGACGCAGTGTTTTCGCTCAGAACTTGCTCAGAACGTTCATTGTTGCGCCATGATGGATGATAAAATAGGTATGCTAAACATTTTGAACTTATGTGCTTCTTAGAATCTCACCAGCCTCTGCCTAAACTAGCATGAACGACCACTTTGAAAGAGGCACGACAACTTCGAAAAATCTGGGCCAGCACAAGCAACCCCAACTGAACACTTACTCTAGAGTTGATTTGCCCCCAGGTGTGTATTAGGACGCGCTGGAGTGATTATTAGCATTCATCTTGCCATTATTCAGTCTTTTCCCCCCACATATCTGGCCAATGTCGACAACCAAACGCCCATTCATTGTGGCACGTTTTCGTTCAAAGCTGAATGAGCTATCGGCCGTTGAAAGTCAACTTTGGGTTCAAGACAGCCTATTATTACTTGCGAGTTGGGGAAGACCAGACCAGAAGGTCGGCCGTGCGATGAACATTTGATGCTGATTGCATGTACGCACCACCCGAGACTTTCTACATCGCCGTTGCTCATTCTACTCAGATTCCTCCGCTCTCAATATCTCGGGATATGCGATAGGTTATCGATAAACCGTCGGTGCGGGAATAAGATGCACTTTCGAAACGAAACTTTGATGTTACTTGAACGGACATTGCTGTCGCTAACCTCCACACCTAGTTCAAAGTGCGGTTGGTGAAATTTCCGACAAGTGATATTGGCTTTGAGCTTCGTCGATATCTTCGAAGGCTATTGCATACCCCAGATGTAGACAATTCGGAGGTTTGGTTACCTTCACGTTTACACTCTCTGCTCTTCATTCTCACGTCTTATTTCTAGCCGATGGCCAATCTATTCGCCTCGTCTGGAGCCACGAGCAAGTTGTGCGCTTTGCGAGTTGGTCATCACAGTTCGTCAACATGGTTTTGGCATTTCCGTGCTTCCGGACACTTGTGGAAAGTGTGTCATAGAGAAGAAATTTACTTATGCTTAAGCTTCGTATTAAAATCGCTTCCTTGAAACTGTCTTGTTTACAACCTTGAAGTAACGCTGAAGGATTTTACTTGTCTGTAAGGCTTATTCTCTATACGATATTGAAGCCTACTGAATGTTCTTCTTCTCGTGACCTTGGGGTGAATGTGCCTCGTGGATTAGTACTTACCATGATCTTATGGATTCCAGTAGTGTCAAGCAATCTAAGAACATCGAGAACCTGTGCCTAGAAGTGCCCCGCTAATACAGACGAAAAAAGTGCGGTTCGGAAGTAGCGTGCTATGAATAGACGAGAGCTAATTATACTTCACAGTGCTTGGCTATCTGACTCGGGAAATTTTTACCCTTCCTGGGACTCCAACCGACCATTGGAATATACACCACGGATCTGCAGAACGTGCTGACCAAATGTACCGTAAAATGAGAAAACTGATGTATTCAAAATTTACAGGGACTGGCTTGCCATCAATCATCGTCGGCGATTCTGCGCGATCTCGAAGTCAAAGTCGAGCTTCGACAGATGCCAGTCAGGGCGGGTTGACGTCCCAAACACACACCGTGGGGATGAACTCACGTCGGGTCTGAATATTATTGCATCTATAAGTATAACCTCGTAACAGCGCGGCCATCCCTTCCTTCGGGTACATCACAGCAAGGTCTGTTCGTTGTAGACGTGTCACTTCTGGCATGAAGTCCTCCCTACCCATCGGTCTACGCGCTTTCCTTGTCCTTTCCTCTTCTTCTACGGTTTTCGGGGCTGCCAGTAACTATACGTGGCCATCTCCTCAATTCGATGCCATAGAGAGGTTCCTCTACGAAGGAACGAACGTGTTCGGGTCAGCAATTAGCGCGTTGGCGGATAATTGTCAGAAAAGACAAGGGCCACCCTCTTCTACCGTTGCCGCTGAATGGCTACGCATGGTCAGAGAGATTTTAATTCCCTTGGTCCGGTGTGCACGCCCAAGCTAACTATGAATTGGCGTAACTTTTAGACCTATCATGATGTCGCGACACATAATATCTCGGATGGAACGGGCGGCCTTGACGCATCTATTTTCTTCGAACTTGACAGGGCGGAGGTGAGCTGCTAGGTGTTTAATGAAGGGGATGAAATTACTTATCGACTTTGGAGAACATCGGTGCTGGGAATAAAAACTCGGTGGGCGATTTCAGGAATGCTGCAAGCAAATATGTATCTCGTAAGTTCAAACCCGTGTTGTTAATCCCCGTATCACCTATAATTATTCTCCGAACTCAAGGTTCAGACCTAATCGCTATGGCGACAGTATGGGGAGTGGCCGCATGCGGCGGCCCCCAAGTAGCATATCGATACGGGAGACAAGACGCAATGGCGGCTGGCCGGCTAGGAGTTCCGTTGCCGCAGGACGACCTGGCATCCCACACCGAAGCCTTCCGTCTTCAAGGGTTCACTCCAGCAGAGATGATAGGCCTCGTTGCGTGCGGACATACATTAGGTGGAGTAAGAGCCGTAGACTTCCCAAATATTGTGGTCGATCCGACCAATGCCACCATCGCGGCTTTCGACACCACTCCTGCGTTCGATTCCAGCATGTAGGTCTGTCGTCTCCCTTGTTGCGTGTCATAGGCTAATGCGGGACGATTGGGCGGGTTCCCTTCCTTCAGAGTCAGCGAGTATCTGGACTCATCGACCAAGGACCCGTTAATTAGAGCCACAAACACTAATCTGACATCTGATCAGCGGATTTTTAGTAGCGACAATAATGCTACCATGAACGCGTATGTCATTTGCCTTTCATGAAGCCTGCCCTTGCCTAAAAGATTTCCGATGCTCTTTGCAGGCTTAATTCGGCTGGGGCGTATTTCAGCACATGTTCTACGCTGCTCGCGCGAATGATAGATACTGTTCCTTCCAGCGTGCAGCTCAGCTCCGAGGTCAACGTCTTACCCGCTAAGGTGTACAGTGCCCAGATTACGGTATTGCTCGACTCGGCCTCAGCAAAGCAGCTCGCTTTTACGACAACTCTCAGAGTGCGTTTTACCCTCAACTTCGAAGGACTCAAACCTCGCGACTGAACTTACTCTTCCTATAGTTAACCCAAAATAATACTGCTATTCCCCCGAATCGCCAGGTCAAGTTGTTATGGTGTGACCGCCAGGGGGATTTTAAAGACTGCAACAAAATCACGAATGTCGCAACTTCCCCTCCAGAGCTCATCTCTTCCGCCCAACTATCTCCTCTGAGCAGATCGTTGAAGCTTAAATTCCCAACATATGCTTTCCAAGTCCCTCTTTCTGCGAATAGATCGGTCTCAAAGTTCTGGTTTGAGGTCGATGAAGGAGATGGGTCGCCGGCGACAACTTATGATAACGGAGGAGCGGGATACCTATTGGACGATGCCTTAATTTTTGCCCCATATCTATCACAGTTGACGTTTCCAGGAAATCAAATGAAGTCCCAAAATCTGGTAGTCGGGGTACGTACCATTCCTGGCTTGACAACCTTTCTCAATTTACCCATAACCCATCTTGCTACTGGACGTAGATAAGAAGCGATTTAGAGGGGAACCTATCATCGGCGTCTATTCGTGCTCAAGACTTCTCAGGATTGGGCCAGATACCAGCACCTAATATGACGGTTCCCCTTGTCAAGAATTCGACTGCGGGTAGTCTCATTGATGGTTATGCATACTACTCAGCTACGGTCGTCACCTCGTCGTTCGCGACTGTCGATTTCGAGGCTGTTATGAACGGTGGTATCGTTTACGCTATTGACTACCAGCCACCTCTGGATGATATCCCACCTCAGTCGTTGAAGATGTCGGCGGTGACAAATATCACGACTCCTGCCAACCCAAAGGGCTCGTCGGTTCCAACAACGGGAAAACAGAATGGGGGTTATAGATTTGGTTTAGACTTCGGGATATTGAGCATTGCTGCTGCTTGGCTGGTCGGGAATTTGATTTGGAATACCCGAATTTAGACTCAACATAGATACCCAAGTAAATATATAGAAGTGGCAGAATCGCAGAAGTCATCCATATCTTCTAGGGTATACAGAAGGAACGGGATCGCATGCGGATATTTAACCAGCAGACATCTTAACGTACATATGTTCCAGACCTAGCTAGTGCACATCGTTCCTAAACGTCTAGATTCTTGACGTTATGGCAATTATGGCGGTATCGCGTTTCCCTTCAAGGTAAGTGGTTGATCGTCGGGATCAAAACTCTGCGACCATCCCGTTCCGACATGAACGAAGATCCCGATTTATTCTCGTACAGGCCAATTCACCACCTCAATCAAATCGTTTTAATAGGTAATCCATACGACTCAGCTCCAAAAAGCTATCTATTCATCAAGTACTGGTGGTTCATATCAAGTTCATAAGTGGTTTTGAGTTTTCGCTATTCGTTTGTACCTCCGGACCAATTGCGGACGTTCGTCAGACCGTTTCTAATTTTAACCCCCTGCCTCTCGGACCGGGGTAAAAACGTAGATCATCAAGTCAAGGACAGCCCCCAACCTGTCCCGATTTGAAGTCGATAATATAGGCTTCCAAACCCGCGCGAGATACCAGTGAAAATGGTGAGGAGACTACTACTCTACGGCACAGAGCGATATAACCTCATTTTATATAGACACCACCACTTCGCACAGAGTCCATCGTCTAACGGTTGTATCTGCAATAAGGAAACCCGCTGTCGTCGTCCCGCAAGCGATAAAAGCAAGAAGCGGCGTCGCACATGGCATGGCGGTACTGGGGCCGATGTCAAAGGCCGGATATGTAAAGTTAAAACATGTTAGATGAGGATTTGCAGGTACATTCAAGCGGAACTTGATGAGTTAAAACTGGAGAGAGTTCACTATCCTCCCCAAGCCGGTCTTCATCCCAATCCTTTCTCTATTCCCGTACGCTGGTCGTCGGCCCCTGCTATCCTCATGTCACGAGCTGACCTCATTTCCTTCATTGTTTTCTTCGCCTTTTGCGTCGGGCTATCTGCATCTGCACCCGTACCAGAACGCTTATCCAGGTGAAAATATGTCCGTCTGGTCTTCCTGTCAGTGCCATTAACAAAAATATTTAGTTTGGCTAAACGACACGACTACGACAATATTATCGTAGCGGGGTATTTCGACACGCTTCTTGACCCAGAATTCGACAGACGCGAAGGTCGTCAGAATTCGAAGGTGCGCTAGATCTGTTCTCGTTAGATTTCGGAAGCTTGACATAAAAAAACAACAACTTAGTACGACTACCTATCCAGTTCAATCAACAATCGAGAATTTGGCGCTGAATATGAGGAATACACACAGGTAGGCTAAAAAATACTCTCCATGAACTTGCCAAGTTTAATAGAAGAAATGTAGCGCGAATACGACACTCTGTCCATATTTGATGAGCGAGATATCGACAACTTGGAGATCTCATATGCCAAGGTACCTTTGTCTCTTA
Organism: Galerina marginata; assembly: GCA_023014335.1. Classification (NCBI taxonomy): domain Eukaryota; kingdom Fungi; phylum Basidiomycota; class Agaricomycetes; order Agaricales; family Galerinaceae; genus Galerina; species Galerina marginata. The sequence goes on along the minus strand of JAECYW010000009.1, from coordinate 687,196 downwards.
CAATCAGGCCTTCAGCCGGAACTGACAAAATTGCAATAAGCGGTATGACTCAAATACCTTCCACCGTAGGAGTATATTTGATAAGATAAGGAACGCTTTCAAGGTGAGCATTGACTTTAATAAAATGCATGGATATTAACCGAACTATCTTTCAGAAAGCTGGCAATGCGATCAAGAAGGGCTTCAGTAAGGTGCAGTCGACTTTTAAGAAGGCAGCCGTGGCGATCAAAAGCGTTGCCAAAAAGGTTGCCCAACCTTTCAAAGCTGTCGGGAACAAGATGAAGAATGGCTTCCAGTCAGGTTTCCAGAAAGTCGGCCAGGGTTTTAGAACCGCCGGAAGAGTGATGAAAGGCGGACTTCAGACAGCGGGAAACTATCTCAAAAAATCTGGGGCTATGGTCGCAAAATTTGGCCTGAAGGTTCTAGCGGCTGGCGCAACCGTTGCGGGCAAGGTCGTCGGGTTTATCCCTGGGATTGGTACTGCAGCTTCGAAGATCCTTAAAGGTATAGCCATGGGTGCCAATGAAGGGTCAAAGAGGATTCACGCAGACCTTCCTGGAAATTTGGAGAAGGCTTCGGAAGGAATGGACTACGTTGTCAGCCCCATGGGTCAGTGTCACATCAGATCGCTCTCCGAGTCTTTTCGTGGCTAATCACGTCTTTTTCTACATTAGCCTCCCTAGGGAAGCTTGCAGGCGGTGCGAAGGCCAAGCAAGCTTTCGCAGTTATGGAAAATATATTTTAAAGACTGCAGAGTTCGTTGTAATTCTCAGGAATGGGATTGTGAATCTAAATTTAAAGTACTTAGTGTATTCGCTTTCGAAGGATTATAAATCGGTGAATATCAGCATTAATAGCATGTCTCATATAATCCGTGCTTCTCCGGGTTTCCAACTCTGTCCATTCTGCCCACCTCTTTTGAAGAAATGAGGACCAGGTCGTCAGGGAATGTGGGACTAGGAGTGAACTCTACTGCAGCAGGCAACATTTCTGGCGGCTTGTGCAAGTACCGGCGAATGGGGCTTCAGCAATTTCACAGGATTCCGAGCAGACGGTGGCTGGTACAGGTATTCCCATCAATTTGCACATTGACTGGGCCCTGCCGCCGATCGTAATAGTGACAACGATGGACTTGAAGGCGTGCATTGATTTCTGAAAACATGACATTAGAGAAGGAAGCAGGGGGGTGGGACCGCTTCTTACCCCGTTTTTCAAAGAACACGAAATATTTGCAAAGTGATTCAGGGTTCTCCTTGGTTTTCAATTCGGCTGAGAGGAGAGAGTCAATTTAGGGGGGGTTCAAGCTTTGGAATAAAATTAGGCCTATGAGGGTATTTTATATTAAGCACCTTAGTGGGGACAGTGTAGCTAGAATATCGTAGTAGCGGTGTCATGTCGAAACTCTTCCGTTCCAGGTGTAAAATCCAAATACCGTTGACATTGTGATTGCTTCCATTTTTGCGCCTTCGGTGTTTACGGGTAAGACGCTAGATATGTCCGCTAGATCTATTGCCTGACTCTACGGTTTGCACTACTCGAGTAGTAGCATCTTTCTTACGGATCACCTACCGCTAGAAAGACTTTCTCGCTTCTCACAGTTGACGGCTTCAACTTAGCGTCACTATGTCTTTAATGACCGTAGTGGGTATTCAAGCTGGAACCATCGTGGCTGGCACCGTAGAACTCATTGGAAAGTACTTCTGTCAGTCCAATCTCCAGAACGTGGATTAATAATCCGTGGGGTTACAATCATTGTATTCGACCAAGATCACTTCCATCATTGTTACAGAGGCAGAAGCACTGGAGAGCTGGAGTGATTAATTGCGCGGTGGCCATGATTGCCATTATTTTCAGCCAAACCCACTAGTAGATTGCCAATTTCCTCCATCAGTATAACAAGAGTTCTTTGTTCATCGCGTTGGCGTCGCGCTGCGTCGCGTGAGCTAAAACGGTCATGTGCTCTGCCGCTTCCTTGCCGAGCTGCCCATCAGTGGCATCACAAGTGCTGTTTCCTCCTTTTTAATTCCTCCTCTCATCGCGCTCTCCCGAATCCTACGCGTCTTTTACTGCCTTCTCAGAAACGAGTTTGAGGTACCTTTGAATCCACTTCTATCTTGTCCGCCGTGCACCTTGTTGCTTCAATCTGCCAACAATCTTCTCAAGCCACATGTGCCACTGGAATATGGCGTCCATCTGCGATCTCCCCGTCGAAATCCACACATCCATATTGAAATACCTCCACACGCTTTCACATGAAGACCCTGGACAGACTCCGGAAAATCACCAAGATGACGGCTCGGTTTGCAGCGGAATCTCGAGATACACCTATGCACGTTCATCACGTTCAATAATATCGGAATCGGATCAGGCAAACCTTCGCTCGAGAATCATGTTCCCCTTCAACGCCGCTTACGCGTATTCTCAGTGGCGGGACATCCTCATCTATCTCCCCACATTCAAATGCTGTTGGGATCATATCGTCCTCGATGTAGCGAGGGATCCTACCCCGTTTCTGGATGCACTTTGGCGGCCCAACATGGTGAATGTTGTTCGCGTTTTTGTTTTCAACAGTTCGCCTAAGGCTAGAAGTGTCGACGCGGCGGTGGAAGGCAGACGCGTATATACTATCGCCAAGGCTTTCAAATGGCGCATCGCAGGATGCAAGTCCATCGTCTTTGACGTCGCCTATTCCTCCTCTCTCCCGCCCTTGGCTTTTTTAGTTCGTAAAGGGGCACCGAAACTCAAGGTGCTTATCCTAGACAGCACTGTTGACAATACAGACGCACGAAATCCACCACCGATCTGGTCTGACGACTCAACATCCGCCTCCACGTCCACGTCTAATCCTATATCCGCCGGTGGTGGCCTCTCATTCATGCCATATCCTAAGTTACAAGTTCTTGCCCTCCCAGGATTCTGGTATGTGCACCTCGCCGAGAATTGTCCCAAGTTATTCGAACTTCCGCCCTATTCCGCTCTATACATCTCCCGCTTCAGGTTCTCCAGAGACGGAGGTCATACTATCCCCGAATTCGCCCTCCGCCTTTCTCAACTCCCGGAGTTTATCTCCATCGATCTGTATGGTCTTTCACTTGCGCCCAAGCACCCGGTAGATGCCTCCCGCCCTTCTGCTGACGAAGATTTTGCCGGTTCCATGACGATTAATGCCAACCCCGTCGTCTTCAGAGGTGTTTCGAGGAGCTTCGTCACCCACCTCTACTCCATCGCCGATATTAGCCCAAGGGGTGCCGACTGCCTCAACTGCGAACCAATTGAGATGCCAGATGTCACTTTGGTACAGGATATGTCCAAATTTCGGTTGAGGAATATTAACGACGAGGACGAAGACGAACCTAGCGGTATCGGATCATATAACTTTTGAACACACAAATACTAAAGGTATTAGATCCTTTCTGGTACAAGTGTCGTATTTTCTTCGTGGCGCCGTAACATTTTGGGGCTGCAAACTCTTGTAGGTATTTTTACATTGTGTAACGGTAGTAGGACAATGGAAACTTTTCTCCTGGGCAACAAGGTTCGACGGGTCGTTTGTGTAGCCTTAAAGGAATTTTAAACGTTGGTCGCACAATCGATGCATAATTTAAAGATGTAGACTAAAGTTGTGCTCGACACATAATTCTAGATCAGGATTTCATAGCAGTTTCATGTCACCACTGACTGACCTGATGACGTATTTGAATGCTAGAGCACGGACAACACAGAATGCTAGCGGGTGCCGTGCTGTTCAGGTTCGTTGTGTCTGGGGGTATAGAATTACTATAACGGAACACTGAACTAGTCAGCATACGTCAGATAATCCAACTCGCAAAACTGGAAGAGGAAACTGCCTGGTCTGATGTCAACAACCTTCCATTTATAGCGACGGGTAGGCGCCTTCTGCCTCACATTGGTCGAGTTTTCTGGCGCTCCTTGGGATATACTTGTATTGTAGTGGGCAAATTACACCTGTAACCGTCTCGGGCCTCTTGTTAGCCTTTAGGATGATCGCTGTCGACGAGGACTTATCACTCCCCCACCTTTTCCATACGGATTCCGTGGATTTATACATATCCACACGGAATCCATGTAATCCATGGTAGTCCATAGCCATTTTATTTTGGCAGAGAACACAGCCAAATTGGGACTTTTTTCCATGGATTTTCCGTGGATAAATCCATGGAATTGTTGAATTTTGTGGTATCCATGGACTTTTTTGATGGATTCCACGGACAATCCACGGATAATCCACAGAATAAATATAATTTTAATTTCCATGAATATTCCACATGAATTCCATGGATTATTAGTAGTTTATCCATGGAATCCACATGGAAGTGTCCCAATTTAATTATTTAGTGGCCTTAAAAAAAATTGCACACAGGGAGAATTGAACCCACAGCCTCGTGCCGAAAAGGTAGCGCGCCAAACCGTTGAGCCACAGAGCCGACATCTACGTACAAAATTATAAGTTACATATACGTGTTTGGGTCACGTGACCTTTCCCGCGCTCCGTGGCAGTAAACTTTGACGCGTTTGGTTCATTTCTTCTTCGTTCCCACCTCCACCACTCCACCACTCCACCCATCCACCCATCCCATCCACGTCCGTCGCCGCCGTCACGCCCAAGCCCACTCCACCGTCCGCTCCCCGCCCCGAGCCCTCACGACCCGAACACAAACCACGCCCCGGGACCAAACGACGACGGCGACGGGAAACCGACACGCCACGCCAAGCGTCGCCCGAGCGAGATGACAAGAAACACGGGGAATGGGCCGTAAGGTGAGTGCCCACCCCTCTTCCCTGCCCCCCGCTAACCCTTTTCGACAGGAAACGCGCCGCCCGACCGTTCGAAGCCGGTCGCGCGGGGTAAACGACGCGGGGGAGAACGGAGGGCACCGCAGTGCCACGTCAAAGCAGCAGGACGGTGAGTAGGGCCCCACCGCCGTCCCATCTCGCTGCTAACCAACCCCCACAGCCCAGACACCCCCAGAGGACGAAACGGCCCCACGAGCGACACCGCGGGGCGATTGACGACGACGGCAGCAGCTACCCCGGAAGACCAAACGACCGGCCAGCACGAACGACGCCGCGGGAGCGACCGACGCGGGGGGATAACGAAGGCGAGGGAACGACGGCACCGGGAAAGGGAGAGAGAACGAAGACCGCCGGGGGCAGCAAGGTGCGCCCCACCACATTCCCCTCCTCCCCCGCTAACCGTTTCCTACAGAAAACACGCCGGCAAACCACGAGGGAGGCGCGTGAGCCCCGCGCCTCCCTCGTGAGTAGCCAACAGGCATCGCAGGATGCGGAGCCCACCCCCACGTCCTGCGCGACCCGGAGTCGCGACCACCCCGCCGCCGTCATTCCCCCTCCGCAGTTCTGTGGAGGGTGGACGCACCACTGCCAGGCGCCACGTCACAGCCCCGCAGGATGGTGAGTAGCCCCACCCCTCCCCGCGTTGCTGCCGACCCAGCCCCAGACGCCACGCGCTCGCGCTCGCTCGACACAACCCCGGTGAGTAGGGCCTAACCCCCACCCTCCACCCTGCTGACCCCGCCAACAGCTTCCCCACCCCCGTCGCATCGCCATTGATGCGAACGACAGCAACGCGAGGGACGGTGACGCGGACGACGGCAACACGGGGTACGTCAAACGACGAGGCCGGACCACACCACCGACGACGTCGAAACGAGCGCGTGCGACGGGGGTCGCGGCTTCGACAGTGGGCGTGGCTGCTGCGCCGGCGCTCGTGCCGTCGGTCGCGCGCTAGCTGCAGGACTCGGTTGGTACCCCCAGCCTCCCCCCATAGCTGTGTAATAATAATAATATCTGTATATAGTTGTTTCTTAATAAATTTATTTGTTTTTATATGTCATCTTCTACATTTAAGTAAGTAGTCCGTATGGAATCCATGGATTCCATGGACACTATGGACACTATGGACTCCACATGGATTCCATGGATTCCATAGTGCTTACCTTGGACTTTATGTTGTCCTCGTAAAGTTCATGGAGAGTCCATGGAATCCACATGGAAATTCATGGAACCATTGTGGATCCATGGTATCCATATGGATTCCATGGAATTATTGCAGATCCATGGAATCCATGGAGTCCATACGGATAAGGTGGGGGACTGAAAAGTACACGTGCGACCTAGGCACTGTTGTTCAATCATAGATTCTTCGCATTTTACCCTCCGGATATCGGTCCTTTGAAAACTTCGAACTCACAGGCTGTCCTGTCTTGAGAACCACAATCCAGTTTAACGTAAATTGACGAAGTAACGTGTGAAGCGTATGCCGCCCGGAATAACGCAAAGCGTTAAAGCACAGATAAGTCAAAGGGTAATTTTTATGGAATGACCAGTCCGAGAAGATTTTGAACTGGTGGACGGAGGAAATTCCTTCAATAAATAGGGCTCGAGAAGAGAAAATTTTAACTTAGCATGCATTCAGGGTATTACGCGTGTACACGGACCCGAACCCAAATAAATCCAGAAATAATCGGCCAGGAGTTCCTTGCTTGTCAATGTTCACCAATTCAGCAGGTGTCAATATCTCAGCGGGGGTCAATCTTGAGCGGAGAAATGGCCATTGATGAAGAAAGTGCTGTCAACATTCTCGGCAAGTGTGGTGGATCTTGACTCTTAGACTCTTAGAGGAAGTGACGACCTTGCGAGGCCGATGAACCAATATTTGAATGACGGCAAAAACGTCATTTGTTTCGACAGAAAAAGGTTGAAAGTAGACCTGTGATTGGACGTCCTGCAAGTGCGTCCGCAGAATAGATTGTTTGTGTTTGTGTAGCTAAACCCCTTTATAAGCTTCGCTGATTTCCAAGTTCCAACCACCATCACCCCACCTCCTCATGTCATTATCTCTCTCAAAGAATGTCCGTTATTCTCTTAATTACCCCGATAAGCTCGAGACCCAGGAAGACAAGCGTTCATATAGCCTCTTTTTAATCACCCCAAGGAATAGCAATGGCTCACTCGTTTCTGGGCTAAGCGAACCTTCGGACGGGCGGATGAGGCGAGGACTTGAGGTAGGAGATATAGGCCTGGAGCTGGTTCATAAGCCCTGGGTCTGGTTCACCCAACAAGGTGGACGGAATCGGCTGGCACTGAGTGTCTATGTCATTCCCAACGATGCGTGACTTCGTGTGTATGTTTCGCTTCTTTTTTCACGCTATCATAATCCAAAGTTCTATACCATCCTAGTTCTCAATCGGATTCCAGTACAAGACCGTCAGATCAGAATTTTCTTGAGAATTGCACCTCGGCCTCTAAATCTTTCCAGGGCTACAGCAATGCGTTTACTGAGGGTACGGAGGAGTCGCGCAATGCTGTTTTGTTTTTGAACGTATGTTTGACTTTTTTGCCCCTCGTTTCCCGTCTCGTCCCACCTAATGCCGTTTCGTCCCACCTGTACATGCAGCGAACTATCGTTATAAGTTCTTTAACTTCTCTCATCATTCTATTTAAGCTTATCAAACACGCAGCGGACGACCTTCGTACGAGTGATACTCAGAAACTCACCAAGGGCTTTCTCCTCGCCTGTGGGCATCGTCGGCCCACCTACGACCTTCTGCTGCTAGGTTTTCGTGCCGCTCAACGGTGATCTCTACCCAACCCGAACGGAATTTAGCAACCCGTCCGCTCTCAATTCAACATGAGTGTCTGGAAAGCTGATGATACACCTTCTTGGTAGCCAACCATACATGAACGCCTTTTTAACAGCAATTTGATTCTGCGTTTCAGATGACCTCCCGGACGCTCTATATGACCCTACTTTGGTTGCCCGAGTTTTTCTCTACCCAAGTGCGAGACGCACGACTGCTACTTCTCTTGGCTTCCAGGTTTCGTCCCAAGACCAACCAACCACCGTTTAATCATAATTTAACCGACATCGATGGTGTTGACTTCTGTCTAATTATCATCGTTTGGAAAATCGGATTATCTTGACGTGCGTGGCAAGGCACCATAGGATGGGAATCACCTTCTTCCTTATAGTTCTGCGCACTCTGCCTTGCAGCTCATTGCTCGCGCTGCGATATAACCGACGGAAACAATCCAATGTCATCAGGCCCTACGATTCAAGGCGAACATCCTTGAATAGCTTCCAATCAGTGCCCCGACGGCTCTGGTCTCAGTTGCGCTTGTCGAATGAATTGCCTGAAACCACAGAAGCCTTTTTATGAAGTGAAGAAAGACGTTACCCGTACCTTTGCGAACCGAATGAGCGCCGCCACCAACATAGGCCATTCCGGTGATCTAATCTCTCCAGCGTCTGTCGCGTGGACATATCCAGCCCGGAGAAGGTGTACAGGCGAACTGTATTGGTCCGCGCTGGCAAACTATTCCACATCACCCTCAGGATTCGCTAGCTGCGTCTGCCTTACTGGCGTGCCTTCTCGATGGCCACGTATTCACTATGGTTTTTCTCTGCGTCGCGTCTGTAAACGATGACAGGTGATCTGGTGTCGAATTTGGAAGCGAGAGAAGCGGCGAGGGCAAAGGCGATGACGTGTTCATGCTTGGCCTTTAACTCAGGCTATAGGCTGCAGTTTAGTCTCTAGAGCGGAGGTACAAGGACGACCGAGAGGCAGAGAGAACACGTCGGACGTTCTTTTGCTGCAGTTCGCATCGACGAGCTCTGTTCCACGCCCAATACTGATGGGTTCCCATCAGTCCTGTCGATCGGGGATACAACTGCTACTCTTCGCGTCTACCGATTTGGAGGTTGTGGCACGATCTCCCAAGCTTCATGGGTTTTGCTCTTTCAATTGCTCCTTACTTTCACAGAAGATCAACTAGCAATATAAGATCATTGCTACTGTAGTCCTTCGAAAATGCGGACCTTCAGTAGGTCCGTTGGTTATCAGGGGTTTAATGTCGACTAACTGCTTACTTTTAGCTTGAGCAGAAGCACGCCCGCGCCACTTCAGCTTTCATGAGGGGTATAGATCGCAATACCCCACTTAGTCTCGGTCAGGAGGTAACTTTAGGAGGCTAGCAGCAGTGTTCTCTCCGCCCGTGTATTCTGACGATTTGACTTCGTCGCCGAAGCTGACCTTCGTTTCCTTGGGTCCTTAGCGCCATTGAAAGACCACTCCATTTCCGAGGCGTTGAAGAATGGGGAATTGGCTGGACTCTAACCACAATGCCTATCTTCGGGCTTTGCAGGTAATGCACCAGCATACTCTAGAACGCCTTGGGCAAGGATGCCATAACAAGATCGCTGTGATTAGAATCTTGGACAACGTCCATAATGAAGGTCTGTGTACCTGACTAAAATGCGTTTGGGAACCATTGCTAAAAATTTTGAAATAACATGCCTCTGTGGGTTGGCTTACAATGGATTCCTTTGAAGGCTAGACAGTAAATGAATAACATTCACTCTTGAGATATCGGATGTCTTGCACCCAGAGTGAAAGAGCGCACCGTTCCTCTACTGAGTCTACTCGCACCGCCCAAGCCCCATTTGAAATTTCGGACCCAACGACAATAAACACGTTTACAAACAGGCACACCTTATGACGTTCAGATCAGAACCCTGCCGTCTTGTTAAACCATTACGTTGACGCTATCACTTGTATGTTTGCCTTTCCGACACAGCAGGACCTAAGCAAACGCTGAAGAGAGTCTTTCAAATGTTACGCTGAATAATTCCTGCCGACTCGGACCGGATTGTCGGTGGGTCGTGCGACCGACAGCCCGCTCTCTCCAGATTAGGGTTTGCTGTGCACCACCCCGACAGTCGCCGACGACCAACCCGACATCCACGCATTACACTGACAACGATCTTGTTTGGACCCCTTTTAGTACCGGCTCACGGGATGTTATGACCGCCCCCGCTAGGGTGCAAATGAAATCATCAGCGGTATAAAAGAGACTCGTCAAAAGATCCGGCCCTGCATCCTTGACGAAACCCCCAGGATGGTACGAATTTCACTCAGCCTTTCGGCGCTGCTGGGCTTGTTCGCGGTCGCCAATGCCGACCTTCACTCAGCTCTGACGGGACAGGGCTTTACTGTCTCATTCCCGGGCGACTCACAATACGCGACTCTCAGCCAGGCTTGTAAGCATTCGTTTTGTCGCTTTTAGTTTTTCGACTGACTGGGACTTTTAGTTAACCGACGCTATACCTTCCAGCCTGCCGCCATTGCTCTTCCATCAACGCCTCAGCACGTATCGACCATTCTTTTGGCCAGCGCTGCTAACAATGTGCAAGTCGTTGGTCGTAGTGGTGGTGTAAGTACATCCGTCCTGCTCCTTCCAAGCAATTGCTTATTCGCTTATAGCATAGCTACATCGCGAACGGGCTTGGCGGCCAGGATAATGTGGTCGTCGTTGACATGAGGAATTTCAACTCTATCACGGTTGACCCAGCATCTGGCAACGCGGTCGTTGGGACCGGAAATCGACTCGGTGACATCGCTTTAGCCCTGAATAACAAAGGAAGAGCGCTTCCACACGGCACATGTTCGTATGTGGGCATTGGCGGTCATTCCGGTAAGAAAACCGACTTTCGCTTCCTGGTGGGTATATAATTGACACTTTCGGTAGGCTATGGTGGCTACGGGTTCACCGCCCGCATGTGGGGTTTGACGCTAGACAATATCCTGTCGATCAACGTCGTGCTTGCCGACGGATCTCTCAAGACTGCCTCGAGCTCATCTAATTCAGATCTATTCTGGGTAAGCGCCTGGTTCTAGATGGTCAGTTATCAACCAGTAACAAAAATATCCTACAGGCTTTGCGAGGCGCCGCCGGCTCTTTCGGTATCACGACGTCAATCACGTTCAAAACTTACCCTGTTCCCGCATCCGCGACCATTCTCGGATATAACTGGGACATGACTGCTGTCGACGCCGCGAATGCTTTTGGCTCGTTCCAAACGTTTGTTCAGAGCGGAATCCCTGCTCAATTTGGGCCGGAAATTACGTTCACGAAAGGTAGCGCTCAAGGACGGGTCGTCTTCAGCTTGGGAGGTGGCTGGTATGGTCCAGCCAATGGCCTGGATGCAGTGATTGCCCCATTCCTAGCCACTATGCCACCACCGCGTGATAGTGGTCGCAACGTCGGGACCTATATCAACAGTGTTGCGTCCTTGACCGGTGGATTGCCGCTGAACACAGCTTCTGGCCCGGACACCCACGATACATTCTACGCCAAATCGTTGACGACCCCGCAGGCTTCACCTATTAGCGACGCCGCTCGAAGAGCATTCATGACTTATCTTGCCAATGCTGGCTTTACCGCCGATTCTGTACGTTTTTCCTGCTCAGTTTCCTCCTTCACGGTTTATTTACACTTCGCTGTAGGGTTGGTTCGTACAGGCTGAACTTTACGGAGGATCGAACTCAGCAATAAACGCTGTTGGTCCGGATGCGACTGCTTTCGCCCACAGAAGTTCGATATTCACATTCCAGTTTTACTCGTATTCATTCAGCAGCAACCCACCGTACCCCTCTGATGGGTTGACCTTCTTGGACGGCATGGTCAACAGTTTAATCAATAATAGCCCGGCAGGATGGGACTATGGGTATGTATCCTTTTACGCTGTGCTTTTCATCCTCGCATCTCCTAATCAACCTCTGCCAGTGCATATCCTAATTATGTTGATGATCGCCTCCAGAACTGTAAGTGTCCTATCTGGAACTCCGTTCTTCCAATTTCACACCTTCGGCAGGGCAACAATTGTACTTCGGCGCTCACTACTCTCGTCTACATGACCTCAAGAATACCTACGATCCAAAAGGGCTGTTCACTTTCCCCACGGGTATTCAAGGCGACGTGGTTCCTGCTCCAACCGAAGTTTCAATCCATCCAAATGGAAACACGAACAAATGCTTGGATGTTCGCGCAGCCACGTATGCGAATGGAACTCCTGTGCAAATGTATGATAATTTTCTGGTTGTGGGTATCTAAACTTATCAATGATCGCCTCAGATACGATTGCAATGGAACCGGAGCACAGAAATGGGTCATTAATCACGGTACCACCTCCGTCCGCGTATCAGGAACTAATTTCTGTCTTGATGCCGGTTCAGGTATGTGCCCGCTTACCTAGGACTGCTTTGTATTATAACTCTTTCGTTCACAGCTCCTGCGAATGGTATTGGAATGAAAATTTGGACGTGTTTCGCCAATCTCGCTGCTCAGACCTGGACTTATGGTAGTGACAATAAACTAGTGCTATCTGTTCAAGGTACGTCGTCCCCTTTTGACCCAAGTGCATCCGTTAACTGGTCTCTCATCCAAATAGATCAATGCTTGGATCTTACCAACGGTTCCTTAACAAACGGCAACCAAGTTCAAACCTGGCAGTGCTCAGCCGGGAACGCCAACCAGGTGTGGACGACTTGAAATCGACATCATTGATACCCCAAAAATGGTCACTGTGATATCCTTAATTAACTAATGCCACGGACAATCACCAAGGACAATTAATTCTTCCATCACGACATATATACCTTCATAAACTTCACGGACATTCTAGTACTACAGGATCTTGCGACGAACCCTATTAATGATAATGATACATTTTGAGCACGACGATTCCTTGAGCCTGTTCAGCATTGGTTCAGCAACGCGTCTTCGCGTCATCGTTCAGATGGCCGCTTCAAATTCTACTGATTTGTTAGCCCACTTTTGTCACTACGTAAACCACCTTGTGGTCGATTATCTGACTGCACCTGCGTCGCAAGGCTGGTGGACCAGGATGTTTAAACTTGACCCTATTGCACGTCTTTGATCTATTATTAGGTCCGCGTGTCGTATTTGTTCTTTTCTCCCACTCTTCTTCCTATTTGTCCTCGCGCAATATGGACTCGATAATAATGGCACCAATCCTCCAGCTGCATACCGATATCCTTGGGTACATTTTCTCCTTGAATTCCGATCTGGAAGAGCAAACACATCTCGACCATGCATCCCTAGTGACTCTGCGACATATGTCACAAGTTTGCGCTTATTGGAGGGAGCTCATTATCGGATCACCATCGTTGTGGGCACAGGCCATCGACATCGATTTATTGTGCCAAGCTAAGGACGAATGGCGAAAAGAGGTTATGCACAGGACTGGAAATGCTTTACTTCATTTGAAATTATCCAACAAAAACAGACACCGTTGGTCTGGTCCGCAAGAGGATGCCGTCGAATGGCTCTTGAGCGAGCATTGGACAAGAATACGGTTTTTGGATCTCCAGTTTGGTTGGTCCTTCCAAACAAAAGTGAGCACCTGGCGCGAGCTCTTCCAGCGCCCAGCTCCATCACTAGAAGTCTTCAAGTTCGAGTGGCCGTTAACCCGACCACCTGGATATCTCCACGCACCCGATTTCGTCCTTTTTTCGAGACAGGCGCCATGCTTGACTACCATATGTGGGACTGATATGAGACTTAATCTAACCACCTTTCCGCTACCAAACCTTCGAATTTTGAGGTTCAAATCATCTTCCGCAGCTGTCGACTTACTGGATGCCCTCAGCCAAACCCCAGCACTCGAGACATTGGCGGTTGAGATCGATTGGTCATTCACTCGAAATGGGGGTTCCTCCGGCAAACTTGCACATGTATGCCTTCCCCGGCTTACTTCTCTCTATGTCCGCGTTTTTGGTTGTGTCAATAGTGCCCTGTCTTTCATAGAGCACTTGACGCCAGCCAAAGGATGCACACTCCAATTCAGCGGCAATTACTGTGGTGAAACCCCAGATGATAATAGCGTGAACCTTTCTGCCAGAATCTTGTCGAGTTATTCACGGTCATGTTCCGATCTGGCGGCAGCAAATAATCCCATTGTGATACTGGGGCCCGAGCAATTGCATTTCGTAGTAGACTTGTCCAATCATCGCCAGTTCTCCTTCACGCTAGAACATGTATCTCCAGAAGCAACACCACACAGCCTGCTGTTTTCTGTGGCGTCGCTTCAGTTGAACACTATCACAAAGCTGTCGATGCTCCTCCAATATACCGGCCAATCCCACCTCAACCCAGACATCGAAAAATTTGTCCGCACTCTCGTCTCTGTTCAGGAACTACAAACATTGCCATTAACATTTTTATCGCTCCTCGAAATACAAACTCACACGACGACCCTTATACTTCCTAGCCTGCGGGTTATTGACCTCATGGACAATATGAATACGCACTTACCACACGTGGCAGATTTTATCAATGCAAGGATCCAATTGGGAAATTCGGCTGATACGCTGTTGGTTAGGGTGCCTGCCGGGGTGGACGTCGAATCGTTCAGAAAATCAGTACCTGGCGTAAACGTGGAGTGTGATTTCAAGTTTTAGCGATGTATGCATAGTTATTTTTTCTCTATTCCCTCAACAGTACTTACGACCTTTCCAGGAATTTATTTCTTTCACTCCCTTGTGCTGGTTCAATCAAAAACGCACAACGAATCTCACGACAAAGAGAGTGGAAACGACAATAGGATCTCGAAGAAGGGCAAAAGTATGTTGAAGTACGACACACAGTGCTTAAATGGTGATACAATGGAATTGTCGTTAAATAAAAACAACACGCGATTCGATAACAAGTAAAATTACAAGAGAAAAAATAAAAGGATTCAGAGATAGCACTGTACATACTTAGTCATAAGCGAAAGGAATCCATGGATAAGACGGGTCAGAAAGAATAGACTGCATAATAAAAATATGAGAAATCTCATTCAAAAACCAGCTCGTGAAAAAAATGAAGAATGCATAGCGAGTCCGAAAGCAAGGGAAACAGCGCCAGAGTTGGGGTCAGTCTATCGTAATTACCATCACAATCACCACCAAGCCATCATCACCGCCCAGCCATGCATCAAGATACCCAAGTGAAAGGGCACAACGGAGCACATCCGTCATTGTTTCTTTGACCAATCACGCAAAGCCAGCGCCCGCCGAACTACAGCAGACCACACGCCTGCAGGTGCTGCTGCTGCAGGCCATCCTCGATCGCATTCAGGACAACTGCAACAAAGAAAGAACATGATTAATTACCCCAACGAACCACGAACATAAGAATGCGAACGCACATTCAACCTGCTTCGTATCCGTCGCACACGTATAATGCGCGAATATTTGCTTTGTCGCCGCACTTTGGTTGAGGCTGAGGAAGCGCCAGAGGAAGTAATCGCATGCTGCATCGTAATCGTCGTTCGCGCCTTTGTAGTCTGGGAAGTACTCGCTAAGCGGCGAATGAGGCAGTTTATCGGCGAATAGGTCAATCTTGTTTAGGAAGAGGATCTAAGAGGAAGGACAAGCGATGAGCGGGGGGCGGAGATATAGAGGTGACATGATGAATGAAGGGGAGAAGGGAAGGATAGACTTACAATGGAAGACCCGACAAACCACTTCGAGTTGCATATTGAGTCAAACAGTGTCAGCGCCTCCTGCATACGATTCTAGAAAAATCAAAGCACGTCACTTCGGCGTAATCGAGGAATCAATAGAAATTCGCTTACCACACTCTCGTCCTCAGAAAGCATTTGGTCGTACTCGCTCAAACCAACCACAAACACCATCGCCGTCACATCCTCAAAGCAATTAATCCACTTCTTGCGCTCGCTCCTCTGCCCACCAACATCGAAAACTCTGTAAGTCGCCTCTTGCGTATTGAAGATCGTCTGAGTTATCCCGGTGGTCGTGACGTTGCTCCGGAGAATATCGTGGTCAGTAGGGACGTAGGAAGGCGACGCCATGCGGTCGACTGAGTTGAAGTAGTAGACTGCCGAGTCGTGGAGCTGAAACTCGCCTGAGCGACGGATGGCCTCTTGAACGGCAATATCTTGATAGAGTGTGGTGATGACATCGGCGATATATTTAGGGAGGACCTGGTTTTCTATTTGAACTGGGAGGGATAGAATGACGGCGCGGCAGGAATCGTTCCGAGGGGATATGTCGAGGTCGAGTTGGGGCAATGCCATGAGGACGGCTCTGATTATCCATTTAGTCGGTCTCAGAGCAAAAGAGAGGAAGAGCGTACCTCATGGACTGGACGGTGTTGGAGTATATGATTTCCTTGTATGATTCTCGCTCGGACTTCGTGTATCTTCCTTGATGGATCAGCCTCATTTGTTTAAGAATTGTTGACTGTGGAATGAATTGGCATCAATACGGCGATCACGGGCGGTCGTGGATGTCCAGAGACGTAAAAAAGGAGGGCTTTGAACGACAGCATTCTGGATGAGGTGGCGAAGTAAGAACAAGAGTACCGACCTTCCCCGACTCTCCAGCGCCCAGCAATAGCATCTTAATTTCCTTCTTCTCGGCGAGACCGTCCCCGTGCAGCTGGTCCTCGTTATTTCCTAAGAAAAAACAATAGAAATGAACACCAAGATCACATTGTGCGGAGATGGTCAGAAAGGAGTCGATCGTAGCCAAGTATACGGGCGCTCCCGCAGACCTGAGGCCAGATAACCAGCAAAGTCGATTACAACCGAACAGAAGGCGGCGTGCTAGAAGTAAATGAGCAGGGAAAGAGGCTCACCGGTCCCGTCATCGTTGAACCCCATCGACTGTACGCAGCCCATTTCCCTTGCGACGTATATGCAGGTGTGGTCTTACAGGAACTTCGAGAAGTGGAAGCTGTACTATATAGCTAAATGACGGCCGAAATACCATTCGCACATTCGTAGTAGTCCGCAGGCTAGTATGCAGGGTTGACAGAAAGAACGACGCAAGAAAGAGTAGGTGGATGACAGAGAGAACGATGGACGGAAGAGAGTCAGCGGTGCTGGGCACGAAGCGAGAACTGCTGTGCTGCGACATCAAAGATGTAGAGATGGACGGATGGTTGATGGACGAGTTGATGCGACTAACCGCATGAAACACAAAAGCAGCATGATCGTCGATCACTCGATCACCGCCAAGTCCGATCAATCTTCCCATCATTCCAAAAGGCCGAAAAATTATAAAAGGTGGAATCCCTCCGATTTTTTTCTCCAGTGAGCCGGTCTCCCCTCATATTCCAACATCACCCTTCGTCTGCTGGGCAGCGTCCAAGCGTCTTCCTTTCTCAAAGCTTTCATAACACCTCACGACCTACAAAAACTTCTTTTCTGTCAACATGAAGATCTCTTTCATTGCTCTTGCCCCCGTCGTCGCTGCATTTTTCGCGACCAACGCCTTTGCGGCACCATACCCAGGGGGTAGAACCGCTTCATACGATCTTTCCGTGCGTGCCGCTCTGTTCCTGCTCTAATTTTCCTTGCAGAGCTGATTGATTGTACTAGGCCCGTGATATCCCTGTCGACGTTGCCATCGCCGTCGTTGCTCGGGCCCTCGAGAAAGGCGAAATCGACGCCCGTGGTCTTGGATCACTGGTCAGCGTGTACGTTGGTCTCCATCACATCTTTTGATGTTTTTAATCACCTCCTATTTCCAGCGTTAAGAAATTCCGCAAGGCAACCCCTGAAGAGAAGGAACGAAGGAAGGCCTTCGTCGCTGGCCACAAGGAGTACGTGAAAACAGGCAAGGAGATCGCTGCTCAGGCCAAGAAGGAGTCCGGGGGCGGCGCGAACTACAACGTCAAGACCCAATACCACGGCCCTGGTTACGCAGAGCACGGTGCGAAGGCGGAGAAGCTGGTCAAAGCTGGGTGGCACGCGCACAAGAACTTGCAGCAATACAAGCACGCTGATATCAGGCTTGTATTTTTCCTCCTCCCAACTATCTTCCTATCACTGATCAATACCTCGTGCGTCTGTAGCGTCCAACAGCTGGCGAGTGGTCGGAAGATGGCTACTGCCCGCTTCCACAATGGCCCAGGAACTCAAATGAGCGGCGTTAACGTACACCACATGTGGGATTAGTCGACTCTAGTGATGTTGGTCGTTGTTAATGGTATTCGTTTGATCTCTTTGGCGTGCCGGAAGACTGAAGGTCTCGAAGTGGAGGATACATACTCTCCTGGACTAACCTATGGCTCGTGTGTCATTCGACTCATTGATTTTTTCTTCCTGTGGTTGATTCAACGTTCGACCTTCGACGTATTCCCGTTCGCCGTATTTTCTCTTGTCCTGACCCTCGTGACCGCGGTCCGCGAGCCAGATAAGATGAGAGATAAGATCATAGCTTCCCATCCAACAGCGCTCATGTCCATCAATTCTCATGCCATCACGGTTCTCAATAAACCACGACATACATTACACGAAATTTACGAACGAGCGCGGAGGTGAGTATCGATATTAATGGCACCTCATGCGCTAGCACATTTCTAACAACGTGCATTGGAATAGTCAGATGGCTTCTTCCATCCACGTTACCGTAAACGATGGGTTCACACCACCAATCTTCCAGTTAAATAACGACATCCTCGGACACATCTTCGCCCTTAATGCCGACCTGGAAGAAGAACAACGAATCTGGACCAGGGGCATGCATCCCGCCATCGTAACCTTACGACACACATCACAAGTTTGCGCGCATTGGAGAGAGCTCGTTATTGGATCGCCCTCGTTATGGGCGCGAGTCCTCGACATCGACTTGCTGTGCCAGAAGAAAGAAGAATGGCGCAAAGAGGTCATGCGTCGCACAGGAACAGCCCCCCTTCATTTCAGAGTGTGCGATGACAGGAGCAGCTGGTTTCAAACGCCAGAAACGGCCGCTGCGTGGCTCCTCGGCGAGCACTGGACAAGAATACGATCTCTGGACCTAGATTTTAGCTGGTACTTTACCAGGAACAAGGACGTCTGGGTGGAGTTATTCCAACGCCCTGCACCTTCTCTTGAAGTCTTCAAATTCGCTTGGCCGTGTACAGAGCCCCCTGGATATCTGTATGGACCTGATTTCGTTCTTTTCTCGCAACAGGCCCCGTCCTTGCGCACTTTGAGTGCGACTAATATGAGGCTGGACCTGACTACCTTTCCACTACCGAACCTCCGAGAATTGATTCTCCATTCCACCGTCGTCGCTGCCGATTTGCTGAAGGCTCTCAGCCACATGCCAGTCCTCGAGATATTAGAGCCAAAGACCGATCGCCCATTCAGGCGAGTCCGTGTCAATCAAGACGCCTCACTTCCTACGGTTTTGCTGCCCCGACTCGCTTCTATCAAGTTCCGTGTCCTTCATTCCGTCGACATTGCACTCTCTTTTCTAGAGCATATCATCCCCGCCAATGGCTGCGCGCTCCAATTCGAGGGAAAATATACAGACGAATTGCCAGGTAGTGGCAGTGAGGACCTTCATGGCAGAATCCTTTCGAAATATTCAAAATCCTCCCCAGAACTAGGAACGAATACCAGTCTCGAGATAAATCTCGCACCACATCGCTTTTTGTTCGGGATGGACCTTTCCTATCGTAATCGTTTCTCCTTCAGCATAGAGAGCGGAGAGGGCTTTCTTCCAGAAGGATCTATCTCTAACCTACTGTCTTCCTTTACCATCGTACGACTCGACATCATAAGGAAGCTGGTGCTGCAGCTTGACTTTGAAGCCAAAGAGAGCTTAAGCTCGGAAATTAGGAGGTTCATCCTCGGTCTTGTTGCCGTCGAAGAACTCCAAACTGATCCCTCAACGCTCAACTCTTTCTTGCGTATTCAAGGCGACACGACCGCCGTGATAATGCCTAGCCTGAGGAGTCTCTGGATTTATAACATCGGTCAACAGAACGCGGACCAACTGGTAATTGTGGCCGACTTTGTCAACGCAAGGATCACGCTAGGATCTTCTGTGGATACGCTCACCGTGATGATGGGTAGATCGGTCATGGTAGACGTCAAACCCCTCAGGAAAATGGTTCCTGGCCTAGCGGTTCAGATGCTTTGAGGATGAATAGCGATTATTGCCCTGATTTTATGGTGGATAGTAAGCCTTATAAACGATATCATAATATTCCCCTTAAACCTGATGCGTTTGTGATCTTCAGCTAGAGCGCGAATAAAAAAGTTGGTAAGTACATGTTTGTACCGGAAAGTAATTACATTGATGGATGTTGGTTAGCCCTACAACAATTCGAAGCTGTCTTTCGAAATTTCCGGAGGTTGAGAGACTAGTAGACGCCTGTAGCTCAGCCGCGTTGGGTATCGGAAAGTGTATCCCACCGCTTTGGGAGCTTCTCATGTCGAATCCGTAACACCACAGCGAAGTAACCCAAAGGAGGTGAATGACCTGGCACCAAACGTTTTTTTTTTTAATCCATTGACCTAATCATAGTTCTGTTCGGTGTCCCAATCCTATTTAGCATAAATATCTAACCAATTTTTTGTCGTTGTGCGTCTTTTTCAGTGTTAACCTTGGAACCTAATATGGGCCTAATACCTGACAACAGATTGGTGGCGCAAACCGATAATCTGTTTTTTCAATCGGTCCATGTTCAGAATTTTACACAGCCTTTAGTCCTTGACGCCATTCCTTTCCCATTTTACACTCAAAAGTGATGCTATCGCGTAGTGATCTTCCTCGAATCGCCATGAATTCCTGGTCCGAAAGTGCCACGCAAATCTTAGCCCTTAGTGATGATATCATTTACGAAGTATTCCTCTGGAACGCCTCTATGTTCTCCGAGTCGCCCGGGCCTTCAAGCTTCAAGTCTCACCACCACTCGTTATACCTCCCAAGTGTGTTGTGCCTGGAGGGTATTGGCCTTAAATGCACCTTCTATATGGGGCCGCCTCATTGATAGAGGCTCCCTTAACCAGAAGACCGATCATTGGAGAAACAAGGTCCTGCAAAGAAGTCGCAACAGCCCACTCTGGATACACTGGACAATATCCAACGCTCACAACTTCCGACAGCATGCGACATCATTCTTCTTTTCTACTCTCGACACACATTGGGATTGTATCCAACACTTGAGGATCCACTTTCGGGAGGGCATGAGGAAAAGGAATTTAAGCGAGTGGCAGCCTTTGCTGCGTCCGGCACCGAACCTCCGTTCATGCTCTCTTATTTCCAACAGAAGATTCTCAGCGGCAGTAGTCCTCTATTCCCTATCTGACTTATGTATCGCTCCAATATTCTCCAACCAGGCGCCTTCATTATACCACTTCACTACCCACAATGTTTCCTTTAGCCTTTCCGCACCTTGGCTCTCCCAACTTCGTGTTCTCCATCTCCCTCATCTATTTTCTGTCTTTTTGATCCTCTCTGCCCTCTGCTCAATGCCGCTCCTTGAATCCCTAACAGTAGAAGATGTTATGACTCCTGATCCTACTCACACTTCGGTTCCCCTACCTTCCGCCAACCTTCCCGAATTAGCCAAATTCTGCCTTAAAAATGGGGAGTTAGGTCCCCTAAACGACTTGCTGACGCATATCCGCCCAGCCGACGGTTATATCGTCAGCTGCTACAGTGAAATTACCCCAAGTGAATATACGACAGGTAGTTACAAAGCCTCCTTTTCAACTCTGTCAGCTGCCCTCCAGCGCTACCTCCTTACACGCACTGTCACCTCTTTTGATTTTTACTTGCACCCCGAGGAGTTTGTGGTTTACGCCCCCACTTCATGTAAAACTGACGCATTTAAGATCGACATTTTCTACGATGATTGGGAACAGTACCCTGCGGATCTATATCATTCGTTCCTACCTATAGTATCCAACTGCGACTTCTCTTTTATAACAGATCTGGACCTCAAGCTCCCTGCCCCATTGCCTACACGCCCAAACACTTACTTTCCTCTCTTTTCATCGTTTCGCTCTGTTACCAAGCTACGGACTGGTGATTCGACTCTCCGAATTTTCGGATAAGGCCCGTGGTCAAAACACAACATAACATGTACCGTTCTTCACCATGTGCTGCACCCACCCGTTTGTAACATTGGCTGACAAATTGTTGCTTGCGTGCTTGGTAGGGACCCCGTGAAACCAACACCTTGCTGTCGTTTGCTTGCCTTCTGCTCGCATGTAATCATATGTAGACGCCAGGACTGATACCATACACCATACCTTAGGAGCCCGGCGCTGCTCGAGGCTTTGAGCTGTGTATGCCTGGTTAAATGTGGAACCAATCAGGCATGGACATAAGCGCAGGCATTCCGTTGGGGAGAAAATGGTCTCGCGCTACCATTTCCTGGAGAAATCGTAGAGTACAGGTGATAGAGCCACGTTCTAGGGAGCAGCTTTTCATAACAGTAAAAGGTGGTATGTTGATACATTCTTGTAAAATGGCAGTTGCGTTTGTACGTGGGTACTTTCTTAAACATGCGAGTATTTAGGCTACGAGTTGTATACCACTACCTTGACGGCATGATTGATTTTTTAAATATGTATGTCCTCCCCGAGAGTTGCCTGTCCCTGCGACAGTGATACGGCGTCCAAACGTGACTGTTTACCATCTTCGCACCTTTGTATCTGGTAACTATCCTCAAATTGTCAGGCTGCGAAATCTTTCTGCAGAAGAGGCGAAAGGCGATTCTCGGATTCAAACTCTTTTCCAGAGGAATAATAGTAAAGATTTTGATCCGTTTAATTTCGTGTTGGGCTTATAGAGAAAAATCTGCAGATTCGGAGCAATCACTATTTGGCAGGAGAATTGTCCGTATATACCTACATTCAACATTGATGGGATGGACGGTTGTGGTGCAGTACGATTTTCCACAGGCTTTTGGCAGGAGAATTGTCCGTATATACCTACATTCGACATTGATGGGATGGACGGTTGTGGTGCAGTACGATTTTCCACAGGCTTTTGGCAGGAGAATTGTCCGTATATACCTACATTCGACATTGATAGGACGGACGGTTGTGGTGCAGTACGATTTTCCACAGGCTTTCGGCAGGAGAATTGTCCGTATATACCTACATTCGACATTGATAGGACGGACGGTTGTGGTGCAGTACGATTTTCCACAGGCTTTCGGCAGGAGAATTGTCCGTATATACCTACATTCGACATTGATAGGACGGACGGTTGTGGTGCAGTACGATTTTCCACAGGCTTTCGGCAGGAGAATTGTCCGTATATACCTACATTCGACATTGATAGGACGGACGGTTGTGGTGCAGTACGATTTTCCACAGGCTTTCGGCAGGAGAATTGTCCGTATATACCTACATTCGACATTGATAGGACGGACGGTTGTGGTGCAGTACGATTTTCCACAGGCTTTTGGCAGGATAATTGTCCGTATATACCTACATTTGATATTAATGGGACGGTCGGTTGTGGTGCAGTACGATTTTCCACAGGCTTAGCAGCTGGATATTGCTTACAACCCATGGGTTCGAAGGAAAAATAGGTACTGCCTGCTGAAAAGGGGTATTATGACACAACTGAGCACCGCAGGTAATAGCAGTACTCAGGAACAATGCTGTTGGTTTGTCGACGAATTGTATGTGCATACCTTCATTTAGTACCGATGGTTCTAGGAGTAGTGACGGGGTACAATCGTGCATGAGTGTATCGCTGGCTGTCTGCGTGCTGGGCGGGCCGATCATACCTACCAACAATGCTGGACAGAAGTTCCCAGATACTGAGATACTGGGGCTGCAAATCCGTAATAATTTCACGCCCCCCTCAGGTCGTGCAAAACGGCTGTATGCCGTTGAAATTCCTATCTCTCCGAAGCTATAAAAAGAAAAATGGTTCTACCACAGCAAGAAGGTCATAAAGCTCAATTGGGGACTAGGTGTCGGTCCAATGCCAAGCATCAGGGGAAGTATGCATCTTGAGAACTGCCGAAATAAGAAGATATTAAGCGCTCATAAACACACAACAATGGCGTGGCTATGCGTCAGGTTTTAGCGATTGGACTTGACACCAAAGCTTCGAGGCAAGAAGATCCCGATTGATTGAACTGGGATTTAAAGTAGTATAAGTACAGGAAACTAGTGCGGGGACTTCGCCTTGGGTGGATGGGGGTTTCCGTACCGCTGCCAGGGTAATTTTATTGAACAAGGCAAATACAAAATAGATTATTGAAATTTACTGGAGCTAACATATTAAATGCATGGACTCTTCCAGTATCAGAAGTGGGTTTGGGTGCCATTGCGAAGGCATGACAGCGCGAATACATAATAGATTAGGGAACTACCATCCACTCTGAATTACGTTCTCAGGAGAGGAACTTTACCACCATCAGGAGCGAGTTTAGAATCTCGCTAAGAAAATACTCTGAAAGTGACCTGTGCAAAGAAGAATAGATTATGGAAATTTCCCAGTATTAGAAGCCGGTTTGGGTGCCATTGCGAAGGTACTGTACTATTTCGCTCAATTCATCCAGTCCCGCGTCACAGGCCCAGTGTTATGGTATTAGTACAATAAGTAGACTACAACGGACCTTATTCAGTTAGTATCAATTAGTTATTTACTAAGAGTCTCCGGTACTCGAATTAGCGCCTTAGAAGCTCGTTGACGCCCGTTCTCACCGCTTCCCACGACTCACGGCGTTATCCGCCCGCTCATTCGAGTCAAGATAAATAAAGCAATTTAGCGAGACCAACATATTTATGGTGGTGAACTTTCCGGTCGTGGAAGCGGGTTTGGGTGCCATTGTGAAGGCAATGTTTGAGTGAACTACGCAAATGCATAATAGATTAGAAAATTACCATCCACCCACATTGTCAGGCGAGAGACCTTCCCACCTATTGAAGCAAGTTGAGGTCCCGCTCAGAAAATACTATGAAATTGGACTACGCAAATACAAAATAGATTAAAGAAATTTAGCAAGCCCACGTATTTATGGTGGTGAACTTTCCAGTAGTGGAAACGGAGGGATAGGTCTATCAGACCTACCCTGGATCGGGGCTGGCAGGCTCGGATAGCTCATCGAGCAGCCGTGTAGTATAGCGTTGCAGGCAAGGGAGAATAGATTGCTCCACCAGAAACCGCGCTGGCACACAACCGTGAACAGCCGCTGATGTGATCTACTGTATCTAATCTTATCAAGAGCTCGGGCTTCTGAGTCCAGAGACAGCGGGTTATGGGTGCCATTGTGAAGGCAATATTTGATCGATTCGTGAAAACACAAAATAGCAATGCTACTTCAAGAGCGTATAATCCATCCGCATTGCTGGGGGTGTATACTCCTATACCCCAGCGACCGGATGTACTCAGCGCACAATTGTCTCCACAAACAGGTCACAAGTGTACCTAGTTACTAATTTGAACATAAGGCAGGCAGGTCGGTATGCAGATACAATCTTTCAGCGACTGATCATTGAATCTAACTGTCCATACAATTCAAAGATGGTAGGCGAGTACAAATGTTCCCACCGTGTTTTACGGGCAAACGAGTAGATCGTACCCTGGTACGCCTTTCTACGCTTAATGGCTGAATAAGGTATAAAATTTCCGGTCGTGAAAGCGGGTTTAGTTGCCATTATGAAGGCAATAATCGATCGTTTGCTAAACTATCGAAATGCATAATATTGGTAGGGTAGTATTATCTACCCACGCTCGCAGGAGAAGGACTTTCCCGCCATTATTGCTGTTTTCGGAGGTTACGGAAATTTACCTATGCCCACATATTTATGGCTGGGAGCTTTCCAGTAGTGGAAGCAGGTTTGGGTGCCGTTGCGAAGGTACTGTACTATTTCGCTCAATTCATCCAGTCCCGCGTCACAGGCCCAGTGTTATGGTATTAGTACAATAAGTAGACTACAACGGACCTTATTCAGTTAGTATCAATTAGTTATTTACTAAGAGTCTCCGGTACTCGAATTAGCGCCTTAGAAGCTCGTTGACGCCCGTTCTCACCGCTTCCCACGACTCACGGCGTTATCCACCCGCTCATTCGAGTCAAGATAACCTCCGCACACAGTTAACGGCGCTAGATACCCGCTCACTCAAGTCAATGGAATAAGTAGGAATGGCAAAGTATATTTTCTGTATGAATTCCTAATCTATACTCACTCTCTAACACCTAGTGGACTCGGACATGAACGAAATCAGTCCATGTCCCAGCTTTGGTCGCTTGTTCGGGCGCCTTTCTGGACGGTATGCTGCTACACCCCAGTGACCGAATGTACTCAACGGACCATTGTGCCTATAACGAGGGTGTACCGACTATCATTCAATGATGGTAGTTGGGTACAGCTGTTCCCACAGCGTTTACAGGCAAACGAGTAGATCGTACGCTGGTACGCTCTTACACCAATTCCTAATACACGCTTCCACTGACCGCTTACCTCACAAGTAAGCAACTTCCTTTTAAAGTCCTGCCCAAGTGAGTGTGATCGTTCAATTAAACTGTATTTTTCCAAGTTCTAAAATAGCACAGTCACTAAATTTGAACGTAGTACAGAACACAATAACCTTCACGCTTTTAGATGAGTATCTAGTCCATTATAAATCCATTATAACTCTATGTGAACTTACATTTCTACTGGCCAGAACCCCGCACTTCCGTGACAAGCCTTTCGATCTGAATTTTTGCAAGTTGAGTCATGTGTGAGGCGCCTGACTTCGCCGCATTGCAGAGGTCGTCAAAAGTAAGCCGGGAGTAATTTCGAAAGGCTGCGCAGAAGAACGCTCGAGCACGAGTTGAAAGCATAAGATCCTTCATGCCCTCCTCGACACCGGCCAAATTTGGATTGGATGAGCGAATTTTCAAAACCTTCCAGAAGTAGAATTCTAGAATAACGTCGTCAATTGAACAACCACAATTCATATGGCCTTTTGGCCTCCCCTCAGCTTGGAGGTCAGGTTTATATCCAACCCCCTCGATGAGATTGTTCCCAGAACCGTCGTACTCCTTATGAGCCCGGTTTTCTGCGTGGAACCTGCACACATAGGAGTTTTGGGCTGTATAATGCATTGCGAAAGCGAGATGTTCATTTTGGAAACTGGACTCCGGAAGAAATTCTTGATACCGCCTAGCCAACCTGCGGATCGATGGGTTCAGCTTGTCCAGATCTCCTGTCCTGAGAAAGTCGCTAAGCTGTTCCCTTCCCTCCTCTAGAGTACACAGTGAGTAAATGGAAAGTATTTATTTATCCAAGAACTCACGGGTAATCTCTTCAAATTCTTTGGCAGTCAAGCCAAGTATCGGCGACTCTTCCTCATGGGTCGCGGTCACTTGAGGTTTTTCTACCACCTTCGAAGAACCCTCCTCCTTCTTAGCCTTCCTTGGCTTTGCTAACTCTCGTTCCTTAGCTTTGACCTTTCCAGCAAGTTCTTTGATTCTTTTTGGTGGCATCCGTCCGGATTGTACGTCATCATTGCGATCACCGTCAGGTTCCAAATCGTCGTCGTCGTCGTCCTTTGGTTCCTTTTTCGGAATTTTTCTCTTTTGGCTCGCTTTTGCTTTCTTCCGAGATGAGCGTTCATCATCAATCACGACATCGGCTTTGTCTGGGTCAATTTCACCATCCATCTCAGCGTCTTCTGTGCATTTACGCTTCTTCGAGGAGCCATTGCCAGACTGGTTGTCGTTTTGGCCCTCGGGCGTAGACTGGAGTACTTTGTGATTGATGTCGGCCATATGAAACTCGAACGCCTTCCTTTGACGACACAATTCCATGTACAATTCGTATGGCAGTTCAGGACCGTTAAGTTTCGACTGAATGTCCGATAGTTTCGAAGCAATGGCGAACTTGAGCTCCACGTTCTTCTCGTACTCGAGCAGCTGGTTAAATTCCTGCTCGACGAATTTAAGGTCCAATGACTTCATTTCGACATCAACTTTGGCGGTCTTACTCTTTGCTTGCAGAGAAGCCGTTCTTGATACAAAGGTCCCCAAATCCATCCCATGACTCCCGTCGCGAAATGAATTTTCTAGTTTCTCCCATTCGTCCTGCTGGTTGACAATCGAGCATTCAAGCTTAGAAATATCTTCTTTCAGCGTGTGAATCCGATGTTGGGCCTTTGCGAGCTTAGGATTATCCATCAGAGATGTGGACATACCACTAATTAAGGTGGCAAGATAGTTCGAAGACTGAATGGGATACCAAGCCTGGGGACTGTAGGGAAGTCCAACCAGGGATCCAGACTGGTCCTGGGTTGCGTCGGGCGCAAACATATTGACTGTCGTGCCCATCGTTCCATGTTGGGAGTTATCCCTGAAAGAGTAGACTTGGTCGACTCCGAAAGGGCCTAGCTCACTGCCTGACTGTTGGAGCATGTCCATTTCAAAGCCGAAAGAAGTACCATAATTGTCGATCCCGGTAAAATCGTTCCCCGTCGTTTGAGCCTGATGGATTACCGATGAGTGATGTGCGTCGAAGGAATTTGCTAATGGGTCTAATAAAGTGTGCGGGTCGGTAAAACGAGCGGTATCGCCAGTAGACATCTCGTCAGAAACATGGGGCATGATATTCTGACTGCAACCTTGAGGGACAGGTACAGGAAGTTGGAGCGTCGAAGGTGTTACAGCTTCCTGTGGACCACCAGAGGAACTGGTATCTGCTTTGTTGAATAGGACATTGGACACAATGTTATAAACTGTCGACTCGGGACTCTGCCGACTACTCTGGTATTCTATCATCTAAAGTCACTGTTTAGTCCGATAATACGAGAGTTAATTTAGATTTTTTTTTACCTCTGTTCCTGGGTTTCCAACGTTCATTATTGTGCTGTTTCTTTTGACAAATTGCTGGTCATCCTAAGATCGTTATTATTGCAAGTAAAACCTTAGGATAATTCTCTTACTGCTCTTGTCCACTTGGGAATTTGTGGTCCCTCGTTCGTATTTTCAATTTCACGGAGTTTGTCCTCTGAAAGTGACTGATCATATGTGCGCCCTTCTGAGACATCTATGCGATGATGTTCGTTTTGGTAAGATTTGGCCATATCCTGAGCCAAATTCATAGTCCCTCCATTCGAAGGCATGACTATCGATTCATTAAGACTGGCAAGTAAAGCACTACAGTAACCGTCAGAAACAAGCGTCTTGGAATATAAAGATATCAGATACCTGTTCGTTGCGACCTCGTCAGGAAGGCTGGCTGGAGGACCATGTATACTATTCAGGTCACATTAGTAAAATCCAACACTGGGAACAAAGAATAATCACCATGCAGTGCTCGCAGATGTCTTCTCAGCGTCTATAGCTTTGTCGCTATTGAATCCTAAGCTTAGTAAATTGACAAAACGGCATTGAAACGACAACCTACTCAAAACCATCAATTATTGCCGTAGTCTTTGAAGACTTGTCCGCTTCTATGTCGGTTATATGTTCCCTAGTAGGAGCATGTTACGAGACAATTTAAGACGAGAGTTTGGTTGTGACCGTACCTATCAGGCGCATTTTCTTGTTCCCTACGCTTAGTTTCACTGGTGATGGATATATCCTTGATGGTCAGATCCAGCGCTCCACTAGTGGGTTTAATATGCTCACTGTTAAATTGTTCATAAGGGACTGCGAAAAATTAAATCCGTTGACATCTTACTTCAGCCCTCCGTCTTCGTGTTCAAGAAGTTTAGGCGCTACATTAAGCGCCGGCTCATTGACGCTCTGACTGTTGATGCCTTGTGAGTACATAGATAGCCAGACGTTCAAGGATTATTTACCTAGTATGCGCCATATATTCAGTGATGGGGTTAGATGGAGGGACAGCTTGAACAGGCTGAGGTTCGTTTCCATTGCTGGTCGACATGTAGTCATCAAGCGCCTTCTGGTATTCGGAATGGGCAAGATCTCTGGCAGCTTTCGCGGAATCTTTCTGGGCTATAGTCGGTGTTAGGCTTAATATCTAGTAAGTCAAGTCCTACACTCACCCTTGTGCGTGCGATTAGCCCTATATTTAACTGCATCGTAAGCATGTTGCGCTTCGTCGAAGTTCTTTTCTATCTTTGTGTGTTAGTACACGCATAAATGAGGATAAAATGCCGTACTTAGAACGTTGATTGTCTCCATTGTTGACAATAATGAAAGCAAGGTGAAGGGAGATTGTAAGCTCCAGGAAACAAAAGTGATTGTTGTCGAAAGCGATTGTGTTTCTCTTACGGTCCACCAAAGATCGTTTTGCCAAACAATTTTGGATCCGCTCCTGGATCTCGGTACCGATCGTCGCAATCAATTCTAAGAACCAGAAGACTAAGACGGTCTTTTAATTGTTTTCCGATTTATAAATTGAAGCACGAAAAATATTCAAGCTCACGCCAGAAGTTCAGACCGCAAGAATCCTTCTACTCCTTTTAGAAACACCTCCGCGTCTATTTAGTCTTACTCAACCCTTGACAGGTAAATTTAGTTCCTGTGTTGGTGATTGATGCGTATTCCGGCTGTAATAAATTCACCCTGTGGCGCCTTCCCATGAATTCAGTTTGGTGAGCACCTTGTGTTTCGTCAATGGTTTCCCCCCTGACTCAATTTCTTGCCTTCCCTTAGATGTAGCATTTTCTCAACGAACATTTCATAACCTGCTGATCTCGGAGATCTCAACCAGTGCGCTTTGAACAGGCGGTATTTAATATAATATGGCGGTTTGAAAGTCAAATTTTTGCCCTTTCTTTTGCTTCGCTCCCTATCTACAACTTCTCCAATCAACATCTAGTCTCTGATTATTATGCCACGGGCGCAACCTAAACGCGGCGCTAAGCGCTCAACAAACCCAGTTAAAAACTCAACAAGAGCAGAAAGATATAAGAGAAGGTAGGACCTGCTTTCGGTTTTGAGAATTTTCTGACTACCAGCTGCGTAGGAATAGCAGGGGATCGAGTGACAACCACTTGTCAATTAGCCAGGATCGTGTTGCGATTGAAGAAAAGTAAGTACATTATTCAACCGTACTTAAAGCTAATAACTAATGTCTACTGGTACTAGTTCGCCCACCTCCTCCATGATTTTTGACAGAGACGAGGTTGAATCCAGTGCAGGAGCCAGCTCCACCGAAGCCGAGGAAATTCCTGCAAGTGAAGAAAAGTAAGTACCTTATTCAACCGTACTTGAGGGTAGTAAATAAATATTTTACTAGCGCTAGTTCACCTGCCTCATCCACGACTTTTAACCTCAACGAGGTTGAGTCTGAAGCCAGCGCCACAGAGGCCGACGAAGTTCCAAGAACTCCACCACCGTTGACTCCAGCGGCTTTTTCGACACCTCCAACTCCCTCATATGCAACGGTGTCATTACCTCCATCATCTCCAGCATCTCGTGAACCCGAGGTCGTCCCCACGTCTCAGGACACAGAAAAAGATCTACCCATTCCCACGCACCAAGCTCGGCAAGCCGAGGCCTCTGTCCCTGTCTGGGAGGTCGATGCAATCTATAGAGCTAAGGGGACGACCTACAAATTCAACCCAGCCCTCATAGACGAGGCTACCGCAACTCGTGAGCGAGCCAATGCTACAGTCTGGTCCAAGAACGACCCGTTTCTCACATACTGGACGTCCCCCTACCATGTCATGCCAGACAGACCAGAAGGTGGGATTCTGCCCCTTGGAGAGATGGCCGAGGCAAATCTTACGCAATATGGCCTATTCTGGGCAATTCGAGAACACATAGTTAGATGGTCTACTCGTTGGGGAGGCGTAGCTGCATGGCCCGACGTCTTCGAAGTGCAATGGGAGGCAGTCATTGAGACTCAAGATGCTGACGTCGCTCAGTCATGGATAAAAGCCATCTGGCAACATGCCGATGATGGGCGCGACCTGCTCCGTAGACTTGAGGGGCTGGATCGAGCTCTCCCACAAGATCCATATGCTATTCGACTCCTGTGGAAACATCAAACCGCAGCCATCAAGACGCTCACTGAAGGGTGCGTCATTATTGACACGCGCCTCGGCGTCCTCCGGAAGCGCCTCTTTGCGTTAGGATTAGGTCATTTCGAACTCAAGAGACTAATTCTTGATTTTGTTGACCGCTGGAATGAGAATCCGAGTGCTGTGGATGTCGATGCATAGGTTGTATTGTTGGCATTCATATAAACTGTCATATAGTACCGCTCAAATTAGTTTTCGTGTTTACAGGCCGTTTTTGAACAATACATAGGATGTCTGGAGTAGTGTAATGCATTATACCCCGTTCTATGGTAACTTAGCGTTTTTCTCGTCCTCAGTATATAGTACCCATCGCACTTTGTCATATAAGACCTTTATCTCGCTACTCAATAAAACTTTATGTCGTCGTTTTGATTGCCTGCAACTCAGTTCTCTCTAAAACCTATTATCTTCGGTCCCCATCGTCATCGTGTATGGCCTTCGCTCAGATTTTGTACCTCACCGAAATAACTCCATACTAGACTGCTCGGACCTTATATCATACATTAAAGCTATTCACAGCCGCTCCTTGCTTGCATTTTGTGCATGGTATTACTTCACCATAGGCACATCGGTCGTCTCTACGGTGTATTTAGAGCATCTAGTGAATTAAATATGGAATTCTTGTTATCAATCTTTAGGAGGAAGATCACATACGAATGAAGTCGTATCTACTTTAGGTGATCTAGGTGAACTTCTGAAGCATTTTGAAGAAGGACTACATGAACTTAATGAAAGACCGAGAGAGCGTCAAATGTCATGTAAGAGTTGTGAAAAGAAGGGCAATTTATAATACTGCGTGCACAGTACCGGGAGAACAACATGAGTGAGATGCTGGGTAGAAGGTCCAGCGGTTGGAATTGAATCTAATATTCAACGGTGGACAAAGCAATACCGTATGTGAAGCAAGCGCCGTCAATTTCCATTCGCAGAAGTGGGCCAACATACACTTTATATCTGTTAATCTGCAGTTTTTGACTTCATCCTTAGAAGTTGCAAGATACCGAATTTATGCGTCTTTTGTCACTGAAGATTAGATTGTCCAAACTTTTCTTCTGGCTCGCATACCTATTTAACCACAGGTATGGATCTGAACCAATTTACCCTTGGATAGAGCGAACCTACAATATGATCATTTCATTCTGAGAGATTCTAGCGAGAGTCTTCGTGGAGTTCTCTCCATGTTCTGTCGGAAATCTCATGTACCAAATATATTTAGTTGAGCAGTCAAACTGGCGCCAGGAGAATCTGAACGCCCATCATGGTGATGAAGTCAATTTAGACCAAAGAAATTTATCACTTCGTAAATTAATTCCTCTGAAGCCGCTCATCATTTTGAGAAATCAAAAAGGTATGTACGACAGCTCTATTCCAGCTACAGGCCATGAAAAATGAGGATATTGACAGTGCTAATATTCAAGCTTGGAACATTGAGATCTGTCACGTAAGATCTTGCGCCGGAATTTAAACACGTCAACTTTACGTGTATTTCAGCTACTTTAACTAACGGCAGAAAAGCTATAAAATCAACATAAAAGCTATTCGCCTCTCTTGATTTCGAACATCGTTGAACAATGTCTGCCCACTCTCTTGCTTCCTCCTCGTTCATGTCCGCTACCTCTCTTCCATCCCCCGATCCTCCATTGTGCATCCTCCAATGGGGTGGCCTCCTTCACTTGAGCGACGACATCGCTCTGTACTTATCGGACGATGAAGCTCTCGGCCACATGGCACAAGCCTGTAGAGCATTTGCCTGTGCTGTTTACAAAGTTCGATATCGCCAGCTCCACCTCACGGGAGAGAACTCCAACGAATGGACAGTACGCGTACACGAGTTCGTGGCTCAGCACAACAACCACCCCTGGGGCTTCCAGTTCGTACACGAACTCACCATTGAGTTAAGCGCATGGCACCGGACCTCCCTCGAGTTTCTGATTCAACTTATCCAACCGATGCTCACCGGAGTCCACACCATTCATATCTTCGGATATGAATCGTTACATCCCTCCAACAGCAAATCGCTCACTTCCCTCCTCAAGGTCACTGAGCCGACGACCATTTCTTTCAACGGGTCTATCATTCCCTACTATGTCCTCGAATTCAATATCCTGAGTATTCGGTTTGTGGAGTTTAACTCATGTCGTATATTCTATCCCAATGCCGACTGGGAGGAACTTGATCGCCGCGAGGATATGATTGACGCCCATCTTGTTCTGGCTAAAGGTGGATCGGGCTGGAGCCGGGTCGAATCTGTCACCAGCGGCGCGATTAATGCAGAGACGTTGCGACTGTTGGAGCGTTCTTGTGCGTTACCATTTCTTAATTTACGCCGTGAGTTCCATTATTGTCTTGTTCCTCAGGTTGACTCATTATGTCAATGTCAGTGATTTTCCATCAATGCGACACAGAAGTACAATTGTCCAACAGCATCTCGGCAATTCAACATCTCACAATCCAGGTTCCGGACACTGCTGTTGAAGCCGTTGCATCGTTCTTTCGGAAAAATCTCCCAGCAGCACTTTCCCTGCGGACTTTGGAGATCGTTTACGAGGCTGAATTCGACGACATTTCCACCCCATATCTCATTTTGGACCTCATTACCCCCACCCTCCTAGCCGCTGCCAAACGTATACCCCATTGCCGTCTTAGGTGCATCAGCTTCCGGTTTAGGGTCCCTGAGAACCTGCTGCAGATTGGAGTCATCGACTGCAAGGTCTCTGCCAGGGCAATTCGCATCGTAGCAATGAACGAAGCCCAACAACCTCTCCGTTTGCCCATCGCGCTTCCTGACCACTTCTACATTCCATTCATGTGGCGAACGCAGGGGGGTGACAAATCATGGAATGACGCGTGGATGGAAGGAGTACCCTGGGGAAATACCACACTCTAATGCTTCGGTTGTGGGTTTTGTGACGCCAATCATGTTTTATCTCTTCGCTTTTTGGATTTCTTGGACTAAATTTGGCAGGAAATAACTACGTATCAATAGCTTTGACATTGCCTTTGTTTTATATTTGATTCGTCGTTCTCCCCCGCAATAATATGTTGATCCCCCTTTCTGTCTAGGCCCTTTAGCTTTGCTCAAACGGAGTTTCATGATTTGACTTATCCGGACTCGAAACACTCAAAATTGGTTCGTTCTTGGCTACAACTAGTACCTTAGCCGAAAGCCCTGAAATTTATTGGCACGACATGTCAGCTGCGCAGCCAAGCGATCATGGGGAATTAATTTTTTAACGCACGTCACATACCTTCAAGTTGGCAACTGTCTTCCCACTATTTATTGACGTCGTTTACCCTGCATGAATTAATTAGCGCCCGTCAGCTCCGACTTGTTTTTTGCAAAACCATGTGATGAATCCTGAGCGCCGACGATCGCGAGAACTCTGTTTAAGTAGGGCGCGTCCCATACCCTGACAACTTTCTTCCCACTATTATTATTATACTTATTCATTGACGTCCTGTATCCTGCATGAATCAATTGGCGCCTGTCGGCTCCGACTTGGTTTTTGCAAAACTGTTTGATGAATCCATCCTGAGGCCTGAGCGCCGATGATCGAAAGGGAATTTAAATGTAGACTGTATGTATGCAGGGTAAGATGTCAAAGCGGTAGAATATTGGAACTTCCAGAAAAACGGACGCATCTTCGAAGCCACAAGAAATGCCGGATAAATTGTTGCAAAGTTTAGGGCCACACAAGCTAGATTGTTTCCGAAAGCCATCACTTGAAACTAGCAACTTTTTGGAGAAATTTAGGGCCCTGAAATCAGATCCCACCTTGCTTAATTTTGTCAGGGACATGAGGCCATCACTTAAAGAAAGCGATTTGGATGGTATGTACAATAAATTAAATTCAATAGAGCTATTCGGCTCGCGTTACTCTACTTGTGGACTGGCCGAGCGGTCCCAAAGTTGTGGAATTATATTCAGGGATATGCGGTGGAATAGGCCAATCTGAATTACCCGAGCAGCTCGGGTCTGGCAAGGCTCAGGGAGCGCGTCGAGCAGGCACGCGTGATGGTCAGGACCAAGCAGGAATTACGTCATAGGATCTACGGCTGTGCTATATCTATCTAATCTAATCCATTATCGGGCATATCGGCCAAGAGCGGTTTAGAGTGTGCCGAACTTCTTCACATACTCTGCAATCTTGGCCTCAGCATCCTCAGCCTTCTTCTCAGCTGCAACTTTGTTTTCGCGCATGACCTCCAACTGACGCTGAAATGTGACAGCTTCAGTGCGTCGAGCACTCAAAAGCTGGGATGCGGTGGTATTGAACACGGTGGCCATCTGCTCAGCCGAGGGCCGGGCCTCTCGGCAGAGTCGAGGAGAAGCATATGAGATTGCACCGCCCCGAGCTGTGACATGTTGGGCGCCAAGGAACATCCAGCATCCAGTTTCAGTCGCAAGATCCTCACACTGTAAAAGTAGGGTATGATTATGATATGGGAACGCGTTTGAATGGTTTTTCATACCTTTTCCAAAATTTTATTTATTTGCCGAGAAAATCGGCGCGAAGCATTGCCACTGACTTGAATAGGTTTCGGAAGCGTTCGTGTTCAAAAGATTTCTGAGAAATGTTAATGATAACAAAATGATGAGAACATTGACAAAACACACCGTATTTTTCATTTGCCCGTTTGGCCCCTTGAACCATACCATAGATTGGTTTGCTCATCGAGGCCTTTTCCGTAGCGTAAGGGACTAATTTCTTTGCCTGAGGAGGGCATGGTGTAATTTGCTCCACGGAGGATCCTGCGGAGGGTGATGATGCAAAATACCCAGAAAATCCCGTTGATGGTGATGATGCGGAATCTTCGGAGGATCCTACCAAGGGAGATAACGCAGAACCCAATGTCTGGATTGAGGGAGAAGTTTGTGGTGGTAACATTGAGCCGGGTGATTCATTATCGAATGAAGTGTTTAAAGGTGGACGCGTTTGGGCCTGTGGACTCACAGAGAATATGTCTTCTCTAGGTCCCTGGGCTAGGAGAGCTGGATCAATAACACTGTCCGGGGTAACCGATGCGTTGTGCGGCAGTGATTGTTGTTGGGCTTCAGAAATACTCTCGGTATTTTGGGACGGACTGAGATCTGGTGAATTGGTAGCTGGAATGTCCTACATTTCAGTTAGTTAATGAATTTTTTACGTTGAATGACAGGTACCTCTAAAGCAGCCTGAGCAATTTTGGAAGCGAGAAACGCTTTGCCCTTTACCGTGTGTATACATTCGGATAGCAGTGGTCTACCTGGACACCGAAGGCAATGACGCTGCTTCCCAGATTGATTATTCTGACAGTATTTAGATGACGCTCGAATACAGTAGCAATTACTTAACTCACCTGGAGGTGTTGCCTCTCAAGATAGCTTCGCCCAGCAGCCGTGTGTATACATTGGCTACGAAGCGGCCTTCCACTGCATTGGGAGCAGTGGGGTGGTTGTCTTTCTGTGGTTCTGTTGGAATTTTTCTTCGGAGACTTAGCCTTTGCCATAGAGGAAGGAGGGAAAAAGCTAAATTGTCGTATTGGCTATTTGTATGAAAAGAATGGATTGTCTGTATTTACAATCTACCTACAACCGCCAGGAACAGATGGCTGCGTTACGGTCATTCTACGATTGTATTTACATACGATAATACCGTTAAAATGTTGTAGGCTACTATTGAAGTAGCCGTTCAATCTGGTTCATTGCTGTGTCGGGGCCGCTTTCAATCTTCCCCTCCACAATGGACATCGTTGAAATTTCCTTTGACGAACCCCCCCAATCTCCAATCCAAGGAGTCTCATTTATTGATGAAACCTCGACAGAAAGCACGGATCCCATTACTCCCAAACGGAAAATACGACAAGTGCAGAAAGCACCCAACAAACGCCACAAGCGACTAACTCGAATCCCATCACCGGTACTCAAAGATTTGGAACCTCAGTCGACAAGCCAGTTGCCAGCTTCCGCGCCGCTTGAAGGGGGGATGAATGTTAGTTGGGAATCTGAATATCCAGGGACCGATTTACCATCAGCAAACTATGACGATCAGCCTCTGCCTACACCCACCGAAAGCCTGGCATCTGTGGGTATTAGTAACTCACGGTACTTATCTTTCGTGGAAGCTGTCCTCGCTGCCGAGTGTGACTTCTGGCAGCTTTCAAGGAACTTATTTATAGTGAATGGCTGGAATCGCGAGGCGAATGCGGCAACAAGCACCTTTTATCATCTTCATATGGTCGTCGTCGGCACGGAAAGACGATGTCATTGCCTCTGCCCGGAAGGAAGGCAAAACAACCAGTGTATTCATGTTCGTTTTCTGCTTGATCACGGAGATGAAAAGTTTCCTATTGATCATCGTATGACTGGTAAGAGTTTTATTAACTCAATTATTCCGCTTAATGACTTCGGTAAATTTGAGCGGTTAGGGGAAGAAAATAAGACTTTTCTATTTTCAAGAAATGTCGAATGCTATGAACCTTTGACGATCCACAATGTGTTCTCTGTTCCAAGCCCAGGTGTCCTAGAAAGCATTAAAAACCG
The DNA here is from genome assembly GCA_023014335.1 of Galerina marginata. Classification (NCBI taxonomy): domain Eukaryota; kingdom Fungi; phylum Basidiomycota; class Agaricomycetes; order Agaricales; family Galerinaceae; genus Galerina; species Galerina marginata. The sequence continues at coordinate 649,090 of JAECYW010000009.1, read as the reverse complement.
GGCAGTTGTTGAGCATTTTGGTGACGATACAGGCTCGGGTGTATGGAGATGTTCCAAAGATCCAAATATCAGAAATTGTCGACACATTTTATCTGCTCGAGATTCCCTTCAACAACATGTCCAAATGGATCATTTAGCGACGGACACAAACGCTGAGAGAAATATAATCTTATACCATGGTAGGTCGGTAATTACTGGAATTTTTTTACTTGCTTATTGTGCTGCTTTAGATATATTGGTTCGAAATGCAGGGGAAGATATGCCTGCAGTATCGTCCAGGCAGATTCCACCACCTCATTGGGCAAGAATCCGCCGAGATGGCCAACTTCCGGCAATTCCGGCCTTTAACCAGCCACCTGAAGTTATTCCTCTGGGTACCGCCTCATCATGTCCATGTAATCCAGATTCTAGGTCATCATATGACCCAATGCTCCCCACCGAGACTCGAAGGTGTGAAGTTTACGGCCTGACAAGAATGCGGGCCTGTCAAATTGAGGTACAGAAATGTTCCTTATGCCGACGTTGATTTATTGGCCCAGATTGCCAGGAGCTGGGACTTTTTAATTGGAACAACCGCGTTCTTCTCTCACACGACCTCCTTGACGACTATACTAGCTCTTTTTCGGCGTCTGAGACACCTTTTGTTGCCTGGGTTGCCGTTCTTACCCGCCGGTACGACACATATCAATCCCCCTCACCTTTTCTTTCAGAGAAACGATTTCGGGTCATCTGGTTCGCCTATGCAGCATTACTAGCGCTCGAAAATGATATGCGGTGTTCAAAGTGTGGACCAACACCAAACGTTACAATATGGGATGGAGTTACACTTGCATTTAATCGCAAGAATCTCAAAGCGTCGCTTTCCCCTCCTACCACTATCCATCCGAATTCAAAGGTCAGGGATGGAGCACGGCATCCCACTCGACCCCAATGTTTCCAAGACGCTCCTTTGCGAAAGTTAATTCGCTATGTCCTAACTGGTCCACCTCTGCGCTGGATCGATAATGAAGAATCTATGGCAGATTTATTCACCATAGACGATGACCCATCAGATGATGACTCCGAGGACGCAGCCCTTTCCAAAAAAGCGACCAGAGTCGCAGCAGCAAGACAGAAGGCATTTACAGACATGCACGCAAGACTAGAGCGTGTCGAATTTGTTGTGAATCAGTTAATGGAAATTGACACCTCAATTGGATCTCTATTCGAACGATGCTATGGAAGAAATGCCCTGGCGATGGGTAAACCTATCTCACATGCTTACACTTCACTATTCATGCAAATGGCAGCAGATGAATCAGTTCTGCAACTCACCACACGGTTGGTAATCGAGTCACTCAAGTGTTTTGTTGAAAAACCGTCCTTCCTAACCGCATCCCATCTGAACATGTTCCCTGTGCTTTATTCGGTCGTTATGCTGGAGTTAAGCATTAACAACCAGGAGACAGTTACGGATGAGACTCTCGGACTATGCCGCTGGGTGATGGTACGGGGAATGACAGTTCTTATGTCCAGCATCACTCACAAAGGTGGAGAAAAAGATGCTCAAGAACTGGAATCAGCACGTAAATGGCAGAAAGTGAGAAATAAATTTCTATTCAGTAAGCTGATTATCATATTCATTGTAGACAGGATCATGCTACAGTATGCCAAAAATCCGCCATCGTCCTCAATACCCTCTCATACATCGCGATGGCATGACAGATGTGGGGGGACAAGCAAAACGAGGAGATGGATGTGGAAAATACTATTCAGAATATGGCCAGAAGCGGCTAACCGGCGGAATAATGGTGGTCTGGTGCACTCATACCGTGTGCTACGGCTTCCATTGTATCCCAGCTTCTGAAGGCAGAAATGAGGTATTTTCTGCTATTTACACGCATTGGGAACAAGCGCCCGAGATCGTAGTCTATGACTATGCCTGCAATCTGGCTCCATATGCTATGGCTCGTGAACCGACATTTTTTGCAAGATCAAAGTTTCTGATCGACCACTTCCATAGCATGGGACATAATTCCTGCGGCAATGCATGCAAACTAATGACCTATGTAGCCACAAATCCGGACCTTGACAAAATCAACAGCAGCGCCGCGGAGTGTGGGAACAGTGGAATACTTCGTATTCGCAAGTCTGTCAGTTACATGACGCAGGACCATGCGATTATTTACACGAAGACCTTTCTTTCAATTAGAAATCGACTGATCATCCGAAAGCAAGAACAAGAAGAGGTTTGAACTCCTTCTCATGTTATTGTTTAACTAGGGGACGATAACTCATGTATTTGACGACGGCACTTGCTCAGAATTGAAGTATTTAAAAGGAACATACTAAGTCGGTTTGTGTGTACAGTCCATGAAGTGTGTAAGAGGTTACCAGCGTACGATCGGCCCGTTTCCCCCTAAACACGCTGTCGGAAGAATTGTACCCATACACCGTCTTTGAATTGTATGGACAATTAATCTCAATGATCAATCGGTGAAAGGTTGTATCTGCCTACCTACCTACGCGCCGTTAATCAAAGTTAGTAACTAGGACCACTGGTAACCGTGTTGTAGCCACTGTGTGCAAAGTACATTCGGTCCCAGGGGTGTAGGAGCATAACTTCCAGGAATCTGGACAGACTGTATGTCTGAGGAGTAGAATTGTCAGCTGAGACACCTATAAAGCCACTCCTAATGGCGGTAAAGTCTCTTCCTAAAATTCATGACCACCAGTGTATTTCATTAATCTATTTGTATTTTCACTGTTCCACTAAATATTGTCTTCCCAGAGAAAACCCGCTTCCAGTAGCGACAAAAGCCCTGTTTCAATCATATGTAGTTCAGTATATTTCCTAATCTATTTTGTATTTGCATCATTTAGTCAAATACTACCGTTGCAGCAGCGCCTAAACCCGCTTCCACTACCGACAAAGTCATTGCCTCTAGCGTTTCCTAATGGCGGTCAAGTCCCGTCCTCAAATTCATGATCACCAGTGTATTTTTTTAATCTATTTTGTATTTCAGCGACAAAAGCACTGCTTCGATCATATGTAGTCGGATGTCTTTCCAAATCTATTTCGTATTTGCGTCGTTCAATCTTTTCGCAGCGGCACCCAAACCCGCTTCTACTACTGACAAAGTCCCAACCCTATTTTCCTGCATTTCTACTACACTAAAGCCCAGTCACAATGAGTCAGAACCCATATCGGAGCTTTAGAGTTGAACCCAATTGATTAATGCATTGCATGGCTATTGCATTGGTGTGCGTCTAAGACGAGCGCTTAATGACTCGAGCGGCTGGTTGTCTTGGAAGTTCCCGTGATGCGTATACGTGATGCGTGATGGGTATGCGTGATGGCTGCGTGATGCGTATATGACCTGGCAGACAGTCCCCAATTGGATTTCCATGACTTCCCTACCGTGGTAGAGGCTGGAGCTTTGCCAGGTGGAGTGAAAATGTATCTACTGATGTATATCAATCAGCTGCTTTTAACGGTTTCACAAAACCCGAGGGGAGCATTGAAATTACAAATCTCTCCGGTGTGCACCCCTGGTTTTTAGAGCCTGCTGTCCAGCGTTGGAGATACGATCGACCCCGCAGTATGCTGATAGCCAGCTGGTACACTCATCACCGATTGTACACCGTGACTATGATACATACAAAATGAAGGTATGCACATATGATTTAAAAAAGAAATTGTACCTGAGTACCACCTTTACTGACCGATCTGACCTGCACGTCAGTTAAATGTTTGGGTTGGAAGTAGATACAATCGGAGAATATAAGCGCAATGGTTAGTTGGTACACTCTTCAATGATTGTATGCCGTTTAGTGCCCAATGTGGCAATATCTAGGACTGAATTTCTGCTCAATTATGGGTTCTCGAAAGTCCAAATTACTCTCCTGCAGTTATAGAGGCTAGAGCTGTGCCAGATGAAACGGACATGTATCTACCGATGTGAACTAATGCGTTCTATGAGTGGAGAGACGGAAGTTTTCAACCGCTTTTGCACGACCTAAGGGGAGGGTAATATTACAGATTTTTTTGATATGGGTCCCCTGATCTATGAGCACTATCATCCAGCGTTGTTGGTTGATACAATCGGCCCACACGGCACGGCGATAGCCAGCTGGTACTCTCATGTGCGATTGTACCCCGCCACTACCATACCTACCACCGGCATTGTTCCTGAGTACGACCATTATTTGCCGAGCACAGCCATCTCATAATACTCCCATGCAAAGAATGCATTTGAACACTAGTAGATACAATCGGAAAATATAAGCGCAATAGCCCACTGGTACACTCGTCAACCGCTTAACTTCCTGATCACTGGTTCAGGAAAGGGCTTTCTTTTTTTCCACCCAGCCAAGGTTGAGTGTGAAATGGACATGGTCTACTAACGTGTAATAATGTGTTCTACAATTGCCCGACGGACGGGAATTTCAACTGCGTCCAGCCGCTTTCACATGACCGGAGCTGGCCAGTCGATATTACGGACTTCTCCGGTATACGCCCGCTGGTTTTAGGAACTGCTATCGAACATGATTGGTAGATACAATCGACCTACGCGGCATGCCGATAGCCAGAGGGTACACTCGTGCATGATTGTACTCAGCCACTGCCATACTTACCCTTAGTACGGACTATGTAAATGTATATTTTCACGCTAACCAACGGGATTGTACCTGAGTACCGCCATTCTTTGCCGAGCTCAACAATCTCACAGCATGTCATTCGAATGCTTGGGTTGTTAGTAGATACAATTGCAAAATATAAGCGCAGTAGCCAGGTACACTCGTGAACGGTATACTGCTTGGGTTGTTAGTAGATACAATCGCAAAATATAAGCGCAGTAACCAGGTACACTCGTGAACGGTATACTGCTTGGGTTGTTAGTAGATACAATCGCAAAATATAAGCGCAGTAGCCAGGTACACTCGTGAACGGTATACTGCTTGGGTTGTTAGTAGATACAATCGCAAAATATAAGCGCAGTAGCCAGGTACACTCGTGAATGGTATACCCCGACTACTGCGTCCCATCAATATGGAATGGAGGTAGACATATACAATTATCCAAGCTCCTGACTGACAGGGAAGCTGCATACACTAAGCGCCAGTATGAAATGCAAGGTACAGGTGCGGTTCGAACAGACTTTGGTCATTACTTCCTTTCTTGTTTTTTTCCACATATGCGTTGACACTCCTTTCAACCGCAGGTTCATTCCGATCTATTATGCACTACGAAATATTATACTGAATGCGTCGCATCGGGGAGCAGACATCCGAAGGTTGTACCTATATACTATTTATAGCTCCATCTTAAACAGTAAGAGAGCGCCACGATCGCCTTAACAAAGCTCAGATGGTAAATATCTACATTCGATATACAGGTACAACAACCCTATGCGCCAATGAGTGCTTTTCTGGGTAGTCTACGGCTACAATCACCCGAAATATTTTCCAATACAGTCGGAACAACCACAGCTCACGACTTTTAAGGATTGACTACTTAATAAATACAATCTTGCATAACTTTACACGCACGCCCTTACAGCGTCTTCCCACAGAGGGTGCTAAAAGTTACAAACGGGGGGGAGTTCACCTGGCCACACGGGGGTGTGGGTAAAAGGCTATTTTGCATATGGCCCCTGCCCCCGAATTTTCCTCGATACGCTTCCTAATGCAGAAAATAAAGCCTCTGAATCCATCATATTCCCCCTCCTCGACTTGCTTGAACTTGACCACACCGAAGAAGCAGTTTGCGATCCAGAACTGATTTTAGAATTTCTTTGGAGAAGAAGTAAATGCGGCAAGCCCATTCGCCAACTGATATGGGGCTGATGAGAGACTGGGTGGGGGGTCGTGGTATAACTACGTCTCTTGAAGAGCTGACGGGTATGGAGGTGAAGTGGGGTAATACTCTTGACAAAGAGTTTGGATATGTCTGTGGATCGGGGCAACCAAGCCGCATATTTGTTATCCCTAGTAGTGACGATGAGTTCGTAGAGTTCGACAGCTCGGACGAGGAGGGGTACTAGAGGATTAGTACTAGTAACAATATCATGTTTTGGCTTCGTTTAAAATCAAGTTCTCCGACCAACCGTTGAATAATCTTGGCTTTCTCTGCGTCCAATAATTTAATCAGCTCACTTGTCCTGGTTCCACTCTCTGGCTGACCTGCCGACCTAAAGCCTCCATCCTATGACCGAAATGAGAAACAGCGTTTAGAGTCAAGAGTCGCCTTGAATAGTGCCTTACGGTGAAATCTGTTTACATCCCCTATCATATATCCGAAGCGGATTATTCACAGTGCGCACCAATCCTATCCCGGCATGAGTGGATTACTGCTAGGAAGTGCTTGGGAAAAACCTTGGAAGGAGAAAATGAAAGGTTCCAATATCCAAGTTTAAAGCGAAACTTGTTCTCAAAATCCAATCAAATCAAATGAAAGACAGTCGGTATTAAGATTAAGCCGTCAACATAGGATCGTCCGTAAGACACTGAACAAACAAGCAAAGAATAATTCACCGGTGAGCCTGACCGTCTAACCGGCCACGCTTTTTCTACCATATCTTCGAAAAAGCTAGGGGAAATCGGATGGTTAGCACGATTGGATTACGGGCAACATGAATGTGACTAACATCTACTCCTGGTTAAAAATGTAGGTGCTTGACAGTCGCTGGCTGCTGGACACGGAATTTTACAGGTAGGCGTGGCGCACAGTGAGTGACTGAACAGGGAGTGGTCACTGCGATAGCCTTCAGATGGTCTAAATCTACGTGTATGCGCCTAAAGTCGCACCGCAGGCCCGGAGTGGAATATATTTTCGCATCAGAGTCTGCGTGAGCGTGAGTACTGAGAGAAAACGCAATAAAGTGTACTAAAAAAACGCAGTTGTGCGAGTGGAAACTCGAATTTTATAATCGGGAAAGTTAGGCTAGCGAGGCTCAGTGGAGAATAGGAGGATGAATGCTGCGATTGCGCTTGCGGTATTTCGAGGATGAAGGTAGGCGCTCTATATTATCAGTCGGTCGTCGAGTCTGTCGTCTGTTCTCCTGGATATCCGTAGGTGAAACGTGGTCAGAAGAAGCAAGTGTCCGTGCTTACATCAAAGGAAGGTAAAAGCAGAGAAGCCGACTCTGAGGAGGATTGCCAAGCAGGATCGGGAATGAGGCCTTGATCAACGAGGTAGCGTAGACGTTAGGAAACCATGCTAAAGATTTCTGAAAAATGAGATAGACTCGTTGGCAGGAAGATAAAAAGGTCATTATAAGGCGCCATTGTCATAACAGAAAGCAAATATATATCCGAACATCGGAACGAAACAGCCAGCCTGAGGCGATGCCATTGATATAGGGAATCTGAGGTCACAGTTATCCGAGTATCAGCGGTGGATTGAGCGACCACTGAGTTCTGTGGTGAATCTACCAGGGACCGAGTCCTATCTTCGTTACCCATAAAACGCAAACTTTCGAACGAGAAAACCAAAACAACTTTAAATCGTTTGATGTTGAGCAGAGTTTCTGTGGATAGGTTGTGGATGTCAACGTTAACATCCTCGGCAGACTGGCGCGCATAACCACGCAAGTGAGGAGGGTTTAGCCCCGCTCATATTCCGTGATCATAAGACCACGGATAAGGCACATATCCGAGTCGAGTCGCTCGATAATGGCACCATGAAGCCACTGTTTATCGATATACGTCTAGTGACCACGCACCCAGACAACACCCAGAGCCCTGATCTCTTCGCTCTCTCTTTCTTTTCCACCTTCAGAAGTTCTCTCACTTGTCGCCGAAAATGAGGTGCTTAATCCCTCCAATCTGTAGATTAGGTTCAGATAGAATAGTGAGAGTATGTAGTTTATGGGAAGAACATAAATGAGTCCGACGACTTGGTGACAACTTGGTGAGGACGTCGCCGGTAGCTCCCGTGATGGCGTTATATAATCATTGGTGTAGTTGACCCATGGTCGCCATCGACCCAATCTCGAGCCTTTGACTTCTCTTTCTTCCGTCTGTACATGTTCGAAATTTACTGTGCTATTAAACTTCAGTATTTCCTCCCATTTTTCACCCAACTATGATGCTATCGCCCAAGAATCGTCGTCAAATCGCCTTGAACACCAGGTCCGAAAGTCCCAGGTCAATATCAGGTCTTCATGATGATATCCTTTACGAAGTATTCCTCTGGAATGTTACTATGTTCCACTGGTATGACTGGTCAATAGATTCAGGTCTCACCACCACGCGTCATACCTCGCAAGTTTGTCGTTCCTGGAGGACCTTGATATTGAACATGCCCTCTATCTGGGGCCGCTTTATCGATTACCACTCTCTCATCCGGAAGACGGATCACTGGAGAGACGAGATTCTGCGAAGAAGTCGCAACAGCCCACTCTGGATAAAATGGATGATATCTGACCCTCACAACACCAGCTTTCGACGGCATGGAACATCATTTTTCTTCTCCATTCTCGACACACATTGGGATCGTATCCAACACCTGAGTATTGCATTCCTCGACCGGGAGATAGAAAGGGATTTATGGCAGCCTCTTTTGCGTCCAGCACCGAACCTCCGTTCATGCTATCTTATTTCCTGCAATGTCCCCGTAACCATCTTTTCCCTATCTGAATTACCTATCTCTCCAATATTCTCCGGCCATGCGCCTTCATTGTACCACTTCGCTACCCAGTGTTTCTCCTTCAGCCTTTCCGCGCCTTGGATCTCTCAACTTCGTTGCCTCCATCTTCCTCGTCTATTCTCTGTCTTTTCAATCCTCTCCGCCCTCTGCTCAACGCCACTCCTTGAATCCCTAACAATAGAAAATGTTGCAACTGATCCCACTCACAACTCTTCTTCCCTACCTTCCGCCAACCTTCCCAACTTAGCCGAATTCTGCTTCAAACATGGGGAGTTAGGTCCCTTAAACGACATCTTGACGCATATTCACCCAGCCGACGGTTATGTCATTATATGCAGCGCTGGTATCACCTCAAATGCATTTATGACAGGCCGTTTCAAAGCCTCCTTTTCAACTCTGTCAGGTGTCCTTCAGCGCTTCCTCCTTACACACACTGTTGCCTCGTTTGAATTTTTCCTATGTTCCCACTCCTTTAGCACGTCCGCCACCACTTCCTGTGGAACTGAAAATTTCGCGATCACTATTTTCAACCAAGGTGTCGGTTTGTTCCCTGAAGATTTATATCGTTCGTTCCCCTCCATAGTATCGAGCTGTGACTTTGCTTTTGTAAAGACTCTAAGCCTCCAGCTTCATGGCTCATTACTCTCACACCCAACCCTTTACTTTCCTTTTTTCTCATCGCTTTCCTCCGTTACCAAACTACAAACAGGCGATTCGACTCTCCGAATTCTCCTCGATATGCCTCCAAATCCGGAAAACAATGCTGCTGAATCCCTCATATTCCCCCTCCTCGACATGCTTGAACTTGATCACAGCGACGAAGCACTCTGCGATCCAGATCTTATTTTAGAATTTCTGAGGAAGAGAAAAGAGAGCGGCAAACCAATTTGCCAACTTGATATTGGGCTTCTCGACGACTGGGTGGAAGATCATGACATGAATGCATCACTTGAAGAGCTGACGGGTATGGAGGTATTTTGGGGTAATAATCGTGACAAAGAGTTTAGTTATGTCTGCGGATCGGGGCAACCAGACCGCATATTTGCTGTCCCTAATAGCGACGACGAGTTCGACTGTTCGGACGAAGAGGGATACTAGAGAACTAGGATGTAACAATATACCTTTCCAGCCTCATTCAAAATCGAGTTCTACGGCCACCCGGAACATAACCTTGACTTCCAGGTTCCGTTAAGGGGAAAATGCACATTAACAAATGGTGGTTTACTGATGAACTTGACCGTCAACCGGCCGAGCATATCTTCGAAAAATCTAGGGGATATTAGATAGTTAGCATGATTGGATTACAGGCAACGTGAAGGGTACAAACATCTACTCCTGCTTAAAAATGCAGGGGCTTGACAGTCCCCGACTGCTGGACACGGAATTCTACAGGTAGGCATGGTGTACAGTGAGTGACTGGACAGAGAGTGGTCACTGCGATAGCATTCGGTCTGCGGAAGTGCGAAGAGTGAGAGACGGTGCAATAAATTGTTTTAAATGCAAGTGAGTGAATGAAAACTCAACTTTTAAATTTGGGAAAGTCCGGTTAGTGAGATTCGGCGGAGGACAGGACGGTGAACTGTATGGCGGGGTAAGTGGGGAAGTATTATTCCTGAGACTTTATGTATTATCTGTACAACCTATGTTATTGCTCAAATAATTACATACGTTTCCCGAGACAATATCTCGAGCCCTAAAAAATAGAAATAGTGTTCCCCGAAACACTAATCATTTCCGAGAACATCATTGGCCTTTCCCCAGAGGTCTTTGTCTTTCCCGGAAACTCATTTGACCTTTCCCAATACTTTTTCATGTTCCCGAAATAAATTTCGGTGATCCCTGAATGATTTGGCAATTAAATCTCAAACCTCCGACTGTCTCTCTCCCCGAAAGAACGCTTCAATTTATCTGCCAAGCAGACGGCTGATCTCGGCTGGTCAATCGGAGCTTGAATATCATACCTTCGAAAAAAGAAAATGCGGCCAGCGGCATACAACTCATCTGCCAATTCTGACGCCCCCGTGAGGCGGTGTTAGGTTAGATAAAATTATAAAACCTACCCAGCTCGATATCCGTTTTATTGACACGATTCAATTTGGGATTATAGCTATGACGAGGTATATCACTCCCACTGAATTTTAATATTCAATTTGAAAGAGACCAGCGCCTATATTTAAATGTCCTTATGGACTACATGATTCCATAGTTTAAAATACTTCAGATGCCTGTTTATGGAAGCAGCAAGTAGAACACTGCATACCCTCAACACGTACGATGCTGGCTACTTCCGGGCCGGTCCAAGATGCGCACCTTTCCTGATATTGCAGACCCGTTCACATCTTGGACCGGCCCGGAAGCCGCCGTCAAGCTTGCTGCCTTGTCTTCAACCGTTTGGGCAATCCTAGATGTGCCAAACCAAGGACTCGTGCAGTTGGTAGGTACGTATATATGAGTGACAGTCTGTCTTCTTTTTATTAGAAAAGGGCGATTTTTTGTATTCAATAATAACCCTCCTCGAGGACCAAGGCGCTTAACTGGCGTCAATGGCTGATGCCGCATCTTGCCAGGGGTCATTTCCTAAGAATGCACGACTTTCTGGCTCCGATTGACCAGCCGAGATCAGCTGTCCGCTTGGCAGATAAATTGAAGTGTTTTTTTCGGGGAAAGAGAAACTCGGAGGTTTGAAATTTAGTTGCCAAATCATTCGGGGATCACCGAAATTTATTTCGGGAACATGAAAAAGTATTGGGAAAGGTCAAATGAGTTTCCGGGAAAGACAAAGACCTCTGGGGAATGGCCAATAACATTCGCAGAAAGGATTAGTGTTTCGGGGAACACTATTTCTATTTTTTAGGGCTTGAGATACTGTCTCGGGAAACGCATGTAATTATTTGAGCAATAACATAGGTTGTACGGATTATACATAAAGCTTCGGGAATAATACTTCCCCACTTACCCCGCCATAGCGTCGCACCAGCTTACGACAGCATGGAACACCATTTTTGTTCTCTATTCTCAACATACATTGGAATCGTGTTCAACACCTGAGGATTACTTTCCATGGCTGGGAAATAGAAAGGGGTTTATGGCAGCCTCTTCTGCGCCCAGCACCCAACCTCCGTTCATGCTCTCTTATTTCTTTCCATGCCCCCGTAACCCTCTTTTCTCCATCTGAATTACCGATTTCTCCAATATTCTCCAACCACGCGCCTTCATTGTATCACTTCGCTACCCAGTGTTTTTCTTTTAGCCTTTCCGCGCCTTGGCTCTCCCAACTTCGTTGCCTCCATCTTCCTCGTCTATTCTCTGTCTTTTCGATCCTTTCCGCCCTCTGCTCAACGCCACTCCTTGAATCCCTAACAATAGAAGACGTTATAAATGGCAACCCTACTCACGTTTCTGTTGCCCTACCCTCCGCCAACCTTCCTAATCTAGCCAAATTCTGCTTCACAAATGGGGAGTTAGGTCCCTTGGACGACATTTTGACGCATATTCGCCCAGCGGACGGTTATGTCATTAGTTGCGGCGGTGAGGTGACCTCAAATGCATTTATGACAGGTCGTTTCGATGCCGCCCTCTCAACTCTGTCAGGTGCCCTTCAGCGCTTCCTTCTTATACACACTGTTACCTCATTTGGGTTTTGCCTGGCTCCCTACGAGTTTAGGGCTTCCGCTACACCTTCCTGTGGAACCGACAAGTTCACGATCACCATTTTCTACGAAGGTTTCAATCCTCTCCCGGAGTATTTATATCAGTCGTTCCCCTCCATAGTATCCAGCTGTGGCTTAGCTTTTATAAAAACACTGGCCCTCGAGCTTCCTGGCTCATTACTCGCACACCCAACCCTCTACTTTCCATTTTTTTCATCACTTTCCTCTGTTACAACACTACAAACAGGCGACTCGACTCTCCGAGTTATCCTCGATATGCCTCCAAATCCGCAAAAGAAAGCCTCGGAAGCCATCATATTCCCACTCCTCGATGTGCTTGAACTTGTTCACAGCAATAAAGCACATTGCGAGCCAGACCTGATTTTAGAATTTCTGTGGAGAAGAAAAGAAAACGGCAAACCTATTCGCCAACTTGATATTGGGCTGCTGAGAGACTGGGGGGGAGGTAATAAAATGAATGCGTCTCTCGAAGAGCTGACGGGTATGGAGGTAAATTGGGGTAAAAGTTCTCATAAAGAGTTTAGATATGTCTGTGGCTCGGGGCGACCAGACAGCATATTTGTTGTCCCTAGTAGCGACAACGTGTTCAACAGTTCGGACGAAGAGGGATTATGGCGGGGTAAGTGGGGAAGTATTATTCCCGAAGCTTTATGTATAATCCGTACAACCTATGTTTTTTCTCAAATAATTACATGCGTTTCCCGAGACCATATCTCGACCCCTAAAAAATAGAAACGGTGTTCCCCGAAACACTAATCATTTCCGAGAACATTATTGGCCATTCCACAGAGGTCCTTGTCTTTCCCGGAAACTTATTTGATCTTTCCCAATACTCTTCCATGTTCCCAAAATAAATTTCGGTGATCCCTAAATGATTTGGCAATTAAATCTCAAACCTCCGAGTGTCTCTTTCCCCGAAAAAAACACTTCAATTTATCTGCCAAGCGGATGGCTAATGTCAGCCGGTCAATCGGAGCCAGAAAGTTGTGCATTCTTAAAAGGAAATGACCCCTGGTAAGATGCGGCATCAGCCATTGACGCCAGTTAAGCGCCTTGGTCCTCGAGGAGGGTTATTATTGAATACAAAAAATCGCCCTTTTCTAATAAAAAGAAGACAGACTGTCACTCATATATACGTACCTACCAACTGCACGAGTCCTTGGTTTGGCACGTCTAGGATTGCCCAAATGGTTGAAGACAAGGCAGCAAGCTTGACGGCGGCTTCCGGGCCGGTCGAAAATGTGAACGCGTCTGCAATGTCAGGAAAGGTGCGCATCTTGGACCGGCCCGGAAGTAGCCAGCATCGTACGCGTTGAGGGTATGCAGCGTCCTACTTGCTGCTTCCATAAACAGGCATCCAAAGTATTTCAAACTATGGAATCATGTAGTCCATAAGGACATTTAAATATAGGCGCTGGTCTCTTTCAAATTGAGTATTAAAATTCAGTGAGGGTTATATACCTCGTCATGGCTATAATCCCAAATTGAATTGTGTCAATGAAACGGATATCGAGCTGGGTAGGTTTAATAATTTTATCTAACCCAACACCGCCCCACTGGGTGCGTCAGAATTGGCAGTATGCCGCTGGCCGCATTTTCTTTTTTTAAAGGTGTAATATTCAAGCTCCGATTGACCAGCCGAGATCAGCCGTCTGCTTGGCAGATAAATTGAAGTGTTCTTTTGGGGAAAGAGACACTCGGAGGTTTGAGATTTAATTGCCAAATCATTCAGGGATCACCGAAATTTATTTTGGGAACTTGAAAAGGTATTGGGAAAGGTCAAATGAGTTTCTGGGAAAGACAAAGACCTCTGGGGAATGGCCAATAATGTTCTCGGAAATGAATAGTGTTTCGGGGAGCACTATTTCTATTTTTTAGGGCTCGAGATATTTTCTTGGGAAACATATGTAATTATTTGAGCAATAACATAGGTTGTATGGATAATACATAAAGTCTCAGGAATAATACTTCCCCACTTACCCCGCCATAAGGGATACTAGAGAAGTAGTATGTAACAATATACTTTTTCAGCCTCATTCAAAATCGAGTTCTACGGCCACCCGGAACATAACCTTGACTTCCAGGTTCCGTTAAGGGGAAAATGCACCTTAACAAATGGTGGTTTACCAATGAACTTGACCGTCAACCGGCCGAGCATATCTTCGAAAAATCTAGGGGATGTTAGATAGTTAGCATGATCGGATTACAGGCAACGTGAAGGGTACCAACATCTACTCCTGCTTAAAAATGCAGGGGCTTGACAGTCCCCGATTGCTGCACACAGAATTTTATAGGTAGGCGTGGTGTACAGTGAGTGACTGGACAGAGAGTGGTCACTGCGATGGCATTCGGTTTTCGCGAGTGCGAAGAGTGAGAGACGGTGCAATAAACTGTTTTAAATGCAAGTGAGTGAATAAAATCTCAACTTTTAAATTCGGGAAAGTTTGGCTTGTGAGATTCGGCGGAGGACAGGACGGTGAACTGAGCGATTGCGCTTGCGGTATTTCGAAGGTGAAGATGGGTGGTCAATAATATCCTTCGGTCATCGAGTCTGATGTCTGTTTCCCTGGTGATTCGTAGGTGTAACAACATCGAACGTGGTCAAGAAGAAGCAATTCTTCGTGCTTACACCCAAGGAGAATAAAACAGAGAAGCAGACTCTGATCAAGGGGGATTTCAAAGCAGGATCCCGGATCGGGAATGAATTTCAGAGGCCTTGATCAATGCGATAGATAGCAAGGTAACGGAGTCGTCGTCGATGTTGACGGCGCACTGGGCCACTGAGCCAGGTAGGAGCTCGTAATTCTGTCCGGTGGTCGAAGTCCTACAAATGTGCTGTATCGTAATATGTATGTTTGACCTCTTTTTGAATGTTGGCCCTTAGAACCTAATACCCGTCAACAGATTGGTGCCACAGATACTAATAGTAAGTAACCTCGAGCTTTTGACTTCACTTTCATCCGTCTGTACACGTTCAGAACTTACTGGCTATCAAACTTCGGAATTTCCTCCCATTTTACACCCAAATATGATGCTATCGCCTAAAGATCGTCCTACAATCGCCTTGAACACATGGTCCGAAAGTCCCAGGTCAATATCAAGCCTTCATGATGATATCATGTACGAAATATTCCTACGAAACATCACTAGATTGCATGACTACGACTTAAGTCTTACCAACACGCGTTATACCTCACAAGTTTGTCGTTCCTGGAGGACATTGATATTGAACAGGCCTGCTATATGGGGCCGCCTTATCAATTACCACTCTCTCATCCAGAAGACGGATCACTGGAGAGACGAGGTCCTGCAAAGAAGTCGCAACAGCTCACTCTGGATAAATTGGGTGATATCAAGCCCCAACAGCTTGGCCAGCGGCCAATTTCCACGGCGTGGGACATCATTTTTCTTCTCCATTCTCGACACACATTGGGATCGTATCCAACACCTGCGTATTAAATTCCGCGACTGGGACATAGAAAGGGGTTTATGGCAGCCTCTTCTGCGTCCAGCACCGAATCTCCGTTCATGCTCTCTTATTTGCACCCGTGCCCCCGTAACCCTCTTTTCTCCATCTGAACTACCTTTTACTCCAATATTCTCCAACCATGCGCCTTCACTGTACGACTTTGCTACCCAGTGTTTTTCCTTTAGCCTTTCCGCGCCTTGGCTCTGCCAACTTCGTTGCCTCCATCTTCCTCGTCTATTCTCTGTCTTTTCAATCCTCTCCGCCCTCTGCTCAACGCCACTCCTTGAATCCCTAACAATAGAAAATGTTGCAACTGATCCCACTCACAACTCTTCTTCCCTACCTTCCGCCAACCTTCCCAACTTAGCCAAATTATGCTTAACAAGAGGGGAGTTAGGTGTCTTAAACGACATCATGACGCATATTCGCCCAGCTGACGGTTATGTCGTTAGATGCGAGGGTGAGGTGACCTCAAGTGCATTTATGACAGGCCGTTTCAAAGCCTCCTTTTCGACTCTGTCAGCTGCCCTCCGGCGCTTCCTCCTGACACACACTGTTACCTCGTTTGAATTTTCTCTGAGTTCTACCCATTTTATGGCCTCCGCCACCACTGCTTGTGGAACTGACAAATTCACAATCACCATTTTCTACGAAGATTTCCATTTGTTCCCTGAAGATTTATATCATTCTTGCCCCTCTATAGTATCCAGCTGTGACTTAGCTTTTGTAAAAACTCTGGCCCTCGAGCTTCATGGCTCATTACTCACACACCCAACCCTTTACTTTCCTTTTTTTTCATCCCTTTCCTCCGTTACCAAACTACAAACGGGCGATTCAACTCTCCGAATTATCCTCGACATGCCTCCAAATCCGGCTTCTGAATCCATCATGTTCCCCCTCCTCGACGTGCTTTCACTTGATGACTACGATGGAGCGCTCTACGATCCAGATCTAATTTTAGAATTTCTTCGGAGGAGAAAAGAAAGCGGCAAACCGATTTGTCAACTCGATATTGGGCTCCTGGAAGGCTGGGCGGAAAATCAAGACATGAAGGCATCACTTGAAGAGCTGACGGGTATGGTGCTGATTTGGCGTCATTATTTACATCAAGAGTTTAGATATGTCTGTGGCTCGGGGCAACCAGACGGCATATTTGTTGTCCCTAGCAGCGACGATGAATTCGACAGTTTGGACGAGGAGGAATACTAGAGAAGTAGGATGTAACAATATACTCTACTGTTTCTGCCTCATTCAAAATCGAGTTCTACGACCACCCTTTACATAGTCTTGACTTCCTGTTAACGGGAAAAACCGACTGGGTAAATTTGATTTGCTAGGAGATCACAAAGGTATTTTACTAGTAAGCGACTATCCAACTGCTTCTTTCACCGCGCGAGATGTGACTTGTACTCATGGGCTCGTCGGCGCGCTGCGATAGAATGAGTGGGCGTCTCTGTAGCTCTTTCCCTCTGCTTTACTTTCTGCGTCCAATAACAGTTATTCCTGCGGTGCCGTTAAACAGCCATCGCGTAGAGTCAAATTTATCCTGGACCTGGTCCGACTGCTTCAACTGACTTGCCGACTTAAGCTTCCATCCTGTGACCGAATGAGAAACGACGATTAGAGTTAAAGATTCGCCTTGAATAGTGCCTTGTGGAGATATTTCCCCAGCGTATGTCCGAAGCGGATTATCCACGGTGTATAAGATAGTGTTTTGTTGCTTTGAGTAGTGGCTGTCGGAATAGCTTCCTCGGAACCATAAAACGCCAGGGCATCGGTCCTGAATCTGCGCCAGTTCTTTACTGTCTTATCATGGTCCTATTCAAATTAACCGCTGCAATTTTGGCAGTCATACCTTTCGTATTGGCACAACCGCCATCGTGGATTCAATGTAAGTGCCAGTCGTATTACGTGGACCAGAAGGCGATATTCCAATGCTTCAGGCGGTGGACTTGGCTACACTGGAACGCCTGTTTGTACAGACGGGTAGGTAACCCCTAGCTTCGATATTTTGTATTAGTAATGAATGTTGTCCTTAAATTCTTTCCTTCTAGGACGGTGTGCACTTTCGTGAACCCATGTATCAATTTTCTCCTCGACTGATTATGGGGACGTACTCATTTGTTACGACGCAGATTTCAGCCACTGTCTGGCTCCGACTACGGATAGTACTTAGCACTGCTCCTCCTAGCACCACCACCGCGTTCTATTATCGCAGCGTAGCTTGGACTTTGTACATGCTAAATTCATTTTGTTTACTCCTAACCAATGAACAGAACGAATAACTTGAGCAGAAAGTCAAGCTTCATGCCTCATGGTCAATGGGAAAGCGATAGCCTAAAAGTGTCACGAGTGCATAGGTCTAAACGGCGAAAGTTCGATGGTTGAGTATGCTTATTTATAAGACGGCCAAGAAAGTAGCGTACCCCGTTTGACAAATACAGTTCTTCGGATGCTCCTATCAATCCTATTGGTTGAATAAAGGGAATGGAACTGCATTCGGTCCTAATCACATCATTCCCTGAAAAGTCTCCTGTGGATTTCTGGCGAGGAGTGCTTCGGAAAGACCTTGGAAGGAGAAAATAGGATGCTCCAATATCCTATTTTAAAGTGAAACGCGTTCTCATTGTCAAAATCAAACGGAAGACTTTCGATATGAAGTTCAAGCCGTCAACATTGGATCATTTGTAAGATAGTGAACAAGGAAGCACCTTGACGAAGAGCGACTCCCTTGGTCGTCGATGTACCCGACCGTACACCCAGTTGATTTGTCTGTACCATATATTCGAAAGGCCTAGGGGACATCAAATGGTTGGCACATTTGGATTACGAGCAACGAGAACGGTGCAAAGATTTACTCCTGCCTGAAAAGCAGAGGTCGTCGACTGGGCACATGAAAGTTTATCGGTAGGCATGGCGGCACTGCTTATAACAAAAGGCACGCCACAGACATGGAATGGAATAGATTTTCGTATCAGAACCTGCACGAGCGTGAACAGTGAGATACAGTGAAATGAACAGACTTACAGAAATGCATACGAGAGAGCGAAAGCTCAAAATTCAAAAACGGGAAAGTTCGACTGGGAGGCTCAACGGAGAAGAGGAGGACGAACTGAACGATCGCATTTGCGGCATTTTGAAGATGATGTTAGGTGCTCAATGATATGCCTGGGTCGTTGACGTTTATTTCCCGGGCATCCGTAGGTGTAAAACGTCGAAGTGGTCAAGAAGATACTATCCGTTTTTAGTTCGAAGAAAAACGAAAAACAGTGAGGCAAACTCGATCCAGTGAGCTGGCAGGAAGGATGACAAGATCGCCCGACAGAAGGAGAAATAATTGAACATCGGAACAAAATTGCTAGGGCCAAACCAGAATATAAGGTCACAGTTATCCAAGTATCTAACATGGCCTGAGCGTCCCTTGAGTTCAATAGTGAGTCCGCCAGGGGCATGCCTAGGTTGTTGCTTACCCGTAGGACGCAAGGCGTTCAAATGAGATACCCTGATAGTGAGCACAGATACGTTTCGGTTGTCAACGTTCTCCGCAAGCCAGTACATAACCAAGCGGGTAAGGAGATTGGCGCGAGGTTGGCCCAGCGTGAACCATGGACGTGTCTCGGTCGGAGTCGATCGATAATAAAACTAGATAATATAGCCTCATGAGCCCACGGTTTATCTCTGGCAAACACTCACCCGGTTCTCAATCTCTCTCTTATACTTCCTTTTCCACATTCAATACCCTTTTGTCCTATAAAATACGTGCTCGATCAAACTCGATCCATTGATTAGGACTGGATAGGATAGTGGTAGATATTGAGGAGAGAATAAAAGAGTCCGTCTGGATTCCGACCAATGGCATCAGTGATGCCATTATGTAAACATAGTTCACAGAGACAACGTGCAGGTCCACCTCCGTTGCTTCACTCTCCAGCAGAACACCACAAAAGTCACCACCCGCGAGGAACGAGGGCACCAAAGTTATTGAGGCCACTGCCACCCAACTACCACCAATTTCTTACCCCACAGCCGTGAGCTCATCCATATGTAGACGACACGGGTCCTGTGATCAACATCCTTGCTCTCTGGCCAGGCTCGTACGTCGGATTGGCCCATTCCGCCGTCCCACATGTCTAACCCCATCATCCAAAAGCCACCAATTGGACAACCCTCTCGTCACCGGCCGGTGGCTGATTGTCGCTAGTGTCACCGCTTTCGCCGGCTCTTCCTCTTCACCAATTTCGCGAAGATGGATACGACATCGAAAGGCTGCCCTTAATAGCCTACTGAGCCTCCGTCCATAAATGTTGTCCGTTGGCTTCCCTGTGACTTGAAGATTGCGGGCGAGATTACCGGTCCGTAGCCAGTGTAAGCCGCTGAGCATACTGATCATCCACCTCGGCGCGCGTTGATCTATCCGTCTTAATTCTTGAACAATGGGCTCGCCTTTCACCTCTCTACTGCCAAGTTATCTGGAACATTTTTCAACACTCCTGACGGAGCGAAACTTCTAGTCTACTATTCCGATTTCCCCCTCGCTTTCGTATCACTCTTTCATATTCTTGCCTTAACCATACTTTGCATCGTTCCACTCGAGTGTATTATTGTCCGTCCCCGAATAACATGTCTGTAGAGTTTACTGCCTAACGGGCCGACTCAATCCGGTAGGTAAATTTAACCAGGTGGAACTTCGGAATCGTGATCATCGATAGCAGCCAACCACCATGTCAGATAACACATTCCCCACAGTTCGTGACAAAGTCTCCATGTCCCTGAAGTGCACTAATCTTTTCTTTCTCATCGAAACAGCTCCAGGACCTGGCGGACGAAGAAAAAACTCTCGTTTTCAAGAGTTTTACCGCCGAATCAGCATGGACACTGGGCTGCATTTTACGCGAAATGGCACTTCCCAGCACCAAACCAGTTGCGATACGCATCATTCATGCGAACGGCCAAATCCTGTTCAGTACCTTCACACGCACAGGCACGGTCGCGGACTCGGAGACATGGCTGGCTCGGAAAGCTGCTAGTGTTTTCCGATGGGGAATCAGCTCACTGCATCTCGGATCGAAGCTCCGTGCAGCCGGACACAAAGGTGCCCTTGTGAGTGAAGTGATGGTGGTGGACGACGAAAAGTATGCTTGCCATGGAGGGGGATTCCCGGTTAAAGTCGAAGGGGTTGAAGGTGTTGTGGCTGCTGTGATCGTCAGCGGGCTTGCGCAGCTCGAGGACCACATTATTGTTGTGGATGGGATCAAGAAGTACTTGAGGGAGGTCGAAAAGAAAGATATTTAAGATGGGTCAATAGAGGTTAACAGATTTGTTTTGGACATCGAACAATCAGGGACCATTCGACGTAAACTCCGATGATAGCTATGGTCTTTGACCAAAAATTTTTTCCTCTCCTCCCCCGTGAATCGGTGGGAATTCTCAATATGAAGAAACTGCCCGACAGGCATTATCTTTAATTTGTAGTAGGCCTAGTATCAGTAGTATCAGGCCTACCCCAGCAGCTTGGTCTGGATAGCACGTCGAGCAGCCGCCACACGAGCCATAATCACTACTCCCTCCTATGTACCCTCTCTTAGTAAATGCCAGTAATGCTATCGTCTTTCAAGTTATTTCCAAAGTAATATCCAAGGTGATGAACTTTCCCCGGGTGCTATTTGTCTCTGATCCTAATCCCATCGCCGCTGAAACGAATATCTCTGACAATTTTTCAAAGATTAAGGTTGACTGGGGTGCATCCTAGAGCAATTACACCATTCTATGGGTGTATACCGCGGTATTAACTCAAGCCCATATATTGATAAGAAAACTTACGAAGGAATTGTTCGTGCAACAGACGGCTTGAGCAGAACAAGAAGTACCGCCAGCACCAACTACAGTGATTGGGGTGCACGTCACTGTCATAATGATAAATGTCGGTCTTATGTTTTCACATAATTTACTTACGTCCGATGAGGCCAGTGACCGAGCCCACAGGGATGTGGAAAAGGCCAAGAATGGCCTGACCTATGCTGCTAGACGACTTATGTGAGGCTTATAAGCGGTTGGGTCATCGAAATATTAAACGGGTTTACTAACAGATTCAACTTGGTTGCAGCATTGGAGCTGACCGGTATTGCAAGAGCTGGCAGGCTGTTGCCGGCGGAAGGAATTGGCAGAGACAAAAGCAGGAAGGGCAAGTATAAAGATGGCGGAGGCTGGAGCGCGCATTTCGAATAATGTTAGGCAATGGTTTAAACTGCTCAAACTAGAGAACTAACCTCAAGTGTCTCCTTTTATACTCTACCAAGATTTACTTCCTGAACTCCGTACGAATATGAGCTAGGTGTGAGTATGTGAGTGTCTGCTGACATTATTCCTGCAAGTTCCCTCGGGCTCCAACTTACAAAGCCAAGGCAAACCGAGTAAGCTGTCGAGACATACCTCTGTCCAGAATTACTTCAAGTTGTCATGCAAAGGTGACCGTGTTAGTGGTAAAGCTAATATCTCAAATCTTTAGCTGCATTTGCCTTAGAATCTAAGGGATACAAAACGCACTTGGTTATGGGAGTGCTTGGATATCAACATTACTGAATGAGAAACGCCTTTTTTAGCGCGTTTTTTTAACAAGCACACAATAATAATAATGCTGAGCCTTTCCTTCTCACCGTTTGCGGGTTAAATTCTCCTGATTGAGGGTTCCGGGTATTGCTTCACGTTGCTTGTCAATTCCGCTCCAATTCTACGTTAGTTCTCCAGGCCCACCCACTCGAGCCCGACCTATCTACTGTAACGTCCGAGTCTGTCAGGAGGTTTCTCCCATACATCAACGTAGTATCGGACCTATCGATCCGGGGAAAGTAGGCAAGGCACAAGTACTTGAGAAGCAATGCGCCACACTATCCCCGCTTAGGTATATAATCAAACAACCATTTGGTCGTCGGTAGAGTATTCAATGACGTCGTTCTTGGCATGCCACTAGGATGTCCATAAGCCTGTCCCAAGAACTTCCTATGTCAACTTTCCAAGATTCCTATCAGCATCTTCCTCCATGGTCGTACGACCTCGTAACTCTGTCCTTCCCATGTCAATATCACATATGAGTTCAAATACCTACGACCTGTGGTCCATCCTGTTATTCTTGTCGCATGTCAGAACCACCCGATGAGGAACTTAGCGCCGATGTTTAGAGGTAGGCAAAATCAATAGCACCGAATATTTATTTCGAGGGTTCCCCTCCTTTTTCGAGAGGCAAGAGAGTCAACTTATTAAAACGTACCTAACAGACTGCACCATCGTTACATATAAACGCAGTACGAAAAGTTCGCAGCTTAGACGGATATATTGTCCTCTCATACGCCGAAGTTACGAAAACCTCCACGCTGTCCACCGTCTTTATTGTTGAATAGTCATGCAGAATACGTTCTATCCTCTTCAGAGCTTTGTTGTATTAAAATTATGTCCGAAAGAAAATGAACCCTTGCCAAGATTAGCCTGTATGCAGACGTTCGTCGATAAATTTCGGTCGAACACGAAGCGGGAAGCTTAAAAATAAAACCCTCTCTGTCTCTCTCTGTGAAAGTCAAGATGTTTGCTCGAACCTCAAGTCTCCTCTTGTTCGCTCTTCCAGCTATTGCTTCATCCAATCCTCTCCGTCGAAATTCCAATATTTGTCCTACGGGCGAGCTCCTCTGCTGCAACCAAACCGAGCCCGCAAGTGACGTCTCTGCTCGAAACCACTATATACTTACTATTCATGACGTTAGGCATCTAGCAATATCGGCGCTGCTATTCTTCGACTCTACGGTATTCCGGCAGGCTCAGTCTCTGGCCTCATCGGACGTAAGTAAAATACGCCAACCTACGCAATGTTAAATCGTCTTACCGTTTTTTAAAAGTCACTTGTTCTCCTATCACTGTCATTGGTGTCGGTGGTAATTCTTGCTCTGCCCAACCGGTCTGCTGTACGAACAACTCTTTCGTAAGTTCACTTATAGAAATTTATACATTTACCTCACTATCACATATGACCTTTAGAATGGAGTGATCGCTCTCGGATGTACTCCTGCAAACATAAACCTCTAAGAAAACTTCAGAGGTTGACGCTAAACCTGTGGAGGTGAAATTTGGGCCGGTATCCGTAGCACCACTCAAAACTTCGAGGCCCCACTCCATAACTTTGTTACCCCGGACAGGACAGACGACAGGAATGCCAAAAATGAGAGAGCTGAAATAAGAAACGGTATTAGGACGGACCTGGAGTGGATAAGTTTCTGGCCTTCCGTTAATCGAACGGAGCAAAGAATGAGAGATCTAAGTCAACCAATTTGATTTCAAGTTACCGATCCGAGGATGCAGACGCAAATCAAGTCAGTGGTTTCAGTATAATAATAACGTTGACTGGATTCGCACAGGTCCGACCCCATATCTTCTTTCACACATGATGCCGACGCATGACCTCGGATTTTTGTCGACGGATGCTCAACGTAAGCGCCCAAAATATCCGCGCCACCCCCATTGCCGTCACAAACATTCACGAATTTTCTTGTACCTGGAAGTGGGAAGCAGCAATCTAGTCAGCAAGCGATATATATTTGAATAAAATCTTATCAATTTCAGATACGGTAATACAGATAATCAGCGCCAACTTTTGCTATTCCTGAGCTATGCCAGTTACACCTCATCCATCCAACCATCCTTCAAGTTGTAAATGACGCTTTCTTATAGGTTAATGTTTACCGGGGTACATCCGAAGGCAATTACACCATTCTAATCGTACCGTGTCATGTATTGCAATGCGAATGTAACTGAGAGACGCACCCAAGAATTGTCCGTGCAGCATACAGGCTGTTGAGAGCAAGAACTGCCACCGATGCCGATTATCGTGATGGGCGAGCAGGTAACTTTTAATTAAAACTCGTTAGGTGGTCTAGTGTGATTCCACAAATATTACGTACGTCCAATGAGGCCAGATACTGAGCCCGGGACTACGCCAAAGAGTGCTTCAAGGGAGAAGGCGATATTGCTCGTTGCCTGGCATTGAGGGTCATTAACAACGAACGCGAGGATGTGTTGGTTTACTCACAGGCTCAACCTGGTTGCAACACTGGAGGTCGCCCGTATTACACTGGTTACTGAATTGGCGGGGGAGAACACTGGCGGCTGCAAGGATTGGGAGACCTAGGACGAGGAAAGTTGATGCACGGGTAAACATTTTCGCTTTAATGTGGAAGGGTAGGCTGGAATGTGCTCTAGCTAAACACACGTCGAATTTTGTCCTTTTTATGCATTTCTGACATGTACCCCTGAACTTCGGCCACTGCGAGTGAAAAGCCAGTTCCGTCACCCAAAACCGTTGAAGTTAGGAAATAGCTGTGGTCACTTTTTCTCCGCCGTGATACAGGCGGAGTGTCACCTAGTGTCACCAGGACCAAGTGGATAGCGAAAGCTCATGAGAGAAAACCGCACCTCGTTCATTATATCCCCAGTTAGAATTATGGGCAGATGCCGGGAAAAGACGTCTTCTCGACCTGCCTGGAACGGAACCTTGACGAGAAGTTGTTGAAGTATAATTACACAAATTGGCGCATGAGGGTAAGCCCGTTGAGACGTGCAGATGTTAAAATCAGTTAGATCTTTAGTCTGGTGATAACGAAAGACAGCTATCAGCAGGGCATGAAAAGGAGCTCGGTCGTGACGTTGTGAACGGGGAGCCGTCGTACTTGCGTCGTACAGCCTGATTAGTAAAGAGATAGAATCTGGCCCTCAAGGGAGGCTCGGCGAATGAGCATCTGAATGGGAGTAGTCCAGGATTCCGAGCGTAGGCAAAGAGATTCTGCGCATGAAGCACACGAAATGAGAGGATGAGCATTTGATTAGACGATCTGGCGCTTGTGCCGAATTCGAAGTTCTCACGAAAACCGCAAGTCGAAGCTTAGCTAATCACAACCACCTTTCATCCTGCCAATCATGTCGTCTGGTGTGGCACTCTTTCAGAAAGCCGAATCCTTCTATCACCAAGGTCGAACAAATGACGCCTTTGAGTACTACCAGAAATCCATCAAAAAGATTTTGAAGGACGAAGACGTTACCGCCAAGATACCAGCCATTGTACCGCCAGACTTTCCCCAGGAACTCCTAGGCGCTGTCTGGCGCAACTTTGTGGGATTTTTCCGGGATCCTGCAATGAATTTTACCGAGGAATCTCACCCCGAGGCGTACAAACTCCTTGCCTCATTCCGACCTGGAGCTCAGAAACCACACGCCCGTCTCGAACGTACTCCGCGCGGGAAGATTCTGCTGAAGGGCATGCAGATCACCGCTGGCTTGACACTGGGTCTCTTGGCATGGGACAAGCACGACCGTGCCACGGCTGCGAAACGATACCGCGAAGCGCTTGATCTCGCGGAAACGCACGTACCGTTCACCACTCTGTCTCCGAATGCCGTCGGGTTGGAGCGATACGTTTATAGCGACATACAGGAAACCAAGACGAATCTGGGTGTTCTAGTTCAGAACGATACGCTGAATGCTCACAACGTGGCGAACAGAGATGGCGGTGATTCAGTGCCAGGACGGAGGGAGATCGTTGATCTACCTGTGCCGCAGATGAGGATCGATAAGACAGGTGCTGTGACGATTGAACCTTCTCACACCTTCGCTACGAACGCATGCGCAAACTGCGGCAAGCGTGATCTAAAGCTGTTGCGTTGTGGCTTGTGCAAGACGACGCTTTGTGAGTTTCCATATTTTACTCTTCAGTCTACAGTTTGATGAACGACGGCTCCCAGACTGCAATGGCGAGTGCCAGAAAAAACATTGGCCGTGCGTATATGAATCACCGTATCTTCGGAGTGTCTCGATTGCTCATGTTGTTTTCCAGCACTCACAAGAAGACTTGCGCTGGCAGGGCAACTAAATCATGAGGAGCCCCTGACGACATTTAAATGGCCTTTTGTTTTCCCAAAAATTGTTGAATCTCTTTTCACTGTTTATTGCCATCAGCTGATCGTTCTTTAGGTACAAAGTGGATTTATTCCATCAATCCTCTTTTATTTCAAATGTGTTTATAGCGGTACCCAGTCATTGACGACTGAAGTAATTAATTGGTAATGTCGAAAGATTCGTACTGTCCTAGGCCATCAATATTGTTCTTTTTGCATCATGTCGATCGTCCTCGTTCCAAGGTCGGGAGAATAAAGATTGATTCTTCATGACATTAATATGTCCACATCTCGAGGTTCACATCTTTCTTCATACTCGAGCGCATCGTCACTTCGGTTACTCGTTATAGGAGGCAGCTTAAATGGATCGCCAAATCCACTTTGACTTCTGACACACCTCATGTTCTGACCATTTAATTTATCAGCGGCTAAAATTACGCAACAAAACCTACTCTTATTTAGGTCAAGACCGGAAAGCCATGCCTTCCACTTGACCATCCTTTCTAGATACTAGGAAATTTCACGCTTCACTGCCCAGAACATCGAACTGGCAGTTTCTGCAGGAAAGCTACTCTCGTACTTGAATTTTGAGGATCATGACGGTCTCCGGAGTTCTGATCGGCAGCTGGGGCGTCGCTTCTTGAAGGCGTTCAAGATCACTTGCAGACAGGTTAGTATGAAATGTTCTCAGGTAGCTTTGGATTCTCCCATTTTGGAGACCTGTTTACTTTCAGGCGAAACCCCACCCCGTTACCGATGGACGACACGAGAACATGATACCGTTTGACCAACTCCCACGACACTCCAGAGAATCGTTCAAATATTCGGATGATATATTGTTAAATAAAAGTTATCTCGAAACGAGGTCTGGTGGTTTAGCCTTACAAGAGAACAACTCCTACAATTTGTCGCCCACCGTTTACGTGGTGGTGGAAGCTGGGACAGTGCCAAAGAGCTGCTTCAAATAGGCTTCGCTATTTGGGGGCCGTCCGAGGAAGTCCTGTAACAATCAAACCGTCAGTTTGGCTAAACTGGACACGGGAAATAACTTGCCTGGAGAATGTCGAGTTCGTCACGGCTTGAACCAGGCAAGAGTACCTTGTCCCGATAAAATTTACCACGAACAGGATCAAAAGGATCGGCCTTGAATACGGTAGCATACATGTCTGCTGCGAACACATTGGAGTACATATATCTGTGCCGTCGCAATTCATTAATTTCTGGTCAAAAGCAGACGAAGGGTAAGAGAATGACGAACCCATAATAGCCCGCGTCGTAGTTTATGAGATGGCAGAAGGTACTCTGGCCTGGGCCCTCTTTATCATGATCCAAAAGTAACATCTTTTTGCGAAGGCTGCACCAGAAGTGGGTGTAATCCTCAATATCTGTTGGATTCAAATAAACGATACAATTAAGCATTCCCGGTTTTTAATTTACGTACTTTGGTCGATGTGGACTTTTATATCATATTTGGCGAAGAAGAGTTGACGAAGGTTGAACAAGCCGAAATTCATGTAGCGACTGATAGTATCGAAAGAGAGTCAGTCAAAGCAATGCTAAAAAGAGAAAAGACGACTACTTCTTGAGAAGTTTTTCAATGAGGTCTGGGGACATTGGTTTCTTGGTCTCGTAATGGCTAGTGATCCTTTCCAGGACCTTGGCTTCGTAGCACCTACCAAACAAGCAAACTGAATGAAACGAAGAAACCGAAAGCCCGACCGGCGTACCAGTTCTCCAACATCTGGGATGGGGCTTCTCCGAAATCGAGAGCAACGCTTTGACCCAGTTAGTACATCGACTCAAAAATAGTTAACTCAATAACTAACGTTGTACCATGGAACAGAGCAAATTTGGTTTTGCTCAAAAGCTCATGGAAGATATGTCCAATCTCGTGGAAAAGGTTCACCGTGTCAAAGTGACCCAGTAACGCCGGCTTATCAGGTGTGGGCTTAGCCAAATTGGCGACGATTGCACACACAGGGTAGCTGCGCTTTCCGTCGGGAAGGTCGTAACCGAGTAAGATGGGCCATACAGCCAAATTTGGGTACTTTCCATCTACAGTGTCTGGGTCAGAAAGGATATTGGATGAGTAGGGAGGAACACATACCACGAGGTAAAAGGTCAAAGTAGGCATAGCCAATGAACCCGGTCTCGTCTTTAGCGTCTTTCTCCCAGACGGCGTAGGCTTGAACATCTTCAAGGCGCAAATGATTAGAAATGTACTAAATTGAAAAATATGAGTGAGGCGAACCTGGATGCCAGACACTTGCTTCCTTGATTTCCTCGAATCTAACCGATAGGAGATTCTGATAAATCTCCAAAATAACCGGAACAACATGAGAAACGGGAAAGTATTCCCTGACAAGAGTACCATCCAAATCGAGAGTCTCTTTGACATATTTTGTCGAGTAATAAGAATTATCCCAAAGGTAGTATTTTCCGTCGAAGGGGAGGCCCTTGGCTTCGTGTTCTTTCTTTTTCATAGCCAGATGGTTTTCGCAGTCCTTGATGCCAATAGGAAGAAGCTTTTCCTCAAGGTCGTCGAGAAACTGAAGGTAATTGAGAATGATTAAACATATTGAGACGGGAGGCAAACATACATCCTCGACTCCCTTTCCTGACTTAACCATCTTGACCTCCGTAATATAGTCCGCCCTGCAAAACCGTGAGGAACGATGAATCTAAAGTCGTGACTGACGTACCAGTTCTTGTATCCAAGAAGACCAGCGACTTTACGACGCAGTTCCATGATCTTCGCGAATATGGGTACGTTAACCGGCAATCGCGACTCATTGGATTCTTGCGCTCGCTTTCGTACTTCTGGGTCTTCGGCAAACTGAAGCTGTTAAAAGAAGTTTTAGACACTAGTTAGAGGACCGACTGAGATACACACGATAGGGCCGATATCCGTGTTGTTGAACTTCACGTCATAAACATCTTTTCCCTCCTGAGTTCGCTTGGTATATCCAGATATAATATACTTGGGGACACCGGCAAGTTCGTCCTCGGTGAAGGTGATGTGCCCCTAAAAAGAGATGATCAAAACGGATTATATTTTAAACGAAGGGAATTACATACATTCTCTTCGTTGACATTTTTCTAGAAACTGGTCAGCAAGCGTTCATCAGGCTTGGATTCGCAAAATTGACCATACCTCAAAATCTAAGCACGCTTGCGACAGTTCCTTCTTCAGATTGGTCAATTCTTCTCGTTTTTCGATCGGAAGACTGAGCCCGCTTCTAGTTCCATCTAAGATCTGAAATTATTGGATTAGACTAAGAGTTTTGGGAAGCTTCATAAGCATTACCATCTTTTCTACGAGACGCTGTTCCTCAGGTATGAGTTTGTCCCATTGGTTGGACTCCTTGATGTTCTTTTCGGCAGCGGCCATGGAGTTGAAGACGTCAAGACGCATAGACGCCTCAATCTCGAAGTCGCGAATGAGAGATTCCGCGACGCTGGACGCGTCGCGAATCTCCTGGGTCGCGGACACATTGTGATAGAATGCCAAAGGTTCTCCGACAGCTCTGAACTTTGTACGTCCTTGAGCGAGAACCACCTATCATTTGGCATAGTTGGTCAAAAGCCGGCACAGGTCAGTGACGAAAGTCAACTCACAAATACCTTGCATATAGAAAACACGGTTAGCGATGATGTTTGTGAGTTGGTATATGAACATACCGTATAAAAGTTACAATCCCTAGCATCGAGGGCGCCGACCGTGTCCAGAACAGACCTGTACTTATCGATGGCTAGGTTGGTCAAATTTTTGATGTCTGCCACGCTATGGTCCCATCGCAGGGGATCCTGTGGCGCAATGAAAGACATAGATTGTTATGAGGGTTGGCAGTGGGTTATTGGTGGGAGATGTAACGAGATAGAGGACAACACTTGAGGTCGAGCGATCTTATATCGCAATCGTTACACAGCCACGTCCATTTACTGAGGTCGCTGCTCGCTGTTTATTTGAAAACCTCGTTGGTCCTCAAACCAAGTCGACTCGTCCTTGGTTAAAACCAGCATAGCAACGAGGGGGGTTAATTATGGGCTATTATGGGAGCAACCCCAGAAAACGTGAGACGCGCGTGGCGGGTGTGCCTAGAGCCACGTGGAACGGATCAATCGCAGGCACCGCCTTGCCGATGAGTCCGCACAGGGAAATAGACCAAAGATAGATAGGCAAATATTCTATGTCGACGCGAATAACGATTTGTTTCTTCTGGGGCCATCTCAAGACGATGAGCGACAATTTACAGAACACAGTAAACAGCAGTTGGATGAGTTAGAAAATTACCCCAGAATACTTAAGAGCTGGATGAGAATACGCAGAACTGATCCACATAACATCAATTGGATGGATGAGACGTCCAAATCAAGGCTGTTATCTGGATTGCATACTAGTCTAGGTAGGACATTCTAAAGCGATACTCGGGTCGGGGTAAGTACCTTGTCGTCGTAACTACGCCAGCATTGTGTTAAACTTCTCGTGGAAGATCCTCAACGCCTTGTTGGCCAAAAATATCAACCGAAGTAACACTGAAATACCAACTACAGGGCTACTCGTAAACCGGAAGAACATATGGTAATGGTTATCTTACGTCCAGGTAAGATTTTCTTGACATGTCCTCGCATGCAAGTTGATATTTCCCGAAGATATCGCAGTATACCTTGTTCGCTTTGAGAAAGAAATCCTTAATCTTGAACGATGAAACATGGGAACAATAAGTCATGTAATTGGCTACATGTGAGCTTTAGACGAAACAAAATAGTAGAACAGTGAAAAAACGATGTTATGCGGAGCAAATGCAAATGGCATCATTTTCCAATCATTTTCGAAAGGTGCAAATCGTATACTCGAGTATGAGAGCAACAATCACAGGTCCTCGGCGAAGCATTCATCGATTGACATGTTACTTTAGCTATCTGGAGGCGTTCAGTTTGTCCAAGTATGAGTAAGGCGATACAGATGGCCGAGGTATAGACCTTCTTACGGAATGAGTTAGCCAAATGCTGCATGATCATGACTGAAGGCTACTTGATTGATTATAAACACTAGTCAAAAAATATCAGCGAGAGGATTCGAAATACGGCAGAAATCATGGAGTATAAGTGCCGTTGAAGCAACATGAAGGGACAGGACGACGGATTGGATCTAAGTTTTGGGAAGAACTTACGACCAAACTGCTTCAAGTGGGTCGACGAAAGCCTAGTATCGTGAACGGTAAATGTCAGAAGGGCAAGTGTGATATCTGATAAGGCCTCCTGCTGTAAAACAGCCC
The DNA here is from genome assembly GCA_023014335.1 of Galerina marginata. Lineage (NCBI taxonomy): Eukaryota > Fungi > Basidiomycota > Agaricomycetes > Agaricales > Galerinaceae > Galerina > Galerina marginata. The sequence continues at coordinate 617,111 of JAECYW010000009.1, read as the reverse complement.
GGTAAACTCTTATAACCACTGTTGAAAACCAAAAGCTTTTCATGTTCGTGATGGTAAATCACTATTGAATGCAACATTTCAGTGGAGAATCTTATCTTATCGCTTTTGCATAGCCACAACATCTCACCCCAGCTCAGCTGACACCACACAACGAACAAACTAGGCGGCCATACCAAGACAACCCAACGGCAACATGAACAGTTCTGCTCAGTAACAGCCTCAGTTGAGCTGATCAGTCATTGCATAAGACAGTCGCTTAGAAAACACGTTTATTTCGTACAATCCCCAAGTTAAAACTTTGAGTCAACATTTGGCGTCTGGACCGTCGCTTTCTGCTGAATTTCCGACAAGGGAATTCTGGTATCGTTAATCGACATTCATCAATGAACACAAAAAAACACAAAGACCACATACTTATGTGACTAGACAAGGCAGATCGTAGAAGGCGCGCATAAAAATGAGCCAACATTTCCACCCGTATTCACGTTCTGGCATGTTCCAGGGCCAAAAATGTTTGTGCCGCCTTGACCTTCAGCGAAGCCACAGTTGTTGTTCGTGAAGTACGTGACGCAATGGGTGCTGCCTCCGCTGATCTAGAGACGAAAAAAAAATGAGAGGGCGTCAGTAAAAAAATCGGCTTATTCCACAGCTGTTTTTCCGACTAACCCGAAGAGAGTGCCTTCCGCCGAACTGATGACAGCTTCCATCACACTGGACAGTATTCCCGACGGCGCCGTCGCACTGGCTGCCGCTGAATGCGACGATGGTATCCGCGTGGGCGGACAGAGCAAAGGCTACAGCCAAGGTGAAAGGCGCGAGGATCGAGGTGAAGTGCATAATAAACTCGACTCGTAAGTTGGGGGAGGTGGATCCAGTTTCTCGCAGCTCTTTTAAAGCGTTCGCCATGCACGCTACCAGAGCTGGGAAATTCGAGCGAAATGCGCGTGCAAGTCGTGGTCTGGCCGCCGTTAAGATGGGTCATAGGCCCGGTCAACAGTTCCTTTCCATTTTGAAAACCAACGCGTTTGTTAATTCTCCATCATCAAATTCAGGTATTGGCTCTTCGATGACGCGTGTTCTTTGACAGGGATCTCCCAACAGCTCCAGCCTCCTGATCTGTTTTTCTCCTTGTAGGTGCGCGTTTGCTGAGCCTTTGGCTCGATGATCTAAAAATAATGCCATCAATGGAGAAAAAATCCACCCGCGTTCATCACGATCAGGCCCCCATCTTCTCCTAGCTCCTCGTGATACGGAGGCAAATGGAGACATCCAACAACTTGAACTCCAGAGTCCATGCATGTCTCGAAAACGAACGAGGTAGTAAGGTTGCGGAAGGCTTCACCCAGGTTCCAAGTCGTTGGTTTTCAAAATACGTCGAGGTTATCGAGGGCTTTAGAAGGTTCTCGCCAATGTGGGGTGGGCGCTCTTTTTCATATGACGCAACTCCCGTATTTAACGGCTCAGGCTGCGCTTCTTCCAACTCTCCGGTTTACAGCCCAACGGCCATATGCACCCGCCCATGGAAATTAAGGAGACGAGTCATTTGCGAGCGACGTTTATAAATAGTTCCAGTACTCAGAGGTTCGCTCGTCGGAAAAGGTCGGGAACATAAACCAAAATTGCCAGGACTTAGAAATCGCATGTGATGTTGGCAGCGGATACCGGCGACCGGAACCACGCAAATAAGGAGTGCGTACGACGCCTGAGGCGGACAAGAAGTAGACCACGAGTAGTCGAAGTTGGTTGATTTGGACGAGGTCCAGTGACTAGCTATAGTAAGAACAAATAGAGCAGTATCAGAATTATCCGCAAAAAAAAAGGAAAAATAGCGGGGTACATAAAGTCGATCCAATAATCAACGAGGCACTTGTAGAATAGAGTAGGCCACAGGAAGCAAAACCGATCCTGGGCCAGAGACCATCCAAGGAGGAAGTATCGAAAGACAGGGTGTCGTATGGTGTATGTCAATTTTCCTGATGTTCGGAAGGGCAGAGAAAAAGCTGAGATCATAACAGGCCGGATTGGTTGTCCAATACGCCGCGGCCGCGCACAAGGCTGAAGGTAGGATTCCGAGATGGAACCAAACTTCAAAGTTGAACTGCCACGTCACAGCGTCCTTCCAAAGGTTCAAGAATAAATGGCAATAGATTCGCGTCCGCATTGGTCGAGGCCAGGCCAAACGTTGGCAGTGCAGATGACCGTTCCCATATCCAACCGAGTCAATGTCGAAAGACTGCGAAAGGCGTTTGCGCGATTCTTTTCACCCTCTATCCCACTCCCAAACCCCCATGCATTGATCCTACGAGATAGTCCTCCATCTGACCGTTCTTCCTCTCATTGATTTACCGCCCTTTTTATCTTCCAGGCCTTGTCCTCTGTCCGGACTCCGCAGCACCACCAGGATTCAAGGCCTATCGAAACGTATCAGGCCAAAAAGCGTCCAGCTAGTGCGTCAACTAACCCGACCCACATCTGCATCCCTTCTTCGAAGAATATCACCCAATGGCGAGGGCAGAAGTAGGACAGCTGCTCGTATGCTACAAGATATTGACGATGATTGATGCAGTGGCCCAAGCAGCAATGACACTTGTAGTTGCTTGAAGGGAAAAAGCTTGATGACCTGCGTTGACGATAGGCTTGGCGTCGGGTTGAGACTTCACCGAATTCCACCTCGGTGGCTTGAAGAGGAAAAGCCGATGGGGTGCTGCATGTTGTCTTTTTCTTTCTATGGATTGGAGGAGCAGGAGTGGCGGCAGTGAAGGAGGCCGAGGAGGCGACTCGAGGCGGGTTACATAGCAAGCAGAACAATGGGCAACGCATGGTCGGATATTGATAGGGCAGCTAAGCATATCGATCCAACGATGCGCGAAGATCGAGAAGGGACCTGCGAACGGCGTTCGTTCATCCCTCGACGCCCTCGGCCTCATCTCCTCGCCTCCCATCAACCATTCCTTTGACCCACGTCATCTTGTTCGTCCACCTCATCCTCGTTTCCTCTCGTCCGTCCTTTTCTTTATTATCCACCTTTTGTCATTCCTTTCCATCTTTTCCGGCCCCTGCTCGCTCGCTCGCCCCAGACTACCCAAAATCTGAACAGAATTCGCTTCATCCCCACCTCGACCTCTGAAATACGAAGCGCCATCGATGGACACGGCGACGACGACGATGATCTCCTGCAGATTAGGATAGAGCCGATGTAGCCCAACCGACTGGGCAGGTGTTCTCTTTCCTTTCAACGACGGCAGAGAGTAGCAGGGCTGGTCGAACGGGTGCGATGTCGACGATAAAGGCCACGATAGGATGGCGCTGGCGGTCGGCTTCAGAAGGCTGGACAACACCTGAGAAGGACGAAAGGTCCGGCGACGAACTGATGAGTCACTCATACTGCTCGCGGGTGGTTAAGAGAATCATAGCGAGTGGTTAAGTAACCATCTTTGCTTCGGAGATGGGCAGCGGAGGCAGCAGACGAATGACAGTTCTTCGATCCTCGAGGCCTGGCCCATCTGCGGCAGCAGCAGCAGCCAACGTATTCTTGTGGATAAACCGAGGCCAGCTGCATACACCAAATCTACCGACGGACACAAGATATCGTCTTGGTTGTACTCCTATGGATCACATTTGTCTGTACCGTGGTTAAGTCAGTCTTTTTCAGTCAAATCATAGACATACTCACGTACCTGATGCCTTTCACTTCAAAGCACATTGCTCTTGTTCATTCCTGCCGCCTATAACGCAGAGTTTGGCCCAATGCCCAAGACTGTCCATGAGAACGAAAGAACGGGCAACGCTGCGCGAGCAACGGGAAGATCCTATTGGGTGGCTGAAGCACTGGTTGACGACAACGATAATGGGAGCAACACTCGAAACGAATGGCTAAACAACAAGGTCGGCATGTCGAGAGGTCGCGCAGACCATTAACTTCGGCCCCCACACAGGGCTGGCGGTGTTCGTAGATGTATGCGTTCGAGAAGAGGCTTGTGCTCGTGCGCGTCCGACTTCGTCTCTTGCTTGCCCTCCTTCTCCTCCAAGTTCCGACCCAGGGCCTCCATCCGCCAACACTACCACGTCCTCGCCATCAGCCCGTCGACCCTCAATCACGTTCAGGACCGAACAACCCCGGCAGTTCCTCCCATCGCTCTCGGTTCCGCAGCACCACTGAAAATCCCAAGACAAGAAGTTCCTGCCCTGCCGACGATGAATAGAATACCGCTTCGTAGCGACAGCGGGGAAGGAGTAGTGCGCTGGAGCGAATGCCTGACGATCTTGCGGATGGGAAGGTTGATGGGCATACTGACAATGGCTGCGCGTGGACAATGGCTCATAATGACAAGCCTGACGACACCGGTGCGCGTGTATGCGTCGGAGAAGGGGCTACCCAAGGTGTTGACCCAGCCCAAACGTCGTCAAACATCCACGCCCCCCCCTCCCCACATCCAAATATCCCACTTGCTTCCCGTAGTCGTGAATGACAGACCTGACATTGGCCATAATTGTGTCGTCGTTATCGGAGCTTCATCGATTGCAACCTCATGAAGATGCTTCACCGGTCGCAATTCCCGTCAAAGTTACCTGCGTCGACGGCGAGCACGATGATGGGGATGGAGGTGCTTCTGCCTTGACTGTAGTAAATAGACGGCCGTCAGATCAAATCAGGTTGATCTGGCCAGATCTAGGAAGGTAGACGACGTTGAAGAGCGCATATACGTGGCTGTACTGAGATAACTCCAGCGTCGAGTACGGGTACGGTTGAAGCTAGCTATGACCTGATTTGAATCTGTACTGGAGGAAGTAAAAACGAAGGCAAGAAAAACGCTTGAGCATATTGACAGGCTAAAAAGTTGATGGTGGACGAAGACCATAGAGGCCACTCGAAAGGAATGGCAGAACCAGGAGGTTGAAATGTCGAGGTCAGCCCAACGCAAGCTGGCGGTGTGAGTAAATGCATGCGTTCGAAATGAGGCTGGTCTCTCTGGGTCAAGCTTCAACCCATCCTCCGCACCTGCCGTCCTTCTGCTTCTCCTGGTAAAACGCCTGCGTCCAGCAGGTCCGCGACGACAATGACGAGACAGATGGCGCTACTGTGATCAAGCTGTGATGTAAGCGTCCGAGTAGAAGCTGTTCCAGGCGTCGATTGGCCTATCTACAACCAACGACGATTAACTCGGTGGGGTACTCCAAGGGCCACGTTTCCTTCCGTGCTTTAAAAACCTCGACGACAGTCACAAGGAGGTATTTCTGTCTCAGGAATCCGTCGCAGATAGACGTAGACGGCTCTCGGTTCGATTTGAGGGGTTTGACGACGTCGAATAAGCGCATATACGTGGCTCGTAAAGCGAATATTGGGATAAATCCAGCGTCGAGTATGGGTGAAGCTAGGACAATGCTGCAAGCGACAGCGAGAAATGCAAGAGCATATATCCAAAAGCCGATGGTGCTCAGAGACGATGACGACGGCGACATTTGAAGTGAAGGGCATGGTTGGACGGGGTCAATGACCGCGGTCTGTCGCGCTGGCGAATGCACATCACGAAGGCTCCTCGATGACTTCCTCTCCGTGCCACCCATCTCCATGATCATCATCTCCAGTACCGTTTCCACAGTCCACACAGTTCCGTCCAGTGGGTGTTGATCGTCATCGAGATTCGACATCCAACGTTTTCTGAGCTGAAGGCATCTGCACGTCCGACGCGAATCGCAGCTCCAGCCGATCCTAGGGCCGTACTGTACTGTACTTGGTATTGGAGCTTCAAGCGAGAGAAACCCAAACCGAGGTCGTAGGCGTTCGGGCTGCGACTGCGACTGAGAAATGAATGTTGAACACGCAGTCCAGGAAGGAAGCAAGAATGGCTTTGAAATGCGGCTGACGAAGCATTGGCTGGCGAGCCTCGTGAGGCAGTAGTGGCGGGTATACGTTCACCGGAAAGAACAAATTGTCGGAGGTGGTAAGACGAGGAGGGCAGTGTTGTGGTTGATTTTTTCGGTGCTTGGACCGAGCTTTACGGGACTGCTAGCGATGTTGGTAATCCTCCTAAAGAGGTTGACGATGATGACAGAAGTGATTCGACTTCGACGTCGACAGAGTTCCTAAACCGTAGGTATTATGAAGGCTGAATGTCGAACTTTGAGAGTCAACGTTGAACGTTGAATTGGTATAGTTGGCAGGCTGCTTCACAGCGTTCCATTTTTAACGTTCAAGCTTCAAGCTGCACCTTCCAGGTTCTCGTCGCGTGGAACAGCAATCCAAATCTACTCATGCATTAGCAGCTCGTTCATGATGACCAGCAGACGAAATGAAAGCCAAAAAAAACATACGTCGGTACCGTGCTCGATTACACTGAAACGGTCAGCCCATCTTGGTCCTCCTTCCAGCATCGACCCGATACGAGCCCAACAAGACAGTGACGAGTTTTTTTCAGCCACTGACAGACTTCAAGTTGGAGCATTGGGACCCAAGAAGCGGGCAAGGACGAGGCGGTTGACAGGCCATGTCTGCTTCACCTCAGAAGTCAGGCAGCAACGACTCGGATACCACGCGACAGCGCTGGAATAATCACAGGGTTAGCTATCCACGATCTTCGACAAATAAATCCTACAAATGCATACCTAGCCTCCCCTTTCTTGGAACCACGTAGCTTCATCCGCGTTTTGCAGCGGAAAATGCAGATTGTCCGTCTGTGGTTAAAGAAGAAAGGAGAGAAAAGGTGGTGTGGGAGTTCTTGTTCCTCTTAGATATGTACTTTGACGCAAGTTGGGCGTTGGGCCAGACCGGATATTAGTTCGAGTGGAGCGCAAGAGCGAACGACGATGAGGGTGGATTTACTGATACCCTTCTTTGGCACGGGATCAACATTTTTTTCTCAGGCTCATCGACGGTAGGCCGGTGAAGGACAACACCCATGACGTTCCTTGCGCATGGAATCAAGCTTCAAAAAAACTTTTGGCGGAAGATAAACACTTTCAAAAGTAGGTTCTACTTTAAATTTTACGAATCGGTGCTATACAACAGAAATGGGACCATCTCGACTTGCAAATTGAGAATGTACACGTGATTTATTGTTCTAGCACTGACACTGTGACAGTGATCCGGTTTCGACCTGCCAGTTGCGCATTCTTGAAGTTGTGTCCTCGATTAGACTAGAGTACTTAAACTAAAACTTGCCATAATCTGCACTTCAGCGTCTTCCTAGGCGAATTCGGGATGAGGAACATGATTTATAATGCAGAAACATATCCTACAACCCGCAAGTTCGCTACTGTTCAAGAAGAATCAAATCCAGCTCAGGAAGTGATGGCCTCTAACAACATTTCACGCAGTTTACCGTCGCTTTTATATGTAGGAAGCTAAGCCGCAAGGGAACACACGTTAGCACAATGCTGAATCTAAGGGAGAGAAAGAAAAATTGGCCCCTCTCACATTGAGGAGATTAACGGATGTGCTGGAAGTGGGTAGCCGGTCTTCGTCCGACCCACCATCGCGTATCGTGAAATGGGGAACAAGTTCTTTGAATCCTCTGGAGTTTAGAGTAGTATCAAATTTATGAGCAGAGGAAAAATTAAACACCGCTTACAGTACATGTGGACGACTGCAGTTGGTCACAAACTGCAATAAACTATGTTTTTGCCATTGGTGGAAGGAATTGACAACCTAAGAGGTCAATCACAACCGAAACTACTTAAGTGAACGTTATAAATAACAAAATCCTAAGACCTACCTGCCAAAATGCAATTATTGTTCCGTGGGTGTTATGGTAAATCCCCCCATAAGTCGTATGTCGCCGGAGGTCGTCCAAGTCGATTGGCACATTGGCACCCCCAATGAGGATCTGGAGTTCTTGGGGATTAAACATCCTGTCCATCGTTTTCCCATCAACACACAATTCCAAAGGAGGTTGAAAGTACCAAACATACTTCAACCATTTTGGCTCAATCAAATGCGACAGGCCATCGAGGAAAGCCTCGCTTTGTCGCTGGAGTTGCGTATCCAGGCGGCGACGAGCGGCAAGGTTGATATAACGCAGCCTGTTCTCCTGGGTGACAACAATATCACGGCCATTTGGGATGAGGTCCACTGGTTCCGTCACTCCATTTCCTGATCATTTATACTAAATCAATAGATAAAAATATCTATGAACCAGACGCACCCTCAATAGAAATAGTGAAATTTAATGGGAACTCTTCGGTATGCTCAGTGGCGTGTTTGATGGAAAGAAAGCTGCAGTAAAGGTCCGGATCTATTAGAGAGAGGTCATCAAAGTAGCTCCTCCTTTCTAGCAACTAGTATCCAATGTAAATTCGAGCTCAGCGCATACATCGTGAGCGGGCCTACCTTGGATAAAAATAAAGTAGAAAACGGGGTGTCCACCAAAATGCCTTCATACATTGCTTTGCCAACCATGCGTCCGACTAACCAATACCAGTTTGAAATGTAGACTGAAGAAGACTGACAGTGAGATTGAGATATGAATTAAATGTATGAGAATAGCCACCTTCAAGTTCAAATCCATGCGAAGTCGGAGACAATTCGCCCCTCTGATTTTTCAACCACAGGCCAGAGTATGTCTCAAGCATCTGCTGGCAGAAAGACGTAAAGAACTCTTTGAAGTGGCCCACGCCATCCCTAAATACCCTCAACGGGAGTACATCAGAAATGTCCCAAAAATCAAAATATGCCAATGACTCACTCTTCGTGCTCAAATTGATCAGTCATGACGATCTCGAGGGGCGCCTTCAAATCGACTTCACTAAGCCTTTCAAGTCCATCTTGAGCTACTTCGCCCCGACGAATCTTCACCCGCAACCTTTGATCGTGCCCCAGGGCATTGCGCTCAGTGGAGCCGTGCAACACCTTATCGTTTACGATCAAATGCTGAAAAATGGAAACGCGCGCCTCGAACGGAATAGCGAACGGAATATTTTTGAGCATGACTAGCCGCGGTTCCATGAAGCTCCATTGGTGATTGGTGATGTCGAAAGGCATTTCGGAGTAGGTCCTGGAAGATCTTTGTTCTTGGTGACTGTTTAAATCGGATGCACATGTCGTTGGCACGCTCAGAAACCTAGACAAGAAGAAATAGACAGACATACACAGCAGCATCGATGAATGTGTTCATGTTAAATTGAGATCTAAGCAGCCAGTGACCCGACGATGCAAATGGCCGTCTAGAACTAAAACAAAACACGATTAGATTCTTCACCACCAAAATAAAAGAAGACAGTTACTCTCTCGCATAAATTCTCGACAAGCACCGCAATAATTTCGCCCCCAATACCTTCCATGTGCAACGCACATTCCCTGAAATATGCATAACAACCATCCCCTCTTCGGCCATGTCAACATAGTCCGAGTACCGCCAGTCCAGCGTAAACACGATATTGAGCAGCTGCACGCCGAATGAGGCCACCTCCTCCAGACTCAGTGGGTTGCACCCCAGACTCCCAGACGCCTCACCGAAAAACTCTTCGTCATCCATGGTGTGGAGCGCTTGGGAATATATGTCGGCGAGAAAGATGACAGGAGGCCAGAATATGGCGCTTGCTGGATCTGACGCCAGGAAGGCGATGAAAGCTAAGCTGCGAAAATTTGAATTTTGTAAACGCACCAAAAACAATCATAGAACCCTCTTCTTGCCCCAACGGCGATTGCCTCACAGTTTCCCGATACAGATCTCTGACCAGTTTACCCCTAGAGCTAGAAAGGAAAATATTCTGGATTTCCTTTTGAGAAGACGGCCACGTCGCTGTCACAGTGAACAGGTACGCCACTAGGTGAGGCAAAAGGATGGCTTGCGATTGTGTAAAGTTGATTAAATCCGTTATGTGATGTGGGGTGGCAATTTTTTCAATCCACTTCAGTGTCTCATCGTTGACTTTCAAAGTGGAAAGATAACGACGACCGCCTGATAGCCGTGAATCCCCATAGTCATCGTCACTACAGTCCGAGTCATGGTCGACAGGGTTTGTCTGAAATCCCGACACGTGGTTTGAGTCTAACAAAGATGAAGAGACCAAAGTGTAGGCACTGAACCTATTGAACAGCATTACCGAAAGCTGAAGGTATGAAGCGAACGCAGAAGCGGAAAGCATTTTGTAGTGCGGGGAAATAAACATAAATACATTCGCCGCAAGATGTGGCGAGGAGAAGGCAGAAAGGTTGTCACTGATGGAATCGAGCAGGGGGGTGAGTTTATCTGAGTTGGTCAAGAAAATGCATGAGATGAGCGGGGATGGGATGTCAAGTGGCAGTCGATTTGGGAGAAATGGGAGGATAAAAACCCGAGTGACGATGTGAACATATATTTTGTTAAATTGGGGTGAATTTTCAGGGTAGGTCGACAGGGGTAGGGCACATAAGGCAAGGAAAGGCGGTAAACTTGTTGAGTTTTCGATCGGCTGCGAATGGAAGATAATTAGAAAGGGAAAACGGAACGGGGGAAGATATAAAATACTATTTTTGAGATCGATTGTCCGAGAAGTTGGTAGAGTTGTTGCTTCATGAGATACGCTGTGATGGCCTGGCAAAATGCACTGCCTTGAGCACCCGACGCTGCTACGGCGAGTTCGTTCGATAATAAAACCGTCAGTATGTCGAGGTACACTGAGGCATTTGGTGATCTGTAAAGTAGAGTAAGGACTCTTACAAGCCGAGTGATGAAAGGCCTACTCAGGTACGTTGGCCAAAGACAGAAGAAGCAGCAAGGCTGTTTTCCGCAAAAGTACCAGCCAACTCGTACCATGTTCCCCAAAGCCCCGACTCGGAATTGCTTCTATCGATGTTACTGTAAATTTGACATGGACCCAAGCATTAAATCGATTCAACATACCAGGTCCAAGGCGTATCATCGCCCTCGCCCATATCCCGAGTACATCGTCGTCCACCCCGATCAAGACAAGGCACCTCAGCCCTGTCAAACCTGTTACATCACCCTCAAAAATCTTCCTGAGGGGTTTCTTTGCCGCCCTGACTGCCAAAATGCGTCTCCACCATGCCTGAATTTTATTCTCTGGTTGAACTTTCTGCTGGGGCTTGAACATACGGCGGTAACTGCGCATATTTTGGTCAGCAGAAGTGTCGCTCGCTGAGTCTGTTGGATGAAAACAGGAAGGGAGATGATGGTATCGCGATTAAGATGGACAAACCCAATGAGTATTCCCTGTCGGACCAGTTGTCACGTTCGCGCAGGCGCATGTTATCTAATCTGCCTTGCCGTGCGACGGGAGAGTGGGTAAACCTTCTGCAACTATTCACTAAATGCTATCTTGAGAAATTATTTCATTGAGACGAGAAAGGGACAAAGGGAGTCAACAACTCTAGAGCAGACAAAGATGTATACTTACTGAATAGAAAGCGAGCCTACATACACCAGTTCGAGAAATATCCGTCATCGTCCCAGCTTCATTCCCATATACGCGAGTAGACATTGCGCGTTTACGTATTCCATGGTTAGCATCTCAATCATACTTACGCACAAATATCCTGAACCGCCTGCTCTACCCCATCCGTGGCACTTTCCTTCGTCCTTCCACGAAACCACCGACACGACGAAAACTCCTCCAGCAGCGCCGGCGCCAGGGTTCTGTCCTCGGCAGTCATTAAAGCACGAAACAAGCAGAGGGAGTAGAACGAGCCCGATTTGGCTTGTTTCTGGGTTTGAGTTTAGCGAAAGCAGCCGTGCTGGCCGCGTGTCATGGTTTATGGTCCAGGTAACAGAAGCCATCCGCCTGGACGGAGTAGTTGCTGCTTGATTGTAGCTCGGTGCGTGGTTGAGCAAGAATCGGAGCGCGGGCACGCGGTCTGGGCGGACACTGCATTGAAGCAGAAGGAAGAAGGGGAAGGGTGGGGCGGAGATACAGGTAGGTCTACACCCGGATGACCTATCGGAGACGCAAGGCGGGGCAGGGCCGGTCGAGAGAGGGAGGCAGGGATCGGACCTTGCTTCATTGACTCCTCTCTTTCCCATTGCAGTGCGTAAGAGCAGGCTAGGCCGCGGCAGCAGCCAGAGTGGAGGGGCGGGAAATGTGCGCTGAAGGCGGTAACCTCTGGATTGAACTGGTCTTCGCGGCTGAACAGGGAGCATGGGAGGGAGTACGCCTAAGGTGGTTCAGTGGCTCGGTGCGGAAGCAGCGACGAGGGCCGCGATGACATCCCGCGGAAGCAGATTGGATTAAGCCTCACTTGTGCTTTGTAGTGAGTGAAGAGAGCAGTGGTCGGCGATGCTTGACAATGGTGGCTGCGCCTGCAACTGCAACTGCTTCACAGCCGCGAACAGGAGAGACGACGGGCGTCCATTCGGGTTCCAGGACATTGTGCCCGTCGTCCTGGAGCAGAGACGATTGGCGATCCATGACTCCAGGCTCCCTGATCTTCAAGCACCAGATTTGCGTCGCGTTGGGTGTTTTCATCTGCTAGCTCCTCAGCAGCAGGCCCACGAGGAAGGGAAACGGAAGACCTACATTGTTCAACGTTGATAATTATAACACCGATCAGATTGGGTTCATACGACTAACGTTCATCACGAGCCCTCGTCTCTTCCTTGATAGGAACCTAAAACGCAACCGAGGAAAGGAAGCCCGTGAAGGGTTTCAACTGCGAAAACAGCGTTTAAGTCGGAGCGGAGGGTGTGGGAGGTGACTGAAAACGCAAGGGCAAGGGCGCCGTCCCATTTTCTCCCAAAACGACAGGTGAAATGGAGCGGTGACTACGAAACATCGCGGCAGAGCTGAAACAACGGACAAGGTCAGCTACCGACGACCATCAACTTTTTCAGATAAGGCAGCGTACCTGGACTTCAAATGATATTCAACCTATGGAGTTCCAGCCCGCAATTTCAGACGTTCTTCAATCTTCAGTGCTGAAGCTACCAGCGCTGTTCACCATGAAAGGCATGGTCTTCTGCAGTCTTAGTCCGTCTTTACTTGGGGTCAGAGCTGGGCTCTTAAGAATCACAGCATCGACAGGTCGCAAACCCAAGAAGGTGGTGAGCGGTTTCAGATGAGCGACCATCACCAACCCACTTCAAGTTGGAGCGACAGGAGAGATTATTGATCCCTCGCAGTAGAGCTGAACAATGAACAAGGTCAGCTAAAAACGCTCCTCAGCACAGTAAATCTTGCATACTTAAATTTTCTTTATTTGACTGATATTGCTATGTCGCTACAGCCACCAAAGAAACACATTTCGAAGCGGATTGCCATTCTGCGATTGGGGAGAAGGGAGAGGAGAGACCACCAGCCTCACCAGCGTCCATTGTCAACATGACGAGGCTCATCACAAGACGATAGTATAGAAAATAGACCAAATGCAGCTAGAGACGGCGCTCAGATCCGATTATGGTGATCTGGCCAGATCTAGGGGACCCAACACGTCGAAGAGCGCATATACGCGGGTCCTGGGGCAGGTACTGAGATAACTTCAGCGTCGAGTACCGGTGACACTAGGACGGGAGGGCCACACACCTGTGTTGACACTGTACGGGAGGAAGCAGAAACGAAGGCGCGCGACGCAACAGCACCACAGCTCGAACGCTGAAGATGACATTGGATGGGGGCCGGAGTGCTTTCTCGGCTTCATTGCTGGCAGACCAGACGATGAGCGTGACTTGCCTGGTCGAATAGAGACAATGTCAACGACGCTGGTTCGTCGTGCTCGAGGTGTAAGCGAGCGCATGCCACAAAAAGCTCCGTTTCTCTCTCTTGAAGTCACTTCTCATCGACAACCTCCTACGTCAACCGAAACATCTTAGTCCTCCCTTCCTGCATCAACTCAACGCGACCGAAAGAAGATTGTGAGGAGTTTCCAGCTACCGATGGACTTCAGTTCGGAGCTTGGGCAAGTGTCGGAATCCATAGAGCGAGAAAGAGCAAGGGGGATGCGGGCAGGCTTACATCCCCTAAGAGCTCCAGCAGCGACTCGATCCCTTGGAGGAGAGCTGGAATAATCAACAAGGTCAGCTATCGACGATCTTCAGGAAAGTAAATCCTATGATTACATACCTAGACTCTTTTATTTGGGCCCTGGAGGCTTGAAGCTCCAGCCACCAAAGAAACGTGTTTTTGAGCGCAAAATGCAGACTGCCAGTCTATACAGGAGTTCTGCGAGAAACATGAGGGAATATACAGAGCAGCTAAGATGTGAAAGTGGGTGAAAGGATAGTCGCTTTTGCTATGAAAGTTGATGTTGAGGACCTGAGGTCTGAGGTGTGCAGATTCATTACAAACACACGGACACAGCGGTGGCCTGGCAAAAAAGGTCGCGATTATTGCCCTCAGCGCAGTGGATAGATGGCCAGAGCAGGTGTAGAACGACGAATTTTCAACAACGACGGTCTCGAGCTCTGCATTCAGGTGGCAGTGACGACTTGCCAGTGGTCGAGTGTTGAAGAAAAAATTCTGCAGCGCGAACCACGAGGGACAACAAACAGAGGTAAATACTCTACAATCATGCACACTGAATAAATATAAAAGGTTTAAGCCTCACCTTTTTTGCACCTTTTCCAATAGAAACTCTATGATAATTCTATATAATTCAATTAGTTCCGTCTGTAAAAATGTCAGGCAATTCTATCCACTTCTCGGAACGTTATTCCCCAAATATTGGTTTAACACTGGCCGGTCAGCCGATTTGCAGATTTTGGGTCTGCCATTCCTCAGTCAAATCTGATCCATTTCCTCTGGGAATTTACAAGGTAATACGGATTGCATACAGCTCACGGAGATTATTTCTTTCATCAAAAAATACGCATTTTTGGCAGAGTTATGAATGCGTAACACTCAGTCCTGCTGTAAGATTAGCCGATGTGTTTGTTTGGCGATTCTGCGAAACGACTTGAAGCACCGTTGGAGTAGTCCAATCCGTCCGGACCTGGGCGGCTGGCTCGGAGACGCGTCGAGCAGTGCGGAACCGCGTCGCAGGCGATGGCAAGAGGCAAGCAAGAATATCTCAACTACGCGCACACTGGCACACATACCGTGCACAGCCACTGATGGGATCTATAAGCTATCTAATCTACGGCGAGCTCGGTTCAGATCGCACTACTACACCGTGGTTTGTAATGCAAGAATGTAAATCCATGAGGACTCGGACCAAAAGGAAGGCATATACTCTACAACCGGAATGTAGCTACTTACTGGTCAAGACGAATCCAACCCAGCTCGGGAAGTAATGGCCTCAAGCAACATGACTCTACGCGAAGTTGACCATCGCTCTTTTATGTAGGAAGCTAAGCCGCAAGGAAACACACATTGGCACAACGCGAACGCGGCATTAAAGAGAAATTTGCCCACACTTACCTTGAGGAGATTAATGCATCTACTGGAAGTGGGAATCCTCTGGGATTTAAATTAGCATCAGATATATGAACAGTGGAAGAACTCCGTTTACAGTGCAGGCGGCGGACGACTGCAGTTGGTCACAAACTGCAGTAATGTATGTTTTTGCCATCGATGGAAGGAATTGACGACCTAAGTTGACAATCACAAGCCTCAAACTTCAGCAGATCCTCCAGGGTTCTCGATGCGGCCATCTCAATTATCGCTGCCCGGATTCCGAAGTTTTCAACGTGCGTGCTCTCGGAGATGGTTTCAGCGTGGCCCCTCTATCTTCATCTTCGTCTAGTACAAGGATCGTCGCCTCTCCCCTTCTTCCTTCAGTATCGAGACCTAATGTTCGACGTTCCAACACCCATTCAACTTCTGCATGGTGTCCAGATTGACCTATTCGCCCACTAAACCCCTTGGAATCGAATGTTTAAATGTTGGTGTGCATCAATGATTAAAATTGTCCAGTCTCGAGGGCCGATCCACATGAAGTGACAAGTACTCCTTCAAATCTGTTTCGATCAATCTTTACGACTTGGGTTCACCTCCTTTCTGTATCAATTCTATGATTCTTTTTCGCTTCGGCCACGCTGAGATGTACGCCAGGAACATCACCTAACCCATTATACAGGTTTATGATTGCGGGACCTACGCGAGGTGGCCGCAGTGGTTTAACAGGTGGAAATAAGTTGTTGAGAGCAGTCTGCATGCAGATAATCTACTGACCCGCAGTAAATGGCGAGGCAAAAATGTGGCTATGTTACCGAATCACTAGGATGGATTGGATTTACAACACAGTTTTTTCTACGTCGTATTCACTTGGGACGCTCTGGGTTACATTTAAAGTTTTCGTGCTCTGACTACAGTTAACACTGGCAATGGCATTGTCAGCGTTTCCCCGACGGGGGGAAAATTCTATGGTGCTTTCAACGACCGTCGGGTCGTAAGACCTGCCGGCAGCAGCTCGAACTAAAACAATAGTTGGAGTTATACCCTGCAGGGGAATGAGTACGATTGTTAGGACGATGGGAACACAGTAGAGTGACCCACATATATCATTGTTGTAGGACCAATTATTGCACCAAAGCCTGGGTTTCCATCGATCTCAAGCTGGACAAAAACGACCCAAAGCGTTTGGGCAACGAGAGTAAACATTCCAGATTCAATGATAATTGATATGAGCGGTCGAAGCTCATACATTCCTCTAGTATGTGGGCCGCCGCTGGCAAGCTCTCGGTGTAGGCGTACAATCTTGAGGACGAGAAGGCTAGTTACAACAGCATTCACGCAAAGCGAGATAGAGAACGATCCGACGCCCAGTTTGAAGAACCAGTTTGGGAATGCACCAGCACCCGAGATTCCTGTCTGAATCGAGAGGGTTATTGCAAGGGCTGTCGTTGAGATAAAGTCAGCAAGAGCATTCTCAAGCGGATTGGAAGGCATACCAAATGAAGTTGTCGCTAGAATTGATGGGAGTATGATGAAAAGTCGATTTCGGTCCCACATAATCCAGCATCGGTAGATCTGTGTGAAGTCAGATAAGCAGAGTAAAGTGAATCATGGTAAATTTACCTACCAAGACGCCTTGCGAAATGACATCAATGAAGGAGTAGAGTGTATCCCCGGCAACAGTGAGGCCAGTGACTGCAAGCTGTCCCTTTTGGCTGGTCGAGCGGAACTTTGAGAGCATCAACGAGGGATAATATACGACGAACAAATTGGCTCACGATGATAATAAATTCGCTGGCAAAGTCGCCGCAGATATAGCAGGTGCAGAGAGCAAAGAGAACCATTAATGGGTATTTGAGGGGACTGGTCCCTCCTTTCGTCTTAATATTGAGGTATTGCCTAAATATTACGCAGTAGACTCCTAAAAGAAGAAATAATCAGACAATCCACGCAATCCAGTGACAAAATACTAGCCATAGAATACGCCTTCGAGCACTGTTCCTAGAAAAATTGCCTCGTTACCACTGAGCGCAGGCATTGGGAATCCGCGGTTGAGTCGCTTTGAAAGAGGTGTGTCAGAAATTTCAACGATTTATATGGAGTTCTATTAGAACCTTACTGCACGTAAAAAGATGGTATGCCAGAGCGCTGACTGATATCAATGCTGGCGCTGTCCTTCTCTGCCAGAGTCAAGAGTGCCGCTCGACATTCATCTGCGCAGCTTCCCCACGTCGTACATCGGCGAAAGCGCACCGAGCTTACATTATAATAAAATGACCTTGTAAGGTCCAAAAGGTGGCAAAAGTGACTATCGTCATTTATTCCGATGACGTGACAACAAAACCGGCTAAGGTAGGCGAAGTCTTGCGGGTTTCCTAATTCTTGTCAACCTTGTATGGTAGGTTTAGTCTTCGTAAGTGTTCTAAAGTGGGTGATCTTTGGGAATTTCTCAAGAATTGCCTGTCTTATAAGGCTCGTTGTATTTTAAATTCACTAGGGGAAGCAGGTCGCTTGGCTGGCGGTTGACTGCTAAACGCTGCTTGTAGCTTAGACTGCACCCTTCGACATCGATACAGGTTAATTGTCTTGACTACAGTACAAATACAGGAGGCAATCGGACAAAATAGAGGAATACAGTAAGGCTGCATGAGGCGCGGTCCAACTAGGGACAAAGGCGGCGTGCGACGGACTGAGGTACAGACATGCGAATAGTGGATACAAACGGAGAGACTGCAGTGAGGACAATGTAATCTACGAAATGAGCTGGTAGCGCACACAGCCGGAAAGCATTAGAGAGGATGAATTCTTGAATCAAAGTTGAGCTTACCTTTTATTTGTTCGAACGGGACTGCAATGTCTATCTTAGAATACGAGTAGGGGTATAGAAGCAGGACGCTAGACGACAGGATTCAGTCAAAATAGGCCTCTAGAGTATTATACATACCTTTTGATCGTATCTATTATTTGCGATAATTCAAGCTCTTGAGGGCATTGCTTTCGTACGCCGTTCCAAATGACGGCTTTCCAGACAAATGTTGGTGGTTTGACGATGAGGGAGCGGCATGACGGGAGCTTGACGCGATCGGGTGGTTTTCGGAGTTGTGCATATCCCCATTCGAATTTCCGCGCTTGCGAGACGATGTCGGCGAGGTTTTCGAATGCGAAGTGCTGGGATACAGTGGTACAAAATGAAGAGGTTGGGGTTCGACGGCATACCGTGTAGGTGACTGATGGTGGGATCTACGTTCATGAGGGGAATCTTGCAGAGTGGTGGTGGACAGCCGATGACGAGGCCGGGGACTACGAGAAGATTGTTGCTGCCGAGGGTAGTTTTGTTGCTCCGCACCGCGATTTGATGGGCGATCCCATGCTGGTGTTGGGAGTGGGTGTGATGGTTCAGGCATGGGTGACACGGATCGTTGGCGATTGGCAGGAGAGTCGGGATCAGTCGGCCCAAGGGAAGGTCGCCGATCTTCGTCTGACTGGCGGCTCGCTCGCTCAGCTTGCTTAGCCTTTCGAGCTTGGCGTTGTTGCTGTACAAGCTTCAGAGTCGACGGACCGTTAAGGTTGTCCGAGTCGTCAACACCTTCAGGATCCTTCCAGAAGACTTGCCTATATCAAATTTAGAAGGACAAACGGGTAGGGTAATCATAACGGAAACTCACGCATTCCACCATTCAAAGGTGTCCTTCACCCAATCCGGATCCTCGTCTTCACCATCGTAAAACATTTTGATTATGCTGTCATAAAACTCGTCGCGGTCGAAGAGCCGATCTTCAATTCTCCAATCTGTGATAGTCGAGATGGCATGACGATACTTCTACGAGTCATTGACTATCACATGGGTATGGCTCCTAGGACTCACCTGAACGCATGTATATGCGATTGAGCCTGCTGTCACGGTGGTCATCTTATTCCTCTTCGCTTGCGACCCTTTTGTCTTTGTTTGCTTCGGTTGATCTTGAAGGGCCGATGAAGGCGATGTGAAGATATGCTTAAAGACCTGGAGAGGCGCGATTAGAAGACGTCATATGCAATTTTTGAACATACCATGACAAGAATGGAGTTTCGAAACATCCCAGCCGTGAGGTCTTCGGGGTCATAATCATTCTTCTCCCATAAAAAGACAGGCATATCTGACGATCTAACTTTGATCGTTCCATTTGCGAGCTGCTTTCGAAACCTAGCAAATATCGTCAGTGCGAAGCGAGAAATACACAACAATCTGCAACTTTACTGTTCAGAGTTTGCATCGAATTCCGCGACGAACTTAACTGGACATAAAAGCCGGGCGAGTTCAGGGTGGTTGAAACCTCGGGCGCTCTTAGATGCTTGAGGGGGAATGGGGGGGTTTAACTGCTTGTTAGCATTAGCAGTGGCAGTATAGACAAGACTCTTGTCCTTCAAGCTCGAAACATCGTTGGAGCGTGCTGATCCCGAGGCCGAGATCATCTAAAGACTACTGTTATGTTGAAGGTTGACACCAGAAAGAGAGACACATACCGCTTTTACGAGGTCGTCAAGAGAGTCCGGATCCTGCTCAAAGTATGACAGGTCTTTCTGCCAACATGGGACTGCTTCCGTGAAGTCAGTATAGATAAACAGAAAGGGTTCGTTGTATTTTCGTGCAAATCTAGTGGCTTTGTGAATTGAGTACTTCACATTTATAGATGACTTACTCGTGTTTTGCTAACTTGCCATAGTTGTGGCTGTCCCAAGCGATCCCTTTGTCGAGAACCTCGTACCAGTTAACCACAAGATTCTGTGATCTAGTGTACCACTGCGCAAACTTAGTGTATGGTTTTAGGACATCACTTTAACAGAAAGTCGTTAGCAGGAACTTATGACTTGGACTGCACGTACTCACTCTGACTTCCTTCTCTTCCGGTCTCCCCCAAAAGCTGCTTGTAACTTCTTTTTGCGTTTTTTATAAAGCTTTTCATCATTACAGGAGCTGGAATTGGAGGCTTCAGCGTCTGAGGCCATAGCAGGACATAGAGGACATGGGCGTTCAGGATCTAGCTTGTCTCAGGATTTTTCCTGAATCGCGATTATCGCGATCATGTGATTTGTTTTTCTCCCGCGTCTCAAAGTCAGCGCGCGACAGATTTCTCTCGACTTGCAATCCACGCTCACTGTCGTCAACAATAAAAGCAATCAATGAAATGAATTTACCTCTCATTCTTTTTCTTCTCATCATGATCTTGTGCGAAGCATGCAGCCACGAGTGCAAGAATCTTCAAGGCTTATCCAAACATCGAAATTCTTGCAAAGCCGCGAAAGAACAGAGGCAAGCTGGTCTTTCAAACCATGCACAAATACGCCAGCAGAGACAGGAGGACAAGCTCAGAGCAAAAGAGCAGAATCGGCAGAAAAAACATCGTTTGGCTAGGGTAGGTCAATGACTTTAAATCAATAATACCCAACTAAGACGACAGCAGGAAAATGAAGAGGATTGGATGGACATCGATCCAATTCCTGTCGAGACAGCTTCTCCGCCCAGTGCTCCGCCCGTCTCTCCCATCCGTAAGGCTCCTTCTCCGGAATTTATTCCTCCTCCAACTACACGTGGACGCGTTCGTAAGTTTCCACGGAAGTTCACCGATTTCCTGCCGAATTCAACAACTCGTCTTCCTCACATCCCACCTCGCCAACGCCAACCGCCACAGCCAGCTACCAAGCCCCGAGATCCCACTCCGGAACCTCCTGCTTCGCCTCCTGCACCAGAACCTTTGCTGCTTAAAACAGTTCCCAACGAATTTGGTCTCTATCGTGAATACCCGTCCTTTCCAACGAAGGAGACTGATGAAAGTGAAGACCTGGATAATTTGTGCGATTCTCCTGGCCTAGCGACGGCGCAGACTCGGGAGCAAGGTCAATGGTGGAAGGCATTTGGTATTTCCCGTTCGTTTGAGGGACAAGGCGGACCTTTTGCACCTTTTCTAAACTCAACGGTCTTTCGCCTCATGAACTGGTTTTACTCCGGCGGAAATGTTAAATCTATCTCGGAGCTTGACCGACTCGTTAAGGAGGTCATTTTGGCTGATGACTTCGATCGTGAACATCTAAAGGGCTTCAGTGCTACTCGAGAACTTCGACGGCTTGATACCGAGGACCAGAAATCCCCATTCGCGAAAGAAAATGGATGGACAACGTCGACCGTCAAGATACCATTGCCTTGCGAGCGCGTCAAACACAACTCTGAGGCATCCGCACCCACATTAGACGTTCCAAATGTCCATCACCGCAGTATCGTCGAAACCATCGTCTCGGCATTTCAGGACGAAACTGCAAACTCGTTTCATCTCACACCCTGTCGCCAATTCTGGAAGCGTACTCCAACAAGCATGCCTGAGCGCGTTATCACTGAAGTCTACAATTCAGACGCTTTCTACGGAGAACATGTCAAGGTAACGCAACAGCCCCCAGAACCAGGTCCTCATCTCGAAACTGTAATTGCTGCCATAATGCTGTCATCAGACTCAACTCACCTGGCAAACTTTGGCGATGCGGCTCTATGGCCGATTTATCTGTTTTTTGGAAACCTTTCAAAGTACTTCCGATCGAAACCGAGTAACTTCGCCGCTCATCATATTGCGTATATCCCTTCGGTATATATTTTTCACATCCGTTTTGAAAAACTATCTGACACTTAATAAATCTCTAGCTTCCAAAAGATCTTCAGGATCTTTATATGAAGGCATTCAATGGCGTGGCTGCCTCAGCGGCCACCATTACACACCTCAAGCGCGAGCTCATGCATGCTATTTGGCTCCTTTTGTTGGATTCTGAATTTATGTATGCATATGAGCACGGCATTGTCATTGTGTGTGCGGATGGCGTAACTCGTCGCGTGTTTCCTCGATTCTTTACATACTCAGCCGATTATCCTGAGAAGTGAGTCGTTCTTATTGACCCTTTTCGGATCTGTCAATCTCATAACTTTCAGAATTCTCCTCGCAACCATCAGACACTTAGCTAGATGCCCCTGCCCTCGGTGCCTTATAGAAAAACGCCGCATTAGTGGCCTCGGAACTCACGTCGACGAGCAAAGACGTGCGCATGTTCGAGTCGATACTGAACGGCGACAAGAAAAGGTTGAAACTGCCCGGGTTTGGATTTTTCAGCATGGGAAGGGTGTCAAAAGCAAGTACGTTGAGGATCTCCTGCAAGAGGATTCTTCAATCCCAACAAGAGTACGTTTGAAAAGTTCCCTTTTCTACATCGGTTCTTACCATCTACTCAGAATGCCTTCTCGACCCGACTCTTCCAGTTCGGATTCAATTTCTTCTCAATGTTTGTCCCGGATCTTCTGCATGAATTTGAACTGGGTGTTTGGAAGGCCGTTTTCACTCACCTTATGCGCATTTTTTATGCTGCTGGTGAAAACTGCATTCAAGCCCTAAATTGGCGGTATGTTTAAGTGTCGTCCTCGCATATCATGAATTTCATCTACCTGCATGATCTAGATACCGACGTGTCTCAACTTTCGGAAGGAACACCATCCGCCGTTTCTCTAACAATGCATCAGCTATGAAAAAGCTTGCAGCCCGGGATTTCGAAGATCTCCTCCAGGTATTTATTTCTCCTCCATCGTTGAATAACGTCAAACTCATAGAACCTTTAGTGTTCGATGCCAGTCTTCGAAGGCTTACTCGCTCCTAAGCATGACAGAATTGTTCAAGATTTACTCTTTACCCTCTGCACTTGGCATGGTCTGGCTAAACTTCGGCTTCATACTTCATCGACTTTGGCTGGCCTCAAACTCAACACAAAATCACTCGGTCAAGCTTTACGCAATTTTGTTAAAAATGTCTGCTCACAATACAAAACCCGTGCGCTACCTCGTGAAGAAGCTGCTCGAACACGTCGACGAGCCAACGCGGCAGCAAAGGGGAAACCGGCTGCAAAAACCAAGGCTCCTGGGAAGAAGCCAGACGTCGACATTCATCCGAAGCTCTTAAATCTCTTCACCTACAAGCTGCATGCCCTTGGAGACTACGTGGCCGCAATCTTGAGATTTGGACCTTCTGACGGGTTTTCAACTCAGACAGTATGTTGTTCACTACCCAATTATGAAATTTTATTCACTTTGTACAGGGCGAACTGGAACACAAGAAAGTCAAAAGGTTTTACGCACGTACAAACAAGGGCCGAACATTTGAAAGGCAGATCTCAAGACATCAACGCCGACAACGCATCCTTCGTCGGATTGCCTCCCGCGTGAAAAAAGGACAGAACGTAGACCAGGCGGATACAACCCCTCTGCCACCCCCATCGGCGTCAGGTACACATTCTGTATCACCTGTACAAGTCCCGGCTACTCGCCCCCGTGCCCCCGTCGTTCCTGTTGATGAATCAGATGCCCTTCCTCCGACTCAACCTGAACAACACCATCACATTTCCAATAGCAAACGGCACGCAACAAATGTCTTCCGATGGCTTGACGAGAACGACGCGGATCCGGCACTCAAGGCACGCATAAGGCTGTTATTTCCGTGAACCGTTCTGACATTTTCAACTCACCTAGAACTTCCTTCCGGACCTTAAAGATCACCTCCTGTCACGCCTAGCTGGCAATGCTTCAGACGGTCAAGAACATAGCTACTCCGACGACGAACGCGACAGCGTCGAAATCATGAACGACCGCCTTTATCGTCACAAGGTTCTC
The DNA here is from genome assembly GCA_023014335.1 of Galerina marginata. Taxonomy (NCBI): domain Eukaryota; kingdom Fungi; phylum Basidiomycota; class Agaricomycetes; order Agaricales; family Galerinaceae; genus Galerina; species Galerina marginata. The sequence continues at coordinate 593,179 of JAECYW010000009.1, read as the reverse complement.
CGCATCAACTACACCACCTACGATGTCCGACGCTCTCAGGACTCGATTAATCCCCGCACTCACTCCGATGTCATGACCTTATCGCGCGAAGATGACCCAGACATCCATCCCTATTCATATGCTCGTGTACTCGGGATTTTCCACGTCGATGTCAAGCATCATGGGCCACACTGTACGGTCCCAAATACCCAGCGAATGGAATTTTTATGGGTGAGGTGGTTTCAACGTGATCGGAGCTACGCGGCAGGATGGGATGCTCGAAGATTGCATCGAATCAGCTTTTTGAAATCCAATGAGCATGATTGGGCTTTCGGCTTTGTCGACCCTTCTGACATTATTCGAGGTATCCACCTGATACCAGCGTTTGCGCACGGCACATCAAGCCGCTACCTAGGACCATCGATCGCCCGTGAATTTGCAGATGAAGAGCTGGGAGATACAGATTGGAAGTTCTTCTACGTAAATATGTAAGTGCAGTAACTCCACATAGCTAACATGACTCACTGGTAATAGGTTTGTTGATCGCGACATGGTTATGCGCTTCCTCGGAGGCGGAGTGGGCCACAAGGCTACAAACGAGTTCACCGAATGCTTGCGACCCGATTTTATGTTCCATGGCGATGGGGAGATGGATGTTGAAGGGAAGGATGACGGTGAAGGGGACGACATTGAGGGTGAAGTGAACTCCGAAGAGGAGGACGAAGAGGACGAAGAGGAGGACGAAGAGGAGGATGAAGAGGATGAGGACGAAGACAGTTGGGAAGCTGATTATTTCGAGGGCGAAGATGGTGAAGAGCCATGGGATATTGACGACGTTGAAGCAGAAGGTTACGGAGAGTTTTAGGCTGTGATGTCTAAATGTAGCGGTAGAGTTGTTAATTGTGTCTAGACCCGTTTGTACTGCCCTTTGATGTTGTTAGAAAATACTCGCATTTGAATCGGAACTCGCACGCCCCTGGATTCGGACCAGAGCAAGACTAACTTCTGAGATGGTGCAGAAATACACAATCTTGAATAGAGATATTATTCTCAGTCTCACGAAATCCTCAGTCTATAATTTCTCCACCTTACGAGCAAAAATTAATATAATGTGGATTTCTAAGGAAGCGACAAAGATTTCTGAGCCGTTGTAATCTTCTCAGAATTCTTCTCAGTCCATACAAGTTTAGGCAAAGAATAGTGGACCCGTTGTATTCGCTGGCCAAGAGTTAGGGGGATAATACATCACATACAAATCCTCGTCGGCCATTAAAAGAGCGGCAAATAATCCTGCGAGCATCCAAGGAAGTCCCAAAGATATGGGCGCCTTTACCGGACCGTTGCAAGGTGGTCCCAAAAATGTGGGAAACTGAATGGTGCGCAATGCACGGTATTGCAATACCGTGACAAGCCCCTTTTGCTGATGTAAGCTCTTAATAGCCTCTTATCGTGTGATCTAGCTATTCTGGCCGTCAATCCACAGAACAGGACAAGAATGATATAAATATAAGACAAAGAAACTATTTTCCCGGAAACTTGAAGAAAGGTTCTGTTCTAATGATAGAACTCCTTATCATATTTTTCATACAGCTGCTTGACGGGTCTCCACGACAATTGACAAAGGCATCGCAAATCAGCTCTTCCTGACCCATGCAAACTTCTCGAAGATAAGGATATACAAGAGCCTATCGGACGTTATCCAAGATTCCTCGGAGTCGAGGCTGTGCTTTTAACCAGCTCGTGGGGTGATGTTTTCGCTAAATTTTCGCGTACTGTACTATTTCGACCTCATGTTCACATAACGCGTAACGCGGTAGTGTGAACTGAACTAATGAGGAACTTGTAACGCGTAACAAGGCCCAAATAGGGTCCAAAATGTCAAAAAAAGCGCTCGGAGCGGCCGAAATCATGATGGACCCTTAATTTCCTAATTAGGCCTATTTTTAGCTTTATGAACATGTTGCAAAGTGAACTATCTCCGTAACGTGTAACATGGTGTGAACCAAAGGTCGAAATAGTACAGTATATCACCCCTCATCTACTTTTAATGATCGAAACGTCGACTTGATTATCATCCTGAGATTAACAGACACCAGCAAAGCAGATTGTTAAACTTTGTTTAACTATGAGAATCAAGGTAAATACTCCCAGTCCTGTCTTCTAGAAAACCATTACGCCGAGAGTATTAATGGATATGATCGGGTTCTCGCGTTCAGTTCCAGGGGCCGTGTACAAAATGGCAAGTAGATGACCCGAAAATTTGGACGGAATCAGAGGCCGTGAATATATAAGAAGGGTTTGTATTGAAGTGAAATTGATTCCGCAGTTTACCAGAGGTCGAGAACAACATCAGCTGCAATGCGCTCCACGCTTACCTCATTCTTTGCCATTATGTTGCTGGTCGTCCAGTCCTTCAGCATCCCAACTGTTTTGAAAGGAGGTGATTATTGTAAAACTTTGGAGAAAAGATGCTCACTAACTTCGGCCATCAATAGACGGCGCTGCTCCAACCGGTGACACGGAAGAGGGCGACGCTCCGACCTCTCCGGAAAACTTTTGGATGGGTGCTTCCACCAGCGCCGAACCCAATCGGAAACATCTCTTGCCATCTGAGTCAAAATGAGAAGGGTTCGAGTTGCCTTTCATTCAATTGTCAACAAAGCAGAGAAGTTGGGTGGTAGCGGGTAGCGGTAGACTGCTCGAATATTATGTTTGATAACCAATATACAATGATTCCATAATTTCTCTCTATTACCGGTTTCTTGTGGAGTATTTTCAGCCCGAAATGCCTTGACACGGGCCTAGTTAATCTTGAGTCGTTGTCGAGATCACAGATAGAATAAATGTAGCAACGATTATCCCGCCGCTGCCCTCTGCGCGTTGAGAACTTTGGTCGCAGATTAGTGTCAGAATATCAGGCCACCTTCATGTTAGACTTTCTGTTCCGAGTCTGCAATCATAAATGGAAAGAGTACGCAGGCTCATGATGCGACGCGATTTTCATTCAGAATCGGCCTATAGAATCGGCCCAAGAACCCGGCCAGACTAGTACAACCCCTAGCTTCCCTGTGGCAAACCGCCTTCAAGGGGATATTGAATCGCGGGATCATAGTCTCTGTGTTCAGTTTATTTTAGCGGATTGGCACTTTATGATTGCTCATCGATAGATCATAGCCCTCATATAGGTCATAGCCCTCATCCGTCCATCTGGCCACATTTCCCAGCCGATGCAAAGTGACCCTTTTAGAGCTACTTCACAAATTTGGCAGACGGACTATCGTGGGTGGAGAACAAAGTCTGCAACTCGTCGATATGTTGAGCGATTTTCTAGATATTTTAGGCATTTAGTACGTCCACGGCCTCAGGGTGCGAGGATCCCTTTCCTACCTAATGCGGAGGGTCTCCTCACACGACATGTCCTAATACAACGTGTGCTGTGAGTACTTCAAGATAAGTTTTGACCTAAAGTTGTTCGATTCTCCACCTACCTGAATTCTTTGCATAATGGAGTGGCACCATGGTGGCTTCTGATGATGCACGAACAATACTTGTGCGGTACAGTTTGGGAAGAAGTCAGTACCCACTCAGGAAGTGGTCCCAGTCTATTTGCGGAGTTTCTGGTTGACATGCACTACTCACTAAATATCGGGTTTTCACTTAAAGCGTCTTCAACCGTCAATTCCCCTTTCGATAGATGGTGAACAATGAATTCTTCGACAAGAATTATAGTTGCTCTGTCGCTGGCCATAGGTCTAGTCAACTTCTTCCTCATTGGGTATCAACAGCGACTCTTGAGCAGAGTTGGATCTCAACACGGTGATGGCATATATGGTACCTCTAATCACAAATCTCCTACTCTTTCACTGAAATTCATTCTAGAGGTGGATGACCCGCATCTTGAGAGCCTAACACCCTTAGGTTTTCAGGAGGTTTCCATGGTAATCGAGGAGAATCGTCAATTTTCACTCGTAGACGACGAAAAATGGGCGGAAACCTTACCTGGCAAGCGGGGTTTTGTTCGAGTCGGACCAAAGGGTCGCCCTTTTGGTGTTGCGCTTTACCACCAACTCCATTGCGTGAATGCCCTACGATTCTCTTACACGGTGGCCAGAGACGGTCTTGTGACCGATCCAAAGATCCTGAAGTCAAAACTCGCCCACGACAATCATTGTTTTCAATTTCTACGACAAAGCATTCTTTGCAAGGCAGATGACTCGCTTATTACCTCGAGCAGTAACAACCAAAGTTTATCACGATCAGGATTTGGCGCAATCCATCGGTGCAGAAATTGGGCGCAGCTTAGACAGTTTGTTCTGGAGAATGAGGCGGCATGGGAAGGAATCCCGTTTTAAAAGAGAACGACTGTCGGCCAGGGAAGGGCAGAAATACTGGAAATATCATTTCTGAGCTTGATCACATAGTTTCTGGTCGAGTCGGCGAGTCAAAACACAGATGATGATTTGATATTGACGTAAAATCTCCATCTGGTCAAGATTCACTGGCACTTAATCCCTCTTCCGTTCACGTGTGCTTCGTGCTCAGTGTGAGTCCATTGATTATTCACCCGACTTGCTCAATGTCGCCGGCAGCTCATATTAATATCATCCAGCTTATTCTCGTTGATTTCTTAATGCTTAGTCGGGTTCTGTTGGCAATCTTGGTTGTCTATTCACAGCATACTTCAAAATAGATTCATCTACTGGCTCGAAAGACGATTATAATTCAGGAACCACACGCACCAGAAACCCGGGACATTTCCCTTCAGTAATTGTCATGAGGGTGTGTGGGGATGAACCCCGACTCGTGTGATTCAGAGACTCTTGTACGAAGCCCAGTCGGCGAAGAAAAGCCTCGCAAGCCTTGGACGACCTACTACTAGAAGTGCGAAAGTTCATTCAACGTTGCACATGAGTCAAACACCAATTGTGGGCCGGATTGTAACTTAGAGTTGGCTCCGACCGAGCTGAATTGCCAAGCCAATTAGTGTAGTGGCACGTAACATGTACCTTCTCGAATGTATTCGAATGATAGAATCCCACATACAGAGAAAAAATTTGCAAAGATTGGAGTCTGAAAATCATACAGAGGGAGAACAGCAAGCGCCCAAGCACCTGTTGGCTGGAGATGTTCGGACCCTGGTCCATGTTCGTCCATTCAACCAGCGTCGATTGCTCAAGCATAATGCGAAGGCGATTGTTCGAGCGTGATGTCGTAGTGATACACTCCTTCTTTGTACAAGGGATCGAAAGAGAGGGAATCATAATTTTCAAATGCTATATTCGCTATTCTACAATCTTAAATCCAAATTTACGGTCCCACAATTGACTGAAGTTGCAGATTCCTGTTCGTAAAAGCCAAGTTTAGTATTGAGGTGTCAGGTCTTATGGAAAACAAACACATTCACAGCCGCGCTCGCTGAGTAACTAGGAGTAGTTCATTCGTCTACTGTTACCAGATTCTTTAGCAATCGAGAATACCAGAGACGACTGAATCACTTACCAAATGACTTCTTCATTGATGAGGAAATATATTCTCCACTGAAAGGATCTATCCGCGGGAGCGACAAGAGATCTTTATCTTCAGATTTTTGAAGCGCCCCGGTCAATTGAAATGAGTAGTAAATGTTGGTCGCAGCGAGGAGCATGTTGAAGATTGTAAGGGCGAGGAAGAACAGAACGATCCTTTGGCCTATGGTATAGTATTCGGTGGTCGCGGTATCCCTAGGGCCGAGTGAGGCGACATCCTCCCCGTTTTCTTGGCTGACTTTTTGATATCCTTTGGGCATGTAGGACGTATACAGGCGTCATGATGTTCCACCCTGCTGTACTTAAATAAATGGTTAACACCTTTTCCGGACCATCCTCTCTTACACATTATATTTTCACGCACACAGAAGCACTCGGTCAATTCTCGCCGAGCGTTCAAGATAAGTTGAACCTAATTTTTATAAAATTTAGACACCGTGTCAATGGGAAAGGGATTTATTCTGAGAGCGACTTTACATCACGGAGGTTCGACCGACAACTTTGAGAGGTGTGGGAATGGTGGGCAATCCAAGAACTCGGCGGTTCCTGAATCCTGCTCGATAAGAGTCGATTCGACTTTGGCAAGCCTTCACAAGGGCTCAATCATAAGATTCCACGCCATGACAGCAAGTTCAACCAGGAGATCTTGGAATAGGGACCACACGACTTATTAACTTGGCCTCCAGTATATGTTCCCCAAGTTCAACAACGTGAAGTAAAATTCCAGTGCTGACTGCAACACCTTCATCGGCAACTTCATCGGCAATGAAAGAACCTTCGGTTGCTGCTAGCGCGATAACCTTCGTGTTCTTGGCCACTACAACCATCCTTCACTTCACTTGTTTATATCGCACTCTCCTCGCCCTTGAGAAACACGATACGCCGAAGCCAAATGGTAAATACCTCATAATGTGTAAGAAAATGGCGCTGACTATTCTCTTGTTAGGATTTCCTGGGCAGGAGTTTCCCTGGAGCACCAGCGGTCAGGTCGCCCTCAACTTTTCGAATGACTTCTCCCCAATAACTTCTGAAAATGAATGGGCATCCTTCAAGCCGAAGGTCTTCCAACTCACCAGCCACTCTGATCAAGCATACATGATTTCGATGCACCAACAACTCTATTGTTTAGACGCTATCAGGGTGGCATACCTCTCCTACCACCTACCACGACCGAAACTTGCATCTGCGCTCTACGATGACGCGGAAATATGCCTGGAACAACTACGACAGCAAATAATGTGCACTGCCGACCTCACGCTTGAGCCGACAGTGTTTGTTAAGGGTCCCAATGGGACGAGCGTACCAGGTACCTCAGGATTAGGCGTGTTACATAGATGTAAGAATTGGCAGGAACTGGAAGCGACAGTATACAATTCGAACGCTTAGTACTATCTACCAATCCATATACGAACGAATGGGTGTACAAATCAAACCGTTAGGATTACATTTCTTTCACGGCTTAATGAATATAAATTGTCTTTCGAAGGAATTTCGCGTTCCAGAGCTCCCAATTCCATCTACAACTTCCTTCTTCGACATCGTGGCAGTGAGGGCGAGGGGCTTCCCCCGTGGGTAATATGATGGGGCTGTATGACGGTTATCTACACTTTGCGCCATGATCGAGTCAAATGTTTTCCTCAATGTCTCGGCAGTTTGTGTGCTCATCGAGCCTTCTTATTCATCTGGCTCGCAAGGCAAGCGGCTACGACCGGGAATAACGGGGTTTAATTATCTCTCGCAGCCTAAAGAGTAGGTTCAAGTCACTTGAATTTTAATACACGAAGGTAAGAAATTTTAAGGTAAAAACTCGGCTTGGCTCGCCGTGCACATATATTGGAATGCGAAAATATTTTCTAGTCTAGCAGAGGAATACTTTCGATGTCATTCGTAACCGCGATCCCAGTCGTATTAGATGCTCTTATTCTCGCTCGTAGGACGACCACCGTCGGGGTGATACCCTAAATAAAATTTAAGCTTTAAACCAAGAAGAAGATTCGTGGATAAAGCTAAGAATCGAACGCACGTAGAGCATAATAATTGCACTGGAAAAGATGTCGAGCCAGGCGTGAAAATGCCTAAATAGTAAGACCCAGGCTGACTGCGCAACAACTGTGAAAATCCCAGAATCCAGTAATATACTAGAAAAACAAAGCGGTCTTCTTTCCTGACCGGCGAGCCTTTTTCCAAACTCGCGATGCAGTAGCGCCATCCTGACAATAAGAAGGCCTGTAACGATGACATTTACTGAAAGCGAGAGGGAAAAGGATGCATAAGCCAGCGGCCAGAACCAGTTCGGGAATCGCTGTCTCGGCATTGCTTCGACAACGACAAGTGTAATACAAGTGCCTTCTTTCAAGCATGAGTCGGAGAATATTGAGACTGATATGGCATAATGAACGAACCGAAGGATGCCAGAGCCAGAAATGAAGGGATTATCACGAGGTGTGGTTTCTCGAACCATTCACTCAGACAGCGCTGTATCTTTGGCTCCCATGAGTAAAGATAAGGCTTTCCCTTGGGCTGTACTCACCATTACGCCCTGCGAGACGATAACTAGACAAGAGAATATTGATCCTGGGATGGGATTAATATAGATCCTCCCAGGGGCAGGGGGGTGCGACTGCGGAAGATTGCAAGTTTATAACTGGGCTGGAATAGGGAGGGAATCCTACCCACTATCGCGATGAACCGAGCGGTTATGCTGAAGCAGATGTAGCAGCTGCATAATACAAACAGCAAAAATAACGGATATACGAGCTGACTTCCCGAGGTTTTCCTGTGGGCGATCAGGTATAGCGCGAACAACACGCAGTATATACCTAGAATCGCCTAGGTTAGAGGATTGGACCAGACCAACAGTTAGTCAAAATCTTACCATATGAGAATGCCCCAATCGCAGTTTCCAGAAAGACCGCTTCGTTCACGCTAAGCTCAGACATAACGGTTCACGCAAATCTGGCAGGATATACTTTGCCAGATATATACTTTTGCCGCCTACCTGCCTCCCTGAAAGGCGTTTATTTGGATTTGTCGAGAACAACTCACGAGAAGTCTAATGGTATAGTTAAGGTTTGAGATTTTGTAAGGCATGTTGGATGAAACTCTTACTTATGTGAATCCCAGCTGATAACTTCCGCTATTCTCGCCCACTTTTTCGTGCCGTTGCATTCCGCCTTCCAAGAGTCAAGGGGTATGATACGGATAATGTATCCGCGGAGAAGAAGCTGAATAAAGTGAGACGCCCGGTGGGAATGCTGGTCGTTGTTTAATCAGGCTCTGGCATGGGAAATATATGGCAAATGAGACGAGGTCTATTTCTGCCTAAATCAACGCTCACCTATCCAACAACCAATGCATCAAAAGGTCCCGGTGCTCCCAATTGACGTAGTATCTTTGTTGCAAGGAATGAACTGACTTCGTTATCTCGAGGTGGAGAGAACTTCGGGCGATTAAGAACTTAGAGATAGATAAGCGTTCAAGCAATCAAGCTAAAGACGGCTTGTACGATCTCAAGGCTTCTAGGAAGTAGGAAACCCGTGCGATAGATAAAAGAGTGTGGTAAATAACTTACACTGGTAGTAGAATTGAGCGTCCGACAGAGCCTCAGTAAAGACCTCGTCGAGGAGCATGGTTGGGCGTTGAAGACAACTTGGCACTGTTGCTCAATCGAGTACGGGAGAGGGAATTCAAAGTCCAAAAAGCGGCCCATAATGAGTAGTCGGCACCAAGGCGATTCAGTGTTATCGCAAAACCCCTCCGATATCAGAACACTGGCCCGCAGGGGGGGTCTGTCATTGGGATGCTCGGCGCGAATTCAAGCTCCTTCAAACTTCATAGACCGACACTCAAGAGAACACGCATCGCAGTAGATCAGGGGTGATTCCAAATAACTTTGGAGGTCGATGAGAAGTTTACCTACAGTGATTCCTGGCGCAGCAACGATCGCGTCGTCGCGACGAGCCAGCACTGCAGCACGAGCTGTCGTTGAGGCCCTTGCCACACAACCGTCAACAATCCGATTTTTCACTCGAATCACTCCGCCTCCAATCCGCCTCTGCCGCGGTTCATTGACCGCAGCTGCTACCACCATCCTCTAAGCATCTTTTGCAGTCTAAAAGGAGTGCCAATTGTCGCCCACCAATGGATCCGGTTGACGTCCGATTTGAGGCATTCTTTGGCGGTAAATAATCCTCTTTTTCACCTCGATGTTCATCTCCTTGGCAGGCTAAGCCTCCAGCTTTTTCGATATTCAGGAGCGATTACCTTTGCACGCACCTCTCTATGTCGATTTACTGCATCTTAACACGCAAAACCTGCACTCTTTGATCGAGCAACGGCCATTTCATCACCATGCTTGCAAAAGAATGGCTGCTGGCACTGACATTGCCTTACAACTTGAATCGACACAGTTCTTGATTACGCATCTTAAATTAGCATGATTTTACGACTACACGAAGCCCAGAATTGGGATTACGTCGGGAGCTTTGGCTGAATGACTATCTGGAAATTCGAGTCTGGGGAAGAATAATGGATGCCAGGATTTCCCAGCGGTTTGACGCTGTTCTAGCGAGACGGGAAGTTGTCCAAGACCAAGGTTTTCTCGTTTCTTCATGCAAGTGCGTGTTTTGTCTTTTATTTCCCCCTTGTTTTGCCTTTTTTCGACCAGGTTGTCTTATGTTCAATTTCAATTTTTTTCCTTCCCCGTTCCTTTCCGTTACGGTCTTCGAATGCCTAGTAATTGCTCCTTTATTCTAGGCTAAATATCCAACCATCCAAAAAGGCTGCCCCAGATCCACATAATCGACACCCTTCCTCGTTATTGCCAGAGGCATAAACGAATCCATGAGACCCTTCAGTCGGCGGTACTTGCTTGAGGGATCAGACATCGACCCTTATGCGATTTACAAGTATTTTGGCTTCCCAGTCCATCCTTTCGACCTACCCATGACACTTTCGTGCCTTAATCTGTGAGTTCTCATCCAGATGTATCGACTTTTGCCCTAAAAGCTTTCTCCGCATCCAGGGCTCCTTCTCCCTGACTTTCAGACCTACTCTATCCTCGACGTCCACGAAATTTCAGGTCGTTGCTATCACACGGGCGATTTGTGGGTGAGCCCGTCGATCGAGGATTTCAGTTTCAGTTTCTAATCACATAAATAGTTTAGTTGCAGGGTACCTTATAGGCAATGATACAAACCATTGCCATCAATCCTCTTCGCTTGGCGATATCTGCCCTAATAGAATCGCTCAGCCCCGTAAGTACGCTTAGAATCAAGCACAGCACCGCCAGCACCTCGCAGAGGCGAGATGACGTGCGTTCATTGTGGATCCGAACCTCTTCGCATGTTTATTCTGATTTAGTCTTCCCTCCGCCAGCTAACCGAGCTCGTCGCCGTATTTTTGGATCCTCGTATGTATTCATGGAAATGCGCCCATGCACGGAGGACTTTGATTTCAATTCTGAGCTTGCGTACGTGGCCCAAGCCCGACGTCTTTCTCCTCGATGGTATGAGCGACGGCAAACCACATGGGTCCTACCGCAAGATCCCGAGCCCGCGACTGCTCCAGCCCTGCGCCGATTATTAGGATGGAGACTACGGAGATCCTGGATAGGTCAAATGGCTTGACGAGGGAAAGAGGTTTCGGCGTCGAGACTCGTACCTTCTCCATAGCGGATATGGATACCCGCTACGTTGTGCTGTCGAGTAGGATTGGAGGCGTAAAGAACTGGGTGTAGAGAAAAGAAAGTGACAGCGAACCGGCTTTCGAGTTACAGGTTCGTGTTTTATCTCTGTTAACCGTTCATGTTCAATTTACTGACATTGCGTTATGACCTTCTACAGCTTGTCGGGCTGGAGTCAAACTGTTTCACGCCGGACCTGCACTTCCATGCTGCTTTCCGCGGAGGCCGTCACGACTACATCTCTTATCAGTCCCATTAAACTTGTCAGTGGTGCCATGGACAAGCGCTCTCAGTCATGCCTATCTCCTACTTCTCCTCGTCTACCGAGCTTCCTCTAGCTTTCTGTGGTTTCATTATGTGCGTACATCGGATCCAATATGTCAGCTTTTTCTTCGCTCTCTCTGAATGTTCCCGATCCCATGGTGTGGGCTGTGCTAGTACTAACGAACCAAACATGGCGCACGCTATGCCCGTACCTGCTCGCCAAGGAATACGGTATATTAGCAGCTGGGGGCAGTGCGTGCTCTTACTGTCAATCTTCCGTCAATCGGACGAATGTCATTTGTTAGCATGCAGCTGGTCGCCTGGGAGAATGTGGGCTGGGCTGACGGATACTTACGCTTAGAATCGGATGGGGCTTGGGAAGAATTCAGGAAAAGGAAGGCAGGATAACAACGCGTCAGTTGCCATCCTGGAGAGATTCTGGAGGGGCGACGAGATGTCATGGACAGAATGTTCAAAAGGCCATTATCGTCTCGTGGCTATTATGGTAAATCCCCCCCCCATAAGTTGTATGACGGCGGAGGTCGTTCAAGTCGATTGGGACATCTGCACCCCCAATGAGGATCTGGAGTTCCTGCTGATCAAACATGCTGTCCATCGTTTGCCATTACCAGGCCTGGTAAAACGTACTTCCTGAAGCACCTGACGTGGCTACAGCATGTTTGTGCGACAATAAAACCATCAGAACGTCGAGATACAAAGCGGCATTTGGTGATCTGTAAAATAGAATCAAGACGCTTCGAGCCGAAAAACAAAAGCTCTACTCAGGTGCGTGGGCCAAACTTCAAAGATAGAAAAAGTAGCAAGGCCGCTTTCCGCAAAAGCACCAGCCAACTTGTGGTATGTTTTTCCAAGGCCTGAGCTAGAATTGCTTCTATTGACGGTCGGGTAGTATCGAATGAAATCAAGTACCAAATCGTTTCAACGCACCAGGACCAAGTAAGCGCCCTCCGTGGGCACGGGAAATAGTCGGAGATCAAAAGCATTCATTCGAGGGCACTGGAAAATTTGCGTGGCAGGTTGCGTGCTTGCGGTCTTGCGCATGCTTGCGCAAGGCTTGAGTGCACTTGCGCCGGTCTTGCGCATGGTTCAAGCGCACTTGCGCAAACTGAGAGCGAGAGTTGCGCATACTTGAGCTTGCAGAAAGAACTTTCATTGAGAGTAACCTATATAAGCATTGACTGAACTTGGTATGATCAGTTCGTCTCAGGAGACAACTTACTCAATCAGAAAAGAGGTTGCCCCGGACGGCCCGGGTTTCATTTTTACAGCGACTGAACGCCTTAAGGATCATTCACTTCTTTGTATAATGTGTTAAAAACAATTTTTGGCTATAGAATATATGAATGCTAGCAACTTTGTCTCTGAAATTTTATTTCAAAAGAACTGCTGCAGTTTCCGCGCAAGATTTTTTGAGCGCGACGGCAGCAGTAAGTCGTGGGAAACAGCATAATAATTTTGACAGCAACCGACGCGGCGGTTAGCATTACCACTTTCAATGGGATCCGACGGTCATAATTTCTGGTATATGAGATTGCATAGATATATACTACATATGTGCCAAGTTTCATATAATACTGGTTCATGGGGGGGGAGCTATGACACAAATTAGCATCAAGTTGCACGCTGCGTCGCTGCCAGTGCAACACTTTTGCCACACGTGATGTTGTGGCAAAACGGTTGCAGTGGCCGCACGTATACACTTAGCGTCGTTGGATCTACGTCAAAGCTATAACAAGTAAGAAGAATATAATCTTATGGCGAGACCTCGATCATTTTCCCATCCGCCAAGTTCTGCAGATGAGAACGTTTGACATAAGCTCGGATCACAAGCCGCGCAGCCGCGCTCCACAATCCCTTTCACCCGCCTCACTTGCAATACGTAGAAGCCGTACTGCCGAGCCCTCCAACCATGCCGAGCTGCACCTGACATCCCCCCATCTTCCAGCACATTCGTGTTCTTTCTCACCTTCACCTACACCTACACCTCATTTTCAGATACGTTCATTATCGCCTACTGTTCATTATTACCAACCGTTCTTTGACCATCGGTTCCAAAGCATTGCCATACTGCAAGGTTATAACATCACTACTAGCGCTCTTTCAAGACTATTTTATTTATTCCATCAGCTGTACAGCAAGGTTCAAGCATTGTGCTGGATTGCCCCGATTATCTGAGTCAGATAAGAATGCCCTCACATTGCCACGCTGCCGCGCTCTCTGCAGTGAATGGCTGGCCTTTTAATTTAGAGTTTTAGAGTCATCAGTCCTGGGTAAAGAGTCCTCACTGATAAATACAATTTTAAGTTTGCATTTACGAGACGTTCGTCCAACAGAGCGCGGCGCAGCCGCAAACACTTGTATATTTAAAGTAGAATACAATGAGAACTGTAAAGTGTGAGAAGTGGCGCTAGCGCAGGCTTGCGCTGGCTTGCGCATAAAACGTCTTGCGCAAGTTGTGCGCAAGCACGCAAGCTGCCACGCGAATTTCCATTCATTCGTGACGTTTGTCGGCCTTGCTTCGACTTTACCACCTTGTAAGGAATATGCATATGGCAAGAAGTACTGGGCCTGATATTTGAAATTAATACAACCAACTTAGGAAGAAAAAAGCATGCCCTAATGATGGATCATTCTATTTATACTCGAAGTCAAGGCTACTACTCGGGTTGGTCTTTTCCGATCAAACGATTTAACAGAACTCAGCGTCCATCTTCATCAGGACCACCGGGTAAAAACAATAATCGCGGATCCTTTTCTGAAGCACAGCCACTGGCGGTGTATCGCCTCGCGTTGCCCTCCACCGCACTATAACTCTGCTCCAGAGTCCCAAGGATCATGTTTCGTTCAATAGCCCCTCTCAAGCGCATGAGCCTCTCCCTTCGTCTCTATCACTCCACCCCAGTATTCAATATGGTACGTCCTTTCCTCCCCTTCCCCCCTGCCCTCATACCCCATAAAACTAACTACTACACCCGAAAGTCATTTACCCCTGCAGACTGGAAGATCGTCGAGACGAGCCCAGGCGGCGTCGAGCTCGACTTCGTCAACAAAAAGACGGGCGAGAGCACGTGGTACACCCCCGAGGGGATGAGCGCCGCTGATATCCTCGCCATCCCCGACGCGAAGAAGTATTGGTCAAAGGCTGAAGAGGTCGAGGTGTATATTAAGGAGAAGGCGGATGAGAAGAAGAAGAATGGAGGGAAAGACGTTAAGGACGCGTAATGAGGAAGTAATGGGAAGGAGAGGTGTGTTTGCTTTCGTTGGGAATGTTTTGGTGGCTATGAGCGTCTCAGGTGTACGTCAGTTGGCTTGGATTATTAAAATGTTAAATTATGAAGCTCTATTCGGTCATTACTTGCGTTTACTTGCTCTGCCCTCACTTTCCTGTAAGTCTGCCTTCTACGGGACAACACGATGGGGGAAGTATACATTCCATGGTGGTAGCTTTCAGCTTATAAAACGAAAGCCAGCCGTGTCTTGCAAGTAATATAGCATAAGACATCGTTAAAAGCATGCGCTCTTAGAAAACCCTCGCTTTCGAACGTTGAACGTGGTTAAGAATTCAAGGTACTACTCCCAACCAGTACACGTTCAAATAAGTAGCTTATAACTAGCCGCTATCATTAATAAATCATTACTCAAGACATCGACTACTTTCCCCTAGCGAAATCGCGTGAATAAGTTAAAAAATCCCTCCATTCCGAAAAGGAAACGACTCACTTAACAACAGTAGCCTTCCCAGTCTCCGCATTATGCTCCGTAATCTTCGTCACTTTCTTATTCTTCATCAAAATCGGCTTCTCGATCGTATCATAGATGTTCCCCGGCCTGCGCGTCGACCCAAGCACAGCATGCACATGCCCGCTCGCTCTTTGCGCATACACCTTGCTCGCGAACCCCCACAGCTTGTTTGAGTACGGGCTCTCCTTGCGCGAGGGGATGTTGATACCGTGCTTCTGCAGGGAGGGGTTGAGCACCTCCTTCCCGTGCTTTGCAGCAAAGCGCTCGGCGTCTGCACCGACGGAGACGGGTCCGCTCTTGCCTGGTCGGCTACCGCTCCAGAAGACGGCTTTGCCGGGGGTGGGGTGGAGGTTCTTTTTGATTTTAAGCGCCATACCGGCGGCTTTGGCGAGCTGGCCAAGCCCGCGCGTGGAGAGCTGGAGGTCGTCGCGCGAGGGCGCCTGGCGGATTGGCGCTGGGGCGGCGAGTGCTGTGCTCAGCAGAAGCGCGAAGAGGGTAAGGAAGACTTTGGAGATGAACATGGCGGGAGAAGCCTATTAATTAGACGACGCATGGGGGTCAGCATTGTTAATCTCGTCACCCAAGTTCGTAGACTCACGAGTTTTTAGGAACTTGAATAGTGTCGAGGCGGATTTTGATTCTCAAAGGCTGACCTTGGGGATGGACGGCATGAGCCACGACTGTACTCGAAAGCGATTCCATGACTGGCTTACCTGCAGCCTGAGGAGCTAGTTGAAGCTGTAAAATCGTTCCAGACGACTTGAAGGAACACGATCATGGGTCCGGCTGTTTAAGTAGGATGTGCGCCGTGATTCTGTGATATTCATGGTAGCTATACACCGCCTTGATGGACAAAAAGTGACAGGTCGCAAACACCCGTCCATCAAAGGACTTCACATTGGCTCTCATCGCACATGATCAACTTGCCTAGCTGACATTTGCCTCCATCAATTTGAATCAGTGTAGGATCGACAAGGATCAACCAGCTCACTTTCTTTTATGTCGGACTGCCAGCGAAACCCCACCATCCTTGCAGTCGAGGCGCGGAAGAAGAGCATAATTCGGGCAAGAACGACTTACTTTGTTTAGGAACGAACCAACAGAGACCAACAATGGTGTCATTATAACCTACACCGAGTGCAGCACCATGCGTCGAACAAGGCAGAAGAGGCGACGCTACCTCAGGTGGCTAGCGCTTAGCATCGGAGGCCGAAGAAGGAAACAAGGGGACCTCGGGAGACGTGATAAGACGTGATACAATATACTGTACCGAATCACTGGCAGGAATCGTGAGGCTGTGGTAGCGAGTAGTAGTAGGCGGTTGTTGCGAAAGAGGGCGAGAGATCGACGAAACCGTGCGCCGTGCAGCGATGGTGGTGGGGCGATTTATCCGAATGCCATCACGACACCCCGGTCCTTGATGAATACAAGTCAAATCCCGCTCATCCGCACCCTCTCATCTGGCCCGTCTGTTCTGATTTCAACAGACCTTGAGATGCGAAGGATTCATATCATAACATTTTGCTGCATAGGCGAATGTGTAGAAATGATATCACATATCACAGACGCGGTCGGGTTACGATCCAATATCGAATTTGCATTGATATAAGCAAAAAATATAGGGGCAGGAAGGCAATCAAATTTTTAGACGTATTGACAATGGAGCTCCTGAGCACAGATGGAAAAACTGGAAGGCAGGCAGTCAGAAGGATGCCTGAGGCTCCAGGTGGTCGGGAGTGAAAAAACGACTTAACAGTCGTCAGTCCAAAGCGAGAGTACTATCAGCGGCGACCTGAAAAGCTTTCGTTGGGAAACCTCGCTGGCGGCCATAGCGTGACCGAGTAGGATGAAAGTATTGTCTAGCTAGTAGAACGAAACGGATACAGGACAGACTCATTATAAAAGAAAGACTTTCTAATCAAAACAAAATCTGGCAGTCCCGATTCGCGGTCACGTGGGTAAGATAAGATAACACTAATAGCAATACACAAACCGTGAAAGCCACTCACGATCAAGCAGATACGCGGTTTTTCAATCGCGAGCTCATGGTTGAGCCCACGGTATTCATTTACGAAATCCCATTTCCATTTCTACACAAGTAACCGAGCTCCCATTCGCTGAAAAATTAACATGACCAGTCAAAGCGACGTGTCCCCGTTTCGACGAAAAAATGAGAAATAATATCCGGACTATCCGGTCCATCCAAAAAAGGTGGATGGATACGTTTGTATTTCTTCTAAATCTCGCCACTCATGACTATCCAGGTTGAAAGTAAGCTCGTAGTAAGTATTCCGAGGTTGAGAAACGTATTTTGGCCTGAAGCGCGCAGATTCCTGAATTATAGGCTGTCATTTCTCGTCTGTTTTCTAGCAGATGCTCCTCCTGGTTTCAACATCAGCAAGTTGACATTTTACTTTTTCGCTTTTTGCGCTTTTTTCACTTTTTGCGTTAAAATATGGGCGTTTTTCGGGGAAAATCACTGCCAAATCACGCCAGCTTTTTGCTAATTGACACCTGGCTTTTTTGACTTGCCGCTTTCTTCACTTTTCGCCGCTTTTTTCACTTGTACAAGCGGAAAAAAGCTAAATGTTAAACTTCCGATGAACTAAGTCAAGTACTAGTCACCAGTTAACATCTCGCAAAGAATCACGCTCAAAAAGCTTGGTGATATCTGTCATTGCACCTTGACGCCGAAAATAATCTGGAATTAAATCGTATGCGTACTTTGCAGTTTGGGAAATTCATTTATGACGTCGACGAGCTTACAACTACTTTGTCCGAACCTCCGAACCTAGCCTCCCCTAGTTAAAAAGAAAACCCCGGCGTGATTCAGGAAGAGCGTCACTTCGCCTGAGCGGAAAACACTTACTTGACAACAGTGGCCTTCCCAGTATGAGCGTTATGCTCAGTAAGCTTCGTCACTTTCTTATTCTTCATCAACGCCGGTTTCTCGATCGTGTCGTAATGGCTGTCAGGTCTGCGCGTAGAACCAAGGATAACATGCGTATCGCCTTTTGCTCTTTGTGCGTACGTCTTCGACGCGACTTCCCACATCTTGGTTCTGTGCGGGCTGTTTTTGGGTATGATGACCCCGTGCCCCTTCAGCGTTTGTTCAAGGGTGCCTTTTCCGTGGACTTTGGCAAAATGTTCTGCGTCTTGCTTGACGGAAACGGGCCCATTCTCACCCGGTCTGGATCCACTCCAGAAGACGGCTTGACCAGATGCGGGTCGGAGGGATTGTTTGGTTTTAACAACAATCTTGGCGGCTTGTGCTGCTTGTCGGACCGCACCCACGTTGGGCCTGACTGGAATGGCGATTGCTGAGCTAACCAGAAGCGCGAATAAGAAGACAAAGACTTTGGATATGAACATCGCGGAAGAAGGCTATATAGCGCAGCAAGAGTTGTCAGTCTGTGAACATCGATATCGAGTAGAAGACTCACGAGGTGTTATGAGCTAAAATGCGTCAACGCTGAAGGTTTTCCGGTTCACAAAGGCCGACCTATAAGTCAGAAAGCGTGAGCAGTGGTTTCGTATGAAAGTAGCGCCACGACTAATTTACCTGCAGCCTGAGGAAGTAGTTGGAGTTTAGAGACGTATCAAACGACTTGAGGAAACGGCGTTCATGAAGTTTTCCTTTAAGTAGATGCACGGCGTAACTACGCCAACTTTATGACTTTACCTAACTGTTGTTCATTAGCGAACCCTCGCATAGGCCGCCGCACTGACCCGTGGCACAAGAGCGATGAGGGCTACAAGACCTCCTTGCTTTCAAGGTGGAAGATCAACTCGAAGGCAAGGGATGACAGAGACCAGCAACCAGTATCAGAGTAGTGGAGCGAAGAGTCGGGATTCTCAGTCGCAAGGTTACATGACATTGAATGACCCCCACAGTAACCCAGGCCGCTCTGCCGGACACATGAAGACTGAAAAGCATTGGAGTATTGTTGTCAATAAACCTCGGTACAGGGCAAGGGCAAGGAGTAGCTAGTCGAGGAGCCCGTGCCAGTTTTTTGTACCTAGAAATCTATTCCTCAGCATTGCCCTGATTGTTTGTTCGTTCGAGGTCTATTTACCTTATGGATAAACTCGGCCTTTCTCGACCTCCATAAAGTAAACCTCGGTCCTCGGCAAGGTGACATGGTAGTTACCTTTTCGCCGGTTGGGATCAAGAAAGCAAGAACGAACTGGTCAACGGTGCGATGTATCCTCGGTCAAAGATCTTGACAGAAAGTGTCACCACGGGCTGATGCAGATGGGTTCATATTTTCTTCTTCCGCGTCGTTCATCTCCGTGGCCATTGGAAGAGCATTTACCAACATTCTGATCTCCGGTTTACCGCATCCCTGCCTCTGAAGTTTGTTCATTTCGGAGACGAAGGCAAGGGATTCCCAAGTCGACATTCTTCCGAAAACCTGGGAAGTAGGGATACTCAAGACCACGTTGGGGGTAAACGGGCTGCATATATGCGCCAAAGGTGGTGAAGGATTTCTTGTATTTCACGGCACGCATACAAATGCTTCATATGCCGTCTCATCTCCTCTTGCAGTTCCTCTCATCCCTCAACACCTGCATCTATCGTTCTCGTCCTCCACCATATCCACGCCCGCCACCTGCTAATGCCGGGTACAAAGTTGAGACAGCGTACCAGCCTGTTACTTCGCCCGCCTCGAGGTCATTCAGAAGCACCCCAGAACGCAGCATGTATTCACCAATCCCTCTCCAGCTTCGTTGGAGAGGCACCAAAGCTCGCTATGAACCGGCGGACACAGCGGCGGCGACGCGCTCGCAAAGACGGCATGACGGTGTATCGGGCCAACGGAGTGGCTTTCGCCACCTAGAGCACGAATCATTGAACTCGAGCCGAGGCCGCCTTCCGACGAAGTCACATGGCTAGAGCCATGGTGTTGCGCCTTTGATGAAGGTGGGATAACGAGCCGGTCGAACTGCCAGTTCTGTCGTGATCGACGATTCTCTCGCAAAGCTGACATTTGAGTCAATGGTCGCGGAGTGGCGGGAGGCAGTGCAGCCTCATCCACTGCATTTCCACTTTGGCTGTACCGGGAATATCGAGAGCTGAATCGGTGCCCCTGTGATACAGCGAGTGGAGGCTAAAGGCTTCATACGAACGTTCCTTCTATGAGACTCCAATGGCGATGGCGGTGGCGACAGTCATAATCCTGACCACCCTTCGTCTGGACAACAAGCCGTAACATTGACCATAAGGAAAGAACGGGAAAAAGGTTCGTTTTCCTCACACGAGGGAGAGTGTCGAAATGTGAATGTATGCGCTGGAGGCGGAAGTGGCAAGTTGAGACTTGGCTGCGATAGTTGATCCACAGCGGCGATGCCAGTTCTTCAAGCTTGGGGTGTATAACAGCCTCGACGTCCGCCCCAACCCTCAACATCCGCGCCAACACCCATGTCCATACTGCCACTATCCATACTTCAGGTAAGTCGATATCCTTTCGTCAGAATCTATCAATGACGATGACACACAGGGAAGGACAGCTTTTTGCGGACTTCTATCCTAGACGTAGGTGGTGGAGGGCGGCTTCTCGCAGTTCGACCGTCTACGAATCCGATTCGAACTGCGGTTAAGGACGGAGTTGCGACTAAAATGCGCCAGCAGTGATGGTCAGGATGGCGGGGTATAGGGCAGAGGATCCATATTGCAATGATGAGATGACTGCGAAACTAGTCATGTCCATGTATCCGCTGGCAATCCGCATCGATAGATTATTGCGATACTGGTCGTGTAGACGTACGCGCTAGTACAAGCATCAAGCAGAGGATCCATATTGACGAGGTGACTGCGGCACTTGTCGAGTACATGTATGCGCTGGCAATCCGTATTGATGAGATGGCCGCGACATTTGCCTTGTAGATATATGCGCTGGCCTGAGTTCAACTGATGTAAGAGGCGGCCGTGGTCGTGTTGAGGACTGTGCCTTGGTGGATGGCCAGTGCCCGTCGACGGCGTTGATACCAGTTCTTCGAGCTCCTAGGTAATTTCCAAACCACAAGCAGCCACAGCGTCCAAATTATGACTGACAACGCCTACGACTTCGATCCCAGGATGCGTAGTTCTGCTCCACGCGCAGAGAATGGGTGGGAGTCTCGCTGGGGCGGAAGCACTATGACTCCAACTCGAACTGCGGTCGTGTTAGGGGAGGTGAAAGAGACAGTTCGAGGTATAAAATTGATTTCAAGCATCTGCTGGCGTCGAAAGGAAGGATAACAACGAGATAGTGTCTAGAATGTGAGGACAGGTGGTGGTGGTGGTTAGACTTCCTGCGCCATGGACCGTCTCGTGGCAATGACGAGGTTGGAACACGAATATCTGATTCTTCTGGCGACAATCCCGCTCGGGGCTGGACTACCTGTTAATTTGCGAATCAGAGTCCGGGTCATGGCCACCGAAAGGCGACAGCTGGAAGAAAGGCGTACCTCTGGCAATGAAAATATTGGTCGTTTCCTACTCTAACGACGGGCCTGCTCGTCCTTTCCCCATCGACTCCAAACCCGGGTTCGAAATCCCACGCAAGCTCGGGTCATTCGTCGAATGCAAGCGGCCTTGGTAGAAAGTTAGCTTCGGGGTGAAACTAGAAACGACGAAGTTTAGTTAGTTTATCGTCATTCTTTGGCAAAATAAAACCTGTAATGGATTACCTGGGCTCCTTCGTTCGCGACCTACATGGCTCTGCATGCTAGGTTACCAAGCTTGTAACGATAAACGCCGGCTTCTAGCTTGTGGTTGGCCTGTGCGTGGCAGCCGTCCAGCAGAACCACGTTCGTCCGGAAATCTGAGAGTATGATAGAGAAAAAGACCTAAAAGTTTCGAAGATGTAAGTAAGATCGCTTCTACTATGGACTGAGGTTACGCCTACCTGGAAAAAGTTGAAAGACGACGGCACGAGGTGCTGCGAATGCCACGTCGATTGGCGAAACTGTGAACTTCTTCAGGAGTCAGGCATGTACCAAGATACAACAGTGAGAGTTCCTAGTCCGGGACAACACAAAATATGGTGGTTCGGTTAGTATATGGAAAAGGACCTGTAGGGACATGGTGGATGGAGAGAGGATGGTGGCATTGACGCATCAAAAAAAAAGTCGGATGCTTTGCTTGCCCTTTTCGGGAATTTTTGATGCGCCACCTTCCCGAGCGCCTCGGGGATGATGCGTAACCAAGAGGATTATCAAGGCGGAGTCACAGCCACACCTGGGTATCGCCATTCAAATCTGATCTACGAAATCGTTGTGTCATAAATAAGCTGCTTGCTTTCGACTCCCATGTTCCGTCTCTTAGCCCCTCTCCAACGCAAGAGCCTCTCGCCTAGTTTTTACCACACTACCCAAGCTCTCAGAATGGTGCGTTCCTCCTCTTTATTATCAACAGCATTTAACTAACCATTATCCATAGCCGGAAAGTAAATTCAACCCTGAGGACTGGCGAATCATAAAAACCAGCCCAGGCGGCATCGACCGCGACTTCGTCAACAGAAAGACGGGCGAGAGCACTTGGTACACGCCGGAAGGCATGAGCGCCGCTGAGATCCTCGCCGTTCCTGGTGCGCGGGAGTACTGGTCGACTGTTAAGAAGGTGGAGGAGTATATTAAGGAGAAGGCGGAAGAGAAGAAGAGGAACGGGGGAAAGGACGTCATGGATGAGGCGTAATTGAGAACCTTAGGATATGTGGTCGAATTTTGGGGCGGTCGTCTCAATTTCTCGGTGCTTACGAGTGTTAGTGGCATGCTCAAGGCCCCAATACTGTATTTATAGCAGAAGTACATGGGTGTGGACTAAGTCTAGTTTAACAAATGGGCTGACTGTGTTACAGTAAGTAAACGAGTGGTAAGAAAAGGAACGACGATGAAAGGAGAGTGTGGGTTTCTCCGGCAACCTGGCCAGGAATTAGGGGACACAATTATGGTAAAACGAATCAAAGCGAAAACTAGACTGGAGAACCTTTCTCATCCATCTCCAGATCTGGTTCCTCCAAAACCTTGAGATCAAGCAGATGGTCACGTAGGAATTCAAGAAGCCCGCGATTGCCATCCGTTTCCCTGACCAAAAGTTTTGGGTAATGCTCCATTATGCTTTTCCTCATGGCCGGGAAGTGCGCAATCGAGTGAGCCGCCCCGAATATTGACAATGGTTTCGCTCCTGTAAAAAATGCGGCCTTAAAATCCAACATTTTGAACAGAGGGCATAAAATCTTACCAGTGATGAGGTGGAATAGAGAGCCTCCAAAAAGGATCGCAAAGATACCGCTGAGCGCAGTCCACAAACCACCGACAGCAGAAAATCCATCGAGTACTGAATTCTCCCTGTAATCCGCCACGGTCCTGAAGGGAGAGGCATCATCATGAACGAACAGGCGGATTGTTGAGATGTCTTCACCCCGCAGGACGGTGAGCGATGGATCGGGGAAAACAGCCGTCAATTGTGAAGTCCAAAATAATTTTGACGACTACGGTCAAGTCATTAGAAGATTTAGATGTAAAGTTGTTAAACACACCTCGAACAATCCAAGCCCAGACAGCGCTGGATGCTTGAATATTTGGCGAATACCCAGGGTGAATGCTGCAATTAAATTGACGCCAGGAGTAAGAGGGAAGGGAACGGTCGCTTTCGCGATCACGGACATCTCAATATCGCTATCATTGCTCATTCCTATAGCGAATACGATCGAGGGCGTCGAGCGCTGGTAAATTGGGGCTCCCTCTCCCAGCCTTGTAAAGTTGACGGTGATTTGAATGCTTGAAAAGCTCTCGGGGATTGTATTGTTACGAACAATGCCCTTGTTGTATAGGGCACACTGAAATGCTGGCGGGTGTACGGGCGTGCAAGGCAATGTCCCATTTTGTTCAACTGTAAGGACGATCAGTTCGTTGGTTATCTGACATACAGACTAGGGTGGACAAGGCACCTGTATAAGAGTCCCAAATCGAAGCCACATCGATGGAAGAAAGTATTGCGTCACTGTCAATGTCATCCTTGGGCAGGGACTAGAGAACAACTTCATCAGCTGGGTTTACTCGTAAAAAAGTTAATGCCTACAATGATATAGGGTATAATATTCCAAACAACATCATCTTTCATTTCAAGAGGTGGTGCATCGCTCCGCAGTTCTTTCACTGGAAGGTACTTCGTCTCGAGTATTGGCGCAAAGATGACTGTCAGCAGGATGTAAAAGAATATCGCGCCTAGGAAGCACAAGCCTAATATTCCGCGGGAGGATATAACAGCGCTAGTCTCGCCTCTATGAATGCAATGGGGCCTTAGATTCATGTATCACAGCTGATAGGATAGTACGCACGTGAAATGCAAGTTGAAGATCATTCTTCCACACAGAACATCAATGTAACGAAGTTTATTCTGTGATTGAGGATAACCAAAAAGGATGTCGAAGGGTGTGATGAGTGCCTTCCAGCCGGTCCTTCGGAGCGTAGCTATGCGCAAGAAGGCAAGCATCACTAAGGCTCCAAAAGCGATCCAGCAGGAGACAAAGTGGAGAATGTCAAATTCTGTGTTCCAGGTCGGGTCTAGACTCCCCTCCGTGCATGCATAGAAGGCGATGACTATAGACTTGCCCTTAAGTCTTTATTCCTCTCGACACACAAGAGTGCCTACCTGAGGCCTCAGATAGCAATAGCAACAAGTCTAAAATACCAAACAAGATCCTCCGTTGAATTAAGCTGGAATCCGATATTAGCTATCCTCAGTGTAAGCGTTCTTAGAATAAGAACCTACCTTATTAAATGATGAACTATGATCGTGATGAAGAGTATAAGCCATCGCTTCCGTACACCTTCCCATAATACCAATGGAAGGCCGAAGAGGAGAGCTCCAGTGGCTGCCACGATAACAGTCCTCGCCAAATAAAGTCTGGAAGGAAAGCTGAAGAGAACGGATTCAACGAACGCTGGAAGCATAATAGTGATGGGGAGTAACATTCGCTCCCCATGTTCTTATTTATATACAGGAAGACTACTAAACCCTGTGGAAAATCCCACATCCTGTGGCTAATATAACGTTATCCCAACTGTGCAAATTTTGTCAGGAAAATACCAAGGAGTGGACGATTAAATGGCAGAATAAGGTTGACCATTTTTATCTGAGGGAACAGCCAACAAATTAAATTGCGCCAAACTTTAGCGCGCCTATCTCTTTAACTTAATTGGTTGTGAATCCGGCGATAATTGGTTTCCAGTCAAAAATCATTTCGTTTGTTATTGCCCTGACGATGCTGCCGCCACTGTGCAGTCGGTGTGAGCTGATGTGATTCACTGTGAATCATGATCACACCAGATGTGTTTCCTGTTGATGGTCAACGTCGCCTTATTACACTTTGTTGCGCTGTGCATTGTGATCTGCGTTACGGCGGGGCATATCCGAGTCGGGGTTCATATCGCCTTATTTTGACTCAAGTCTCAGCAAGTTATCCCAAAAATCTTGTTAGCTCCTCCATAGTCCAGCGGCAAAGATGTACTACTTGACCCCTCTTAATTCTGAGTTGAAGTACTTTCCAAAGCTATCCTATTACGGCGCGATTTGCTGACAGGAATTCAAATTTAGAACAAATTATAAGAAAATGTCATATCCTGCACAGGCCGCCAGGCTGCTTCACAGCACTCTTGTGATCACTCTGAAGTGTGCCATAATTTCACCAGAAACGGCTTCACTTGAACGTTATTGCACTTTGTGGCAGTACTAACCTACAGGGATGAAAAAAAAAATACAAGGGTATGACGGGAGCCGATGACAGGCGGAATGTATAGTCGTCCAGTTCTGAGGTGAAGAAGAACACGAGGTGAGCTCCGTCTCCTGATTGACAAATATATACCGCATTCCAGCTCAAACAGAGTCAATGCAGGGTGTGGTTCCCAGAGCTTCGGCGTTACAGGTGCGTAATGATACTCGATCCACTAACGGTCCACATTGTTTAAGCCATCAGGATATATAGGCTGAATGAAAATAAAATAAAAATAAGGGTTAGTTCACGCGAACCTGCTGCGAGCCTTCGAAGTTCTAGGGAGTTCAATGCATCGCAAATTGCCGTTTAAATTGTGCGAAGCTGTTGTGCTATTTTGAGATCGGGCGCTTCACCCGTTGGGCGATACATACAATTGGGGCAAGAATACCCCCTTGTCAAGATCTGTTTATGCTCAATTATGATTCATCCTGAGTCAAGCATTATTATTAGGAGCAATAATGCTGTATCTTTGGTTACAGTAACAGTATTCAGCAGTCCTCAAGTTCGAACTGAAAGTCAAACCATAGCTTCGAAGGACAAACAGTTTTCCCTTTTCATACTTGGTAAAGCCGGTTGAAATTTGACCTCATATTACGGCGTGGTTGATATGTCTCACAAATACCAGAGTCTTCGATGGAATGAAAAGAAAAGAAGTCACCCAGTCTCTAGGGAATTGTGAATACTTTATTGTTGTAAGAGTAAATAGCAATCAGAGTAGCTTGAGCAATCGGCAGTGATATTCCAGCGCAATGCATGTAAAGTATCATGTTCACTTCGCTCTACAAGATTAAAAGAAAAATGCGTGACAGAGGGACAGAACAGATGGACAGAAAATCCTGATTAATGTTGACAGGCCACAACCGACTTGGGGGTTCCGTCTGGTGAATCCAACTCGCTTCCTGTCAGTGACCAGCCGCTACCGAGCAGCATCTTGCCAAAATAATCCAGGCCAATTTGGCTAAGGTGTTCTTTATCGGTCTTCCCCAAATTTCGTCTTAGCTTCAGAGTATTGTCTGTATCAAGTCTGATGTATTCCAGAATGATACTACAATCCCCGGGTGAGAAAATAGGCTGGCAACCCATTAAAACAAATCTTTGAACACTCACCCAAACATGACTGCGTCATAGGTCCATGGAAATGGCGGGGGTGTGATGGACGCAGGGAGAGTTGCTATTGGAGAGGCATTCGGGCCCCCTAGCGCAGTGGCAAATGCTTCGGGGGTGATTTCAATGCCATAATCATGTCGCACGTTCTGGTATCCAAAGCCCACCATCACAATTGGATTGCGATCACGTCCGATCGAGTTGGCGTACTTCCTAGACAACCTCCAGAGTCGAATCAACATTGAATCACTCTTCCTTTGTCTCGTCAATCCCCCCTTCCCATTGGTGTCAAAGGGAATAGGCTCAAGTGGCTTGTCGTGTATCTCGAGGCGTAAATAGCCGGGAATCTCGTCTTCGCCATTGGCGTCAATTTTTCCAAGAGTAAGGCTTTCTTCATGCTCCGAAGAGACGGGGTGGAAATTGAGGTAAACAACTACATGATAACATTTACGAGGGTTGAAGTCTACCAGCTCTGAACCGATCACCAGTTTTGCGATTAATGCGACGCGAAGATAGTGGAGAAGAAATGGGTTGGATAGGAATTGTTTGGCAACCTCGTTTAGGATCAACGCAGTCAAGAGCGGTCCACATTCCTTTTTGTGGCTCGGCCTAAACATGAATTTGAGTCTTCAGAGAATGCAGAGACGTCAGGCCTGAGAGCTGACCAAAGAGCGATTTGACACTTTGAGCACCGATTAGACCCAATCGAACCAGTGAAATTACGGGACTAACTTCTTTTGAACAAAAGGCAACATATAAACACTGCAGATTTGGGAGATTATTATTGACTAGAGCCTCAATGCTACTCTCGAAACTGAGACTCGACATACCCTTCGGCATAATTTCAAATCTACACCGCCTTCCTTAATCTGCTTCGATTCTCGGGCACACGTCGCACACGCTACTAGGTGCTCGCTACGACTTCGAGCATGTTTCTTGAAGGTCGCAAAGTCAAGGGAGCCGTACACGCCTTGGATTGGTTTACCGTCGACAGAAAAACTCGGAGTGACAAGAGCAGCCATAGGTGGGGATGGGGACAAAATGGATGGAAGCTGTTGTAGAAGACTTGCCATCATGAACGATGACTAACCAACGATCAGCTGACAGCGTTAGAGAAAGGGGCGTCATGTGGTACGCACACGGGAGTGGCAGAACCCAACAGGTAGACACCCACAGGACTTCAACGTTCAACTTCAGGATCACCTTCATATTCTCTGCCAATCATAGACGAGTATTTCTATCAGTAAATTTGATGTATCCCTTGATATCTCGTCAAAAGACTTTCAAGTTTCTGAGAATACACCAAGAATACACAGTACACGTGAATCCTAGTGATCTATGAATTGACTGACGGAATGTTGGATGAACCTATACTCGAGTAGAGGAATAATAGGTTGGGAGGGTGTCGGATAACTCTGTTGCAACTTGAAGAGGGTAAAAAAAATCGCAGGAAAAATGACGTTTAGCAGAGGTTTTCCATCTTTCTAGCAGGATAACGGATGGACATGGAGCGGCAGACAGCCAAATGTAAAGGGACCAGTACTCGATACCTCTCCCCTTTTTTTATCTAACGAATGTTTCTTATCGTATCTACGAACTGCCGTAAAATCTTACAAAATCCCAGAACGGGTCGCGACGAACCGGAAGCGCTATATAATATTCGAACATTTGCGACATACCGTCAGTCGTGGATGTGAAATACTTGATTGGAATGACTTTCCACCCGCGCATACTGATCTACCCCGGACCTTACTGCATAATTATTAGGTTACTCGCAAAAACAACTCGTTTAATCTGTTAGTACATCGTAAAGCGGCCTCCAAACGTGTAGTTTAATAGTTTACGGTACAACCTCCACCTCCTGATGATCTGCCCTCGCGTGGAACTTGAAAGCCGAGCTTTCCAGTATCTTGTCGCAAAGCGGGCAGACAACGAGATCCATCTTCAAATGAAAATCCGCAATGTGAACTAAAATACTCCTCAGATTATCTGCGACGCTCCTGTTCTGACCGGCGCATCCGTTCCAAAAACAAGGGGTAGTGCTTGTGGTGGAGCGACTGTGAGTCGGGACGTTGTGGTGCCGTACGATGTGCTCGGGGAAGTTGTTTTCTTTGTTGGGAATGATAGCGCCGCAGTTATTCCATTGACAAAGAATATACTCGTAGCCTTCGATGACGAGTTGAAGGGTAGACAGCGAGATTTTGACTCGGCTGTCCTTAGCTGTGCTTGGATTGGTTGCGACGGGATTGCGTGAATTCGGTGGAACACTATTGAATTTTTGAATTAATTCATCAGTGGATAATTAGACATACAGGGAGTGGTGCGTACGCTCGGTTAAATTCATCACTAATGCTCGAGGGTGCAGTGGCATTAGGGGAATTCTGGATCGGGAATGTCCAGTTTGAATGCCTCAAAGAAGGCTGATCGGCGTCTGCGAAAGAGCACGAGAGAGCAGAAGAAGAACACTGGTACGCCATAACTCTGAGATACTTCTGGGGAGGGATCCAAGTTGACGAAAAATACACCTGAGGTCAGAGGATATATATACCTGACCCCGAGGCGGGCCACTGGGTCCAAGTGGATCCGCGTCGTTCATGGCCCAGCAATAATGACCGCATAACAATTGACTCGAATAGGAAATTCCATTGCCATTGAAACGACTGTGGGCCACTTACTACGCATTGAGAAGAATTGTCGCGTTGTTGTGTCATTGTGCCCCACCCGAGGCCGTTATTCACCGCGACAAGTATACAGTCCCAATAATATATTTTATAATTACAGAACAAATCTTAGATACTGGAATCTCTTGGGGTAATTTCGATGGAAGGCAGGTAAACTAAGCAAGGTAAAGACTTATGTGCACGGGATGTTGATTTAAGTTGGGTATCATCCGAAGTTAATAGAAATAAGCAGGAGAAACTGTAGGTACGGGTTTTGGTCAACGGTATGCAGAGAAATTACTCTCATTCCTACGGCACCACTTCTACTGCTGGGTGATCCGCCCTCGCATGAAATTTAAATGCCGATCGGTTCAACGACTTCCAGCAAAGCGGACACCTAACTCGATGCATCCCCAAATGGTCCTGTTCAATATGCGATACAATGCTCGCCAAATCGTCTACCACCCATCTTTCCTGGTCCTCGCAGCAGTCTTTCCAAAAGCAAGGCGTCGTACTGGTTTCGGACCTACTGTGCATCGGAATATCGTGCTGCTGGGCCAAATGCTCGGCAAATTCATTGTTATCGTTAGAAATAATCGCGCCGCACCCGTTCCATTCGCAGAGGATGGAGTCAAAGGAGAGAAAGGCGGGTGAGAGAGCGGATAAAGAGATTTCTTGGACCGCGTGAGTGGGTTTGCTGGGGGTGGTAGTAATGGGATCAAGTGAATTAGGAGGGACTCTAATCGAAAGGATGTTGGTCAGAGCACGATTATTTGAATCTTTAAGAATGGCACGTACTCGCCGACAACTCCACAATTTATCCCGAGCGGAATAATTTTGATGGCTCCTGGGCGGCTTTGAGAAGGGAACTTCCATGTCGAATGCATCAAGGAAGGCTGCTTCGCGTCTCCGAACGAGCACGTAAGGGCGGAGAACGTGTACTGGGGAGCCATGGCTCTGCGTCTGTGGAGGATTTAACTAGCATCGAGTTTAACTAGAACGGGGTTATATATTATGGAGCGCATCAAAACTGCGGTGGCTAGCCATTGTTCCTGTTCATGGCCCAGTGGGTATGGCCCAGACGCAAGTTTTCCTAGACAGGAAATTGATTGTCGTCGAGACGCTTGGATGTGAGCCACCCGCCCTCTTTCGGAAGCCACTTGATTTAGAAATCTCACCGCCGTACATCCAGAGTGCACAAAAGCGGACAACCTCTGGGGATATCTACTATGGCGGGAGGTAATGGCGTGTTACACTTAGCGATGACGTAGGAAGAGGATCTACATAGAGTCTACAACGACACATAAGTTAATGCTGAAGATGAGCGTAGTCAGAGAGTCACCTAGTTGTAGGCGCGTATTACCTAAGCAATTCATTCTTGTCTCATAACGGCCATGGCAACTGGTTTCGCCCTCTTTCTCAAGGCAGAAACGTTCTACGGTCAAGGCAGAAACAGCGACGCATTCGAGTACTATCAAAAATCAATCAAAAAGATCCTCAAGGACGAAGATATCACGGCCAACTTATCAATCCGAACCGATGCCCCCCCCCTCCCGCCGGACTGTCCTCGGGAACTCCTGGCCAACGTCTGGCGTAATTTTCTTGCACTGTTCCGGGGTGCCAGTATGAACTTTACAAAGGAGTCTCACCCGGAAGCGTACAAGCTTCTCAACTCGTTCCGGCCCACTACCCGGGAGCCAACGTCCCACGCCAGGTTCGAACGCACGCCGCAGGGGAAGGTTCTGTTGAAAGGGTTGCAAATATCCGCCGGGCTGACGCTTGGTCTCCTTGCGTGGGACAAGCGCGACCGTGCGACTGCTGCTAAACGGTACCGTGAAGCGCTTGACCTCGCTCAGACTCACCTGCCATTCACGGCTCCGTCACCGGGCACCGTCGGGTTCGAGCGCTATGTTTATGCAGAATTGCAGCAAGCGAAGGATAATCTGGAGGTCCTTGTGCAGAATGACACGACGAACGCTGAGCTGGCTGTAGCGATAGGTGGGGATGGTCAGGTCCCGGGACGGAGGGATGAAGTGGATTTGCTGTTGCCGCAGCGGAGGGTCGAGAAGACAGGGGAAGTTACGATGGAGCATACTGTGGCATTTGCGACGAATGTGTGTGCAAACTGTCGAAAGCGCGATCCTAAATTGCTGCGCTGCACTGTCTGCAGAACAGCCTCATGTGAGTACCGCATTGACTTCCAGTTCTTGGCATTCCTTAAGTATCAATCCGTAGACTGCAATGGTAACTGTCAAAGGGCGCATTGGCCGTGCGTATTCCTATCCGTCAATTTATTGCCCAGTGCTAACCTGCCTATCCAGTGTTCACAAAAGGACATGTACGGGTCGAGGTCATAGGTCTTGAAATGTCGAGAAATAGCGCCCAAATCGTCCCTTTCTCAAGTGAGGACCAGCTTTTTAGATCTACCCCAAAGGAATGTATTTCGTTTGGTCATATAATCATCACTGTCTATTTTCGTCCAAGACTCCAAGTACCTTGAATGACCATATTGGCCGAGTATGAACACCCAACCCATTTCAATTTGGCCAACTAAATCCTCTCAGCCCGACATTCTGTGGAGCTTTCTTTCGAACTACACGCGGAATTAGCCCCTATCAAAACACGCGCAGCGCAAATTGTAGAATGTGATTGACGACGACTTCATTTGTAATTATAGGTGCACACAAGATTTACTTAGACACGCACGACATGATTGTACTAAGTACGAGGATAGATACACGATTGAAAGGAAATTTCATAGTTTAAAAGACGGCGAGAAACTGGATGACCATGACGAAATAATGAACTGCGGTTGAATCTAAGTATTAACGAATAAAAATTACTTTGGGAAGGCCAACGTTCCCCCGATCCCAAGGTAGGAATGACTGGATTCTGTCCCTATCCAGTACCCGCGGTAGCCATGGCTCTCTTGTGTAGTTTACGCTATCGGAAAAGCGGTCATCCACAAAGTCGGCCTTCAGCAACATGCAGAAAGGTGTTTTCATATTGTTATTGTGGAAGCCTAAAATTGTTAGCATATACTTGTTGTCCAGACTAGTCGTAGTCGTATCGCCTTGCGACCAGTGGCCTCGGTAGCAGTGTTCGTGATTGTCGCCCAGACACTCCCCCCGTAACCACATTCTTGTATCGTTCCAGGGATAAAACGAGACTGGAATCCGAAGGCCGTAATTGGTCAGTGCGAAGGTGGGTTCTGGGTAGTGTTTTTGCGCGTTGTAGTTGTCTTGGAATAATTTCATAGACGGATCTATGTAGGGCGAGTTATCGTCCAACAAAAAGCATTCCGGTCCCGCTGCAAGCATTGAAGAATAACGAGACGCCCTCCCGGTCCACATGAATATGCTGCGGTCGCTAGTTAATTCAATAATGGCCTTCTGAAGACGGTAAAACGCGATGTTCCCCTCTCCGTATGCAATAGGCATGC
Source organism: Galerina marginata (assembly GCA_023014335.1). Lineage (NCBI taxonomy): Eukaryota > Fungi > Basidiomycota > Agaricomycetes > Agaricales > Galerinaceae > Galerina > Galerina marginata. Next base: position 560,000 of record JAECYW010000009.1, on the reverse strand, counting down.
TGACGTCGAAAATCCCGAGAAGGCAATAAGCCATGTCTTCGATTCGCGTAGTCGTTCTCTTCGATGCCCAAGCCATCCGCCGCGCAATATTTACGAGCCCTGGTTTGAAGTTGCATATATCCCCGGTTTCGATTCCGGTAAGGCTCGATATCATACCTACCAGCACCAGTTGCATAGCGTCGTCGTCGATTTTTTGTTTGTCTGACTTGACGATAGGCTCGCTCGTCAGCGGCTCCCAGTTACAATCGTAAAATTGGATTACTGGAGGCGCGAGGAGTTCCTGAAGCGTCCAGCCTCTTGAGAACCACGGGTCATCCTGCAGACCTGTGAAGGTGTACGGCGTGTGCAGAGTTGAGATGTCAGTTTTGGCAAGATGAATAACGCAGATGTTGGACGACCGATACCAGCGAAACATCGACCGAATGCTTTCCTCGAGTTCGGCGCTGCTGGACTTGTCGATACAGCCGGTGTCCATCCACGCATACCCGCATTTGTGGTCGTTAAATGCCACGTTGCAAAACTTGATTAACTTGACGAGGCCTGTACAATGAGCGATCTTAGGTAAAAGGGTGGTAAAGTCGTCAAGAAGTGTGGTCTCCGAAGATCTGGGCTCTCCTTTGCTGAGGCGAATAAGTTTATTAATGACGTCGACACTCTTTAAATTGGTGTAAAGTTCGTCGTGAATCATGGTATTGATAGCTTTTTGCGTTACTTGGCTGAGCTGGCTTAGCTCCTGGAAGCTAATTTCGTCCTGAGACCATCTATGAGAGAATACTGCGTAGGATGTATGATCTTCAGAGACGCTCTCAGCAGCATCGGTTGTCTCAGTGGCTGGGAGGTGAAGTACTGGTTTCTCTATATCCCAGCTGATCACGAGCTTCATACTTGGAAGGTGAATGAGGCGTTTGGGCAAGGATTTGAAATCCTCGGGCTCCGAGCCTAAGTCCCCGATGAAGATCGTGCTGTCGTCGAGGTGGAGGTCAGTTCGGTAATATGTATAGTTTGGTTGCAGTTTCTTACGACAGTGGAGACATCTAAGCAAGTACAATATCATATCTTAATTCTGGGAGATAACAACAAGCAAAGTTTACCAGAATTCGTGACTGTTGCGACGAGTCTTAGAGCAGCGCAGGATCGGTTTCCAAAAGGGACGATCTTGGAATTCAACTATGGTTTAGGAAATGCATGTTTAAGTCTGATAAACGAATTCAATGGGGTTTGAGAGTTACCTTAGTGAATCTGGCGACTGAATAAAGAAAGAAAGGATGGCCTCAGCAAGTGGGTACAAGTGAAAGACTTGGGAAAGGAGATTGAACGACGTGCGACGATTTTCAGACACGTAGATGCTTATAGCCCTATACGCCCGCGTCCCCCACAACTCGAAATAAGGCTTCCATTCCCACTGAACGTCTTGCCGTTATCAGACTGTCGAGCCTTTACCTGTTATGATGGGTCTGCTGATGAATCGATCCTAGGCATCGGTACTCGCGTGCCAGCCCGTCTGTCGATGGTCAGATAATCCTAATTGTTGGTTAAGTGGTATACTCGAGTAATTGACGGGCTGGATGATGGACAAGTCGGCGTTGCATTCGAGAGACACGAATGAGACCAGAATTCTGATTCGCCTACGTACCTCATGATGTAGAGTATATCGAGTCTACCAACGTCTGAGACGAGTCGATCCTAGATAATGTCAAAATACAGCCAGGAAAATGACGGGCCATGCTGAACGAGTAATCTGCATAAAGGCATTTGACATGGGGCCGCGTTGAAGCTTGCGTTGAAGTAGATTCAATATGAAAAGCGGGAAAATGATTGTTATCCGCAGTATCGCGAAGAATCTGTGAAATTTAATCCCTTTCAAAACTTCAGGAGAGAACCGAATCCATACAGACGAGGCGTCACGACTCGCGTGTTGAAAGAGAAGGAGCACGAGCGAATCGTCAACTTAATAAAGCACCACGTCAAGAACGGACGACAGAGCGAGAGGCAAAGACGGCGGGAAGCGAACAATGTCGGACTCTGGTCATGAGATACGCAGTTTCAAGCCTTAGATGATAAGTCGTGGTAGATGATTATGGAGAGGACCAGGGTGAGGTGAAGCGCGTGGGCCAATGATCAACCGAAAAGGCTCAACTCGAAGCTGTTGCCAAATATGTATAAACAAATGTCTGGCATCATCTTCCGGCGTGTCTTATCACCTAACTTGCCCCGAACGTCATTTTGTATGCAGAAATATCGAGGCCTAACCGGGAAGACACGACTCTTCAAAGTGTCTCAGGTAAGATTATAAACATGTCATCCGTAATATATGTTCAGATGTACTCCAACTTCAATCCAACTTACAGGCGTAGTCGAGCATAACCCAGCTGGAATCGGTGAGCCCCTTCCAAAAATTATTGCTCTTAAACCTCATCTACTATGATCTAGATCTCTTGATTACAGTGGGTTTGCTTGGATATTTTTATCTGTTTAATGTTAAAGGACATACGGCTGTCCGCATGGCTCGTGTTATATTTCTATGAAATTCTATCTTTTGGTACCATCCACTAACGGCCTAGATAACGGATCGACATGGGAAATGGCAATGATTTAATGCTTAAGACGATCCTGGGGGAGAAAATAACAAGGGAAATCATTTCCATACAGTGGGTCGAATTATAATTCGGCTCATCATGCGAAAAAAAATCCCTAACCACAGAACCGTAGGCTCAACTGAAGGTCTGCTACGAGGAAACCAGGGAATGAACGACCATACCCGACATTCTTCGGTATCTATGAGATAGAATACCCCACAGAATGTTTACTTAGAAGATTTTCGCCGCACGCTGGAGTCTGGAGGCCCTTGAGATGACTTGATTTGTGCAGAGCTGTATTGAAATATTCTAGATTCTTTGGCAGAAGAGGAAGGGCCTAACTTCTGCAGGCGCGAAAGCGTCTCTTTAGATAACTAATCACATTTGTTCTGGAATACAGTGAGCTTTCTATTTCCTAGAGTTTGAGAGGCACATTAGCGACGGTAAATCGTTGAACGTTTTCGGCCTCTTCTTCCGCTTGACTACCGACGAAAGGTCTTGATATCAGATAAATGATGACGACTAGGTTGACGATGGTGCCAGGATATAAAACGGACGGCGTTTGAATTTCCTCAGCGTATGGCCGTCTTGAGGAAGGGGTTAATCCAATGGCAAGCTAAAGTATTGATGATCGACTTGAACGCGGAACACAGCGAATTAGCACCATAAGTCGAGTATTTCGAACAAAAATAAGTATCAGGATCTCCAGACATATGCAGGTAGACCATCAGTCCAAAAGTGGCGCATCACATCTGTGCTGTCAGTCGTGACTGTGGACTGGGATTATGACCACAAATATTGCCATGATCTAACGAATTTTGGCGCAGAGGTCGCAGAGCGCCAATAAAATCCCATATCCCTGTGGACAGACTCCGTAGGAGTCATAATCAAACTTACTGAACAGCTTACAACAAAAATCACGATATCCCCTACCCCATGTGAGTCCTAAGTCTACCGAATAGCAGCCCGGTAACCGTTCCGCCCGTGGCAGTTGTTGGGAACTGGGCCATCTAACAACAGAACTCGGGGCGTCTCCACCTAGACGTCGTAGACAGAACGGACAATGCATTGCGACCTCGTCATTGCCCATCGCGCTCCTCAGCGCCGCCCACGATGCTCGAAACACGAATAATCTTTCTGTCTAAGAAATGACATATTTCTGTTTCTCCAAGGCGACATTTTGGCGAAACAAGTATTGATACAGAACATTTCCCCATCCCACACCTTTATTTCCGAAGATAAGACGAAGATTAGTTCCTGCGAAGTCTCATTTAAATCATCACAAGTTTAGAAAGCAGAACGACTCACGGTGGCTAATATTGGGATATCGGATCCACCATCAAGGTTGTCGGTGTCGTAACTCTGGGTAGTTCTTAAATAGCCCTGGCGCCTCTGTTCGGCTAAGCCGATAGCCAGTCACCACTCGAGCTACATAAATAGCGTCAGACACTACTAGTATAGGATCTTGAATAATTCCTACAGTCGCTCTTTTCCGCCATGTCTGATCCTTCAGCGCTCCCGCCAATTCCAGCCGATATCGGAAGAGTGTATGTTTCAATTCTTTTGCGCATAAATTTTTCAGTGTCTAATTTCAAAGGCTTGCAGGGCAGGTCCGCTCGTAAGTCTGACTCGTCGCCATATCTATACGATTTAAACGACCTCGTATCAGTTAATCGGCCACCTGTTACATTGGGGAATTTTTGGGGTTCTTTCGATGCAAGTTTGTATGTGGACATTTAGCTCATTATAATAACCACACAGTCTAAGGCGATAATATTTTTTATAGATATGTACTACCTGGCCTTCCCAAACGACTCCGGACGTATCAGGCTCCTCGTTGGCGTCGTATATCTCTTCGAAACTGCTCAATTATTTATTCTCACCCAAAGCGCCTTCATTGCGTTTGCTGAGGGCTTCGGAAACCTGCTTATGATGGATAGAATCGGCACCATCTGGTTTAGCGTCCCTATCATGGGTGGCATAGGTAAGCGTACCTGTTCTATCACTGTCGATAAAAAATAATTGTGTCCACGCAGTGGCATTCACTGTTCAGTCATTCTACGCATACAGAGTCAGCGTCCTTTCCAAGTCTGTTATCGTGCCTTGTTTCATAATTTTCGTAAGGATTCCGAGAGCTCTGTTTTTATTTAAATTTACCTTCCATCCTCTTAGCTGGCATCGGTTCAATTGGCAGGGGCTATTGCTACAGGCATTGAATCGAAGAGAGCGGTGTTCAACAGTCATTTCCTCGGAACCTCGTCATTCATCACACTCGGGGTAAGCGCAATTACTCAGAGCCGTTGTTCGCCTCTCAAGTTTCGTACTTCCCTTTATTCAGATTTGGAATGGTGGTAGTGCAGTTTGTGATGCCCTTATTGCGGTGTGCATGACGGTATATGTAAGTCGATTATGGGTTTCTTCATGAACACCATAATAACAGATACACTCTAGCTCCTCCGTCGCAAGACAAATATAACAAGAACTGCCGCTGTGGTAGACAGAATCGTGCGACTGACGTTAGAGACAGGAACGTTTACAGGCAAGCGTGTTTTCTGTCTATATCGCCTATCAGAAAGCTAATCGAAATATAGCCGTCATTGCTATTCTTAACCTGGTGCTATCCCTGCTTCCCGGCCATCCAACGTACTATATGGGTGTTGTGGCTATTCTTGGCAAGGTGTACTCGAATTCCATGATGGTCAGCCTCAACAGCCGAATGAACATCGCTGGAGACATGAACTCAACGACCGTCGGTGGAGCTTACACTGCGGATAGTACTTTCTCCAAAGCGCGGAGCGCAACCGCTTATGAGATGAACGGGGGCATATCTGTAACTCACGAACAAGTGTCATTCCCTCCTACTGGACCCTGGAAATCGGTAAGGATGTGTCTCCGTATTTTAGTAGAAAAATTAACTGATATGTTCATCCAGGGAGAGATCGCGGACCTGGACAGAGGGTACGATATTAAACCCGGAATGATGTAAACAATGCAGCAAAGAGTCGATCTTTTTCTTTGCTTCTTCTTTCTTCATTGAAAGTGTAGTATCATCTTATACCCTGTGTGCATATTTATGTAAATGGTTTGACGGGATATCGGGCAAGGACTCATTGCTTACGAGGATTATGAACATTATCTGGAATACACTTTTTATACCTATAAGCTAGCCAACATATCACCCCATGCCCTCTTTCCCTGATGCCAATACACGGCGGGTTTTATGAAGGAATGAACGACCTTCAAAAGCCAAATGAAAGAGCCCAAGGTGGCAAAGACAAAAATGCACGGTAGGATGGAAAACAACATGCGCACGCCGAGCGGCTCAGTAGCCTCATTCAGCACGACGATGTACGTTGTAGTAGTGAGCTCTGGGCCGAGCTGCCCGAGCCCGGATTAGATTAGATAGCTAGACTAGATACGATCAGTAGCACAGCCTTTCCGCATGTAGACGCCGCGCGGTCCTGTGACAAAGACATCCTTGCTTGGTCCTGACCACCACTGCGTGCTGCCTGACCGCGCGCCTGCTCGACGCGTCCCCGAGCCTTGCCAGACCCGAGCTGCTAGGGTAGGTCTGATTGGCCTATCCCATTTGGTGACAACAGAGCGATTCGACTCTGCGCATCGGACCAGCCAGCTCCAGTTTTTTTTTCGAACCAACATTGCCAGCGGACTGTTTTTTTTCGAAACCTTACGCGTCGACTATCTCAATTTACGCGACCTGGGCAGCCTATAATCCACTTACAAGTACTTCTCGAGCCCTACCTGGCCTCTCGTGCCTTGGCCCCAACTTTTCGCGACTGCCAAACCCACTTTTGTCTCCGCCGACGTTGACAACATTGACACTTCCTGTCACCCGCATCTGATCCAGCCATGGCTACCTACCGACAAGCCTATATGTTTACTGGTGAACCCAGTGCCGCCGAGAATGCAGCTGACTGGCTGGCCGCTCTCGAGAGCAATATGTCCCCACACATGACCAGCCGCGACAATGCCAATTTTTTTTCTACTAGGCTATCCCGTAAATCCCCCGCAAAACGATGGTTTAACTCGCTACCAGATGACGTTCAACGCCGGTGGCATCTCCTCAAACCTGAATTCGAGTCGCGATGGTGTACGAATTCTTCTGCCAGCCTCGTCGCCCAAATTTCCACTGTCTCTGTTTCCGTACCCATTCCATCCATACCTCGTACCCCTTCCATTTCACCTTCTACTCTTTCTTCTGCCCCTCCTAACATTCCGAAACTCATACCACCACCACCGGCCACTACCACCTCGAATATGATACATATGACTAAAATCGACTTCGACAAGATGCTCAAAGATTCCTACCGACGTGGATCTGAAGACGGCTTCAAGAAAGGGTTCACAGACGCCAGCGAGAAACTCACCGCTACACACGAGGAGGCCATCGCAGAAGTATTGGAAGGTGCTCGCGAGCACTGCGATGAGGAGTATGTCAACGCTTTCGAGCTTGGTCGTACTTCCGCGGTTCACGACCTTCGTAAACACCAAGAAACACTTCGGAAACTGCAGATTGACGTCGCTGTCCAAGTTGACTTACCTCCTGATGACGAAACCTTTTTCACTCCGACAGCAGTTAATATTCCACTACCTCACACTTCCGAAACTGGCTCCCAAACCAGCCCATCCATATTTCCAACCCTTTTACCCTTACCACCGCCTTCACTTTTACTTTCTCCCGCACCTATTTTGCCAACTTTAATCCCAATTCCCATCCCTGTTCCCACATCGTCACCGAAACTCAGTTGGGCTGACGATTCCGCGTCCCTTCCTATTATCAAACCTCCACGTGATTTATCGGGCCTTCGTTCGAACAACAAGCCTTTTGGTACCCTACGACATCGAAATCAACAACATTTCAAAACAGCTCGACGTCGATCAACCCTACCTGACCATGTTCCATTCTCGAACACCAACACATATATTCCGAGATCATCATCCCGACGTTATCCGCATTTGTCTCCACCACTGCCTCGTTCATACCCGCCCTCGTTTCTTCCACCAGCTTTGGATTGGGATCGTGATCCCCGCCTTTTCGAGCTTAGCCGTGTCTTGCGGACATTGGGTTGGTCTCATTCCCTTTCTAGATCGTGATTTAGGCTTTTGTAGACAGGTCTTTTGTGATGCAACGAGGACGTTGCATTTTGTGTGGGTGGGCACATGTAGTAGTGAGCTCTGGGCCGAGCTGCCCGAGCCCGGATTAGATTAGATAGCTAGACTAGATACGATCAGTAGCACAGCCTTTCCGCATGTAGACGCCGCGCGGTCCTGTGACAAAGACATCCTTGCTTGGTCCTGACCACCACTGCGTGCTGCCTGACCGCGCGCCTGCTCGACGCGTCCCCGAGCCTTGCCAGACCCGAGCTGCTAGGGTAGGTCTGATTGGCCTATCCCAACGTCAGGGTGCAAAAGAGGAAGGTCATACAAAGAGTGAAGATTCCGATGAAACGGAACGCATGAATCGCTGTATGGACGAGGATGCAAACGGCTGCCGCTATGAACGTGGGGATGAAAAGCCGGATGAGAGAGCAAAAGAGAAGTACGTACTTGTGGTGACACTGGAAACGGTATTTTCTAACCGAGGCGTCCATGTGCGTAGATGTTGGCTCAGTAGTCGATTACTTCCCACAACAGCTTTTAAAAAAGGCTGTGCAAGGACGAAGAGCGATATAACTCCTCGGATCATCGCCAGGATCAGGCATATCCGCCACAAGAGGACCCAAGATAAACCGGTAGCACCGAGCACAAGCGTCGTGAACTTGCCTTGGAAGTACTCATCTTTCTGTGAGAGTAAGATGCTCCAGCCCGAGCCGGTGGAGGTGTACCAGAAGGTCAAACCGCATAATATGATCCATACTATGCAAAGGAGAAAGCCGAAGGCTTGTGTTATCCAAGTGACGACTAAGAACGCATTGATAAGAATAAACGATAAGATAAAGGCCGGATGAACGAATAGACTGCATACTGACATGTACGGATGTCCCGGGAACGATCCTCAACGAAGAAATGGGACCATATACTCGACGAATTGTACTCGTACAAACCAAGAACGTACAGTCTATATGCCTTCTCAGCAAGAGCAACGATCTGAAAATAAGTCACCCACTCACAATGCCGTTACCGGAACAGCCAATGCCCAATCACTCCATGTAACCGCAGTCGATAGGCGAAGATATGCAAGCACGGCTTTCGAGGCTCCGAATGACGTGGTAGCGGAACAGACCAGAATGCGATAAGCTGTGATAGGCGGATGGTATGTATAGCCATCAACAATGGCTAACTTCTCATCGGAGAAGTATTGCGGACGACGACGGCCAGAGAACGATTCAAGAAGCCACCAAACGAGATCCATGCAGTCGTTTTCGAACAGCCAAGAAAGGGACTTGGGAAAGGGTTCCCTGGAATCGTATGCGCTGACGCTGAAGAACCTAAGGTATGCCCAATCAGTATTTAACGTGATTCTGGAAGCGACAGGGCATGGGTGCGAGCTTACAACAAGAACAAAGCCGTCCCCACCAACCATTCCAAGGTGGTAGGAATGACTGTGTTCCCACTCTGCGTCAATACCGCTTTGGCGCTGCCAAGACCGACAGTGGTGCTTAGAACGATAAGGCGGTAGGGCGTAATCTTCGGGTGCCAGGTTGGCGTGTTTAACTCCCGACGAAGATCTGGTCGCGGTAAAAGAATTGAGAGGACATCGTGGTTGTTGAGAACACGCTGTGCAATTGCGGGATCCACCATGACCGAAGGCGAGTACAGAGCCGTCTATTTCGTGCTTAATAAGATATTTTATGATAGCCCCATGAATAATCGCTCACCAGTTGTTATAATTTAGACATAAGAAGAATGTAGGCAGCCGTAGGGGCGAGAGTAGGGGCGAGAGGGGATGCACGATGGTTTGTCGACTCAGGAATGATGTGGCTGTGCCCCGTTTATTTCCTGAAAAGGCTGGGGCTAAGTCCAACGAGCGGACCGGTGACCGGACACAAGGTCTGCACCTCGTCGAAGTTGTCCCAAGTTGGAGAAGACTGAGAAACCCTCATAAATATAAGTTATTACTGCGTACCCTCTGTAATTTTTATAAAGATGATTTGACGCGATGTTGGGCATGGACCCATCTTACTTACGATACTGAAGACCGATTATTATTATCCTCAGGCTGGTCGTTTACTGACGACAACTTTTATACGTACAGACCCAGACCAGTCAATACATCTGCCCACGACCTCCTCCCCTTATACCAATACACAACTGGTTTTATCAAGAAATACGCGACCTTCAAAGACAAACACTGCCCAAAGCGGGAATGACGAAGATGCCTGGTAGAATAAAGAACCATACGAGCAGGCCGGGCGGCGCGGCACTCTCGCGCAACAGGTCGAACAGCATGACAGCGCAAAAAAGGGAGGTCATACAAACAGTGAAGCACCCAATAAGGAGGGAAAGGTGGATCGCGAGGTGGGTGAGAATACGAAAGGTCGCTATGGATGGGTAGTTAGCGGGGAATGTGAGTTGAAGGCGCGAGTGAAGCGTACGTACCTATCGTGGCACTGCCAATGGAATGCCTCGACGGTACCCTCCAAGTTCGCGCATGTCGAGATCCTTGACCTGCTGGGGGTATCACCACCTTAACAGCTTGCACAACATGACGACAAATAACACTGAAAATCTGCGCGCTCATTCTCACTATACCTTCCAAAAACGGCTGGGCGAAAACGAAGAGCACTACAACTCCGCCGATCATCCCTAGGATCATGCATTCTCGCCAAAAGAGCGCCCAAGCGAAGTTGGTCAAATCATTGATGCGCGTCCGGAACGTAGCTTGATACTGACCTTCTGGGTACAATGTACCCCAGCCTAAGTCGGAGATGTACCAGAGGTTCCAGCCGCATACAAAGATCCATCCTATGCAGAGGGAGAAACCACAGGTTTGCGCTATCCTTGCGGCGACTGAGGAAAACAAATAATAAGGTCAGAAGATTCAGCTTATAAAGTGGCTGGACCGCATACTCACTTGCATGAAATCCCTGTGAACGATCCACAATGAAGAAATCTGACCACACATTTGACGAATTATACTCGTACAAACCGAGTATGTACAGCCTATATAGATCAAATTTCAGCATCAACGACCTCGAAATACAAAACCCATTTACAGAGTAGTTACCGGAACAGCCAATGCCCAGTCGGTCCATGCGACCGCATCCGACAGGTCAGAATACGAAAGGACAGCTTTTGAAGCCCCGAATGAGATAACGGCGGAGCAGACGAGAATTCGATATGCCGTGATGGGTGGTTGGTCCGTATAGCCATCAACAATGGCAGGTTTCTCATCAGAGAAGTATCGGGGACGAGAACGGCCGGAAAGAAATTTCCGAAGCGACCAAACGAGTTCCATGCAGTCCTTATCAAAGAGCCAAGATAAGGAGGGTGGAATAGTTTCCCTAGAATCGTAGGCGCTGACGCTGAAGAGCCTGAGGGACGTCAAACTTCTATTGAGCCGGATTCTGGGGGGGAAAGTGTATGAGGAGAACTCACAGCAAGAACAAAACCGTTCCGGTCAACCATTCCAATGTGATCGGAACGACGGTACTCCCTCTTTCTGTCAAGAGCGCTTTGGCGCTGCCTAGGATGATAGTGGTACTTAGAACAATGAGGCGGTATGGCGTGATCTTCGGATGCCAAGATGGCGTGTCTGGGCCCCGACGAAGGTACTGCCATGGTACTAAAGGTACTGACAGCTCATGCGTGCCATTGAGTGCATCGACCATGGACAATGTCGAATTACTCAAGTAGAAATGGGTCTATTTCAATGTCAATAAGTATTCGATAGCGTGCTTATGAGTACTTACATAGCAAAGATTCAGAATTATCGAGAATTGGGCATGAGAGGGATGGGAGATGGTGACGGTTTGTTGAAGGAAATGAGCATGTGGCTGTGCCCCACATATTTCCGAAAGGGCACAAGCAGATCCTGTGGTCAGGAATTTTTACTGCTAGATATCTTGACCTATCTCGTTTTCTCTGACGTCTATACAATAAACTACATTTCTTGTAGCCTGTCAACGTTAACGTCAACTGACGGTTTTGGATCAGATATCGCAAGCTCCATATGTAAGATGCACAGTAAATAAACGCGGGGTACCAAGTCTAGGCGCTTGTACGATTGAGGAGAATAACGAATTGAAACAGTGACGGGCAGACCAGTGACTCAATATGTAGTCTTACAATTCCTGTCAGCGCTGGTACTTGAATGGGGATGAGCATGGAAATGGCGGGGAAAGGGCCAAGGCCAGTCAATAGGGAAAGAGTGGGCCAGAGAGACATAAATGCATACGATAAATATTAACACTGGGTAATACAAAGGTGAAAAGTGTGTAGGCGTCAACCTGATGAAATACTTACGCCTCGCGTCAGTGCACGATTAAACGAGGTCATCAGCACTTGAGTTCAGTTTCGGAACTAGAACTCCTGAATTGGGGTTTAAATCATTTTCAGTAGGAGCCTACAAAAGAAGCATTAGGATTATTGCGAAAGACCGACAAGACCAGACTTGCTCACAATTTTCTCGGGGTCATCCTGGCTCTCGTCCGGAACCTTCACGCTTCGATTTAAAAATTCCCACCACTTGTCTGATGGGGGAGGAATGCCCAAGCGTTCGCCCAGAGCAATATCCAGGGTACCTCTCTTTTGTAAATACAAGCGTATTGAAGGTAGGAAAGCCTCAACAGCTGGGCTTTCATCCCATTCCTCTCCTTGAGACCAGAAGTGGAAATGCCATGGATCCGAAATCATCAGGGAGCGAGCATAGAAGGCGGAGATGTAGAACATAAAATCCGATCTCTGGTCAAGCTTGCCATCTGCAGTGGTATATTGATCTAGAGTCGCAGTTAAGAAATCTAGCGTTGGTTGAATTGCACGATCAGACTGCCGAAGAACTGCGTATCTGAGAAATTCTCCCGATCCCTGCGCATTAAAAGATCCAAGGAGAGTTTTGTTGTCAATGTCGTGGCTGGCTACAGACTTCAAAAATGAATCGACGATGAGGGCAAATTGATCAGAAATTTCTATAAAATGTAGGTTAGTTAAACCAAGATCGAGTTAGTTCGGAAGCGTACTTACGAGCGTTGAAAACACCGTCACGATTACCAGTTTTTTTCCCATAATTGTAGAGGCATAGATTCTCTGGATAATGGGGGAATGAAGCCGTCGTGGAGGCAAGGGGCTGTTCCGAATATATATAATTCAAGATACGAATATGCAATTCCGCAAAATGTTGAAGCAAAATGAGCGGCGGGTTGCTGCATTGCGAAATGAATATGAAGGCATTTTCATCCTTAAGGAGTTCAATGCTTGGTTTTTCCAGGATGCTGGAAAAGGTTGGAAAAGGTTCCGACAAAAGTCTTGGATCACCGAGCAACTTCTGTAGATACTGGTTCTGCGTGAGGAGGAAAGCAGGGTATTCAGAATTTTCGCCGATGACAGACGAAGTCAGTTCCTGAATGCAATGAAATGCTGACAACTGTATAGTAGTGTCCACGTTTACCGGAATAATGGACAAGAGCCCATTGGTTAAGTCATATAGTGGACCAACCTTTCTTGCATAGAATCTAGAGTCGTGGGACATCCACCATTCGCCGTCCGAGATACTCTTTGCATACCCGTCTCGGATTGTCAGCCAGTCTTGATCGAATTTGAGCCATTTTTTCCTGCACCATATCTCGAACATATCTCCGAAGAGATGTCTACGTTCAAATTCGTAGCTATAACGCCTGTCGTCCCCAGGAGCCGGTGGGCTGTTCATGGAAGAATTTACGAGTCGCAGTGGACGAAGGACTACGAGGGAATGGAGAGCGGTAGCGACACGCGTGAAAAACAAGAAGACGGGCTGCGAAAACGTGATTATATGACGCAGGATCCGCGATTGTGTTGATTTGTAAGGGCATTGGTCGGGTACTTGGTCAAGGCGCCCAGCAATGGGGAGGCACATAGAAAAAGCCTGTAGGGAAGGCATAACAGTGGTCCAGACAAGGAATACCAGTGGTATTCCAATCGCTATAATGACTGGAATGGCGACCTTGGTTTGAGAAGCCAATAAGAAGTCGACCAAGCCTACAAAAAAGAGGACTAGGGCGAACTGAAGGAGGACCGGTAACGCAGCAAAAACCTGTGGGACATACCATGCCTCGAGGCCTCGAGCGCGCATGTTAAACAATGCGAACCTTTCCTTAGATGAGAGTGATTTCGGGTATTCTTGGTGCTCTCTGAGCCATTGGAGGGATATAATGCCAACGAGAACAGTTGTAAGACTGAATACTAGGCTGATGAACCAGAAGATATTGATTCGGATCGATGATGCAACCGGGGAACCCGAGGGAAGTTCATCAATTTGCTGCGGTACTAACGTCGTCCCGTTGAGGGGATTATCCAAGCGCGTCGCAATACGGGTGAGCAGAGCGATCATGACATCATTTGGATCTGATTGGAGGCCTTGATACGATTCGATTACGAAGGCGGTCAGCACGCCGGAGAACAAACCCGCCTGCAGAGGTAGTTTAGGTCAGTCGGCAATGTGGAAATCGGTCAGGATGGTCGAACGTACGAAAATGAGCAGATTTTGGACCTCATCCTTCCAAGCATCACACTGTGCTTTATCCCCCTCTATTAGAGGCGTGAGGAGGTTCTCCCAGTGGTCTCCATTTGCTGGGATCTGGTATTGGTACGGGTCACCGCATTCCCATTTCTGGAACGGCGGCGGTCAATCCACACATCTCGGAAAGGTACTGTTTAGTACACACCTTGGTGTGGGGTTCGTCTCTTGGTTCGTCTGTGCTAGACATCGCAAGTTCGATATAGATAGCACCTGGTAACGTATTCAAGAGGGAGAGTAATTAGGTCGTCGTTATCTACGAGACACGTCACAAACGGATAGAGAAAGAGTGGTTACAATTATTCCTGCCATGGAATGTATTTTCTCGTTCGGCGTTTCATTGCACCCGAATCGGACACGATTACTTAATACACCTCGGTTTGCGTACCTTTCGGCAATGCTCGGCAATTACTTAGTAAGTACTCACGGTCCTGCACAGCCTCTGAGCTATAATCTTGAGTTCGAGAGATGAGCTGAAGTTGAGATAGGCGGATGAGAGTGAGAAAGGTCCAGCAATTTTCGGGATCCAGTCCCACCCAAATCCTACCGAGAAGGATTTGCCATTCGACCATAGTAAACAGCAACCGTAAGTTGATTGTAGTAGGTTGATTGTTGGTTGATTGTAGCCACAATTTGTAGGTCGCGTTAGCACAGGAACCCGGAAGCTGTCTTTACAATGTGAACGAGCTGGCAGCGCAGGAGCGTCTGGAATTTGAAATTTGAAAGATGATGAATACCTGCCCAAAGCGGCAACAGGAGCAACAACCGGGCCACTTAAAATTACCATTTCCGGTAATTCCCGTCCATTTATTGTCTCCAGAACATATAAAGCCCGTTACCTCTTTCTTTGCTCCTTACCTCTTTAGAGCTTGACAACTGCTTTTTACACCACGTCATGCGGCATACATCCAATTCTAACACTTACGTGCCCTTCCCCACACCTCGTACCAGGTAAGCTTTTCTGTCTCAGATTGATGCTCATTCTCACCGTCTAGTCGCTAGCACGAGTTACACGTTCGTCAGCCACAATGCCCCAAGTCTGTCCTTGTCAGACTACTCCCCATTCACGTACGATACTTCGAGTAACAACCGTGTTTCATATGGAGAGCCTTCATCTCCACGCGTCTTTCACTCCCCTTCGATATCCGTGCATGGTCCGTACCCAACTCAGTTGACGGGTGGCACCACCAACCACACCCGCTCGCCATCAGATGAATCATCTGCCTCCTCAACCTCCAACTCAACAACTAAAATGCGATGCCAATGGAACGGCTGTCGCAGTCTTGTTTCCAACAATCCGGAATCGCTTGCCCATCACTTCGGCGACTCACATCAAATCCACGCCGAGTCCTCTACAAAAAAAATTCGTTGCCTATGGCGTAACTGCGGGAAAGTTCAGCACGGTGGCTTAGAGAAACTGGTGGAACATATTCGTAGGGCACATATCGTTGAATACGATATGTTCTGCCCCCACTGCGACGTCACAGTGGCAAAAATGGAGTATCAGGCTCATCTCACAAAGTATCATGGGGATTTGGATAAATCCTAAGGCCTATGCAGCTGTGATACCTGCTTTTTGTACGTCTTCGTGTACTTGTTAATAACTTGCGCCTCGGAATAATTGTCGGCCTTGACAAATTGCTACAAAAGCTGAAAGCATGTATCGGCAATGCCACTTCGCCTCTTTGTTATTAATATGATGGTATGTCGAGGCTTCAAATTGCCAGGCACATTGTGAGGTGTGCACAAAGCAAGCATAGAGAGGCTGCGTACACATGATTTACGTCCAATGTGCCACATTATTATGTTATAACCCACTCCCGGTGCCACTCATCTATCCACAACTCTCTCAAGTACTCGTATGATCCTGCGTTCTCGTTAATATCGAAGTATGAATATCAGCCCATCTTCCACCCGAGATGGAGAACTGCAGTAAGCTGTTCAAATCTTGACAACTTGGCAAATCTAATATTAATACTCGATCAGGATTCAGACCGATGCACGCGTACTGAGATATAAATTTGGGAGCCTGTAAGGGTTAAATTTCATTCACCTTTTCATTATTTTAAACATAGTTTATCGAACGTTTCGGAATAGGGCTAAAATAAATCGAATCAATGCGGAAATCGACATCTCAGCTTCGTCTAAAAAAGTCTTTCCAATCCCGCAGTCGGCACTTTCTGCATCCAACGCGACACCTCGAGTTCCTCCTCCCACACCTGTCATTCCAACCCCCTGCGTCGACATGGCCCATATTGATCCTTACTACCTATGCAACAGCCTTGCTTCATCTCGTCCACCCTATATTTATTTTACTGGCGCCGTTAGCGTCCCAGTCAAGCCTCGAAACCAGGACACCCAGCTAAATATTGCAATACCTGCTACTGTGCCCCCTCTCAAACGAGAGACCACCCACGAAACGTGCGATGAAGAAGTGCATGAAGGGGTTTCTCCGAGGCCAGGAGGGAAAGAGGAGGCGACATTCGAAATATAACTTGTATATCTCCAATTGAGAACGGTGCTTGCCTCGTTTTGGTTACATTCCAATCTGTTTAACAATTTTATGCCCTTCTGCATCCCTGTTTTGTTAGTGTAGTCGGGTGTAGTCTTGACGCAGTCAGCCGGTGGAGGTGCCATCTGGCCAACTATTGCCAACGCGACACCTTTCACGAGCCCTTGGACATGCATACATTTAACAATATTCTTCCGAAGTTTGTCTATCTATCGTTTAATTCGAACCATCTCTCCAAAAGGGGAGGAATAACCCGTCGTCGTCGATCACAATTTTGCAGCAATGAGGTCCTTCCCTTGATACATCCCACTTTGTCACTTCGCGCATCAGCTCCTCCTTGGATTCCGTGAATCGGCGGTATCGCACATGGGCTTTACTTCTAAATGAGCCATACACTTCTTCGCAGGAACATTTAATGCGTAGTTTGACAGAGGCGAGCTGTGGAAGAAGTTCGAGGAGTTTGAGCTTCTTTTCTAGATCAGATGGGAGGACATTGAAGGCGAAGTGTTGGAGTGAACAAGATGATTCAGCTAGGAAGAACGCGAAGGTTTTGTAAGACTCGGGAAAATCGACTCCATTGTCTTGTAGATTTAGCGAATTCAGGGCAGGTGTTTTCACATATGCAAGGAATGACATGCTTTGAGTCCGAAAATTGCAAGCCTGAAGGCTGAGATGTCGGAGACTTGGGAGGAGTATCGGTTCGACGTTGAGTCCATAGTTGTATTCCAAATTTTCGATAGTACATTCGATGAGATTTTTGGTTTTGGAAAGGAGTTCATAAAGCCGTCTGGGACAGATACGGGGGCCGATATGAATACTGGTTAGCTGGCCAAATGGAATGCAGAGGAAACAAATGAAGTAGGAAGAATCGAAAAGTATTGACTTATCGACCACCATATTTCGCAGATTCGGGGCCATGGTCCATAACCTCGAGTCGAGCATGGAAATCGTGCCTGTCCCACGAAATATAAGACTTCGTAAAAGTGGGGTACCTTTCGGAAAGATTGCTTGCATAGCCGGTATGTCGAGGGGTCTCAAGAACAATGAGAAAATTCCGATATTGATGTCTACAGCTTCTGCCCGGTGAAAGTTGTCCAACAACAATTGAACAGCGTTTCGGACAGCCGCAGACATCCCTAGGTGCGCTACAACGCCATCTAACATAATCCTAAGCGGCAAACTTCCCGAGCGATCGAGGGCAAGCTTGAGGAGTCGTGGATGTGGCGACAGTAGACCCATATAATGAAGATATAACGATATAGTGGTCCAGAGTTCCCGGGAATTCACAGCGAGCACCCTCAATGGAGAGCAAATCTGAGACAAAACGATGGCATAGGGCCTCTGGATCAGATTGTCGGGATTCCCCTCGTCATAGGCCAAAATCGCTTCACCGACGTGAATCTTGAAGATTTCCCGCCAGATATCTGGCGGTATATGCGCTAGTAGCCATCCTGATGGCAGGTAGGAGTTGTTGGACATAATGTCACGGATGCAGGAGCTGGGAAACAGAATTTTTACAGAATGTTTCGGCCAGGGCTTATGTAATTTCGAAACCGCGACTGACCGGAAATCATCATAAGAATTGAGCTTAGCCTACTGCATGACGGACGAAGCAGTTGAAACTAGGGAGGGCGAGCACGAGCAATATCAAGTTTAAGTAAGTCCCGTACAAGTTTGAGAGAATCAATAGAGGACCAGTTGACCAACCCAGTTACAGTATGCGTCTTGGGTGAAATATTATTCAGCATAAGCAAAATTCAACGTAAATCTGAGTCCGACGGAACGGCGCAGACACTGTTCCTAGAAGAGGAGGCAGAGTTTTTGGCAAGCACAACACGATAGAATAAAACCTGGCAAAGTCGAGTAAACGCACAGTGACGCTATATATGAGGATCGCTTTTAAAGGTGACGGGCAAACCCCGAAAGCATCCAATGGAAAAGTTAACGATAACTATAGCGGTTGTAAGGCGGAAAGATACCTGAACTTGATAGGGGACTCGCAAGTCAATCCAGGCCTCGCCAGGGATGACTTTGAAAACATAATGCGGCATAAAGATACTACGACAGGGGATATCAATTCAAAAGCGTACCAAAAGGAACATGTAATGAGCCAATGAATACGAGTGAAAAAAGGTGCACGACTCGGGGCATTAAAAAGGACAGCGGAGGCGACGGCAGTGATGATAACAAGGTGATCAAAAGCCGAAGAGGCGAGGCTTCTGAAAGACAAGCCAAAAGAGAAGAAACCCAAGGAAAAACGACAAAACTGCAAGAAAAATACCGAGAACGAGCATGAAGACAAAAATAGAACAGAATAGCGGAAAAGTAGGCACCATCGTCCGGCACACAAGAATGCAATCGGAGAACCCAAGGCCAGAAAGCCCATAAAAACGGGGCATTGCAGGCTTGTAGGACGGGTCTTCCGAAGCGCCAACCCACATATGTATATGTACCTACAGTAAAGTAAAAGAAGATCGATTTAAATTGACGGTGAGTAATAATAGGAAGAAGAGACGAACCAAAGAATGACCAGGATCGTGATATCCATGCACTGAACCCATCCCACTCAGGTGCGTTCTCGTTTTGAGTCGCTTTCGGATTTGTTGTTGCAGCAATGCCAGTGATAAGCTTCAGCTCCATCAAAGGCGGAAAAGAGATAAAAATATCGAAACTTTTAGTCAAGGCAACCAAGCGGTGACCTATCTCAGGCAGCCGTTTACCTAGGAACAAATGGCGACCGGTATCGATGCAAGCTGAGCCGGAGAGGCTCGGGAGTTCCTGGATTCCTGTGAGCCTTGCAGGTAGGTGTGGTTAAGCTTGGATATCGTCGCAGAGCTCTTGTTGTCTGCTCAAGTTCGGAGCCTATCATGTTCTGGATTCCAACCGGAGGATGGAAGACGAAAGGCGATGACAGAAATAGAAGTTTAGAAACGCGGCTGCGAGAAAGGAGGAATAAGCACAGAGGTTCGTGGATTGGAGGCGGAGACGTTTCTGACAAAGGCCGATTGGAGGGCCATTCAACTTGGTTCAATGGGGTGCGTGTGTATGTTCTGGTTCTACAAGGAAAGGCTAGCCCGATTCGACCATAGATAGATTCCTTAACGATGACTCAGTGAGTAGAGTGGATGGTGAGCTCGAGCTCGACATGTCCTCCGAACGTAGACAGTGTGCCTGGTGAAAAACAATTTGAGGTTGGACTTCGAGCCGAGGGAGGGTGTACTAACGGGGCAGAACTTTAAAGCTTCAAACTTCAAACGCATACCTCGAGTCCGTTGTGTGCAGGTCGGAGGTCCTGGAACATCCATGGGCCAGTGTGGCCGTTTGCCATCGTGACTAACGCTGCTAGACTTGGGACGAAACGACGGGATACAGCCGTTGCAGCTTTTCTAGGCGCAAACAAACGAAAAATGAGGAGAAAATGCGGTAAAACACGTCTCCAATAAACTTGAGGTTATGTTCGAGGAGATGGGAGTTGATTAAAGTTTTGGTTCGATGTTTGTCGCCTTGCAGGTGTCCCACGGTCAGGTCCAGGCGGCCACGGGACCGTCATCTTATCTTATCTTTCTTGCCTCTCGACTGACCATAAATATTTGGATACTCGCTCCTGCACACCGAGAACTTTAAAACCCACGAATAGAACGAAATTCAGTGTCTCTAAGCTACTTCTCAGCACCTTTCGTTGAAGCTATGGGACCCCAATGGCAAAATTCTCAGTGTCGACGCGTTACTCCTTCTCATCGATCTGACGGGTTTCATTGGGCTATCCTTCATTTAAATATTTGGTCAGCCGTGAGCATGGGCCTCTGTCGGCTTACTACCACCGGTTCACATCTCGCGCCGTCCAACCGTTACCTCACGCCATATAATTTCAATAACTTTTCACCGCTCCACTTCGCATCCTTCAACACGCATCTCTCCGTCATCGACACCTGGCTCCTTTATTTTGGCTCTCAACTTTGCCATCCACTCAGGATGCTGACGGTGCGCCATAAGCAATTCTATCATGATGTCCGCGGAGTTTTAGAGAACCCGTCGGTCGGTGTGGAAAACGCCTTGCAGCGTTGATCCCCAAAAGATATTCTGTTCAATTTTAGCCTAAGCTCCACAATTCATGATATACGAGTCGCAGTTGATCATCACCTATCATCCGTCAGCGCCCGTAAAAAGCTCCCTAATTTTATAAATTTATGTGAGAAGGCCAAAGGCGCGTTGAATTTATAATATTCAGATATGATAGGATCAACAATTTCCATTGGAGAAAATTGGGGAAATAAAGCTTCATAATTCATCTAACTTACAAGTTCAGAGTTTCAGACTGACAGAGGGTTTCAAACTTTTCATGCGATTCCACTTAAACAGTGGCCAGCCATTGAGTGGTGAAGCCACTTTTTCGGCTGAAGCGGCAAAGCACCCGGTAGTTTCTACATTGGATCCTCGTCAGCTCACTTGCCATAGTGTCTACCAATCAGATATCAAATCAAACGGCATAGCCCCGGATTTCGAGGGAGTTATTATCGTGACAAAGTGCGTCGTTGGTTCGTGAATGCCAAGCGATTGCCTGAGTGCAATCACTAATATTATTGGATCCTTCTTCTCGCGCCGAATAGGAGGGACCACCAACCATGTCGACGGTTTTTAATTACAGATTTTCCGTCTTCCTTTTCGATGACCTGTGAAATAGTATTAAATTCAATCAATACCTTGGCCAAAATTAACATTATCCCTCCCACCTATAAATACCAATCGACTGACTGCAGACAGACGTACTTCCGCGCCCGTCAACGTATGAAAGCTCTTTCACCCTTACACGTGTATGTGTTTATAAAATTGGACCGCCATATAATGCGAGAAAAGAAGCGGAGTATTGGTACCGCGATCGTCGAGCCCAGCACTAGACGATGCCACAACTACTCCTTACCGAGGGTCACCTCGCAGAACTCTTCGTCGAGAGCATCCTCTATGGCATGCACATTGTCAGTGCTGGGTGTTGCTTGCATGCCCTGACATCCACTGGGAGGAGACGGAAGAGCATGGATACGATTAATTGGGCGATGCTTATTGTATGCGCGATTCTTCTCGTCAAC
This sequence comes from Galerina marginata, assembly GCA_023014335.1. Taxonomy (NCBI): domain Eukaryota; kingdom Fungi; phylum Basidiomycota; class Agaricomycetes; order Agaricales; family Galerinaceae; genus Galerina; species Galerina marginata. Next base: position 538,157 of record JAECYW010000009.1, on the reverse strand, counting down.
GGAACCTTCAATATCGCTATTGAGTTCCACGAAGCCGTCAAAGTCTTTATATTCGCATCGGGATTGGAAGAACAAAGTGCGCTATACTCTAACATCTCTGAATGGGAAAACGTTGCGAAGGTATGTATCCTAATACATCTGGAAGTTACTTTGGCTGGTATGTTGACTAGTAAATGTTTTAGCCAATTTCTATTTATCTGCAAACATTGATCGGAGACGCCGTGCTGGTATCGTACCCTTTTACATCGTAATTCTGTCCGCCGGAACACTGAGACTATTCCGAAGCTTTATCGCTGCTGGATCATCTATTACCGCTCTTGGAAAGTTATAGCCCTGCCGTTTCTGCTATGGTTCGCAATGCTTGGATCCGCGATTTGGACCGTATTTTTGGAGTCGACCCTTCACACAGGGACTCTTAACCAAACGGAAATTTGGCCCGCCAGAGCTACATTTTGGTCGGTTACAACTGCTATCAACATTATTACGACCTGTAAGTTCAATATTTTACCCTCGATGACTCACTGACCGATTTTCGTATAGCTCTCCTCGTGTGGCGGATATGGCGCGTGGACCAGGACAACCGCCGCAGTCAAATCCTATCTAATATTATGGACAGTGGATCTCAAACCCACCTACGGGATGTAATTGGAATTGTCGTCGAATCTGGGCTGATGTACAGTGCCGCGGCTTTGATAACCGGCGTCACAAATGCCGCTAGAAACAACAGCATGTTCATAGTCAGCGCGGCGGTAAGTATCTGCTACCCTCCAAAGAGAGATATCGCTCACAAAGCCTTAGGAAATTCAAATTGTCGGTATTGCGTTCAATTTGATCCTTATTCGCCTTGGGAGACTGTCAGGACAAGGAACCATTGTCAGAAAACCTCGAAAGTCATTGCAAGCGTTCAAAGCGGCGCAGGTTGCAAGCCCTTCCGAGAAGGACGACGCCGATAGTGCTCACGTACGTGTGAGTTCAGATGGTTCATGAAGCGGGAAGCAAACGGGATTTGCGTGGTGGTTCCGACGGTAGTCTATGGTGGATCAGTAATCTTTGCAAAATATATCGCAAATACACGATTTTATAGCCGAGATAATGATAAGGTCTGAGCAAGGTGATGGGGAACGACCTAATACGATGGCCATGGGAGGCAATGTCTTGAGCCCCGAGGTGCTAACTATAGTGAGAAGAAAGGCGTGGTTTGCCTCGACAAGGTGTCTTGAGTGACGTTGGGAGCTTCTTCTACGCCTTTGATAGGTTAGATGCAGAGGCATGAGTACGTTGTGGCCGGCTTACCTCAATGCGACCTTCAGCCCCCTGAGCTCGGTGCGAGAATTCGAACCAACAATCTCTGACTTGATGGAAGCATGGCTGAAGACAGCGTGGTGACGTATGTATCTACTTGAGTACCATCTCGGCGGCAAGTGTTATACACAAGGTTTTAGCGAAGAGGAAAGGAAACAGTACGATTGCAAATTGCATTATTACCTGACCATGGATGTTGATGGATGGAGGAGAAAAGAGCATTTCAGTACATAAAGGACATGGTAAGCACGGCCAAACAAGCATCTCATTGATCGACCACCGCCACGATACCTCCCGCGTTTTGCCCTCTACGCATCCGCCGCTGGGCGTTATATTTCCTCTTAGTTACTTCGTAGAAACAATCACTTAGACGGGGAAAACACTCATGGCCTAAAAAAGGTGAACTAGAAGGCTTGACAATGATCAACCGACAAACCTAGGTAAGAATTTACGCATCATGGCCTGAAATTTTTTGTTCTTCTGATATTTATACCTACATCCCAGTCATCTATGTTTTGGAAATGTCGCCTTTAAACATCACTCATAGTTGCGCACCCATTAACTCAGAATTGCCGCCCTGTCCTTCTTGGGTTCGCGGACGCCCCGATCACCAGACGACTTGACTTGCAACGGTGGAATTGACGAAAGAAGGGGTATGTATCAAGTTTTGCCTTTCGGAAGGCGTCGGGGTGAGCTTAGCATGGTCGTCGTTCTCAGTTCTATTTCATGTGCATAAGCCCGCACCCAAGTGCTATCGACCACCTCTTGACAACCAGGGCCTTTCGTTGCTTTCTGCATTCCCACTGGTTCACCGATAGCATCGTCGTCGTCAACATTGATTGTGCGTGTCCTGGTCACCACTACTAGCAACGATTCTAATTTCCCTCTCTGCTGCTCCAGTGCCCCTGTCAGAGTCGCATCAGCATTCGTCAAAATACATCCCTAGCAATTCAACCTACACTTTTCGAATTCGTCTGAGTAGAACACCACAAGCCGGTGGGTTTCCATCTCTTGTGTTCGACGCAGACTCATCTTTTGCATCCTGATCACTGTAGGACTCCTAGTCGATCCATCTCCCCGGCTACTAGTCCATCTCCGTCAAGCAGATGGGAGATCAGGTGAATCCGGATCATGAATGCCGCTGCTCAAGAATTAGAATGAGCCCGGCATCACTATTGAGTCAGGAGCGGGTCTTCAGTGCTTGTCATCGCCATCGAATTTGCTATTGCCCCCTCAACCTCCCGACTCCCGCCTCGGTTGCCCAGCAGACGTGTACATTGGTTCCGAAGCGGATCAAGCACCCGAGCCAGAGAACCTTTCTTGTCTCAAGACCATGGAATCGGTGAGAACTGAATGAGTAGAGGATGGCCTAGGTAGGTAATGCACCTTAAATTTGGTGCAGGATTCGGAAGTCGATTGAATAATCACTTGGTTCTAGGCTTTTCGCCAACCAGACTACGGTCCAACTTACGCTTCGACTCCGCCGCCGTTTTTTCTGCATCCACTACATCATCTACCCGAAGCTTCAGTAATATCCGAGCTTTGTTCGATTCTTAGATCTTGCTGCTGAAAATTCGAAAATGGGCTGCTTCGGGTATTCTCGTTCAGTACCTCTGCATATCTCGCCCGTTCTATGAAAGGTACTCATAAAGGTCGTCAGTTGTTTGCGGCTGCACCTACCGGAAAGGCCCTGCGGAATGACAGAACATTCTCAATCTGTATGATTCTTTTTTGACCTTCAAATCAGCGCTTCCTAACATCAATCCTAGAAGCATGGGATCCTTAATTGGACTCCTCTCAAGTGGTACATTAGCGTTATTTCATCTCCGTTTTGTGTATGACCGCCCGTCATCCATTGGCTGTTTGCCTTTACTTATTTCTCTAGTTGCTTGCGGCTACGGACGCTCATGGAAAAAGCGCTTGGTTGTCGGAACATTCTCAATTTGTCCTTCTTCTATTGAGACCCCTCCCCTCGTCCGAAAATGTGATCAGCGGCTGACTCCTTGCAACCGTTCTATGATCGACGCCGACCATTGTCTTGGCACAGGTTGAAAATCCCAACATTGCTATTTTTGTTATCTATTTATATCTCAGGGCCGCTCATGTAATTCTCGAGCCCATCGACCTGTATGAGGTCGTTAACGGCTGGCTGGGTCGCCATCTACTTAAATCGAGAATTATTAACCCCAATGATGCTCTCTCTCGTGCATTCCATCTCTACGTCTTCGCGCTCGCTGAGCTCATCCCTATCTTCAAAGTCAACGACATCGAAATTGTTCACACTTACTGTCTCTCTGGAGGAATTCAGGTAAGTCGTGTCGTTAATTTATGAGTCCTTGTTGACATTTTCGCATCCATGAACAGCCCGAAGAGTATGATTCTCCCTCCTCTCAACTCCCTTCTGCGGTTTTTCCTTTTCGCGGGAAGCTTGACTCGCCACCTCGCCTATGCGTGTAACAACTCACCCCTTTACCCAAGCAAGAACAATACAATCCTCGCTATTAACGACAACATCTACGGTGTTCGAAATGTCAGCTACTGGGCGACTGACGATGGTCTCGCGGTCATCGACGGCGATGTCATATACGGTACCGTCGCTGAACTCCTTGCACACAATCTCACAGGGAACCCACCTAATATTACACGCCGAGCTCACTCCATCCTCCGTACCGCCAATTCCTGGGCTGGTGCGACTATCACGTACAAGTTCGACTCGGATTGCACCGAGAACACCTTCGGCGTCGGTGCTATCGTGAATGGTGCTATCGCCAACTGGAAAGCGATCGCCCCCTATCTCACTTTCAAGAAAGTCCCTAATAGCGGGGTCGGGGAGAACGGCGTTTTAATGATTAAGGCTCCTTCGTGCGGCGGCTGCAACTCGCCGATTGGATTTTTTAACTCGCCGATGACCTTGAATCTACAGCAGATGTGTCCGACTTCACCTGGTGGATGTGGAATCCCTGAGGCAACGCACGAGTTTGGTCATGCTCTTGGTATGGCGATCTTCTACGATTTCTTATATTTTTTCATTCATTGCTATCAGGTCTCTATCATGAACATCAACGATTCGATAGAGAGAAATTCGTTCACTACCACTGCGAAAATCTCGACCCGGCCTGTCCTTCTGGAACGGTAATGCCAGCGGGGAAGACCTGCTGCAGCACTGGCATCCCATCCGGATGCTGTGCCAATGCTGGGAACTTTAACATCCTCTCGGGCCCGACCTTCGACGCGTCTGGTGCATATGATGTGCATTCCATCATGCACTATCGATCCAACGGTTTCGCCCTGCCTGGAACCGACATCCTAACTCCCGCTGCACCCGGAATTATAATCCCCTCTTCTAACCCCAGCGTCATCGACTCGACAGATTCGACTCGAATTTGCAAGATATATGCATCCAAGTGTCCGCGAGCCCAGGCATGCGTTGCCGCCCATTGCCCAAGCACATGCAAAGTTGTACCGCGCTGCAACAAGCCTAGTCTTTGCGATAGGCCCGAAAGCGCACCTCCATGCTGCTTTCCAGTCAGTGCTGAGGAATGCGCTCGAGAAAGGGCTGCTTGTACTGCGAAGGGGTGCGACTTTTTGAAGTAAAGGAGATGAGATGGTCAGAAGCTCAATTTTGGAACTACTCGTTTCACTGTCTCTTGGTATTTAAATACTTATCCGCTGTTTTCTAGCCAGCCTCTTTTTCGGTGAATTACACGACTCATAAGGCAATGCTTATTAACGACCACTAGATTTTTTATTCTCTTGTCGAACTAGTCAGAAATCTTTATTCATGAGTTCCGAGTCACAGCTGACATTGCTTAAGTAGTCGCGGTAGACCTTCCAATGGTTTCCGTACCATAACTCTTGCGAAAGCAAGAAAGATTGCTCTACTTAATACGCATCATTCTCCTCTGCAGTTCTCCAGCCATTTGAAAGCAGGCTTGCGTGGCTACGGAAATATACCAAAGACAGCTATTTACTCGAGTAGTGACCATGCAGTAACAATGGGCTGAATGAGTTGCAATATAAGAATAAGAGGTAAAAGAATGAAAAAGTTTCGCTTGATCTGGATGCCCCATGAATTCGATTAGAAGTAAGGCTTTAAGATCAGCAGTCCGAGCTTTCTCAGCTTTCTCGCGTTGCCGTAGTGGAAGAGTTGGCCAAGCCTCGATTAGATTAGTGATGGTAGCACAGCCAGTCCGTATGTGGACAGACGCGGTCCAGTGACGAACTCATCCTTGCTTGGTTCCTGCCATCACGCGCCTGCTCGACGCCCTCCCTGCGCCTCGCCAGAACCGAGCTGCTGGAATAGGTCTGATTGGCTTATCCCAGCGTGTCCGCGCTGAAAGGGAAGAAATTACGCGACCCTGTGCTTTCCATCTAATCATTCATAAGTTAAGAAATGCACCAGAGGGAAGAAGCCATATGACATGAGAACCGTTGCAAGGCAAATCACACATGACATCCATAGCATCGGGGCAAGATGGAACAATCATCTTACAACCATAAGTAACTGAAAGGCGATTGGGGTTTGGGAGTGGAGCAAAGATTGGACAGCGCGGCCGTCATTGCTCGGTGGAATATTCGGGCAGATACGTACGGTTACTGCTGACTATATAAATGATACTGCTATTAATACTGCTACTACCTGGCGTTTGTGATGAGTCTGCTACGAGATCTGCGGCACCGTTCAAGAGTTCAATCGGCAATAACTCCGACGACGTGCAAATAGACGGTATGTCTGACGGAAAACTGAATCTCGAATAAAATATATTGAAGTGGGATTGATTGGAAAGACAAACTAATAGCTTGTGAGTGGCGTTTCAGTAGCATGTTATGGTAAAGGGAAAACGGTGGTCCAACGACTTTCCACTATAATTGGAAGAACATCCGGGAAGCGGAATAGAGCAAAGTGGGACGAGTATGAGAGCTAGTGACATTCAGATAGGGCATAATTATAATCGGACAATTTAATATGAGCCTTCTCTGGGCTCGACTTAGACGTTTTCTCGCTGCTGTTATGCCGCTAGGTATTAGCAGACATCAGGCCAATAAACCGCAGGAAAAACACGAATTGACTAACCACGACAAATGCCAGTAGTCGGATTAGTACTACATAAGTCACAGTCCTCCAAACACTGGGGTATATGTCCTGTACCTCCGCATATGGCGGCACTGGGCATTGCACCGCAGCATTGTGAGCAAAAGGTCGTACAGATCTTGCAAGAAGAATCAAAGAAATTCGAAGCAAGTAAAAATTAGAAACTATTTCTCACCGACTCAGAGAACGTAGTACTGGGAAGGGTGCAGACACTGGCTTGTGTCGCTCCAACCCGCATCGTTGTTCGCATTGAGAGCAACCCGCCGATAATAAAAACGGTGAGCAAATGGAAGGGCTGCATTTCTTTGAATAGATGGAAAAGGCAGGGCCAACCTCTGAGTTTATAACTTCTCTGACCACACTAAGTCACACACTATGTCGAGTGAAAATCTTATTCACACCACAAGTGATTGGTACGACATGCACAAGTGCACAGGATGCAATCCCGCCCTCATACATGTGGCTGCGGGTCGACCACTCCCACACGAAAGACAATTAAGTGATAAATGTCCTGGACTACTTTAAAAATGAATCATCCGTCCCACGGTGCCAAATCCCAACGCGTTCCAGGCCGCAAGGTCTCAGTTATTCCACTACATGGTTTTTCATGACTTGAGTTCCACGACGGACTGCTGGTCACTGGAATATTCGACTGAAATCTCCACCTCAGTCTTTATCTGACGGTCCCAATTTCCTATTCTTTGCTGATACGTTGGACTTTCTCTTGTCAGTATCGAAGTCCGAGCCTTGAATTCCAAAGAACCCGAAGACGGAGAACTATATTGTGAGTCCCTGGCGATCCCTTGCTCCGACAGTCGCCCAAGTCGAATAATAATTAAATTGAAAGCAATGCCGACGATTTGCATTTCCTAAGTTTTCGTGAGTAAAATCTTTAGAGGGCAGTAGACACGTACAGCGGAACTGATTATGAACATGCTGTTGTTTCTAACTGCGTTTGTGACGCCAGTCATAAAGGCCACGGCGCTGTACAGGAGCCCGGACTCGACAATAATACCAATTACATCCCGTAAGTAACCAGTGTGCATGCCCTCGGATCCAACGTGATTACGATGATTGTCCCTGTCCACGCGCCATATCCTCCACACAAGGAGGGCTAGGTTGAAATTTATTAGTGGGTCCCGAGACCAAATATAAGGACAGGTCGGATTTACAGGTTGTAATAAGGTTGATGGAAGTTGTGACCGACCAAAAGGTCGCTCTGGCAGGCCAGACTTCCGCTTGATTGATGGCCCCCGCGCGAAGGTTTGCCTCCAAAAACACGGTCCAAATCCCAGCCCCAAGGGTTGCGATCCAGAGAATAATGGGGAGGAATACAACTGGCCAGGAGCAATAATAGATAATCCAGCAGCGATAAATCTTCGGAATAGTCTCAGTTCTTTGCGGAAGGGATTCTGGTACTGAAAAGATACGCTACCAGCACGGCATCACCGATCAATGTTTGCACATAGATGGAAAGTGGCTAGAAAAATTTCAACCTCTTTATCTAGAAAACGGTATCAAAATACCTACGTACCTTAGCGATATTCTCCAAAGCCGAGGTGGCCGTGTACATTGCCGTGGGTCCTCCCGGTCCCGTTGAAAATATAAAGGCTTTGAGGGCTTCATTAAATTGAATTGCCACGTTGAATGTTCCATTGACGAGGAGGAAAGCACAAACACTAAGCATCGCCCAGTTAATCGTATCTGCCTTCTTCCACTGCCCCCCTGGAGATATTAAAACGCGAATGCAACATCCGGCGCTGACTACGTGCATGCCGTACGTGATGCTTGCGACGAAGAATTCCACAAGGTGAGCCTCGGTGATGAGTAGTTGTGGCATCGTGTAAGGCTGAGCACAACGACTGCAGCGACAACCTTCCTCGTCTATCCTCTTATTATACACTATTGATACTCCAAATTTACCACCACCCCACATGGGTAGGTCGATTTGTACACTGACGGGCGCGGAAATGCGTCCCCCCATCGCAAGTCATTTCAATATTTATAGGTGGGAGGGAGAATGCTAATTTTGCGTGAGGAATTGATGAAGTTGTGATAATGTTCGCATGCAGTCGAAAGAAAGATGGGAAATCTGAAATTAACTCCTCGACATGAGACGGGTGTTCCGCGACTTCCGCCCCAATGACACACTTTCGTCACAATAAGGCTACCTAGGGACTTTTCCTTCACTGACTTTTTCCGTTCTCTCCGATTATCATCAGTACTCTTCAAAGTGCGAGAAATATTGAATCCGAGGGCAGTTGGTCTCGTTTAAAATCAGGTGAGAGATGAGGTTACTTGAGAGTGTCCTAATCAGCAACGACCTGGCATGAATTGATTGACAAAGCTTCGAAACTTCTGAACTTTTAGAAGTGTAATTTATTCGATTTTCATCAATGGGAATTTTTCTTACAAAAAAGGTCAAACTTACGCTCGAATTCCGACATTTCAACGCGCCAGTAACCACTCTCATAAATTTATCAGATCAGAAAGCTTTATCGACAGTGACAATCGAGTCTTGGCTGGTGATCATCTATCACGGTTCATTCCCCGATTGGTTAATACTGTAAATCCCGGGCTAAATCGCAGAAATATTCTACCTCGGTCAGGGTATTCGGTACAGCCAATTGGATTTTCCAAACCTCCGAGGAGGTATATGACCTTCCTTGAAACACTCTTGTACAGGGAGGAAAGAAAAAAATGTTCGATTATCAATCTGTTCCTAACTTTCTATTATTTTTACAAAAAATTCTCAGTTTTCGCATAGAGGAAATGCAGTTTAAATTGTATTCCTTCTAAATCCCCGTCGATGGCAAAGGCAAGGGTGAGGTACCAGACAGCACTGCCACAGATCTAATCTATCTATCTATCTAATCGGTAACTTGACCTGGAATTCAACAACAACCCATTCAAGTGCAATATTACTATATTTTAGAAGTTCACAGGTTCACTTCCTGCAGCCCTTCCTCGTCCTGGCCTCTGACAATGTGTTCAGGCAATTATTGACGGATCTAAACCCAAATTGGGGACGAGGGAAATCACTGTGCCTGGATCAATCGGACCAAATTCGAACCATCGCCACGTACCTTCGAAATGGCACTACCAGCGATCCTCGGTGCGGTTCTCGTCTTCCTCACCCTTGCCCATCGGTTTCTCTGGCGTCGTCATGATGGGCACGGCAAGCCGCCCATGGTGCCCTACATCTTTCCCTGGATTGGGTCTATGATTTCGATTGGCAGGGACCCAGATCGATTTTTTCGGGATGCAAGCACCAAGGTCGGCGCAAAAGGCATATTCGGGGTCATGGTGGGCGGCAGTACGAAGTACTACGTGACCGATGCTTCGGTAAAGGTTTCCATTGATTTCTTTAATCCATTTGTTAACTTCTTGGCTCCGTAGCTTATTAGGGAAGTGTACAAGAACGCCCAGGTACGCGCTTAGTTTTGGCGCAAACTGTCATCGACTGACAACATGCAGTCATTTGGCTTTTCACCCATTCGACTCGAATACACAGTGGCTATATTTGGCATGCCTCATGAATCGGTCTATACACCCTACATGAAAGAGGAACTTTTCGCGTACCATCATCGTCTCCTCGCTCCAACAGCCATTGGATCCCTCATATCTTCCTATGAACAGCAAACCCTACGGGTGCTGACTTCTTTCACCTCGCCGGAAAACACATCACTTGTGCGATTTCTCCATCCACAAATGTACGACTCTGCCATTCTCGCGTTCATGGGAACTACATTCCCCACTGCAGCCTCATACCCACTTTTCCTCGCCTTCGACAACGCATTTCCGCTCCTTGCCGCCGGATTTATGCCGGATTTTGTAACTTCTCCTGGCCGCCAGGTCCGCTCACAGCTCACAGATGTGATCCAGCAATGGCTTAAGGAGCACTGGGACGCGGAGAAAGGCGAACGTGACGAAAGCGCCTCCGACCTCGTCAAGCGCATGGTGGACGATTCCCGCGCTGCTGGGTACAGCGACCGCGATGTTGCTGGAGTCCTCCTCACCGATCTCTGGGCGTTGCAGGCCAACTCTACCTGGGCGTGCTTCTGGGTGATAGCGTTCATGCTCCAGCAACCATCCGGCCTTGATCCTCTTTACGAAGAGATTGGAGACGCGTTGGAAGGATTTAACGCGAAAGATGTCGAGCCGACCAGCTCCTCCCTCCTCGCAACTATTCTAGCTGCACCACTTCCGCTCCTTACTTCGACTATCACTGAAACACTCCGCTTCACTACATCCTCTTCCTCCATCCGCCGCGTTGTTGACACAGAAGGCGCGTACCTTGCTGGGTATACGTTTGAGAAGGACGACGAGCTTGTGTGCGTCACACGCACCGTCCATCAGAACGCCGAGCTTTACGAAGATCCATTGGTGTTCAAGCCTGATCGGTATTTGAAGGACAAAGACAAAGCGGGTCGCTTCTGGAATCCCTTCGGCGGTGGTGTAAGTATGTGTGAAGGACGGTACGTATTCTACTATTCCAACCAGGAGTCGCAAGTAATAACATGGTCATTTGTAGACATTTCGCTCAACAGGAGATTCGCATTTTCATTGCATGTCTCCTTCTCCACTTCGACATCGCCCTCCATCCCTCATCTTTGAAGCGCCCTCCTCTCGAGCTGGATATGTCTCGCGTTGGGTTAGGCGTACTCCATCCCAAGGGAGACCTGAACATCCAAATTAACAAGCGGAATATCGCCACCTGAATCGTTTCTCCACCAGCTCCCGTGGCCAGGATATCCCGTCGATGAACTGGGTGGCTGCTGTTGCGAGTTAGTCGACTTGGAGCCTACGAATGGTTCTAATTTCGAGGTTGATACCCGGTCAGCTAAATTGGCCCTATAAAAGCTATTTATTTATTGCCCTGCTATGGTCTTCGACTAAAACCTTGAACAATATCGTGAATATCTGCTCGAAAACTTCAAAGCCGCCGATAGTTAAAGAACACAAGGGAAGTGTTCAGAAAATATGCTGACAAGGTTCGACAAAAGGAACCTACCAGTTGAACAAAGTACACTGATGCTGCGTCTCCCAGCCTGCGACAAAATGGGCTATCAGGAATTGGACGTGGCGTTTACAATCATTGATTCCTAATACTTTTAAAGGTAAGTTACTCAATAGGATTAAGGAAGGAATAAAATAACAACACAAAAGGAATCAGTGTGGACTAATTAAACAGGCGAAGTCCGAAATGCGTCGCCCAGTTCCCAAAAAGCATAATTTAAGGCTGCTAGCCACTTGAATAACACATATCTTATCCCGGTTGCGACGTCCTTGGCAAATTCCTTCATTGACCACCACATGAAGCGCAGAATAAATGCCCATATGCCAATGAAACCAGACCACATAATCAAGTATAGGAAGATGTCCGACGGCTCTCTTCCGTAGGAATTCATATCGTTCATCAATGCCAGCGGAAGAACGACACAGATGCCTAGACACACAGTACAGGCGATGATGTTTAAGAAGTGACCTATGGTGTGTGATTTAGAGAGAATGAACCACGAGATGTGCCGGAAAACTGTCAATTAAAGATAGCTGTCACTTTGGTCTTTCTTAGATTGCCAGCCGACTTGCCTGGCAAAGCCAATTCCGACCCAGGAATGTCTGAAAGACCCCATAGCGACCCCAGGAGCAATAATGCAACACCAATAATGAGTTGGGGTACTATTGGGATCATGTCAAGTGAAAACTGATAGACCGTTCGCGGTCGCTTGAGAGGTTCCTGACTTCCGTTGTGTTCATTTGGTGGATAGATTAAATCCTTCCCTGGAAGATTTTATTAAAGGGCATCTAAATTTTAGAGATCGAAAACGTACTTAGCGCCGACAACGTGAAAAGCACTCCGAGACCCATCAATACGGAGTATGATACCTTCTTTCCGGCTGCGGTTTCAAGTCAATTACATCACAGAATATAAATATGATTAAAGCCAAGGGCGTACTATAACGAAGGACATAGATGCGATCGTGGCCGACGGTAAAGAAGTTTGACAATACACCCGTCGAACTGCTTTCGTATAAACCCAGAATGTACAGTCTATAAGTTTGAAGTTCTATAGTGACTTGGGTTCGGAAAATATAGTAAACACTCACGCTGAAGTAATAACCACTCCAAGCAGCCATTCTACCCAAGTGGATACGATTGAGAAACCGGCGTAAGTAAGAGACGCCTTGGTGAGACCGAACGAGAAAACGGTCGCAGAGACGAGTAAACGATACGAGGTGACGACAGACCCGATGTCGAACTCGTGGATTTCGTCTGACTTGTAACGAGGTCGAGGAAGAGAGAAGAAGTCAAACAGACGCCATAGATATTCCATACAATCTGTTTGGAACGCCCAAGCGATAAAATGTGGAACTTGTTGGCTTGATTCGTAGTATCCAGCATGGAAAAGTCTGGGGTATGAAATAATTGGCAAATTATCGGCATAAAATAGAAAGAAGACTTACACCAGAAAGACCACAACGCCTGATACCAATTCCAGAGTGACCGGAGCAGTGGAATTACTTCTTTGACTGGCAACGGCTTTCGATGTCCCAACACATAAGGGAATGAGGATATTTGATAGGCGATACGGCGTTATTCTAGGATGCCATGAAGCTGGTGAAGTGATCGTCAAGTCGGTTGCAGTGGGCGGCAAGTTCGAAGCATGATCTTGAGTTTGATTGTGATTCAAAGTTTCCAGTTCGATTGGTTCTGGGACTGCGGGCTCCGGAGCCTGTCCAACATCGGGAGTCATCGAAGTACCGCAATCGAAGGTAGGTTCAAAACAGCGAATGCACCCAGAATGAAATACACCATCCAAGACGAGGCTAGGTGGAAAGCACAGACACGACGGGCATGACCAAGGGTATCAAACTCAATCAAGTCGTTGCAGGCTGTGCACAATGCTGTGCACATGCCAACCTATTTGGGTGTCGACATAATCGTTTAGAAGGATTCGAGCATCAATATTTTATGGTTTAAGAATTTCCATTGCTCCTACTCGAACCTCCGAGTCGACATTTTCTCAAAATCAGTCACGAGAAGTGCTGCTGGAGATCGTAATGAACAGTATATTGTAAGTATACTCTAGTTGACAGAGCAACAAAGTTTAAGGAGTCGTAAGTACGAGGTATAAAAATCGTAGATGTGAAGTAAAGGCCAGAGGACAAATGCTTTCGGTAGAGAGATATCAGAGTGGCAGAATGAGTATGTACTGGACGCAGGGAATAATGGCAATGACGTCGCAACTAGACGTAAGTTAGTCAAAATAGAATTAAAGAATTCTCCAGTTTCGCGAGGGTGACGATGGCTCCGCCACGTCTCCACCTCGTCATCCGGTTTGGCTGGCGAAAGGACGACCTCGATGCGATACTCGGTGCAACTTGAGGAGCGGCGGCATTTGTGTAGGGTTGTGGAGGACGCTGCGAGCATTCTCCACTCACCAGTCACAAGTTCCCGAAATGCGGATATTTCGGGGCAAGGGAACGGCGGTATGAGCCCTATAGCTGCAGCTAGGGTACTGTTCAGGGGCGACAATGCGGAGAGGGACGACCTGCAGCAAAGTTTTGATGACGAGGACTGGGATAAGAAAGGATGGATAGGTGACGAATATGGATGAGTAGCGAAAGAGGCGATTGATTATCCGCAAAGGCGGGCTGAATAGAAACGAGAAGTGGTGCTTGCGGATGGAGCCATCATAGAGTAGCCGAGGCCCGTGGAAGGTGCGGGTATAGCTGAACTGTTTGGTCAACGACGAGGACAACGCGGCTTCAAAGCCATGAAGATCGGATGGAAGCCAGCATGGCTACCCATTTGAGCAAAGAGATCGGGATAACCAAGACGGAAGGATGTAGATGGGCGGATAGAGGGTCCGAGAGTCCGCCCGTATACAACGAGGATGAGTAGTTGGGGTAATCAACTTCGGTCGTGTAGCCCTGGTATCCCCCAGGACTGATGACCTGCCCCTTCGCTAATGGTAGATCGATCTCGAAGACTAGCCGAAGTTTGGATGAACCATGTGAGCGTCGACGGCGGAAACGGTACCAAGAGGTGTAGGTGAGGGTGAAACACGTGAAATGCTGCTTTTTCAACTAGTTCAATTTTTCAACAATGAATGTCGTCTTCTTGTCTTCTCGCGTCTCCTTGATAAAACGGAGTCAGCTTAACAGCGTAAATAAAAGTAAAAAAAGACGAACTTGTGACCAACGTCTCTTCCGTATTTTCCACCTTTAACTACTCATTGTAAAACAAAGCGATTCGAAACTGCTTTGCCAGCTGACGGATAATTATTTTGGTCCACCCTGGGTGCCGTCGATGGGGCTTCTCGTTGGCGTGCTCAGTTTATTTTGCGACTGTGTGGACCAGCTTTGAGAAGTCCATCTTGAAGAAGCTGTGTTGTCGAAGGTCATAGCAGAGACTGGGAAATGGAAGATCAAGCCTGATAGTAAATTTAACGACGATGAAAGTACGTTTATTCCCTGGACAACGCCACATAGCTGGAGGAACAGAACATTCTGCCACAACTGTTAGTAACACTCAAAATGAGAAAGAAAACATCATACCAAACGAATACGACAAGCTGAAGTTAACAGACGACTGAACTTCACGGTGAAAGATCGACTTTTGATAAGACTAGTACTTCGACGAATGTGTTTATGCCACGTCACTGGGGCCAGCCCTATCTTAAGTCATTAAGAAGCATAAGAGAATGGCAGGGACACGAAGACGGTCGGATCAACTGACCTGTGCCCAAAATACGGCTATGGATCTGCATGACAATGACCGAAATTTTGTACTGAGCCACCTCATTTTTGTACTGAGCCACCTCATTTCGAATTGAGTCCGTCCTTGAGCAAGGATTTCTCGTTTATCAGCAACTGCATGGACGAACAGTAACCCTAAACAGGTCGGGCATGAGCACCCCGCGAGCAAAGGACACAAAGAGTGTAATACACACATGCTTTCCGTCTCTGCGACTCTGTAACCCTGCGCTATATGTTCGTGACGTGGATGGAGTGCATTTGAATGCTTGTATGAGGCCTATTTAAATATTGAGGCGATATGATAAATGATAGGTGGCAAACAACGTACATTTAATGTTGAAAACGGATGTTGAAGCATCTGTGCAGGTTATTGGCCGAGCTGAGCGTCACGGAGCCTTCTATGAGAATGGTTTGGTTAACTATAATGAGAGGTATGAATAAGCGAAATAATACCAGACGATTATGGTAAGCTCAGAACGTCCATTGGCTTCGCCAGGTCGAGATATGAGCTGCTGGCCACTTTTTGAAGTTCAGCCCTTTGCCCACCATGGAAGGGGAATGTTAATTGAAGCTAAAGGAGCCAAATATGAATTAGTCGACGAAGATGATGAACTGGATGGCACGCAACGTACGTCTTTTGAAATGGACGAGACGGCGCACGCCTTGCGACGTACGACTGGATGCCTGTGACAAACAGAATAATTTTACTGGAGAAGCAGCGGCGTATGGAGCCAAGTACTCGCTGCTGACTACGGGGCTGCTGCATCACTGAGGCTATATCTCTATGCGCTACACATTCAGAACTTCATCAATATCGAAAATGCGCAGCAATGCCTGCAAGGAACTGACCTCGTAAAAACGACAGCGAGGAGGTGGCTGTGCACTACTCGCGGTTCGCACGCAGGTGGGAGGGGGCATCAAGCAGCAATGAGAGGGTCGGGGCTTTTCGAGCCAATGCCATGGCCATAATGGTGGTGTTGGTTGAAGAGAGGAGCTGTGTTGTTCACTGTCCAATTCGGAATTCGAAAATTTGAATCAATTAAACATTGGCACGTGACTGACGACGCGACGCGACAAGACGCGACGCCACTGGATTCACGTTTGGAAGTCAATGGAAGTTATTGTGGGCCTAGTATTGTCCCGACTCCTGTTGAAAATATTTCGAATTGGGTCGAGGTAACCCTTGTCGGTTGACTGATCCTTATTGCTTGCTTCAGTTCTCCCTTGGTTCTCCCGCCTCTTTCAAGTTGGGCTTTTGTCCTTAAATCCGAGTCCGATTGGAGCGCGTGGTTATAGTCCTTATAATTTTTGGACACAGTCGAAATAACTAAAACGCCCAGGACAATTTTGAGGTCCCCCGTACTTCCATTATGAGCTGAATGCCTACCTTCCTGGAGGAAAGCATGTTCCAACACTCCTCATGCGCATTTGATCCTGATGACTAATTGACGACAGTGGATACCGAGAAACGGTAAGATAGCAAAATTCTGGCAAGGTTGGGATTTATCAACGGTTACAATGCGCTACGCCTAACCCTTTCGCATGACAGACTATAAAATATGAAATTTAAAGGACGATAGAAGTTACACCCGTACTACTTCGAAGAAAACATTAAGTTGTGAAGAATGTTCTCCTCATGCATCTGATGTGACAATCAAGAAAACACCCAAAATCTAAGAATGGACGACCTGGATGAAGGCGTTGGCTTCGTCGAAAGTGCACTTCCCTGCCGCAAAGCCATGGGCGGCATTGCAAGCACCAGCCAGGTAGTTCGCGACACTGCCCCAGTCGTTATCTATCGGTTTTGGTGAGAAGTTCTGCTGCACTCCAAGACATATATACACGCACCTTGGTAGACGACCACATTACCGGTGAAATTGACGCTGCCGGACGAACATCGTTTAGAAAATGGCGGGCCGAGGGCAATGTTTGAATTACTTACAAAGTAACTTTGCAGCTACGATAAGTGACGAAGAGGACGTTGGCAGACGGTGAAACAGAGAACTGCTGAGTTCCTTCACTCCACATCTGATTAACGATGACGCTGCAGTCGGCCTGGTTTGGTCCGGTCCCAGGAGCCCCGCTGCAGGTCGATTGGCAGGTAGCCCCGACGAGGTCGATAACTTGACGCTTCTCGACCTTTCCAGTACCAAAGTACTCGTCGGCGGACATTTTGGATTCGACTACGCCGTTAGGCCAAACTGCAGAGTAACACATCAGCGACTGGATAGCTGAAGGTAGTAAATTGGAAGAAACGGAACGATATTCACCTTTGACTATGGTGCCGGGGACATTGGGAGTGTCAGCGGGGACGGCACCAACGGTGGCAAAGAGAGAAGCAACGGCGAGAACGAGAGAGAATGCAGAGCGCATAGTTGGAATTCTTTGAGTGAGTAGAATGGAACTGGTTGTGAGTTGGGTTCACAATGAAAAATATGAGAGGTTTGCCACCCTTTTTATACTCCAAAAATGTCTGATTAAAATCGTGAAATCGGCGAAGAGTTCCTTGCAGACGGCGTTTACATGTTCCAGGGGCGGTCAGATTCCTGTAAAATTGAAAGTCATTGAACGGTGAAACACGCGACAAATCAAGAACAAAGACAGATGATCTTTCATGGAATTTCTGGAATTGGAATACGTGTCTTAATTTTGTAATTATGTAGAGGATCAACTCCAGCACCGGGCCTGACCTCAATTTGGTTGAATATTGTTCGGCTCTCCATTTGGCCACTGCAGATAAAGCACGTAAGCTAGACGATGGCGGCTGTGGTCACATAATTACTCATAACGTTAGAGGTTAAAGGGGAAAGCTCGCGCTCCAAAGGACGCATGAAGGAATATTAAGTCTGATTTGGCCAATTGTTCAATGCTACGGTAAAACCGGCCGCATATACGCAATGGGACAGCTTGCTTGGCAATGTGTCGACGATGTGAGTCAGTCGGTGCAGAGATGTGGTTCAAGTCGTCGCTTGTGAAAGTGGTTCCTGTTGGAAGTAATGACTTGTCAAAATTCTTGAACCGTTTAAGAACAGAGAATATTGTGGGAATCGACCTGGAGACACCGCTAACTCCAAAATGCCGTGAGAGGTCAAAGCCAGTCTCAAGGACGGAGAAAAGGCGACTCTTATTACTACTGGTACACCCTCGGAGCATCAGGGTTTTACTTACAGTGTTAATGGAAATTCAACGGTTGTTCTCCTAATTGGAAAGTCCGATATTCGCGTTCCCGTCTGATGGAAGCCAGTCTGGGAAGGGTCGGTATGGCGGGCGTACTCTAATCCTTGCAAGTCGTGGGTCGCATCAATGTCCTGTGACTAATATTTTTCCACATATGAGCGCTAACGCCTTATTGTGTCCACATGGACCCTTCATCAATGCCCGTTACTTACCGTTGTGCCGTTGCGAATTTCCCTGGAAATTTCTTTTAGCGCTCAAATTGTCAACTTTTTATTTTCCAAATTCTTTAATCTCCGTAACTAACCGTTGATGTCCGCTGCAGTTATTTTTACCCCAGTTCCTCGCCTTCGGGTGCTACCTGCCTCTTGAAAACAGTAAATGTATTTCTCCGAGATGTAGCTTTGGTAAATTTACGCCCTCCATGGAGCTTTCTGATAGCTTTATGAGCATTGAGAGAAAACTGTGTTGGGCAGAGCACCGATCATCTCAAGACGGAGTTAGAATGTGGGTTTTGAAATAGGCGCCTACAGAGACCCTGCAGGGTACTCTATTTTTAGATGGAGCGCCGTCTAACGGTCCAAGGGGTCGCCAAGAGGATGTAGAGTGGCCGTGGATAAATCATTACTTTTGAACTCGAATTTACCGGAGAAACCAATGCAACACTCACCGGATCCATTCAGAGATTATTCGCAGTCCCTCCCGTATCTATTAATCAAAGACGTATTTTTCAATGTGCTTTTTCAGAATTGTTCTTGGGTTGGGAAGCAGCCTGGATGCTCTTATGTTATTGAATCGGTGGTATGTATTGTCCTCGTAATTTCTTTAAGGGACGTGCAGGTGCTGCCATGTTTCAAAACCCTGCTTGTTTGTTTCCACAGCTGTACAAAGCCTTACAGACAATAATGGATTCTCCGATGAAAATGTCGTTACAAATCCCAACTCCGAGCGTTTCGGATACGGCGTAGTGCGGTTGAGCTTCAGAAATGTATACACATCGTTGGTGCAATGCCCGATGCCCGACACGGGAGGGATATTATAACTGACACGCCCGTTGTGGCACTCGTGGCAACTCAGGTGAATGCGCCTCAATTGAGATGGGTCAACTTTTCTGACCAAAAAGGTTTGCTTACTTCTGCGTGTAATTAACATGCCCAGTCTGTGCCAATGGTACTGCGATTAATCATGAAAGGATCGTTCTACCTCATCTTCTCACTCCTGGGGTACTAATCTTACGCACAATTACTCCCGGTTTCTACCTCGTAGTCATTATCCCCGCCTTCCCTGGAGGCTAAGTTGGCTTATTTTTTCTGCCATTGCACAGGGAAAGCAGAGCAGGAATAAAATAACTAGCTTGATACGAATTTCGGCGACAAATTCCTTCAAGGAGAGCTTTGAATACTAAGTTCTGGAGTTCCCACTCCAACCGAGAATCCGGAGACAGACAAAAGAAAAAACAGGAATTAACAAGGACTTAATCCTACCATGTGTATGCACAGCCGGGCAGAAAAAAACGACAAGATAGTTAGCTGTGTAGGCGTGCATGAGGAAACTTCTAAGGAGGTTCAAACTTCACCGAGGAAATGACGTCATAGAGGGACTTGCCTCAAATCGGACCCTGCCACATCCATCTTGCATCCATCCATCCATGCATCCACTCTGAATATTCAAGTCATTCAACAGTCAGTTGTTGACAAGCTGCTGATTCAGAACGAATCCGCTTTAATGGGTAACTGTATATAGCACGAATGGTCTCTTTCTATCCATCACGATTCGGCCGGCTGAAATTGCTAATCGAGATGAGCTAGAGTACTGCGGTTGACGGTGCAATGGAAGGATGTTTCTGCCCCCGTGGATTCCAATCCACTTGACTTTGGCGCTCTCAATTATAACGCTACTGAGTAGATATCCTTACCTAAGGGTCGCTTGGATTGCCTTATTTGCCATGTTCTTCCTGTAAACCACTTACAGTCTGAGCTGTGACCTAGTGCATAACCGTTCCGGCAGGACATTGGGTTCTTCCCCATCCCCCCCCCCCGGGTCTTCTGACTTCTACTTTTTCGAGGCTAGTCGATACGAAGATCCACGTAGCAGGTTGGTCGTGGCGTCTTTCCAGTCCATTCGTCGCTAAAAATAGAAATTTTGTCGGCCGGCCCCACAATGACCTAAAAACAAGCGCTGGGGTAATTGGAGTGGTGCGCGTCACTCACTTCACAGGCTTGCTTGTGCCCATGGCACCAGTCATTGGTATTATTGACGCCACTCTACCGTCATACTCTTACGAAATGAAAATGCATGATCCGTTCCACCGAAGGAGCAGCATCATTGAAAGTGTACTTCATTTATATAAAAAGGTGCCAGTGGATGTCCGTCTTCATTAAGTTACCGCCTGACTCCTACAGGACCTTCCTCTACTGATTATTGCCATTGCCCACTATGCAACAGAATTACAATGGAGGCCTTACCACTACGTCTAACCGAGACGCCACGATTGTACATCGTCACAGACTCGCCCGCCTCGTACTTTCTTCATTGCTAGTACGTATGCCCGTGGATTTCTATCGCAGTTTGGCGGTGGTGTGAACTACCAGGCTTACAACTATTCCAGCTCGGCTCAGCCATCATCCTCCTTGGGCTAACTGCCGCCCGTATCCATTGGACGAGAACTTTCCTGGGTGGCTCCGGTGAGCACCCGCTTCCTTCTTTCCCCCAATACTTGGACTGTCATTAACAAAGAACTTTGCTTACTCAGAGAGTATCGTCGTAGAGTTGCTCGTCACCTCAATCCTGACTATAATCGCCTCAACGTTGCTGTGCGTATTAATTATCATCCTAGCATGCAACTGGCAATGACATCGCTTCCTCCACATAGCATTCTTGCCCTTCTTCGATCATCTACCATCAGATTCATGCGCAAAACAATCGAACTAGGATATCTGGCTCTGATCTGGCTAATGTCCATCGTTGGCGCATCAATCGCATCTGTACGCACCTCGTCTCCCGTAAAATGATTTACCGGCCTTCTAATTTTGTTTTCTTCAGAATGATTTCGACACTGAGCTGTGCGGCAGATTTGCTTTTAACCAGTGCGGAGTCCTGCAGGCAATCCAAGCATTTTCCTGGATCGTCTTTGGCCTCATAACCGTCCTTATCGTCCTCCGCCTCATCAACTGGCGACGAGATAGCGATACCACAGGTACTGGCGGTTACCATGGGAAACATACTGGCGGACTTCCGGCCACTGGTCCTGGAGCTACAGTATAGTTTCTTCGTCTTTTCGACATTCATTTTGATTTCGGCCAATCATACCCATACAATGCTTTGCAGTTTTCTGAAGCTTTCTACTGTGTAAAACAATGTACAATATTAATCAACTAATTCGAACGTAAAACCTTTTATTGAGTCACCGTATGATGATAACGCAGACCAAGAAGAAACCATGGAAGTAACCATGGAAGGACCAAGTCGTCGTATCAATCGTGGGCACGAAGAGAGCAGCGATGATACGGGCTCTAAGTTTGGCGGCATAGAATTTATGTACCAATTGATATGCCAAATGAACAGAATAGATTCGGCAGGGTAGATTCTGTATCGAAGGCATGAGCTAAAACTTGAAGGAGAAGATGCAGGAGCACAACAGCCAAGAAAGGTCAGCTCATAAATGCGTGAAGGTGGACGAAAGAAACGGGGATCAAGGCAGCACATGAGCATGAAGGAGATGGTGGTAAACGTTCTGGTTGAAGTCAGGCAGGCCGAAAGCCGGACGGCTGAGGGTGTTACGAGGAAAAACCAGCGAGAGCGTGGCTGCATTTTCAGTCTCGAGGCGTTACAATCGACAATTCTTGCATTGAGGGGTAACGATCTTGAAGAACTACAGTAAAAGGATACAGTTAAGAAAGTAAAACTATACATTGAAAACAAAGACGTACCTAAACGCAATTAGCTCCAGCGGACCCGTTCTTCCAACCAGTCGACCACCAGTTCCAGCCCAAGTCTCGACCTCCAGTCTGAGAAGAACAGTGCATTTCTGCCCCTTAATCTTCAACCGAGCCCCAATATCAACGACGAGCCTCTAAATGACTGTAAAATGTTCGTTAGCAATCGAGGCAGTAACTTTAGTTTAAAAATCGGGGCATACGTCTACATCTTCAAAACGGGGCAAATCGGGATGCGAGGTGACGGTTCACCCCGCATAGGCACTAGCAACTGTTCGTTGGGAAGAAGTTGGCCCATGACTGCGCCAGGACAAGGAGGGTTTTAACCAGGTGCTGGTCTACCAAGGTCGAGCTTGGACCGTTAAACCACGGCGCTGGGAGCTCGATATCAAGGTCGATATGCAGGATTTCTTCGTGCTTTTACTTGCAGGAACGAAGCAAGGTACTTTCGCGTGGACGCAGGAAAACGGACCTCCTGCCATTTTCGCATTGAGAAGGAAAAGAGATGGGCTAGGAGGACGAAATGAAGACGAAAATACAGATGACCTTTCGGTCGAACGTCATCCTGCTAGTCGCGACGGGGGTAGGAGATAGAGGTCGGAAAGCGTTCTCGTCAAGCATGGAGAAGAACGGGAGGCGAGAGGCACAAATTCAATCGATGCAGCTTCCTGAAGCTGAAAGAGCGGGTTCAGATGACCAATTGACGAAGCATTTGAAAGTTCCGACGACGAAAGACCAGGCGTGACGGTAGTGGCAGCGGTGATCAGAGTCGATCATGAAGTTCGTGGCTGGACAGGTGAAGTACCGAAGGCTGGAGCCTGAACGGCATGAACGTTCATCGATAGGTTATACTCCGAGGACAACAGCGACGGCCATAGAGGTAATTCTCGAGGTGGTTTTGCAGGCCGCAGGTCAAGCCGAGCGGATAGTTGGGTGAGTGGCGAGTGCTGAGCCTTGATGTTAGAATTTGTATGTAGCCGTCCTGGCTGTCCACGCACTATCCCAACGACCAGCTTCCGTCACCTGCACCAACTCGAACCCACACATCATGTCTTCCGCCAGGGCCGTCCTGCCCTCCATCCTTACGTCTCCCGACTCGCCTTCCGAGCTCGTCTTGGAATTACCGAGACGTCCTCCTCCTTCTGCTTATATTGCTTGACAGCAACGAAACACGGTACCCCCATCAACACCTCACTGAACCTAACCCGCTCGCTCTCGACAAAGCACTCCGGGGTTGGTCGCGTGAAGACGACACTCAAGAGGAAGCTCGTCGATGAGGAGATGAAGTGGTTGCGCAGGACATTCAAAGAAAGTGGCCCTGATAGCCTGCTTCCTGTGGGCTGCGACTTGGGCCATGATATCGAGACTTGAGGGTTACAAAATCGATCCGAAGCCGGTAACCATGCCCATGAGAGTTACACCGACGACTTCGTAGAAGGAATGGCGGGAAACCGCAGGTGTCGAGGGCGAGTCAAGCTAGAAGCAATTGCATCTGCACGAAGGCTGTGCAATTGACCACGATGGAGGAAAACGCAGCTTGATGCGCGATCGTGAGTCAACAGAACCGTTGAAGGTGTGCAACTCGGTGCTAAAACTAGTTCACAGCGGCTGGCCACCAACACCCACCGCCAGCTTCAACGCAAATGCATACAGCACGTCTCCACTTCCGTGCTCCCATCGCCGAGACCAGCGTCCCACTCGATATCGAACTGTCAATATTGATGTTGGTCAGAACTGGACACGTCATACACATTCGACCCTCAAATCGTTGTCCAAGCTCCAGGCTAGAGCACCGGTATGTGAGGGGCGACGAGGAATGTCTTCATGCTAGATATATGCGCATGTGGCGACGAAGTACACCACTCTGGTTACGGAGGGTCCTAGTTTCGAACCTCATCGTAATGGCTGTCGGGCAACAAATTTCAGCTGGACAGGCCAACGCCCACGAAATCGTAGATGGAGTGGTTGAGGTTGATGAGATGAATAGCTGGTTAGGCTTTACGCTTGAGGTGTGGATTCAGAGGATGAATCGATGAAGCAGTCGGACATGGCAAGCGGCAGAACGTCGAACTGCGAACTCTAAACACTGAATCCTGAAAATGGAGCAGGTTGAGGACATGGGCATAGGCAGCGGCGTGGCGGCGCGACTTGGATTACTGAGGGAAGAACCAGTAAGGATCGAACTTCGTGGATCTCTTGATCATGTTATTCCATTGAGAAGGTGATATTGGATCGAAGTTTTTGAAGAGAGAGTCGAGGCGGTGATTGTTGGTGATATGGAACACTGAACATTGAGCGCCAAGGCATGTACCTATGTGAGTGACCGCGATGAAGGAAAACGCAGCCAGATGCAGGACCGTGAGGTCAGGATCGGGTAGAAACCGTTCAAGGTGTGTAACTTGTTCCCAAAACCAGCTCACAGCCGCCCTAGCCACGAACATCCGCCGCCAGCTTCAAACGGATACATCCCACCTCCACTCTTCCGTCCTCCCATTGCCGCGGCTAATGATCCACTCGCTAATCAAACTGCTAGTCCGAATCGGACACGTCATCCACATTCGGCCCTCGAATCGTCGTACGAGCTGCAGAATCGAGCCCCGGTATCGAAAAGTGCAATAAGGAACGTCTTTTTCCTAGGTATATGCGCCTGTGGGAAAGAAGCGCACCACTCCGGACGTGCTCTAGCCATAAGCTTCGTCGTCGTGGGTGCCTGGTAGCGGATTTCAGCGCCAAGGCCCACGAAGCCGGATGGTGCGAGGAGACAACGTGGTCGAGAAGATAAATAGTGGTTTAGGTTTATGAAAGCGGTACTGGTGACTTCGCTTTGTGAGCTGTGAGGTGAAAGGGACGAGACAATCCGAGGTATGTGGATTCGCGAGCTGTGGACCTGGATAATTTGTCGTTGTTGATGGGGATGGTCCGTCGATGATGTTGGAGGCAGGTGGTGGCAATGGAAATGGGTGGACAATTGTTGAAGATTCGGCATTAGGTAAGAACTAACGGGTAGTCCACCATCCTGGTGGTGGCAGCAGCAGCTAAGAACGCCAAGGGCACAAAAGAGGCGGCCGATGCGGTGTTCGGGGACTCGATGGGCGGGCAATGTCAGAATGTGGCGGGAATGCAGGGCCTGGCTGCACGACTGGGCCATTCTTTCCAGCGGCAGCACATAATAGTCAGCTATGCACTGTCTTCGGCCTGAGGGGTAAGAAACATGCATCCAATGCGGTAATCTTGTACTTGGAGTGCAAGGGTGGGTGTAAGAAGCACCGTGTATCTCGAAACGAGCCAATAATGAGCTATAGAAAGAGAAAACGCGTTTAACATCAACTTCAGGGTAATGAAAGATCCAGAAAGTACCTACAAAGTCGCCTCCTGCTTCCACTAGGTTTCAGCCGGCAGTTTCAATGACAGTTCGAGGTCGGCGCGTTCGTGAGTCTTGTAACAACGTGGGACACGAAAAGACAAAAAAGTGGATTGTTAAAGACGAGCTGCGGTTCCTAGAAAAGCTCAGGAGAAAGTTTAGGTCAAACAGAAACTTGTTTCTCACCCAAAACCTAAAATTAACGCGACGCGATCCTAGAGACGGTTAAGGAGACGCAGCAGGCAAGAGCATGCCACGTCGAAAAGGAGCCTTTGAGTACTTGAGTCCTCAAACGAGAGTAAAAAGAATAGACGAGTCCGCCATGTTATAGCGTCGAAACCAGGGTAAACGCAGAGGAAACTGAAACTGACTGGATGATGGCCAGCTGGAGGAGGTGAAGCAAAGGAAAGACGGAGTGATGCCAGGAAGGAAATGCAGGCGTGGGAGCATTGACATATCTGCCGGCAATTGATTGTGCCGGTCCCGTGAACATGAATACATAAGCTCCCTCGAGGTTGCTCAGCTTCCCTCTCGAGATCTTCCATCTGGTTCGATGGCGCCAACGATATCACCATCACTATTAATCTTAGGTTTCCTTCAACAACGGTGCAGTTGTGGAGCTAAAGGACGTGTCTTCGACCCATGCTTCTCGTCGACCTATTTATTACCTGAGACTCGAATCGATATTCTGATCTTTTGCTGATAAGACCCAGCACTGGCGATTCTGTCTCTGAATCTTTTCATCGGGGCCCAATCTACTAGATCTCTGACTCTCTTGATTCGGTCTCAGGAGAAACTGTTCCCCGCCGCGCCCCTCAAATAACAAGCCTACCCTCCATGTACAACCGCCACCGCCAAATAACCCATACGCATGGTATAAATTTACGGAAACCTCGCCAGAGATGCCTAGATTATGGACTGCTGCATGATCTTTCCATCGTGGCGGTGTGTTAACCATCTTTTCCAAAGCGTGTGGGTTCGAATAAATCGGGCGAGTACTTAGTCTTCCACCACCGATTTTTGACTTAAAAGTAACGCAACGCCTCGACTTAAATTATGACCACACATCTCCTCATTATTCTCTCATTTCTGCTTCGCTCTCCAATCTATATCAAGGACGTCAGTGATTCCTCCATCGCCGCTCGAATCATAATCAAATTTTCTTTCAACATGACCCAACCCTACCGATATCTCGCTTTGAGTTCTCCCCTCCGACCTCTATTACTGGATCACTGAATCTCTCCAGGCAACTGTCACCCAAGTCCTCGTCTGCTTCTTTTCTTGTTAAACCTACTACTCACTGGACATCTAGAAGGGAAATCCCCTACATTGGGATCCAATGACTCATCCGATATATCACACGCAGCATCAGCAGGTTTCGCTTGGGTGCCCAGAAGATCGTATGCTGCTCATACGATTGGTATTTCACATTCTGGGGCCAAGGTGTAATGCTAATTTCGCAGCTGCGTGTATATTCAAGGTTGTGTCGTTATCGGCTGCTTCTACTGTCGTGCTTTCGCCTTTCCCGCATTGATAGCCACCAATCAGCACCAGAAGCACGGTCATTCGCCATCCCACATGCAGAACCACGATACTTGCAAACTCGTATATTGGCACCATGCGCCCGCGCGAATGTGCATAGGATAGACGAGTTTTGATGGGTGTAAATTGTTCTGCGTGTGCATG
The DNA here is from genome assembly GCA_023014335.1 of Galerina marginata. NCBI lineage: Eukaryota > Fungi > Basidiomycota > Agaricomycetes > Agaricales > Galerinaceae > Galerina > Galerina marginata. The sequence continues at coordinate 510,842 of JAECYW010000009.1, read as the reverse complement.
AAAGAAACCGTCATGCAGCTCCATTTGTTTCTGCTGGCCTCTCGCTTCGACACTCACATCCTCACGCACACCAGTCCACAAGCACTATCGCCCGATATACTCCATGCATGCCCGAGTGACGTATGTACAACCTTGCCCTTTGCATCCTCTGCAGTCGACAGTTTTGGTTTTGCGTGGGCAAGATTTTTCAACATACCACTTCAAGCCTGCATCGATAAAATGTCGCGTGTATTACTTCCCCTACTCTCTTCAGAAACTGTCTACACTACCTATTTTATGGCTCTCTGCTCAATTGCGGGACTCGGTTTAAACTGAGGCCTTCTGAGAGGAGGACCAACTTAAATCGTAAAACATGGTGCAGTCGACCTTCGAGGACAGAAGCCAGTAGCCTTCATATGCGCTGGTTTAATCGTAGCCTACCAGTCTGCTTCTTAAAGGCGTTCAAGCCTCATGACCACTTGCAAAATATTCTCGGGTTAGCTTTCAATGGACGAGAAGAGAACATGATACTATTTGACCAGCTTCGACGACACACCAGAAAATTGATCAAAAAGTTCGGGTCGTATATTTTTGTTAAATAAAAGTTATTTCAAAACGAGGCTGGTGGTTACGCTCTACTTACAAGAAAAACTACCCCCTACAAGTTTTCGCTCGCGCTCTGTGTGGTGGTGCCAGTTGGTACGGTGCCAAAGAGCTGTTTCAAATAGGCTTCGCTATTTGGGGGTCGTCCGAGAAAGTCCTGCGAACAATCAAACGGTCAATTGGGCTTCTACTAAATACGGATGATAGCTTGCCTGGAGAATGTCGAGCTCATCACGGCTTGAACCAGGCAGGAGTATCTTGTCCCGATAAAATTTACCACGAAGAGGATCAAGAGGATCGGCCTTGAACACGGTCGCATACATGTCTGCTGCGAACACATTGGAGTACATATATCTATGCACATCGCAGTTTATTAATCTCTGGTCAAAGGCAAGCGAAGAAGAGATGAATGACGAACCCATAATAGCCCGCGTCGTAGTTTATGAGATGACTGAATGCACCCTGGCCTGGGCATTCTTTGTCATGATCCAAAAGTGTCATCTTTTTGCGGAGGCTGCACCAGAAGTGGGTGTAATCCTCGATATCTAATATTCAAATAAACGATACAATTGACCGTTTCCAATTTATTTTACGTACTTTGGTCGATGTGGACTTTTATATCATACTTAGCCAAGAAGAGTTGACGGAGATTGAACAAGCCAAAATTCATGTAGCGACTGGCAGTATCAAAAGAGCGTCAGTCAAAGCAATTTTGAAAAGAGACAAGATGACTACTTCTTAAGAAGCTTTTCAATGAGGTCAGGCGACATCGGTTTCTTGGTCTTGTAATGGCTAGTGATCCTTTCCAGAACTTTGGGCTCGTAGCACCTATAGGATAAAGAAACTGAATGAAACAAAGAAAGCAAAAATCAGACCAGCGTACCAGTTCTCCAACATCTGAGATGGGGCTTCTCCGAAATCTAGAGCAACTCTTTGACCAAATTAGTATATTCACTCGAAAATAATCAGGTGAATAACTTACGTTGTACCATGGAACCGAGAAAACTTGGTTTTGCTCAAAAGCTCGTGGAAGATATGTCCTACCTCATGGAAAAGATTCACTGTGTCGAAGTGGCCCATTAACGCCGGCTTCTCAGGGGTGGGTTTGGCCAAATTGGCGACGATTGCACAAGAGGGGTAGCTACGCTTTCCGTTGGGAAGATCGTAGCCGAGTAAGAGGGGGCATACCATCAGATTAGGGTACTTTCCAGCTACAACGTTCAAGTCGTTTGAGTCAATAATGATATTGAACGAGTAGGATGGAAGACGTACCACGAGGTAAGAGGTCAAAGTAGGCATAGCCAATGAACCCCGTCTCGTCCTTAGCGTCTTTCTCCCAGACGGCATAGGCTTGAACATCTTCAAGGCGCAAACTAATTAGAACTGCACAGATTGAGAAGTATGAATGACACGAACCCGGATGCCAGACACTTGCTTCCTTGATCTCCTCGAATCTAACCGACAGGAGGTTTTGATAAATCTCTAAAATAACCGGAACAACATGAGAAACGGGAAAGTATTCCCTGACAAGAGTACCATCCAAATCGAGAGTTTCTTTGACATATTTTGTCGAGTAATAAGAATTATCCCAAAGGTAGTATTTTCCGTCGAAGGGGAGGCCCTTGCCTTCGTGTTCTTTCTTTTTGATAGCGAGATGGTTTTCGCAGTCCTTTATGCCGATAGGGAGAAGTTTTTCCACAAGGTCGTCGAGAAACTGCAGAGCATTAAGAACGATTAATCATATGAGAAATGAGGCGACCAACGTCCTCGGCTGCCTTTCCCGACTTGACCATTTTGACTTCAGTGATGTAATCCGCCCTGTAAACTTGTGAGGAATGGTGAACGCAGAGTCCTGAGACGTACCAATTCTTGTATCCGAGAAGACCAGCGACCTTACGACGCAGCTCCATAATCTTGGTGAAAATGGGTACATTGACCTCCAGTCGCGACTCATGGGATTCATATACGCGCTTTCGTACTTCTGAGTCTTCGGAAAATTGAAGCTGTTAAGTGAAACCTTAGAAACTAGTTAGAGGACCGAATGCGATACACACGATGGGGCCGAAATCCGTGTTTTTGAGCTTCACGTCATAAACATCTTTTCCTTCCTCAGTCCGCTTAGTATATCCGGATACAATATACTTTGGAACACCAGCAAGTTCTTCCTCGGTGACGGTTATGTGGCCCTAAAGAGAGATGTTCAAAACGGATTATATTTTAGGAGGGCATTGCATACATTTTCTTCGTTGACATTTTTCTAGGAACTAGTCAGCGAGCAATCACACTTAGTCTCAAAATTTTGACCATACCTCGAACTCCAGGCATGCTTGCGACAGTTCTTTCTTCAGATTAGTCAATTCTTCTCGTTCTTCAATGGGAAGACCAAGTCCGCTTCTGGTTCCATCCAAGATCTGCAATAGTTGGATTAGACAGATCATCTTCGTGAAGTTCATAAGCTTTACCATTTTTTCTACGAGACGCTGTTCCTCAGGTATGAGTTTGTCCCACTGGCCAGATTCCTTGATGTTCTTTTCGGCAGCGACCTTGGAGTTAAAGACATCAAGACGCATGGACGACTCAACCTCGAAGTCACGAACGAGAGATTCTGCATCAGTGGACGCGTCGCGAATCTCTTGCGTCGGGGAGACATCCTGATAGAATGCCATAGGCCCCGCGACAGCCCTGAAGATTGTGTGCCCTTGAGCGAGAGTGACCTATCATTCGTGGTTGTTGGTCGAAAGCGAGCACGTTTCAGGGACAAAAGTCAACTCACAAATACCTTGCATATGGAAAAAACGATCAGTGATGCTATAGCTCTCTGTGACTTGGTAATTGAACAGACCGTATGAAAGTTACAGTCCCTAGCATCGAGGGCGCCGACTGCGTCCAGGACAGTCCTGTACTTCTCGATGGCCAGGTTGGTTAGATTTTTTATGTCCGACTCGCTATGGTCCCATCGCAGGGGATCTTGTGGCGCAATGAAAGACATAGGTTGTTATGGGGGTGGTAGTGGGCTATTGGTGGCAGATGTAACGAGATAGGGGCAACACTCAAGGTCGCGCTATCTTATATCACATCCGTTACACAGCCGCGGCCATGTGCTGAGGTCGCTGCTCGCCGTTTGTTTGAGAACATCGTTGGTCAACCCAAGTCGACTTGTCCTTGGTGGGAGCAACTCCAGACTCGTGGCGCGTGTGCCTAGAACCATGTGGAACGGATCAACGGAGGCACTGCCTCACATCGGAAGTTTAACATTTAGCTTTTTTCCGCTTGTACAAGTGAAAAAAGCGGCGAAAAGTGAAGAAAGCGGCAAGTCAAAAAAGCCAGGTGTCAATTAGCAAAAAGCTGGCGTGATTTGGCAGTGATTTTCCCCGAAAAACGCCCATATTTTAACGCAAAAAGTGAAAAAAGCGCAAAAAGCGAAAAAGTAAAATGTCAACTTGCTGATGCCACCGGGTGTCCGTCCACACACTGTTGATCAAACATCGAGATTCTCAGAGCTGCCAATTATTCTATGTAGACGCGAATAACGAGTGGCCTATCCGAAAGCCACCTCAAGATGATGAGCGACAGAGCACAGTGACTAGCGGCCAGATTCAGAAAATTACCCCAGAAGATTGTAGAAGAGGCCGAGTTTGGGCCGAGTTATTAATAAAGCTAGACGAGAATTAGCGGAACTGATCGACATAACATCAATTAGATGATCATGATATGCGACGTCCAAACCAAGGCTGTTATCTGGATTGCCCACTACTCTTAGTCTCGGTGGGATATTCTAAGGCGATACTTGGGTCGGGGTAAGTACCTTGTACTTAGTTGTAACAACGCCAGCACTGTAGTTATCAGGGAACATTTTCAATGTCTCGTTGGCAAAAACTGGGACCCTGTAGGGGTAACAGTGGAAGCACCAACTACAGAGATACTCTTGAGCTGGAAGAACCCATGATCCTACGTCGAAATAGGATTTTCTTAACATAGCGTCGCGTGCAAGCTGACATATTCCGATGATATCGTAGTATACCTTGTTCTCCTTGAGAAATCCTTGACCTTGAACGATAAAACATGGATACCTTGGGAGATATAAGCGATGTAATAAGTTGTTGTCCCCGTATGAGTAAAGTCATACAGAAAGCCGAGGTACTTCATAGACCTTACACAGATCTTACGCTGGAATGAGTAAGCCACATGTTTCGGATCGTCGTAGCTTCGTTTATTTTTCAGATATCAGACCAGTAATAAGAGGCTTCAAAAACCCATTTGACGACAGATGTCCAACAGAAGGCTACTTGATCAATCTACATCTTCAACAGGAGGCACTTCGGCAGGTGGAATACGGACAGAAGTCGGACTGTCGGGCCATAACTGCACCAGCACAAGGAGTATTTGAAGTCGATGCCGGTTAACCAATGTTGAACTTAGAGCCTGAGGGCTGAAGCGCTGAACGTTGAATGCTGAGGGTCGGTGTCGATGACGGTGCTAAAATCCGTCCGCGTCAGTTCTGACCTCCCATGCCACCATTTCCTAACCCAGTCCGGCTTGGTGAACTGACTTGACGTGCATACATGTAAGGTGCATTTACGCCCTCTCGCTTTCTCGAAAATGGAAACTTCGTTCGAATTGGACGTGCAACCTCCTTTCGAGTGTCGACCTCGTCAAAGTATGGCGCTGGGAGCTGAGACCCAATGTCAAAGGTTATGCAGTATTTCCTGCTTTTAGTTGCAGGAACGAGGCAGAGAAATTTCGTGGACGTAGGAAAGCGGACTTCCCTGTGTCGCACTGGAAAGGAAAAGAAACAGGCTGGGCTGGGAGGACGAAAGAGGGACGAGTACATAGATGATCTTTTTTTAAATGTCCTCCTGCTATCCGCGAGGTGGGGTAAGAGATAAAGGTTGGAAGTAAAGCACAGAGAAGAACGGAAGGCGGAGGCACGATTGATGCAGGTCCAGCTCCAGCTAGAAGGGTGGGTTCAGATGGCGAATTGACGAAGCGGCTGAAGGTATAATTGCGTTAACGAAAGACTAGCATGGCGCTGGTAGCTGTTGTAGTCAGAGTACCATGATGCATGAAGCTCAAGGCTGGAAGGTTGAAGTATCGAAAGCTGGAGCCTGAATATTCAACCGTTCAACGATAGGTTATACCTCGGGGAGAGCAAAAGCGACGGTAACTTGGCAGATTGCAGGTCAAGGCTGAAGGAACATCGAATGCTGAGTACCGGTCGTTGTCGACGTTGATGCTAAATTTGTCGGCAGTCGTCCTAGCGGCCCTTGCAATACCCCAACAACTGACAGCTTTCGCCACCTGCACCAACTCGAACCGACACGTCATCGACCCCCGCGCGCCCTCTATCCCAACCTCTCCGCGAGTCCCTTCCGAGCTCGGCTTGGAGCCACAGTGAGGTCCTCCACCTTCTCCCGCTCATATGCTGGACAGTAATGAAACGCAGTCCGCTCATCAACACTTCAGCGAATCCAAAGAGTACTCCAGGCGTTTTTCGTGTAAAGACGCTCGGGAGGAAAGGGCTGTGGAGCTTCCGCTCCGACTATGTGCGGAACAACGGGATCTGCCCCTATTCAAGACAACTACCGGCACTATCGCATATGATCGACGGCAAGCTCTAATAATAGGTATACGAATTATTTCTCTTCCTATTCCTTCATCCACGAGACGGCCCCTCGCTAATTTCATATATTCCTTCATTCACATGCCGATCTCGAGGCAATCTCCCCCTATTCTTATTTCCCCTTAAAAATTTACAGAGAAAATTTCTTAGCTAGTTAGGTATAAAAGCCCTGTCGTAGCTACTTATTTTCTTTGGTTAATCGCAACCCACAAATTCAAGTCCTTTTGGCTGTAAACGTTCAGCGCAACTGGCAACCTGCATCGAGTTACGCTGAGTAACTACCAACTACTTGAACATTTCTAGGACGTAGTTGACGGAGTCACTACCTACCCTCACCCCTTTCCCTTTCCAACCTCGTTGGGATTACCTTCAACTGGAGCCCACCGCGAGGGGGTTCTAGACTTTTGTTCAAGTGGTTTTACCCACGCTCTATCAACCGCCATCGTATTCAGGCAACCGAAGCCCACGAAGTCTTACATCGAGTTAACAAGCTTATTATTTTGTCACCAAATTTCGCATTCGTCCAGCCAAGACAGTCTATCGTTGACTACCACGGACACACCGACCGTTTAGACGGCATCCTTTCGTTCCTTGACAGGATCGGCATTAACCTTCATAACACCATTCGTTATCCTCGTGGAGAATATTTATCGTCACAGGTATCGCTCGTCCTCGCTTCATTTCGCCGAAAATCATCGTATTAGCCCTCGTAAAGCCACTCAAAAGCTTCGCTCTCAGCCGCCACAAAGACACCGGGGTTCAAACGCGAACCAGGAAGGCTCAAATTCGCGCAGCACGTCGCTTACACCGCCTCGATTTATACCTGTTGCTTGGACCAACCGATTGTGACCGTCAACTTCTCCCAACTCACATTGTTTTTCAAACAGTCGATCCAAAAATGTCTATGCCATCTCCTCACCACCCCTCGGCGCCTAAATTTAATGGCCAGGCCGAGTCGCTTACACGATTCCTAAAAGAAGTTCGTTTACTCGGAACGGTCCGCTCTCTCACAGACAAGCAAATTATTGAGTGGACTCTGATGTATATTGATCCCAACGACGCCGAGCTCTGGGAAAGTCAGACAAATGCATCTGGTAACGACTGGGATGCATTCAAGAAGGCTATTATCAAGTTGTACCCAGGAGCCGACGGAGACCGCAAATATTCTATTAATGACCTTCAAATACTCGTCACAGAAAACGCGCACATACCTGGTATAAATCCTGATCAGTTTGGGAAATTCTATCGGGATTTCCTTCGCATTTCAACGTTCCTCAAGATCAAATCACGTCTTTCGGACTTCGAAGCAGCCTCTATGTTCATGTCTGGCCTACATGTTAATTTTCAACTAAAAGTACGCATTCGTCTCAGGCTCAAAAACCCTGATCACCACCCCGACGATCCATGGACCTTTAACGAAGTCTCAAACGCAGCATTGTTTATAGTGTCGCCGTCATCAGCCAATGAACCCACCTCGTCAACCACAGTAGAAGCCTCCGACAAGTCGCCATCGCTTTTTACCCGCAATCAGCCTACTCCAATTAATCAGAAGCTCACCGCGGTCAATCCCAATTCCACCTCCAACCCGATTGCTGACTGCAGTCCAGCACCTACTGCTTCCGTTCTGGCCAATTTAGATCAAGTCCGAAACAACGAAGTTGAGCCCGTTATACCAGCGACTCTCCAAAAGGATGACTCAGAGTCAAAAGTTACATGTACAAGCTCCTCCAACGCCGCCCCGATCATTATCCCAAGTCGTAATTCGCATAAACACCTTAGGACGACTTCATTATTCACAGGCGACACCAGCTCATTGAATGTCAAAATTACTCACGAAATCTCAACTCCTTCCTTTGACGGTCCACCTCCTGGTTTATCTTGCGTGGCTGCTAACGCGCCTATCAATATTCGTCCCACTTCAACGAATCCGACAGCAGCTGAAATGAGCTGCAACATGCCGCTTAATTTCGCATCCGCTGACACCCAGAAAGTTAAACAAGTCGTCGAGCTGCTCAACGAAGGACCGCACAAATTGCCAATTTCAGCCCTCAACGCCAACATGTTAGAATCCGACATCGATCTGGGAGGCCAAATCAAAAGTTATCAACCCACCAAGATGCTCGCGACGCTGACTGTCCCTAAAAATTCGCACTATATTTCCATCGCAGTATCTACGCCAATACCACTTCAGTTCACTGGTCTACAGTCATCGTACAAAGGAGAATCGGCCACCTTCGATCGACGAAATCCATTCTACCGCTTCCTTTGGTTCCCATCTCGTAAGAAAAGGCTCAAATACCGCCAATGCGACATATCAAAACCAATTGACTGGGAAGTCAATATTCAAAGGTCGCCCGGAGGAAGGGATACTAAAATCCATACTCGCACAGCATCTCATCGCACAGCCTAGTCACTTGCACAAAATTGACGAGCCTATACCAGGAACAATCCCGTCCCATTTCGCGATAATTCACTCTGATTTTCTATTCATTCATACGTTTCTTCACTTCTTTCCAAGCTCTCAACTCACCAGCTCCCTCGTCCCTCGCCTCAAGACGATCCACACGTCTCGTCGGACAGCTTAGTCACCTGCATGAAATTGACGAGCCTATACGAGGAAAATCCCCGTCCCATTTCGACAAAATCGCGTTAATTCACTTTGATTATATTCCTTCGTCCACTTCTTCGCTTCTTCGTTTCTTTCCGATCCTTCAGCTCCCTCGTTTCAAGACAATTTCTTCCACAGGAGATCGACACGGAGGTCGATTTTCAAAAGTTCCTGGGAGGTGTGGAGCTTCCGCTCCGACTATGTGCGGAACAACGGGATCTGCCCCTATTCAAGACAACTACCGGCACTATCGCATATGATCGACGGCAAGCTCTAATAATAGGTATACGAGGTGTGGAGCTTCCGCTCCGACTATGTGCGGAACAACGGGATCTGCCCCTATTCAAGACAACTACCGGCACTATCGCATATGATCGACGGCAAGCTCTAATAATAGGTATACGAATTATTTCTCTTCCTATTCCTTCATCCACGAGACGGCCCCTCGCTAATTTCATATATTCCTTCATTCACATGCCGATCTCGAGGCAATCTCCCCCTATTCTTATTTCCCCTTAAAAATTTACAGAGAAAATTTCTTAGCTAGTTAGGTATAAAAGCCCTGTCGTAGCTACTTATTTTCTTTGGTTAATCGCAACCCACAAATTCAAGTCCTTTTGGCTGTAAACGTTCAGCGCAACTGGCAACCTGCATCGAGTTACGCTGAGTAACTACCAACTACTTGAACATTTCTAGGACGTAGTTGACGGAGTCACTACCTACCCTCACCCCTTTCCCTTTCCAACCTCGTTGGAATTACCTTCAGGGCGTCGATGAGGTCCGTACGCGTCGTCATTGCTGTTTGATAGCGGGCCGCAGGCCGCGGCCACGAAGACGGATTCTAGGAGGAGATAACTTAGACGAGAAGATGTATAGCAGACTACGGTTATGAAAGCGCTGCTGATGGCTCCAGTTAGTGAGCTGCGAGGTGAAGAGGACGAGGAGACGATCCGAAGTAGGTGGATTCGCGAACTAGAACAGGCTGAGGCGACGTCATCCTAGAAAACACCAAGGATAGGAAATAGCAGGCGAAATGCATCATGATGCAACATTTGCAAGCGATCAAATCTCCAGAGAGAGTAGAGAGGATAGGTAAAGCTGCTATCCTATGGAGAGCCCAGAACAAAGTATATGCAGAGGAATTAGGGAGGGGCTCACTCATTCTGTAAACCAGTTGACGGGAAGAAAGACCAGCCCTGGACGTGGGAGTACTCTATCACCCGCTGCGATCAATCGTGCCGAATGAGGCCTCCCGCGAACATGAGTAAGCCAATCTCTGCTTCGCTCTCCCATCTGGCTCAAGGACCCCAGTGATTCCTCTATCATCAGTTGTTTAAAAACCTTAAAGAGAAACCTCCCACATCAGGATAGATAGCCTCATCCGATAGATCACACGCAAGATCAGCGTGTCTGGAAAACTTCTCTTGGGTGCCCAGAAAAATCGCATGCCACTCATACGATTGGTATTTTACCTTCTGGGGCCAAGGCGTAGGCCAGTACTGCTGCTATTGCGTGTGTTTTTAAGGCTATGTTGCTATCGACCGCTGCTGTTATGGTGCTTTCGTCTTCCTCGCATTGCTTGGACGCCCATGACCACATCCCCAGACACACCCCGAGCTCTATCGCCGATATATTCCATGCAAGACAGACAAACGTACAACCTTGCCTATGCATCCTGTTCCTGTCGAACGGTTTGGTTCTTTACATGGGCAAGTGGGGAAATAGTCAACCACTCTTGCATGGACTAAATTTCGCGTGTATTATCCTTCCTACTCCCTCTTTATGAAAATACGGACTGGTGATGTTCTACCCGATCCGACTCCGAGGCCGATCGACCCACCTAACCCCCTCCATGGTACCGATATCTATAGCCTACACCCCAAAACCAGGGATGCTTGTGCGTAAAGTATAAGAAACTGTCATGCGCCTACATTTTTCTGTTAGCCGCTTCGTCGACGCCCATAAGCACAACCTCACATACACCACAAGGACTGTTGCTCGATATACTGGATGCAGGACCGACAAACGTACAACCTTGCCCTATGCATCCTCTGCATGTCGGACAGTTTTGGTTCTTTGCATGGGCAAGTTTTATGGCACAAGGAATTTGGCCTGCATCGATAAAATGTCCTGTGCATTATTGTTCCTACTCTTCTTCAGAACGCCTAGTTTATGTGCGGATATTCTACTCGATCGACCGTCCTGACACTCATACATGGTATCGATACCTATAGACGACCCTACACACCGACGTATCGCCGCGAAATCGCAGGTCGGAGCGGAAATCTGACAAGATTTACGACGAGTCATGAATATCTCTTGATAAGGATTGTGTTTGCATCATGGCCACACTGTAGAGTAGTGGCGTACGAGATCCACTGCCTGCCCATTCACACCACCTATTCTGTGGCTCTTGGTTCGCATCCTCTGCTCCTCGAGCTCGATTGCGGAAATCGATTTAAACTTACACCTTCCTGAGAGGAGGTTTAACTTAAATCGTGAGGTGGGTCAATTGGTTTTCGAGGACAGAAGGCTGAGAACCCAGAAGCCCGGCTGTAATTTAAGACTTGCCTAGAAAGCCGGTAAGGAGGCACGGTAGCTACTGGTTGGCAATTTCCCCAGCAGCCAGCAGTCTGTCGTGCAACTTGGTATCAGGAGCGATGTCCAGCGTCAATGCGATTCAAGCTTTTGTGACAACGGTGGTGGAACTCAAGAAGCGCACGAAACACCTCCAGGAGTTGCGAGGACGCCAGCGCAAGGCGGCATATTAGGCCCGTTGAACGGGAGAAGAACGAGGAAGGGGTGGCAAACTCGATGTGTTTCCGAACCTCAAATTTCAACCGAGGAGTTGATTAGATCAACAAACCTCAACTTTTCGAAGTGGGCAAGGTGGCAGAAATGTGACTTCCCCCGGTAGTAGAGTTAATTGGAAACTCATGGGCCACGATTGAACCGGCGCAGATGGAGGTTCGAGCAGTAACGTCGGCGTTGCTGAAGCCTGAATGTTGAGACCTGAATAAGTACAATAACGGTGAGGGACGAGAACGTCGGAGGCGGCGGCACCGACTAAGATAAAACATAGATTTGGAGGCAGTTCGGCAGGGTCGACTCGACAGTGTAGCAGGATGCGCTGTACTTAGGAGCAGACGAATTAGGTTGACCGTTGGGGACAACATATTGACGGTTCGGGGCGAGATGCTGTCATGCCGTATTCCGGCATCCGGAGCGAACGAATGGAAATACTCAAATTTACGGCGGTGCTTCAAATACCTCATATTAATAATATTCTGCCCGGATCAGGACTCTCTCAACCACCCTACAATTCACTTGCTATTTCCTCATCCAGAGGTCAGAAAAACTCGATAGACTCAATTCATTGTCATTGAAACACTCGTGCCCTATGGCTAGTATGGGTGAACATGAAGCCCTACCAACAGCCAAAACGCGCCTGCTTTCAGGTGCGAAATTTCCAAGAAATTTCTTTCATCCAAATCACGATCCTTACTCACATTGCCTGTAGTTTTTCTCTGAATTTGCTGCGCCTTATCAACTATCTTCCAGGTCTTGTCCAACTGCGCTATAGAAAGCTCGAGTACGAGAACTTGTCGCTTGGCTGACCTGGCCCCTAGGGCTGCGCACCGACGCCGTATTTACGGCTGACGGTGGCCGACATACGGCCACCGTCACCGTACCGTGAGCCTCGAGGAAGGAAGATTTACGGTACGGCAACGGTACGGTAAACCACCGTTTCCGCCGTAAGAATACGGTGGCTAACGGCCGTTTACGGCGATACGGCAAACCTTCGACAAATCTACTCAATTGGGTGATTTACACACGATTTGGTGAGCCATTTCGAATGACCCGTTGCACAGAAGTCACTAAAGTTATTTTACCGCGAAAATTATGCAGAGATAGTGATCATAAGCACGGTCCACGGAGGCAATAGCTGCATTCCCCTACTGATCCCGGTTTGATCGCTCATGGTTTTGCTCAAAATTCACTCATTTAAGGCTGTTTAGCGCAGAGTAAAGGGCTAATTAGTAGCTGTCAATAAATAAATCAGTCCATATAGTGTTCTCTCTGCAGAAATGGCACGTTTAATTGACTTGGTCTCGCACAAGCGCCGTACCACCGTAAGCGGCCGTTTTTTGCCGTTTTGCCACCGTACCGTACCGTCGAGCATCTGGTTTAGCGCTTTACGGTACGGCCACGGCAGTTCCGTCGCCGTAGGACACCCGTAACTTTACGGCCGTATGCCGTTACGGTACGGCGCGCACCCCTACTGGCCCCGCGTCGTGGTTCATTATATGAGGTCCGAGGAATACGCCAGGTTAGGATGCGTGGAAGTAGGAGAGGGAAGCTTGGTTAGTGCTTACGGTGAAATATGCGCATCTTCTACTACCCTCTTTATGAAGCTAAAGTTAGGTCCTTCTGCCATAGTTCTCCGATGGCGTCTCCAGTCATGCGCAGGACCTCCAGGACAGCCCCTACGTATATCCCGCCTTCGACGGCTCTCGAACTTCCGCCCTAGACTGTTGTTTACCATCTTATAAAATACGGACTTTCAAGCCGCGTTCACATCGTGTTCAGCTGTTTTCCAATTCAACGCGTCCAAGTTCATCGATGCTTCAGCGGCGGAACCCGATCGGCCATTGCTCCCACGTGTTACAATCCAGACCCTCTCGCGGCTAATCTGCGCTGTTGGCAAAGCATGTTTCGCTTTCAAACTTCTACTTGAAGGACAGTTATAATATAATCTTGGGTTGCACCCCCGTTATCTCGTGTTTGGCGTCGGATAATGTGCATGGAACTCTATGGAGAAGTACCCCCAAGACCCTGAGCCTTCAGGTTCCCTGCTTATGAGAATCCGAATTCCGATGGTGCAACGTGTTTACATTCATGTTGCGTCTCAAGGATTCGGGTTGGTTGGCATACTCATACTGTGTATGCAATCTAGGGGAAATTTACTTACACCAAGATATTGTGGAGGTCCATGACCGTGTGCCGACCTAAATTGCGATCTACACTAGCTGGTTTGCTCAGGATGAGAACCCACTGGATTTCCTTTGGCGCTTAAATCGAGGTGAGCAAAAATAGGTTGCCCCCTGCCCTCAAATCTCGCCCGATTGATCGACTATCAAAATTAACGACGAGGGCTGTGTACCACCCATTTAACTTTAAAAGGCGTTACCCTCTTATCGATGGGGTGGATGAGCTCGCAGTATGTTGATCATCGATTTCTTAAGCGCCGACCTGACAGTGCCCCATTTTGAGAGGGGATTCAGTGGATCAGTGTGATCACGTCTCGTTAGGTCTCATCGATGTCGTAGTCAACAGAGGGCACGATTATACTGCAATTATATACGACTCCGTGGCTTTTACCATTTCTGTTCTGTAATTTCCACAATTATTTCTTCATGCGGCAGGTGGAAAAAGCTAGGTGTCGATTGGCAAAAAGCTGGCGTTGAGACCTGCTGATTTTGCAGTGATTTTCCCTGAAAAACACCTTATTTCACAGGAATTTTAATGCAAAAAGCGAAAAAGTAAAATGCTAACTTGCTGATGAGATGAACTGTCGTTATGCCTACGAGGAAATTTCGACGAGTTTTCGTCAAGTTTTCTTTGTATGTATGTACTGGACTGCTCTTGTGGAGGTTGTCTTGATATCTTTTGCGGTCGGACTAAGAAAGATAATTGGACAAGGGATCGACGTTCAGTCAAAAAAGAGGAGAGTTCTATAGCAAATGATAGAAGAAAATATTGAAAAGCAACAGTTAAGAGGAAGGAAATGTGGTGACAATAATAACGAGGGCGAAGAAAAGAACCGACTGGGTACACGATGAATTGAGGGATACGAAAAACTCCATAACTAGACAGTGATTCTAAAAAATTTGGACTTTGTAAGGGATTCAACGTGGCTGCGGGACGGCCAAATAGAGGATTAAGAGCGTGCATCGCTACAAATGTGGCATGAAGGTGCAACAAGTAGAGGCGACCGCGACCCCTGCCTTTATTTGCGTGTAGAGCGTTCGTCGGGCTTGTCCACCAATACCGCGTTAGCTGAGATACACCCATGGGTACAGTTACAGCAACTTCCCATCGCGCGAAGCCCAACTACCAATTTGACCCTGAGGCTCCACGCAGCTTCGATACTGTCCTCAAGCTCAGAGGATGAGCGTTGAACTTGAGTAGTAAACTGCTCTCGGTCTTCATGTCCAGGCGACTCCAAAAGCAAATATTCATCCGGTAGATTTACAGGAGCATAGCCGACGCCCAAAGTGTCGATTCCATAGTTATGGAGGAAGCATCTAAACTTGGCAAAGAACTCGGGAGGAGGGGGGGGGGGATGAGATGCGGGGTCGTTGGTAAACCTGTGCTCGAGTACGTCACCGTTGCTCGTCCAGAGCTCGCCTATGATATTTAGGGACTTGCTGGGGAAGGGTCTAGTGCGAGAGACGATGGAGGGTTCAGTGCTAGAGTCGGTTGTGACCATCAGCTCGTCGTGGTTGAGGGAGTAATGACGGTGGATAAGGCAGACGGCATAGCGGTCGGCGTATTGGAACCCAAAAAAGAGGCGGCCAAGCTCCAAAAAGAACTGTGAACGGGTAATATTGGCGGCTTCGAGTTGCTTCTCGAAGCGAGTGTTCGCGTCTGCGATGTAGGGAAGATTGTTGTAGAGCTTGGCGTTAAAGGTGGACATAATTGCCAGAATGGAGATATTGGTGAGCAATGTTTCAAAGTGGGCTCCTTACCTAGGTGATGATTGTCCTTCTGTTTTTATATCGTCAGCGCTGTGTTTGCCATACAGTAGGATCAGCTTAGATCGAAAGGCGTGTGTGTGGTCCGTGATAGTGCGATGGAGAATGTAGGCGTGCAGAACATATGTTCCGACAAATGTCATATCGATGGGCCGAATTCTTCCCTTTTCTTTCCATCTTGAGCGTCTGAATGGAATTCTCTTCGAATTCTGAATCTAAGTAAATGTTTCAGTTTGGCAGGCTGCGCATTGTAATCACGCATCGTGATTGCTCGCCATGAGCAGCGTGGCTATTATCACTATCGGTGTCGCGATGGTTCTGGACTCTTACAGTCTTCCTAAGACCTGAGGCTTGATGGTCAACACGACTCGTAACACGAGGCCTAAATTTGAGGGCACAGTCGTAAGAAACAAATCATGAGACCCATGCACAAAACCTTACTGATCCAGACGTCGTTTCCGCTGGTAGCAATGCTAAAGAGCGTCGACCTGTCAGGAATATAAGAGAGGATCACGATGCCGTGCGAGTTAGGTTGCAGCCTCTGGGACTCTGGGAGGGGTTTGTTGAGCTTGGAACTAACGTTTAAGCAATCACATTTGGAGATTTTGGGGGACCCAGTAGACTGGACTTTATGCGATTAACAACGTGTGGGGTGAAAGCGACACGAAATCTTCAAGAAGGTCGCGAGAAAGCAGCTTTGAAACGAAAATGATTTTGGGAAATGTAGTATTTTGAGACTGGACCTTACCTATTGGGCTTCGAAGGAAAATATAGTGACAAGAGTGCGGAGCATTCTCCATGCATTGTCAATTTTGCCATATCCTCCTGCTTCATCAGCACCAGCATCATTCAGTCACTTCAACGCCCGCAACGGCAATGGCAGAGGCAGAACCTCCAGAACATGTCTGGAGTTTAAGGTCACCACCAAGAAACCTGTGGGGGTCTGTTACCTCCAGCACGAAAATAAGACCCAGCCCACTCAGCTGATTTGACAGCGACTGTACGGATACAAGAACGACCGATAAGCTGACAAGAACAGCGTCAACGACGGCGCGAAACCGAGGATGGGCAGGGGCAGCTACGACCAGCAGCAAGGGCCTCCTGCATGTCTGGCATTTCCGCCTACGGCAAAAATTGGCTTTGAAGGTCTTAATGCTTCGAAGGAACAACAGAAACGACTTAGCATGCAAAACGTCGACAGCCTGGACGTAACAGTCGTCGAGAATCTTTGACACATGACTGGAGTGAGCCGCGAGAAAGTACGGGAAAAGGTCAGTGCGATTAGAACCTTTGCGCGGAATGAGAACTAAAAACGCGTACTTTAACTTTAAGCACCACCATGACCTGCCTCCATGCCCGTTCTCCAGGCCCGTTGTATGATTAATATTGCGACACTGAATGCGAAGATCATTGGCAACCTTTCAATTCAAAAGGGTTCTTGTACTTGAGTCTTCTACGGACGGAAAATTCGGGCGTCTGAAAGCTTTGTATGAAACGCGCTGATGCTATAGATGTGAGATGAGATACGAAAATCCGATTCAATGTCAGTTAAATTCATTGAACATCCGAATTTTCGTGGGTTGGGGAAAGCTTTGGGAAATTCTCGTGCATGTGACTCGGATCCGAAGCGCGTCGCGCAGATCTCAAGTGAATCGCAAAATCCAAATTTGATACTTGTTCGAGAAACCGTAAGACTCAAGGGTGAACGGAAACAAATGTATTTGGATTGATTCGAGAATTTCAAAAGCTTTGAGCGTGCCGGAGTGGATCCTGGTTTCCCGACCCCATGCGAAGGGTCTGAGAAGACAACAAGACTATACCAACCACCGGCACACTAGTGAAAAAGAAAAGAGAATGGGAGGAGGGTGGGTCGAAAAAATTCTGCGAACGTCAAAATTCGCAGGAGAGATGGGGGATAAAAGTTAGGAAGGCAAGAATTCTTTTGCTTCTCGAGGACTTTTATCCTCGGGGCGCACAGACCTCAGAAGGCTGTCAAGACCACGAAACGTGGTTTGGCGGACCTCCCCGCATCGCGCTTACAAAGCCCCTGCTCGATTTGGTTTTGAGCTCGCAAGCTCGCTCTTCAAATCGAGCCTCAAGCTTTGTATGAAACGCGCTGATGCTATAGATGTGAGATGAGATACGAAAATCCGATTCAATGTCAGTTAAATTCATTGAACATCCGAATTTTCGTGGGTTGGGGAAAGCTTTGGGAAATTCTCGTGCATGTGACTCGGATCCGAAGCGCGTCGCGCAGATCTCAAGTGAATCGCAAAATCCAAATTTGATACTTGTTCGAGAAACCGTAAGACTCAAGGGTGAACGGAAACAAATGTATTTGGATTGATTCGAGAATTTCAAAAGCTTTGAGCGTGCCGGAGTGGATCCTGGTTTCCCGACCCCATGCGAAGGGTCTGAGAAGACAACAAGACTATACCACCATGCGCAGCTCACTACAGTCGCGTTTCTTCGAAGACACGACTCCCCAACCAGA
Source organism: Galerina marginata (assembly GCA_023014335.1). Lineage (NCBI taxonomy): Eukaryota > Fungi > Basidiomycota > Agaricomycetes > Agaricales > Galerinaceae > Galerina > Galerina marginata. Next base: position 492,780 of record JAECYW010000009.1, on the reverse strand, counting down.
GCAAGCTGATTAATGATTTGTTGTAGATAACTCGTGGGATCAGATAAGATAAGTACTATGACTCGGATGGGAAAAAACCGCGAAAAACAATTAAAGCTTCCATTTCTTCCTATACGCCGCCATTGATGCTGCCATCGCAGAGACTCGAGATGATGCACCCGCGCTAGACATGAATAGAGGTAAGATTGATTCAATTCTTCTCCAGTAGTCCATGAATGCCCGAGATTTCCAGCGCCCTTGAACGGCTACCAGATCTGGCGCAACACCCATGAGGAGAAGGTGAGTAGCACCGCCAATGCGGAAGCTGTGACCTGGCATCTCGGGGAGCCCAGCTGCGACCCATACTTCGTTGCAACGTGACAAGAACCATCCTTTGGTCATTGGTGCCCAACCTCCATGAGCTGTCTCGAAGGAAAAGAACGGGGCATTTGAAGGTATGTTCTTATTGCATGACATGTGATGTTTGAGCGCTCTAATGGGACACGAAGGGTCATCGCGTGCTGTGATGGATAGTATAGCACCCTCACGAAGAGTTGTCTTGGTCCAAGGGATACCACAACTGGCGTATTCGGTGCCATTAACTTCACCAAAGGATAGGTATGTGGACCGTGCAACATGCTTGATGGCGCTGAACAGGTTCTCACTGGGAATTAGGAGCTCTCCTAACCGACAGCAACACCAAAATGCAATGCATGCAATTGCCCAAACGGCGGCATCGAAGGCATTAGTGAAATCGAGGCCGCTACCCAAAGCGTAAAGATGTTCAATGGTTACGGGAGGTCGTTTGGCGAGTTGAGATGACAAAGGTACGAGTTTGTAGACTCCCTTTTTTGCGCGCGATAGAATGTCCGAGCCTTGCCAGTGAGCACCGTTAATAGTATGCCAAAAGTGAAGACCCGCTAACCAGGTGTCCACGGTGCTCGATGCTATTTTCCCCGCATGAGAAGCGATGAAAGACGCGAGTAGAATCTCTGATGCGGGCATTCGTTTGTGCTCGGAGATATTTAGGCTGTCGCAATACTGGGTGAATCGCAGCAGACCGGCTGCGTATGACTCTCGTGTGGATTGATCCAGTGAGAAGGCCATTACTTCGAAGAGATGAGTGAGATGTGATTCGGGGAGAGCCTGCAACATTGTCTCTCGAAATATATGTGTGTGAGGGGTAGTCCACTGAAGTAGCCTATCACTTGCTAAGACGTGAGGCCGGTATATGGAAGGAATGATCTCATTGCCTTTGCGAGGTCTTCTAGGTACTCGTTTACGAGCGGGGGCAGTTTGGAAATCGGCGGGAGGATATAAAGATGACGAGTTTGCAGTGCGAGAGTCCATGATGGACGTAAATTGTGATAATTCTCGTGCGACGTCTACATTTCTAAGTCGATCGGATAGAGTAGGGTAGTTCGGCATGTCGGAAATATTGAGAAATAGGGAGAGGGATTGTGTAGGGAGTAATCATGCGATGCTCGAGAGGGGGAAGAATACCACGAGAGATGGGGTCAGCTAAGTTAATGGAAGTCTCTACGTATATAAAGGATATTGATAAATCACGTTGCTCGAGAAGAGCTTCCGAACGACGAATGCACAGATTGGTTTCTTGATTCCGTGACCATCCCTTCCGGAAGGCACCAATGACTCCTTCATTGTCACTGCGAATAAGGATATCGAGATGAGAAAGCTGCATTTCATGCATAAGGATAATGACGAGCTCAACCGCGACTGCTTCGAGCCACCCGATATCCCGACCGGGAGCCTTCCATGCTGGAACCGTGCTCCACGCATCCCACGTGTTGTTGAAGAGAAGACCGATTCCCCAGTCCGTAGAGGCATCGACCCAAATATTGAAATCGGAAGTGAGAGGGCGAGGTGCGAGCGACCGAATGCGAGATGATTGAGCTAACTGAATTGACCACCACGTAAGATCCGACACAACAGATGGTGGAGGGTATCTCGGCGCGAAGTCGCTAATGAAAGTCGAAAGCCACCAGATGATGTTGTTGAGGTATGCTCTACCGCGCAAGTAGACGAAGGAAATGTGTGATAACGAGCCAAGAAGAGATTGGATGTCTTTTTTAAGGAATTGTCGCGATAAAGGTGAATCCTGCAGGGTCAGAATGACTTTAGCCAGATGCTTTTCACGTTTTGGAGTAGAGAGAGAAACAGTCTTCGAAACTAGGTCCCAAACGAAACCAACGTAAGAAAAGGAGTCTCCAAAGGGAGAGCCTTTGGTCGTATGCCACGGAATCCCGAGTGGGGCAATCATGGCTTTGATGTGAGGGAGATCGTAATCATAACGAAATGATGCATTGTTAGATATTCCGGTGAAGAGACCGTGCGCAGTCGCGTAACGAAAAACATTGAAATCATCAACCCATTTGATAACGGGTCCAACGCGAAGACTATGCCAGATATCAACTGTCGCATCCGCAACTTCCCCTTGTAAACCGGAGGCAGAAGCCAATCCGAAAGGTACATTATGCTCGAGGTAAAAGGAACCCTCGAATTCAACAATCAGGAACCGTTTGAATGGAGGACTGACTGGAATTGTGCGATATGCGCCTTCCACATCAAGGGTACAAGCCTGCGTCCCTGGGGGCGCAGCGGAGACCTACACAATCATTGCGTAAGTCACGGCTGACAAAAAGATGATAGAAAAGATCCAATATGTCCGTGTTCTTCAAGCAGCTAAGAGTTGAACACTCCGCCGCGAAGAGCTTCCAGACTGGACCAGATATAGAATAGAAACGAGAGATACACGCGAGTGACGTGTGAAGATAAATGGAATGATATGCGACATACAATTTTTGCGCACTCGGTCGCTGTACCCCAACGCGTTGGGTATTCTTCCGAGTTTATGTTATCGTTAACCGAGAAACCCAGATTTCCGCGGTATGAGAGATTGCGACAGCAACGGAATTTAGGTGGGCCACCAGCTTCACCTGGCGTAACGACGACTTGAATAGGCGATGAACGGAAAGGGCCAATCTTAGCCTCGAGTTCTTTTTGAGTAAATGGACCCGAGAGGCGTCCGAGATTAAGTTCATCAGAGATATAATTTTGGATAACTGGTCTATGAGGTGATGCGGATGCGAGATTGCCAGGAGTGAAGGATGCAGAGATATCGGCAATATTTCCGAGAGGAAAGCCATGAGTTAATTTGAAGCAGAGTTCGGGATAACGATCAAGAAGTTGAGCTTTTGATAGATAGACGTGAAAAGCATTCGCGCTATAAGGAGTTATGACTTTAGAGTAGTCGGAGTCCGAATCATGAGATGACTCCTCGAGGCGAAGGTTGTCAAAGTATGGCAAACGATCATTGATTATAAGATCTGAGCTGAATGAGAGATGCTCGACAAGACGATAAAGCGATAATGAAAGCAGATAAGCAGTGAGATGACTTGGATGGGTTGATAATGGTTCGTCAGGATTAAATGCATTTGCGAGAGCAGGCACCGTGATCAGCTGCGCCACAGAAGGAGCAGATGTGAAGGTCGGCGTGAGGTTTAGCGCAGATGGAGAGCTTGTTGAGGTTGAACGTGATACAGATGATGCCATCGTCGCTTCGTCGCACGAGTTTTCGATTATCGTTGTACTTCGCAGTCGTCGGTTTGCCTGTCTGCGTGACCGACTCTTGGCATGTTGAGAAACGGTGATCGCGCTGGCAGATAAGACAGATGGGGGTGTTCGCGGAAGAAGCACCTGCGGCTCGAAAGGAATGACCACTCGAACTTGCCACAGCATTGTCAGTACGACTTCCAAAGTTGCGAGAGGAGGACTCAGCATCGCGAGCGGGATAAGGATTGTAACGCTGCCTGGCCTTCCAAGAGGAGGATGTGTTGTTACTCGGTTCGACGACGGAAGCTGCCTTCGTCGCCAAGATTTCTGCTTGTAAAACTTCGAGCTTGATGGCTTCGAAACGACGTCTATAGGAATCCTCGTCATGGGCACTAGGGTTAAGATTATACCTAGTCCGGACTTCAATGTCGAATTTGAGGATTGAAGTGAAGTCTCGTTTGAGGTTGTCCTGCTGAGATAAAAACTCATAATGTTGCTTCCAACGAAGCGCCGCCTCGTTGTCGCCATGCTTCTCGATAAAACGGTGATAACGGGTCCAAGCCTCATGCCAGTCACCAATATCCATGGCCGCCTCGAGCGGGAAATGTTTGATATCTATAATGTGACGCTTTAAACCAGAAGTCCGATTAATAACTGTCTTCTGAGGAATCAAAGCTTCTTCGGTGTGTAGTTTATTGGTAGCAGAAGTAGTGAAGAGAGACAAGGGAATATGAGAGCCGTTCTCGGCAAGAGAAACCAGGAAGGGATGAATCCCATAACCAGTATTGGAAAAAGAACTAAAAAGAGATTCATTGGCAGAAGAAAAAAGAAGTTTGGGAGCGGTGACGATGTCGGGCAAGGGTATATCTCTAAGGGTATTGGTCAAAGTGTCACGGACTAATTTTTGTGAACCAGGTGAAAGGGTTTGTAATGCGGCGTAAATTTGATTTTTTGAGGGGACTGAAGGAGGGGGCGGAGTTGCTGGACGATCATTGGTGTCCTCCTCGGGCGAAGGTTCAGCGGATGGGTCGCGATCGACGTTGACACCACCTTGGTTCATGGTCGAAGGGACTTCTTTGTCGGTGGCGCCTGCAGGGGCGCGGGAAGACGACGGAGTAGTGTTGTCAGTCATTTTAAGTTTTAATGAACGGAAATTAAATCGAAAAAATTCTGCGAACGTCAAAATTCGCAGGAGAGATGGGGGATAAAAGTTAGGAAGGCAAGAATTCTTTTGCTTCTCGAGGACTTTTATCCTCGGGGCGCACAGACCTCAGAAGGCTGTCAAGACCACGAAACGTGGTTTGGCGGACCTCCCCGCATCGCGCTTACAAAGCCCCTGCTCGATTTGGTTTTGAGCTCGCAAGCTCGCTCTTCAAATCGAGCCTCAAGCCTGTCGAGAGGGCGCAGCCGGTCTAGAAGGAAGATTAACAACTACGCGCATGAGGGAAGCAGACGTCCATCTACTACGAGTATTTCGACGAGTTTTGTAGCCACTGAAACCTGAATTAGCAGGCGGCTTCTCGTGAGGGTCATTCGTGCAGATATCGGGAATGGATGCCAGGATGGGCACGGAAAAAGATTGACTTGATCCGAGTTGTGAATTGTCACGTGCGTGCGAGAATGCTGGTCCGCTATGAATTTGATGCTATCTCACCACCACAGAGCCGTGGTCATCCTCAGGCGATAGTTGACACATTCTGCTTCCTCGTATGGGGACTACACCGTGTTGGGATTCGTGGACGCAGGAGATGACAGCTCTGCCACTGCGTACGGTAAAGTATGTGCATCCTATTCTGCTGCCCCTTGCTGATGCCGAAGTTAGTTTCTCCCTCCTTGGTGTCCCGCTGGCGTCTCCAGCCATGCGCAGGACCTCCAGGACGACCACTGTGTACATCTTACTTTCCAAAGGCCCTCGAATTTTGGGCCTAGACTGGCGGTTCCTGGCCTGCCTGCCACATAAACGAAAAGGACCTTCGAGACTTGTTCAGCTGTATTCCAATTCAACGCGTCTCAAATTTGCCTTTAAAGCTGCTCCCCCAAAATTTCTCTCCTCTCTTCTCAGCCTTGCGTTTCCCTTTGATTGGCCCGACCTTCGGCCACCGCGTCAATCACCATCGAGTTGAAGCGCACGTATCTCAAAGCCCGGTCCCATGTGCCACAATGAAGAAATACCTCCTAAAATCTGATCTCATTCCCGTGGCAGTGGCGGCAGTCGCGGAAGCGGCGCGTTTCGCATGTATGTGCTTTGAACGGGGTTCTAGACGAGGAGGAGAGAGGTTGGATCTACTCTCAGCTCGAGTGGGATTTGAATTTCTTAGGAGAACCCATGGTTGGCGTTCTATAACTTTCCTCCCCGTCACTCTGGGTAGACACGAAGGAGGTCGTTGCTGTTGACCGTAACCCCCCTCTCCGTCATTTCAGACGCCTTCGTCCACTCCGTCACCATCAATTACCAGTCCAAACAACCCATCCGAACGCAAATGGAAACTCCCCTTCTTCCCGGCACCGCAAACAATCACTTCAGCAGTCCGGATTGGCTGTCTGCAGGCCACGTGTAACCCCAACACTATACCTTCGTGAGGCGTTTCACCAGGAAGCTGAAGGGGCTTGGATAGGATAGCGAACAGTCAACTGGCCGCGCTGCAGGTGGCAATGCCAGCGCTCGTACTCGTGCTCGGATGGGGGTAGCCGTCAGTATTGCAGCAGCTCTGCGTGTTGGTTAGGTCCTTGAAAAAACCAGGACCTGGATGGCCCATTTTCGTCAACGTCCCATCAATCTGTCCGTCCCATGATCCTCCGTAAAATACTGTGTGACTATCTTTGTCCTTAGACCTGAGCTGCTGCGCTCACGTTACTCTAGCGCCTCTTCATTTCCTCTGGAGCTGAGAAACTTTCGTGGTCGTCGAAGTTGAAATGGCGGAAACTTTCGCTTTTTGTCACCGGGATCATCATCCTCGCCGGTGCCGTCTTTGTGGAAGTGGTCTCCGTCACAATGGCCGCCAGTCAAGCCTCGAGCCTCTGCCTGAATCCAAATGCGATATTTCATATCAATCGACCGAGCTACACATCGCTCCATCACATCGATTCTTGCCATCGCTTGCTACGCTGAATATGTAATCCACATTGGTCTCCACTTTTCAGTCACGATTTACTTCTCTTCACAGCCGGGATACGAAATGTTATCGAAGATGAATGCGTGGATCCTGGACCGCTCTTGGTATGTTAGATTGATGTTTTGGCAGGCCAGCACCTTCCTCCCTCTTCTTCCTTCCTCGCAAACTCCGATTTTTCATAGCGACTCCTTCACCGATATCCTCGACGTCCTTGATAGACCCCGCGGCCGCCTTCGTTACTCCAGTTCCAATTTGTGCCCTCAAGCGGGTGGTATTACCAGTCTCTGACTCTGGGCGATTATAACGACACTAGGTCCATGAGAACAAACTGTAACATTTAACATGATAGGGTCGAATGTCGTTAATCGATTACAAGCCATCCTCGGCCTAACGGTATGCCATTTTTGTCGATGATTCTTCCTTGAACATCCAATAGTCCCTGGTAAGAACCAGTTTCTCAATGCGCCCATCTTTGACAGTGTCGCTCGCATTCTTATTTTATAGCTACTCTGATGTACCATCCCCTGTGGATTTCCCAATGCCTATGCCGCCGGTGTAGCCCGAAGCCCATCGTGAATTCGTCATATCCGCTCATTACGAGCGCATACATGGCAATCTCAACAACATCATCTCTCTGTAGAGTCGATGAGATACATAATCGTCAACTAGTATTATACGCGAATCATGAAGATTTTCATGTAACTACGTGTCTTGCTTTGCATTCAAGCATTGCTTTGCATTCAAGCATTGCTTTGCATTCAAGCATTGCTTTGCATTCAAGCATTGCTTTGCATTCAAGCATTGCTTTGCATTCAAGCATTGCGATTTCAAATTAACTTTGCGTTTTGGCACTTCATAACTATCTAGTATCCCCGCCGATCTCCAAGCTCGACAACAATATACTTTGGTATATATTCTACCTCAATGCGGAGATGGAACCGTGGACTACCGAAAGAATGAACCCTGCCCTCTTCACTTTGCGATACACATCACAGGTTTGCCGGGATTGGAGGACGTTGGTGGTTGAATCACCTTCGTTATGGGCCGGCGTTCTTAACTTCAATTGCTTGTCACAGAAGAGGGACGAGTGGAGGAAGGAAGTTGTTCGAAGAACTGGGACAGCTCCATTGCGTATAAAGTCACGCGGAAACCATACCTCACTCTGGGGCATTGACGATTTTTTTCGAGATTTTTTAAAAGACAATTGGAACAGACTTCACAGCGTGGACGTTTTTTTTGGACATGAATGCAGGGTGACCATACCTGGTAGCTGGGCCAGTTTATTTCACAGCCCTCCAGCCCCGTGTCTTCGATCGTTCAGATTTATTTGAATGGCGAGTACGACCTGAAGAGTTTTACACCCCCGATTTCTCTCTTTTCATGAATACGGCGACTTCCTTACGGGAGCTCTCTGTATTGAACATGAACTTAGATCTCACTGCTTTGTCGATCCCCAATCTCCGTCGCCTGGAAATTAATGAAGCCGTAGCCGCGTTCGATTTCCTTCGCGCTCTCGAACATATGCCACTTCTCGAAGCATTAATATTAAATTCACCGAGATTGGGTCCAATTATAGAGGGAGAAATCAGGTCATCATCGGCTTCCTATCCACAGGTATCCCTCCCTTGTCTTACAGAGATTGACATTGTGGAACGCGACGGAGCAGATGGCAGCTTATCTCTCCTTCTTCACATCCAACCCAGTTCAGGTTGCTCACTTTTCTACTCGTGCTTGTTTTCCCACCACTTCCCCGAACACGTCAACATCGAGCTGTACTGCAGTGTTCTTTCAACATATTCCAGATATTGTCACGAGCTCAGCGACGCGACGGTCCTCGACGTGAGGATCTCTAACAATCACTTGAATTTCAATATAGCTCTCCCCCACAAGCGATGTTTCTCCTTTGGAGTTGAAAACCTCGTGGACAGATTTCCCGACAAGCCGTCCCCTCGTTTCTGCGATCGCTTACAACACTTCAACTCGATAAAATCATCAAGTTGAAACTATTAATTGAATTTGCGGAATTTTTCCTCTTAGATCCGGAGACTCTCAAGTTTGTTTTTGCTTTCGTCTCTGTCGAAGCCTGGACAACCAGTACCCTTTCCCTCAACGCTTTGACAGTAATCCAATCCAACAACCCAACTGCTCTTGCTTTCCCGGACCTCAAGACTATACATGTCGACCATATATATAATCCTGGTCACATTTCATACATCGAAGACTTCCTCGATTCAAGGATTAGACTGGGAAAGCCGGTAAAGACGCTCGCTCTGACATCGTCAGATGACTCCGTCCGTCTCGATATCGAGCCTCTCCGGAAATTTTCTCCGTATTTAGAGCTGCACCTTTCCGAGGCCCTAACGTAAAATAGCGTAGAATTATTTTCCTTATATTCTTCTTGAGTGCTAGGAGGTTGGAATACGTGACCTGCATTGACATTGCACTAAGCAACGTGACTTACTGTACATATGTAGTGGCGCAGTAAAGACCATTACGTTTCAAAATCTTGAGTTTCCCTCCCATAGGCTTAGCTGGATCCCTGTTGTGTTATTTCGACAAGCTTGAAGAACAAGTAGTTGACGATAGGCATTTACTTGAACCAGAAATATGTAGCATCTGAACGGAGTGTTCCAGGAGATCATTATATTACCGAGGTGTCGCAGCGTGGAACAAGCAGTGGTCATCGTTTACACGTAAGAAAGCAACTGGAGGTGAAACCGTCACACACAACATTCGATTTACTTTCGTTTTTGTACCAGGAACATTCGTTCGTACAACCGAGTAGTTGGTAAGTTGCTGAATTACTGATTTTAATAATAACGACAAGGAACTCGACAAAGGACCGAGGTGATTTCAATTTTCACATAATCTCCCACTCCATTTTTGCTGAGGTCGTGGGTTCTTAATTTAGGGATTTATTCCTAGTTAATTCTCACGAAGTCTGTTGTGAGATTCTGTTTTCAGGCGCTCATCGCGGTCAAAAAGGTCGCCATGAAACAAGTGTATCAAGTTTGAGGAAGCCGATAGTTAACGAGGATAAATGCAGGGGAGGATTACTTCGTAGTTTCCTGGACTTGCTCACCTGAACTCCATGGTGTTTCAGGCACTGGCGTCCAAAAATTTGGTCTTTAAAAGGACTATAGGACCTGGTAAATAGGAGCTTTGAAGGTACCAGCCCGGCTACACGACAGCGAGCTGCATCAATAGAGCTTGATGTCAAAATATCCGAAGGGGAGGGGGGGAGTTAGCCTATCAGGCCAGGCTTTTTACTACTGAGCAGTGAGTTTGTGACCGGCGGGAACTTTGATAAGTATCTACCGACTGGTTAGTTTGTCACTTTCTGCATCTTCCGCCGATTTTTGTAACAGTATGCATCCTCACCTCGGGAAGGGGAAACGGCTTTCCAAGACCGAGTTCAGGAGTTACATCCGTTAACATTTACTCAGGTCCATGTATTATCGTTCGGTTACCGCAGGAACCCAACCGAAATAGCTGTCGGAAAAGCTATATCCTAACATCGGAGGTCCACAAATGGGTATCGATTGATGCAGAATACACATGCCACAGCTGTGAATGGCAGATGTGGTTTCTTGTGACCGAATAACTTATTCTTTAATTCAATGTTAACAATGCAGAATTGCTGTGAATCGGATACGCTGGCGCCTGTTACCCAAAGCCTCCATTGAGCTATGCCCTTTGTCCCGCAGTTGTTAACTCTCCTGGTATAGCCTACGGCTCTTTGAGCGAATAATAGTATTTTTAAGCGCCTAAAATCACAGAAGTAACTGACACATCATAAGGTCGTCAGTTTCACCTATATGATGCCCCACGAACGTGGGCGAGGCCAAACTGCCTTGAACCGCAGCATCTTCTTGTGACTTAACTACCCAAACTTTATGATAAACCTTTCATTTTATCAGTGGTGATGACAGGTGCCCCGCCCGAAATTCCATTATGGACACGGTGATGCGAAGACCCACTATTGTCTATGCAGGGTCAAGCCTCCGGGCTCTTTTGACGCGTCGGTATTCGTCCAAATGCGGTTGCTTCATTCGGAGTTCCCGTATGCCAAATGGACGCGACGGAATTCGCATAAAAGAGTGCTGGCCAATGTAGTTTCCTTCAATATTCCTCACTTATTGGCGAAATGACTTTTGGCCGTCTCGCTGTGCTCGCCGTAGTTCTCGCATCCCACCTAGCAGCAGCAGTCACCTGTCCTGGTGGGCAAGTGGTGGCTAATAAAGTATGCTGCAGTGAGTTTTACTCGTATCATATTTAAGCTTGCAGACTGTCTAAGGTCACTTTTTAGAGTTGTTTCCCGTTATCAAGCTCCTTCAAGCGGACCTTTTTGATGGCGGTGAATGCGGTGAGGAAGCTCATGCTGCCCTTCGCCTTGCCTTCCATGATGCCATTGGCTTCTCCACAAGTGGTACGCCCTTTCTCGTGATAATACGTCAGCAAATAATAATAGCTTTTATCAACCTTTTAGGTGGAAAGTTGGTATCCTAACTTTTTTTCTTAATGGGTGATTCTCATCGACTTTGTTAGGGGTGGAGGCGCTGACGGTTCCATTCTTGCTTTCAATAAAACGGAGACAAAATACGGTTCGTAATAAACTCATTTATGTCATCTGTTTTACCAGCTAAGTTAACCCGCAGCTGCTAACGACGGGTACGCGTCCCGTCCTAACTACAAGTGCAGGCTTCCTAACAATTTATCCCTAGCATTGACGACATCGTTGCCGCACAGTGGCCAATCTTTCTTAAAAGTAACTTAACCGCTGGAGACTTGTAGGCTATCTATTCCTGCCTTTCAAATAAATATCGCTCAACTGGACTATACAGTGTCCATCTCGCGGGTGCTATTGGGACAGGGAACTGCCCGGGAGCACCGCTTCTCCCTTATTCCATGGGTCGCCCACCCCCGGTTGCGCCTGCTCCTGATCTTACCGTACCTCAGCCAACAGGTATGTCAGGATACAACCATCCACACTGAATGCTAATGCCATTTGTTTTCAAAGACAGTGTTACCAAAATTTTAGCAAGGTTCGCCGATGCAGGCTTTGTCCCAGCGGAGGTAATTTGGCTCCTCGCTTCGCACTCGATCGCCGACGCAGTAAGTTGAAAGTCTATCTTGGATTTGGACGACTTTGTGCTTATATCATACTATTCATCAGAACAAACTTGATCCTGTACGTTTTGCATAACCACACTTGCGATAAGTCAGGAAAACTAAAGATCATACTATCAGTCAATCCCAGGAACTCCATTCGATTCGTAAGTGAAACTTCTCTGTGTTGAGGATCATCTCAAATTTTGAATGCGTCTCAAAAGGACACCGTTTACATTGTACGTCAAACATGGTATTGTTCTCCGAAGAACCTTTCTCCAATTTCTTTCAGTGATACACAATTTTACCTCGAGGTGCTCCTAAAAGGCACTCGCACTCCTGGGTCAGGGTATGTTAATTGCATTTACTGTCAGACTAATTCAGTTAACCAATAATCCTTCAGACCGTTGAAGGATGGGGAAGTCTTATCACCACTGGCCGGAGAAATGCGTCTCAAGAGTGATTTCGCCTTCTCCCAAGGTTTCTTTCCCAGTTATTCATCCTACCTCACAAACCCTAACTTGGAATTGTAGATAACAGGACCGCTTGCTTCTGGCAAGAGGCTATTAGTATGTTTATTTCTACTCAATTCCGCTTGATCTTCAGAATAACGATTCGTTTACAGACGACCAACCATTCATCATGGCAAGGTTCCATGATGCCATGCAGAAGTTACAGCTCCTTGGCCAAACTGGGCTGACAGACTGCTCCGATGTATTTACTTCCAATTTTCTAAAGGACGACATATTCATATGATGTATTTAGGCCATCCCCGCCCCCAAAACCTTCGCCGGACCAATCAAGTACCCAGCTAGCTTCAGTCAGGCCAATGTTAAAATCGCCGTGAGTAGCTAGTTGATAGGCTTGGATAGGCTTGAACTGAATATTCGTCGTTGTGATTCAGTGCCAGTCAACGCCTTTCCCGAGCATTGCGACTGTCGCTGGTCCTGCACCCACCATCCCTCCTGTGTTAGTTTCCTTTACTTCTTTCTCTCTTTCGAGACTAATATCCGGGCGATTACAGTCCACCTGCGTAGAAGCGGTGCTAGTGATACCCAGCAAACTGCTGCAGAACCACTCGGGTTGCTGTTTTCCTGACCTTCTTATTATATATCTATTGAGATTCCGTATTTATTGGTTGTATGGTATCTTGCTTTACAGCGACGTGAAAAGAATGGTGTTTGCTTCCGGGATTTTCAGAAAGCAGTAGCAATACAATCCGTGTCGCGTCAAGACGTGACTGAGTAGTGAGAGCCTGTAGAAGGCGTCAACCGACGGTCCGCTCGACTTGGAGTTTAGTTCATCGTAGAAGGTCGTACTACAATCGTCTGCTCAAGGTGTTTAAATAAACGTCAGCGCACACGGAGGGCTCGTAAATCATAGTGAAGTGTTACTAGATTTCGAGATATACAAAACCAAAGCCTGATCCGCAGGAAACAAGAGAAGTATGGTTCCGATTGACCAAAGTCAAGTCCGGCAGGCTCGAAAGTCGTGAGCTTGGTGTGTGGACAGGTCACTGAATGATCAAGTCTGAATAGAATCTAACATTCGGGTATGATGATACGCAGAATATTCATACGTACAGACGAAATGCACAGCGTCATTCGCAGCCGCCCCTCCTCCCGGCTCGAGCTTGCGGCGATCGCTGCTGGCCCGCGCCAGCATGGGATGTAAAAAATGAGCAGGCGAGCAGCAAAAGGTAGACACGAGACGACGTATGCAGATTCAAAGTAACTGTACGCGAGGATGAGAATATAAGTAGGAGTCAGGACTGGAAATTCATTCTTACCGAATTCGAGGCGGAACCTCCTCGCCCTTCCCGAAAGCTTCCGTCCTCCAGCACGAGTAGTAGCCAAACCTGCCATGAAGTTGTGCCAGAGCCGTCTGCGAGCTCCAGGCAGACGACACCGCCAACGGGTGGGGCAGTAATTCGACAGAGTTTTTGGTCTTTGGGAAGGGGGGATTCGCTTAAAAATTAAAATTTGGGTGATTTGAACGCCCGCGTCAACGACAACGGGGGGAAAAGGGGCTACGGGCGACTGAAAATCTCTCTCCTCTTCGCGCCTAGCAACAGTGAGGTAAGACAGAAAGTCGAGCAGGGAGGCAGGGATCTTTGGTAAAACAGGTGGAGGCACGAGCGTAAATGTTACCCGGCTTGGCAGAAAAGGGTCAGTCGTAGAGCGGAGGCTGACTCGGAGGTCAACAGTCCACGTCGAGGACGGTCAACTGTCCAATGTTCGGCTTTCAACATCGAACCTTGCCAAATTCCAGGTTAGAGCGAGCTAAACCTCCTCTTACTCTCTCTCCTCCTGCGGAAATCCCACTGCAAACTTCCAGGAAGTCAAAGGCTCGACCTCTTCTCTTCGTTGCCTTTGGCTCCATGATTTGGGATCGCGACACGATATAGAAGCGTCTGAGGCATTTGTCGATTCTATGGAGCGAAAGGAATGAAAGTAAAATCGAGCTCGCGGCTGGTGGAAAGAAGACATGGAAAGGTTGTCCTTAGAAGTGGCCGAGAATATCCAATGCGCGACGAGCGACGGCTTGCAGAACAGGATCTACATTCAGCAACATTTCAATCTATTAGGTCAGAATGAGGATATGAAACACGTACCTCAACCACCAGCTTCCTGTCCAGTTTCCACTTCCGTCGCATAGCCCAAATCACGAAATCGAATGCGGATCCAGATGCCAGCTAGTTCTAACTTCTCGTCCTGGATTCTTCTGTGAACATTCCGCTTGAAAGAAACTGACACGGACAGCGTCACGGCTGTTGATGTTACTATTATCAAGCATCCTGCACGACGTTCAGTGGTAGCGATTGGTCGAGTGTTCAAGCTTTCTAACCTTTGAAAAGCAAATCAGCAAGTGGCCCGTAAAGTGGATTAAACTTGAACGACCGTTCGCTGAGGCCGGAGGGAAGCCAAGTTTAGCCAAGTTTGTCAATGGTGCTGCAGCCTGCTCACGTGAGCAAAAGTGCCGAGTTGCCTCTTCAAATTTAACCATTCCTATTTGCTACTTATCATAAACGCCGGATGTCGGCTAGTCTCGTTCCCCTCCGTTCTGGTGATAAATAAGGAAATCGCCCCGTGAGAATCATTAAAATGATGGGGCTCTCCTTCCCCAGAACGTCTGGTGCAGTTGAACCGTAACACCCCCCATGGTCACATCCCGTGGTCAAAGTAACGACACGTGGCCAGCGCGTCGCGGGCTACTTCCTGTTTAGTTTATTCCGCTCACTGTACTGACCGCCGTCTTTTTTATTGAACACTATGCCTGCCGTGTCATCTCATCACGACAAACGGACCGCAAGATGAGTGCCAACGTCTGAGAATGACTGATAGAAGCTTGGATAGGAGCTTGTCTTGAAGGAACGAGTCCGAACGACGTTGGTGCGGCTCGAACCGTTGCATCTTGGGTGCACTGGGAGTCACCCCGACTCAGTCTGTTTAGCAAGCCAACTGGACAGTCTGGACTAAGTCAGATGAGGTGTCCGGTGCTTTAGATTCATTCCCTTCGACATCTCGGTTGTTGAATAAATTTTCTAAGGTTTCTTCGGTGTCGGCCATGGTATTGGGCAGTGGACACGAGCTGGAATTGTAGTTCTAAACCTCTGTTAGTGTCAGAGCATCTAAATACCGAACACTTGCAAAGGGGCCGGAGGGTGTTTTTCGTACTGCACTCAGTGCACTGATGAGAAATGCACGAAGAACTTGAAATTTCAAAGAATTGATATTAATATTATAGAATCATTTTTTGTACTAATGAACAATTTTTGGGACTCAAAGGCACACCAAAATATCTATCTACGGTGCCACAAGCCATGATATGCCAGCTGTGCAGTTTCCGCGCGCCTGTTCACCCGTAGTGGGGGGCGCGGGAGGGTGTTACATTAATCACGGGATGTGACCATGGGGGGTGTTACGGTTCGAATGCACCGAGAACGTCGGATCGACTGGGAGCGAGGTCCAATGGACTAGACCTGGACTAGACCTTGTACCTGCACGTGAGGCGTTCCGTTATCTAATCCATTCTCAGTCAAGTCCAACACAAGTCTAAGCCTGTCCAGCCTCAGTCCTCACCCGAGGTCCATCGTAGCTTCTTGAAGTTGTAACCACCTGCTTGATACCGACGTTACTTCCCGCCAAGTCTGCTGTCCTATTGTTCCACGTAACTATTGCCTGCGTTGTCCCCAAGAACGATCCCGACGCCCGCTTCATTTGCGATTGGCTTTATCATCCCGGAGTGAATCTGCTTCGATCCTTTCCCCTGTTTCATCGTAATTTCGTCCTCTTGTATGATATACATCCATGTGCTTTATTATTCTCAGTTTCACTCCCATTGATGTTGCCCGCCGGGTGCCGCCTTTCTTCTATGATCGTTCTCTATAGATTATGGTTTTACCTCAATCCGTTGTGTCGCGAGACCATTCCTCTCTGAAACTCACCCTCGGCGACCTATTCTTTGTTGTTTGACAATGCAGAAACACCTTATCTGAGACCTTTCTCAAAAATGGCGGTCTTTTTTCTATAAATTCCCCAATGTTGGTAAGCTGACTTCAATATCGTTGTCCACCACTTCCTCACAAATCACTTCCAGCCTACCCATGGACTTCCTTACGCTCGCCAATACATTGAAGCAAACTCCTGAATTATGCTCGGTCTTTGACTACAAAGCTGTCAACAACTACGTCGAAATTGTCAACCTCCTCAAACCGAAGCTGGAAGCCTTGACAGCTTCCTATCAAGTTGGTCCGCCTCCTACCCTTCCTGTCGATGCCCACGAATTTCTGCGCGCTTGCTTCTCTATGTCGGATTACATGGGGAAGCTTGCTTGGGAGTCATTTCGCAAACTCGCTTGGGCTACTCCGTTTGCAGGTGAAGTGGAAATTCAGGCTGCTGTTCAGAAGCATCTGCCTCTTTTTCTGGAGCATGGTATTGGCTGGGAAATAGGTACGAAACCGTTCAACAAGTTTAGCAAGAATCTTACATGTTTGGTTTAGGCGTATACAACCTCCAGCCCCCAAACCGGGTTTGTGTTGACCCGCGATGCGCTGATCAGTTACGTGCCGACCCGACTGTGCTGAGAGACAGGGAGTTAGTAGAGAGAAAGACGTACCCAGTTACTGTCTTCACCCGCGACATCGGGGCGATTCCGGCATATGCATCTTCGACGTATTGCCGCAGTGAGTACTTTGTTCCTTTCGGCCAAATAACGACACTAACTTGTTCCAGAGTGCAATACGCGCTATTATCCGAACTATTTTGTCCAGAATGCTTCTGCTCCCGAGTCGACGCGCGACTACTATTCTGCAAAGCCGCAATTTATTCAATCTTCGCAGCACTTCTACATTGCAATTGAGCTTTGCGAATTGTTTTCAACAATGCTTGTTACATCTTTGTACGAGTTCTCAGCATTTCGATTGGTCTCTGCTGACTATTGGTCTCCTTCTAGCACTTCTGCAACGAACTGCGCCCATATCTACAATCAAGGTCTCAACAATGAGGCTTTTGCTCCGCTTCTTCCAGCAGATTGGCAAACAAGTCTCCAGATCTCCGTCAACGATGTCTGGAATGCCTTCTATCTTCACTCTATCATCCTCGATCATCTCGAGTCTGGCTCCACTCTTCAGCTCCGTCACCATGCGATATCCCAGGCACGTCGTCTACAGCCAGCCCTTCACATCAGGAACGCAAGAACGGCAGGCCCTGGTCAGGAAGCTTGGAATCATGCATGTAATCGTTGCTGTTACGTTTACGAGGGGGAGTCCGGCCAGCAATGTAAGCCATTTGACACCTTTTCCATGCTGTTTGTTGATGTCGTTGAAAGATCAAGTTCGTTCCGTTGTGACTGACGGGATCACCATCGGGCGGCCGACCTGCAGTGTACACGACTGTACCAACCCACTGCCCAACGTTCGTCATCACTATTGTGGTCCGCATCATGGATTATCCAAACTTTGCGCTGTCGTGAAGTGCGACAAGGAAGTCGAGGAGGGCTTTCGCACTTGCCCATCCGAGGACCATCGCAAAATCGAGCTCTACCAATATCAGAAGGGAAAGGCGATGTTTCAGCTCAAGAAGCGCCTCGAACGTGTCAAGGTCACTCACCCCATCGATTCACTCTCGACTAAGCCAACCACTCGACAAGCAAGGTTTTCAACTGACGAACAAGACTTTTTATCACCCGCCAACAATCTTCAACCTATCACGGATTCGGATTCCGATGAAGTCGATGGTGTTCTCGAGGGACCTGGCGTTGATGACGATGAAGAACTGGCCCTTACATTGGAAGGAACCTGCGACGGCAAGCCTGAAACCGGAAACCGCAATGTTCGAGCAAGGTTTGGTCGGCGATGGACTCACAACGAACAACTCTGCGTCGCCTCATGTGGTGTCATCCTAGGCCGTGCCACTTTCTATGGGTCTGAGGCTCCGAATGGCGTTCGGGTATGTAATTATTGTGTTTAAGTCAAGTTTTCGAAGTGGTTCTGATTATTATTGCTAGACGTTCTGGCGGAGATTATTCCCAACAAAAGCATCACTTCCTTTCGTCCTCTGGCATGACAACAACTGTCGAGTCATGGCAATGCTACAGAACGATCCCGACGACCATCCTGATAAGGGCTACTTCGATGGATGTGCCCTTGCGGTCGACGTTTTTCATTTCAACTGCAAACACAAGGAATCGGACGAAGCTTGCAATAGGGATTGCAATCCATACAAGTGGCCCATCCTACGAACACCCGAGGGAAATTGGCGCTTCAACTCGTCAGCAGCCGAACAGGCAAACGCGTGGTTTGGGGGTTTTCAGGCTATCGTTCGAGAGATGCAGGTGGACAGGTATGAATTTTTTTTGGACGAGATGATCAAGCGGAGGAATCGTATGATTATAAAAGAACTCAAGCGCAAGGGAGAGTGCCCGTATCTGATTCCACGAGAAGAGCTTCTGCGTGAGGACTAGCACGACATCTGTATATAACACTTTATTTTGGCTTTCAATTTATCTCTTTCTACCTCCAAGTCCTACATTTGAAACCGATTTTAGTGATCATGAGCACACTTGTGCACTTACCTACCCAAGTATGTCTCTCTATGCAAGGAGTCTTTCGGAGAATTTTTGGTTGATAATTAACTACTCAGTACGTACAGTGATAGCTAGATACGCGGCTAGACTAAAGGCAAAGGAACAACAGTGGGAAGAGGAAAACGGCAAAGAAGGGTGCAGGCCACGGTGATAAAGGGAACTCGTTCTTGTAATCTATGAACCGCTGGAGATGTTGCTGTCGTCGTCACAATCTTGTCAGCACTCCCATTTTGTAGTGTCTTCTTCGTAGGAAAAAGAGCTTTCGAGCGCCAGGAGATGGGGAGACAAACAGTGTTGTTCGTTGTACTCTCCTCTCGTGGGGTGCATTCCAGGTGCGAGCGCATAGTACATGGTAGTGTGTTTGCTGGTGCTCACCTTTCTGCCCGCAACACCCACACAGCCAATGAACTGCTCCATCCCACACAGCACTTTCACCTCTTATCTTCTCTTCGTCATCTTGAACCGCGACGACTGAGGCATAGGGGTGGGGTGGATGCTACAGACATCCCAACCACGCCAGCAGAGGGCCCGCTGCTACTAGCTAGTGTTGGTGCTGGTGCTGCGCTTGCGTGTGCGGGGCACTGCCTTTGCCTGGGATGGTGGTGCTGGGTCAACCTGAGCTCGGAGGTTGGCGATGGGCCCACAGCCCTCCTCTATGCATTGTTTAGGTTTTATTTAGTAGTACATCGAGAAACCTAGATAAAAGGTGTAAGATTGGTCAATAAATATAAATTATCCATAGAAACTACTTTCCATACAGTTTTGGGGTCTCGAGGGACGTCTGGGCGAGCGAGAGAATGGGTGAACGTGGTGGTGGTTGAAGCTCAAGATCAGCAGTGCTGATAGATCTTGCCGTTGCAAGAACGGTCTGCAAATTTAAACTCCGCCCAAACCATTGATCAACAACGTTCGTGATGCTCTTCCTTCATTCCTTCCCCAGCAGAGTCCAGACCTATGGCCGGCAGTGAATCCTCGAGCCCGGGGATACCACTGGCCTATCTGGAGGATCCTCTACCATTCCACAACCCAGCACCCACCCGCCGTGTGCCTCTCCCTGCAACAAGGATGTGGGCCGGCATCGCATACAAAACCGACACAGAACAAAGGCGATAGGCCCCAACGATTGAACGACGACGTAAACGACACACATGGAGTCCCCGCTCCATCGCATGCACCTCAAAGAGTGGCCTCAATGAGTACTCGACCGCCACCTACCGAATAACTGCCCAGTTGCGTGCGCAACAAGAGCTGTGGGCCGACTCAGCAAACTAGCGCAGGATCGAAACTGCTAGGTACGTACCAATTTGAGTCTCGCGACCTGAACTTCCTTCCTTGCTTCCTCCGTTTCTACACGCTCATTCCGCCATACAGGACGACAAATTATTCTTCCTTTGGCGACACAGCCCCACTTTACCTTTGCCCTCACATCTTGACCCTCTCTACAGGCTGGGTCACTATGAAGTTACTGCCCCTGCTTTGGGTTGGCAGCTGATAGACGGATGGACGGCAAGTCAGTTATCGTAACTCCATCAACTTCGAGCATCACATATCTGGAGTTTAAATACACTTGGGTTACTTTGTAGTCGGTACAGTACATATGTCTTTAACAATCTTTTAACTCCACTGGCGTAGGTTTTCTACCTGTATTAAATCCTGTACTCAATTGCGGATGGAGCTAGCCTCTAGGAAAAGGAATTCAAACTAATTATTAACATACATGTAGTTGCAGTTGTCTTGTAGATTAATATATAATTACGTCCCTAATCTGAAGTAAGGTCAATAGGATCTTCTCGAGATATTCCAGCCCCGACTAATATTGCGCCGAGTGAGCTACTTTCATTCTCTTCGCCTGCCAATGGATCCATATCCATTTCTTCTTGCTTGATTCTTGCTTCTTCGTCTGTGAGTGCATGCCTTTGCTGCTCCTTGGCCCATGAGTCGATGCAGAGCAGTGAGCCAGATTGAATCCATTCTCGGAAATCAGACGCGGTGTGAGGTGTGCTCCTAGATGCTCGGAATACTGCAGTGGCAATAAAGGGTTCGATCTCTTGATCGTCCGACTCATGCATGTGGTTACCAAAGGTGCAGCTCTCACGAAAGACATTGATTGCTTCTGCATAACCGATGCCTAGGTCAGTCTTGATCAGGCTTACCGCTGCTTCATGGGCCAATACTTCTTGAAGAAAAGTATCGTATTTGAGGGGGTGGATTTGGATGAGGTTGACAGATTGAGGCGGGAAGAGATGACGCAGAGCAGAAATGATGATCTGGTAACCTGCTTCGCCATAGCTTTAAATCATATTAGTACAATCCCAAGCTATAATGATAGTAACTTACTATCCTGCGCCGGATTCAAGGAAGCGACCATTTGCATATTGACTCAACATTGCATCCTGGTTGTAGGTAACACCGTAATGTTCTTTTGCTGCGCTCAAAAAGTCACTTACTCCACTTCCTGCAACAGTAGCGAGGGCAAGGTAATTGCGGCAAACGCGGTCAAAAATTGAACCAAAGTCGGGCTTCAGTGGCCAGTTTCCAGAAATTGCCTTAGGAAGCATGTCGGTTTCAAAGATATGACGTGTGCAATAGGTGATATAGACCTGGAAACTTGTCGCCATTCGATGTAATGGATTCGTCAGAGTGGGCATTAGCCAGGTCCGGTTCTCCAAACTTGCTCGCATTTTCACTAATTTGGCAGATGGGAACTGGGGTAGAGGCCTGTCGCAAAATGGGCAGAGAGTTGTCGGGTCTTTAACGGGCTCTTCCTCCTCCAATTTGACAGGCAAATCAGGAACCACAATAGTATCTTGCATATCACATACACGTTGCAATGGTGAGAGTAAAGGGAAAGAGCCGGCCTGGATTTCTTGAGAAGTCGAGAAGCCTTCAAGTGTATTTACTGAAATGGATGGAGCTGGGGCAAAGGTATCCACGTTCAGAGCAGGGTGTTGCAAGTCTAAGTGGATATTGCTTTGCGGTCCCGGAGTTGACAGATTCCCAGCGTCAGTTTGAGGCACGGAAACAGGTGGTAATGCAGCTGGCTCAAGGGTTGGGTGGGAATTGGCATCCAAGTGGATATTGCTTCGCGGTCCCGGAGATGACAGATTCATGGCGTCGCTTTGAGGCACGGAGACAGGTGGTGATGCAGCTGGCTCAAGGGATGGGTGGGAATTGGCCTCATTTGTCGAAGGTACCTCTGAGGGCAGATTGACAGACAGACCCGGAGCAGACCCATTTGCAGGCCCAGAAGGGACCAGTACTCCACATCTACCAGCGCCCTTTTTGACTTTGGCAGAAAATTTTGACCAGGACCCTTGCGCAGTATGACCGTAGCCGATAAACTCAGCTATAGTCTCGGGTGAGGCATCCTTCCATACCTTTTTGTAATTGCAAACACTTGACTTCACATATTTAAAGCCGAAAACTTCAGGGAACGCCATCGCCTCCGTCACTTTGGGATTTCCATCAAGCTGTTCCTTGATATCTTTCCACCCCTTGTCCCACGCAAAGACAGAGAGGTCATTCAGGCTATGAGCCTTGGGAAGAGGTGTTGCGAGCGTATCCACCTGAGAAATGGTGGAGTTAGAGGCAGTAGATATTGCGGTATTTGGAGTTGAAGATAGCATGACTTTTGCAATGTCAGAAATAGAGTTGGATGTGGGTTGGGTGTTTGGAGGAGTAGTAAGAACATCGGGTGATTTGGTCAAGGAAAAATCAAATTCTTTGTCATCGTTGTCATGGCGGACAGATTCCTGATTTGCATCGCGTTGAGATTTACGGAGAGGGGAGATGAGGGTAACATCGGCTGCTCGTTTAGAACGCGGAAGTGATTTGATCAAGTCGTAAATTCCAGGACATTTGGAAATTGGTATTTCTTCGAGAAGAGATGGACGAGAACGGAGGATAACAGGACGCGCCCTATCGACAAGTATGATTGATGAAGGAGTAATTGTTTCCCAGTGGTCATTGGTCCAGTAACTGAACAGTGTCTTGTTCTCAAGCTTCAGCTGCTCCACAAGAAGAGGAACAGATTCAAGCTTGAGCTTCGGATAGGTATCAACATAGCAAGGGACTGTGACCGGCTCCGTATCAGGCTAGGAATAAAATTGTTAGATAAAAAAAGGGTTTGGTTTAGTTGGTTCACGTACTTTATAATAAATGGTAATATTGACCGTGCGTTTGAGCTCCTCGTCCATCTGAAGGCGACGGGATTTGACCTCCTCAACCCGATCACGCTCAATCTCAGCCTCGCTTTTCTTTCCTGCCCAGTTGGGACCACATGGCTGGGCTAAAGCTTTTGCGCGATTTCCAGGATTTGGCTTTTGAGGCACCGAAACCCGTACGGTAGATGAAGGCGGCGCTGGATTCGTGGCTGAATGTGAAGGTGATACACGAGCAGTTTGCTGTGTTGGGGGCTGAGGATTAATGGGCAGTGTTGCAGGATGCGGAGGCGTGGTGGGTTCAGCAAAAGCTGCCGGTATCAGGGCCTGAGGTGTAGATGTAGATGGGGTGTCTTCAGGATGTTCACACGGTTGGACAGTACTTGCCTGAACGGGTGCCGGAGCTGCGTAGAAAGCGTCGGCCTTGTGTGCTTTGCAAGGTGCTCGACTGATATTAGTCGCTTGAGCTTCAAGTACCGCTTCATGACAGCAAGTCTTGCATTTCAGCTCAATGCACATTTGCGCGCCTCGTGGTTTCCCACCAGACTTAGACTTGCAATTACCACGGCATGAAATAGCTCCTGCCTCGGGTGGAACTAAAGGCTGAACAATACGAAGAGGGGCATTCCATATTTCCTGAGGAAGTGGTAAGCCATTTTCGCGTGCGGAGACTCGCTTGACTAGGTTTTCGGCGTCCTCGAAATGGTATGAAACCTGAGTATGATAATGGGTCCAATGGCAACGGCCATCCGTACACTATACAGATTTGATAAAGTCAGTCATGGTTTGAGGGGTAATCAAGCATACTTACCGACTGCACGATCCGATTTCGCATATGCTGTGTGCCTGCCTGCGTCGCTTCGTAGACACGAATAGCCCCCATTGGTTGCCTGCATTTCAGACAGACGGTGATGCGAGCTATGTTTGGATCATCTGGTCGTTCTGGTGTGGCGGTCTGAGGTGCAGCTGACATGACAATACCGCTTTACAGAGTGCAGTGGGGACAAAAATTGGCATTGACAAGACCTGCACTAAATACATCGAGATCGCTTGGACAGAATCAAGTGGCTAAGCCATAGGCCCACAGCTTGCATGGACGAGAGTTTCCGCATGTTGATAAGAGCCCTTGCATCGACAGTCGCATTACTCAGAACAGGAAGGCAGAGGGAGAAGCGTTGGTGCCAAAGCGCAAAGTTGAAGCGGCACCGGGCATGCTCACCCGGTATTTGCTCTTTGTTTATTCGAGAGGCTCAAGTCCAAATCAGGTCCAAGTTCACGTCCAGTGCAAGTCCAATGTTCATTATTTGAGGTACAAGCTAGGTACAAGGGATATAAACAGCAGGTCTAACTAGAGTCTAACTGAAGGTCTAACTGAGGTGCAAGTCAAGGTACAACTGGTACAAGTACGTAGAAATGCGGTCCAACCTTGAGTCCAAGTCCAAGTCTAAGGTCCAAGGTCCAGGTCCAAGGTCCAATTAGACCTGTGACCCCGTCGAACCGACTTTCTGAATGCACCAGACGTTCTGGTGATTCACCGTCCATCACAGTTGCCATCCCACGGTAGGATTTCCTTTTATATTCACCAGAACGGATGGGGACGAGACCAGATGTCGGCATGATTTAGCTTAAGTACCTAAAAAAGAGGAGCACAAATCGCACATTCGCTCTTTGTCGCACCATCATTTCCGTCACGACTCCCTGCTCGGCTTCGCCTCAAACCCATTCTACTGAAGCGCTGCACGCTCATTATAATCGCAATTCCGATATATAATCCACACGCTGTGGCAGTGGATATCCTCCGGCTCGTTCATGTCGCAGCAAGACACAAGGTTCTAGCTGCAGAGCGAGTCGTGACGTGTATCTGGCTCACAGTGTGTGCGTTAAAGGAGTGCTGTATTTTGCCTGCCTTAACATTATCGGGTTCTTTCGTCTCTTTCTTCCACGCTTTGGACATTTCTTGGTCCCTCTGAATCGTTTAGTTGGTTTTGGGACTTCTTTTCCACCCTCTCCCACCTCATCAGACCTTTACAGCTTAAAACTGGTATTATTTCTGACCACTTTCTCCCTGACGTCGAGAACCCTCCTCCACCCCACAAAATTCGCAAACGCACGTTCGCCCGATACTTCACACACGCACAGGTCGTACTTCAAAGACAACTCGCACCGGTGGCCAAGGATCATACATTGTGCATGATCCCTGCACCTGGGCAAGTAATTTGAAATTTGCTGGGGTATATGGGCGTGTCTGAAGCTACAAAAGATTTGTGCATTTTTTTTTGGTACCTTTCTCCCCGTAAACGGCTTCGGTGCTTGGTGTTCCTCCTTCCATAGGTCTGATCCCAGTACTTCTTCCCGACACGAAGGTCGCCTTTAGGTCGAGACAAGTAAATTTCTTCTCGTCTGCATTTGCTCGACCCCCATACCAGCTCTGTTGCCACTTAACGAACTAACGCGAGAGACGGCCATAAACTCGTTTTATTGCATAAAAAGCACGCTTCTGCAATCATCGAAGTACCTTGCCGTTAGGCCGCTAGATCATGCAGAACATTGTAACCCCGCAAACCCATACTCATACGAATTTCTCTTCAGCCACTCAAGCGGTTCCAAGAACATGCTCAAGCAGTGGATGACCTGGAAATGATCTTGTTTCGGTCTGTGAGTCACTCACGCCAGTAAAATACACGAAATTGGCTACTACTATGACTAGGTCGCAACGAAGACAACAACGATGATGGACGATCGTAACTGAGTCTCTGGTACGAAAATTCGGACAGGGCTTCCATTTCCAGTGTTCAAGTAAATGACGGCGCCTGCGCCGGCTGTCATGCGTCCAAGCCGTCATGATTCCCACCACGACCACTGAGCTTTGCCTTCAGGTGCTGTCAGTCTATTATCCCATGGCAGATCCTGGAAACTTTCATTTACCGTCGGAACATCGAATGCTCTGGAGTCTGAGCAGCTGGTTCAAAGACCGTGTCGCTTTCGCTATCATCTGTATTTCTCGTATTTCTTGCCGACTCGATCTATTTTCCGAACAGAACTTGTTCTATGCCGGCCTTGACCGCTCGTCACACACCTCATGCTCGTGAATCACTCTCTGACAAGGATGAGTCATACTAGATTGGCTTGACCTATGCCTTGCGAACAGTGCTACTTTCCCGCACTCTGCGACCGATTAGAACCGCCTTGGAGCTCCCTATCACTTACCAGTTGACTGGATTTATTGGTAATACACAGTTGATGACGCCCGTGAAACTTTCCTCGAGGAAAGGTTGACAGCGATGTCTCTACTAGTAATCCGTAGCAAATTAAGTCCCAGTCAAGACTCAAAATCTCTCTTCCAAACGCTTTTTTTCGCCGCAAATTAACCAGGGGATACTTGCAAGGAGGCTTGGATTTCTTGGCCTTAGACTTTTCAGGTATTTTCCAAATTATTTCGGTATTTATGTTGAAGGCTCACATCACAGATTGAAAGCTGATCAATTCATAATAGATCTGACCTGAGAACCTTTAAATTGCGCCGAAAATGATTTGGAGTACTTTGAATCTGCCATCTATTTTAAGCCGCATCAAGATAGTCGCAGGAGAGCGGTGCTGCATATTTTTAAGCAGGACCGTGTAATCTTTTAGGTGTTCATAATCCTCGAGTTTGTATGGAATCACTGTGTAACCCACTCTTGCCTTTCGACCACCATGAGTTACAGTCCATACGATCCTCAGTACAGCACGTAAGCACTCCCTTATTTTTTCAACAACTTGACGCTGACGAACTTCTTAGAGTTATATACAACTCCTTGTATCTGCTCGGATGGAGTATGTCCTTTTTTTCGTTCTTCGAATGCGATCTAATCAGTACTGGAGCCATTCAATACTGGGACTACTTATTGACATTCGGTAAGCCTGATTTTCAGGATCACATGTTAATTATGGACTCACAATACCTCGAGACGACGAGGTCCGCCATATCTGGCAACCAACCAGGTCCAAAGGGCAGTACTGGTTCTACCTCAATAGATATATACCATTTGTTGGCAATCTCGCGGTCATCATCTGCAATTTCTCTCCACTGAGTCCGAAGGTTGGTCTATCTCGATTGTTTTTCTGTCTGTCCTATTAATTTGTATGGCAGAGGTACGCAAACGGTCTCATGACATCAAACAATCCTTAAGAAAGATTCCTTTAATTAGTTTTCGGGGCTTTACGTTATTTCACCAAGTGTTAATAATCGCTATTCAAATCATTGTTGCGGGTAAGTCACCGTTCTAGGGTAAAGTGTTTCAATGATTGAACGCTAACTCGGAGCCCTGGCAGTTATCCTTGGACTTCGAACCTATGCCCTATACAATTGCAGCAAGATATTACTCGCCGCTATTATCGTCCTTTGGGCGGGATGTTTGGCTACAGTCGCGGTACGTCGATCCGCACTTGGTGAGCATTATCCCTGTTGAACTTCGTTGTAAAGTGGAGCGTTTCACCTCATGAAGGTGGGGCTGTGTCCAGACAAACGTGAGTGATCGGTTTCTCTCCTTCGTTCAAGTTGGTAACTCATTTATTACTTTCAGGGGATTTCGTGAGTAGTAAAACCCTAGTCAATTCCAAACTATTCCAAAATGCTCACCGCACCTCAAGGTCTCGCTGCTGCATGGGAATCGTTACTGGTCTATGACCTCTTCATTTTCGTATTGACACTCTTCAAAAGTCGAAAGCGGTTAGGCGGCAACAATCTTGTTAGTCTGATGCTTCGAGACGGTAAGTAGTCGCGTCCGTCCGGTATCTTTTGGAGTCGGACTCAACAAAACTCGACCTTGTCTTTCAGGAGCGATATATTCTGGGTAAGGCGACAAATATATGCATCGAACTCCTCCGATCTAGCTTTATTTTTCATGCCCAGAGTTATCCTTGCAGCAAACGCGTCGAATGTTATCACGTACTACGTAAGTCGTCCTCATTATCTGTCTCAAGGCACCATCACGAATCCAATGTTTAGGTAGGAAGTGTAAGTGGCCACTTTTGCACCTTATGATCCCGTCCTCAAAAGAATCACAATATCGGCAATAGCCCTATCTCAAAGGTAGGTTCCTCCAAATATAGTCGATTGGATCACTCTTACAACTTTCGATCGTAGGCTGCCTTGCGACGTTCTCTTCCAGCGTATCTCTCACAATGATGAACCGCCTGATCCTCAACCTCCGAAAGAATACCGACGACGTGCAAATCTCGATACTGAGCGGAAGTTTGCAATTCGAGCATGAGCACGATAATAACCACTCACTGGATAGCGGGGAAGGGGAATGGCGGGTTGGTTCAACGGTTGAAGATGAGTAGAGTGGGTTCAGATCAATTAGCATCTGATGCAATGTACAAGTAGAATATTCAGCCCGCTGTGCCTTATTTCTCAGACTGTACATTTAGTTGTATTAAGGATTTAGAAGGGAAGGGAGTTGCCCAAAATTCATCGAAACGTATGAGCGTCCATTTCCGAGCTCCCTCCAGTTTCAAGAGTGGTTCGATCCTAGAATGCGATCCAGTTCGACGTTCTCGTGTTCAAGTACGACTTGCTGCTTACAAAGTAGGTGCCGTGTAGGAAAGCGGCGCTAAGTCTGTACGACGTTGCAGATGGATGGAGACGCTGGATAGGTCAATCTTCATACTTATCCATCGATTCGCTGCGTATAGAGTAGAGCCCGTACTTTTCTTTAATCCGAGTGCAGGATGGGCCGGTCATGATCACGGTGTACCAGCTAGGCCTGTAAGCTAGGGAGTTGGCACTTATACCCGATCGCCGCTATTATTTGAGATTCGGAAATAATTTACAGACCACCGGCATGCATAAGTGCATGTTATCTGTCGAAGCTCGAGTTCGGCAGGCTTGTTAGTATTGGGTCATCGTGATAAGAAAGGAAGACTGCGCTACCTCTAATACTAGACTTTCTATTCTGTTATAATACGTCTTGGGTCGGAAATTGGAGTTGGTGCTTCGACGGGAGAAGATGGATCAGGATAGGTCGATCTTGGAGCGGATACAATTGTGCAAGACTTATCGACTTCGGTAAGCCTTTAATCCAAGACGAGGAGGACCACTGACTCTGATAGTGCGCGAGGGCGCCAGGTCAGGAGACTTGTTATATTAATAGGACACGGAGAGGATAAGCTTAAGGGTTTCGCGGGGAGTTCAAGTCGTTAATTATAGGCTAGGATGATCGCCGTCATTACAAAGATCATGATCCAGATTCCAGAAACAATTTATAGACCACCGGGATGTAGGAGTGCATGTGTTATCCGAGAGCTTCCTTGGTAGACTGTAGGTGGATTGGGAAGGGAACGGAAACGGGAGCGGGATCTAAGAGATCTAGAGGCTGGTTTCGGAGGAGGGTGAGGGAGGAGGCCTCGAGGAGGGGCCTGGGCTTGGGTTGGACAGCCAAGTACTGGTGTCGAAGCTTGGATTCGAAAGCCTTGTCAGCGTTCTGGTGATCAGCGGACCGCGTTACCTGTAGAGTAAGTAATACTAGTCTTTCTGGTGTCTAAGTCTCTTCCGCCATACAGACGTAGGTCACAGTGGGTAATTTGGAGCCGTGACGAATCCTTCCAGCTCCGAGTTCCGAGTTCCGAAGTCCAATCGAGCTTGAGCTTGAGCTTTTCTTTCCTTCCTTCCTCCCGCTCGTAGGTAAGTAGGTTTTGCACGATGCCCAGAGATGAGAGTATTTAATTACGCTCAGATCCATGCGAAGCGGGGGACTCATATCGCATCGTGCACGATGGAAGCTAAAACCCTTATCCATCACCTACCCACTCACCCACAGCTGCCCAATTTGAAGGCTATTAGCCACGGACTTCGGAAGATGGTGAAGAAGCACCAAGCCGGATGTGAAGCATGCAATGCCAAGGCAGGAGGGCTTAGATTAGCAGAGTAGGTCTCGGCTAGGGATTGGTGTTGGTGGTCACAGGACTGGTACTGGTGTAGGACGTGGTTGATGGATGAAGAAAGTGGACAGCCTGAGGTCGACTTTGGATGTACTCTACTCAAGCCACGAATGAGCGAGAAAAGCAGAGTTTTGGACCGATAACGATGTGCCGACTAGGATTCGGATTCGGATTCGGAACGGTCGATTCAGACACTCAGGCTTGTCGTGTATGAAGTAACTCGAACGCGATGAGGCGCCATATCCGCCACGTAGAGTATAAAGCGCATTCTTTTCTTTGCAGGTGTACGAGCGGCGCCTGTTAGAGTAGTGTTAGTGGAGGTCATTATACCCGGGTGGAGTATAATTATAATTAGCGCACGGAAGGCTTTCGCGGAGGTGGTAATTATAGTCCAAGCTGATCGCGTTCATTAACAATTTATAGACCACCGGTATGGAGGAGTGCATGTGTTATCCGAGAGCTTCCTTGGCAGTTGGATAGGGATAGGGATAGAGAGAGAGAAAGGAAACGGGAAAGGGATCGGGATCGGGGAGATCTAGAGGTTGGGCTTCGGAGGAGGTGGGGAGGGGGACAGTGGGTGGGATCATAAATCCGCACTACATGGGCCGAAGCTTGGAATTCGGAAGCTTGTCAGTGGGTCATGCTGGTGAGCGAGGATTGTCAGTGAGTGCGTCACCTGTAATGAGTGTTTCTGAACCGAATTCTGTTGCGGGCACACAGACAAGAGCCTGAGCAATGGAGTCGTGACGCGTACGGATCCTTCCAGCACCGAATTCCAATCCAATCAAGCCCTTAAGCTTCTTTTCTTGATATTGACGCGGACAGCCAACTAGTGCATCTTCAACTTGCCCAGTGCCCAGTGATCTGAGGTCTGAGTATTATGCTTAGATCCATGCGAAGCGGAGGACTCGCATCGCATCGCATCGTGCGCGATGGGAAGCCAAAGCCCTTATCCATCATCCATCACCTACTCGTACCCACCCACAATTGAAACCCACAGAAGAAGCCCCAGCCCAGCTGAGCGGCTCCAGTACCAGTAGGCTGCTCGATTTAAGACTGGCGATGCGCTGTGGGCAAACTGGCTCCAGCGCGTGCACGTCTCTGGGATCTCGGAGCGCTGTGAAGCAACTGTGAGGTGTTGTATTAATACGAATGCCCAATGAATTCCAGAAGACGTTAATAACAATAGCCGTACGTGCATGTCAGTACTGAAATGATTGAGTTCGCGTTCATATGGCTCGGATTCCGGAAGCTCTCCTTCTTCGTTCTGGTTCTGGAATCGGGACATGTACATACAGTGGACGAGAGACGGAGGACGAATTCGGAGCGGAAGGTTCGACTGGAAGAACGCGCACGTGTGGTTGGTTTTCTTTTGGGTTAGGGTCAGCTCCCTGAGTTGAATTGACTGTCAGTGTTGAGCTTGGCTTGGTTTGGCTGAGGCTCCGTGCCTTGCGACCAACTTGAACAACCCCCGTCCCTGCGTTCCGCTGACTCTCTGTCTTCTCTCTTCTCTCATTCCCTTCCCTCTTCTCTCCTTCCTGTCGTTTGCACTTCCCTTTCCCTCTCGTTTTACCGTTGGCCGTCCTCGATGTACATGCGAAGTGGGATATAGATTAGAACAACCCAACATCCGCTCCGTGGACCGAGATACTCCACCTCATCTCAACGTTCAACACTCGACACGATGGATATGGATCCTCAGCCTCCCGCTGTCACGCCCTCAGCCGTCCTCTCAACCCCAACGAGCCCGCCTTCCACCAGTGCCAGTACCAGTACCAGTGCCGGTGCCAGTGCGACCACCTCGTTCTTCCAGCGCATGAGGAAGAGCAGGAGTACCCCTGACCTCCAAGTCCAACGAACCCGTACGTCCAACCCCATTTCGCCCTACGTCGCGACGAAGTTCGAACGCTTACCCCTCCTCCCTCCTCCCCCTTTCCACTCTCCTTCTAGGCTCTACAGCGGGTGTTACATCGTCACGACCACAGACGGCCACGCGTCCAGCGGATTTATCTGCCTCCGCCTCCGCACCCGCACCCGCTCCAACGCCACCGCTATTGGCCGATCCAGCACCTCTCCCCGCGCCGCCGCACAACATTCAGAAGCAGAAGCAGAAGCCGACCAAGCTCCGCCGGATGCTCTCCTTACACCGTCTGGCGCCCCGCGGTGAGAAGGAGGAGGACACCGACACCGAGATTGAGAGGAGGTGGGTGTCCTTTCTCTTTTCTCTTCTTTTCTTCTTGTTTCTATTCGTTAGCGCTTTCTCGTGTCGGTGTGTTGATTTCTTCTTCTTTTGTGTGATAGGTCGGGTACCGACCACTCCTCTTCCTCCACCCCTACCCCCGCACACGTACCGTGTCTGTTGAGCAGTGAAGAACCGGGAATGGAACCGGAAACAACACTGCCCGCCCCCGCCCCGCCTCGCGCTCCTAAGAAGTGCGTATACATTCTCGTATCCCCGTCTTTTTCTCTCTCTTCAATCTTTTTTCTCTCCTCGCCCTTTTTTCTCCCTTCAATCTTTTTTCTCCCCTCGACCTTTTTTCTCCTCGACCTTTTTTCTCCTCGACCTTTTTTCTCTCCTCGATCTTTTTTCTCCTCGACCTTTTTTCTCTCTTCAAATCTTTTTTCTCTCCTCGGCCTTTTTTCTCTCCTCGACCTTTTTTTCTCGACCTTCTTTCTCTCTTCAATCTTTTGTTTCTGCCCCCTCTCCGTCAATCTCTTTTTTTGGCATTCCCCGCCGCTGCTGGTCGCTGTGCAGTTAGCACATAATCTTTCCTCGCTTCACTACCCCCCGCGCCCGCTCTCGCTCTCACCTTCAGGGATGGTTCGGTCCACTCTCACTGCGCGTCGGACCCTGGCGCGACCGGGAACCGCCTTTTTTTTTGACCCCGACTTTTATTGCGACCCCGACCTGGGCTCGTCATTCATCTTTCCTTTTTCGGTCCGCACGCGCCTTTCTTGCTGTTCTTGAGTTTCCTCTCCTTTTTTCGCACCCCGGTTCGATTCTAAATTAACACCCGCCTCCCCTCTCCCTTTCGGGTTCCTCGACGATCCTTTTTCCCCTTACACCTTTCTTGTCGTTGCACCTTTCTTGTCTTTTTTTCCCCGCATCACGGCATCCACTCTCTTCTCTCTGATCGAAATCCAACTGATGGATGATCATGATCATGATCATGATGCCTGATGTCGCGTTGTTGGTTTTTCCTGTCGTTCATGATTGATCGTTGATCGTCCCTCGTGGCTTAACGGGGATGGCGCCGCCCTGGCCTGGGCCTGGGTTTTTATATATCTCTTCGTGCCCCTTTTTTGGGGGTGGGGAGGGGGGTTTTTATCTTGGTTCCAATTTCGTTCTTATTTTCTTTCATTTGTGCTGTTATTTATTTGGCGGGCCTCCTTTCGTCTCTATTGTAATCGTCGGACGTAGCAGACGTAGCCCACCGAAGGGAACTTGGAGCTTGAAGGTGGCTTTGTGATTCGTTGATGGACTTCCTGATTCGGCAGCGAGCGGCGTCGGTCTGGATTGGCTGGTGATCGACGCGACGCGACGCGACACTTTTTTTGTCCTCTTTCTCCAAATTTTTATCTTCAACCAGTACGAATCTAATCTAATCTCCTCACTCTCCCCCGCAGGACGCTCCGCTCCGTTAGATCCCTCTTTTTCGACGGGGAACACGCGAAACCCAAGAGCGGCATCAACAACTTCAAGCCCTTCCGCGCCAGCCACGACACCACCCGCCCCTCCAGCCCTAGCCCCAGGACAAGCGGGGTGCGGAAGAAGAAAAGCTCGGAAAGCGACCGATTCGTGAGCATCAAACCGCGTATACCCGGGGTGTTCACGCCCGCTCTCCCGGTGGAGCTGTGGCTTGTTATTTTGCGATATGCGGCGTGTCCGCCTTATATACCGTCTTCCGCCTGCCCATCGTTCTCTTCGTCGGGTGCGGGTGCGGCGCATATACTCGCTTATCCCTCCGCCTCCTTATCCCACCCCCACCCCTCCCCCACCGACCCCTCCCCAACATCCTTCCTAACCCACACACCCCCCCACACCCACCTCGCCTCCCGCCTCTCCCAATACACCTCTCTCCTCCGCTTCAAAGCCTCCCTGACGAGAGTGTGCAGGGTGTGGCATGCGGTGGGGCAGGAGGTGCTTTATGAGTATGTGTGGATCGCGCGGGGAAGGGAGGCGAGGGTGTTGGCGGGGAGGTTGTGTGGGGATGGACTTGGGGGGATGGGGTGGGTGGATTGCGTGAGCGTAACCGCGGGGAGTAAGGGGAAGGAGAGGGAGAGGGAAAAGGGCGGGATGGGCTTGGGCTGGGTGGGGAAGCGGCTCGGGAAGACCCGAAAGGGGAAAGATCAGGAGCCCCCCGCGAGATCGAGCCGACCTTCCCTCGCATACTCCTCGAACTCGCTCAACGTCGGCAGGTTTATCCGGAGACTACACATCGAAACTCCGAGCATGGAGAAGTGCTCGCCCCACGATCTGCTGTTGATATTGCAGTACTGCCCGCAGTTGCAGGTGTATTCGGATTATAGGAGTGTGAGGAGGCCGATGCACCCGCTGGCGTTGAGTGTTAGTCCGGTGGTTCCGTTCTCCTCTTCCTCTTTCTCTTCCTCCTCTGTCTCCCCTGCTTCGCCCACTTTTTCCACCACGCGCTCCGGACCCAACTACCAAGACCTCCTAACCCCAGACGCACTCCTACACACCCTCCTCTCCCGCCCGCTCCAAAAGCTCAGCTGGACGAACTACGAATACGACCCGTCCGATTTCGCCCGCGGCGTCCGGTTCTATGAAGATGTGGTTGGGCCGAGACTGGCTGCTTCTGGGGGGGGACTGGAGTTTTTGGAGATCTCGTTGAGCGGGGTTGGGGTTTATGGGATGGGTGGAAGGGGGGAGGGTGTTTGGGGGGTTGGTGGTGCGGGTGTGGGTGGAGGGGAGGGGCAGGGGGATGATGAAAGGAGAGGGAGGGGGAGGAGGGATGCGTTAAGTTTGTCGGGATCGTTGGCGGGCATGCCGGGGTCTTCGAGTTTGCTGACGGAGTTGACGGCGGATTATACAACAACCACAACGATCTCATCGGCTTCCCTCTCCCCCCCTTCCCCCTCCCCCTCCCCCCCCTCCCAATCCATAGACGGCCAAACCTACACCCTCCACCTCCCCTCCCTCCGCTCCCTCAAAGTAACCCTCGACAACGCCACCTTCACCGTGCTCTCCCTCTGGGACATGCCCCGGCTAACCCACCTCTCAGTGGTAGCCGCTGATTTCGGCTATGCCGGGGAGGGGTTTAGGAGGTTCTTCGAGGTGCATGGGTGGAGGTTGGTGCAGCTTGAGCTTGGGCATTCGAGTGGGGATATCGAGGAGGCTTGGGTTACTGGGCCTGGGGGTGCGGGTGCGGGTGCGAATGGGAATGGGAATGGGAATGGGAATGCGGGAATGGGAGCGGGCACGACGACGAGCCCTGCAGACGCGCCGTTCTCGATCCCTCTAAACGCGTGGTGTCCCGCTCTAAAAGAGTTTATCTGTAGCGCGGACGCGGAGTGGAATTGGCAGAGCCCGGATTGGATCGCTCCTCACGTCCTCCTGCCCTCTCATGCGGGGTTGACCTTCATCGGGGTGAGGGATATGGAGAGGAGGCTCGTAGGAGACGCGGACGACGCTGCGCGGAGGAGGAGGGAGAACCAAGGACTCGCACAGTTGGCTCAAGGAGGAGGAGGACAGGGAGCAGGACAGGGAGAGGAAGAAGACCCGTACTTCATGCTCCTCGAACAATTCGGGAGTCTGTTGAGGGAAGACGCCTTCCCTTCCCTGCGGTTCGTGAGAGATATGAGCTGGGAGTCAGACGTGATCCGCCGTACGGGGCGGATGTGTCCCGTCCTCCTCGCGTCCGTCGATCCATCGACCGTGCAGCCCGTTCCGCGGTGGCTCCCATCTCCTTCCCCTTTCCCTTCCCCATCCCCGTCAGCTTTACCGCTATCGGGCTTTTCATCCCCGTTTTCGTCCAGTAGCAAACGCGCCTCCCGCACCGCCCGAACGGCACAAACAGCCGAAGAAACACAAGCCCTCGCCGGGGGTCAGCGCGTCCTAAAGTTCTGGGCGGGGGTGTTGGAGCGGTGTAGAGCGCGCGGGGTGTGGTTGGAGGATTGGAGGGGGGTTAATGTTACGCTTGGGGATTTGAGGAGGGCGGGTGGGTAGGGTAGGTAGGTTGTTGAGGGGGGTGGTTTTATTTTTGCTTGGGTTTTTATTGGAGGAGGTTCTGTGTCGCATGTTTTTTTTTTCTGATTTTGTTTGGATCTCATGCTCATTTCCGGACTAGGCTCATCTTCATCTTGATGCCATCGCTATCTGCTCTCTTCAACTATCTACTATCTAGGATCACACATTTCTTCCTATGTCACATACATTCATCCTTCATTCCTTCATTCCCTCGTTATCCCGTCCTTCCCGTCCTTCCTTATTTTCTCTCTTTCGGTTAAATTGCTGTCTTCATCGTCGTTGTACATATAGCTCCTCTTCATTTTTCATTCTTCAGCTCTTCTTCAGCTTGTTATATCCTTGTCACTATTATTTGTACATACGCCTTTCTTCACTGTCTTCTCCTCGTCGCTTTTAAACTCTTACCCCGCCCTCCTTCATTCGGAGTCATCCCTTTTTTGTTTCTGTTCCATCCCCCTTCCCTGATTTTACTTAAGTACTACCGGATTAGATGCCTCTACATGTCTCTTTTGATCTCTGTTGTCGATATTTCATTCTACTTCACTTGCATGCATTTATATGCTTTATTTTAGTTGCTCGTACAGGTTCCAATTCCTTTTCATTGAGCTTCAATCTAGGACGCGAGGTGTTTAACGTCAGATCGAAGCTCAAGGACATGAAGAATGTTGAATCAACAGCTTCGAACTTTCCGTGGCCTTTATAATTACTAGTACTCTATAAGTTGACAGGATTCAGAGCTAGTGTACATGTACATAGACCAACCAAGTGTCGTGATTTGAGAAGAAAGTCTACAAATGTCGAACTTCAGATGCTGAAGTATGAATTCACCGAATTGTGGGTGGATGCAGGATAGGCCATGAGGGTGGCAGAATTGATGCCAATGATGGGCATCGTGCCGAACAGGACAGAACAGGAGCGCGCTTTACGCACGTGATGGGAAAATTGGGAAATTCTCCATCATCCGATTCCTCTGGCCTACAACTTTCCGTCTGCTCTCTGCTTGAATGCCCTCGATTGCAGGCACCAAAACTCATCTAGTCACGCGTTCGTACGGCCACTAATACTTTTATTTCTCAGAGGAGGCATCCTCATGCTCGAGCTCGACCTTGAGGACATCCTAAACGTGGTCTTTGCCTTGGATCTCCAAATGTCGAGTCTCAACGATGCCTATACAACGCGTCGACCGGTCTAATGACGCGTCTCTTTGCTCGCATGAATGATTTATGGGCTGTCTGCTCCCTGAGACGCGTCTCTAGCCCGTCGAGACGATTCAGCGAATCGCGATGTGGAATGCTAGGCTGGGACTTCCGTCGACCACATCATGTCCACATGCCAGATGCGAAAGCGGAGATTGGTGACAAGCCTCTACTCAGCTGGGTGGTATAATATGCTATGGGACGACCAGGTACGTTCATACCTAGGTATAGATGGCGAAGTCGTGCACTGATAATCACGATTGCAGCTCCAATATCCCAAACACTCGTTTACAAAAACTTGAACGACGAACGACTTGAAAGACGTGTCAGTACCGTCGTACGTCCCGCTTGACCAGTCTAACGACGCGGCTCTTTGCTCGCATGAATGGTTTACGGGCTGTTTAACTCCCACCGACGCGTCATTGGCTCGTCGGTTCTAGTCAATACGCCGATGTGGAACGAACACTAGGTGGGAATGTCTGTCAACTACAGGCTAGATGCGACAACCCGAAGGCGGAAGGCGGCAATCGGTGACAAGCTTCAACTTCGCTAGGTGGTGTGCTATGGGATGACTAGGTACGTTCAAACCTTGCTGTAGACGGAGAAGTCGTGAACTGATGGAATGGATTGCAGCTTCAATGCCCTAAGAGCTCGTTTATCAAAGTCGAACGAGCTTTCTAGGTTGGAAGACGCGTCAAGACCGTCGTACGTTCGGTCTCTTTTCTTTTTTGAGCTGCCTAACTTTGTGTCTCCTTCAGTTGTTCCAGCGATGCACTCATATCTTCTCAGACTCTCAAAGCAAGGCACAGGACTCGTCTCTAGTAAATCGTCGTCAACCTCAATATTGAAGATAGCAGGTGGCTACACCCGGCCTCGAATTTGTCAGTGGCAGGCTTTCTTCCAAGACCACGAACTTACAGATCACCCTCGCTCACGAGAGGAACGAGCGTCCGGAGTTGAATTTGTTGAAGTTGCCTCTGGGCTGAGGGTATTGTTGTGTAATCAATATTGTTGTCGGAATGTTTAGGCCAAGATCGTACGTCTTCTTATTCATCAGTTTTAGAAGTCGTTTTTTGACGATGACTCTTATGATTTTCAGTGAAACTGTTTACTGTTTCCACCTCTCAATTTCATCTCTGTCGACTACATTACCTTTGTCTGGGTCACCGAGTATGTTTTCTAAAGCGAATGTATATTCGCCGTTTCCAACCTGCCCAAGAGCGATGAGAAAGTCAGGTGGCATGGTTCGATGTTACTTTCGCGTTTTCTTTCTTTTCTCAATAATTCTTGAACGGCGTACTCCGTGACAGATAGAAGTCGAACGACTTTCCTTCTTGTGAGCCGAAAGATGGGTTACTCTATCTTGTCGTAACTATCGTGGTATGACTTCGTCCCTCTCGTCACCTCTCTCAGACAAATTTCCATTGGCGACGAGATCGATGAGCAGTGACGTCGACGCCGACTCCTCTTGGTTGATCTTCATAGGCATTTCTCCTTGGCACGGGATCACAAGCTTGAAGTTACACTTCAAATCCCAAGATCGGCTTCAACTGCCCGAGTCATCTGGGCGAACTGCGCGTTTAGCGACCCATAGATTAGCCCTCCATTTTATGGCAACAAAAACGATAATTTCGACGCAAGGTTATACAATCATTTCAGGTAAAAAAACATCTAGAGGACAACTGGAGCAGTAACGATAGAGGCGGACTCATTGACAGTTTGGCGCTGTAAGGTTCCATGAGCAATGTCCTTGCGGACCGTATGAAGGTGGTACGTACCGTGTATGTCCATCGGAACCTGCCCGTGTCTGACTTGTTAGGGAAATCCAGATTACTAGGGTGGAAACCTCTATGTTAGATAGCATTTCCGACAGGAATACAAAACTCGTTCAAACCTTGCTCCAGATAATGTTTTCCTGGTCAACGGCTTCACCGCGCTAATGAAAAGTCAGCCCAAAACGCCCCGATGTGGGTAGTCTCATCAGTTTGACGCACGCTCCAAATGATGTTTCCCTCGTCCACGTTTTCAGCGCGCTGTGGTGTAAGAGGTTAAGAATTGCTCGTTGTACTAAATAGTCAAAAACGAGATACGTACACTCCAGATGATATTCCCCTGGTCAACATCTTCAGCACGCTTCTATAGTAAAGAGTACCTCAGTATAATTTGCGGTAAAGGTATAGAAAGTCAGACGTACGCTCCAGATAATGTTCTCCTGATCGACTTCTCCCTCGCGCTGTGAATGTCAGTAAGGACGGACTGGCACAGACGGTCGATAAAGTTACACTCACGCTCCAGATGATGTTCCCCTGGTCTACATCTTCAGCGCGTTTCTATATCAATAAATAACGCCTCAATATAGCTTGTGATGAAGGCATCGAAACTCATACGTACGCTCCAGATAATGTTCTCTTGATCGACTTCTCCCTCGCGCTATAAATGTCAGTGAGGAAAGATCGACACAGACGGTCGCCAAAGTTGCACGTACGCTCCAGATGATATTCCCCTCGTCCACATCTTCAGCGCGCTTCTATAACGATAAAGAGCGCCTTAATATAGCTTGGATGAAGGCATATAGAATATGACATACACTCCAGATAATGTTCTCCTGATCGACTTCACCCTCGCGCTGTGGATGTCAGTGAGGACGGATCGACCCAGACGGTCAATAAAGTTTCACATACGCTCCAGATGATGTTTCCTTGGTCTACATCCTCACTGCGCTTCTAAAGGGAAGGTGACTCAGCATAATTCGTGATATTAGGCATTTAATGTTAGACTTACGCTCCAGATGATATTTCCTTGATCCACGTTTTCGGCACGTTTCTAAATCAAGTGAGGATGCTTCAATATACCTCAAAATAACGGGCGAAGGTCATACGTACGCTCCAGATAATATTTCCTTGATCTACTTCTTCACCTCGCTGTTGATTTGGGTGAATATACAATATGTAGGCGAAGGTAAAGGTTGTGCGTACGCTCCAGATAATATTATTCTGGTCCACGTTCTCAGCACGCTATCAAATGAATAGCATTGAGTAAGCCTCCAGACGTAAATAACAGGTATACATACGCTCCAGATAATGTTGTTCTGGTCGACGGCTTCGGCGCGCTATTGGGTCAAATTAGGTAGGTCAATGAGGCAGGGTCAGCAATTGTGTCGAGTGTAAGACCTACGCTCCATATGATGTTTTCTTTGTCAACGTCTCCGGCGCGCTATTTGATTGCATGAGGATAGTTCGATATCACACACAACGAGCGGGTTAAACTTACACTCCAGATGATATTCTCTTGGTCCACGTCTTCGGAACGCTGTCAATTTAAATATTGGTCAGTTTACATTTGGTGAGTATGGCTTTGAAAATCAGACGCACGCTCCAAATGATGTTGTTCTGGTCGACGGCTTCAGCGCGCTGCAGATAAATTATCAGTCCATGGATCTCGAGTGAAGTTGGTGTGACCAAACGTACACTCTCGAGAGGAGCAGCAAAAGACACAGTGACAGCGGTGCTGACAATTGCGAATAGGAGGGAAAATTTCATTCTGAAGAAAGATTGGTTTGGAGAGGTAAACCTTTGAATTGTGTCTGTTGAGAGGCTGGAGAACTCGCTGGATGAATGGCTTTTTATGTGTTTCCCAGTCCTCACCTTTTGCTTCCAGAGATCTAATTCCTCATGCTACAAACGAGGTCCCCGTCGCATTATTCTTTAGCGATCGCCTAATGCGTCACAGACTGACAAAGACGTAATAAACCACGCTGTAACTCCAAGTAGGTACCGACCATCCTACAAAATTAGTATCGACATCCAACACCGAATGAGCACCTGGACCGGTATTTCTCGCCTAGGTTTATTTTTTACATAAAAAGAAGAAGAACGCGAATTATGAACGGCTTGATACGGAACAGTTGAGGGCTTCTATGTCATGGAGCGCCTGATTTGTCAACTTGTAGCCTTTTGGGCTTGTGGGACTTCAGGCAACTGCGGGAAAGTCGGCGAACAATCTACTCGCCAGTAAA
This sequence comes from Galerina marginata, assembly GCA_023014335.1. NCBI lineage: Eukaryota > Fungi > Basidiomycota > Agaricomycetes > Agaricales > Galerinaceae > Galerina > Galerina marginata. The sequence continues at coordinate 451,420 of JAECYW010000009.1, read as the reverse complement.
ATTTCCATATGGCGCAATGACTTCTTCCAATTATTTGCCCCAGTCGAGGTTGAATCGAAAAACTAGATTTGCCCCACTCCCTTTTTTGCCACCCACTATGTCGTACCAGCCACTAGCCTCACAAGAATCAGAGTTCACCGGCACCCTCGGTGAGCTGGATGAACCAAAATTCAGTTCTCGTATCGGGGCGATACGCCAGTTCTTTTCGAAGAACAGAGGTCATGTAATTGTCTTTATCCTCGGCCTCATCGCACTCGGAGAACTTGGCATAATCGTCAACAAGGGTTTGGTTTGCCTCACCTGCGAAGAAACCCCAACTTGGAGCTTGGCCTATTGTGCGAACCGTCACCTTTCCGTGCCCAACTGTAACTAAGTTTGTACTTCTTTAGCTCCCGCGAACGAAGCGGTTGAGTACCATGTTCGAACACATTACGGAGACGCCGGAAACGACACTTCCCCTGGATTCTGGGGGCCTCCATCTCCTGAACTTGATCAGCACTGGCACTCATTATCGGATTGTAGGTGTCCACATTCGTTATCGATGTCGTTCATACGAATAGTCGCTAATGCATGATACAGATTCAACTTCTAAGATTCCCAAATACCAGGCGGTGTTGCTTCCTAACAAGACCGCCCCAATTCCTGGTGATAAGGATAATTACTACGTCGCTGGTCTCGATGTTTTCCATCAACTTCATTGCTTGGTACGCTTGCATATTTCTAGCATTAATCTGGTCAGTGCAGGACTAACGTTAATGATTGGAAGAATATGATACGCCAAGCGTTGCATCCAGACTACTATCCAGCGAGGCGCATGAACACCACATACGGCGATTGGCATATTCGACATTGCGTCGATAGCGTCAGACAATCTTTGATGTGCTCGTCGGATATCAGCGTCATTGTATGGCAATGGAGCGATGATCTTCAGGCGACTCTACCCAAAGGAAACATTGCCCATACTTGTCGCAACTATGACAAAATTGAACAGTGGGCAAAGGAGCGAAATTTTGATTTCAGAAAGTATTTCGACTACAAGATACATGTGGAGGACGACATACCGTTATATCATTCCACGTAGTTATAGTTTGTTTTCGTTTCCATTGTATAAGGATCGGATCTATAGGCTTGAGCCCATTTTCCTCACGAGATTATGCATTATTCAGTCCCCACCTAAATTTTATTGTGATTATGGAAGCGCCTTCATCTAAATCTACATATATTTTCTCGCACCATCGTTCTATTTGGAAGGATTAGCAAAGATGTGTTCACTCGTTTCTCGGTTATTGCAACGTTCAGGATAGCAAGATTCCTACGGTTAAACCTTTCAACCGTAAAGGCCTTAAGCTTAAGCCCTTAGCGGCGCATGCATCGAATGAATAACTTGTTTAGAGCACGATTCCTGTGTCACTGTAGGTGTTTACCCGTCCTCCTTCCATATTCTTTTGTCGATTGTTGGACGCCGTGCGTGCCCGACAGCATGAGATGGAAAAAAATTCGTGTTGCGTGTGTCTTGGCACGAGGCATCCGGACAGCGGCCTTGTCACCTATCATATTTGAGGGGAATTCTCCAGCTTCCCGAGAAACCCGTCATGGACGACCAAATACTTGGTTCAAACTTCAGGCAGTACGGACGACCCCACGGTAGTGTTAGAGCCCGTCACAAAGTCTAGGCTTGTGTTGTCATTAAACTTAAGTAATGGGCTGTGTTATGTAGTTGATCTTTCAAGAGACACTGAGCGCTGCAGTTTTGGGAAACAAGCCAGATTAGTGGAGAGGCAGCCAAGCATAAGCGAACTGAAGTTAAAAATAAGTCTGTCATAATTAAGGGATTTATCCCCTTAAGTCGCCTTGATGACCGAGTGCGTTTGATCATAAAAATATATCCAGTAAGTAGCTCCTTTAGTCTATGCTCGAGGGTTTTTTCACCTGAAAGAAAGCGACCAAAGCTTCGACAGAAAATTCTGTCAATACTCGGGTTCCTCAAGTCGGTCTGTAAACACGCCGCTATCAGATCCACATGTAACATGGTAGCCGGGTTCCAAGAAGAATAAGACTCCTTAAACGAAGCTTGCTGATAGACTTAAGGCGAGAACAAGCGAGGAAACAATCACCCAACTTTCGTCATGTCTCTCGAGCATTTAATTCCAAGTGAAGAAAAGCACGTAACCTTTTTAGATGATGTCGGCGTTGAGAACCTCTCCAATGTCCGATACAAATCTCAGCGCCATGCAGCAACTTTCAAGACCATCCTGCTTGGCTCACTCCTTGGGTTCATAGCACTCCTCGAATTGTTGCTATTATACCAAGGTGAGAAGGTTTGCTTCCGTCAGACCAACTATACCTCGGATATTGTGTTATATTGTGAGCCTTGCATTTCTGTGCAGTTCACGGCCACTAAATCGTCACTTTGACCTAGCACCTGCCCAAGACGTGATCGAATATGAGCTTAGAGCACATTATTCAAACGTCGGGGAAGTTAACATTTCACCGTTCTGGAAGCCTCTATCACCACAGCTCGACAAACAATGGGAAGATTTGTATTCCTGTAGGTATCTTACTATATGCCGATATGGTGGAGCGTCGTTTAAAGGTCTGTTCTAGTTGGAATATCCAAAATCCCAAAATCCCAGGCCGCAATGCTCCCGAACAAAACCGCGCCCATTCCTGGTGACGAAGAGAACTACATCGTAGAGCTCGACGTCTTTCATGAACTTCATTGCTTGGTTCGTCTTCCCCTGTTCCACAAATTGACCTTAATGCTAAACTAATTATTTAGAACATGATCCGTCAATCTCTATACCCAGATCGATACCCCGAGATGTCGATAAGAAACCCTAATATGACCTGGCATATTGGACATTGTCTCGACAGCATTCGACAATCTCTTATGTGTTCTGCGGATATTAGCGTCCTTGTGTGGCAGTGGAACGAACAGTTGCAGATGACAGTCGAACATGGGAACGTTATCCATACGTGCCGCAAATTTGAGAAAATTCAAGATTGGGCGAGGGAAAGGCAGCTTGAAGCTCATTTCGATACAAAAATCCGCATAGAAGACGATATAGTAGTACCCGTGTATCATTGAATCTAAACGACCGGTGTGGAGTCAGCTAAAACGCAGATTTTAGGATTAAAGAAATGTACAGGCGAAACGGGTCAAAACCACCCGGCGTGAGTGAAATTGAGTATAAGCCTAGGAGTCCTCGCGACGGTCGCTTCTCTCCACATAGTACATTGTGAGTTGTAAATTTCCGGTGAATTTTATGGGCCATTCCGTGAAGGGCTGTCATCTTGAAACCTGTAATTGGGCGAGTACTCTACATTCATTATGCTTTATGTAAACGTCAAGGTCTCGCGAAGCAGATTCCCTTTGTAAAAGATATAAAGGTAACAATGTTCGCACCTCCAGCAAGATGCCGCGGTGCATGTCGAGTTAGCGGTCCGAAGTCCCTCGAAGTTCCCGCAAAACATGAGAACTAGCAGTCTTATAGGCGACCGAAGGATATCAGAAGCAGAAGAAAAACGATTTTTGCATGAGAACTACTCACGAACAAGCGACTCGTTGGAAGGTGACTAAAGCAAGACACAGCTTTTCTGGAAGCACGTTCGTGGCTGCTGAAAGTCTCGATTGGTCCCTCCGGCACTAAGTGGAACTGGGATCATTGGGATGGACACACGGGGGTCACTAACGCCAAATTGGATTTGTGAGAAAGCAGGCAAAGTTGCTTAAAGATTTCTCAGATTTCTCGAGGTAAGTCGAGGCGATTTAGCATTATTGGGATATGAAATAACGTATGCCAAGAGGAACAGGAAGTAAGAGGTAGAAGGTCAGGCCTCAGGTATTGAAGATCACCTGACAGGGACAAATAAAATTTGAAATAAATGGTGACAATGGCAGGAAAAAAAGCGTAGCAGAAGAGGATCAACACACATATTCATATTTTCTTAGACCACATGCAGTAACATTTGACCAGCTTGAGATCTCATCCGTGCACAGAATTACGATCGCGCGAATGTTTCGAGCGAGATGATACACAGTTCGTGATCCTGCATGCGATTCGTGAGATCACAGTGGTGGTAAAAAGGACGGGACAATTGATAATAACTCGCCGATGCAACAATTAAAATCTTGCGAACTTGGACGAGCACATGATGCAAAGAGCAAAATTTAAAGGTCTCTGGTCGCCTGCATGTGAATATCGGGCTGGGTGTAGAAGCTTATCAGAGCGAAAGTACGATGGGGAGGATTTGAGCGGGGCATACGCCAGAGGAGGCCAGTGGGTGTATCGAGGATCACAGCCAATGTTGAACGTGGGTTTGGAGCCAAGGACGATGCTGTCCTCCATTCCAAAAAGGTACCTCTTGATGGAGCGTAGCCGATGCCGTGGCTATCCGCCATTGCCACCTTCAACCATGAAGAACGAGCTCCCCATCCGGAAGGAAATAAGAGGAGTTGGAGCAGTGTAAGCCCGGCGGTTCAAGACGGACAAGGACGGTCAGACTGTATATGATGGAGGATCACGGGGAATCGATTCTGTTCAGTTGAACCTTGAAGTGGGGCCTTTGAGAGTCTGAGTCTGAGTGCCTGTCGCCTCCTGCTCAGAGCGGGGCGTCCACATCATCATATCTCGACCGCACTCTACCTCCTGAAAAAAGTCCGACCAAGTCCAAAGGAGAACGCAGTGGCACTGGAGTTACGAGCATACTGGGTGCTCCGGTAGCTGACTGCTGGGGCTGAAGTGATCAGGCAAGGTGTCGAGCAAAGTGTGAGGTCCCGTTTGAGTTCGATTGGGCAGATTGGATGTCCGGTAGTCGACGTTGACGAGGCGGTGAAAACCACTGGCACGCCCATGACGTTTGCGAAGGACTGGGCGAAGGCGGGCTGCGGGAAGCTACGGCCAGCAGTGAAGGCCTTCTGTATGTCGAGAGTTGCCTCCAACAACAGTGAGAAAGGCGGAGGACGGAACGCCACCCGTTGGCTCTCTTTCGCACTTCCAGTCAGCACCAGACACACGAGCCGCGAGTGGATCGGACCCCTCGCCATCCTCTTCTTCTTCCTTCATCGTTTTACACGCGCCTCTCCGCGACCGCTTCCAGTCCTAAGCAAAACTTCTGGACATATTTCTATTTCGTTGTCGCACTGATCGGTGGGTTTCCAGGTACTGAATCGATGACGTGGTTGCTGACGACTTGCCAATCAAGGATAAAACCAAGACGGAGAGGAGCGTATGATAGTAGCATGTTCGATGTCTAACGCGGGACTTCGAGCTTTGAAGTATATATCAGGACATGGCTCGCCGGCCCCGTTGTTTCCATGGAATGCCTGGAACATCCCTAGGACCAAAACTTGAGATTGGAAAAATTTGAATGTGGGAGTTGTGCTGGAGATACCATTGTGAAGGAGGACCTAATTTCAGCGTCAGTCACAGCAAGGAGCCAGTAAACAGGACACACAACCTTTACTGTGAGCACTGGCAGAGCCTCCTGCTTCCACGAATCCAAACCCACTGTATGATTCATGAATGCGGCGCCAGATCAGCCAGGCGACAAGTTCTCGTCCTCGAGCATTCTAGGAAGAGTTGGAATGTCAAGAGCTGGGAACTAACCGACAAAAACGCCGCGTATTCGGAGGAAAGCTAACGAGGATGTAACCGAATGTCCGTGAATCGGATGAACAGAGGATGCACACCTGGAAGAATCGCTGTGGCTGTTGGTCATGCGTCATGCACACCCATGGGACAGGAGTAATTGAATGCATTGAGTATATTAAGTCTGTATGGCCTCTGAATGAAGAAATTGCAAGGGATTTGTAGGGTGGGCCATCTGCGCAGGACATAGAGGAGCGGTATGGTGGCGGTCTGGGAGAGAAAATATTGAAGCACCGCTGCAAATTTGAACATTTCATTCCAGCTTCAACTCCCTGACTAAAGCACACATGGCATTCCGATGCTACAAATTTCATGTTCAAGTTAACTCTCTACCTCAATTAAACATTTTTCAAGCTTGGCGAAACAAGACGACTGGGATCCGGCTAAACTTATTGGAACGCGACTCGCGATCTTGAAGTAGAAATGATTTCACTGCGCCCCTAAAGTAAGTCTCGTTTATTTTTGCAATCCCCCACTGTGACCACGCATTCCAACCCCCGAGGACTCAAAAATTTAAAGGCAATAATTCTACGCGACATTACGTTTGGGACTCGGGGAAATGCAGCTTTAAATATGGAGAAAATTTCCGGAGAGGCTCGATATCGACAGTGACAGAACCACCCTGTACCAGAGCGAGTGTCTTCACCGGTTTTTCCCATCTAATCCTGCCATCGAGGAAGTCTACGACGTGTGAGAGGTGGCCCAGGTTACGCATATGGTCGAGATATATAGTCTTGAGGCCCGGAAAAGCAAGAGCGTCTGGATTTTTGGACTGGATAAGTGTCAAGGCTTTCAGGGAAAGTGCATTGGTCGTCCAGTCCTCGACAGAAACGAAAGCAAAAACAAACTTGAGAGTCTCTGAATCGAAGAGAAACGATTCCCCAAATCCGATTATTAATTTTAATTTGGTGATTTTATTGAGTTGAAGTGTCGTAAGGGAGTACAGAAGTGACGGGACGGTTTGTTGGGGAAATCTGTCCACGAAATTGTCCATCCCAAAAGAGAAACAACGCTTGAGCGGGAGAGGGATATCGAAACTGAACTGATCGTCAGAGATTGTCACGTCGAGGACGGTTGCGCTGCTGAGTTAGTGACAATATCTGGAATATGTTGAAAGAATGTTGCAGTATAGCTCGATGTTGACGTGTACGGGGGAGTAGTAGGCAAACCAACACGAGTAAGAAAGTGCGCAGCCTGAACCGGGTTGAATATGGAGAAGGAGAGATAAGCTGCCATCTGCTTCCTCGCGCTCCGAAAAGTTGATATCTGTTAGCTGGGGAAGGGATACCTGCGGATAGGAAGCAAATGACGACACAACTTCTCCTGTTATGACTGGACCACCCCTCGACGAATCCAATGTCAATGCTTCAAGAAGTGGCATACCTCCAAGTGCGCGAAGGAGATCGGAAGCGGCTACTGGCTCGTTAATCTCCAGACGACGGAGATTTGGGGTTGACAAAGCAGTGAGATCCAGGTTCATGTTGACTACAGAAAGTTCCCGCAATGAAGTCGCCGTATTCTTGAAAAGAGAGAAACCGGGGGTGTAAAACTCTTCAGGTTGTACTTGCCATTTAAATTTGAATGATCGAAGCGACGGGGCTGGAGGGTGGTGTAATAGACTGGCCCATTTACCAGGTACAATCGCTCTGCATTCATGTCCGAAGAAAACGTCAAGGCTGTAAAGCCTGTTCCAATTCTCTTCCAAAAAATCCCGGAAGAAATCGTCAATGCCCCAGAGTGCGGTATGGTTCCCATGGGACAATATATGCAGTGGAGCTGTTCCAGTTCTTCGAATGACTTCCTTCCTCCATTCTTCCCTCTTTTGTGACAAGACATTGAAGTTGAGGACTCGGGCCCAAAACGAAGGTGATTCGACCAGAAACGACCTCCAATCTCGGCAAACCTGGGATGTATATCGCAAAGTGAGGAGGGCAGGGGTAATTTTCTCGGTGTTCCAGGATTCCATATCCGCATTGAGGTGGAATATATACCAAAGTGTATCGTTGTCGAGCTTGGAGATCGGTGGTGAAACGGGTTGGTCATAGTTTATCGTCAGTAAAGAAATAGAATCGGGCATAATTCCAGTAAGGGTGGGTTTGGATGTTAAGGGTGCGTGCACGCGACACCGAAAACTTTGGAACCTGGAAAGAGCGATTTAGAAGATCGAGGATGATCGATGAACGTCTAGAATTGATAACGATTATCGGATGGCTATTTTTGTAATAATCACCTAATCTGGAATTGATTGCCGGATCGAAAAACAACATCAAGGCCCTAAGTGCCAAAACGAACGAAAACGCGAGGGTTTAATTCTGCAAGTCGCAATGCTTGAATATAAAGCAAGATACGTAGCTACATGAAAATTTTCATAATTCGCATATGATACTTGTTGACAATTGTATGCACCTCGTCTACCATAAAAGCAGGAAGGTGAGATTGAAATGTCTGAGCTCGTGATGGGTATTGACACCTAATCCACAGGATGCGGTACAACAAAGTAGCCTATAAAATGATATTAGAAACGTTGGAAAATATTTAAACACTGGCTCATACCTAACGCTGTTGGATATTCAAGGAAGAAACATCGACAAAGCAGGATAACATAAGTATCGAACATAACTTGTCATCGAGTTATTGTTGCCCTTTCAGTCTCCTGTTGAAACGTCTGACCATGATTAAAAGAAAACTGAATCATGCTGGAGATACTTGTGGCCTTAGGTAGCTGATGCCGACTGCTGAGTGATCGTTTGCGGTGCCGGGAAGACGGGAAGACGGGGACTTTCCGTTTGCGTTTGGATAAGTTGTTCGGACTAGACGAATCGAATCCAAATGTAGCTGAGCACAACCCGAAGATCCTTATCGTTCATGTGGCAGGCCGGGAATAGGGCCGAAGTTCGAGAGCCGTCGGAAGGATGTACATAGTGCTCGTCAACGAGGTCCTGCGCATGACTGGAAACGCCAGCGGCAAAATAGGGTGGGAGGACCTATCTCCAGCTTCAGCATGGGGGCAGCAGGATAGGATGCACATACTTTACCGAAAGCACTGGTAGAGCTGCCATCTCCTGCTTCCACGAATCCTAACCCGGTGTATTCCTCATATGACGAAGCAGGATGCGCCGACTATTGCCTAGTCTCGACGCAAAACCCTTAGAACGAGCACGAACATCCGTGAAGATAGCCAGCTTTGGCAGCCAGCACGACCTTCACCTACACTGTCTCTTGTTCCATATCGCGTCTGTATCAATTGTCGAAGCCCAATTCTAACGATAAAACCTCCGACGACGATCAAACGAGAACCACATCGTAGTATAAGTGCGCCTGTAGAGTAGGCAATCGACTCATAAGTGTAGTGGAGCCAGGCTGAAGGGGGTGGTTGAGCTGCTCTTCGGACTTAAACCCATCAGGCACTCGAGTTTGACTTTGACTTCGAATGAGTGGGCTACTTGTATGTAGGCCATTTGGAAGGATTTGGTTGGCGCTGTTCTAAGGGGGTCGGTATATATGACGCAGAGAATTCGAAAAAATTATAACGACTGCGTAAGTGACTGCGCGTAAAGAAGTTGAGAAGAAAAGACCCGTACTTACATTGTCAGTTCGAAGAGGGACGATAGCCGTTGCGTTGCTGGCACCTATAACATTGTGCCTGCCCTCTATCGATTGAGTGGGTTCAACGGTTCTTTCTACGAAAACACAGGCAAATTGTGGGGCAGAATGTCGATCCAGAACATGAGGGAGCGGAGGAAGAAGAAAACTGTTGATCCGAAAATTGCATCAAGGGGTGTGGGAGTAACCGGTGCCGAAGCGCCTCTTACTCCTATTGGCTAAAATAATACGGTGTCCCACGGTTCCAAGATCTAGATACATCAAGACGTTGCCCATCGTTTCTGCTTCTCTCCGTCTCGACTCAACCACAATGTTGCCAGTCATAAATGTCTGTATAGTTCTTGAATCATCCTTTATTTCCCGGTCTCGTCTTGCGATTCTTGTCTCCGAAGGTGTCTCTTGATTCAGAGTCTTGCTCACGAAAGGAACTGGGGAACAGCCGCATCTGTAGTATCTGAATCTTCAGGACATCCTGGCCTTGTGCTCTATCTTGTTCAACTTCGACCACCACGGATCAGGAGATTTACTGGATGACGGCTATTACGAATCGTTCCTCTCACCCTCCTAAAGCCAAGCTTTTCACGTCAATCATGCAAGCGAACCAGTTACGTTTGTCCCGGTTGGGCGTATTCTACCTTCTGCTCTGGAATTCTCCCCAACTTGACCTTCAGATCTATAATATCTCAGGATTTTAAACTCGAAAGCAAGTACCCTAGGTGCTTGAGGACGGTCAAACCTCCTATTATCTTGCCTATCGCACTGCTTGTTCAATTTCTAGTATGTCAGTTCCATCAACATTCCTCCCTGACCTTGGCGTGAAGAGACGACACGGCAGCATGTCGCCGCGCCTTCAAGTTCAACCATTTAAAATGGTGGTTTAATGTCACCAATCGCACCTTATTCCCCTCTCATCGCCGTACGCGAGAACAATGGTTCTCAGTTCATTCGTGGTTGTATCTTCCTTTATAGTCACCATATCAGCCTATACGTGGCCTTCGCCGCAATATGACGCTCTCGAAAAGCTCCTATATGAAGGTACAGACATTAGCGGAGTGCCAATTGCTAGCATCACCACAGGTTGTGCGACGAGAGGACAGCCCGCAGAACAAAAATCAACGGTAGCTGCGGAATGGCTTCGTCTGGTATACTTTCCGTGGCTTTTTCTCCTCGTTGTATTCAAATTCTGACAATATATGTGATCAGGCATACCACGACATGGCCACTCATAATATAACTGATGGAACGGGTGGGCTAGATGCCTCGATATTCTTTGAACTGAACCGACCGGAGGTTCGTAACTCTCGCACCTCCAATAAAGTTCTACTAACCGGTACTCTACTTTTAGAACATTGGTGCTGGCATGTCCGACTCAATAGGGGACTTCCAATTTTCGGCTACCAAATACATATCCCGTTCGTTAATGTCGACCTCTCCATTCGATACATGGAACTGACCAACAGCGTTCTCATTCTAAGGTGCTGATATAATTGCCATGGGTGCTGTATGGGCCGTCGCATCGTGTAAAGGCCCCTCCATTCCCTACCGAGGCGGACGAATAGATGCGAAAGGCCCTGGACGCCCCGGTGTTCCAGAGCCTCAACAAGATTTAGCCTCTCACACGGAGAGTTTTCGTCTTCAGGGATTTTCGCCGACCGAGATGATCAGCCTCGTTGCATGCGGCCACACCCTTGGGGGCGTACGAAGTCTTGATTTTCCTAATATCGTCTCGGATAAACGAGGAAACGTGCTTTCGACCTTTGATACCACGGACGCTTTTGATTCTGCTGTGTTAGTGTTAATTGTCCTCTCATCTATGGTGCCATATTACTGACGCTGGACTCTCGAAATTAGAGTGAGCGAATATTTAGATTCTTCGACGATGAACCCCCTGATCCGGGTTGTTAATACCACGCTCGCATCAGACCTGCGCATATTCAGTAGCGACGGAAATGTGACCATGAAAAGGTGTGTGATTTACGTTCTCCTCGGGAAGCGAAGCAGTTCCTGACCATACTTTCTATTTAATCGCGTAGCCTAAACTCTGAGAGTGCTTTCTTCCAGACATGCACAACCTTATTAGAAAAGATGATTAATACCGTCCCTTCCAACGTAACCTTAACGGATGAAATTAAATTACTCCCAGCGAAAGTCACAGACGCTCAAATTACTGTTCGTAACTCCCAACTAATCTTTCAAACTACGCTACGTGTAAGTCCCTTTTCATTGCTATATTCCACTGACTTAGACCTTACTCTTTCCAGCTATCTCATCCAAATACGGTCTCTACGCCAAAAAATCGACAAGTCAAACTATTTTGGTGTGATAAACGCGGACAATTCAAAGATTGTGTCAACATAACCAATGTTGCGTCATCTCCGGAAACCCCACCGGTGGACGTATCTCCCTTGACAGAGTCGCAGAGTACGACTTTCATTGCCTATCGATTTTCCGTCCCCATCTCTGCAAACCGATCCGTTGCGAAATTCTGGTTCCAAGTCGACGAAGGCGATGGTTCGACTCCAACTATTCATGATAACGATGGGCGGGGGTATATACTACCCCAGGACGAAATTATACACGCATCATCATTTGGTACAATTATTTCGGATTTCACAGGCGATCAGGTGAATCACAGCTTCATCTTCGGTGCAGGTGTAAGTAAACCCATCTCTGGTTGCCGCATTACCTCTAACCATTATCGATAGATACGAAGTGAAAGCAATTTTACTCGTGCCCAGATCCACGCGTCTGACTACTCGTCCAGGGGAAGTGGCCCTCTCCTTAATACGACAATCGAGCTCCAGCGCAATGCCACCAAAATGTTTGTGGAAGGATATGACCTATACACAGCTCACGTTGAAACGACAGGAGGTGGGCTTAACGTGGACATGGAGGTTGTTATTGGCGGTGTTTCGTATGTAGCGGACTACATCTCTGCTGCAACAATTGACCAGCCTGGACTTGGGCCGCTTTCGACCGTCACGAACATTACGACGTCTTCAATATCTACTGCGCCGGGCACTAATACAAGCTCGCCGTCCTCGGCTATACCGATGCATTTATTGCCATTGGTTTATCTTGCTGCTTCGGCTGTTGTTCTCATTTCGTTACTTTCTTAAAGCTTGGGTCCCTCTTGACAGTTGCTCTTACCTTAAGTGTAGTACTTACTCAGCACTTAAATGAGCTTTTCGGCCTCAATACTCGTTCGTCATCGGGCTTACTGTGAATTGTTCTTCAATACGAAGTAACCACTGTAACCACCCAATAGCGATGTCCCCGATTCCGAAGACTTTGATACGGAACACCCCTGGATGAACATTTGAACTCCGAGGTTTCAAATTTCACTCGATTGAACGGGGTTCAAATATGCACTAACTCAAGTAGAGGCGTTTCTATTGGGCATCACCGAGAATCGTGATGGTCACCGCTCCACTGAGAACTTTGCAAGAATAGTTTAGGAGAGATAGTCATGCAAGTTTGCCAAAGTTTACACTTCTCATTTGTAACCGACAGTTTATTGTAGCATAAGTGTAACAGTTGGGCTTCGGCCTACATATTCTGAAGCAATAGTATTTTTTTGGAGTGTTAGAATACACTCCTCGACCTCTAGTAGCTTCTACATGAGGATTCGGCTTTATAATTACATAGGATAGATCATCGCAGTTGATCCCTGATAGAAACCTCCTTGACAGCTAGTTTCCGTATTCGGCGTACCTGATGGTATATCCAAGAACTAGTTAAATTTTCTCCACTGCTACTCAGTCCTAAAGGTCGAAACCCCCACTCACATCCACTGACTAAAACCACGACTAAACGCACTGTATAATGACCTCCCCCGGCGTTGTTTATATTGACGATCGCGACCCAGTTATAGTCTACAAACCCAACTGGGATCGAGGAGGAAACGCTTCAGATTACCTGTCCACCTCAACGTCGACCCATGTACCTGGATCAACGGCAAACTTGTCGTTTTCAGGTAGGCGTATATTACGCATTTCTCGAAACTGCCTGGAACTAATTTTGGTGAAAAATAAAGGCACAGGTATAAGTGTTTGGGGCACGGTTCAGGTCTTGAACCTCAACGAACCGTCGAATGTGCTGCTATCCTTCAGCGTCGACAATGAGCCTCCCATTACGCATAACATTACTGAACTACCGGTATTCCAATTTCAACAAAACGTATTTCAATCTGACTCCTTAACACCATCCCCACACACGCTTGTCGTCACTCTGGAGAACAGAGCAAGCTTCTTCCTTGATTACTTCCTCATCATTCCTCTTGATTCCGCTTCTTCCACCACCTTGGCAGCGACCACATCTCCTCCCTCTGCGCCACCAACAATACCTGATCCTTCGTTGTCCCATCCCAATCCTACCATGTCATCTGTGGCTGATGCCAACTCTCACTCCAAAGGGATTCCCATCGGCGCCATCGTTGGTGGGACATTAGGTGGTTTTGCTTTGCTTTGCATTGCTATTTTTGCTGTATGGCTTGGTTACCAGAGAGGCAAATCAAAGGGCAATGATCATAGGTGTGAGTAAAAATCCCTACGTTTTCTCTCATGACGCCTGGAGTATGAACGTCATATGATCCGCAGTGCCTCAGCCATTCAATCCCACCTTGTCCATGGATCAATATAGAGCGCAATCATCCAACAGCCCTACAATTTCCCATCTTCCCATGACGCATCCCATCCTCCACATTTCGCCATTGAAGGGTTTCCAACGCGTACGACCGTTATCAACTCAGCCCATCCCGGTTGAAAATAATTGGGACTTACATACACTTTCTGGGAGCACGGAGCCACCGAGGTACGATGGCTGATAGTAGTATGTCGTGGTCTGCCAATCAATACATCGGACAATTAAATTTAAATAATGACTCTGCCTGCAAATCAAGCAACATTCGTGTTGGCCACTTGTGTTCGCGCGTGAAGGCGTATATTCTTCCATCTTAGCCTATAATGCGTGGCAAGACGGAATGACTTTAAACGACAGGGAGTAACTAAACTGATCCCGGTCAAGACCTTCTGGGGTAAATATCAATGAACAACTTGCCCCACATAGACAAAAATGATAGAGCGAACAGCGTAGCAGAGGAGACAAAGCGCAGGTGAGCTAAATGTCACACTAAACGGAGCTTGTGCACCGTGGGCTTGCGTCGACGGTGGCATTGGCGTCGGCGTCGGCGTCGGTGCTGGTGGTAGTACCAACGATACCGCAGGTCGCCTCTGAACAAATGAATAAGCCTCATCCTCCGAAATATCAAGAAAGCCATACTAAGGTTACGCTAGAAAAGGCTTCCTTCACTTGTAGCTCGTAAGTCTAGAGGTAGGAGGCGTCGCACGCCAATAACATCTCCAGCTAAAACTCCATCGCTCGACACGTCGTGATCAACGTAGCTAGCGTTTTTGAGGGCTGGGTAATAAGAGGAGCACGCTGGAACGCACTGAAAGTTCGGCTTTGAGACACGAGACAAAGAAAGGACGGACCACAGAACGGATAGACGCATTTGAGTTGGAGGGTTGAAGGTCAGTCATAGTTATAATGGGTTCGTCGTTATGCTTGGAATCACCGAGCTGATTCTGTGCTGTTCTGAACGATTCAATTATTTACGTCCAACAAGACTGGCCAGGAGAACCAGACAACGCCGTCCGAACGATGCTTGAACACGCGCACTTTCTCACTACCGGTTTCCTCATGACTGACGACGACTGGGAGCGAGTCCAAGAGGAGGGCCAGGACGACGAGAATATGCCCGATCTCTACAACCCTACTCCTCCGGACCCCGCAGCCGTCGGCGTCAAGGCCGTCGTCCGATTCCCCGCTTCATTCGCCAATCTCACTGGTCAAGACAGTGACGATATCAGATCGTACGAGCTGGTGCCTCAGGCCGCAGGACAGCTGGGGTTGTCTCTTTGGGACGGGGCCAAAACGGTGAAACAGCTTCGCAGGGGGGATGGGACGTTTGGAGACAACCTCTATCTCGAAGTTTACCAGCGCGAATTGTTTCTCCGTCGGACGACGTGCGGGTCTGGGGTACATCGGACTTTTTCAGTTGGCCTGTAGATTCGGTATTGTAAACGTGTTTTCCTTCCATTCGAAAAATGCCAGCTTGCTGCCAATATCGAAGGTGGCAACTGAATATGTAAGTAGGTATAGCATTGTAAATATTTGCCATGGAATTATCACAGTTCATTCACTTACCTTCATTCCCGACGTTTCGTGCTCCCGGGGATGGAGAAAATGGAGAACGGGAAAATCTGGATAGCTTCTGAGAATGTGGACATACTGACGAGAAAGGTCGGTATCTCACTCAGTGACTTCCAGGTTGGCTCCTCCAAAAGGGAGGAATGGACAAGAAATGTAATGGCCATGACTGTTCTAAACGGCGGAGGCTGGTAGTAGTCCCTGATGTTGGCAATACCCAACGATGATGAAATTCCTCTACGAGTGTGTGTTGACAGTGAACTTGAAAGGGACTGCAGGTGAACTGACCTAAGTAAAAGCAGAGTTTCGAGTTGGAGCTGAATGGGTCCATTACATAGAACATAGTGCGATGGTGGTAGGGAAGGGGAGAATTGTCGATGCGAGTGACGAGCAGGCTGGGAAACTCGGAAATAAACAAAGGTCAACAAACTTTGAAACAGTCTTCAGGTTTTTTGCCCGATAACTTTTTTTGGTTGTTAATTGAATTAATTCTGGCTGGTAGGTTTGATAGAATAGATATATTTGAGCAGTATTCTGCCCTCAGAACATATTTAAGTATCGTGTAGCCTTCAGAAGCCAGCCTAGAGCCTTTGGTGGCATGCCGCTAGTCACAGTGACTACGCTGCATGTTCAAGCATTCGAAAGTGAAAGTGTACTACGTAAGTCTGTGATGAGAAGTAGGAGCGAGTTGAGCATATGGAAGCGTACCTTCACCCGCTGGAGGTATGTTACTTTTCATGTCATGATGTCTTTCTTTAGGGATCATTGCCCGAATCTGAAATTTTTGAAAGTTCTATGGATGCGGCCGGTCAGTGGGTGACTCCGTAAGTTGTACGCCGCTCTATCGCTACGTAAAGGGAGAGGGAAACATAAGTAAACCTTATTATAAGAACAAAAATGGCGAATTGGGGAGTATAAAAAGACGCATTGACAGCTCCTAAGCTTGTAGACGTTTCGAACACGAACAGGGCAGCTTTGTCTAAGCCCATCTGGATATCAAAACTCTGGAAGCTTGAGCTTTTCAGAAAGGACGAGGTCAAGTCAATGCCGCCAAGGAGTCTATGATGAGACGAGTTTATGAAGTGGTCAAGGGGTAGGAGCGAGTATTGATGCTAGTGTTCTAGCAACAAGGTATAAGCTAGTATGTAGCGCGGGAGAAAAAGAGTGAGACTGAGCCCTCTAGGAGACGATCGCCCAGTAAAGGAATCGTAACGATTTTAAGTGTTGGAGCAAAGCAACCTGACGGCGGGGTTGCAGGCACATGAAGGAACACAGAACCTTAGACGATGAACAACACCAGCAGGAACAACCTGTGCCAGAACGGAGTGTGGAACGAGTTGGACATGATGCCGGAGTACTTTTGCCATCTGAATCCCGTGTTTGTTACAGAATGCAGCGTCGTGAGTGGAATCTTCAGACTTCAGGTCGGAGGAGGTTAAGGTATTTCAGGTCTGTCCTTGAAGAATCCAGCTACAACGGAGAGGATGAGTAGCCTATCAGAAAGGCGGACTGCCAAATCTTATTATATGATCCTGCCCACTGGCATGCGATAAGGGAGGCAGTGGGTGTCTGAATACAGAGTTCACGAGGAGTGAATATGAACAGATAAGCGCGCCAGTGCGAGTGCTTAAGCGCTTATTAGCAGAGTTTATTCGAAGCCATTTCGGAGCTTGGGATTTATGGAAACGGAAACGAAGGTAACTGGATGGTGGAAGACAGAGCAATTCGTGCTGGCGGCGAGAGATGACGTCATGCCGGCCCGGCATTTTAAATCAACGAAAAAGGCAACTCGACCTTCTGGCTCAAACACACCATTACAATTCGGACCACGTTTGCCCCTGCCTTGCCCCTGCCTTCGACTTCCGACCGTGCTAATTCGGCATTTAGATCTTATTCAGAACCTACAAGCATGGCAGCTTTGCCTTCTTGACGGGCTCTAGTCGTCACATACTTTCTTAGAAGTGTGAAGTCTCACATACAAAACTCAGCCTTCTGACGAATGGCCTCTCATTCGGTTTTGGACGACTTTGCCAGTGCGTAGAGTACGCGTTTTCGGTTCTTTTATGCTTGAACTCAGGCGAAAACTAGATCTCGTTCTCGTGGTTTCTTGCTGCATTCCCTATCATTCGCCAAATTGACTCGACCACGCGACCATCACGCCCAACTTGTCGACCTCGTTTTCCTTGATCATGTCATCGCGAGCTCGCTCATCCTGTCGATTCGAAAAAGCCATGAGGTATCGTTTGAGGTTCCTCTGCTGCGGTCTGGCCCTAAGTAATTTTATCGGCCTCGAACGCTGCCTCTGACACTTGGGTGCTGGTTTTCCCCCAGCTATCCATCATCCGAACATACCACCATGTCTCAAACGGTGGCTCATGCAATTGGTCTCTTAACCCAAGAAACCCCGCCCTCATTCTCGGCGTCCTCGATTTCTCCTCGCCCCAGCTTCGCCTTCTTGACGAGCTCCAGATGTCCAAACATTTCATAGACGATTCAAGTGCAAGATTGTGCCGTCCGACGGACGAATCTTCGCATGTAGTATTGCGATATCAATCAGGCAGTAAAGGAAGCAGAAGAGCACAGCGTTCACTGGGGTTAAAGTACGTGTTTAATGCCATCCCCCTAGAGTTTGAATAAATACTGAGTGTAGATCCTGCTCGCTGTTCTTTGTCCGTTCTCCTTGCTCAAGCTACGGGATGGCTGTTCCTATCGCGCCATATGAGCTTTCAAGTACCTCAAAAGCGATCTATAACGCAGTCGTAACCCAGAATTTCCTACCCAAATCTCATACGCGGGCTATTTGTTGGTAGCGCCCGGGCTGGCGTATCCTCTAGCTCTCACCAGCTATTATATCGCTGCGTGGCAGCTGACGCTCATGCTGCAGTTCGATCCTCCTGCCCTACTTTCACTGTCACGCAATCTCCAGCCACGGAGAGACGATTCCGAAACGACTCCACAGAGCGAATCGGGATACGATAGGGAAAGGAACTTCGCCGCCGACGCCCATGGTTGTGGTAGTGCCTTCGGAATCGTTCATACTCGAAGAATGCGTGCAATCCTATCGCTGTAGTTTCCTTCAAAGTCCAATAGGTAAGATCTTGTCTGAAAGCAGTCACAAATCCCATAATTCTTATATTGTCGGTTTAGAGCTACTTTCTCGCAGCTTGCCTGAGGGTTTCGTCAATTCATACTTGTTCAACGTTGTCCTCGTACCATACCACGCTGCAGCCGTGATCCGACGTCAGATTCAAGATCACCTTCAGCTCTTCCACTCGTTATCAGTCGAATGAAGACCAGATCCATTGAGCACCGGACGCTTGCCGGACGCCCGTCTACGCAATTGCTTGTCACTTATCTTTCTATCCATGGTATCTTCCCACCTACTTTCTAATCTAAGACGAGGAAGACTCAGGAAGTTGTTCTTCTAGGTCCGAATAATTTGCTGTGTATATAGCCTTGACTCCTGGGGCTAAATAATTTGAAGCTTAACACCATCACTCCTCGGAACTTAAGGCTCCAACTGAACTCGAACCGCATTATCGCGCCCTCTTAAATTCGCTTCAGGTTGAAATTGGATCCTTTCGGATCTAGAGTATACTCTAGTATACTTACGTCAAGCGGTACTTCACACCAAACGACAGCTTCTTTACAACTTGTTATAGCACGTCGTTCTTTGGCTATGAACGGAAACGACGCCTGGAATAGTGAGGCCTCATGCATAGGCCTCATGACGCTTTTTCTATGGCCGTGCCCCTCGAATTTAAGCCTCATGTCAAATATCAGCGGTGTTAGGGCTGTAAGCGTCCAGATCATCGCGGCGATGATCACGCTGCTTATGATGAGCAACTGCTTACAATGCGCAGTAGATTATTCTAGACTGGCCAAATTGAAAGTTGCGTCTATATTTAAAATTCGAAGAGAATTCAGCGCTCAAGAGGACAAGAAACAGGAATCCGGCCCATCGATATGATATCTGTCAGAACATATGTTCTGCGCGCCTACTTTTTCAAGAATCATGCATAATGATATCACAGACAATAGACACGCCTTTCTTCCTAAATTAGTCCCACCACACGACAGATACAGCGTTGACGATATAAAAATCCAAAGGTCAATCCTCAGCCAGACATCATTTCAAATTGGTCTGCCCACTTGCTCACCAATATCTCCATTGTGACAATCATGACCACCTTTGACGCCAGCGCCTACAACGATCTTCCCTTCATTGCTGACGCCAACGCCCGCTTCGAGAACCAACTCGCATCCGCTGGCCTCACCCGTACCCAATTTTTCTCCAAGCTCGCCCCTCTCTTTCTGGAGGCCCCATACGCCGGCCACTATGCCGCCTGCCTTATCCACCGCCATTACTCCCTTAACGCCGGCGAGCGGATGGTCACAACCGGCCCAAGCTCTAAACCCTCCACCGACACTTCCCCGAACATTGTAGGCGAACGCTGGGCGAGCAACGGCGAAGTAATCGAGCACAAGTTCACCGACGACCCCGCTTCTTATTCCCCAGCTCCACCTCCTGAGTTCTTTGCCAAGTTTAAATCCATCCTTGATGCCCATGGAATCGATATTTTGGGTGTCTGCTATGCTTCTGGAAAGATTGCCGATGATTATTTGTTCCTGGAGTCGCCTGGCCCTGGGGACCGAGAGCAGGTTACCACTCTAGTTCGTCGCTCATCCCCTGAGCTTGCGAACACCTTCGAAGCTGCGTGGACCCCCAAGGTCAATCCGAAAGACGGTTTTCACACCATGGGAAGTTGCTGTAACTGTACTCAGGAATGTTGCCATAGCCATTGGAACGCTTGCAAAGTCGCAAAGTTTGGAATTACGGTCTAGTTTATGAAGTTTTTCATATCCGTTCGTGTACCGAGTCGATTCTTTTTTCGTTTCTTCCCTCTTTGTATTATCGTCAACGCATTTTCTTCCTCTCAACAGTCATCTTTTCTGACTCCCACTTGCCAAGTTCCTGTATATTCGTGTATTACCCTCATCTTTCACCGCTGAACCCTTATCCAATTGTTCCTTCTTAGTAATTCATGGAAATAGGAACGACGGCGATGCAGAGCGGGAAATGAACAAAACTGGCTAACTCAGGGATTCGTATCCTAGAAGGAGATATTCAGCGCCATCACGTTGACCACAATTCACATGCTTCACAATTCGGATCACGTTTAACTTTTTCCGTGCCCATCATTTCTTTCTTCCTCTGCATGGGTGACTCTCACAACGAATGGCCTCCTAATTTTCCTTTCAGAGGCTCCAAAATTGGACACGTCGAATTATCCATGACGATAGGCGTCGGGTATAGCGCCTTACATGGACCAACTGCCAACGCGACGCTGCCATTTTCATTTGTGTGTGCCAGGTAAAAGAGGTCCCCAGTACTTTGCTCGTCTCAAGCGCGAAGGTGTTAGCGTTCTTCGCAGACCGGCTTCACCTCCACGACGAGCTCCAGCTGTTCCAATCTTTCCTAGACGACTCAAGTACCACTTAGTCTTCCCATACGGCTTTGCGATATGAAGCATGACGGCTCAGTCAGTGCTTAAAGTACGTATTTTCTGTTCTGATAGCTTTGTTGAACTGACTCTGAAACGTATATCGTACTCCCATTTCCCGCTGCTATCCCATCATGTGCCTAAGATCCTTGACGACCTTTACCTCGCTCAAGCTGCGAGCTAGCGGTTTCTATCGTGTCATAGAAGCTCCCTCTTCAAGGTTGCTTATACTCCCCTGCCGGCGTTTCCCCAGCCATGACGTTGATCACAGCAAGACCACCCAAGTCTTCAGCTACGTCTATGTCTCCCGACCTGGACCAGACGCTGTACGACGAAGAACAAGCCCACTCCAATGTACGAAATGTTGGGTCTGCAACGGTGGCGGGAAAGGTGGTCCAGGTGGATTTCTGATTCACTTTGACCTCGCGGCTAAATTGGAAAGGTTCGATGATGGAAGTCGTATTATGCAGTTGACCTTCGTTTACAAGGTATGCACCCCGCCCGTCCTTAACTTTTGATCCCATCCTGCCCTCCATACCCAATCTGCTTCGCATTTCTCTCCCCTCATTTCGTGCCTTACTCTTGTTCTTGATTGGCAAGATTCGAGATGGCAGGCTGCCCACCTCAACCGCCGCCACCACGACCATCCATTCGGCTTGCCAGTACCCGTCGTACCTCAAGCGGCTTTGATACCGCCTCGTATATTGGGAGTGTTCGCACTCTATCTTCCTTCGAAGCCCGATATGTAAGATCTGTCTTAAAATGTTTACATGTCCCCTAATCCTTGTGGTGTCGTTTTAGAGCTGTTTCTCGCAACATGCCCGAGGGATTCGTCAATTCATACTAGCCCAACAGTCAATAGGGTCGTTCAGAGTAGCTCGGTTGGGCTTCATTTGACTTTCATTTGAGTCTTGATTGGGATTTCAGTTGGAACTCGGCTGGGCGGCAAGGATGCGGTCAATTCCGAAATGGTGAGTTCAACTTTGATCACGGTTGGCCAACTGGAAAGTTCGGCGTTAGGCAGCCGTCGGAGCTTCAACCACATTGATTGAGATAATCTAAATCACATAATCATCGTCGCCGACCTGCTCCTTGCACGCTCAAAGAGGAAGATATATTCTACATATGGTGTAGGCACATACATAGACCAATAAACGAGAGTAAAACTAAAAGAATTTTAAAAAATAGTATGTTCTGTTGAAACTCCGACGGCTGCCTAACGCCGAACTTTCCAGTTGGCCAACCGTGATCAAAGTTGAACTCACCATTTCGGAATTGACCGCATCCTTGCCGCCCAGCCGAGTTCCAACTGAAATCCCAACCAAGACTCAAATGAAAGTCAAATGAAGCCCAACCGAGCTACTCTGAACGACCCTAATGTTGGCCCCGTGCCATACCACGTTGCAGTCGTGATCCGACGTCAGAACATATTCGAGATCAGCTTCAGCCCTTCCGCTCGTCGTCAGTCGCATGAAGGCCAGAGCCATCGGGCATGCCGTGACGACCATCCAGGCAAGCTTGTCGTTATCTTTTTGTCGAAGGTATTTTCCTACCTGCCTTCCAATCCAACACGAGGAAGGTGTTCTTCGAGGCCCGAATAATTTGCTGTGCGTCAAGCGGTACCTCCCCCAAAATGGCAGCTTCTTTACTCGAGTAGAACTTGTTATAGCTCGGGTTCTTTGGCTATGAGTAAACGACGCCTAGAACAGTTACGCCGCATGCATAGGCCTCATGATCTTTTATTCAGGGCTGTGCTCAGCGACTCAGAATTTGAGCCTCATGTTGAACGTCAGGCAGTGTTAAGGTTGTAAGAGTCCAGATCATCGCCGCTACGATCGCGCTGCTTGTAGCGAACTGATTAGAATGCGCAGTAGATTAATCCAAAACGTGCATCTATATCCAGAACTCGAACGGAATTCAATTCAGACACGCAGGATGGCAAGAAAAATGAATACGGCTCATTGATACTGTGATATGTTATTTATCAGAACATATGTTCCGCCCGCCCTTCCCCCTAAGTTGGTCCTACCACACGGCGGACACGGTGTTGACGATATAAAAACGCAAAGGACAATCCTCATACAGGTAAGACTCACTTCGAATTGGTCTGCCCACTTACTCACCAATATCTCCATTAACGTCACAATCATGACCACCTTTGACGCCAGCGCCTACAACGATCTTCCCTTCATCGCAGACGCCAACGCCCGCTTCGAGAACCAGCTCGCATCTGCCGGCCTCACCCGCACCCAATTTTTCTCCAAGCTAGCCCCTCTCTTTTTGGAGGCCCCATACGCCGGCCACTATGCCGCCTGCCTTATCCACCGCCATTACTCCCTTAACGCAGGCGAGCGGATGGTTACAACCGGCCCCAGCGCTAGACCCTCCACCGAGACCTCCTTAAACGTCGTGGGCGAGCGCTGGGCGAGCAACGGCGAAGTCATTGAGCACAAGTTCACCGACGACCCCGCCTCTCATTCCCCAGCTCCACCTCCTGAGTTCTTTGCCAAGTTCAAATCCATTCTCGACGCCCATGGGATCGATATTTTGGGAGTCTGCTATGCTTCTGGAAAGCTCGCGGATGATTATTTGTTCCTGGAGTCGCCAGGCCCTGGGGACCGAGAACAGGTTACCACTCTAGTTCGTCGCTCATCCCCTGAGCTTGAGAACAGCTTCGAAGCTGCGTGGATCCCCAAGGTCAATCCGGAAGACGGCTTTTACACCATGGGAGGTTGCTGTAACTGTACTAGTGGGTGTTGCTTCCCACCACGTTGGATCTACTGCAAAGTCAAAAAATATGGAATTACAGTCTAGTTTATGGAATTTTCCGTATCCGTTCGCGTACCCGGCCGGTTCTTTCCTTCGCTCTTGTTATTATTGTCAACAATTTTCTTCCTTTTAACCATTATCTTCCAAAAATATCTTACTCCCCTTGTCAATTTTGCTGTAGAGTCCAGTATGGTCTCTTCTTTGACGGTTGCACCGTTATTCGATTATCCTTTTTTTATAGCATAGTTACATTTCAGGGAAATCCCGATATCGTCTTTGTCATTAAAATAAACGATGATAAACCTATTCCCGCGGTGTACGAGTGGCAAGGATAAAGTAGGTAAGTAAGATATACAGATATGCATATCGTAGAAGGAGATCAAGAGAGGTATTACGAGATGTTAGTGGGCCATAATCCCAAACTACGCAACTTCGCATGGGACTCAGTATATCGAGCCACCATCACAGCGGTCTCCTCGGACCAGGGCCTACTCGACCGTCCCCACTCTAGTGATATCAGCCGAAGACCGTTGCGATTGACCATGTGGGTTGCCCTGAAAATCGAAAACGGGTGGGGCTAGACCTGGCGGAAATATAGTGACCGGGATAGTAGGACTTTGGTTCGGAGTAAAACCATGCTTGTCTGGTACGCCAGGTTGTTCAAGTTCCAAACCTACATTGCAACCGTTAAATTCTCAAGTTCAGAACGCGTGCATAAAGAGAGGGATGCTTTCCAGTCTCATGTTTCTCTTTCCTTGTGTCCGCCATTATCCTTCGATACAGGACGATGAGAAGCAAAAAGAAGCTCTAGAAATCAATATTTAATCCACACCGGAAAAACAAAGAGATTGACGACGTACACAAGCTGACATGATGACGAGAACCGGAACGATCGTAAACATATCTGAGCAACATATTACCTATGTAAGATAAAGCAACTTGGAGACGCAATAATTTAAGAACCTATGGATGCACCTGTCGATCATACTTAGTTTCAACACTCGTCCTAGCCTAAAGTTTAAGGCTTACCGAATCCTGCTGGTGCACCGGGCAGGTTGGCCCTTATGGATGAGAACGCAAATAGCGCGCCGATAGGAACAACAAACATCTCGGAATAAATAGCTGGATTCGAATATACGATAGTTGAAGCGCAGATTGTGAGGAATACAGTTGCGGTAAGCCCTGGACATCGCAAATAAGACTCCCTTTATTCTGTCGGGGTAGTAGAAGATCGAGATGTCGTACACTCACAATTCATAACTGCAACGACCACTACAAAGATCTTGGTTGCAGTAGACCTTTCGACCCGTAAATAAATTTGCAGATACTCCATGCCCGGTCCGTGTATATTTACAAAGGAATTGAGGAGAGAGATTTTAAAATTTCTGTCGTGCGGTATGACTGCCATTTCATCATTCAAAACGTAAGAAGACTAACACTGCGACACCGAAGGCTTGAGAGATTTTCAGGGCTGCGACATCTCCTGTTTCCTGGTTCCGTGTGTAAAAAGCGAAAGGAGCAAGGTACCTTCAAATGTGATATAATCAGTCCTGGTATCATTGCTGGGATCTAGCAAGGCTTACACGTCAAATGGGTAACTCTGGAAAGACGATTGGTCTTCTACGACTTGAAGAACAAGATATTCCTTGGACGCGACGAGTTTTGTGATTGTCCTGAAAGACGAATAGGCTTGCATGACATTAGCACAACTTTGAGTGCTGTTCAGGCGATAGGCTGGTTGGTCTACTGTCTGCGCAGTCCACGATGGGCTAGTCATGTCCAACAGCGTGCTGCGTGCGTTTAATCCTTATAATTCTTCCATCTGTTATATCCGTTACTCACTTGGGTATGTAGATGTCGATGACAGTGGAATGATTTGAAGAACAATTTTCGGACGTCAATTTCGGATACCAGTTCATGACAATAGTTCGCGATATCGGGTCAACAGAGATAACCTCCGCTATAAGACTGACCTAGAAGGTATTCGTGTTAGCTGTGGTACATTAAGCAGTCAAAGAACAAACATCTGGCATGAAGAGATCGTAGGTGCTAGGCGGGGGGGCTTGAAACTGGAGCGGTTTGACCTGCATGCGCCATGCCGCGACCGTAAAAGATATCAAGAATACCCCCACAAGAGCGATCCAGTAGATGGAAAACTTGGTGAAATTTCGCTGAATATATCTCTTGGTCATAACGGCTGTTCGTCTATTGAGCGATTCGTCGGACAGAAGGATGTCAAGCTTTGCGGAAGGGTCAGTGATACTAGCTGACATTGAAATTGCTTATGCTGAACTTTGTTCGTGAAGCAATTCTCGATGAGGAAATCCATTACAAAGGGGTAATTAATTAAAATTGGAACGGCTTGCCAGCACAGCCTGGGGGTAATTCAGACCTGTGTCCAACGAGCCAGATAGACAAACTTGTCAAGGCCTCGAGGTTTCTATGCCATCACCACGTGTTCATAGCACTGCG
This sequence comes from Galerina marginata, assembly GCA_023014335.1. Classification (NCBI taxonomy): domain Eukaryota; kingdom Fungi; phylum Basidiomycota; class Agaricomycetes; order Agaricales; family Galerinaceae; genus Galerina; species Galerina marginata. The sequence goes on along the minus strand of JAECYW010000009.1, from coordinate 425,211 downwards.
GCCTCCTGGACTGTGCTCACCTATAGGGCTATTTTTTACCAAGATCTTAGTGGACGTTCTGGAATCTGATTAGCACGTTCCAAGAACAGAGCCAAGACTGTGGCGTACTCGACTCGACGCGAGGCTTAATTCCGAGGGGCCGGGCATGCGATGGTGTATGCAGAGGACAACTTTCATTCAAGTGAAGTGCGGCCAATAGTATGAAGACGGCTGAATTGACGTGGCGGTGCCAAGTTTCATTAATTCAGGGAAGCGCGATGTTGGAAGGCACGACAATCTGCACTGGAAATTTTAGGGAAAATACCCCAATACTGTGTCCTAGGGAAAAGGCATATATAAACCATCTCAGTGTCACTCTCCTTCCAAGTTACGTTCGACGATTATCAGCATGGCCACCTTCATGATTATCCAACTTCTTTTTTTCTTAACGTTTGCGGCGAACCAAGTGGCGGGTGTGTTATCAGGCAGCGAAACATTGGCAGCTTCGGTGAGCGACCTGGAAATCCTCCGTCGATTTTCTGCCCAGTCTGAAACTTACACGCGTAGAGTAACTGTACTGCAGGATCTATTCCGTGTGGACCAGCACCGTCATGCTGCGCGTCTGGGTAAGCCTTTCTCTTCTACCCGCCTTCAGTACTCGAAAGTAATAATTGCTGAAGATCGACCTGCAACTTTCGACGCGGAATTCCTGTTTGTGTGGGTCCCCAAGATCAAGCTATTTCTGGGTTCGATCATGACCCCTGTGCAGACCCATATCTCTGTAAGCCATTTTAGTTTGCACCATTTTCTAAATAATGTTTAGTTATGCCCATGTTCAGTTAGATGCGATGTTGTTTTGGGAATCAGCGGATTTTGTTGCCGTACGTAAAAGCCTGACTTTACAGAACTTGTGAGGCTAACTTTTTGACTATCAGCCATTGGAACATCGTGCCGTGCCTTACAGACGGATAACATAATACACTGCATCAATGCCCTCGGGACAACAACTCTTGCGCTTCCATCAGCTACAACTGGCCTCGTTCCATCTGCAACTCCGGTCATGGGCGACGACAAAAGCATCGTTTACAGCCCACCGGAGGCGTGGAAAGTATCTAATACAGATTCATCCTGCAGTGTCAGTAAATCGCTTCATGTAACCAACACCATCAATGCGTCCGTATCGTACAACTTTACTGGTAAGAGCTTTGTATCCTATCCAATTACGAATATATTCAAATGAGATTCGATGCGCACCCTGCAACAGGCCCGAGTATTATGGTCCGGACAATCACTTCTCAGAATGGAGGTGTTTTCTCTGTCTGGATAGACGGCTTCAACACTACTAGCGACGTCGACACCTTCGCAAATCCCGGAAATACCACACTTCCTTCTTGCTACCCGCTGCAATTCCCACCGTTCGCAATCACCCCTCCTGGATTTGAAACCCATTCCAATCACACCATTACCTTGATATACACAGGCCCGTCAGAATTTTCACAGGATGGAACTCCTAGTGCGGTTGAGTTCGATTCATTCGCCATCCCTGACTTCCACTCCAGTCTCACGGCGACAAGTAGTAGCCCCTCGAACCATGTTCAAGATTTCCACATCCTCATTTTTTTCCTGTTCCCAATATCGTTCCTTTACATCGCGTTTTAGTACCCCTCTGCAGATTTCACTTTGTAGATCTATTCAAATTGAGTCTCGATTTATAAGGAAAATAAACATCCATGAATCCGGAGGAGCAAACAGATACATAGTGGTGGAAATTACAGAACAGAAGTTACTTACGTTAGTGTTTTTCACTTAAGTTACACAAGGCACAGATAAGGAAAACGGGCCGCCTGCTAAATCGATGAGACATAATAAGACCGATACACTGAATCCCCTCTTGAAATAGGGCACTGTCAGGTCAGTCCTCACGCACTTCATCGATAAGAGGCGACGCTTTTTGAAGTTACATCGGCGCTACACAGCCCTCGTCATCCGGTTCGATAATCGATCAATCGTGTGATGTCCGAGGGCAAGGGAAAACCTATTTTTACTCTCCCTGATTTAAGCGCCTAAGAAAATCGAGTGGGTCGTCGTCACCTTGGGAAATCGAAGCGTTACAGGTGGGGCTCGCAAGTCAGGTTGGTACACGTTTGTGGAGCTCCACGATTACACTGCGTCAGGTTAGTTCTCCCCTAAATCGCATGCCCAGTCTGAATGGTCAAATGACACCAAGCCGAATCCTGACATGCAACGTGAATTCCGACACACTGCACCATCGGAATTCAAAATCTTAAAAGGAAACGTGAAGGCACCTAGTCTTCAGCACCTAGTGATCTGCGCACCTTTAATTGGGTATCTGAAAACACGAGGCAACGGCGATGAGAATTGAGGGTGGAGAATTGTGACAGTCCCTCAAGTAGAAGTTTGAAAGCAAGACATGCAAAACGCTCAGCTGAGTTGCACGTGGGAGGCTGACCAATGGCCAATCGGGTTCCACCGCCGGTGTTTGGTCCGGCATTTGAACCAAACATTCCCGTTGCTCTCACCCTCGTCCTCCGAGTCTTCAAGAGGACGTCGCCATCTCTTGCAATTGTCCCTCCAGCATCCAGGAGGGTGATCGTTGGGACATGTAGCAAATAAGCTTGCCTTTCCCTTTGCCATCGTGTGCGACCGTGCGACGCCGTCTCGCACTGCTCACGTGTTTCCCGAACTTCGCCAGCCTCGGATTTCCTTCGTTTTGTCTTTTTCTTGTGTTCCCTCATTTTGTTGTACTCGGTATAGTGACTGGCTTCCATTTCTTCTCCAGAAGGCTCGTCGTACACCACTCCAATGCTACTCCTACTGGACCTTGGCCGGACCTCGCTTCAGCAATGCTGGAGCTCTTCACCTTGCTCAGGCAATTGTTGACTCTTGAGCGAGTGGCCATTCATCTCAAGTAACGGAAAGTAAGCACAGGCTGGCGTATTCGGTATTAGAGACAAGAGTGGTAAGCACCGTTACTGTGTCACCTGGCTTTCCGACATTGTTCATGGCCGGGTTTCGCGCCCCCGTCGGTTTGTCCCCTTTTTTTCTCGTTTATTCAACAGAAATTCACTAGCCTAACTACGGTCCCAGGTTTGGCCTACTTATTTATTGTTAAAACATTTGCTGCATTATAGGCTGCTTTTGGCCTTATCCTATGCTGATGGAGTCCGTTTTGGCATTACGCAGCTTTGGGTAAAGGTCTAGAAAAGTATTCTTTTCTTCGTTCGTTGGGCCGAACCCCAGAGCAGTGTTTCATAGCAGACCCGGTGATGTGTTTTGCTGACCCAAATTCGTCAGGGTCATTCTTTTCAGAGTGCGTCAGCTTGCTACCAACACCTTCACCTCTCTTCTTAATCATCCACCTTCTCACAGGTTATCGCCGCTTTCGAGGTCGCAGAGCGCCGATCTTAAACACCGCCTTATTTGGTTTTGGCGGTATTTTCTGCCATCCTCATGGTCTGTTCCAAGCTGGGTCTTCAGTTACTTCCTTCCTTTTTACTTGTCCCATACTTTCCTGTTCGAACCCCTCTCAGTTCCATTGACCAATTTTTCAGCTTCTCCAAAACCTCTCTTCCCGACATGTCCGCTGTCATTGACCCTCTTCGTTGAGAACTCGTGTTTTACTCCATTCATTCTTCCCCCATTTCAACGCAATGCCTTTTTTATCCTTACGAACATGACTGTTTTCCTTGTCATATTTACCCATCATATTTTCGAATTTTTCTCCCTCTCTTTTCAGGTTTTCATCTTGCCAAAGTCGCTTCTTCAGTTTTGTTGCTTATCCTTTGCTTCGCAACTGATTCATTTTTCTTTGTCTGCTTCATCTGGCCTTCTTGGGTCCCGATTTTAACGGGTACGCTGCCCCCATATTCTAGAGGCGGCTTGGAGGACACTCTGTGTGCGGCAGTGGAAATTTTGAAATTCTCGTCCTAGTCGACGGTTCAGACATTTGAAGTAGAGATGAGTCTACTCGTGTGTTACGTTGATAGCAGGAAACCGGCCGCCCGCTTTTTTCTTTGTTTAAATTAGGCATTTATGACCTACCCGCTTTGTCTCCTCGTTATGAAAGACTGCCACTCGAGGCCACGCAGGCCCAAACAGGAAAGTGGCCCAACTACTCAGCTCATGCCGGATTCGGACCCGTTAACGTGGCTTAATATTTTTTTGCTCTACGCGACTCTCTTTCCCAAACCACGACTTTCCGCCTTAATTCTAGCTCAACGAGCAGTCTAACAGTGGCACTTCGACTTTCACTTCCAACTTGCCAGACGTCGCTCATCTGAATCAAACTCTCTGAACCAATTGCTAAGGTCAGTTATCAAACGGACGGTTAGGTGGCATCTCATCTAATGGCTATTAGAATGGAATACGCGCCAGTAACCCACGATTCGATGCCAACTTACTCTTGGGGCCCAGACCTAGCGAACTTGGAAGACGACGGCATATACTACAGTCTGCTAATGATGCTCGGGCGTGTGCCACACCACATTCTTGCCGAAGAATGCCAGATTATCAAAAACATTCTGGGTGGAGACGTGCACTCAGCTCCATCTCCGTCGGAGTCGGTTTCGAGCTCAGATGCGAGCAGCGTTCTGCCCATGACGCCCATTTTCCCTATCTCCCCAGCTATGATTCAAAATGCAGAAATCTACGATACGAGCAACGACGAAGTTTTCCAAGATCCAGTACTACATCAATTTCCTCACTTCTCCAGACCCCTACTTGCACCCCAAGACGAAACTCCAAGCTACCAGCATGCCACACATCAAGCGCCCAGTGGTCCAGCGTTCCCATCCAATTCCTTTTCGTCTCCGGTTTTGATCACACCAAGCTATAACTCGTCCGATTCTGGCTCTACTTCGTCTTTTCCTCCCCCAGACTCAATGATGGAGGACCTATATTCGAAGTGGCAAGGAATGTCGGAGACTTTAGCAAGAGGTGGGACTATCACTCGAAAGAAAACGAAGGGAGTTCAGAAAACGAAAATTGAAAGAGCCGTTCAAGGACAGGCCGCGGCTGGTAGTGGGAGGTTCGTACTGCTCATACGCTTTTTCAGCCAGTGTGTTATTAATCTTGATTATAACCTTTTTTATTTTAGTCAGCCTCAGAGAGGCAGCAAGGCTCGTAAATCCGCGGCTACATCCACCTCTGCTAAGCAGTCTCGGAAATCGTCCAGTTTTGCCTGAGCTACCTAAAATTTAGATGAGAGTCAGGAGGCGAATGGAGGTGCATTCACTTTCGGTGGCCTTCTTCTGAGCCTGTTGCGGTTATCATATTTCTACCTAGTATTTTGCTGGAAAGGAACGTCATCGACACCCCATATTTCGGTTGATAAGTTACAGTAGTTGATCGTTTGACGTTTAATGCGGCCAAATTTCAAGGTTTACAAAATATTATCGCAATTGTACGGTTAGATGTAAATAAATGTCCAGTTATACAGTCCTAAGCGAGTGTCATGTGGAGAGCGATAGCTAAAGCGCTACGAGTCCATACTAAGTCCTGATTGTCTACCCGAAATATAAAAAGGGACTACCAAGAAGAGAGGGAAAGAATGAGGCCAACGATACCTGCCAACGCAGAAAAAGAACCGAGAGCATGTAGCGAATGACCAGCAGATTTAGAAGTTGTCGCCGTGCTTGGGGTGCTTGGCAGTTGACTTGATACAGCGCTGGAAGGACTATCTGTGCTCGGACCTGCAGTGCTCAGACTGGTAGCCGAGCTCGAGGTCGTCGTGATTCCGGTCGTCGAGCTTGTAAATGACAAGATTAATATAATATCATAAGACAGGACAAAAGTCCGTCTCACTTTGAAAAGACAGTCAGGTATCTTATCTCGAAGTACGCGTTGTCAAACGCTGCGGGGTTGGGAACGACGTCGGTGCATTGTGCAGCTACCGCGGAGCATGTGCTGCTGAAATCGTCCACGGCGAAGTTGCCACAAACATCAATTTCCTAAGTGATGGATAATAATATTGTAAGTCGTAATGCAAATGGAGACGTAAAGATCGACTCAACGAGAATCATCGTCTGGGGTCCGAAGAATTTCGTCGTGTCGCAGGTCGCGCTGGAGTAGAAAGCCGTCGGCGTGCCCCAATTGGCAGGATTCGGGGTGGCTGTCGAAAGGTCGGCCGGGACGGTGGGACGCGGGAAGAACCAGATTTTCATGCCATCGTCGTTCCACAAAAAAGCGAAGGCGCCACCGCCGTTATTCGCGAATCCCGACCCGTAAGACAAGTCGCTATCCTGTACCTTGCATCCAGTGTCGAAGTCCGTTTGGTTGAAACAGTCGGTGTGGACAAGGTTGCCAGTCATGGCGTCTTGGTGCGAGGCCATGCAGCCCTGCTCGGTGTGCAGCGAATACGCGTTGCTAGTGGCAAGATTGACGTTTTCGACAATGTCGATTTCACCCAGCTTTGGCCAGTTCGCGCCTCCGTTCATCCAGAATGCGGGCCAGACGGCGCACTAGAGATAGGATGGGAATTGTACGACAAAAAATATGGAAGCAGACGACTCACCCCGAACGGCATGTGCACAGCGTCCATTATCACCAAACTGCCCGGCGTTATCGGGTCCTTGCTCAAGATTTGGACGCTATTCCGGACGTAGGAGGCGTTACCCGCTCCACTGGTGAAGTTGTCTGCTCTCATGACCACATTCCCGGCTGGGTTGACGAAGAGGAGTTTTTGGTCCAAAGCGAAAGCCTGGTCAGTGAAATTGACGACCCCTAGACATAGTATCAACATCTGAGTATAATTTTGGCTTCATTGTTCGCACCTTGGTTCGCAGGATCTCCCCAGAAATTCGTGGCATCGTTTCCTACTTTATAGTTCCATAGGTCGAAGCTACGCGTCAAAGCAATGAGTCGTACGAATGAGTCAGCGCAGTTCGGACGTACAAAGCAGTACCGCTGTAATTTCTTGCCAGTTGCATCTGCTGGGCGAAGCCAGACGCGAAAAAGGCGGCGAGGACCACAACGCGCATCACCCAAGAGGTCGGAGTGCTGGTGAAAAGGAGGGATGGGAATGGGAATGAATCGGTGTTTCGAGGGGGCATTAATGGACATGAATGTCTTGCGGCGTGGCAGTCCGTGATTTGAAATTCAAACCTATTAATAGAACACTCAACAAGGCAGGCACAATATAAATAGACGCCTTGCTTGGCCTTGCCGTACACATCACCCTCGCATCCAAACCATCGAGTTCGACCGACCTGTAGGTCAAGAATGATGGAGCTTAGGTTGAGTTGGAAAGACGAGAGAATCAGTTCTAAGATATCAATACTCCAGAGCCTACAAACCTGGAATTTTTGTGCTGACTCACACCACATACCGCCGGTGATAACGGGATCTGGACCCTGAGCTTGTGTTACATATGTAGGACCCGCTCCGACGCCCGTATCCGTTCATTTTCTGAGAGTCGCCTTCCAAAATGTCATCTAGAAGGGAGATATTCCCAAATCATTCCTAAGATCATAATGAAAAGACGCAAAATATTAATCGTATTAGAGAGAAAGAGAAAAGAAAATGGAAATCCGTCAACTCGTCAATGCTAACTTTATAGCATATGCCGGCAGAAAGAAGAACAGGAAGGGAGCGTTGGTCCAATCGGCAATTGCGGCATATCTGGCTTTTGGCGTGTTTTCCCTCAACTTCTTGGCGAAGTCAGCGAGAAGGCCCAGAGACTTGGGAACGGTAACCGGAGGAATGGATGAAACAAGAATCGTAATGTTTACGTGGACGGAAGCATGGGTATTGTAATTCAACAAATGAGATCGTAAAACCAGAAGAACTGCCGGACAAAACAGGTCAATGAAATCCGACAGGGTAGAAAATAAGCGCCGCAAACAGATTGCGAAAAGAACACAGGAAAGGCAAAGATACTTGACGCAGCTCGAAAACGCTTTCCGCGGGTATCGGAGTGACTCGGAGGATAGACCCATAAACATACAATGGTCGGAATGTCTGTGTAAAGAGAATACTCGGACTATAAAATTTGCTTGCCGAAGCAAAGCAAGCGAGCGTGGAACCCAGTCAAAGTCCTCGTTGAGGAAATGTATATTGAGCCTTCTATTCATTGACGTGGTGATCAAGAACGCCTCTTATTCCGGGACAAGAAATTTACCCAAGACTGACCGCAGGACCAAGAAGAATGTACAAGGAACCTAGAGCGTTAGGCTGACATCGTCTTGGTATCACAAGAAGGCAAGCGCCTGGCGTAACCTTTAGGAAACAGAGCAGAAAGCAGCAAGGGGGAAGTCCAGATGGGTGGCGCCTGATATATTGTCGAGGCGGAAGAAAGATTCGCGTTAAGTAAGGCGGAGGGAGAAGCACAAGTTTTGTGAATGCCGAAGATTGACGGCTCCGATGCACCTGATTTGAGAGGACACGGTGCCGTCGAGTTTCTGAACAGAAAGATCAATTGGGAAAAAGACAAACATATTCTAGGAGGGTGGAGGAAAAGAGAGGAAGAGCGCAACGAAAAAGGCAGGCTGTGTTAGTTAAAGATGGTATCCAAGGTTAGAAGAGATTGAGATACAGTAAGGTAGGCGGCCGTACGGTTATAAATCAGTGAACGGTAAATGTGAAAGCTGGGGTCGGAGAAAACGAAAAGAAACAAAGAAACGCACCTGTATAGGTCGACTCGCTCGCCGGGAAGCAAAATTTCCGATGTCAGTTGGCTAGCCGCAGCTGGAAATTCAGAACATGCCCTGCCTCTCACTGAACTTCGACTCTTGGTTGACTTGGACCTGAGAAGAATGGTGAAGATAGAGAAAGATTGACCAATTGAAGGCGACGACGCAACGGCAAGCGCAGCGGTGAAAACTAATAATAACCTGTCGGTCAACCTAATTAGGCAGTTGTCCTAAAAGGGCCTGCTTCTTTGTTCTTTCGAACGTTCCATCAATTGATTTCGATCATAAGAGTTACACCCCCTTTTCGAACTCAGCTCTTCCGGTCGGAGAATCGAGGACTCTCCATCCTCTCCTCATTCTCCGAACGGTTACCGGTCTAGTCGAGACCTTCATCGATAACAGCGGACAAACTGAGCACTCATATGCGTCTTGTCAATGAAAAGTACTTGAAATCACTGCTATTCAAATTTGGTTTACTAAAAAATACAAGTTACATTGGGACGAACTTCTCAAACTCGACTTTCTTCTACACTTGGGCACTGTTGCGCACTCGCCGTCCTTCTGCCTTCCTCTGAGATCCCTGGCCACTCATCCACCCGTCGCGACTGAACATCAGAAATATTTTCAGCCTCTCTCCTTGCTCGAAGTACCGGATCTTCCCCAAACTGTGCTGTAATTGTGGAAATTCTTGAAATCTCGCAGCCCCCGTTTCGGAAGTGAATTGAACCGTAATGCTCTTCACCAAAAGTCATGACACAGGTTCGCATATCTTCGTACTCACGCAGGTGAAGTAGAAATCTAGCCGTTACCAACCCTGAAACACTGCAATTCCATGTCAGCATAATTTTTGAGGTATTAATTGCTCCATCCTACGCACGGCAATGTAAAGGGGTTGAGTAACCGTTGAGAAATTGATCCGTCCTGTTCAATACCAAACCTATAAGCTTAGTTCTGAGATAACCCGAGTGGAGCCGCTCACGGGGGCCGTCTGTAGTAAATCATATCAGATTAAACTGGGCCAAATGCGAACAGAAGAGGGAAACTGACGTGCAGTAAAATCAAAGTCCCAACTGTGAAAAACGACACTGAACTAAAGGATGTTGAATAATATTCAGAAGAAGAGCCGTCAAGTGCTCACATGAAGTACAAGAGCCCTGAGAAAATGAGAATAATTAGAGACCGCCTTCTAGAAAAGTAGAAAGGTTAATACCGTCTCTAATAACTAGATCTAAGAGATTCGTCTTCTCCCTCCAAAAGCCACCCGCACGGAGAGCTTTCCAGCTCCGGGCTGCTGTCAGGATCGCAGCCAGAAATTCATAAAGGACCACCAGGCTGGCCAAAAATGTTTCAACTGATAAGTCGGTAAGAACAACTTCTCAAAACGAATAAGGACGTTCCGCGTACATCTAAAAGTCATGCTGAGTCAAATCCCATGGAACTAGTGGAGATGCTTACATCGGGTTTGTCTGACTCCCTATGCAGACCACATGCGGAATACGTATCTGCGAGTTGTGAGATTATTGAAATATAGTGATGCAATGTTATGGCCAACCATGTCCAAGATACTGATTAAAATAATAAGGGGCAGGAATACCATGATAATATATCTGCTTTTATCATATACCGCGTATGTCCTCGCGCCCCAAACAGCTACAAGGGGTCAATTAAAATAGCGAGTACGAGAACTTATTCTAACGTACCAAGAATAGCTGCCCTGACTACGATAGCCAGCGATGAGCAGACCTTGTATCCGTTGTCACAGCTGAGGAAGTTTATCAGATAAACAAATTACGGAACTAAACCTGCGAACTTCAAGAAAACAACGGAGACGTTAGCCAATACTCAACTCCAGTGACAGTGAAATTGTTTTACCCTAAGAACAGGCAGCATGTCGTTCGATGCCAAACTGTAGATCACGTTTGCGATCATCGCGTACCGACACGCCATATAAAGCCCGGTACTCAGTGTAAACTTTCTTCTCCAGACGTAGGTGACCTCCCGGGTCCAAGTGAGTGAATAATCATAGAATAACAGAGCTGAATCCCCGTAAGCCGCCCAAAATGGCATTAAAAAGATTGTAGCGAGCGTTGACTAACCAACAGTTGAATATTGGATTGAATTTTTGACAAATCTATGTTGCAGAGTAAGTTAAAAATCAGTGATTGGAAGCAATGACGGGAGCATACCGGGTGTGCGCAGCACTTGACATTGCAAAGTTGTGAGGTAAGACAGACCTAGGCACTTGAGTAATGGCGTGAAAGGAAACCAGACAATGTATGACGTTTATCGCTCCAGGTCAATTAGTGAAGGAACCGGCCTTCGCCTAACAGGAAATAAAATGAAAAGGTTCCTTGGCTTTATAGGTTTTACTCTAAAATAGCCCATTGACTCATAAGTACCGACTCCATCAAATTTGATCAGCTAGATACTTCCCCCGTGGGCTGCCCTCACCAGTGCAGGTTTCACGGATGAAAATCAATTATTTTTGTCGCAGGGGTATCAAAGTCGTTCTGGAGCTTCCAATAAGTTCGATGGATAAAGCAGTGTTAATCATCTGCAGGATGAATTAGCCAATTGTTTCTGCGCTAAAATGTCCTGGAGCGCCTCATAGTGGGAGTTACACATTACTTCGCCTTTCATAACTGTTTTGAACGAGGCAAGCAAGGACAATGGGCATCGAGATTTTTTTTTCATAGGTTTTCTGCCCGTGAAAGCTGCTAAGCATCTACTCGTCATTTTATCGGCGCTGATCTGATTTTGAATTGTTGATCATAGAAGGCTCTGCGCTGAAGTTTCAGAGGCTTGATTCAGCCGCAAGGCCGATTGTTAACATCCCACGTCAAGTACGAAGAAGACTTACCATCGGCCCGCAGGGCATGCACCGGTCATGCGTCAAGATGAAGTTCTTCGGCGGACACGATGGACACGATGGCAGTGTTGAGCCATCTCTTACCCCCAACGACAGGCACCGGTCGCACGGTGAAAATATATAGACTACAAGCCACTCATGAAAGGGACGCGTTTTTTTGCAACTTTGTCCCATGCACTAGTTAGAAGGACATGAATTCCTCATTTTAGAGGGTGGGTCAATCCTAAACCACACACAGCTTCACCGCCTGGGGACTATTACTCCTCGATTGACCTTTAACCATAGCCGTTCAATGGAAGGAAGCAAGATAATGGCCCACATCTTTCCTGTGACCTTCTGTGGAGTTTCCGACTGCTTTCCCAAGAGTATCGTGAGATGAAACGGCCCCAAAATGAAAGAAACTGGACGTGGGATGCCAAGAATAGTAGAAACAAGCCTGGACATAGCCCAGACAGCCTAATGGGAACAATTGAAAGCGGGAAAAAAGCGTTGATAGCACGCTAATCGGGGACACATGGGCTAGGAGCATAGTGCCATAGAAAAAGAGCACGGCAACGACCTGAGTGATGAGTATGCCAAGGAATCAACCATCGGTCGAACAACCTCATAGATATTTACGCTTCAATTCACAATAAAGGCATTAAATAGCACAAAAAAATTTCGGTCAAGTGCTCCTTGGATCTAATGGGAATCAATGAAAAAGTGTCGCAGTACGTTTACTTCCATTTTAGATATCCCTCCTGATCCTGGCCCACTCATCAACCGTATTGGTTTTGTCGGCATGATGATTGACATTTCACTTGCAAGTTCACTCTTCTCTGAGGCTTCTGACGAGATGGGCTTTGCGCCGAACGAAAGCTTGACGAAGGCCTCGGGAACTTGCGTCCCACGCCGGACCCACGGGCCGGAAATTTCTTGTTGACCAAAAGCCCCCGTCGTCATCAATGACGACAACGTCGACGAACACAACCTCTTGAGCCTGGGCATCAGCTACGCTCTCTCTGGATTTCTTGAGTCTCAATACTTCGAACTTACTTCATCATCTACAAGCTCATAACTTCAAAAGGCCGAGGTTGGTGGTGCTCGTTCTTGTACTGGATGCCTTTCTTTAAGCTGCACGGTTGAACGGGAAGATCTATTCATGGAACGGGTCTCGTGGTTCCCCCTCCGACGTCAGGCCTTAGTTGCGCAAGTGAGAAAAGGAGTGGAAAGTCTGGTCATTAGCTCCTCCGTAGGTCTCTATGTACCGGGCAGAATCCCCGTTTCAAATTGCAACACGTTGAGCAGCAGGCTTGGTAGGGATTTGTTTTTCAGGTTCCTTCACTTACACTTCCTCTTACTCCTCCTCGAAGCGAGCCAACAAAACAGCCCACTAGGTTTGTCTATCCCACACCACGACTGTCAACCCTTTCCGTGACTTTATCAGCGCCGTCCATGCTCAGTCAGATGCAACATACAGCTCTCCACCTTTTCTCATTGAAAAGATGTCGACAGTGTTGGTCAGACGACCTTGCTACTGTCAATGTATATGGGGTAATGGACTGGCTCCCCTCGTCAAATCCAGTTCTAGCGCGTTTTGGCAGCTGTGGAATAAATACCGTCCCGTAGGCTTCGTATGCATAAAAAAAAACTCTTCAATTCCTAGTCTAAGTTCACTGGAACCGGTGAGTGCTTGGAATATGTGGTGGGGTGAATGCCATACGAATTCTCAACTTGACAAAACTCACAATACCTTTACATAACGGTACGCACATTTAAGATAAATTTCTGAATTGACTTGGGAACCAAGAATTTCATGACCAGCAACGACGGCTTTCGGCTATCCACGCCGACCCATGACATTCGTGGGTGGACGAGGATTGAGGATCGACATATTGCCGTCGATCAAAATCTCTACTTACCTCTGTGGCATAAATATTCGAAGGGGCCCGCTGTATTGACAGGTGAGAGCGGTGATAGAACCGCATGGATCTATTTCAAGATACGTTGGAAAGCAGCTCCAAGAAAACTCCGGTGAAGTCTAAGTGACAAACAAGCCTCCAAAAAACGACCAAACCATTCCGATTTTGTTTTAAACCTGTCATTCCCATGAAAAGTCTCGCGGGCTAAGAGAGGAGCGATCCCCTGAAATTGAAATTTACCATCAAATTGATCATGAGAGAAGGTGAACACGAGCTTACTGATCGTCCAAGTAGACATACGTGCTGGAGAGGGGATATCACTGACATCTAGCGTCGCTGGCCCTCGTCAACAACCTTGAACCGCAGGTGCTGCCAGTCCAGAGTAATTGGTCTTCTGAGCTTCAAAAGAAGCCCAATTTTTTCCATGAATTTGAGATTACTTACTGGTCGAAACTATTCGACTACTAATTTAGCTGAAGCTCAAACTAAGAATCCGTAAATTTGTACTGGTCAACCGAGCTATCTTACGGCACTACCACTCGTAACAAACGCTGGTAACAGCATAGAATCATCTTGACCACGACAGTATCTTTCGGATGAACACCGGTGTCCACTAAGATGAGCGACGTCGCGCCTGTCTATGCTTATTTTTGGATTACCTGTTTCCACCACTGGGCGACACTCGAATCGTGTGAAATAAAGGCCAGACTAGGTCGCCTCCATATCTTCGGAGTTCTCGACTTGAACTGACACTTCTACCGTGGACTGACGTTGAACATAGACTCGACCGACATTGCATCCTGATCCCACGATGAACGGAACTCTGTTTTGGCTCTGGCTTGTGAGTCGAACGTTCAACCAGAATAACCAGTCCTATCTCATTCTTTTGGTGACTACTCACGCCGGGGTATTAACATATTTTCACCAGACCCCACAAGTTACGTACGTCCGAGGCTTACAGTGGGGACTTAAAGACCATCTCCCAGTGGTTACATATCCGCATGGAGAAAAATCGTTCAAAAATGGAAATAAGATGGCTCGACGAGGTGAAGTTTACATTTGCCCGTTCGCTTCACTCTGCTGCGATGTCGGGTATTAACATGCCATGTGCGACGCCAGTCAAAGTACAATAACTTGGTCCTATCGCAACCTTTCTAGATGTCGTCTGAATGCACACAGACCGAGGTGTAAGGTACAAACCTTATGACCTGTATCCGTGTTCGCATTCAGACGTTCTGCGAGATGGATAGGAGCCTGAATGGCGAACTCAGTTTTCGATAGAAAATACAGGGGAAAAAAAGGAGGGGATCGTATAAAAGGCGACACAACTGACTCCAGTTTCTCCAGCTCAATCATCAACTTAATCTAACATGACTGGATACCTTCGCTACCTCATCGCTGCCATCGTTGCCAATGCTGCCTTTGTGGCCGCTGTCCCTAGCCGTGAGTAGTGTCTACTCCTACATATGCTTGTCCGCATCTGACACGGTCATTAGCATCGTTGAAGCCAGGATGTGTTACCATCAACACCGTTGAATTCTGCAGCAAGATTGCGCATGCTCCCGTTGTTGGTCCCGACGGATGTGTCACCATCAACACTGTTAAATTCTGCAGCGACCCGCAAGTTGCTGCCCGTTCTGGTAACGATGAAATTGCTTTTATGGTGGATTAATTTCTCTGACAAACACGGCCCTTAGCATCGTTGAAGCCAGGATGCGTGACTATCAACACCGTTGAATTCTGCAGCAAGATTGCACACGCTCCCGTTGTTGGTCCCGACGGCTGCGTCACCATCAATACTGTTAAATTCTGCAGCGACCCGCAAGTTGCTGCCCGTGGCGGTAAGTGTCTGATTTTTTTTAACCGCTACATACTTGTTTACTAAATTCCATTCCGTGTCACTAGTTCTTCCCTTGCTCTGAAAGACCGTCAGTTTTGCGCAATGTTTTCTTTCATTGATACGCTACGGTTATCTTGAAATATGGTGTTAAATGTGTCGTTTGAATATGATTTATTGTCCTAGAAACAATTGAGCTTCAACGGATTGTACCTTTTTCCGTTCTCTACGCTCGCCGCAGCACATCTGACTCTGATTCGTGCAGTCGTCGTGGTCGTGACTACTCACACAACTAACCATCGCACACTAAGACTTGAACGAGTGACTCCTCTAGTGATATATTTCCTTTCTTGTCAAACTGCAATTACCTTGCTTCAGCCTGCAGGTCTGGGGCCTATTTACCTATATTCTCCTGGTATTCTGGATCGGCTATGAGTTGCTCGTATAGCGAACACAGGGGAATGCGTGTTGATGTCATGATTACCTTCATTTGCGCCGCATCGACGATGCCGTGGAATAAACTGCGTTATCGGCTCTAGAAGCATTAGGTTTTATTTAGGAGTTGCCGACATCGCCCTCTTAAACGCTGCACGGGGCCGCGGGGTAGATTTTCACGGATCTCAAAGCTTTGGTCTAAGGCTAGTATTAGTGATGTGCCGGCTCCGGCCTGAGCCAAGAAGCCGGGCCAAGCCAGGCCAAAAAAAAGCCAGGCCAAGCCGGGCCCGGAGGTTGGCCTGAGGGGGCTTTTGGCCCGGCTCAGGATTTTAGAAAGCCAAAGCCCCCGGCCCAGGCCCTGGCTTTTGTATCATAGATATGGCTCTCAAAATGAGCATGTCATACAAATTTTTTTGTGTGTTCACGAAAGTTTGCAGTTGGAACTACATTAAAGCTCAGTTTGGAGTTGGACACGACACTCACGGACAGCTGCGTCAATGTTCGGTGAGCCCCATCGGAGTTTAAATTACGATCAAAATTTGTCATGTATGTCTTTCGCGCTCGATTCACGTCAACTCATGCTCATTTGCACCAGTAAGTCCGTAGAATAGTGTAGTTATGTTATGTTAGACATATGTAAGACTAAATAACAAGCTTTGGAAGGGAAAAAACACGAAATCATGCACACCTGCCAGAAGCCCCGGCTCAGGCCAAAGCCAGGCCGGGCCAAGCCTGGTTTTTGGCTTTTGGCCCGGCTCATACTTTTGTCAGGCCTGAGCCGCCTCAAGCCAGGCCAAAGCCGGGGCTTTCAGGCCAAGCCCGAGCCGGCACATCACTCTAGCCTAGTATCGTGCTTCAATAGAGACCATTCCGCTTTGGTGAGACTAGCGCGCAAACCGGGAGAATCCAACTTGAATAAGAATACGTCTCATGTTCGTGAACTCCACTTGACAATGCCCTTGTGAATTTTCGAGAAATTGCCCTCAGGGGCTACGAGAATCCAAGGAAAAATAAATGCTGAGGTTATAATCGCTGGCGTTTTTGCCATGCACATATACTGTGGAATCTGGAGCTGTAGGTCAGTGACGGTTCAGAATAACAACCAAGCATGTATCATGGGCCAAGCCACGGACAATCCGATTCCCTTGACTCTTGAGGCTTGCTCTCTTGCCGAAAGAAAATCATTGACAGTCCGCAGAACTAGAATCAGACATTACAATCAGCCATTTCAATCGCATTGGAGATAAGGCTGTCCACTACCACATGGATAGTACGTACAGGCAAAAGCTGAACACTCCAGGCCGACTGATTGAACAGTCAACGAAAAATAAGTAAATCAGGAATAGATAACTACTATCACGTGCAGCAGGATTCAAACGGATAGGGAGATTCAAATTCGGGTCTACAGCTGCTAAAACACCACATTTCTGCCAATTTTTTGCATATTATAAAAGCCTTTGATGTCTGCTTCACGAATATGTAAAAATATAGACGAAAAGTTGAGCTGAGCTCGTTGTGGACATTATTCTCTCTTGACAACCCACCTTGGGACATAACCAATTTATGCCTCGAGCTTGAATTACTTCGATTTAAACCACAATTCTTTTTGGGTACATTCTCATACATACTAAACGCAAGTGTGCAAGAGATCAGAGTCCAAAGATGAGTATAGCTCAAGAGGTAGGCGAAAAGGTCAAAAAAGCGTGACAAAATCGTGACATTTTAGGTGCTGAAAAGTTCCGTGATTGAACGTTACTTTCATTTTGAATCTCCCTATCCACCCTTGTATCATGCCCAATTCCGCATCAAATATCATATAATTTGGTATTACAGCTCTTTAAGGTAAAGAGAACGTATATACAAAAAATTGAAGCAGTAGAACTAGAACTTGTTGTGCAATATGAGATTTAAAATCGCTGGTCGGAGTTTTTTGAATCTCCTGCAACGTGATAGTAGCCGAGAGTGAGTCGGACGATAGAACGCACGGCAATCAATCCCGAGAAGGACGCACGTGATTAGGCCGGTCGCGGTCGGGACCCGTGCAGGGTCCGGTTCAATCACCCAATTTCAGTCGGGCTATGTGATACTATGAATTTCTTCAACCACAACCCTCATCTGGTACTTTGACTCTGCCAAAGCTTTTTTTACTCATTTTTCGGGGCTATATGAAGCACCTACACCACGAAATTCCATTCTCAGGCTATGAAGACCTGGTTCGTTGAGTCTCCGTGCTGGGGCGGTGGACAACAAGGGGCTGTGAGGCAAGGACCCGCGTCCTTTTTCCCCGTACTTTTGGGCTTCGAGCTCCGAGGTGGATGAATAAAAGCCTGCATGGTACGTTTACTTTATTTCTAATGATCAAGGGGCGTGAAACTCATCCTCCCTATCGTGATTTTCCAGGTATGCCTCCGCCCGTGTTCACACCTAGACGATGATGCTGCAATGGATTGCCTGCGACGAACCATGACAGCCCTAGTTAGAATGGCTTCATATCGTCTGCTGCCCCCTGACACGCGTCACAGTATCGACAAATTCGCTGTTTGGAAGAAAGCTTTCGATGGCGCCGTCGGAAAGGAATTTCTCCGCCTATCTCTGCTAGGCCGTGACATTCTGGGGGAAGCCGGTACACAGGTGGACTCGGGTCAATGAGAAGAGCAAATCCTTATGCAAAAGGTTAGTTCGTGGTTCTCACACACTCATCTTCGTCCGATACGTGTGCCTCCTTCAGTTTTTATTTTCGTATTCTCTTTTCATCGTTTATCGTCCCTTCTATTATCCTTCTCATGGTACTTATCGCCTTGTTTTTTATCAATAGAGCTTCTGCGATTTCATCTGGCGGTGCTTTTAAGTCGGCATAGGGTGGAAACTTTGGTATGTGGCTTCAGTTTCTCCATTTGCAGAGCTTCCCGCGCAATATAATCATTGACGCGTCTCCTTTCATCAGGGCTTTTAACCTTAACATTTCATACACCGAAATTGACATTGCTTGGGTATGTTTAACACTCTTCAATTCGTCGATAATCAGTTAGTTTAAGTCCACTGATTCTATTCTCTCATCCAGCTTCGATACCTAACCTGGATATCATTTCTTGTGAACCACCCGACACAGTCGGTCAACTCGGCTTACGGTTCCCTTCAAGTCCGAATCGCAACCGTCGACATTTGAAGTTGCCCACGCACCTTCAACCACACTGACCAGGTCTTCCTGATTCCCGTAGACAGCACTACCACCAATCTCAATTTCCTATTCAATTCGAATTGTCGACTGTCAGCGAAGATGATGGAGCATCGGTCTAAATTCTGAACGGTCGTTACGCTAAGTCAGCGCGGAAGCAACCATGGAGGAGAGGGGAATCGATAGGACGATTGCGAGTACCGATGCAGTACGGACCCTTCGTATCTCTGCCAGGGGCCTCTCCAATACCGCCACCGCCGCCGTCGATGACCACGAGGACGAGGGCGATCATGACGGATGCGGCCTCACAGCTGTCTGCGTAATCGTTCGAGCGAGGTTCGACCCGCGGCCCTCCAAACAGGCTAGTCATTATCGATTTATCTCCTATCATCCAACCATCCGATTATATCCTCGTATATGCGCCAAATTTTGGACTTTGGACATGTCACCCGGACTAGTTGTCCATGCTCAGCCCCCAGCATCCGCCCCCATCCCATTGTTCATGTTATCATACCTGAACCATGTTCGTTACCATTGCCATCACTGCGAACGCCAACGACACCGCCTTGCGTAGCGATGGTCGATGAACCGTTCTCGCAGCCTATGTACTCTGCAGCTAGAAGTCTGGGTGTGAATCTGGATCAACGCGATGGGTTGGATTGGGTTCGGATCGGCCTCTAGGCGGAGGAAATCCTCCTGTGGTTCTCGGATGGGCGTTCGGGTGCGTTGGATGTGGTGGTGTTTGACTTAGGAAACCCGCGTATTGTCACCGTCACCGCCAGTATCATTCTCTGCCTTGTCGACGGACCCGCCGTTGCTTTCCAAGTTACTACTGCTGATGGATGCTTCAGTCGCGACTCGAAACTCACTAAGTCCAGAGTTCCTATGATCTCTATGCACCAGGTACGTCCTATTGTCCTTTTCATTTTCGTCTCGTCATGTCGTCATCCATTTTCGATTTGGTTATTGGTTATTGTCTTCTGTTCAGCCGTTCGTTTTATTCGTTGAGGTATATATGGACCTCTTCTCTGACACTAGGCGCATAAACGGTTGCTCTGAGAACAAAAAAGCATTCCCTAAGCATTTTGAAATATGGGCTGTTCAAATCTCAGAAAACTATTACTATATGGAGTACCGAAATAATTAATGGAGTACCGGCGGTACTCCATAAGGTAATGTTTTTCTGAAATTCGAACAGCCCATATTTCCGAATGCTTACGAATGACCTTTCTGGAATCTAGCCAACTATTTTTGCGCGTAGTGTGATCAACACGTCTTATATTTCTTTTGACCTGCAATTTACAGCAGATTGCAAAAAGGTTGACACTAAAGCGTCGTGAGAAGTTTGACAGTAAACAGATGCAATTCAAACCCTAGAATAAGACTTCGAGCCTCCGTGCTAGCAACAGTGTTCCCAAGTATATTTCTGAAGGTACCAGATGATAGATTTCATCCTTCTAGGACAGTTAGGGTCCTTTTTGTGTCTCAAGGGGTGAGGGAGGGTATGGGGAACCCATCTTTGACTGTGAGGTAACCCGAAGAGTCGGCGAAGACCCAATCTAGGGTTTGCTAGTCACCCCGTGTCAACTCTTGTTCATTGCTGGGCGGATTCAGGTTTTTACCTTCCCAGTCCATGGCTGAGGGTATCTAATCTACATCTGACGAAATTCACAAAGCTTGACAGCCTATTTATTGAGCAAACGAGGTGGAATGCAGTAAACCCTAAGGTTGGGTTTCTCTTCTGTCTCTTTACTTCCGAAAGCGGTAGTGTCAACCTTTTTGCAATCGGCTGTAAATGTCTTCTTGTTTTCCTTCGTTTACTCTACTCGACTCACTCGAACACTTCGAGGTTGTTTTCGGTCCCTTCCTGCAGCCTCCGTTTTGGTACCTTTCAATATGGGATTGGCATTTATTTGCTCATCCAGCCAAGTTATTTTCTCCTTTACTTGTTATTCTCTTCGCATCCTTGAAGCCCTATGGTTCCAAGCCTTTTGATAAAGCATTTTCTCTCAATTTCGAATTAAAACGGTTTAGGGGGCTTTCATATCTCAAAGTTGGTGACCGATTGCCTTTTTATTTTCTCTGGCTGATCTCAGTTTCTTCTTTTCCAGTTTCTCGAGACGAACTGTCCTCGCCTCCTTCCACGTCTACTCTAAGGAAACATATGCGAGCACGAACGTTTGTCAACTTCAGACATGCTGAATTGTACATTTAGGCTTCGTCTGTATTTTGTCCCTGAAGCTTAAAACCTTAATGAGCCACCTCACTCGGTTATTTACCCGCTTTCCCCTTCTACAGAAGAACCAACCCGCTCACGGCGGCTTAAGGCGCACTGGTCAAGTGGTCGGTGCATTTCCTCGTATTTCCTTTCTCGGTTTCCTTGCTTCTATTTACCACTTCATCTCCTGTGAACCAGAGTATTCTCGAGTCTGGTTGAGAGTTTAGCTCCGGAAGCCGCACCGCATAGTTTTTCTCGCTGGCCAGCAGATGCAATAGCCCCATGTAGACTGCCTGTGCTCCAGCTTTATTAACGCAGACGGCGTTCGGGCTGCTACATGACCATTTCTTTGGCCTCGTCCTCTGTAAAGCTTTGTCAACTTACCTAGCTCCACGCAGTGAAAGTCCCAGTTGTCGCTTTAGAGAGCTGGCCTCGGCCACCACGTTTTTATACTAAAAATAGGATCGCCAGGAGCGCCCGACGATGACAATATGTAAATTGAATGATGCTCCTCAAGAAATAATTTGACTTAATTTATTTGGCTACGATTTTTATACCTGCACGAAGTTAATGAGAGCCGGTAATGAGAGCTGGTATTTTATAAAATGGGTCCTCAAGGATGTCATTTTTCAAGAGCCGTCACTTGTGATCACCTATTTCTGGGCAAAGAAGCCCGAGGTCCAATTCGAGCACAGTTTGTAATACGATTTCATATCTAATAACTGGGACGGGGACGGGCTCTATACCACAGCAAGCGTTCTCGGAGGATGAGCTACCAAATTTTCAGAAGTCAGAACTATGATCAGTAAGCACCCTTGTGAAGTCACCGTGCAGGCAGAAATTTTCACTGCCATCGGTCCGGGGCCTCAGTTTGGGGTTATGGGAGAATGAAATACCCACAGGCAAATGGAAGTAGTTGGTGCCCATCCCTTGCGAGATAAACCAAGCAAGGAACGTTCTGATGTTGAACATGGGATCGCGCGGAGCGGTGAGTGTTTAGGAGACTTCTTTTGCGGGCTCGCGCGGGTAAAGCATACGAACGGCACAGACAACAATTATTCGGTGAATATATTCGATATTTTTTGGGAGTATAAGACAGGTTTCCTTTCACTTAATGTAAGTCAGTTCCAAAGACTACCAAGCAACTATCAGGATGCAGTTCATCAATCTCACCGCTCTCGTCGTCTGCGCCTTTACCAGTCGTGCACTGGCAGCCGCCGTTGCTGGACCTGACATACAAGAGCTCAGCGCCCGACAGGGCAGACCAGTCGCTTTCAACGTTGCTCCTCTAGGCACTCGTAAGAATTATTCTTGGTTTCTAAATTATTGATTCAGCAACTAACGATTATTCTTTATTTTCACATCACAGCCTGCGGAGAGGGGACTACGATCTTCTGCTCGCCCTTCCCCGGCAGCCCCTGCGCCGGAAACTTCGACCCAATTCAAGCCTCCATCGTCGTTACTGAGGCTGCTGGCAACTGTCATATCAACCTTTATGCGCTGGACAATCAGGCGGGCGACGTCGTACAGGTCCTCAATACGGATACCACCGGCACTTGCGTTTTCACCAGCATTGCTGAATATAAGAGCTATGAGATCATTTGCAATTAGAAAGGGGGGGTAGCAGCCATCACGAATGGAAAGTTGGTGTGGCGTTTACACTTACTTCGGTCAATTGTACAATTAGACTAGTCTTGACTACAGACTATAACCGTTTTCCATACCTATCTCTGTCAGAATGTGCTCCGATGTATGAGGTCGAAACTCAGTGCTCAAAATCCTCGAATTTTAGGGTTCTGGTTGTGGCGGGTTGGAGAGTCACGGTTAGCACTGAAATCCTCCTTGGAAATCTAATCCGCTGGCCTACTTTGAGCTAAGGGCTAGCTGACAGAAAATTGGGTCGTCTTCGGATTAAAAGTGGGACGCCAGTGGATCCCGCGGATATAAAATGCCAGCGTCGAGAAAGGCGAGTGAAACTACTCTTCCTGGAATACGCCTAAAATTATGACAACCCTTCATAGAGGGAGTTCGGCACTTAAATGCCTTGATTACTCATATATCAAAGCGTGGGTGGCCTTAACTGATGTTGTAATACTCTAAAGAAAATTCCCGTACGCTGTGTGATAGCCTAGGGAGTTAATTGACGTGATAAAAAGCACGAAAAAGCATACTAGATTCCTTCAGAAATAGCTTTAAAATGCCCCGGTGACAGAACGGGTGGACGAGCGCCGTTATATAGGATAAAAGCTAATGCTAAGACTGAGGCTAGTCGTAATTCTGAATGGTCCTTGCTCGCGAATAAACTCGCAAAGTAAACTAGATTAGAATCGGAGTAATTTGAAATGTTAGAACTCATTGCGCAGTTGCCACTAGCAGACATCGTTACTCCTAGCCGGATAATCAAATATCCTAGACTGTTCCCTCCATTGCGATAAGAACCTTGGTCAAGTATAAAAGCCGTGGCTTTCAACTTGCTTTCTACAGAATCAACCACAGGTTCTACATAGCTTCACAAGCCAATATTTCCAAAATGTTCAAGCTCTCCGTCATCTTCCTCGCTGTTGCTTTTATTACCGGTGTAATCTCCAGCCCCATTGACCTTCAAGGTACATATGAAATTACAAATTGATTTATAACCGAGATTAATAACCACCTGGCTATAGGTGGGAAGCTCGAAGAGACCTCTAATGAGGCAGTCGAAGTTCAGCAGATGAAAAGACGTCAGTCCTCATCCTATCATCTGACGAGTAAGTGTAATTAACCAAACGTTGGGTTTATTCTACAGAATGGGATTCTGTTGGCATAAGCAGTGCCGGTGCGTATTCAAGACTATAGTTGCTCAAACTCTAACTCACTCGAATTTCTTTCCAAGCTTTGGGCTCACTCATTGGGGGAAACTAGGATAAAGATGTGGTGTATACTACGTATCAGCTTATATTCCGAATGTATTGAGAGGAAGTACAGATCCAGTGGACAGAGCTGTCGGCCTCACAATATATAAACGAGCTGAACCAAGAAGTGCGGAATATCGACCTGGATGTGATGCCACCGGAACAACACCGGAATCCAAGTCAAGGTGGACTCTCATTATGACGTCATAAACACCGATTTGGCAAAGATCGTGATCGTTTCGCAGGGTAAACGCTGACAGGGGGCTAAATCTTCCCCCCCACGTCCACGTTTGCCTTCCAGTAGCATTTTCAGCTTTATCCCGCTGTGCTTTCGTTTTACCTGTGCCTTGTTATCCATGGAGGAGAAGCTACGATTGGATGAACTCTATCGTGCGTACCTTCGAAACATGTTGGCTCCTTCCTTGAGATGACCGTTATTCGTTGGGTTATGTGCAGGCCCGCAGTTTAGAAATCGTGCAATGCATTAATCTATACATCAGTCGACCCCATCTTTCTATAGCGTTGTATATGGTACGTTTTTCCTCCAAAACTCCTAACTATAAGCCTCTTTCTGTCTGACCTTTGACCAACGGGGTTTCGCAGCTTTACTTCCTGCGGAACGTGTGGAAAAAGGATCTGGTTCGGTATTGGTATGCCTTGACGCCTTCCAGAGATTAATACGCTCATTGATTTTTCTGCGACGTTTAGCTACTATTGGCGGCATCCATCAATCCGCGGGAACTTAGCGGGCTGAACGGCATCATGCTTACACGAGGACGTTAAATTTAGTGAGGCTAGAATAAAGACAAGTGCCTCTCTGTAATATATTAACCGATGTTGATTTTTAGTCGATTTACCTCCGTTCTTCCCTCCCTCCCTCCTTTCCCACACGTTGATCGATTACACTCATGGCATTGATCTCGCAAGCCATCCTGGCGGCAATTCTAGTGCCTCTTGTTCAAGGGCAAGGATTTACCCCTCTGGCAAACCTGAATTTCAGCTGGTTCGACCTTGTATGTCTTATCGCCACTCTTTCGCCAGCCAATGCCCAATTTCTGACGCTTACAGCCTTACCAAGCCGATGTTGATCCAACTGGCATACGTGGCCCACAAGCTGGGTACAATATCTGTAACTCGACCACGGAGGGTCCGAATTCGCTCTGTCAGACGGCTTTTATCAATTCTCTTGATGGCAAGTCATTTCCCAAGTGCAGTGCTCGATCCATTGGTCATTGATGGCCAAATAGACTTCTGTATTTGGGCACCGCCTACTCCTGGACAAACAGTAGGCCAGATCGAGGGCGAGATGGTCGCATGGTGCACCCGACCAGGCCATGGCACGCGTATTATGCCCCCGGGAACACTAACAGGCGTCCAGCTCACCAAAACACCCGACTACATCCAGGTGGTCGGATTCATGAATCAAACCCTGATCGACATGGTAGGAGGCGATGGTGGGGGCGAGATGGACCCACACGGTGCGGACAACCGGGGAAATCCTATAGGCGGACTCCTGTTCTCAAACGCTTGGACTGGTACTTTCCTGCAGGCCAAAGAGTGGCACGAGTAAGCATGCACTACCCTCCCCTCCTGCTCGTCTTGCACGTTCCTGAATTTTTTCTTTCGACGTTTGTAGCTTTAACGGTAACGACATGTTCTGTTTCAAAGCCTGCGACCCGCGTGGCGCAAACGCTGCCAACCTCTGCCAGCACATCTTCGACACTGAAGGATGCAGTTTCAACGCGCCTTCCAACGCCAAAGACGGGGTATTTGAATCCTGCGCTGGGGACTCGCAAAACCCGCCAGGTCAAGGAGCGCCTATTGTTCCTTCTAGCTCGCTCTGTAGTCAATTCCAGAGTACCGATATCTATGATAGAGGCACGCAAGTCCCTGTTCCTGGCGCTTCGACAATCTCATTCAGCTCTACGCCGACTCCAACTTTCAGTAAAACATTGTCATCCACCACCGTGGCCTCCACTGGCAGCGCCTCCCTAACTGGGTCTAAACCGACTGAAACGAGTAATGCTGCTGCGGCACAGTTCTCCCCAGTCGTGCTGTCCGTGTGCTTATTTGCCTCTTTGCTATTAATGGTTTGACGATGGGTTTTCTGAGGTTCATTATCATCGAGTCGCTTTGAGACTCTTTTGTGGAGTACATATCATAGTAACTCGTAGAGAGGACTGGAAGTTGGGACAGTGCGATACGAGGGTGTCCGTCAAATAGGATGGCAAATGTTCAATCCACACAACATTTATTGTCGGTCCCGGAGAATTCGATTGAATCATATGTAGACTTACGAGGTCAAAGGTTGTACGCAGTATTGGATGGGTGAGGAGGAGGGCTCCAAGACCAATCCGACACCCAGTATCTGGATTATGGAATATCCATGCCGCATGAACGAAGGCTACGGATGATTCCTAAGGGATAAGACAGTTGCTACTCCCATTGACGCTTTGATGACTGACGGCCTTCAATGATGCACTCTGGAAACTATTCGATGCATTGCAGACTTCAATGGTTTGATCCACGACGTGCTGAAAATGCGTCGAAGCTTTCTAATCAGCCAGTGTACATTTTTCTTGACATTCTTATTTGTAGCCCTTCCCAACTTCGAGCAAACCTCTGGCAAAGTGAGTGATCATACGGTAGGAATACTCAGGATAAGACCTGTTATTTTGTTCATGGCCGTGTTTGCACGACGAAAGAAAAATCATACCGTCCTGAATGATACACAAGCCAAGGTTGACTAACGTGGTACCGAAGGTGTCAACCAAGAGACAAAAATGAGTGGTTGAGATGACGTCGATGACATATGACGCAGACTAGTCCATTATTCTTCCAAGTCGCCGGTATTGTGTCTCCAGCCTGTTACGTGCCACTTTCATCATGTACAGAACACATGTCGGCCACATTTTTACGGGGAAGCTTCCGCCGGTTGGTTGTGATTGAGGGCGTTTAGCACAAAAGGGAAGTTTCGGCAAGGTTTTCCGTTGGCATGAATTTCTGGAGGAGATAGGTTTCTTTCTTCCCCCACATTCTATTGTAACCAATGAATTGTTGATTTTCTGTTTCTGCGGTAGAGGTGCCGACAAATTGTTGAATCCCGATCCTGTTGTGATCCGTCCGATCAGACAGTCTTCTAGCGACACGCCACAAATCGATAGACCGATGACAGTCATTGACAGAGAATACAGGCCTACTTCTAGCACGGAAAAAAAATTATGAACTTGAAGGGCTGAATGGAAGCGAGTTGGTCCTACATATATACCCCAATATTGGCCCAGCAATGAAACATGGCCCTATCTCTAACCAATATGCGCCCTTTCGCCTTGCTCCTCTCTTTCGTTTGCTCTGCCTTCGCATACACCGTCAACATCCCTAACGGCGAACAGGGATGGCAGTCCGTCGGGCCACAGTTGTACGTCCTATTATGCCTTCATATTCCAAAATAACGACGTTCTTGCCTATTCCACAGGTTGGAATGGAGCCGTGTCGATACCGACAGTCCGACTTTTGCTGCTGTCCTTACCAATCAGGACCGGGTGAGTATTTTTTGTCCTTCGTAAATCAATTGCCAAGAGAACTTATGCCGGCTTGTGGGTTTTAGACCATTCTTCCTCATGACATCTTTATAGCAAGAAACGTCGATGGTGCTCTCCTTGCGACCTTGGTCCATTCTCATCGCGGGGGATTCCCGACTGGAGATCATTTCCGGGTTAATCTCGTCAAGGATCACAATGATCCTAACACTATTTTTGCCCAGTCAAGCGAGTTCTCCATTTATTATTGACGGTTATGAGTTATATACGATGTCGTGGTTAGTGCCTTGGTGGGGAATTGATTCAATGCGAGTTTGGACAATTTCCATAGTGTAAAAGAGGTCCAGTTTCGTTAAATGTGGTCTACATAATTCTGGCTATCTATCGTCTGTCGAGTTTAAATAACCGCTTCTCCGTTTTCACCGTTTTCTCAAAAATGCCCCCTTGAGAAGTCTGGTATCGTACACGGTCTCCGGCTTTGAGCTTCAATGACACCTACCTTTTCCTTCTTTAATCAAACGATATTCGGTAGCATGTGTTTTCTCATCTTAATACCTGGTATGGCGGTGACGAGGTGATTGGTGATTATATGTAAGGAGCGCGCGAGAAGAATATCGATTCGGTTCGGATATAGGAGAGGCAGAAAAGTAACAGTCCACCCCACTGGGGAAGCGCAAGCTCACCCAGAAAGCCAAGAACGCTTGCCTCTGTAGCGAACTCCACTCTGGGACCATGTTTGGGATGATGCACAGATTGGAAAAATTGTTGCCGATGCAGAAAATCACCAAAAGGAAAGTCGGTGAGGTGAATAGGAACAAGCCTGAGGGTCTAAAGCATATATGAGGGAATAGAGACAGATGCGGATCGGTCATGAGGGTGATTGAAGAGGATAATCGATAAGGTTTCAGAGAGCACGGAACGGGTTTTCCGAAACTCGAAGTTCAATTTTGAAAACATTCCAGCCTGGACACATACAGGACAGAGGAGCAATCGTGGAGGTAATCCAGAAACTGTGCTCCAGAAACTGCTCTGCTTTCGTCGAGTCAGCGTGGATTAAAATGGACCCTGCTATCTTTGAGATACTATATATGGTCGGGATAGGCAAAGCTACTAGATAAGCAAATTTGCGTTTTTCAGACCCATTCCTTCACCTCCTGCCCCCAAAAAAATTTGACTTACTTCTGCATGTGTGTAAATACTGTTAGTAACATTTTATTGGAGGATATTTGAGGGAGTACTTCACGGTACTCGAAATACAGCTTTTTTGTGTTACTGTAATGGCCGTGACAATCAGGAACTCAAGCATTGAAGCACGAAAATGATTCATTTTTTTTGAGAATAGCAAACTAATATACACAACGCCCTCGGAGGTCCAATTTCTCAGCTGAAAACCGACGGGAAAGCATAATGAACCTTTTCAGAGCTCAAAAGCGTGACGGAATGCGCATTTCGGACGCTGATCCATGAGTGGCGTTTGATGGCTGATGGCGTGTGACCGACATTTGCATATCTCGTTTTTTTGCTCAAAATTTCGGTCAGTGCCCGACAGCCTTGATCTTTATTCTAAAAATCTGAGAAATTCACAGAAGGCTTGAACAAAGCTCTGAAAACATGTCAGAAAATATCAGGTCAGCAGCTTTCTTCTGCGCGGTGCTAGAGGGAAAAGGAAATTTATTTGCCTATCCCGACCACATATAGTAAGATTGTGTCATGATTTATGATGCATGATCGTGGGATTTCAAACGGTAAAGTTGACTCAGACAAGCCAACCGAATCTTGCATTGACATTTATCGATTATCTTCTGTTTACCATGTCTCCGCTGCCGTGCTTGTGTTCAACCGCCGCTTTCTTAAACCATCCCAGACGACTTTCGAATGTCTGGCTCTACTGAGTAGCTGTATGCCTCTCTGACGAAGTTTGATTCGCTCCTTGCCACGTAATTGATAGTGTGGGCCACAGACAGAATGCATGGAATTTTATTGGACATCATGTATTTGGAGAGGCCATCTTTCTATCACGTAGTAAGAGAATTCCCCTGCTTCCGTCTGACCTCTGACTGACGAGAAACTTCCACAGCTCTCCCTTCCTGTGAGACGCGTCGAAAAAAGTTCAGATTCGGTACAGGTGGGCCTTGGGCATTTTCACATGATAGAAGTGCTCATTCACAATATCCCTACAACGTTTAGGTTGTGTTGGTATTTGAACGTTCTTTCTCCTTGGAGAAAGAGGGTCACACTCCGTATCATTGAACCCGAATTTCGCACTGGTAGGTCTGGGTACGCGGGCTGTTTTTATAAGTAATGATCCACTCTTGTTTCTCTAGATTCATGGGAAGTTCACGCGCCATTCTGACCTTATGCGAATGGTGGATGAGCTGAGGGGGGCAGTCGTTATATCAATTGGTACTATCTGTCTCTTTTGAACACCCCTTTCTTTCTTCTTATCGTCGCCTCTAGGGTTTATCTCTTCCATTACGCGGTTTCAATATCTAATGAAAGGAGGTGTCGAAGGTGGTGACAGATAGTCAGTAACTCATTTTCCAATCGTTCTCTAATCCACCCTCTTATTCAATTGCTAGCCCGGCTTGACCAGCTTTGCTACGCTGCCCTGAACCGTCCCGCCCCCCTGAACATGCTGGATACTGAACGTCGTTGAACATTGCCCGGTCCGTTCAAAGACATACGCCCAGTTTTTGGTTCTGTCGGCTTCCAGTTCTGAGTTCAAGCCAAAAGCACAGTTCACCGTATGTCTGTAATGTACAATACAGCGATCACTCTGAGGCCGGTATTCGTGGCCCTTTCGAGCTTACCGTGGGGCAGAGCCTTTACTCAGCATCCAGAGCAAGTTATCTGACATAGTTGGTTCGAGTTCGTCGCCGTCGGTGCTGATTATCGAGGAGTTCTGATGTGTGATAGCTTCTCTGGATGTATTCTGAATCACGACTGTAAGGGCATGTTTCCTCCGACGCTTACTTTTCTGTTTGACTGACTTATAACCTTCAAAATCTCGCTTATGGCAGTGCCTTTTTGTTTTTGATCAGTCCTTTGGCGAAACGGAAGTGTTATCAGCAAGAAAGGACATAAAACTCTCTGTTCATTTTTCTTTGCTCCATGGTCCCGACGCGAACCTAAATCTTGAGGTTTTTGTAGGTTCCTTGGCTGCCACGGTATGAAATGCCATAGGAAGGAATTCTCTGCGCGCGCGTACTGAGTCTTCTTGTGCTAAAATCAATCACTGCAATGCTCGGTCGTAATCGTGCGTTTTCTTCCTAGTCTTACCTTCTCTTTTCGATTGAATTATGCTCTTTCGATTAGCTGCTGGCGGAACGATATCAGAGTCGGTTTTAGGACAACAGCCTTCACATGGTCTCGATTCTATGGTTCCCACAAGTTTTTACCCCTTGGTTCAGACGTCAAATCAAATCATAGAAGGTTGTTATTGGCCCCCTAGTAAGGAGGACCGTTGCAGCCGGAGGGCCAACGACCAGGTTAGCACACGTATGTTTAGTTTTTTTTTGACCTGACGTTTTCTGTATTTATGGGCCGTCCTTTAGGTGTTTTAACGCAGGTATGGGTTGCCGTTCCTGCCTGGGAGACCGCCCATCAAGCAGTGACCCGCACGAAAACGTGTATTACACCTTTCGTCGGTCCAGGTTCGATTTAGACAGCCCACCAGTATGTCCGCTATTCAAACTCATGCCAACTTATGATTGATCTCGTTGCTGTTCTAGCTGAGACGTTAGCTCCAGTGATTGGCGAACCAGCAGCGAAGGAATCGACCCATGGCCAGAATTTACAAGCTTTGGTGTGGGTCCTTCCGTTGGATATGCCTGATCTTTTTCTGAAAACAAATGAGCAGTCCTTTTTGACCCAGCCACATGGCACCTGTGTTGGCGGTGGGCGATTCTATATCGTAAATGCGCAAACGTATTATATGGATCGCGATTGGAGCTTGTGAGCGAAGTACTGCGATCATACCCCATTCGGAAGTTACTTCCGTATTTGGACATTCTTGTATTTCATGTCGCAACACCATGAAACTCCTGTTTGAAACACCATCTCTCGGAGCTCTCGCATCATGATTCACAATTAAAGAACAAGGGCCAGCACTGTTATTTGGGGAAAATATTGCAGGTGAGTTTTATAATATGAAGATTGGCGAGCCTTGCTGAAAGGTTTGTTGCTTGAATATCGTTGATTTAGGTTCATTCGCTGACTTTGCAGGTCGTTTTTGAGGCAAAGTTGAACATCTTAGCGCAATAATAGTTCTTAAGTCCCGATGGTAAACTGATGAACTATCGAACACGAAAACGTTTCTACGTGGCCAACCTTAGCCGGTAGGTACCATTGACCCACTCGAAACATCATCAAAGCTGAAATTTCCCAACCGACCAAAACTATTACTCACAAGGCCGAATACAACGTCAATAACCACGAAATCGTGTGAGAGGAAATTCGAAGTGATCAATTCTTCAGTTTGCTTCGTTACCCTTCAAGAGAAGAGGTAATTTTTGAGTGTTTCAGTCTCGCAGCGGCTTCAGGCTACCGCACCAAAATCTGTATAAAAGCCTTTCTTTCAATCCCCTAACTCGTCAGAAATTCAAATAATCTCCAATCTCAATCAACAAACCAACAAACGTCTACAACAATGATCTTCAAGCTATCTAAAGTCTTCGTCGCTCTCGCAGCTCTCACTGCTGTTCACGCCTCTGTTGTTCTCGAGAAGCGCCAGGCTAATCCTGTGACCTGCGACTACGTCCTCAAGCCCGACGTTACTGTCACCCCGACCGTTGCTGAATTCAACTTCGGTTCGTATCCCACTCCATCCATTCGACTAACCACTCATACATTTCTTATGCAGTCATTGGACGCTCTCTCGCCATTGATGTAGGAGGCCCTATCTTCGTGCGTATACCCTCTATATTAGTTGCAAAAACTGTGTCAAGCGCTTCCCGGACCCTCTAGAACTTCGGGTCCACCTTCACCACTAACCCTGATTCGACCTTCAACGTCGAGAACAAGATTTCGGCTGATGGAAAGACCGCCGCTGAAACTGCCGCGATTATTACTGGCTGGGTCGGCGAAACCAAGACCGGCCTTTCCGCCAATTGGCTCGTCGAGTCGGTTTCCTGCGTTTGAACCACGATTCAGGAAAGCGCCATGTGAAGTAAGGCGGCATTTTGAAGTGGGATATGGACAATGATCGTGATATAGTGATATACATTTGCAATGAAACTTTCGGTGACGTTGCTTTCAATCAGAAATATGATGATGAAAGTGACAGCGAAGGTGTGAGGGTGCTCGAACAATAAAAGAAAGACAAAGTAAAAAATCTAATTCTGTCTTCGGGCTGACGAGAATATTATAAACTACCCGCGGGACAACCGTCCTGAGGATTGGAACAATTATTGAAGAAATCCAAACAGTAGGCCGCGCTCTAAGTGGTAAGGGAGGAAGTAGGCAAGCGACCTCCAAACGACGGTAATCTTTAAGATAAGATTGCCTCGTGATCGTTCTGTGATCATCGATCAACCATCGGCTCAATGATATCGTGGGATTCCGGAATTAGATCCACGGTGACTAGTGACAGGAGCCTGAACGTTGAACGTTGAACCTCAGGCTTGTCCTCTCCTCGACCATCGTTTTCTCTCTACTAAGTTTGTCTCCGCCACCGTGCTTGGGCTCTATCACCCCTTTCTTTTTTTTCCATGGGAAATTTCGATATTATTTCCCTAGATTCCTGGGCCGCGGATACATTATCTTGAATGTATGGAACGTGAGACGCGTCGAAAATGATTCTGATTCGGTATTGGTAAGTCTCAGAAATTCTCAAGTGATTTACCTGCTCATCCATGTCGTAGCAACAACTTGAACGCTTAGTGGATCTTCGTCCTTCTAGGCCCAAGCTCGGTGCTCTACTTGTCATTCTGGCTTTATACGGCGGGTACATGAGTTGACAGGCTGTCATATTAGTCAGTAAGGTAAGATTCTTTCGAATATCTCCTTCTCTTCATTGCTAATTACCGTCATCGTTAATCCGTCCTTCTTTTGGACGCGTTCTGCGCATTCAAAATAGTAGAAAATTTCAAATACCAGCTGAGTCGCGTCGTTCTGAATGTCAATGTGTTGGGAGACGCCATCTTTCTGTGGTACCTGATTTCTCTTTTTTTTCCGAACCATGGTGGGGATGGTGTACCCTAGACGGCGGCGAGCGATTTTGATCTAACCCTGGAAGTTGAGCTCGTATAGCATTTCCGCACGAGGTCGCAGGAACTGCCGTTTGTCCCATTCTCCTCTCACCCTTGCTGTTCTACTGACTTACAAAGTGCAGAAATCTCATTACGAAAATACCGCAATTCTCTCAAAGTTACTCCTTCTATGAGTCGTTATAGAGACGATTCCAGCAGGAGCTTTAAGATGATAGCGGACTGTTGTTATGTACTACAACTGTGACCCTTGTAATGTCTCTGCTATAGGCTCGTTGTACATGTATGCTACCTTTCCTTAGTTCTTACCTGAAATTAACTACCTCTTCCTATATTTTTATAGATTCCGTGGTAGCAACACGTTTGGCCAATCCTTCATGCAGGAGGCTAACCATAAGGAGTTTCTAATCTCAAGGAGCGCTCAAACAGAAGCTGTACGTTGATTGTGATGACTAAATTATATGGATAGGCTCTGACATTATTGTTACACCCATAGCGCAAATGGACGACTGTCATTCATGGTAATACGGGTTCGCAGGCCAAATCTCATCAGGTTATTCCGTGTCTGAGCTGCGCTGATGTAAACCAAATTGTGAATGGAAATCCTGGCTGTCAACGGTTCGTTGCCTCTTCTGCATTTGTCATCTTGTCTTTGCGGGCCTGACTACTAGGTATATGAAGGATGGCGGAGGTTGCTCCAGCGCTTGTAGCCTAGCTCACTTTTTCCCATCATCTATCAGGCTGCGGGATGGACTCAGTTACGGCTCTGCTTCCGAGCTGCCCCAAGGGATTATCGTCGGATACACGCCTATCAAAAGTCAATTCTCTACATTGCGCTTCAGTGTCTCTGCATCTGCTCTTTTTTACCGACCTGAAACTGCTTGCTTCCCGCAGACGAGTTTCCCACTGGCAGGGAGATGTAGCAAATGCTCGGTTTCATTCTTAGGCTTACATGAATTGTATTCTCGGTTTAGACCTCAAGGAGATTTCCCAATGACGAACTCGAACGGCAACCCTCGGAGGCCAGCATCGTCAGTGTCGCCATGGTGTTCAAATGTACGGCGAGGAACTTCGTTTTAGCCTGGCTCGGGCCTTATAATTTCGTTATGCTAAAAGGACGCCTACGATTACGGACAATTTCATTCGATTCTCCTCCGAAATTCCACTATGTCTGGCCATGCCTTCGGCACTCTTTCTACTGCCTCTCCTGACAGGCTGCGGGATTTTCAGACTTCGGGATTTGCGCGAAGTAATTACATCTCAAAGTGATGTTCTGTCTTTCTCATCCAAATTTCGTTTAGCCGCTTCGGTTCTTATCATTCTTTACGACCATGGCACGTCTAATTCTTTAAATTAAATCGATATTTTGTTTACTTAAACGAAGCGCAGCTTTAACGATGGACAAAGAGGCGAGTGCTCAATAAACGATTAGTGCAACTCCCGTTGATGTTAAGGAAAGATCGGATTAGTCTGGGTATACTCACCGGGGTTTTCATTTCAACTTCTCGCACTCACCGTCAACGAGCTAGAACAGCAGATTGTCTTTAGCAAAAGTCCTTTTTTTCCTGGTTAGTGGTACCCTTCTCGCCAGCTCGTCCCACGCTCATCCGCACATTTAAGAACCGGTATTATATCTTCGCCGCGGCAGTGTCGGTATTCTCCACAGATTGCCCAGGATACGTCTCTAACGTTTACCGTGTTTTTACCACACTCAGCTATTGCTCTTATGGTAAGACACCGCGCCGAAAAAGAACAGAGTACGCTGATTGAATCACGCAGGGTTATTTAAGGTGGCGGCAACAGATGAAGTGAGCTTAACTCTTATGTCTCGTCCCATATCTCACATCGAAATTCAGTTGTATGTACCCATCAATTGGGTTTTGAATACTGACCCAGTCTTCTGAAATTTCCACAAATTTGCTTTCGTCCCCACCAGCTGTAAGCGTCGTAATTTATTTCTGATAACAACCCGTTTATACAGAAAAAGGCTCTCGATATTTTCAGTGGGAATCCTGGAGTGCCTTGGTGTCTATTATGATGGCTCAAGGTCAATCTTATCGCCTACAGTCGTGTCTGAAATTCTGATGCACAAAACAGCAATACTACAATTAAGAATCTATGCTCTCTATCTACGCAGTAGAAGGATCCTTGTGTTCATGCTCGTGTGCTATATCACGGCGTCCGCGGTGTCCGGCTGGATTCTTTGGGTAATGCTTGATCAACTCAAAGGCAAGCTCAACCATTATGCATGAGATCGAGAGCACCGATCAATAACATAGAATTATAGCTACAGTCCTCGTTACCCCTGGCTGGAAGGTCTGTGTATCATTCAAGGGGGTGACTGGCGCATACAAGTTCTGGATCCCTTTGCTTCTTTTCGATGGCCTCCTTTTCATACTGGCTCTCGTCAAAGGACTTCAGGGGTCTCCGATGAAAAATTCATTACTGCGTCGTGGGCGAAGTTTACTGGAAATCCTCGTTAGAGATTCGATTCTCTACTTTGCCCTGTGAGTGAACCTGCTCCGACCACCTGCTCCGCATTTTGGCCCTGATCCAGGCGGCATTATAGTATCGCCCTCACCTACGCTGCATGCATGTTATCCATACGATTTCTGCCAGTAAGCTGCATTCCGTTTATAAAATCCCATTCCTTGTTCACCAGTACCAACAGCCAGAACTCATAGATGCTTCCATCGGTTTCTCGCCAGCGGTGACATGCATATCGGCGAACCGCGTTTTTTTTAACCTTCGGGAAGCCGGGCGTCAAACGTCGCCATCCAGCGGAGCTTTGGATCGGTCATATCATGACCCGGTAATCGATAAACAGTACCCAAATTTTTCGAATGTCTTCTCATTGAATTTGTTTCATTCAGGTATTCGTGGAGTTCAGACCAGACAATACAGAACAGATGTAGATAGTCTGAGAGCAGATTCTGAGAGTAAAGGGTCTTGGTTAAGGGGATGAAATGGTTACTCCTACAAAAAGTAGATTTCGACATATTGATTCAATTTCAGGCAGGCAGAAGTATTTAGGAGATAGGGAGTTCGTTGAGAGTCTGCGACGAGAGACAGCTTAAATACCAATTATCCCACGAGATGAGACTCAAAGGGGGAAGCAACAAGTAGCCGCGTGCGGAATCCACGAAAGCGCTCAGTACCACACGAGCCATAATGAATACATTCAGGTATCAACAGGAAGGCACTGTGAGTACCCTGAAACGTATGTCAGGCTTGAAGACGCTCACAAATGTTGACATATGTGCAGTTAAGGCCTGGAGCGCAATGAGTGCAAGCAGTGAATTCTATAGGTGCTATTAGCACCATTTTTAACAGTAAGTCCTATGATATTTACGCGAGCCACCGCATTGAAGGTAAAGAGTGGCCACACTAGAAGGAGACGATGCTGAGCGGACACGAGCCCAGGACAACTGTAACCAATGTACGTACCTGTCGGACGGAGCGGGAATAGGGGTGATAGGTACGGTTCGGGTTGTGATCTGGGGCACTGACAGGGCAGGAACTGCTAAGGCGTATAGGATAAACAGAGTCGCCAACATTGGAAGGTAGATTCGAGAATCTGATGAAGTTCGTAGTATACACGCATACTTATACTCGAGTAGGGTATAAGCTCTCCATCGATGTTGCATTACTGCCAGATAGGATCTTTGGGGAAGGGAAGCAGCGTTGAAACAAGAGACATTGACCCATAACGAGGAATATCTTTGGACACGAGCCTGCATGAGATTGTCCGAAGAGATCAGCGACATTTCTGCGTCGAGCCATCCAGTCGGTCACCTGGCCGGCTCAAGGGGTATACAAACTACCAGTAGCAACACGAAGAATCTCCGATCTGCGAAGTCAGTTCGTCAGCGGATAACCCACGAAGTAAACTTAGAGCAGCGCCTAGAGAATATTGACAAAACTAAACATTATTAGGGAAGCCATCGCCTAGTAAAGACCACCAAGTACGACTCGCAATTCAATGGAAAACATTGTCACTGAAATTCGATCCAGTACGGACACAAGTTGGAGGAGGAATAAATAAGTAGGCTACTCCACCGGACAAGTTGAAGCTCGCGGTCGAGAGCTAGGTTTGCGAAGTCAGCCATGAACGCGACCGGCACTCTAGCAACAGTCTTGGATAAGACAGACTGGAGAGATTGTCGCGAGGTGGTAAAAAACAAACTTTTCTCTCGGTGTAGCAAGTTTCAGGAGAGGTCAGGTTTGAAAGGAAGTTTGAATTCTCGAATTAGCGTCGACGTTCGTTATCGAAACCATGCCAGTACAAACACAGAGATGAAGATCGAATCCAACCTGATCTGTCAGATTCGTTCCAACAATCTCCAGCAGTCCGACACAGAGTAGATGGACGGGGATGGAATGATTGTTAAGGTAATTCAGGTGGGCGGCGCTTTCGGTAAGTCGAACTTACGAAGGAGTGGAGGAAGGAAACAAGAAGGGTCCCCGTTATCTTTGAGATAAGATTGCGCCCTCAGATCAGCGAATCGTGGGACGCTTGTAAACACGTGACAAGGTGACAGCTAAATTTTTCCTCTCAACGTGCGTCTTCCACTTATACCATGTCTACGAATATACTGTCAGGCTCAGCATTACTGCATTCCTTCGTCACTGAAATGGACCTGTGGTGGCTTGGACCCAACAAGTAACGGTATGTACCAATTTAGCTCGATCCTTGGATCGCAATTGATATTTCGCCGTTTCCCTGGATTCTTAGGCTGCAGACGCCTCGTTTTGACAGAAAGAAACTCTGTTGAGCTCTATATTGCTGGAGATGCCATCTTCCTATCAATTGGTATTCGGTTTATCTCTTTTTTCTTGGCCTCCAACTGACTGGTGTAGTTCACAGGTCACTTCCTGCACAGCAGGTTGAACAAGGTTCATTACCCAGCGACTCTGATTCTGCGTTAGTGGTCCGAGGTGAGTATCACCTCATTGCACAAGATCGTTCCTTGCTTAATTATTTTCTAGGTTCAATTACGGCATACTTCTCGATTCCGACCTTGATACAAATATTTGAGGGCCGACAGAATTTCCTTACGATAAACGATACGGTGCGTTAAGTTTGAATACGCCTCTCCTTTGCTCTTCCTTACTATGGTTGGTAAGGCTCTACATTACGGATCTACGCCACATGGTTGCCAATGACAGGTCTGTCTTCGTGTTCTTTTCTGTTATTTTCTGATTCAAGTTCAATCATAGTTGCTAGCTATCATTGGCCGGCTCACGACGGCCTTCCAATACTGAAGGGCGAAGTCACTGTAAATGGGTTTGAATTCGAAGGTCGGATAACTCAAGGTTTGTCCTCAACATACACGTGTACACCATGCTGCGCCAAATTCCTTATTCATTCCGTTTCCAGATTCATTTACCGGTCTATAAACACTTTTTATTGAGTGTCTGACCTATAATACGGCCTTGTGATGGTTGGATTAGCCCTACATTCGAATGAGGAATTGGGGTTCGTCACTATCGATGCGGAAGGTCGAACTGTGAGGGAGTTGGTTATTGATAACGGCGAAGAATTCTGTGCCAAGAAGTACTAGGCCTTCTCTTGACGAAGTCGCTGGAATTCTCGTTTGAAATGGTACATTTCTGTTCTACGCTTACTTTGGTGCTCGATTGACATAATGTGCAGTGTCTTGGTGACGGAGCTATAGCCGTCCTTCAAGCCTAACCTTTTTGGATAATTGCTTCAGAACCAGGTTGATTCGAACCAGGTTCTCAGCAGGGACCCGCACGAGGACGTGTATGGCCATCTTTTGTCAGTCTAGCTTGAAGCTAGACTGATTTCATGTACGTTTGTTTATCCTGCAATTTCATCCCGACTTGTGATTGTATTGTTCTAGTTGAGATGGCTAATAACCGGCAAACCTGCGGCGCGGGATCGGACCATGGTCAGGATTACGAACTATGGATGTGTCCTTCGTGTTCTACCGAGAGAGCTGAAACGTTTGCGGTCATTTTGGTTCGTTCTCATCTATCTCGACGTATACGTTGATCGCCTTCTGACAACGAAAGAGCAGAGTCATCTTAACTGAACCATCAAAGTTTGTACGTCAAGCTGTCTGTACCTCCATTTCGTCTTCAGGATGATGTCGAACTGACCGTTACTCCCCTGTAGATGTACGAGCATTACAACTCGAATGGAAGGAAGACTGGCGAACCATGATTCTTGGCAGACCACCGGGTTATTATGAAATTATTCTCCTCACATTTTGATCTCCTGACGCCTTTTGAAGGCCACCAAATTGTGTGTACGTTCTTATCTTCCTTCCATGCCACGCCCGCCCAGCTGTAGCTGAGCGTACCACAGGCTTTCCATGATCTTTCTGCCTGCCTCGCTACACATTTTCCGAGACAGCATTCCACTGGTGGATCTTCAGTCCTCAGGATATCGCATAGCCCTCTGTTTGTATTTGTCTAATATGAACATGTAGGGTTTGTTTCTGGGTCTGGTTGCCACCCGCTTCACCGTGAATACACATTTTGGTGTCGATTCCTACACCTCGCGTTCTCGTCTTCATTCTCAACGTCAAGCCCTCGGCGCGAGTGATGGACTGCCACGTCAATATTCGACACTCATTTCCGTGTCCCGACTCGCAGTGCGAAGCAGCGGCAGAGGGTGCTCGACATGAAGCTCTCACTGCACGGCAAGCCACGCAAACCCATCCGGAGCCGAGCTGGGCTGAGCTGCCCATGGTGAGACAATGACTTACCTTTTTTGCCTCAGAATGATGGAGATCATGTCGATATCCGGCTTCCCGCTGACATATCAAAACATGAGTCATAGCATTCTACTTCTATAAGAACAACTGGGCCGCCATTTCCCAGCAACCAGCAACCCATGTCTTCTGAACCAGTTACAGTCAAACATACGCTCGACGGCTCTTGTCATTGCGGCGCCGTAAAATTCGTGGCTAAGGATGTTGACCTAACCAAGATCTCCAGGTGCAACTGCACGCTATGCAACATGTCGGGTCGGTGAGTATTTCGATTATTTGTTTACCCTCCATAATAATTGCTCATACCATGATGTAGCATTGGCGTTTTTGTTAAAGAGGGAAATTTCCACTTGATCAAAAGCGACGGGACCCAACTGCCCCTTCACATCGACAGCGTCAGCGCTCGCGCTGACAATGGATTCCCCCCCGAGTTGACTGTCTATGATGCCCGCGGACCGCAGCACCATTTTTGCAACAAATGCGGCATTCATGTGTTCAACATCGCTGACATTAAGGAGCATGGTGGGGTTAATATTAGCGCCAATCTTCTTTGCTTTGATTTGAAGCAGGTCGGGAAGGATGTCAAGGATGTTGCCGAGCCGTCTAAGATGTCGTATATGGATGGGCGGTCGGACACTTGGGCTCAGCAAAAGGGAGAACCTTGGGCGGGAGGAGTTTGGTGAAATTTGGAGTGGCGGAAGTCGTTGGGAGCTGTGTTGACAGATTCCGCGGATTCATAGCAAACAAATTGGAACTTCGCTTTCGATTCTGAATTATACTTCTTACTTGTGGCATTATATATCTGGAATATTTTTTGTCACTGATACGACAGTCTGGGCTGCGATGAAGCCAGAGAGGGACACGCAGAAGGGTGGAATTTTCGAACGCGACCACTATGACGGTCTGTCAAATACACAGGTGAAGTGCCTTGCAGGGTCCTGCAGTCCTGATTCAAGTCATTCGACTACTGGTGCTACTAAGGGCTGTCAGATTTCGAGGAGGTTTGATGATGGCTGAACAGAACCTTGGCCTTCAAGCTCTTCAAGTCGTAGAGAGGCCATGTTGGATTTTCGTAGATGGGCCCGGGGGAGTTACTGTTTAGCAAAGTCGTTTTGAGCGACACGTGATGAAAATTGTCACGACCGAGGCAATTTCGACATGACCTTTTCAATCTGATACACAATGTGCTTTGGACATTGTGGTCGTCAGATCCTCCTCGAGCTCTCCATCATTGAAATGGACGAGGGAGTAAGGTCAATGTGGCGAGTTGGTGAGTATGGAGACTTTCCGACTACTGCTGCTACTGCTGCGTACTGAACGCTGATGCATCATGATTGACGCGTTCCACCAGGGTTTTCATCTCCAGCTGTGAATTTTTTATGTGTTATGCTCCGTTCTGATGCTACCCCACATCCATGGCCTTGCTATTCTGCCACAATTACCGCAAGCAAGGTGAGCACGTCCTATTTCTTGAACAACAGTCATGACGACGTCACCCCAGATCGATTAACTCTTCTGTTTCTTCATGCACATGCTCAAGCGTGTTCTAAAGGTGGAAATGACAGCATAAGACTCTTATTCAACAAATTTAAACTCTTTACACAGAGTTCCATGACCCCGCAGTCGCACAAACGCGAATGAGACACCGAGTCGTGTTTTTATCAAGCCTATCCAATAATCCCCACGATTACTTTCTGCATTGAAATACAGTGCGTCGTATATGAATTTTGGGCGAAACCCAGTGTCAATCTACCAATCATCCTCGGTGTAACCTCTCCGTGCTCATATTTTAGCCTGCTCGCGACTTCCTTCCGCGCATTCACCTGCCATATTCGTCCTCTGCTCAATGGACATTGGACATCTATCATGATCAATCTGCCAAGAGTAAAACCTATCTTCTTTTCCAGCGGTTGATCTGAGTTTCTCATAACAAGTATTTTTGTAGGCACTTAATTTGGATGCCAAGCGGTTAGAAGACACAACGTGCTTTGATTACTCACCGACATTACCGTTGCGCCTATTGCACTTGTGTCCCTTATTCGCTTTCCTTTCATCCACTTCTGTGTATCGCCCTTCCGAAGTTCTTCAACGCCGCGCCTGCGCTTATTTCTGGAACCTTGACGGTTTGTCACATGAGCTAGTGCTCGGCAGAAATCTTGCGATACCAATTTGCCGCTCAAGGTGATCAATTATTTCCCATATTTTAACCTTTATACGTTGCATGAACTGTCCTGACCCACCGATTCGGCCACCTACTTACATTGCCAACACATTTCCAGGAATTATTGTCGGCCATATATTCCGACCAGGCTTTGATGGTCCAATATGCCTTGGTTCGATGCTACTCGCCGCTTTCTTCGACAACGGCCCGTTTGCCTGCCTGCGCTTCTTCCGTGCCGCTTCCAATGACGCCTCTGGTGTGGATCAACCTGGATCATATTTATGTCCTGTCGAAGCCGCCTTTCGCATGGTCGTCAATACTTCCTCACCTATCTATAGGTTCAGTAAACTGACCACAAGTGCTTTCCCATTTCGTTCAAATTCGCGAAATTTACGGAACATGTGTATAGGCTTTCGTATGTGGAATATCTGCCATGCATGCTCTCTAGTCTATCGTGCGGTGAAGATATAAAAGACGCGTCATCTGAAGGATGTCTTTAGATTTTCTCGGGCTTCCCGAAACCTCAGAACGTTCACTATGCGTTTCGTCGCTGTATACGCAACTCTCGCGGTCCTTTCCGCGGCAGTACTGGCTGCACCGACCACATTGCTCTCGGTCGAGGCCTACAGTGGTACTACCACAGGTAAATATATTGTCAAATTTAAGCAAGGCGCATCCCGCAAAGCATGGATCCAAAAACTGGGTCTGTCTCAAGCAGTCGACTGGAACCATTTCAACGGTTTCGCTAGTGGGTCCTCTTTCATCGTTATCTGAATCAATACCAGACTGAGATGTTGGATTGAAAATTAACAGGTAATCTCCACAATGACGCTCTCAATTCTCTCAGAGCATCGCCCGATGTCGAGTCTGTTTCTGAAGATGGTATCATGTACTCAACGGCTACACAGTAAGTACCTTCCACTCACTAATTCTACTGATTTTTTTGAACAATGTCTCACAGGGAGGACGCAACCTGGGGTCTTCAAAGAATCAGCACTGTGGAGGCGATTGCTGATCCCACTGCGCCGTTTGTTATTTTCCTTCTTAAATACATCAAAATTAACCGGCCACTTTGTAGAGCCCAGAGTTTTACTTACACCTATGACGATAGCGCTGGGGAAGGCGTGGATATCTACATCGTCGGTAAGCCTTGTCCAAGGTGTCCTTTCTATAGTTAACATTGGATTTATGGCATCTGTTCTATCTAGATACTGGTCAGTTTCTGGACATTTATCTGTCTCTATCTGACCCAACTCTTTAATGAAGGCGTCTATGTTAACCATGTCAGTCTTGCGCAATCGATAACGACTCGACGTAAAATTTCTGAACATTATATTTAGACGCAATTCGGTGGACGTGCTACCTTCGGCCTAGCGGTTGGCAGTTACGCGTACGCGCACTGTGCACCAGCTTGACGCATATTTTCTGACACTCTCCCAGCCAAGCAGACGGTAGCGGCCATGGCACTCACTGCACGTAGGTTTTTTGATCTGCTGTTTACATATGGCATCAATCCATTCTGAAACAGAGGTACCGCTGCTGGAATAACCTTCGGTGTCGCAAAGGTAACCCCGATGACTCATATATAAGAGTTCATGCTTGGATTCTGAAGAATGCTTCCTGCAGAAAGCCAGCATCATCGGTGTTAAGGTCCTCAGTGATTCAGAGTACGTATTCCGCACACAATCTATAGGTATTGCGCATCTTACGCTCAAATTTAGATCTGGCAGCCTTTCCGATATGTACGAAAATCACCTCCGAGGTCCCGAGTGATCTCACCTTCATGACTTAAGCTTAACGGGCCTCAATTGGGTTATGTCTCAAGCCCAAGTATCTGGAAAACCCTCTGTTGTTTCCCTGTCAATTGCTGGAGGCCCAAGTATACCAATGGATAGCGCTATTGCTACGGTGTGTACAGTAACCCTAACTTTTTTTCGTTTCCCTAATCTTAACGCCGTAACATTCAAAGCTCACCGATGCTGGTATCCACGTTGCGGTAAACTATTCATCAACATACAACGCCGTCATAATATTAACAAACCTCGCTCGTTTCCAGGTCGCTGCTGGTAATTCGGACCTTGATGCTGCTAACACCTCGCCAGCACGGGCACCTTCTGCCATTACCGTCGGTGCATCCGATATCACGGATGCGCGTGCATTCTTCTCCAACTTCGGTGCTGTTGT
This sequence comes from Galerina marginata, assembly GCA_023014335.1. Lineage (NCBI taxonomy): Eukaryota > Fungi > Basidiomycota > Agaricomycetes > Agaricales > Galerinaceae > Galerina > Galerina marginata. The sequence continues at coordinate 380,425 of JAECYW010000009.1, read as the reverse complement.
GGACGTTTTTGCACCTGGACTCGACGTTCTGAGCTCTTGGATTGGTAGCGACACTGTTGGCCTTCTGTTAATACTCTCAGATGATATTCTAACATAATTTTCTAATGCTTGTAGGCTACTAACACGATATCGGGCACGTCCATGGTATTGGTTACTCTATCACCTTCTCGAATTTGTACCAAATAATAGTTAGGCCACACCTCACGTCGCGGGACTCATCGCGTATCTCATCGGAAAAGATGGAAATCTGTCTCCGGCTGATATGTCTGCCAAATTACAGGCATACAGCGTCAAGGATGCGCTTACGGGCCTCTGTAAGTGCCAATATTGTTTATTTTTACATTTAATCAATAGAATTTGGTACAGCCGCCCCAAGCAACAATGATCTAGCGCACAATGCCCCGCTATAGTGAAAGGTCGCACAGAGTATGTTAGAGTTCGGCAAACAGGTCATCTAGAAATAGACAAACCGATGTATATTTTCCGATATTTTTGTACGAAAATTCTAAAGAGCAAGCATATTTCACAAGCAATGGTTCGCATTGGCCAGCGAAAAGGAATGTGTGAAGAGAAATTACAAGCTAGACTCGTACACGGTTTATGGACCACTCCCTCAATAATGTCTTATCATGCTCTCCTAGTACGCATCTCATTGGTCTTCCCTTGCTATCTTCTAGAGACGCCAATACACGGTTGGCTATACTTATAAATGGAGACGATGTCAGTTCTGAGAGGAGCTTTGAAAGTGTAAAAAATAATTACAATAGATACGGCTTGAACGGAGTATTATTGTTTTTCTTCCCTATTTCTTGATCCTTTCTAATCCGGGCGAGGTCGTCTGCACGCACCGCAAAGGGCATATTAAACACTCCCTTTTTGTTGTAACCAATTTGCAGCAGGACTATGTAGGTCGTATCCCGATAGCCAGACCTATCCATGTCGTCCCGGAGTTTTTGCCACAGCACGCGATCACGGTCGTCGATGGAAATATTCATGTCTGTAATGTCGCCCAAGCCGACAATCTTCACTCTTCCTTGCATTGGTTTGTCGAGAAGATCCTTGAAAGGAATATCGGGCGATATGAGCGATTTGATGTTTTCTTCTTCGCATGGGGATATGTAAAGATTCGCGCAGGCCACCCACATCTTCCTGTTGTCCGATGCTGCAGTAAAAGCTGGTAAGAGTTCTTCGCCGAGAGCAAGGCCAATGGCGCGCATCAAATCCTCGTTCACGTTCATTCGGCCGATGCACTTCACAATGAAGGCACGTTGTTTATCCGGCTCTTTACAGTACTTTTTGTGATCTGCCCTGGACATGCAAGTTGGATAACTCACTTGGTTAGCCGAATAGTTACTTACCAGTCTTTCTTCTGACACTGAGAAATAGCATTCGCCATTGGTCAATCGCATTACTAGGTTGCAAGTTAATGGAGATACCTCTTGAGAACAGTAAAACTGTCAGAATTGGCTGCTCGGCTCGACGTCCCCCATAATATACATGTACAAACAGTTCATATTTCCTGTTTGTACTCGCACATTCTCTTCAACTATTACGTTCATTCTCCGTCCTGCGCGTCCAACCCCGTTCCTATGGGAGCTAGGTTCTGTTAGGTTATGGGCCCCGCGCTTCATCTATCTTTCAGGGAGTCTTATTGTGTGTCTGGCAGTGACAAAGTTTTGCGCCACATCATCATCTTGTGCCAGTTGCCAAATGGCTTCTGAAGACGCCCACAAAGCGTATATTAGGTTGGTTGGCCTAGTAGCCGCCATATAGTGTTTACATGCACATCATCTGGGGTTGGTTGGCCTAGTAGTCACCAAATTATGTTTCTGTCAACACATCCTGCATCCAGGTTGGCCAGCATTGCCACCTATCACCTCAACCATATACCCCCCTCATTCAGGCACCCAACTTGCCTCCATTTTATCACATCCTATTCTTCAGCAGCTCATAGTGGACCCCCATCCTGGCTTCATTCAAGATTCAAGAAGCCCAAGTCAACATTCAAGCTTCCCCATTATCTCATTCCATGACTGACCACCCCCACATCATGGACCAGGCTTGTGACCAGCCCACCTCTTTTTCCTATTCACCATTTATCCATCTTGTCATCACCATCCTCATCATCAACATCAGTACCAATTTGGATGAAGACCTCAATTTCTGTTAGGATTCTTGGGAAGATCTTAGATGGGTTTATTTTCTTATTTTTCTAGATTTTTAGTGGGAGTTACACTCATTTAATCACCTTCCCTTCCATACTTGTTCAGTGGGAGTCTCCCCTATTTTTCCTTCTACTTCTTCGGTCCCTCGCAGAGTGGGAGTGTCAGAATTGGCTGCTCGGCTCGACGTCCCCCATAATATACATGTACAAACAGTTCATATTTCCTGTTTGTACTCGCACATTCTCTTCAACTATTACGTTCATTCTCCGTCCTGCGCGTCCAACCCCGTTCCTATGGGAGCTAGGTTCTGTTAAAAACACGCCTCTGCACTATTTAATCCACGTTGTTCGTGTTAAATGTGTAAAGTATGTTAGAATATACGCATAGCTCACCCGAGCGCACTTTGAGAATTCTTCTTTCTCTCCTGGCAACCGACCGCAAGACTGGCATAATTTCTTCCTATTTGGTAGGGTTTCATGTGGTATGGACCTTACATTCATCGAAAAAGCAGCAAGACCGTCATCTTCCTCGGGAGTGGCATCTACCTGACGAGATTGCATTGGGGGTTGACGAGGTTAAAATGTGGAAACTGCAGAAACTTTCAAGCTGACAGCGCACTCAATCCGGGCCCAATAAAATTAGTATGTTATATGTGCAGGGGTGATCTCGCCTTCATCGTGGTCGCCGTGAGGGCCTCCACAGATTAGATTAGATTCCTACACGTGATGGCGTGATCATCCACTCGATTTTCCGCCTGTACATGTCTTTCGTGTCGTGCCCAGCAGATATGCCTGAGTACGAGACCTCAAAATTTCTAACATGTCCTGGCGGGTGGAAAAGAGAATTTTATGATGGTAGGACGTTATTTAAAGGCTAAAACTTGTGTAATTTCAATCGATCTCTAGCCCCCATTACCATATCCCGCTCAGCATTCTCAATAAAGTTCTTGAAACTGTCCTTTCCCCATGTTTGAGAGAACGCTGTGACCTAAACGTCGTCAGCCTTGTCGTTGCAACTCTGTGCACCGTGGCTATTGAAATTAGCGAGCGGCACTGATTCCATTGACAGAGCTGAAGGCCGACCTGCAGACGCCCTCAATGAGGGTAAGGGTGCTGAGATGTTTAGCTCGCGGAAGGCCAATGACTTGAAAGAATATCTGACGGAAATTCACACAAGAGGGTCTGCTTTACTGAAGCAGAGAAGCGTAACCCAACCATAGCAGGACGTGTATCCAAGGTTCCGAATTTAATGAGCTTGCCAAAAATGTATCAAAAATCGAGAATGAAGATGCAAAAAGACCTTCTTGCTTAACTGAATCTCCTGCAGTGCTCTAAAGAAGGATATGGGCGACAGTGGATGGCTGCGCCGTGGTCCTGAGCCGGAAGTTGATGTTTGGAGGCGGAGGAAGACGGGAATTCGCTCGAGTTTTGATTCCTGATGACGCGTCCGAAAGTCGGAGGAACAGCCGGGTGGTGCGTCGCTGGACGGCGGAACAGGAAGTGGGAATGTCGGTAGGACCTAAATGGTGTTGAGACGCAATGGTAAGGAAGCAGCAGAAACGGCCAGGAAGGATCAGCAAAACTCACCGGCTAGGTCTTGGTATGACGAAAGTAAGACGGAATGGCCCTCAGAGCTAGCTGATAAGAAAGCGAAAGTCGTTGTGGTTGATAATCCAGAAAGCCCTGTGAGATGGTAAGAGAAAATTGAGGCAGAAACGATGCAAAACGTGCATATATGCGGGCCAAAGCTCAACAGGGGTGTTCTTATAAGCCACAAGCGTCGGATGGAGAAGTAGGCAAGTTCAAACATCCTGTTATGGAGTAGAAATAAGGGAACGATTGTGGGACTTATGCGAACACTGGCAATATACATGAAATACTCTAAACGTTGGAACGCAAAATAAAAAATGGAGGTAAGTCAACACCGCGGTTACTAACATATGATGCGAATTTACATACACTTGCTTGCAAGAGGGACGGTTCAAACACCGTAGCATGAGTGGGACCTCCGCGGGCGATCATCCGACAAAATGTTTCCTCGAGTGGTCATATATCGGTCGTCTAGAAACCAAAGCCACGAAAAGGCATGAATAGGAGTAAAAACTTGCGTAGTACGACTGGGAAGTGGCTTAAAACCTAGGAGATCCCCTACGAATCCCCTGGCTCGGACTCCACCGATGGAACCGCAATTCTTCTCCCAATGTCGCATTGCAGAAAGGCCTCTTGGGGACAGAATGAACACTGACAAGACGTTCGAAGTTATGAAGCGGAGTCAGTCCATGACTGTGCAGCGGGAGCTCGTCAATGGGCGAATAGATCGTCGTGTCCTCGATGAGCTGGAGTCGACAAAGTAGCAGAGTGGAGGCAGAGCGAGTAAGGGAGAGTACGTGAGACGGTAGCATACAGCCCGCTTTGAGGTGAAGAACAGCTGAGGCCTGGGGCTGCTCTTACTTGTCCAACGTGGAGGGCGTCGAGCGGACTGTTGATCGATGTTGATTAATCATTATGGGGACATTTGAGCGAATTCTCACGGATATCTCCTGACTAGGCGTCGTCTTCGCCGACACACCACCTTGCTTCCAGTAATAGATACAAACACTTCCTTGGCCATTTAATTTAATCTTACCATACCAATGCAAAGATCTGAAATTGGACTAGGTCGCGGGTTACTGCTTCGCACACACCTAATGCTGTCCGTCTTGTGCATAAATTAACTCTCATTAGAGTCAACTCATTATGCACACTGGGCTCTAAGTCAGAGCCAGCAGTTATGCATAACCTGATTCAGGTGAGAGGTCTTCCATATTTATCCACGTGTCATCTCGAGTTTTCTTTTGTTCAGCTTTCGGCCTCGGAGTCGTTGACAATGCCTGATATAGTCATACTCCGCGTATGGTCCATGACTTCCCGGTGATTTATTATTCTCTCGTCCCTTCCGTTCCGGAAATCTCACCGTGGGATAGTCACTGAGATGGACAGTGCCCACCGGAACCGCGCGTTCTCACGCCCTCGACACGCGGGCGCTTCCCCCAAACAGGCGCGCGGAAACTGCACAGCGGGAGTATCATAGTTTGTAGTACCGTAGATAGATACTCTGGAGTGTCTATAACCCCCAAAAATTGTCTTTTACCATTTCTGTGCATCGGTTATCAGTGCAGTACGAGTACAAAATATCCTCCAGCTCTGCAAGAGACAAGTAAACTATATGAGAATATCAACTTACCCGTGCCCGATGCTCTAAATGTCAGTGCATAATATGAGAAAATTGCTTAATTGAGTGCATTATTTAAGGCTAATTCTCGGGGGGAGGCGGTATGTAGTCATCTTCATCAACGTCATCTGCTTCGACTTCCGATCGCAAGCAATCACCTTTTCCTCCGCTTTCAATGAATCCATCGACGCCTTTCCAAAGCTCCAAGCAATGTTCTTTCATCTTTCGAAACTGGGCAGCCTGTTTCCGACCATATGCCTGCCGCCCTTCAATCGAGGCTACGTCCGGAGTCAGATTTGGCAACATCCAAACGCCGCAATCATTAGCCTTTTTATCCCAGTCACCTGCCTTCCATTCGAAATATGCAAGAATCCGGCGGCGTTCTTCAAGAAGAAGTTGAACTTCCTCTTTCCAGCGATCTTGACGGGCCTTTCCTTTGCACCATTCGATTCTGAGACCTTTTCGGATGTCAGGAAGCCACACGGCTTATATAGATTCAGCTGTAAGACTTACTTTCATGTAGACGTTCATCCTCTGTCATTTCCGACGACACGCCCTGCTGAGTCCAGATCCATGAGATCTTCCGGTGTCCTTCACCTTTGTTTTTACTCGTTTTCATGTCCTTCTTTGTTCGTTCGGTATTTGCTTCGAGGGTCCCTATGTCCTCATCCTTGAGCCTTGGGAATCGCGTATCCCAGCCGACTAGACCGAGAATTGGGGCTAAGCAGGCCAGTGCATCTCGAGCAACCCGATAAGTATGAGTAGCTAAGTCGATGATGCTTTTATTACGACTGAGAATGGCCTGACCTCGTGTATTCATTTGCTGGCCGCGCCAGTTCTTTGATTTGAAGATGATAATGTGTGACTTTAAACGCAGTCCCTCTCGCAGATCGTCGAGGGCGTCTGTACACTGAGAAATGCGAAGCTCCCATTCGATAGATCGTAATCGAACATCGCAAGGGATTTGTCGACGAATTGATGAGGGAAGGTGAAGTGGAATGTCTTCAGTTTTCGGTTCGTCTTCACTGCTGCTGCTTTCTTGGGCACGGATGACTCGGAGGCTCGGTATGTACATGTTTTGTATGGCGATCCAAGAGTCTATTTTTCGAAAAAGCGTATTGGAACGCAACTTAAGCTTCGCCTTTTGATTATCGGTTTCATGGCTTCCGAGCGCTTTGATATCGCGCCTAAGTATATACCTAAAACGGTTCCAAACTCTGAATTAATATGACGAGAGGGAAAAAATCAACAGACTTACTTTTCGTGTTCGAGGTTGAGCCCAATTACAAGGAGTTCACTAGCTGATATACTCTCATGCATCGAGAATGCTTTTCCTGTCCGAAGCTCTTGCTCTTCTTTCTCGGCCAACTGACGCCGTACAGCATCTTGGGACATCGCTAGATGTATTGTGCATGAGGTTGTCATTCTTACTACGTAATCCTGTGACTTACATACCTTTGCACCGTGCTTCATAAGGGTTTGGATTTGTGTGGTCCTCTTCCCAGTCCGAGAGTTCCTTCCCCCAATTTTTGATGTCTTCAGATGCTAGACTTTCTGAAAAGACGGTATGGCGGTGCGTATGCTCTACCATCTCTGGAACTGCCTGTTGAATTCGCCGTAGAATGAAATTTCCTGTTGGTTTATTAGAAATAAAGTATGTCAAAATAAGGGAGAGAGCGCACCCATCTTTGTTGTTTTAACCCAGTTCCAATCACCAAAGTGATCGTCTAAAGTGTCACGCCGAGATCCCGGCCCCATTTCGCGAGTACTTGCGGCGACCGGATTGATATGGGACCATCCGCGCTCAACGCCTTCACCCTCAGTCCGTCCAACATTAGTATTATAGTTGAATGAAAATTTGGTTTGACATGCTTTTACATGAGCTGGAAGGTGGAATTTCGGGACGAGATAACGAAAAGTCTTCTTTCCTTCCGGGTCAACATGCATCCAATGCGGATATTTGTTGATTCGATCCCAGAGATTGATGCTCCATTGGCAGGCAATATCGTACGAAACGACTATTTCTACCTGATCGCTGTCTCGCAAAGTCGAGCAAAATAGATAGTCCATATTCACGTAACTGAAAACTAGAATCAGAACCGTGAAAGTTAATATTATTACTTCATACCGTTCTCCCTTTTGCAAATCCCCAACCGCACATGGCCGTTTCATGTCATGGCGACCGTCGTCCACACACGCTGCACCTGATGCGGCAAAGCCAGCCTCTCCGTTGTTTTTATTGACTGCATTATGGTTTGAGCAGGTACTTGGCTGGAATGAGGTAAAATTTAAATGCATCGGATATGCCAAGTAAACTGGTATTAACCTCTTGGACGATTACGCCTCCGTACTCCTCCAAAAACCCCTTGAAATCATCTTCTTCGACAAAATAAGACCACCCATTCGACAAGCTTGGGTCTGAAGCATGGCTTGAGACCATCTTACGTTTGAGGCGGAAGTTCGCGTCAATCGCTAAGAAGAGAGTGTACAGAAACCTTATATAAAGTTGTCAGTTATCGGGTCCGTAAGTAAATGAGCAAAGCTCACTTCATGTTAGCCGGCACATTTTCCCAGCCCTCGGGCAGATTGATACCGGGTTGGGGACAGGCCGGACAGATCACTGCGCATTCACCTCTTTTTGTTCCTTTACAGCCTGTAGAATCATGACCACGCCCAGCCCTCTTAAGCATCTTGATATGACGGTACTCACGAACCATCCGTAGCAATGTTCTGTAGCGATCCTGTAAAGATTTAAGCTTTGGAATATTGATCAAATATTCTGACACGTACCGGAGGTTCATTTGTGCCAGTATTATCCGTCAAGCGTGCTAATGTTCGATGGAACTCGTATACCGAGGCCTTTGACTCAAAAGAGAGCATTTGGAAGAATTTAAGGAGGCGGAGGGTAGCCGCTGAGCGGGGAAACCCAACAGTCGCGGGAAACCATCCGAAGCGTAGGAGTTGAACATAGTGTGGCTGGCGAGTTTCACAATTACAGAAGTCGAGTGCAATATCATGGATACCATTCACGTCAAGAACCACAAATGATCCACCATAGCACGGAGCAGGTAAAGGGCAGGGCTGACCAGCGGGATGGCCCAGTTGGAATCGGTAACCCAAACTCTTGAAGGAGACGGGTTTGAAATGTCTGCCGTCTTCATCCCAAACCTAAAAAATTTAGAATTGAGAATCATGACTCAAAGTATACAGTTAGCATTACCTGTGGCCGGTGGAGCGCATTGCGCTGATGTGTGCTAACCAGACAAGCCCTGCAAAATGTGTCCATTCCTTCGCAATCTAGACAGCGGAATGAATTCCCTGTAAGATCTGTCTCGCAATGGGCACAGGAGTTAATTCCCTTCCCATCCAGGCGAAGAAATTCAGATAAAAAGCTGTCGCGGTCTTTCATCCACTCTCGTAAAGGGTGATCCTATGATGCCACTCAGTTATTGAATATCCCAAGAATAGTGAAACGCACCCCTCGAGCCTTCTTTCGACCCGTGATGCCTAAACCGCTTTCATGATCCTCAGACTCAGAGTTGAAGCCCTCAAAGTTGTCGATTGCAGGCACATTAAGTACATCTTCTGAATCAAATGGCAGTGCAGATTCGCTGATAGGTGTCTGAGGTGTGGTCGAGTTGTAGGATGCATGAAGCACCGTAGAGCGCGAGACACGTGAACCAGATGATAAATAAACATATTCTCTGGAAATAACGTTGACTCCGTGGGTTGCCGTTGGATTTACAGTGACCCCCGCAATGGGGACCATGGTCCCATTAGCATCGTCAACACTGTCCTTTCGTCGACGTTTAGCCATTGTCCAAGGAGGGTATACAGACTGTCAGAGATTGAATTCAAAGTCACTACCCCATCTACTTTTGCGGTGCCATTGATCATACTCACTGCATATTTACTTGTGATTTTTACAGCGGAGAGATATTATGCATAACATTGGAGACTTTTATCGGATCTGATTCATAATGTTGTGATGGATTATGCATAACACGAGAGAAATAGAAGGCGATTTGCTGATTTCAAAATATTTACTCCGATCATTCTATGGCCTATATATTGCAGCATTCGGTGCGATCGCAGCCCTTACCTCTCCCACTTCAACCACCCACCCTCTCCGCAGACAGACTGTTGTTTGCAGTTTTTCCATACTGCATTCCGAGTCCTATCGATCCCAACTTCCTGTCAACCGTTTCTTAAAGCAAGGTACAAATCCACTTATTTTGACGCAAATATATTGATACCCCTCTTCTAGTTACCAAAGAAAGACCCCATTTCTTCTCAAATGCTGTCGTTTGAGGGCCTTGCAGCTCCTAAGGTATTTGCCTGTCTTTCTTCCATGATATTTGTGCTTATCTTTCTCGATACAGCCGCATTCAACTCAACTACACTCTTTAAGCCCACGGCAAGGGAAGGTACGGCACTTGTGCTCTGCCCTCTAAACCCGGATTTTACTGATTTCACGATAGACAGACAGCCAACCGCTTACTTATTTCTTCATTCTGGTCGGTCGCAAACGGAGTTTCTAGATACTCGGTGATAGGCGCCTCCCGCTTATTTCATTTTCCGTGCCGAGCATAGCCACTCTTACCGGTGGTTGCCTTACCGGAGGCCTTTTTCAAAACGCCCCTGCTAAGCCAAGGACCGCTTAGACAGTTCCCCCCATGCGCCGCACTCCATTCCTCATCGACAATCCCCATGGTTTACTTTTTACAATACTATGTCCCTCTTGAACACTGTCTCCCACTGTCTCTGTTGTTTGCGGTTTCACGCTCACTCTCAATTTCGTACCTCAACCCTAGCAGCTTCATTAGTTAAATTTGTTAGAATCTCCGAGCTCCAACCTGCTCCTTAGTGCACCGTAAATGCGAATACATAGAAATACAAATCAAAATATATGGATTTATTGCTCCAAAACCTTTCAGACGCGATGACTTAAACTGACGCACTATTAGCAGACTCACATTCAACGTCCATTGTCGGGGACGTTGTAGATTCGTGGCTCTGTGGTCATGAAGGCACATTTAAATTTGCGATGTATTAATTAATTAATCCTCGTCAGTGTCGGCGGATAACCATTCCAAATCTCCCCTAATTAGTGTAATGCGGCTTGTAACAGTCTTTAAGAACGATGAACGCATTTTCCAGATTACCCGAAGCCCATCAGACTGGGACGGGAGACAAGATGGAAGTTCTTCGAGCACATCCAGAATTTCTCGTCCGCTGTGTTCCAACTTGGATAGGGCTTGCACATCTTCATCGGTCATTGCGTTGGTTTTCTGCTGTGATAACAAGTGGTCAACCTTTTCCAACCATCCGATCACAACTCCTTGAAGCTCGAATGACTCCTTTAACTCGGGATCCTCCCAAGGAGCAACTTCCGAAGTTTTTCTACAAAAAGAAAATAGGGTATTAGAGGATAAAGACTGTAGAAAAGGGAACTTACAATTCCATACGGCGCTTTCTATTTCGTGCGGCATTGGCAGCATAAATCTTCTCCTTATTTCTGTAAAAGCCGCCATTCAGATATGATTATACATAGTAACTGACAAAAGCACACCGTCGAAAATAGCGCTGCTGTTTTGTAAGACCGTCTGCCCCCACTTTTTGGGCCTTAATCTTTGTTTCTTGGTTCATTGAGTTGGGTGAAGCGGCGTAATCTTTTGGTTTACAACAGAGTATACGACCAAGAATGTTACCAAGTATTGTACCGTAATTTGTACGGCCCGAATAAATCACCATATGTGATATTGCCCACGCCCTGAAGCATCATGCATTTACCTTAAAACCCGGACCTGAAGATGTGTTGCGCTGTTCCATTCTCCCAGGTTTAACTCGACAGGTGCGTCCAATTTCCTTGTTCACTTTGTACAATTTGATAACCCGTCAATACATTACAGAATGCCCCTTCCTCAAAGTGTTGCTGGAATTGGCGACAGTAATCTGAACACAGGCGAACGGTACGTTCTAAGAAGCAGTCGACTCGTTTTAAAATAACAGCATTTTAGATATGTATATGTCGACTATGGCTGTTGCTCAGCTATAAAAAGCAGTGAATTCTGCCCATATGTTTCCTACGACATTTCTTGCCAGTTTTCCGGTACCACTACAGCCTCCACTTCTTACAGCTCTTCTCCCAACCAGAAGAAGTCGGGGCATATCCATATAATCACCAAAGACGATGTCCATCAAGCAGAGGAACGACGTCGTGTTGCCCGTTTGAAGGCCGTAAAAACCGCTGTGAAACAGGCCAAAGGAGATAAGCGTGAATATCATTGAGCGAAAATTCAGCAGATGTAGTCTACATTCTAGAATTGTGATATATCCGAATCTTCTCCGTAATTTGTTCCTTTGATGGAAAAATCAATCACCCTGGATACACCGAGGAAACCGGATAGTTTTCAAGTTATATTGACCGAATTCACCAGACTGGCCCACACTTTCGATCAACAACATGCCTTCAGCTCTCGCAATTCGCGCTTTCAACATTCTTGAAAAATCTGATGACATTTCCCTAATGGATTTCAAAGCATTCCTCGGTACTCCTTTATTTTTTTGACCTTAGCATATTGTGCTGATGATATCGGATAGGAATGCCTGTCCATTGTGCTTCTGATCCGTTCTTCTCATTTGAAAATAGAAAGAAATGGGTCGTAATCAAATATTACATTGAATACATTCGCCATATTATTGGTTCAAGCGAGCGGTGAGCCCCTTTCAATCCGCGCTCCCATGTATTTTGTCATTCCCTGTTGACATTCTGTCTCAGTGATCGTTCCAACACAGTTACCGTGAGATCTGTGGATGAAACGCGTGCTGAATTGGATGGGATGCAATCCACGAAACACAGGGGAAAAGTCTTCTATCGTATTATTCATGAAGCTGGGAAAGAAGTTCTGGAGTTTTTTGATGAAGCGGACTCAGTAGACCCGTTTGAATTCTGCTAGGCATGTTAACATTTGTATAGAGCCACCTTCAATTCCAGTGCTGGTTTTTAGCAGCTCAATCTCACTTAATTCTGACCGCTTTGTTATCTTCTTGGATATATCTGTTACCAAGTCTTTAAACAATCTCATTCGAAGTTTGTCAGATGAGCTAAAAATATCTCGGCGCCTATTCTTGAGTTTCATGCAAAGTGCTGATAACCGACTCTTGATATTACATCAGTTTGCAATGAATCATCTTATCTTGTAGCCTGATTTCCACGTGTGAGCAGTTGCAGACGATCCACATGCACAGACGATCAGAGAGCCAGTCCATAATGATCAACATTTTTTCTAGTATTATGTATAATTTCTCTCCGCTCTAGAATTGCGCCTTACAGAGCGCGATTCCACCCCAAAGGAGTCTCCGAAGTCATTCCAATTCTCAAACATCCAAGTAGCTTACTTCTATCTCTCAGACCTTGAACGCGCTTCTCAGTATGGGGAAAAGCTGGACGACGCCTGAACAGCAAGCCTGGCTTACCTTCCGGATTGAGGACTTTTTGACTTCACGAGCGCAATCCTCGACCAACCGCTTCCATTTTGCGGTTCAGAAGAACTGGTTTGATCGGTGGCCTGAGCGCGAAGTTGCTTTTCCCTCAAAGCCAATGCATGAAGAGCTTAACGCTGAAGAACAGAAAGCGTTAGCAGCGGCTGTTGAGGCGCGTAGAAAGGTGCGACTGGTCTATCTTTCAAAGCCTTTGGTGATGATACTTTTTTTAGCAACTCGAGCACTGGTTTTACAACAAAACAGCGTCGAGAAATAGCGGTGCAAGTCAGGCCATTAAAGTCTTTGCCGACACCCTGTCCGAATTGGCAAAGGCCGAAAGCCAGAAGAAATCAACCACACGTGCGCCACAGCGCGTTGAGGTTTACCAGAAATTGTTTGCTGATAAAATTAGTCGGGCTGTTGGTGAGAAGTGCAAGATCGTTCAAGCTAATAACAGAGGAGATGCACTGGCAATCCGACGTGAAGTAACCCAGAGAATGCTTGACACCGAACCCAAGGACGTCCAGGATCGCATTGACGAAGAAATCGAGAAGTGGAGGAAGAACAAGGAGATCGAATTAGAACAGGAAGCCAATAACAATTCGTTGAAGGGATATGACGCGTATGTTTCCCGAGTTTTAGCTGCTTGCAATAGTTTCAATTATATTAAATCTACCATTAGAGGAATTAAAGCGTTGCCTGGCATATTGAACCAAACACTCCAAGTCGCCGCAAACACTACTGGGTGGGTATTTTACCTTGTGGCAGGAGGTCCAGTCCCCGCGGAGGATGGGCGTATTCACCTTCAGCAGTGAGTGATTCGTATCTCGAAGATCAACCATATAGCTAATGATACCTCAGCTTTTATAGTCGCCCAGAATCTGTTCAAGGCCCCAGCTTCCGTAGGTCGTACATGGGGTTTGATCAAGGTATCGTAAAACCGTTCACTGAACATCTGGTGAACTGCTATCGTCAGTTGTGTTTCATATTCATTGGGGGATATGGCCGCTGATCTATGTTATCGCTATCGAACTAGATTCTGAAGACACGGCTACCTCAACAATAGATAGGACTCCAACCTCTCCTCCTGATAACTTGACGAGTCCCACCGGAACTGTTGGTTCAGCCATCGACAATTCCACGGGGAACATAGCTACGTTGCCAGTCATGGGCTCAACGGAAGCCACCGGTGTCAATTTTGATCTCAACATGGACTTCGAGTGGGATACGTTAACCGCTACTCATCCTTCCGAACTTTCCTCAGCTCAAGACATGGATATGGAGCACTTCCACTTTCCCCAGTATTCTGGCGATAGTTTTGACGCGACAAACAGTCTTTCTACCTCGGGTGAACCGGTTACCGGCCCAATGCCGGATTTATTTTCGTTAGCCCAAGAGAACACACGACGGGCTACTACTACTCAGGCCGCGATGCACCTCCCACTGCCTTTGCCACCGTACTCAATGTCTCCGGATTTCATGGCTCCCACCACTGTGCAGGCTATAAATTCAGTCCCAGAGCCACAACCTACGCCCAGCCTGAGTGCTGAAACCACACCTGACAACTATATCCTCCGCTCAATCCAGTCACCACCCGATGGATTTGTGTTCGATAACCAGGACTACTCACTCTCGACTACGCAAGTTTTAGTCGACGGCCAATCGACGCAAGACGGGAGCGATAAATGCATTGGATCCGCAGGTAATACCGAAAATATTCCGGCATCATCTACAAACTTAAAGGTAGGAGGTAAAAAAGGAGGCAGCAGAAAACGGGCGGCGGCATCGGGAGAGAGGGCGGTGCCCATCAAGAAAACGCGATCATCTCATTCTGCAGCCCCCGCGACGCTAGACAAATCCGTGGGATCTGCAACTACAACCGCTACGGGTAAGAAGGGCAGGAAGTCAACGAAGGGACGCTGGCATTACGAGGATGAAGACGGGAATGAGGTTGACAAGGATGGTAACCTTGTTACTCGAGCTTGATGCCATATTCACTACGTAGTAGCTCCTGGGTCGAAATGGATACATTTCTTTACTCGCAAATGTCTTGACTTACTAGTCCTCGTAAAATAAGATTACAGCTTACCTTGTGTTGCTGTACGAAAGCTAAACTCACCATTAAGCATAATGAATGCCAGTTTGGGATGGACCGATCCTCGATATTATGGGAAATCGGTGAAGTTTAATGTCGAGTGATGCTAATTATAACTGTTGCCCTTTGCGACGAACAAAGAGATTGATTGGCATTTCTCGCAGAAGTCCCGTTTTCTTCACCTTTTGATAGCGGTGTCCAAAAAACGAAGTGTGGTCCCTCGTCAGGGCGCACTCCGCCTGTGTACTTTTTCCACCTATACCTTTTGGGGGCTGTTGATTGAATTTATTTCGTCTGGTACGTATTTTGAGGTTCTTTAACCTGATTCCATTTCTGCATTCAGATCTTATATAAATGTTATGAAGCTCTCAGAAAGTGGTGCGCTGTGATTAGCCGCTTTTAACGTCAGTCCTTCCTCTCAGGATCTCCCTTGGCGTCGGACTCTAAAGTACATGCGGCGCCGGCGAAAGCTGGAAGAAGCATCCGGAATTCCGGCCAGAGGTACACCATATAAGGATTGTTTTACGGTTATTGAGTAAAATGATTCTACATAAAGAAATTCTCTAGCATTCTGCACAGTAAGATGAGCTGGATTTAGCCATTCTCTCGCATTTTGCATGATTTTATACCCCATAAAGTTGTCCTCTTACATTCTACATAATTTACGAGCTCCTCGAGGCCAGCATAGCCACCATCTCTCGCGTTTTGGATCCTCATGCATTCGTCTAGGCAAGAGGATATTGTGCATAATGATTCAACTCTCATTAGAGTCGAAATATGCACAATAATAGGGTCACTGCCTGTCGCACAGCAAAACTCGTCCCCAGTAAGGTTAATTTAAGTACATACACATCTCCGACATATTGTTCATACATTTTGCATGGGCAACAAGCTGGAAAACGTTCCAACAAGATTGCAGCTACCGTGCTCTCCTTGTCGTCCGAAGAGGACTGCTGCTGCTTGCCGGGCAATGCTAGGGTCGAAGTTGAGCCAGTGAGTGTCAGCATAGGCAAAGGAAGGCCACTGGGAGTAGAGGCGGCATGAGGTGGTAATGGGGTTTGGCACTTGACAAACAAAGTAAAACTAATCTTGAAAGTAGGGAGGGGATGCGAGAACTTACACACGGCCATATTTTCCTGCCTCTCTCATCATCACCGACAATGTTACGGTCCCCGCCTCTCCTGTTCAATCGTCTTCGGCATAATGCGTTGTTTTCTGGCGAAAATGTCCTTGGCCTGATAGCGGAGCGGGATTCATGGCATTAGCCAAACGAAGTTGGTGATCAAGCAACAGAATGGCGGATGCGGCGTAGCGGTGGGCCACCAATGGTCACAGGCAAAAGGCGAGAGGCAAGGTTGAGGTTGCTCGGCAGACGTGAGGATGGCGGGCGACAAAGGTTTGTCACCCTTTTGTGTCCGGACACCACTGTCATGTTTCTCTAGCTGGCCGCGATTGCTGTTGCTCTAGGAGCCGGAAACGGCCTTGGCATAGCGTGGTGAGGCGGGTTGGTACCCCACAGGCAGGGATGGTGAGGTCACTTCAAAGCAGCGAGGGCAATGTCGCTGAACCTGGCGAACCTGTCATGGAGCGGATAAGTGGCTCGCACAACGAGATGATACCAAAACGACCCAACCGGGGCCAACTTACCTTGGCCGAAGATTAAGGTATGGACATGCCGCCATCGTTTCGCGATTGGGAGTAAATCGTACCTGCCTCTATCCGACTTCTCACCCGTCCTTCATCTTTCAGCTGCCCTCCTCTTATCACTCTGCCCATCTTGTGTCCTTCCAGTGCCGGCCCACATGCCTTGAAGTGGCGAGAGGCACTCGGCAACGACAACGCGCCGCTCGTCGCTGACATACATAGCATTGGCCAGGCCAGTGCAGTTGTGGCCTATCGCTAGTTGCGCGATCAAGATAGGATGAGTGTCCAAGGCAAGTCCAATTCCAACTTGAACGTTTTCAGTGCGATCGTGAAGGTTGATGGCATCATTGATTGCAACATTTGAGGTTCTAAGGAACGGGGGATGGGTAGTATAAATAACAAGTGCAAACATGGTGTAGGCCTCAAAGACAAACATGACTAACAATCATGATGATGGCAACAAAAATTTCCTTAAACGTGAATTTAGGGGGGTACAGGGACCTTGCTTTCAGCAAGGTGATTACCGCCATCAACATTGCGCTCCATACATTCACGCTGGCCAGGGCGCTCTGCTCAGATATCCTTTATTTTGCTGGACTCCGTCGAAGTTATCTTTTGCTGGCTTCGCTGGACCGCCGTCCTCGGCTTAGAACAAATTTAACGCTTATCATACGCGTTTCTCGGCATTGAATCACAATGGGTACTCATACCCCCCTTGAGATAAGTACTGAAATTTCTCCTTGTATGAATTGGCGTCCTCCAGCTATACGAATCTGGTGTCGAACGTCGCACTGAATTGTGGTCGTAAAAGACAGATAAAAATATCCGTGGAAATTCGCTCAAAGGCTCTTGGTCAACGTCGATCAACAGGCTGCTTGACACCCTATTGAACAAGCGTGTTCAGCCTTAGGCCCCAGACGTCCTCCGCCTCGAAAAGAGCCCTCTGCTGCCGTCTTATATGCTTACTTTCGCTCCTTCTGCCTTTATTCTGCTACTTTCAACTCCAACTCATCGTAGCCGAGAATGGGAGACCTTCCTGCGATCCGCCATTGGGGGATGGATTGTGGCTCCGTCGCGGGAGTACGTGCCAGAGGATCTATGACCAGAGTTTTGGGCCTTACCCGTTGTACTACGTGAGTATTTTCTCCTTTATTGCTCCCTTCGCGTCCTTGATTCATCGAGGATCAATGTAAAACGGCTGGAGGACATGTTTTATCGGCCGATCGACCTCACAGGTCTCACTCCGGATACTGTGTTTAAACTAAGTACTGCAAGTTATATTGTTTAAATCTACACCATACATCCGCGACGATGCTGACTTAACTCTATTTTGTCCAGTTTTCCGCGCTGAACACTAGAGAACTGCACGTGTATTGCTCGTTTGACCCACCTCTTGTTCCACAGTCGCTCGCATATTTGGGTGTTTTGCATCGCTTCTTCCCCCATTTTCCTCTTATCATGCCACAGTGCCCCCTGCATTACCAACAACGACGGCCGCTCACTGTTGAGCCCAACCTCTCCATCTTCGGCGGAGCATACCCTGCCGTGCGTTTGCGCAACATTTTTATCTATCTTATGTGCTCATTCGACTCCTCTTCCCCATTTGTAGGGCTGATATGCCTGTCCAATTACAGGCATACAGCGTCAAAAATGCGCTCTCGGGCTTCAGTACGTGCCATTGTGCCAATATTGCTTATTTTCACATTTGATCAATAGAGTTTAGTACACCACCCCCCCTAGCAACAATAACCTAGCGCACAATGCCCCGCTATAATGAAAGGTCGCACAGTGAGAAGTATGTTAGAGTTTAGAAAGTAGGTCACTCGGAAATAGACAAAGCTGTATCCTCCGACACCTACATACGAAGATTTTAAAGAGTAAATGTATTTCACAAGATATGATTCATATTGACCAGCGAAAAGAAATTCGTAACGAGAGACTACAAGTTAGACTCGTACACGATTTATGGCCCACTCCCTCAACAAATTCTTATCATGCTCTCCTAGTAGGCATGTCATTGGTCGGCCCTTGCTATCTTCTAGAGACGCTAATACACGGTTGGCTATACTTATAAATGGAGACGATGTCAGTTCTGAGAGGAGCTCTGAAAGTGTAGAAAATAATTACAATAGAAACGGCTTGAACGAAGTATCATTGTTTTGCTTCCCTATTTCTTGATCCTTTCTAATCCGTGCGAGGTCGTCCGCATACACGGAAAAGGGCATAAAGAATACTCCGCTCTTGTTGTAACCAAATTGCAGCAGGGCTACGTAGGCCGTATCCCGATAGCCAGACCTATCCATGTCATCCCTAAGTTTCTGCCACAGCACGCGAATACGGTCGCCGATGGGAATATTCATGTCTGTAACGTCGTTGATGCCGACGAGCTTCACCCTTCCTTGCATTGGTTTGTCGAGGAGGGCCTTGAGAGGAATGTCGGGCGATGTGAGCAATTTGAAGTCTTCTCCTTCTTCATCTGGGGATATGTAAAGGTTCGCGCAGGCGACCCACATCTTCCTGTTGTCCGATGCCGCAGTAAAAGCTGGTAGGAGTTCTTCGCCCAGAGCAAGCCCAATGGCGCGCATCAAATCCGCGTCCAGGTTCATTCGACCGATGCACTTCACAATGAAGGCACGTTGTTTATCCGGCTCTTCACAGAACTTTTTATGATCTTCCCTGGACATGCAAGTTAGATAACTGTCTTGGACAGCCGCATAATGATAGCTACTCACCAATCTTTCTTCTGACACTGAGAAATAGCGGTCGTCATCGGTCAACTGCATTACTCGGTATAAGATGGTGTAAATACTTCTCGAGAACAATAAAACACGCCTCTGCACTATTTGTTCCATGTTCTTTGAGTTAAATGTCAAATGTTTATAATAATAAACGCATAGCTTACCCGAGCGCACTTTGAGAATTCTTGTTTCTCTCCTGGCAGCCGACCACAGAAGTAGCATCCCTTTTTTCGATTTGGTTCAGGTTCTAGTGGCCTGGATTTAACGTTCATCGAAAAAGCAGCAAGACCATCATCTTCGGGAGGTGCATCTGCCTGACGCGGTTGCATGGCGTTGACGGGGTTCAAACGTGAAAAGCGTAGAAACGAGTCCAAGCTGACAGCGCACTCAATCGAGCCCAAACATTATGTGCAGGGTCCTCATCGTGGTCGCCAAGATCATCATGATCATGACCTGATCAGTAGATTAGATTAAAAACAATCGTGGGATTCAGCCTGCTCGACACCGTCCACGTTGGACAGGCGAGTTCATCCGCAGGTGAGACGTTCCCTGCCTCAAAAGAACACGATGCTGCAGTTCTAACACGCAGTCTCCCACTCTTACGGCCTCCACTCTGCTACTTTGTCGACTCCGACTCATCAAGGATCATGACGATGCTCATTGCTTTCGCCCATCGACGAGCTTCCGCTCTGCAACCTCGATGTCCATGGGCCGACCCTGCTTTATAACCTCGATCGTCTCAATTATATCCATTCTATATCTAGGGGATCTTTCTGCGATCCGGCATTCGGGGAAGGTCTGGGGCACTACGTGCCAGAGGATCTGGGCGGATTTACCAGGTTCAAGTGAGTTTGCCTGGACCAATCGACGACTGCTGGAGGAGAAAAATTATTGGGCGATCGACCTTGCAGGTCTCTACGGTGTTGGAACTGTTTCTCATGCAAATAAAATTGAATAATTTGCATCATACGTCGCTGACGGTGCTGAATAACCTCTCCTTTTCCACAGTTTTCTGCGCTGACTTGTGGAGAATTTCTAGGATCTCGCTGGCGTTCGCTTATGTCTCGTCTCAAGAGTGTTCTCTTCTTTCTGTGCCCGCCCTAATAGCTCCTTCCCCTGGGCGCTTGAACCCGCCTACTTCTCCATCGGACGCCTGTGGCTATTAGAACACCCCCTTACTGATGTTACACTCGCATATATGCACGTTTCCCTCGTTTCTTCCCTCTTTTTTCTCGTATCATCCCACAGCACTTTCTGGATTATCGACGCCAACAGCTTCCAGTTGCTTATCAACTGGCTTTGGGAGCTCTTTGGTCCCACTTAAGCTATCCCACGGCCTTGCCGGTGAGTCTTACAGGTCTTCCTGTCCTTTTCTGCTTTTCATTCGGTCTCAACCCGTTTAGGTCATACAGGTACCTCCACAGCCAAAGTCCGCCGTCCGGCGACGCACCACTACCTGTCGCTTCGACGTTCGGACGCGTCCTCGAGAATCAAAAACCAAGGAACTCCCGTCTTCCATCGCCTCTAAACTTGAACTCCCAGCTCAGTACCTTACCTCAGTTTTCCACCGACGCCCAAATCCTTGTTTATGGATCTGAAGACAAATCTTACGCCGATGTGGACCAAGGAGAAGACCACAACTACGGCCTCGACTAGCCTCGGTGAGCTATGCAGTCCGAATGGAGACATAGCTCGTGGACGAAGGTATCGACGTTTGCGCTGTAGATCACCTCACCTGGCCTGATGCAATTTTTCTCTCAACCTAGAGACGTGAATTGATTCCGGAACCAGACGCATTTGTGCAGGCAGAACGAGCAACAAGTAAGAATGATTCAAGTGCACGTACCCATAATTGTGCTTTTTTGGGAAGGAAAACTGGCGGCAGGAGTGCACATGTCGTACCTCGGTCTTTCTTATCTCGGTGTGTTTTACCCGACGATTTTCTTTTCGTTTTTGTCCTCGATTTCTGATATGATATCAGCAAACATTTAAATTAGAAAACCTTCCCGCTCGCTCATGGGCTCCGCTTCTCAGTCTTCGGCTGATCGTACCCTCCTGTGCGTTTAGTCCGACCTTTTAATCTCATCCCACGTTTCACAATTGATTCCTCTTCGACTTTTCTGGCCACATTCCTGCGCCTGGAACACGATAGGTTTCTTATTATTGTATTCCTCGCCATTAGCTGATATTGCTTCAGAATAATTTTCGTAAGAGGTTCCGGATTGGATCCCACTCGTCATTCCAATGCTTCCCCTTAGCGTTTAGGACAATGACCGGCGAGAAGGTTTGATTTGTGGTCCTTTCTTACACGTCCTGGTTGTGGTTGGGTTCTACTTTGGTAGAGAGAACGTGATAGCAATTCACATTTCGTATTTCTCTTTCTTATTTCGGCGAGTTTAATTTGACTTTCATTTCGTCTTGGTTCTCGAGTTCTAACATGATTTCAGCAAGGCGCTTATCACATCGGTGTCACAGATGGGGCTTGACTTTGTTGTGCCTATTCGAATTCTCGTTCCTTATGTACGTTTTACCTACTGACGACCTTCAGTAATAGCCGAAAAACGGCATTCTTCTATCCAGTCACTTTCTTGATCGCTCATCGTATTGTCATCCTTCCACAGTGACGTTCAATCTTTGGCCGCCATCACATATGTCGCGCCAAATCACTGGCCTACATCTCAGTCGTATTTTCGCCTCCGCCTAGATGTACCAGTGATGACTGCACAATAGCATATTCTTGATGGCCGCCAAGTGTTGTAACAGACGGCTTAACAAGGAACCCAAGGAATCCCGGGTTTAAATATGATATCGTTTTGGCTATTCCAGCGATGACGCAAAAAGAATACATGTCTAGAGAAATCAAATAGAAATCACGATACTTCTAAGGGCGAGATATAAACGCAGGGATTTCTTTCCCTTCATTTCGTCCCGTAAATATTTCACTGGGCCTTGACGGCAGGCACTTTATTCCCCTCATTGGACATAATCACCGCGGCAGGTGGTGCATCAGGTGCGTCTGGAATTCGAGGCTGGCCAGGTGCGCTTTTGATGCCTTTCAATGCAGGACCGCTTGGACTCTCGGTGGTAGGGAGGGCCACTTTGCCTTGCCATGGTTGTGTCTTCGCATAAATCCCTTGCGAAACTGAGTCTTCCCAACTTCCCGCATTGAAGTCGCGCTGGAAAAAGCCCCTGTCAAAGTTGTCGTTGGCAAAAGTCTTCCAGCTCGTGTTGGTTGTAAAACGTGTCCCTTCTGGAGTTTTTTCCTGGCTGTTCCATACAACTCCGGCGGAAAGTAATCCGACTGGTTGTGGTCCCACTGATTCTTGGACTGCATACACCGCGATCACCACCTCTTTCGTATGCTCAAACAGCACGGTGTAACGCTGGGCGATAGTCCACTCAGTTCCGGAACCCACGAGCTTTCCATTTACGTAGAGGGTGTAAAAATTGTCGCAAACGATGTCGATAGTCAAGCGGTTGACAAGGGAAGTGGTGGAAAGAACCTTACGGAAGGGTCGGGCCATGCCTGGGAGGTTTCCGTTGGCTGCAACAACTTCTTTGGTCCAGATCCAATCCGCTTTCACGAGATCGGGAGGTGCCACGGTAGACCCAACGCCGAGGCTGGGACCACAACCGAGGTTGGCGTCGAAACCAAGGGTTTGGAACCCAGTAGCCCCAGCTCCGGTGGTAAGGGCAGTAATCTGCGCGATCACTTTCTCGGCGACAGTGGACAGGCGCGTAGCTATAGACTTGTTGGTGTTCACAACAACCTGCTGGAGTGCCGCCGTGAACTCATTCGTGATTTCCTTGGTAAGATCGGCGACTGTGGTCTCGGTGACCGATTGGATAAATGCTTTGAAACGTATGTCACTCGCCAAAAGGGCTATATCAGATTCTGCGACGACCTTGAAGCGCATCCACGGGATTTCGGTGAGAGCGAGACCCAGCGACTGGGTGGTGCTAAGACAAGATCAGATATTTATTTGAACCTGCTTCACCAGCAACATACCTCTCGAGCGTGCTGGAAGGAATGTAAATTAGGGTAATCTTCGACGAGGTTTCAACTCTGTGCTTACCGAACTTCCGTGAACTTAGTTACGCTACTGCTTTCCGTAGCAATGACTGTACCATTTGCCAAATTGTCGACGGTCTTTCCATTGACTATAACGCCGCCGTTTAATCTTATAGATAAAAAGGATCAATAGGTCATTCAACAGACAATCGGAAAATGTGGATACCCAGGCAAGGTAGATTTAGAGTTCTTGTTTTGGGGATCCATTTCAATTTTCTGAGAGGTAGGTTTTTTGATTTAGAGTAAGCAGTGAGAAGACGAGTTCTTGTTCTTGTTGTTTCCCCAAATTACGCCTGCTTTTATAGCTCGAAATTTACACTGCATCTTATGTTTCATCCTGTTGCCTGCCTCCTTGTATGCTTGCGGAACGTGCGAATGGCGGTTTCTCGATAGGTGGTATCTTTGGGAACCAGTGGAAGTAGAAAATTGACAACACCAATGTCCCATTTTACCTGACATAAGCAGGGGTAGAAAGCCTGATTAAATGACAATTATTATGGCATTCAAACGTTCAGATAACTATACTTTACTCGCCTTCAGGCATGTGAAAGGTGGTGGTCTTATGTTACATTTTAAACAATAAGTAGAAAACTCCGGATTTTGTTCAGAAACTTTGGCAGCGATTGCAGATTCCACTAGGCCGGCTTCTGTATCGGGATGAATCCACGTCCCCGGTCCTTCGCCATCCGCTTCCTTCCCCCTCACTTTCCAATGTTCTGAGTTAATTTCCGAGAAATACGAGAGCGGCGGCTTGAATCCACAGGGGTTCAGGGCGTAAAATTGAATCTGCTATCAACAAAATTTCTGCTGCCAATCATTTACCTGCGTGACCTCTTGCTCTGTTTGAGGCTGTCAAGGCACTGGGGGGGCTTAGTATGGTCTGTAATAAAATAAACATAATTGCGGTTGCTACTACAGTACATGCTTTCACAATTAGAGAAATCTGTCGCTCCTAACCAATCCGTCGCTCAATACTATTCATGCCGTCGTCGTCATTGGATCCGGTCGTAGATTTTGTGCCTTGATAATGACTGAAATTCTGTTCGCATAAAACCAGAGCTATAAAGCTGGGCCGCATTTTTGTTCAACAGGGTCAAATTTTTCCCTTCAAGTAAAGGTCACAACCGAACTAAGCAAGGAACTAAGTACTCGAGCAGTTTGCGCGCAGTACTTGAGTACACGGAAAGTAAAGCACTGCGTAAGTGAGCTTCCACCAATGAAAATAGGAATTTTTCACTCTATGGAAAGCCGCAATACTCTATGAAGCCGCTTGCGTAGCCAATTTTATCAACATTAAGCTGGGCACGATTGGGGCCGAGGAGGACTTTCTACTTTCGGACACGATTGATCGAAAGAAGACTCCATCCGGCCCGCTTCGCGCTTAGTAATGTCCCTCCGCCGCAGACCATCCGTCCGTGATTTTTAGCGATCACCTTGGTTTAGCCTTTCTTTCAATGTCTTGAACCAGTGCCCACCCCTACTTGTCCGAACCTTAGAAGCTTGCTAGATAATTATCCTTCCATACACACCCTTTGGCTACTACTCAGATCGACGTGGCATGTCTCTCGAAGCCCACGGTGACCACGCGTTGGGTACGCTGCCCCGATTCATTGTCGACAATTCAACTCAGGCCCATGGCACTCAGAGCTGGCACCCCAAGATCACGCCATATAGAATGGCTATTATATCGACAACTCTCTGCCTTGGTACAGCGAAAGCAGTGTTGACTCAGCAGGGTAGGAGTATCGCACCGATAACTTTAGAATGGATCATGAGTGTAGTATTGATGTTGGTGTGAGTTTTTTTGCTATATTACCCTATTTTTCATTTATCGAAATATCAACAGTTTCCAAATTTCCAGTGACTACGATTCAGGCGGCCGAGCACCACCATTCCTCTCCTGGTTTTTTACATTCGACTGCATGGACATCACATGGAACTTCCTATCTCTATTTTCCATCCGCCGCCCTGCATACATCTCTGACGAGCTCGAGCATCTGCCCAGTAATAACCCAGATCACCCGCCCATCACTTTACATCGAATCCTGTTCAGTTCAATAACTTTATTGTTCGGAATGTCAAAAGCCACAATGGGATATCTAGGTCCTGAATCTTCTACGGCGGTTACCTGGCTCGACTGGTTACTCGGGAGTGTTATAATGACTGGGTGAGTCTTCACAATTTATACGACCTTCCTGATCCGCTAACGCCGGTTGGTCTCAGCTTCTACGTTCTTGGACTTTATGAATTCAATTCGGCAAAAATATGGGCGCCGTTCTTCGTAGGTGACCGAACTGGCCATGTCATATTCCGTGCGTCGTTTCTTCCAACATTGACATTGATTTCGACGGTTAATATTCCTTCCAAAGTCAATTGGACCATCCTTTCGCTTTTCCTCATTGCCAGCGCTCTCTTAGTGATAGCATTTTGCGCAGCCGGACTATGGGGAACGTGGTACCTCCGGCCGTTTCACAACATTTTCCCTTCTCCCACGTTACTGACATTCCTCTTTGAAATGTGCCTCAACATATTCTTCTCGTCGTTTCTAATTTATATTCTCGTGATGATAACCCCGGTTCTTTTCTGGGTTCTCACCTACAAGCTACCAAGGGCGGTGAAATCAGTCCCTCTCCAGCTCTTCCGCACCGTTCGTAATCGGGTTTTGGGTGCAATGAATCTGAGTGTTCGCCGCCTAGACTTTGGTAAGTGCATCCATTCTTACGTCCTCGACGATTACTTGAATTCGCAGCAGGGGAACATTTTCGTCCTGTCGTCACACACATAACCTTACACCTCCTTGGTGTTACTGTCTGTGTAACCCTCTCTGGTTCGTTCCTGGGGCTTGCTTGGATGATGTTCAGACCATCCACGCCCTCTACGGAGACTGCAACCACGCTAAGACTCGACCTTGTTATGCTGATCGGGAAGACTTTCACTGGCTTAATGGGAGTCGCGGGTATTGCCCTCGTTATTCCTACTTTTATGATCATACGGTCCATGATCCGCCCGTTTTATTCACATCGACGTCCTTATCCTGCCGCGTTTTATGATAGCTTATTCAACCTTTCGTAGATTATACTTCTGCATCAATACCTCCTCCAATTTCTGCTGCCTTCTGGGTTGAACACACCCTGTGGAGACCATTTATCGACTTTAATTTTAATAACCTTTATAGCTTCGGAATTCCTCGAAATCCCCGTCAGGCTTATGATCTGTGGTAAAAACGGTACGAAGTCCAAAGCTTTGTGACTGCCGTCTTCACCTTTTCTCTGGTATCACGCTTTCAATTTACTACTGCCTCTTTCGTCATCAAAAAGGAGCTGTGATGCCTGAGATCTGACGTGTAACGGTGCGTCTCTCTGAACGAGCTTTCGTTGATAGACTTGTGCTCAGGTTCCTCGGCTACAGATAGGTCGTTTGAAAGGACGGCACGTCGTTAAAGCTGCGAATCACCTCATGAAATCGATTCCTTCCTTGCATAATCGTTTGTCTAGGTACAATTACGGTACACCTTTCGCCATTCCGACTTGAAACGGACGAACTGAGAGAAATAACCGGTACAGTATGTCATTTTTGAAATGCATTTATTCCCTTCCTACTTACTCTCATCACTAAGATCGATCCTTTTCTTTGAACGCGTTTTGACATCCAGATAGTGAAAGTCTCGAATGTAATGACCGTTGATATGTTATTTTCTTCTATTTTTCTGATTCGCCCGCTCATCCATGGTTGCTAGCCTATCGATCACCGGCTTTACGACGTCTCTCCGATATGCAAGCTTCCAGAGCCGCCAGCTCTTTGAATATTTAAAGGTGAGCCTCAGGCAGTGACCCTATTATTGTGCATATTTCGACTCTAATGAGAGTTGAATCATTATGCACAATATCCTCTTGCCTAGACGAATGCATGAGGATCCAAAACGCGAGAGATGGTGGCTATGCTGGCCTCGAGGAGCTCGTAAATTATGTAGAATGTAAGAGGACAACTTTATGGGGTATAAAATCATGCAAAATGCGAGAGAATGGCTAAATCCAGCTCATCTTACTGTGCAGAATGCTAGAGAATTTCTTTATGTAGAATCATTTTACTCAATAACCGTAAAACAATCCTTATATGGTGTACCTCTGGCCGGAATTCCGGATGCTTCTTCCAGCTTTCGCCGGCGCCGCATGTACTTTAGAGTCCGACGCCAAGGGAGATCCTGAGAGGAAGGACTGACGTTAAAAGCGGCTAATCACAGCGCACCACTTTCTGAGAGCTTCATAACATTTATATAAGATCTGAATGCAGAAATGGAATCAGGTTAAAGAACCTCAAAATACGTACCAGACGAAATAAATTCAATCAACAGCCCCCAAAAGGTATAGGTGGAAAAAGTACACAGGCGGAGTGCGCCCTGACGAGGGACCACACTTCGTTTTTTGGACACCGCTATCAAAAGGTGAAGAAAACGGGACTTCTGCGAGAAATGCCAATCAATCTCTTTGTTCGTCGCAAAGGGCAACAGTTATAATTAGCATCACTCGACATTAAACTTCACCGATTTCCCATAATATCGAGGATCGGTCCATCCCAAACTGGCATTCATTATGCTTAATGGTGAGTTTAGCTTTCGTACAGCAACACAAGGTAAGCTGTAATCTTATTTTACGAGGACTAGTAAGTCAAGACATTTGCGAGTAAAGAAATGTATCCATTTCGACCCAGGAGCTACTACGTAGTGAATATGGCATCAAGCTCGAGTAACAAGGTTACCATCCTTGTCAACCTCATTCCCGTCTTCATCCTCGTAATGCCAGCGTCCCTTCGTTGACTTCCTGCCCTTCTTACCCGTAGCGGTTGTAGTTGCAGATCCCACGGATTTGTCTAGCGTCGCGGGGGCTGCAGAATGAGATGATCGCGTTTTCTTGATGGGCACCGCCCTCTCTCCCGATGCCGCCGCCCGTTTTCTGCTGCCTCCTTTTTTACCTCCTACCTTTAAGTTTGTAGATGATGCCGGAATATTTTCGGTATTACCTGCGGATCCAATGCATTTATCGCTCCCGTCTTGCGTCGATTGGCCGTCGACTAAAACTTGCGTAGTCGAGAGTGAGTAGTCCTGGTTATCGAACACAAATCCATCGGGTGGTGACTGGATTGAGCGGAGGATATAGTTGTCAGGTGTGGTTTCAGCACTCAGGCTGGGCGTAGGTTGTGGCTCTGGGACTGAATTTATAGCCTGCACAGTGGTGGGAGCCATGAAATCCGGAGACATTGAGTACGGTGGCAAAGGCAGTGGGAGGTGCATCGCGGCCTGAGTAGTAGTAGCCCGTCGTGTGTTCTCTTGGGCTAACGAAAATAAATCCGGCATTGGGCCGGTAACCGGTTCACCCGAGGTAGAAAGACTGTTTGTCGCGTCAAAACTATCGCCAGAATACTGGGGAAAGTGGAAGTGCTCCATATCCATGTCTTGAGCTGAGGAAAGTTCGGAAGGATGAGTAGCGGTTAACGTATCCCACTCGAAGTCCATGTTGAGATCAAAATTGACACCGGTGGCTTCCGTTGAGCCCATGACTGGCAACGTAGCTATGTTCCCCGTGGAATTGTCGATGGCTGAACCAACAGTTCCGGTGGGACTCGTCAAGTTATCAGGAGGAGAGGTTGGAGTCCTATCTATTGTTGAGGTAGCCGTGTCTTCAGAATCTAGTTCGATAGCGATAACATAGATCAGCGGCCATATCCCCCAATGAATATGAAACACAACTGACGATAGCAGTTCACCAGATGTTCAGTGAACGGTTTTACGATACCTTGATCAAACCCCATGTACGACCTACGGAAGCTGGGGCCTTGAACAGATTCTGGGCGACTATAAAAGCTGAGGTATCATTAGCTATATGGTTGATCTTCGAGATACGAATCACTCACTGCTGAAGGTGAATACGCCCATCCTCCGCGGGGACTGGACCTCCTGCCACAAGGTAAAATACCCACCCAGTAGTGTTTGCGGCGACTTGGAGTGTTTGGTTCAATATGCCAGGCAACGCTTTAATTCCTCTAATGGTAGATTTAATATAATTGAAACTATTGCAAGCAGCTAAAACTCGGGAAACATACGCGTCATATCCCTTCAACGAATTGTTATTGGCTTCCTGTTCTAATTCGATCTCCTTGTTCTTCCTCCACTTCTCGATTTCTTCGTCAATGCGATCCTGGACGTCCTTGGGTTCGGTGTCAAGCATTCTCTGGGTTACTTCACGTCGGATTGCCAGTGCATCTCCTCTGTTATTAGCTTGAACGATCTTGCACTTCTCACCAACAGCCCGACTAATTTTATCAGCAAACAATTTCTGGTAAACCTCAACGCGCTGTGGCGCACGTGTGGTTGATTTCTTCTGGCTTTCGGCCTTTGCCAATTCGGACAGGGTGTCGGCAAAGACTTTAATGGCCTGACTTGCACCGCTATTTCTCGACGCTGTTTTGTTGTAAAACCAGTGCTCGAGTTGCTAAAAAAAGTATCATCACCAAAGGCTTTGAAAGATAGACCAGTCGCACCTTTCTACGCGCCTCAACAGCCGCTGCTAACGCTTTCTGTTCTTCAGCGTTAAGCTCTTCATGCATTGGCTTTGAGGGAAAAGCAACTTCGCGCTCAGGCCACCGATCAAACCAGTTCTTCTGAACCGCAAAATGGAAGCGGTTGGTCGAGGATTGCGCTCGTGAAGTCAAAAAGTCCTCAATCCGGAAGGTAAGCCAGGCTTGCTGTTCAGGCGTCGTCCAGCTTTTCCCCATACTGAGAAGCGCGTTCAAGGTCTGAGAGATAGAAGTAAGCTACTTGGATGTTTGAGAATTGGAATGACTTCGGAGACTCCTTTGGGGTGGAATCGCGCTCTGTAAGGCGCAATTCTAGAGCGGAGAGAAATTATACATAATACTAGAAAAAATGTTGATCATTATGGACTGGCTCTCTGATCGTCTGTGCATGTGGATCGTCTGCAACTGCTCACACGTGGAAATCAGGCTACAAGATAAGATGATTCATTGCAAACTGATGTAATATCAAGAGTCGGTTATCAGCACTTTGCATGAAACTCAAGAATAGGCGCCGAGATATTTTTAGCTCATCTGACAAACTTCGAATGAGATTGTTTAAAGACTTGGTAACAGATATATCCAAGAAGATAACAAAGCGGTCAGAATTAAGTGAGATTGAGCTGCTAAAAACCAGCACTGGAATTGAAGGTGGCTCTATACAAATGTTAACATGCCTAGCAGAATTCAAACGGGTCTACTGAGTCCGCTTCATCAAAAAACTCCAGAACTTCTTTCCCAGCTTCATGAATAATACGATAGAAGACTTTTCCCCTGTGTTTCGTGGATTGCATCCCATCCAATTCAGCACGCGTTTCATCCACAGATCTCACGGTAACTGTGTTGGAACGATCACTGAGACAGAATGTCAACAGGGAATGACAAAATACATGGGAGCGCGGATTGAAAGGGGCTCACCGCTCGCTTGAACCAATAATATGGCGAATGTATTCAATGTAATATTTGATTACGACCCATTTCTTTCTATTTTCAAATGAGAAGAACGGATCAGAAGCACAATGGACAGGCATTCCTATCCGATATCATCAGCACAATATGCTAAGGTCAAAAAAATAAAGGAGTACCGAGGAATGCTTTGAAATCCATTAGGGAAATGTCATCAGATTTTTCAAGAATGTTGAAAGCGCGAATTGCGAGAGCTGAAGGCATGTTGTTGATCGAAAGTGTGGGCCAGTCTGGTGAATTCGGTCAATATAACTTGAAAACTATCCGGTTTCCTCGGTGTATCCAGGGTGATTGATTTTTCCATCAAAGGAACAAATTACGGAGAAGATTCGGATATATCACAATTCTAGAATGTAGACTACATCTGCTGAATTTTCGCTCAATGATATTCACGCTTATCTCCTTTGGCCTGTTTCACAGCGGTTTTTACGGCCTTCAAACGGGCAACACGACGTCGTTCCTCTGCTTGATGGACATCGTCTTTGGTGATTATATGGATATGCCCCGACTTCTTCTGGTTGGGAGAAGAGCTGTAAGAAGTGGAGGCTGTAGTGGTACCGGAAAACTGGCAAGAAATGTCGTAGGAAACATATGGGCAGAATTCACTGCTTTTTATAGCTGAGCAACAGCCATAGTCGACATATACATATCTAAAATGCTGTTATTTTAAAACGAGTCGACTGCTTCTTAGAACGTACCGTTCGCCTGTGTTCAGATTACTGTCGCCAATTCCAGCAACACTTTGAGGAAGGGGCATTCTGTAATGTATTGACGGGTTATCAAATTGTACAAAGTGAACAAGGAAATTGGACGCACCTGTCGAGTTAAACCTGGGAGAATGGAACAGCGCAACACATCTTCAGGTCCGGGTTTTAAGGTAAATGCATGATGCTTCAGGGCGTGGGCAATATCACATATGGTGATTTATTCGGGCCGTACAAATTACGGTACAATACTTGGTAACATTCTTGGTCGTATACTCTGTTGTAAACCAAAAGATTACGCCGCTTCACCCAACTCAATGAACCAAGAAACAAAGATTAAGGCCCAAAAAGTGGGGGCAGACGGTCTTACAAAACAGCAGCGCTATTTTCGACGGTGTGCTTTTGTCAGTTACTATGTATAATCATATCTGAATGGCGGCTTTTACAGAAATAAGGAGAAGATTTATGCTGCCAATGCCGCACGAAATAGAAAGCGCCGTATGGAATTGTAAGTTCCCTTTTCTACAGTCTTTATCCTCTAATACCCTATTTTCTTTTTGTAGAAAAACTTCGGAAGTTGCTCCTTGGGAGGATCCCGAGTTAAAGGAGTCATTCGAGCTTCAAGGAGTTGTGATCGGATGGTTGGAAAAGGTTGACCACTTGTTATCACAGCAGAAAACCAACGCAATGACCGATGAAGATGTGCAAGCCCTATCCAAGTTGGAACACAGCGGACGAGAAATTCTGGATGTGCTCGAAGAACTTCCATCTTGTCTCCCGTCCCAGTCTGATGGGCTTCGGGTAATCTGGAAAATGCGTTCATCGTTCTTAAAGACTGTTACAAGCCGCATTACACTAATTAGGGGAGATTTGGAATGGTTATCCGCCGACACTGACGAGGATTAATTAATTAATACATCGCAAATTTAAATGTGCCTTCATGACCACAGAGCCACGAATCTACAACGTCCCCGACAATGGACGTTGAATGTGAGTCTGCTAATAGTGCGTCAGTTTAAGTCATCGCGTCTGAAAGGTTTTGGAGCAATAAATCCATATATTTTGATTTGTATTTCTATGTATTCGCATTTACGGTGCACTAAGGAGCAGGTTGGAGCTCGGAGATTCTAACAAATTTAACTAATGAAGCTGCTAGGGTTGAGGTACGAAATTGAGAGTGAGCGTGAAACCGCAAACAACAGAGACAGTGGGAGACAGTGTTCAAGAGGGACATAGTATTGTAAAAAGTAAACCATGGGGATTGTCGATGAGGAATGGAGTGCGGCGCATGGGGGGAACTGTCTAAGCGGTCCTTGGCTTAGCAGGGGCGTTTTGAAAAAGGCCTCCGGTAAGGCAACCACCGGTAAGAGTGGCTATGCTCGGCACGGAAAATGAAATAAGCGGGAGGCGCCTATCACCGAGTATCTAGAAACTCCGTTTGCGACCGACCAGAATGAAGAAATAAGTAAGCGGTTGGCTGTCTGTCTATCGTGAAATCAGTAAAATCCGGGTTTAGAGGGCAGAGCACAAGTGCCGTACCTTCCCTTGCCGTGGGCTTAAAGAGTGTAGTTGAGTTGAATGCGGCTGTATCGAGAAAGATAAGCACAAATATCATGGAAGAAAGACAGGCAAATACCTTAGGAGCTGCAAGGCCCTCAAACGACAGCATTTGAGAAGAAATGGGGTCTTTCTTTGGTAACTAGAAGAGGGGTATCAATATATTTGCGTCAAAATAAGTGGATTTGTACCTTGCTTTAAGAAACGGTTGACAGGAAGTTGGGATCGATAGGACTCGGAATGCAGTATGGAAAAACTGCAAACAACAGTCTGTCTGCGGAGAGGGTGGGTGGTTGAAGTGGGAGAGGTAAGGGCTGCGATCGCACCGAATGCTGCAATATATAGGCCATAGAATGATCGGAGTAAATATTTTGAAATCAGCAAATCGCCTTCTATTTCTCTCGTGTTATGCATAATCCATCACAACATTATGAATCAGATCCGATAAAAGTCTCCAATGTTATGCATAATATCTCTCCGCTGTAAAAATCACAAGTAAATATGCAGTGAGTATGATCAATGGCACCGCAAAAGTAGATGGGGTAGTGACTTTGAATTCAATCTCTGACAGTCTGTATACCCTCCTTGGACAATGGCTAAACGTCGACGAAAGGACAGTGTTGACGATGCTAATGGGACCATGGTCCCCATTGCGGGGGTCACTGTAAATCCAACGGCAACCCACGGAGTCAACGTTATTTCCAGAGAATATGTTTATTTATCATCTGGTTCACGTGTCTCGCGCTCTACGGTGCTTCATGCATCCTACAACTCGACCACACCTCAGACACCTATCAGCGAATCTGCACTGCCATTTGATTCAGAAGATGTACTTAATGTGCCTGCAATCGACAACTTTGAGGGCTTCAACTCTGAGTCTGAGGATCATGAAAGCGGTTTAGGCATCACGGGTCGAAAGAAGGCTCGAGGGGTGCGTTTCACTATTCTTGGGATATTCAATAACTGAGTGGCATCATAGGATCACCCTTTACGAGAGTGGATGAAAGACCGCGACAGCTTTTTATCTGAATTTCTTCGCCTGGATGGGAAGGGAATTAACTCCTGTGCCCATTGCGAGACAGATCTTACAGGGAATTCATTCCGCTGTCTAGATTGCGAAGGAATGGACACATTTTGCAGGGCTTGTCTGGTTAGCACACATCAGCGCAATGCGCTCCACCGGCCACAGGTAATGCTAACTGTATACTTTGAGTCATGATTCTCAATTCTAAATTTTTTAGGTTTGGGATGAAGACGGCAGACATTTCAAACCCGTCTCCTTCAAGAGTTTGGGTTACCGATTCCAACTGGGCCATCCCGCTGGTCAGCCCTGCCCTTTACCTGCTCCGTGCTATGGTGGATCATTTGTGGTTCTTGACGTGAATGGTATCCATGATATTGCACTCGACTTCTGTAATTGTGAAACTCGCCAGCCACACTATGTTCAACTCCTACGCTTCGGATGGTTTCCCGCGACTGTTGGGTTTCCCCGCTCAGCGGCTACCCTCCGCCTCCTTAAATTCTTCCAAATGCTCTCTTTTGAGTCAAAGGCCTCGGTATACGAGTTCCATCGAACATTAGCACGCTTGACGGATAATACTGGCACAAATGAACCTCCGGTACGTGTCAGAATATTTGATCAATATTCCAAAGCTTAAATCTTTACAGGATCGCTACAGAACATTGCTACGGATGGTTCGTGAGTACCGTCATATCAAGATGCTTAAGAGGGCTGGGCGTGGTCATGATTCTACAGGCTGTAAAGGAACAAAAAGAGGTGAATGCGCAGTGATCTGTCCGGCCTGTCCCCAACCCGGTATCAATCTGCCCGAGGGCTGGGAAAATGTGCCGGCTAACATGAAGTGAGCTTTGCTCATTTACTTACGGACCCGATAACTGACAACTTTATATAAGGTTTCTGTACACTCTCTTCTTAGCGATTGACGCGAACTTCCGCCTCAAACGTAAGATGGTCTCAAGCCATGCTTCAGACCCAAGCTTGTCGAATGGGTGGTCTTATTTTGTCGAAGAAGATGATTTCAAGGGGTTTTTGGAGGAGTACGGAGGCGTAATCGTCCAAGAGGTTAATACCAGTTTACTTGGCATATCCGATGCATTTAAATTTTACCTCATTCCAGCCAAGTACCTGCTCAAACCATAATGCAGTCAATAAAAACAACGGAGAGGCTGGCTTTGCCGCATCAGGTGCAGCGTGTGTGGACGACGGTCGCCATGACATGAAACGGCCATGTGCGGTTGGGGATTTGCAAAAGGGAGAACGGTATGAAGTAATAATATTAACTTTCACGGTTCTGATTCTAGTTTTCAGTTACGTGAATATGGACTATCTATTTTGCTCGACTTTGCGAGACAGCGATCAGGTAGAAATAGTCGTTTCGTACGATATTGCCTGCCAATGGAGCATCAATCTCTGGGATCGAATCAACAAATATCCGCATTGGATGCATGTTGACCCGGAAGGAAAGAAGACTTTTCGTTATCTCGTCCCGAAATTCCACCTTCCAGCTCATGTAAAAGCATGTCAAACCAAATTTTCATTCAACTATAATACTAATGTTGGACGGACTGAGGGTGAAGGCGTTGAGCGCGGATGGTCCCATATCAATCCGGTCGCCGCAAGTACTCGCGAAATGGGGCCGGGATCTCGGCGTGACACTTTAGACGATCACTTTGGTGATTGGAACTGGGTTAAAACAACAAAGATGGGTGCGCTCTCTCCCTTATTTTGACATACTTTATTTCTAATAAACCAACAGGAAATTTCATTCTACGGCGAATTCAACAGGCAGTTCCAGAGATGGTAGAGCATACGCACCGCCATACCGTCTTTTCAGAAAGTCTAGCATCTGAAGACATCAAAAATTGGGGGAAGGAACTCTCGGACTGGGAAGAGGACCACACAAATCCAAACCCTTATGAAGCACGGTGCAAAGGTATGTAAGTCACAGGATTACGTAGTAAGAATGACAACCTCATGCACAATACATCTAGCGATGTCCCAAGATGCTGTACGGCGTCAGTTGGCCGAGAAAGAAGAGCAAGAGCTTCGGACAGGAAAAGCATTCTCGATGCATGAGAGTATATCAGCTAGTGAACTCCTTGTAATTGGGCTCAACCTCGAACACGAAAAGTAAGTCTGTTGATTTTTTCCCTCTCGTCATATTAATTCAGAGTTTGGAACCGTTTTAGGTATATACTTAGGCGCGATATCAAAGCGCTCGGAAGCCATGAAACCGATAATCAAAAGGCGAAGCTTAAGTTGCGTTCCAATACGCTTTTTCGAAAAATAGACTCTTGGATCGCCATACAAAACATGTACATACCGAGCCTCCGAGTCATCCGTGCCCAAGAAAGCAGCAGCAGTGAAGACGAACCGAAAACTGAAGACATTCCACTTCACCTTCCCTCATCAATTCGTCGACAAATCCCTTGCGATGTTCGATTACGATCTATCGAATGGGAGCTTCGCATTTCTCAGTGTACAGACGCCCTCGACGATCTGCGAGAGGGACTGCGTTTAAAGTCACACATTATCATCTTCAAATCAAAGAACTGGCGCGGCCAGCAAATGAATACACGAGGTCAGGCCATTCTCAGTCGTAATAAAAGCATCATCGACTTAGCTACTCATACTTATCGGGTTGCTCGAGATGCACTGGCCTGCTTAGCCCCAATTCTCGGTCTAGTCGGCTGGGATACGCGATTCCCAAGGCTCAAGGATGAGGACATAGGGACCCTCGAAGCAAATACCGAACGAACAAAGAAGGACATGAAAACGAGTAAAAACAAAGGTGAAGGACACCGGAAGATCTCATGGATCTGGACTCAGCAGGGCGTGTCGTCGGAAATGACAGAGGATGAACGTCTACATGAAAGTAAGTCTTACAGCTGAATCTATATAAGCCGTGTGGCTTCCTGACATCCGAAAAGGTCTCAGAATCGAATGGTGCAAAGGAAAGGCCCGTCAAGATCGCTGGAAAGAGGAAGTTCAACTTCTTCTTGAAGAACGCCGCCGGATTCTTGCATATTTCGAATGGAAGGCAGGTGACTGGGATAAAAAGGCTAATGATTGCGGCGTTTGGATGTTGCCAAATCTGACTCCGGACGTAGCCTCGATTGAAGGGCGGCAGGCATATGGTCGGAAACAGGCTGCCCAGTTTCGAAAGATGAAAGAACATTGCTTGGAGCTTTGGAAAGGCGTCGATGGATTCATTGAAAGCGGAGGAAAAGGTGATTGCTTGCGATCGGAAGTCGAAGCAGATGACGTTGATGAAGATGACTACATACCGCCTCCCCCCGAGAATTAGCCTTAAATAATGCACTCAATTAAGCAATTTTCTCATATTATGCACTGACATTTAGAGCATCGGGCACGGGTAAGTTGATATTCTCATATAGTTTACTTGTCTCTTGCAGAGCTGGAGGATATTTTGTACTCGTACTGCACTGATAACCGATGCACAGAAATGGTAAAAGACAATTTTTGGGGGTTATAGACACTCCAGAGTATCTATCTACGGTACTACAAACTATGATACTCCCGCTGTGCAGTTTCCGCGCGCCTGTTTGGGGGAAGCGCCCGCGTGTCGAGGGCGTGAGAACGCGCGGTTCCGGTGGGCACTGTCCATCTCAGTGACTATCCCACGGTGAGATTTCCGGAACGGAAGGGACGAGAGAATAATAAATCACCGGGAAGTCATGGACCATACGCGGAGTATGACTATATCAGGCATTGTCAACGACTCCGAGGCCGAAAGCTGAACAAAAGAAAACTCGAGATGACACGTGGATAAATATGGAAGACCTCTCACCTGAATCAGGTTATGCATAACTGCTGGCTCTGACTTAGAGCCCAGTGTGCATAATGAGTTGACTCTAATGAGAGTTAATTTATGCACAAGACGGACAGCATTAGGTGTGAGCCTTATATATTCACAGTGTTCTTGATATTTACGACTTCCCAATGATGTATCTAGCTTGAATCTAACTTTCAATCTACTAGCACCGTTCAACAAAGATCATTTCCCTACAATGTGGAAACTTCTCTGTGGCTAGGCTTTGTGGCTATTCGGCGAGTTTATCAGGGCAAGCAGTACTCTGCCTCGAGATCGAGTCTTACATGTTTTTCATGGTCGGTGTGTAAGGTTCGGCCCAGATTGTATTTAGGTATTCGAAGCCTGTCACAGTCGTACTGAAGTCTGAAATAAAGCTGAACGCCAGTTTCGAGGTTCGTTCAATCTCCTAGGCCCAGGGGCACGTTCGAGCTCCAGTAGAAATTGACTTCCAAGTTTGCGGTCGTAGGGTGTGACAAGAGCTTGGCGACTATGTACTGACAGACTGGAAAAGTGATGGGGAAGACGACCGAAAGCAAGACCGCGGACAAATAAAAATACACCCAGCAATAAACGAGCCCGACGTATATAAATAGGTTTCGGAGTATATAGCTTGACGACGTGATCTGCATCAACAGACTGACATACAAGGCCACGTCAAGTCCGCGTTTCCTAAGTACGAAACAAGGGAAAGATGGCACGGAACGTTGACTCAACATCATCGAGCTTTGGACCGTGCTTTTGGTGATAGATATCTGCTGACCCTCTG
Source organism: Galerina marginata (assembly GCA_023014335.1). Lineage (NCBI taxonomy): Eukaryota > Fungi > Basidiomycota > Agaricomycetes > Agaricales > Galerinaceae > Galerina > Galerina marginata. Next base: position 341,600 of record JAECYW010000009.1, on the reverse strand, counting down.
GCAAAACCGATAGTCCCTTAGTCTCTTCCGTGTGCTACAAATCGCTTTATGGCCTCCAACGACGACAATACCTCGCCGATCTCCTCGCCGCCAAGTACTAAACATGAAACTCCCAAAGGCTCCGCACGATCACCAACGCCGCCGGTAGATCCCCCTGTACCACCTCATTCAATGAGTCCCTCTTCAAGGCCTTCACCACCACTGCAGCAGAGTATAGTCCCCACAGATGAAACTGAGCTGAGCATTTGGAATCCGTCTGTGCCGCATGCGCGACTCGGACGACCCAACCCTGATCCTGGCCTTCAACGAGGACGGCCCCCAAATGCACCATTCATATCTCCTGGTGATATTCCCGACGACGTTGTTGGTGAAACCGAAAACCACAATGCCGGCGCTACCTGGGGCCTAGTTAATCATCAAGTTGGCCCAGCGGAAGAGGAGATACGACTCAGCAGACCTCTGTCTTCAACACGCCCATCCGGGAAGAAACAGAAAGGGAAAAAACCACGGAATGACGATTTTGACGATCGACGAGTATGGACTTCCAGTACTACATACATACCACCTCTTGGGACTCCCCAAGGCGATACTGAGGATCGCAACGTCGGCGCTGGCTGGGGCTCAGCTAGTTACCAGGTAAATCCACCAAGAAAGACGACACGATTCGACAGAGCGCCACCATCAGTACATTCAGTCTACAATGAGCAAAATTGGCAGGAGAGTTTGAATTCAGCCAATCCGTATCGTACCCAGCGACGCAAACGCAGTCCTGCCAGTGATCTTGACGATCAACCAGTCTGGACCCCCAAGGCTCCGTTCATGCAGCCTGGTCCCGGTGGTCCAGTGACTCCACATGTAGGACTAGCGTTACGATACGATTCAACTCTGCCTTCAGCGCACTTGATCAGTAATCCGTCCTGGGTGGTCGACGTTTATTCACAAAGACTGCAAATAACAAACGAGAGGCTGCGTCTCTATCAGGACGCTCGTTTGCAGTTAATTTTCGAATCACAGTTGAACGACCTCTTCGCTGGATCCCTTGGTTCGTACTTCACTAAGTTCTCTAGTAAATATTTCACGGCACTGACTGGCTGAATTATAATTAGTTCCGCTAACCCAGCAACATCGACCCCACGACATTGAAAAGATCAAGGAACAAGCAACAGTCTTTTTTTCGTCTTTTCATTCAAATGGTAAGGGGTATTTTAGAGAATGCACCTTGGATGCATTACGCTTATTTACTTTCTACTCCTAGCACATTGGTACACAGATGTAGGAAATCTTCCGCACAGAATTGGGAAAGTTATCGACGGCTTGACCGCGAACTCTCGGAATTCCGATCTTGGATTCCGATTCATGCGCTTCCGGTTCCCATACATTAAATTTGAGTGGTTTCTTGAAACACCTTATTTTGAAATCTTAACGAAGATGCGCCTTGAATCTAACGAATATCAACCGACAGAGGTCGAGGTTCTTTGGAAAGCGTGGGCACGAGCAGGTGCAGCTTCAGGTAATTATTTGGTGTCTCTCACTCTTACTGTACACTCGATTTAATTTTAATTCAATTTCTACTCATCAGGTTTAGTGGCATACGGATCCATCAAAGACACGATACAGATAGCCGTGACTGGGCCAAACGAGTGGGATCGGGTGATGCTTATTGCTGACAGACACTTCATTATCACACAAGTCTTTCAGCCTGAGCTCATGACTCCCGTACCATATCACAGAGAGCTCCCTCCTTTATCGCGGTAAGTGGCATTACAGAATATCTAAAATGTTCTCAATATTTCGTATGAATAGACGCGAGGATATCATGATATTCTCCACTTCATGGACTGTGATCCAGTTCCTGCGCTCTAGCCAGATTCGGATGGGTTTTCTGATAGCGCTGAGTGCTCTATTTGCGGCTCTTCAACCTATCGTTGGAAAATATACAGCTGTGGGGGCATGGATCCTGGCAGTAATCGGCGTACTGTCAGGATTGATTTCAGTTGTCGCCGTATCTTTTGGTTGGTTATTGACTCGGATTGAGGCCCAGGCTGCAAAGGAACGGCAGTCTACAGTGAACAAATAGTAATCTGGCCAGCAGTTCAGCAGTCAACAAAGGGTAGCACGCGAGTTTTACGGTTCTCTGTTTTATATGTATCGCTCAAATTCTTGCCGTTTGACAGCCGGTATCCAAGCTTGGTCTGGAAGAATCTTACGCTAAATTCCACTGTTCAGTTGGGACATGCATCCAGGCGGCCATCAAGCTCCGCGATTGGCCATTCAACCTATTTATCGCTACCAAAACTGGACAAAGAGATGGCGTCGAACGAGTATGGGGCTGACTTGGAATCTGGGATACATCCTTAAACTAGCTACGGGCACACATGCCGTAAGATAAAGTCCGTAACAGGGCTCATCCTCATAATATAGCGTCCTTGACAGGCGACGTTAACCTTTGCCACCCCAAATACAACTTTACAGCCGCGAAGGGAAAGCTGTGTACTGTCGACATTGTTCAGATGAAAAGCGTCACAGAATAGAGCGGCAAACATACCTTCACCGGAGAGAAAGTGAACCAGAGAAGAACGGAGGGTGCAGGCGGCGATCCTCGTCGGTCTAGTCGAGGATGTCGAGGTGTCAATCCGTAGACACGATTTGGACCAGCCAGCGGAGACGAGCAGTGGGCGAAGAGTCAGACGTTGGCATTCGCTAACTCAGAGGCGCTACTGGCTGGCTACGAGATTCGTGAACATATCGACGATGTGGCTTTTGTAAGATACCGTGAGGTTCTACAGGAGTGTTGGTAAGTTAAAACCATAACAAGGAAACAATTCCGCACATTTAGTTACCGCAACCAACTCCGAGAAAAATGGGTTATATGTCGCAAGCAGCCGCCACAGCTACTCATTTCGTGTCGAGGCGGGCCTGTGGTCGGGGCTCCGAGCAGGAGTACCTGCCACATGTAAGTTCGTCCCCCGCGCAGGCTGATTGGAGGAGCGGCGAGAAGGCCGTGACTCTCAGCTGGACAAGTTAACTTGACGACAGTGTTCTGCTTGGTAAGAGGGGGAGGACGACAACACCGAAATTGATGCAGGTTAAAGTATCGAGGTACTCGTTGGAAGAAAAGGGATGCGCCCGAATGTGGAGCGTGTAGGACTACAACAGCGGGTTGTCGCAGCTTTAGGCCCTAGCTTATTCTCCAGTAAACGACGTGGCTTCATGGTGGCGATAGCGACACGAAGGAGGTGTTTTATCCTAAGGAGGTCAATCAGAGTAGGGATGAGCGAAAGCGAACGAACGAGGATATGTAGGACGAACATACATGTACATACTCGAGTAGAGACGGATGAGACAGCAAGGGCCCGAGGGTAGCTTAACAGTAGGTCGAGCATTTCCTTGTGATCTTGCTTTTGCGAGTCAGAACAATATCCTGAAGCTCCATGGTCGAACTCCAACCTTCGACCTCACCCCACCGAAGTTCGGAAGAATTCACTTCGACGCGGCTCTCCTTCGCGCAAATGGTTCGAAAGACGGAAACGTCTACCCTAAAAGCCGGTGAATGCCCGAATGTGTGTTGAGAGACCGTCGCACCTTAGGAATTTACAGTGTAAAGGGACCGTTGATGGGGCTAACAAAGTCCAATGTATGTGCCCGCAGTAGAGACTGGAGTTATGCAGGTCAAAAGTCTCCAGAGGCTACAGTGTACTTGACCTATGTGGTAGGTGTTAGTGCCAGCACGAACAACCCGACAAAACGAAGGGAAAGTGGCTTACGATGAATTGAATTCAAAAGCTTCAGGCGGGGTCCAGGTGATACGAGGACCACGATGAGTCTTCCTTGTATACTCGGCTCAATGGTGAGCACTGCAAAGTAGGTGGGACGTTGCTAAGAGTGTGATGATTCGAGCAGAAAGTTTGGTTGGTTTGATGGGCAATTTACAGCGGTTTGCAAAAAGGTTGACAGTAACGGCCCGGGAAAGAAAGAAAAGAAAATTAACCCTAGATTAGCACTTAGCCTTAAATCACCGCTCCTGCCCTACCAAATGGACAGAAAAAAAGGATATGGCTCTAGGAAGGTATCCTAGAGGCAACCGGAGGTCTGTGAGACCGTTTCACTGCACTAGAATTGTCAAATGTTGTGTGGATGGGTGGGAACTTAATTTAGGGTTACTTAGGGTTTGCCATGTATCTCACCATTCTCATGGCCGCAACACCTGTAGAAAAAATGCAAAGCCTATCTGCAAAAGCTTATAGAATTATACAGACAGCCTATGTAAAACATTCTACAAAATTTGGTAGGTGTTCTACCAGCCAGAAGTGCGAGAACCGACCAAACCCTATGGCGGGGTTTCTTTTTCTTGTCTTTCTTTCCCAGGCCATTACTGTCAACCTTTTTGCAAACCGCTGTAATTTGTGATGATGGCGGAGCACGTGACTATTTTCGCGACGCGTCGTTTTGCACGCGTCGTCTTAGAGAAGTTAGACACAAAATTCCGGTTACTTCTAGGAAGTTCGTTGGGGGTCAGTACTTAGTACGCGTAATTTTACCGTAACACATTTTAAGCTTGTAGTTTGACTAGTACCTCACCGTCACAAATGCAAGTGTTACTTATCGTAATTCCGGTGGGGAAGGACCAGATTTGAGGTACTACAGATATCCCGCCACTCGGCTTGCTGTATACCGATGCCAATGTAACCCAGACACAGACCCACAGGGCCGAACTTCTGATTGAATATTTCCTCTATAATTGACTCGTGGTTTCTTCGGTAAAACGGGTCAACATAAACCTCAATGTAGGTTTCCTACTGATGCCACCTTGACGCAAAGTATGTACGCGATGCCACAGGTGTGAGCAGTTGCATTTTACGGCCTTAATTAGTTCCGCGAAGACCAGGAATACGGCTGCAAGCTCTTACCGATTGTCGTGGAGTGTATACACATATTGATGCGCTGTTGACTTTCGTGGAATGTAAGCAATCAAAATTTATAGATAGGTCCGAGGAAGTGACGATAGAAAAATCGCAAAATATTAAATCAGAAGGGTGAATTTAAAACTATAAGCGCCTCAAGTGACAGGACATAAGGGGAAACGACGCTAAAATGAAATCTCTCGGACTTATCAGCGGATCGTCAGCATCATCCAAATATCCTCCGTATGTTTTAACAATTGTCTCTACTACGAGCTCTCCGAGATGTATGACGCGATTTTTTTAGGTTATTACACGAGCAGTAAGATTTTCCAGTCCCACACTTGGCAGTCTGCCAGTAGTTTTCGGACTTCAGATTAGATTTCCGTAATCACTTTCCTGACTGATAAACTTCCAAGGGTTATACCTTTATTCCGCTCCAGTGTTCCAAAATGTCTTCCAACGCGGCCGCACATGTAAGCTGAACACTTGTTACTCCGTGTTTGAGGGATTTTCGCCCAAAGACTCACGCCCAATAATAGGAAGGGGCCAAAACTTCGATTCAAACTGTGACATTCTACCAGTTCACTGACATGAAATCATTACAACTTGATAATCTGAAAGAGACGTGTACCGAGGGATTGGAATAGCACGATTTTCCCCCTTCTCTGGGTTCAACCACGTCGGGGGCTCTTTGAAAGTATCGATCATTTCCTCCAGCGCTAATTTGACTCATTGTAATATTATTAGGATGATCCCAATAACTTTAACTATGCAAAATGCCACGGGACGCTTCAATTATGACGTCTCGACGGATGCAATCCTATCATTGGGAAGGCGACCTGAATGTCTTTTACAACACTATGGTCAAAATTGCGTGATTGTCCTTCTTTTGTGTTACCGTACATGCTGCCGGTTATGACGACTTTTCTGTCCCACACTTGGCAGTGCTGTTCGGATCCGAGGCTGTCTTGCACTCCCACCAGCCCATTTATGGCAATTTCTGCCATTTTCGAATGCATATACACTTATTCCGCTCCACAGTCCCCACCGTCTGCCAATTTGCTCCAAGGCTGGAGGCTCTCCTTCCGTATGTTATATTTCTCATCCACTATACATCTGATAACGAATGACTTGGGATGTCATTAAGGTTCGATTGACACGTGTGGAATCACAGAGGTCGACGTCAATTCTCTCCAAATATAACATTAGTGCCAATGATAAGAGAAACTCTCAAGTCGGATAAAAATTTAGTGCTGATAGTCCAACTTTATGCTTCGCTTCCCTACCAGAGAATTTTTGCCGGCGGATTGCCGTCATTTTTTTCCTCAGCACCCAGTTATGTCAAATAAAGCGAGTCTTGTTCACTATTGACAAACATTAGGGAGACAGGAATATTTGACAAACCAACTCGAACACCCATGCACATTGTCAATTTATCCTGTGCACAAATTATCTTTTCTAACGCGCTTCTACTTAGGAATACGTTATCTGTGTTCCCAAGTCAAAAACCCTCTTTTTCCTTTATATTTTTTGTCGACAGCGTGGTAGGATGTAGTTCCGGAGTCCTTGGGTGAATATTTGGTGTCTCCTTTATCAATGGTTCTTTCGCTAAACGGTGCAGTCCTAGCACGCATTTGTGGAGCCTGCCAAAATACTGAGGGTTGTCAAAGCTTTGCGCAATTTGTGATGTGCTTTGCGTGTTTCAGTGGAATAGGCACCCACGTCTTTCTGAATACAAGTCCACTCCGTTCGCCGAAAACGAATAAAAGGCTGCTGGATGTTGAGCATTCTATAACTGAAAACGCAGCATCTTCAGCTCTAGTTCTCTACCTCCCGCATTATCAATATGTTCGCCTCTCGATTCTTCGCCTCCTTCTTGGCCTTCAGCGCAATTGCGGCCTATGCTAGCCCTGCCCCCATTGAGGTCCAGAAGCGCGCGGATGTATCTGACGTCCTGAGCGTCGTCACCACCCTCCAAAGTGCTACGTCGTCTATTCTCCCTCAGCTCAGTACGTTGGTCAAGCTGCACTGCTGTCATTTCCGTAAAGCTAATTTTTTCCGTTCAGATTCTCTTGCAGGGAGCAATCAGGCCACCCAGACTAATGTTGCTCCTCTTCTCGCCCAGCTTGTTGGCGCGTTCAATACTGCAACTACTTCTTTGAACGGTATTGGTTCCGTCGATACCACCTCTGGAGGTACCTCTCAGGATGTTGCGACCGCCTTTGCCCCTATTCTTTCTGTAGGTTACATCGCATCTGCAGAACAATAAATTTGACATTAACTGGAATTTTTTACACCCCAGGAAATTGCTATCACATTGGAAGCTGTCGAGGCAGTCGTTCCAGGTCTTCCAGTTGTTTTGGCAGCTGTTGGTTTTGATCTTGCTGTTAACGAAGTCCTTGTTGGATTGAGCATCTTGCTCGATGGAGTCCTTCATCTTATTGCTGGATTGTAAGGCATGCTGCTTATGACAGAAGGCAACCTGCTGACGTACCTACTCTACCCTCAAGGCTGTTTGACGTTTCTGCTATCCTGCGAAACCTTGGTTTTGTCCTTACTCTTCTTACTCTTGTGTTGTAGATTGCATCTGCACCGTAGGGAGGTTTTATGTGGAGGTTCTAGAAGAAATTTCTACCTTTCGTCGAATTTATATTTGCGATTGTAAACACCATCGATAAACAACCTTATTTGAGTCATTTTATGCAACTGTCGTCAGTGAGCCCTCTAGGAAAAACAAAGCATCATAAACAGTGATTCGCTTGTCAATGGCTCCACATTGAATTTTTAAACGGATAGGTACTACTCACTGATCCTTTTGCGAAAGGCGGCCGCTGTTACTTGTCATCAAGGCTGAGAAAATTTTCAGTCCTCCAATAGTCTGGGAGGCGAAGGACAAAAAAGGGCCAAGTTGACGCGGAAGCAAATGTCGGACGAGATAAGCTTAACAATGTGGTTGGAAGGTGACGTGCGGCGCCCACTTGTATTAACAAAACGCGCTTGCAGAGATGTTTTAAGACAGGCCTCTGGTACAGTGACAAAGACGGAATACAGATGCGCGTCTAGTGCATTTGCGAAGGTCTCTGTACACAGAATTGACCTCTGTTTGTTCTTTATTTCAAGGTACGAGTTAGGTTAGAAATAGGCGCCTTGAAGTCGGGTCTGAAGTCTGACCTAGTCACACCACGGTAAGTACTCGTAATATACAGAGAAATTACCGTATTATTCCTTCCAGACCATGGAAGGCTCTTAAAATATTTTGTACCAGAGAGAACTTGTACTGCCGGGTATAGCCGCGGCCAGTCCTTCTTAGATTTCAACTTATCTACATTGAATGTCTTCACAAGCCAAATTCTAGTGTGAAAGAACCACCGGAACTGACGGCTCTTTCCTCGATAACAAGGCCTATTTCCCTCACAGATGCCGTCTCGCTCGTTTTTTCTGCTTGTGGCATCATATCCGTGCATAAACACTCAGCTGGGCTCTTCGACGTGGATGCGACCACCGCCGCTAAATCAATAATTTCCAATGATAATAGCGACGAACTTTTGGCGACAGGTGGTATGTGAAGCGAATGTGCCATCGTTATCGAGTGCAGCCAGTGGAGCACCAAGGTACACACTATGTCAAAGGTAAATAGCCTATGCCGGTTTCTACTCGTTGGGACACAGCCTAAGAGTTATCATTTCAGTTTTGTTTTAGAATAGACTTACTCTGTTGATGTTCCACAGCAGTTAATTGACCACGACGAAGATCCCAAGAACACTCGTGAGAGAATGCCACCGACTCTGGCACATAGTTGGCTGAATCGGCAAAAATGATTGCTCCCAAGCATTTCAGCGGTTCCGAAGGACCCGGTGGATGGTTCTATTTTTGTCGAATTACCGTGCTAGAAGGCAAATACCTATGCAGTTCTCTTTCTAGCGCTTTATGAAGATCGTATATAACTTAGCTTTTCCGCTGAACTACGTTTCCATTCACGAAGTCGTCGTCATTGCATCCCCGGCTGTCTATATTCTCAATTGATATATCTTCCTATTATCTCCTCGAACGGAATGCCGGTGAATAGCGTAGTGCAACTGTAAGTCAGTTCGGATATCAATAAATTTCACTGAGCAGAATTTCTGTCCAGCCTCGGACCCATGCTTATTGGGGTTTTGTTTAACACAATTTTCTATGGGGTATGGACTTAATTCTAGACCTCCCAAGTCTCAATATCGTAGTAATTCATTTACTTCAGATATTTCTGGTGCAGGTTAGTCCCTAACTCTGTGTATCCAAGGGGTTTAGAGGATGGATTCACAATTTGATTTATGGCGGTGAAGGCATACACCTATTATCAGACATACAAGCCGTTAGTTTACTACCCAAGATGTTTAATTAAGCCACTTACGCACCCGTATTTACAGGGACAAAGCGTGGTGGATTAAATATCTTGTGAGTCTTAAGCTTTATAATGGAATAGCAGCCTGAATTTAAGGCCACTAATTACGAGCAGATTATGTACCTATTTCTCCTGGAAGCATTCGACACGGGGACTAGTATGTTCATAGTGTTCGAACCGCTGATTCTGAAATTTGGTAACTTGAAATTTCGGGCTTTGTAAAAAATTTGGGCTCACATCTTGCCATCGTAGGTCAACCTGAAGCCATCGAATTCCTCCCTAAATGTAGGTGGCCTCTTCTGCCCGACCCGATTGTCAGTTGACTGTGTTTATCAGTGCTTTGGACACGTACGGCCCTCATATCTTTTTCATATTCATAAAGTAGTTCATCGGTTTAATTATTAGGTCCATTGTCGATGGCAAGTATCAAATTTCCAGTGTATAAGTACGTCATTTATGTGATTATTTAGGTCGCAATATCCACTCCTATTCAAATATTCTTCGCGTGGAGAATCAAAGTGCTAACGAAATCGAAGGTCCTAGCCTCCACTGTAGTTATTTGCTCCGTTGCTTCTTTCGGCATGTACAACTTAACAGCAAATTACATCGTTAAGCTGAATTTAATTCTAGGCAGTGGCTTGTATACAGGATCGCTGGCGCTCAAACTGAAGCTTTTCGCTTGCAAACAGGAGTTGGCCCATGGCGCTATTTCATGGCTAATTACCGTCGCAGTTGCTGATATTTTGATTGCCACAATACTGGTGAGAGCCTTGGTTAGTAGATCAGCGTGCACGTGGATGAGAACCAGCCTAATATTCCTATATTTCTAGTCGAAACGTAAAACGGGTTTGGGAACAGCAACTGACGATGTGGTCACTAAGATTATTCGAAGTAAGTATCCAACTGCAAGGCGAAATTTTTTGCTCATAAAGTGCCATAGTAACCATACAAACAGGAATGTTGACGTTGGTCTTCGAATCTGAAATTTCTGGTCTCCTTTAGTCTAAAAACTCCTTTTCCAGGTCCATATTTTCTCTCTTGGACCTTGTATTTTTCATGAGTAAGGGTTCCGAACTGTCGTCCACATTCAATAACTAAATCTAACATTCGAAAAACCTGTACGTAGGCATCGTGGTGAAACCCCTTTTTCAAACTCAATACCCAGAGTACTAAACCTTTGAGTCGACTTTAGTTCAGTTCGGTGTGAGGCATTCCACTGAATTTATGACTACCTCGATAATTGACGCTTCAAACAGCAACTTCACAATGGCCTTTTTTTCATCAAAATTGTATACAAACTGCCTGCTCTCCCAGCTTAATGGTCGCTTACAGCTACGGGAAAGTCTGGAGCACAAGTTGGATGTAACCAACTTTTTAAATGGCCAAGAATTAGACCTCACCGACATGTGTTTACGGGTAAGACCAATGCCGTTGATGCCTCATTCCTTGTTCTTAGTATCTGCAGGATAACACCATGAGAAGCGTCAATGAGCCTGCAGTAAGCATATCTTATTGTTATGTCGATTTTCTCAAACGACTTTACATCCGTACATAGCGTACCTTTGATGCCTCCTCATTGGAAATGGAGCCCCAGCAAGGAACTAAGGATCGCAAACCACTAGGGTGTGGTATTAAAGTCGAAAAGGTCAGCTGCTCTTCGTTCTTGCGGCCCTAGTTCTTTCTGAATCGCGATCAGAGTGCCGATGCTCCAAAAAGCCCGCTTTTCCCTGAAGTAACTTAATAAAACCAATACATGTATTATATTCGGACTGAAGATGTAGCAAACACGGTCATCATTAAGGAATCAGACAAAAAAGGATCGGTGAGAATGAGTAGAAGCGCCGTCTCAATTCTGGCCTTGCCCATTGGCTCAAATGGAGTGCCGCGTCCGAACCCACGGGCCTTGCCGATTCCCTAATTGCAATTGTACGATATCGGGCATGATCAGCGGTCAAAACTCCTGGAGTCGACGCTTGCTGAGGTTACTTATCTGTCATCCTCAATCGATAAGTAGTCGCACTAGCTCCTTACTTCGCCAGCCAGGTCACAATCTAGAAATCTTGTTCAATCTGACTGACAACATGCACCAGAGCTTCAATGCCCTAATCTTTACCCCACTTCACCAACTCGTCGAACTCGTCCAGACCCAGCTGCACAAATCATCCATTCCCACCATTTCTCTCAACGCTCTCGGTCTCCTAGCACTCGCAGACCTCTCTGCCATCTCTGAACGAACGGCACTCACAGGGTCTGCGTCAATGTTCGACATACTCTTCCTAGCGCCAGGCATACACACCCAGCAGAAAGCCGCCGAAGTTAATGGCGGCGAGTTACCTACGACAGCCGCGATGACGACGGGTTATGTCTTCCGGGTAGAGAACCAAGCCACGGTTAACTATCTGCAGAGGATAGGCAAACCGGGAAGCCTCGTCACCGTGGGCGTTGTCCGTAGAGGAACTCGTTTGCTGCTTCATCGCCTCTTCGGGGATTTACTCTCCGCCGGTGTAATACCGTTCATCCTCTATTTTACCGGCATATCACTTACAATAACCTCACTCGCTGTCCTTGGAACCATTCGCGATTATTGGGCAGTCGGCGTACTACTCATGCTCATCACCGCCCGCTTTCTAAACACGGTCGTCCTAAAGCGGCGCGCACTAAAGGGATGGAAAGGTGCACCAGAACCAGGCGTCAAAGGGGATCTACTCGTCTTGCTCAGCCAAGACCGGTGGGTGCGAATGAAGGGGACGGTCGACGATTTGAAAACCGTTACGTCTGGAGAGTGGTTGCGCGATCAAACGACTGTCGAAGGATTTGCTACTGCGACTGCGACGCTCCTTGTGTACTCCGCAGCTGCACTTGCGAGCAACGCTTCAAATGTCGGTAGCTTGGTTATAGCAAGCCTGTTGGTTGTATCGGCTGGTTTGCTCGGGCTTTGCAACGCCTTCACACGCGACCTACAGATTTATGAACGCAAGGTGCTTGTCGTCGCAGGGCCAAAGAAATATGTCAGGAGGTTGGAAATAGCTAGGGAACTTATTGAAGAAATTGGTCGTGATGATTGGGCTATAGGCATTGGCCTCATTGTTGCACCCCCGGGTACTAACCAACCACGTGTGACTCCTTGACCCCCGCCTTGGCAAGAACCATAGAAGTTATGATAAGTTGACTGACAGTGAGAGGAGAATGAGCCGTTGTGATATGTTAGTAGACCTGCATGTCCAGCCCCCCTACTTTTATTACAGGCTATGGTTATTTGGATCTCGTTGGCCATGATCGACGTAATGAAGCGATTATTCAGAAAAAGATGCGAGTGGATTCTGAAAAATGGAGCATCCGCAGAGGCATTGTTCGCAAGTCTCGGGTCAGGGGCGCCGTGGACCGGCAGGCATTATCACTCTAAGTCTCCCACGCCTCATCCGAATCATCGGATCAACGAATGGCTTTCTCACCTCCGGACCTTTCCAACCTTCCCGCTCCCCCGATGACCTACCTGCACGCCATATCCACGCTCCTGTTGCCTGCTATTTCGTCTTTCGATGGCTGAAAACCTTCTCTAAATCTTGTTCGTTCAAGACAACTCGAATCATGAATGCCGTGTAGTTCGTGCATTGCTAGCGGTCACTGCGCTGAGGTGTTGCTATTGTCTACAGAAAGGTACGAATCCTCGTTTTTTTAATTGGTATAACTCATGAATTCTCTCTTATGTAGTGTAAAACTCTCCTCTGGACCCCCAGTACCTCAACTCTCAGTGCTCAGCAGCCGGCCTACTCGACTATCAAGGCAAGACACAGTTACAAGACCCCGTCGTCTGACTTTGTAGTCTTTAGGACCGGTTTCGCGATCGGGAACATCTAACGGGGTAAGAGCTGGAGATACCGCCTTTTACAGTGCTCTAAGTACGTACTCTCTGTCTTTTACCTCCCCTGGACCTGGATCTGACGTCGAAGACACTTAGACAGACCAAAAATGCTTCTCGACAACCGATGTGCATAACTGTGAGTATCAGTAAGGGGCCCATTACCCCACCGAATGCCACACACGCGACCCCAACCAACCTGCACCGTTTATTGCGCCCCCCTTTCTTCCGCTGGATGTCCTCCAGGCACCAAGTCGACCATTATCTTGGACGTTATTCGCCATTGATACCGTTCTTTCTTCCGGCCTGGACCGAGTATCCTAGGTCATTCCGCCCAGCATTTCATACCTCTCCGCCCCTCCCTTTCCCAGCCCACGTACATACTTTCTCTGTGGGTAGAACTTGGCGTTATCCTCTCTCCCTCGTTGCTGGCTCAACAATGTTGAGACACTACCACCCCGCTGCACGGCGCCGGATGTCTGCAGGTCGCATCTTGTCATTTTTTGAGAATGGGGCCAACTCTCGCTCTTAGACACCGTGGTCGTCGTCGCCGCAGTCACTAGAGCCAACTGTGGCAAAGCCCTGCCCCGATGCGGCCAATCGGGCCACGTCATGACGCCTTCGTCCAGTGACCAGTCGTCCTCGCCAATTTCACCATCAGGAGGCCGGTAGGGGCCACTGTTCTTGAAGGGCTGGTCTTCTGTCCTCCGCCCTCGCCGTCTCCGCGGCCGTGCTCGTACACCTCGACGATGTGCTGGTCATCATTGTGGCTGCCGTCTACCTCAAGCCCCCCATCCGCCAGTCTTTATCCAGCAATTTGACCGGCCGCTTCGAGCTTGCTCCTCCGAGCGTTACCCTACAACGTGTGCGAAGGCTAATGCTCACGTCTTTATTTTGGCACTCTTGTCTCGCGAGTTGTTCTGGGTATTTCGTGACGTCCTGCTTGCCCTTCGATGTCTGGCTTACGCCGTACTGCGCTGCAGCCGATACAGTACTCGTCATCTCCTCAAGACTGTGACAAAAAGCAGCTCGAGCGCTCGCTTGTTCTCTCCGATATGCGCCATCCTGATCCGTATCAGAGTGATGACTAGAGCTCCAAGAGATCGTCGACCAAAGCTCGACGTCCATGCTCTCAAACTATGTTCAAGGGACCAACAGGCGCGCAAAGACTTCGGACTTTTGAAGCTCCTGATCAACGACTCGCACCTGCCTCCATCTCATGTTGCTGCCACTGGATCGGAACTGTCCACGGGGTTTTGAAGCTAGCAGCTTCGAATGTAAGTGCGAAATCATTGAATCCTCTGTCATAGCACCCATTTGATGAAACGATGATACAGAACTGGTCTTCCTTTGCGACTCGACCTGCCACTGTCGTTTTCCCAGCTTCTCGTCGAAGTGCTTCTCACCGTCATCCCTAGGTCATTTTCGTTGCTCTGCATTTCACCGGCAGTTCTCCTCGTCGTGCCATTGATTTCGTAGTCCCGGCCTGGATATTTTTTGGAGATCATACCTTCACGTTTCAATTTACTCTTCAACCTTCGTTGAGGTCTGGTTCTTAGACCATTGATTGCCCTGAAATATTCGTATCTTTGGACTGTAGAGCCTTCGGCATAAAGAAATTATGGGCGTTTGTGCAAATCGAACGCACCGGTCGCCTTACACTCCCTCCGAGCATCTATACCTCGCCAAATGTGAATTCCCTGATAATCAAAGGAGTTCTGGCATAATGAAACCGAACTAGCGTGCCGCCCTGACATAGATATCCCGGTTTCAACGCCAAGTTGATTACCATCCGAGGGCGTTTGAACCAGGTGTTCGGTTTCCTCCTTTTAAATGTGAATATAGCTGCCTCCTCTATGCCAAGGAAGACTGCCACTTTGAAAGGATATGAAAGTCGATTGCGGTCGTGTCCAGTGCGCGGCTTGGCACTCTCGGAGGCCGTTTGGCGGTACACCGAGTGTACGATAACCATCGGCGTCAACGTGAGTCAACGTGTTTACTTGGCTATATTAGGACATCTTTTCTCAAGAGTTCTTCATATGTTTTTCTTTCAGCGCTCATTCCGCTAAACATTCGAATAAAAGGGCATTTTTAACGCTCAAAGTCATGTCATGGCTTAGCGTTAATTTGATGAGATGTTGCCTCCCCTCTACAAGCCTCCATTTTTTCTACTCATTTGGCGAGCTCCATTTGCAGAGCGAAGTATAGAGTGGTCAACGGTGGATTAAGCCAACGGTATATATACAGCCTGTGTATATCTTGCATCGTAGAAACAGTTTCTTTCTGTCGGGTAAACCGCCTTCTGTTTTAATCTACGATCCGCGATCCTCAAGTTCAATCTACAGCTCTCTGGTATGAATTTTTTTACTCAGTAATTTAAAACCGCCTTATGCCATTTTTCATGTATAAGCAGGTTCAAATACGATGGGGAGCAATCGTCTATTTTATAGCGGTCTCTGTCTCTATCTTCCTTTCTGGCTCTCTATTCCACGGTTTGTTGGGGCTGCCAGTCCGATCCCAAGTGTCAAGCCGTCACTTTATTCCACCAAACACACTACATTTCTTCCAATCCAGGACCACATCTATGGAACCCGAAATGTCAGCTATTGGGTAACTGATGACGGTCTTGCGATTATCGACGGCGATGTCATTTACGGGCCTGTAAACGACCTCCTCTCCCGCGGACTAATCGGCCAGAACTCTATTTCGCATCGAGCGCATAGCGTATTTGCTGGTGTGAAGACATGGCCAAGCGCGACTATCACGTACAAGTTCGACTCCGATACCACCGAAAGCACCCTCAGCGGCGTAGTCAATGGTGCTATTGCGAACTGGAAAGCTGCTTCGCCCTATCTCACTTTTACAAAAGTTGCAAACAGTGCAGTGGGACAGAATGGCGTAGCTATGATCAAGGCGCCGGCTTGCGGGGGCTGTAATTCAGCCATTGGGTTTACTAACGCGCCGCTGAACATGAACCTACAGCAAACTTGCACCACTTCCCCAGGCGGTTGCGGAGTAGCTGAAGCTACTCATGAATTTGGGCATTTGCTCGGTAAATTTTCTTTTCGTCCCGCCTCACCAACTCACTGCTTATGAAATGTTTATTCAGGTCTCTATCATGAGCATCAGAGAGCAGACCGAGAGAGGTTCGTCCATTATAACTGCGCGAATCTCGACCCAGCCTGCCCCGCTGGTACGTTGATGCCCGCAGGGAAGACTTGCTGCGATACCGGTCTCCCTTCTGGATGCTGTGGCAATGCCGGTAATTTCAACATCTTTTCCGGCTCGGCTTTCGATTCATCGGGTGGCTACGACGTTAATTCCATCATGCACTACCGAGCCGATGGATTTGCAAGACCCGGGACCAACACCTTGACGCCTGTCGCTCCTGGTATCGTCGTCCCATCCACCAACCCCAGCGTGATTGACTTCACGGACAACAACCGAATTTGCAAGCTTTACCCGGCCCAATGCCCCAAAGCGATTTCGTGCCGTTCTGCTCATTGCCCGAGTACGTGTAGGCCGGTCCCAATCTGCAACAAACCCAGTTTATGTGAAGATCCCTTTAATTCCCCCCCTTGCTGTGAACCCATTGACGAGGCAACGTGTCAACATGCGCGGGATTTATGTACTCAACATGGGTGCGATTTTTTGCTCTGATTGGAAGGCCGTTGGTCTGCTATTGTTCAAGTATAGTCGTTATTCCCTCGATAAATTGATGTTCAGTACATAGTCTAAAATGCAGCTCGACTGGACTTTTACTTATACCTTATATTTTATTTCCCGAAAATTGACAAGGCGCATTTCGTATTCCACCGTGTTTCCAAAGTTCGACAGCCTTCCCTGATTAACACACGTATAGGGACTGAGTCTTTTCCACAAATGGTGAAAGTGTTGGCCCAACATGTTTCGACCCACCCTTCTTCAGTATGTCTGTACCGCTTCAGAACACGTTAACCTAGGAGGGTATGTGAGCGCTATTTCACGATATGCATTGGCATAGCATATTTTCACTGTGTGGCTTGTATCACGGTGCTCCACAAGGTGCTCCATGTCATTCTTCAAGTTTGCAAAGTGATAAACCCGACTTTGACCAGATCTGTAGCATACGGTTAGTAGGGGATCTCAAATGACGCGGCAGAACTGAGCGTGTCAATGATCATGAGGCCCTTGGTATTCAGAAATAGACGCGACACAGTCTGGGACCCTCCGCTGAATTTCTCCCACGCCTCATCGGATCAACGATCAGTGCTGCACTCCTTTCCTTTCCCCGCTCCCCCGATGTCCTGCACACCAGATCCACACTTTACTGTTGCGTCTTCCGTTTGCTAGAGACGTTCTTGAGCGCCAGTCTGTTCAAGCTAATGAGAGTGTTGAATTTCGCGCATCGCCAACAATCATTGATTCAGTGCGCTGTCGTGTCACTACAAGGTGTGAATATACGATCCCTCGTTTGTCTCCTTCGTACAACTTTGAAACCTTCGTTTATATAGTGGCAGGCTTTCCTTCAAGCCTTTAGTTTCTTGTGTTTCAGGCCCCACATTTCCTCTTTTCAATGGGCGACTCGGGTACAAAAGTCAGTCGTCTGACTATGTGGTTTTGCAGTCGGATTCGCAATCTGGAACACCACAAGCGGGTAGAAGCTGCAGATGGGGCCTTTAAAAGTACTTCAAGTAGGTACTCTCTGTTCTTTACCTCCTCTGGGCAAAGAACTGACGCGAGGATAGCCGCATCCTGAGGATCTTCAGTTGTGCACAGATGATCTCGACAAACTGCCCAACAACGATTTCCTTGCGCGAGCCGATTCGTACATGCAAAAGGATTCACAAGCCCCACCACGCTTCATTCGCGGCTCCAAACTCCTACCAACACCCAGTCTGGATGTCGTTCGCATCTCCAGTTCCGCTGGTGCTCTCCTTCAGGATCACGTCAGCCACCCATTTGGCCACCATCCTCCGAGTAACCCAACCATACGTCACGAGGCGTCCGTACCACTCTTTTTTTCTGCGTTGAAAAAAATTCTGTGCGACGGACTCACTCGACTGCCCTAAAGTTTAGAACTGAGGCCGCAAAAGCCAAGGAAATGGACGAGAGGATGGGGACTAGTTCGAATTCTATGGACTCGGAAGAGTTGGGACAGGACGTCGTATATCATTCATTCGAACTGTGTCAGCATTGTTGTTTCACCCAGGCATACATCCTCGCGATCGCCTCTAGAACCCTAACGTGGAGTTTTCAGCCCCTTCCTATTTCCTTTCATGCTGGGTAGCATGTGAGCACTCACTTTTATGGCTGGACCGCCCCCAGGAGTTCTCTTCCACGGACTTTTTTCACCACCATTCCTTGCTGCCGGGAATGCAGGAGTGCCTCCCCGTCTCCTGGGACCGTCATTGTCGGCCGTCGCCGCCTCTGCCGACCACCAAACCTTCAATTCACCGAAATCCGAAGTCGAACACTGATTCCTTTATGACGAGTTGGCTCGTACCTCTCTTATCGGAGGTTTCATCTGCAGGTGGTGGGATATCGTTGTAGTAGTGAGCTCTGGGCCGAGCTGCCCGAGCCCGGATTAGATTAGATAGCTAGACTAGATACGATCAGTAGCACAGCCTTTCCGCATGTAGACGCCGCGCGGTCCTGTGACGAAGACATCCTTGCTTGGTCCTGACCACCACTGCGTGCTGCCTGACCGCGCGCCTGCTCGACGCGTCCCCGAGCCTTGCCAGACCCGAGCTGCTAGGGTAGGTCTGATTGGCCTATCCCATCGTCCCTTTCCCTCGCTTCCGCTCGCTCGCTCTGGCTTGGCAGCATGCCCGTCCAATTACCCACGCATACGTCCTCGCTGTGAGTCCAACTGGGTTTCATCATCACCCTCGCTGTTGTTAAGAGCGTGGTCGCCGCCCTTTCCGCCCTCGCTGCCGGTAAAGCCTTCAGTCCGCCCAAAAATGTTATACGACAACCCATACTACCGCCCTGGTTGGTGGCACCGGCTGCCTTCAGGTCACACTTTGCTCTATCCCGACGTGTATTTGGGAATAGAGCACATTCTTGATGATGGGTCCTTCGGTCGTCCTCGCTGCATTTAACAACGCCTCAACCCCGCCTCAACCCCACCAAATTTCATAGTAGGTCCAACAACCACCGTAGCGCAGCCCTGCACCAACGCCGCTATCAAGCCATGTCATCACGTCGTCATTGAGTCGATGTCGCGAGTTACACCATCAGGGGGGCGGGTTAGGTGAATCACGACTGGGTAAAGGTGCTGGTGCTGCTGGGCCAGGCCGTTCCCTTTCCCCGAGAGCTCGACTGTCGCATTGCGGCTTCGTCATCATGGAGGCACCGCCCACGCACTAACACGCTGCAGCCCCTGACGCATTAGGACCTCAAGACTAGCTGCCGTCTTCTCCCATCTACGCCTAACTCGCCCGCATCGGAGGTGTAACCAAAGTTTAGAGGGATCGTTACCCAAAATCCAAATTCCTATGGTCTCAAAATACGTGAGGAATCAGTAGGCACGGAAGACTCAAACAAGTCTAGACTTTGAAGCTCCTGGTCAACGTGTCGTTTCTGCCTCCAGTTGGCCCTGTGGAACTTCGTCGACGTTTAATTATGTAGTCGAACGCACGATTTTGAGAATACATGATTATTCCAATTTTGTCAAGGCCGTATTTCAACTGTCAATCATTACTAACGATAGTTAGGACCCTCAAAATTTCTGTTTTACGTCGTTATCGCAGGAACTTAGATCTGAAAGTACATTTGTCGTTGACTCGTTTGTCTATTTCGAAGGCTTCAGGGCATATTTTTCTGGGTGATGTCGTTGAAGACAAAATCGGAGTCAAGACTTCTGGATACCTGTATATCTCCTCAATTGATGTCCTTCCGTTTGGTGTATTTTTTCGACGGGTCAAAGTGTTTGTATTTTTCTGAGTATAAATTCCTGCATCTACGTAACCAAATGACCATCGTTGCCGCGACGCCTGCTCAAGGACTACTTTGTATCATAAAACGCGAATGATGAAACTGAGCATAACGAGAGCTAGCATTATCCACGACCGTTTGACATTAAACCTGCTTGAAGCAGAGGAAGGATTCAGTGTTGTCATAAAGAGCTGGCATGGGGAGTGAATTAACAGTTCCAGAAAGCGTAGTACCAGACCCCGCGCATCCTTGAAACCTGAAAAAAATGAGTGATCAGTTAAATGACATGAGATCTTCGCAATGATACACACCCAAAGAATGTGCAGGCAAAACCTGGGCCGATTTTGACACTCTCGGCTCTATCCAGCCAAGTACCAGGGAGGGTGTTGCACACACCCTGCACAAGGTTCTCGGGAGAGTAGCTGGCGCCAGTCAAGCTAACGTCGTCGAAGAAAACGACGGACAATTCGGCGAGCTCGTGCTGGTAATGGTAAGGGTCATAATGAGTTTACCGCCACAGCGAGGACGTAAACAGTGTCTTACGCGAGCAACGACGGCTGCCTGGGCAGAGAATGCAGCGACTGCGATGGTCATGAGGAGGCTGAAGAATTTGTCGGTGAAGTACATTGTTGTGGAAAATTGAAGCTTGTGAAGGAGCTTGGTGTAATTGGTTTAGCAAGTTGTTTGAGCTGCTGAAGTTCTGAAGCCAAGTTGGCACTTTATACTGTTTAAATTGGGAGTCAGAAAAAGATATTCATCCTCGCATCAACAAGCTTGACGTTGACCGAGGAGAAATCAAACGTGAACTTCCCGCGACAAGTTCGGTTCGGAGAGCTGAATGTGCAGAGGCGTCCCAGAAACTGAATAAACCTCAAAATGCATGCTGACAGTGTGGTGCGGTCGGTCAGGCATGAGGCAGTTGACAGTGCTACCCTTCGTTTCTGGTCCCATCAGCCCCTATTTGTCTAACAACGTCAAAGTGTTTGGAAACTCTATGCCCAGATTTGGCAGCTAAATACATGTATACAATCATTAGCCGCCCATCAGAAGGTCGGCGGCACAGCGAACCGACTGGTGGGAGTTTGAAGAAGCCTAAAATGAAAGTATTTCGGAGAACACAAACCAAAGGCCTGCTACCTGGAGGAGTAAAGAGACTTCTTTGAAGTTCTTTCAGGAGACGAAGTACCGAAACCTGCCTTCGAGCATGGATAGGAGGCATGCTTTTCTAACTGCATGTGGATATTGGATGCGCTTGTTGGAAATAAGACTGCCTCGGAATTTGTGATGACCCGACCGATGATCACTCATGGACTTTCGGTAAATTTCATGGACTTTCGGTAAAATTCGCGAACTAGTAAACCGTCAGACTTTTAAAATGCACTGAGTGCCTGGAAATTTAACAATGATATTTCTGTCAAAGAAAAGCGCTCAAACTACGTAGATTGACCCAATTTTTACCACTATATTGGCCACTTTGTAATACAAAACCCAGGCCGGCGAATCTGGGAATATAAATCACTTCTCGTCTAAGGAATTTGTTTATCGCAAACGAAAGATTCAATGTTGTTGGAAAGGGATAGGTTGGATAGTGAATCAACTTCTCCGGAAAGGGTCGTCCCAGTACCTTCGCATCCCTCATACCTAGAAGCCTAAGCAATCAGTTATATGACACAAAGAATGCTCTCGAGGGAAACGGTACGCACACAAAGAATGTGCAAGCATAACCTGGGCTAATAAGGATGCTCTCCGCTCTATCCAGCCAACAACAAGGAAGTGTGTTGCACACACCCTGGACGAGGTTGTTGGGAGAGAAACTCGCGCCTGTCAAGTTTACGTTGGAAAAGAAGACTGCAGATAACTCCACAAGCTCGTTCTGGAGAATGGCAAAGGTGACGATGAGTGGGAGGGAACAATAAGTCAGACACAAATTAAATCTTACGCGAGCGGTCGTAACTGCTTTGGTGGAGGCTAAAGAGGCGGCAACAATCAAAAGCAGCCTAAAGAGCTTGGCGGTGGTAAAGTACATGGTTGTAAGATGTGATTTGGATTCGTAAAGGGGACTGTCTGTTTAACCAATTGACTGAGATGTTGAAGTTTTGAGGAAAATCTGCTACCTTCTTTATAGGAAGCAGTAGTACTTCCCGAAGAAAGTATGGTCCTTTTATCGGTGAGCTTTCACGTCGAGGAAGATTAACTTGAACGTGATACTTTGGTAATATTGTTGTCCTATCACCAAAATGAATAAGAAGACGAGAAGACGTCTGACAGTCGGGATAAGATAGGTTCCGTCCATGAATCCAGACAGGGTGGTCGGTAAATTGGGCATTAGTTCAACCTCTGAACCAGAGTTCCTCCTCCTCCGAGGTGCATTCTGATCAGCTGTGTGCCCATCATTATTGATTCAGAACCTTTTTTAAGTGACCCCTGACGCGTCTTTGCATTGGAAGCGGCGCCTGCCCACGGGTTGAACATTCAGTGCTATCCAGCACCTGGGCAGGTATTCGAAGGTCGCGAGGGGTAGGTGATTTCGACGCCAGCCAAGCTTGATCCTTGCTTATGGCACAATATATAGCCCCTTGCTGTCAGGGTCCGTGCGAAAACCCATCAGGTTCATTCTTGCTTCCCTTTTCACCCATCTTTCATCGTTTCTGTATGCTCTGCGTGCCATCCTTGCCCCTCTGCTAGTGATGAGGGGTGTTTTTGCGTACCGACTTGCCCCTATGGTCTTATTTCTACAACAAGCTCAACAACGACATGACTGACATCTTTGAAGCGATTTAAGGCTCGTCAGGCTTTGGTGGACCATCAGCACTGTCACGTCTTTCTCTTCTCCTATTTCTCATCTCCTGGCAGTTTTTTCGACTCAAAACTTACTCACATCCGAAGTACTCTCTGTTCCCATCTCTAGATGTCTTTTTCCTACGCTTCTTGTAGGTGGCTGGTCGGACTTTTGCTGTATGTTCGTCTGTCTTAAAAGTGAGTTCTAACCTTTTCAATCTCTTACCAGCTCACAACGGCCCCATAGCCTTCTATTTTGTGCAGATTGCGCCATTTTATCAGGTTTGGAGGCGGGAAGGGTCTCGGGTTTTGAGCTAGCGTTTCCAGTACGAGTTCCGCCAGTTTCCCTTTGAACCAAGCTATGTACCTGAGATCCCTTCTGGCCTCTCAGAAACATCGCTCATGCGTGCAGCCCTTTGGGCCTTCTTTTCCTTGCTTTCCTCCGTGTCTCGCTCCATGGTACATCTTTATTTTACTCCGGTACAGTACATTGGCTGTAGATCTTGTTATCGTGATCCCGCGCGTCTTGCCAAACGAATGAACACTGTCTTCAAGTTTTGGTATTTATCCGTGTCTTTCTATCAAAATCGTACTCCTCACACATGTTCGACCAGTCTCGAAAAAAGCGGTCCGCCTGTCCCTCTTTTTCTATCCCTACCATTTATCGGTGTTTGTCCCATCTTTCAGCTTCATCATCCCCCGTGAGATGACCTCCATTTATCGCAGCCCTGCTCCACCGATAACGAGAAGACGTTTTCCTTGCGCCGAACTCGGGTGGGCCCGCAGGAAGGCGGTAATTTCAGACTTACTCGTACGTTACGGCCGATTAGTTGAGCCCGATCTCAAACCACCTTGGCCGTATGCAAGCGACGCATATATTTACCCCCTCCATATGAAGCATGGCGCGTATCAGCGATCCTGGACCCGAGCTTTCAATCCCCGAGTTCGTATAACTCAGGAGGGTACTCCTCCCTGGCTCTCCTTGCCAACAGAGTGGTGCGTCGTTTATTTTTCACCTTTTTCTCAATCGGGTTTCATCTCGTTCGCGGGCTATGCTTCTCCCGTTTCTCGACATACCACGCGCATTTTCCTCTTTTTTGTTTTCTTTTTTACCTCTATATCTCGTGTAAACCATGTTAATTTTTCTGATCGGGCGCTCAGAAATTTTTCTCTTTTTCATCCTCATTTTGTATTTTTATCAGACTGGAACCGTCTTCGAATTAAGAACCCCTGCCTGTGCCCGTACTGGCTGGAGCAGCTGGCTAGACATTGCGTTTAGTCATTTACTGTATCTCGCGTAGCAGTCGCCGCCGCCACCGATGGTGACGAGACGTCCTTATTCCCAGGTCTCGCTGTGCGAGAACCACGGGCAATTTAATGGCTGCTGAATGTCTGGACACATTCCCAAATACTCAAATTACGTGAACAGGCGCATGGGCAGGTATCCGAGACATACGGCAGTTAGTACAGCATAGCCTGCATAGCCTTCGACGGTTGCCCCCAAATAAGCTTCTGTCTCACCCACTGCTAATATGAATAGCCACTATTTTCTTCTTCACCCGACTACCATTTTCTGCTCCGACGTCCACCTCATCCTCGTTTTCATTGAACACAAAGCATTCTGTATATTTGTATCACTGAGCATCTTGTTTTCCCTTTCTCTAGGTTTCATCCCTGATGGTTCACCCAGCGTTCACCGTAACTCGGCGGATTCTCGAAACTCTTGATGAATTCCCTCCTCCTCCGGACCACCTCAGGTATCATGGTCCACGCCCGCGTTCTTGGCATCCAAAAATCACATTGTACCGTTTTATTGTATTGACCACGACCGTCGTTCTGGGTAGCGCCAAAGCGGTTATGACACAGAGTGGAAGAACGTTTGATCCTATCACGCTCGAATGGGTGGCTGGAACATTCTTATTCTTATTGTGAGTCATTTTAATGTTCTGATCGACCTTGAGCGACGTTTAATGAGAGTTACTTGCTAGATTATTTAGTGTTAATGCATATGACTCCAGGCCAGATGTTCCAAGTACATTATCTTGGCTCTTCGAACGTGACTGCATGAACGTCGTTTGGAGGCTAGTCGAATCTTTCGCCATATCTCGTCCTCGCTACATCTCCCAGGAAAATATTGTCGCAGGTCCTCATGACAGAGGCTATCCACCGGTTACAGCTTACCGCATCCTCGTGTGTTCAGTTGTCACAGCTTTCGGCGTTTCCAAAGCAGTCCTTGGGTATTACAGCCTATCGACTTCTGTAACGTGGACTGAGTGGGCATTTGCAGTCCCTGTAACGACGTTGTAAGCACAATATTCTCGGATGTTTCGGGTTTACGATGCTGAAGTTCATGGTCCTTCAGCTTGTATATCCTAGGTCTTTATGAGTACAACTCTCTAAACAGATGGCCGACTTTCTTCTTCGTCGATCATTCCCATAAAATTTACAAGAGTAAGCCAAAATATCTTAACCTTCCGTTCAATCTATTTACCACTTCCAAAGCCGGAAGTGGCATGAAAACTGTTATAAAATACACAGTTGGCCCTTTGATTTGTGCAGGATGGACTGTAACCTGGGGACGTGCCCTTTGGTATACCTCGCAAAACCCGAGCTGGCGTGTCAATCCTCGGCCTGATATTTCCAGGCTCACCTTCGGTATGCGTCTCGTACTAGATGGACCCTTCATTATGGGTACACTTCTCTTGCAAGGAGGCATCATTTTGGCGATCATTGGGGGTTTACTAGGTTTATTTTTTGCTCTGCGCCTTGCTTTCCTGGAAGTCTTGGGAAAGGTTAGGTTCCTTAGGCAGCTATTGCGCGCTATTTGGCGCTTGTTTATGAACACGGTGGCATTGATCGCGCCTTCGTCTTCGGTAAACCCATTTCCGGATGAGAGAATCCGAGTCGGGCATCATCCAAGGAAGAATATCGCAGGTAAGAACCTACTCGTCGACTCCCTCCTTATAATTCGGTTAAACTTCCTGCTCCTGCAGCATATTTTACTTTCCGCGCTTTTCTTCATGCCTTGCTCCGCCTTTTTGGCATGGTCTGGTGCTTGGTGTTGGCCATGGTCTGCGCTGCCTGCATCTTCCTCTTGGTCAAGATACAATGGGAAAAGAAAGCAGGGATTTTAATCTCCCTGTCAATCGGTTTACTTATTCTTTTTATTGTAACGTTGCTTCTCCTTTACGCAACTTTTGCCATTGGATGTTCCTTTGCAGCCCCGCCTTTAGATTGGCCTTTGAAGTCGAAACCAGAAGAGGATTTATTTGGTAATGAAGTAAATATCTAGAGTGACTCGTCCTTGTAGTGAAATAATTGTCCAGAACTATAAGTGATGGTGAAGGAGAGCAGAAAAGAGCAGAGGTGCCAAGGAGGGGGGCAAGTGAATTATCAGAGTACAGAGGCGCCGGGAACCGGCAAGCTTCGTTGGCGAATAGGAACGCTCATATTCAAAGAGGCGCCTCGGCACGACCGCTCCCACGCCTCATCGGATCAACGACTGGCTTTTCTAAATTTCTTCAACCTTCCCGCTCTCCCATGTCATGCACACTAGATCCTGGCAATATTTACCTGCTATTTCCTCTTTACATCGGCGGAAAGTCACTGGAGACGCTCTTTAATTTGGATTTAGTCAAGCCATCATGACCTATGAGAGTCTTGGGCTTCCGGCATTTGATCACTGTCATTGAGTTGTTGTCTACAACAAGGTACAAATAATCGTGTTTCTTTGGTGGATCATAACTTACAAATGCTCTCTTATATGGTGGCAGGCTTTCTCTTGTACATTCAGTACCTCCATTCCAAGCGCCCAGCTCTCCATCGTCAGGCAGGAGTCGGGTGCAACTACTAGTCGTCCTTCTGCTTGGTCTTCGCAGTCGGTTTCGCAATCTGGAACGTCCAAACGTGGGCAGGAGCTGGAGAGGTTGCATTTACTAATTCTCAAAGTACGTGCTTACTATCACTTTTATTCTTGGGCCTGGAGCTGACGCCGAAGATACACTATGGAGGATCCTCAGAAATGCACAGATGGTTCTCGCCGTTGTTCCCAGACTTCTACGTTTTCCTCGCTCTGGCCTGGAGCGAACTGTTGTCCCCTCAAAGGACAGTGGCCCATATACCCACCAAATACCGCATTCCCGACTCCGAACACACTGCCAACACCCTGCCTGCCCCCGCAGCATCGATGCCATCCAGCCCGGCCGGACCATCCTATGCGACGAAATTACGCAACTGCCTTTAACTTCGACGCGTTATTCGTTCCGGCAGTCGACTGCGAAGGGGGCGAGGTACCTGGCTCAGATAGGGTGATGAGGGTTGGGTGTCGTCCTGGTTGATAGCCTGTGGCCCCCACTACCACTTCTCGGGCTGAAACCTTGAACTAGAAAGCAATGTTTCTCGACCAGAACATCGTGAATAAGAAAGTGCGCATGCAAGGCCGGTGAACGACCCCTCTCTCACTGTCTAACCGTTAGTGCTCAGAATGACTTTTAATTACGGTACACCCGTTCGATCTATCTTCCAGGTCCATTCCCTGCTCGGTCTCCAATCTTTCGCTTCTACGCCGACAGGCCGGCCAGTTGACCAGTTGGCCTCATCCTTGGAAGACTCTGGTCCAACTCCCCAGACAGTTCGTTTAGTTCTCGACTGTATTCGGCTACCTGAAGTATATCAGGCGCAATTACTCTAGATGCATTTCCCTGAATTTCTGAGGTGATATAACTTGTGTAAAACATTTTTTATCTGTACATATTTTTACTTCCTTTTGTACAACCATGGAAGATCTACCCTAGGAATTGTAGTGCGGTAGAAAATATTTAAAGACAACAAAAGAATAGGGGAGAATAAAAATGACATTTGAAAGGAGATTGCGTGTACTCGAGTATGCGCAGAGAACGAATAAAGTTGTGGAAAGATATACAAGCCAGCGCCTACTTAGTACCTAAATGCACAGTCTGATTGAAATTCAGCACATAAACCTAGCCATCATAAGAGAAAACATACTGTTCAAGGGCAGCACATATGCTATTATTCCACCATCCGTCCAGCCCGAAGAGATCAGCGACGCACGCTCGTTTGGAAATATTGTGTACCAATGATCACCGACACTGGCCTTGGAGAGCGTATAAAGCGGGACGCTTCCACATATTTGGGTGGCATAAACATGTGCACGAGCCCCTTGCGCTAGCAAGCCGCTAGGAGTAGGAGCGGTACCGTCGGTGGAAAGGATAAATTGATAGTCAGTGGTTGACGGATTGAAGAAAAGATATAATGGGGAGGTCGAATTCTGTGCGGTTGCCCACGCGCAGAAGTTATCTCCTTGCAAGGCCCATTCTCCGGCGCTGGCAGGTACATCGTTATTGACAAAGAGCCATCGCTGGTCCACAGTGTGAGTTGTCCTTCCGGCGTCAACAGCCGTCACGTATCTGGCAGTGAGGGCAGGATCTGCACAACGACTACCTGAGGGCTATTGTGAAAGTGTCGTTGATCAATACAAACCAGTCGTCAATTGTGACGATACATACAGGAGTCTGCTCGGGAGAACTGGAGGTATCCTGTTCTATAGTGGCGCCAAAAGTCAAGTTGTTGCTCAGCAAGAGCGAGAGAATGAAAGTCAATAGAATTTTGAACATTGTGAGTGGTAAGGTCATAAGGAGTACTTGTGATAGGCAACGGGAGTCAAGGTCCTAGAACAACTTGAAGATACGACGTTGATCTTGAGTCCTTTTATACAAGTTCCACGTCCCTAAATTCCCCGAAATTTTGTTTCATAGAGTCCATTCTGACCCAATGCATTTTCGCTATCGGATGCCTAGGACTTCGAAAGGCTAGGCATGCTTTGTTGATTGGGAAGAAGAAAATAAACTGAACTCGTGCTAAGCGCCGTTTTCTTCGGTGTTCTGAATCCTGCGGCACCAAAGGCTGGACAGAAGAACGGTGCTGTGTGAAACCACTTCTCTTGGTTTCTCAGCAACTCCTCAGTATCTCCACGAAAAATTGAGGTTCTTCAACTGATATGAGTGGAAGAACGGCCAATAAGCGCTTTAATATGCACTTAATTAGATTGGGGAGCTTAAAAAACTATTCAAGTTGTCAGAAACACCAGAGATAGGCTACGTCCAACTGGAGCGTGCTCGGGTTCAGAGTTGGACTAAGCTAGCTCTAAGCCTGGTCGATAGAACGGTAGCAATGAAATAAGCGCTTAATTTCGAATGGGATGACTCAACGTTGGCAGTGTGTTTGGAATCTGGATGACTGGGGTTTATTCAGCTCCCACTACGCCGCGAGAGTTGTTACAGTCAATATTCATTCTCGTACAGGTCGCGTTTTCCTTAGGCGAGAGGGAAAAGAACGACAAGGTTTACGAAGAGCGAAAACAGGCCAACTTCAGTCATGACTTCGGGAAATAGGGCCCTGGATAAGCGCTTGGTGATTTGGTCTTATTCTCATGTCAGAGCCGGCACTAAAGAGGTCGTAACCCGCGGTTCAGATTATGTTTCCTTCTTATGGAACCAACATCATGACATGGTGTATGTGGAATCATTGCGAAATTTTCGCTATCAGAAGCCTAGAGCTTCGAAAGGCTAGGCATGATTTGTCGATGGGAAGAAAAGAATGAACTGAACGCATGCTAAGCGCCGTTTTCTTCCGTGTTCTGAATCCTGCGTCACCAAAGGGCCCGGGATTAGCGCTTGGTGATTTGGTCATGTATTTTCATGTCAGAGCCGGCACTAAAGGGGTCGTAACTCACCGTTCAGATTATGTTTCCTTCTTCTGGAACCAACATTATGACATGGGGAATGTAGAATCATCGTGAATCACATACCGTCTTTCTGCAAGTCCCAGTGTTTCTCTGCCCAATAGCTCGTGCTGGCCTCGACACCTCCAGCAGCTCTTAGCTCTGCCATATATCTCGGTTCAGCGGATGAGCTACAGGAGTCAAACCAGTGGAGGATTTATTTGATAATGAAGTAAATATCTAGACGTACCATCATAGATGTACTATAATATGCGTAGTCCTTGAACTAAAAAGCAAAATTTTCCGACCAGCACGTCGTGAATGTATCAAGAACGTATAGAAAAGTGCGCCTGCGGAGCTGGGAGGGTTTCTCCTGAGTGTAGTACTCGACAATTAATCGGTAACAAGACAATTGCCGGAGAGAGTATGACTCGTCCTTGTAGTGAAATCACTGTCCAGAACTAGAAGCGATGGTGGAGAAAAGCAGAAAAGAGCGGAGGTGGTGAGCAAATTATCAGAGTATGGCGCGGCAAGATTCGTTAGCCAATAGGAACGCTCATATTCAAAGAGGCGCCTCGGCATGGCTGCTCCCACGCCTCATCGGATCAACGTCTCCCTTTTTTCAACCTTCCCGCTCCCCGTTGTCCTGCAATCCGGAGCCACGCTCAACATTGTCTGCTATTTCTGCCTTTGTCTGGTCGAGTACGTTCTTCAAATACGATTTGGTCAAGCCATCGTGACCTATGACAGTCTTGGGCTTCCTATATCTCTCGCTGTCATCGAGTTGTCGTCTCTCTACGTTGAGTCGTAGACAAGGTACGAATCTTCTCTTTTTTGGTAGATCATAACTGACGAACACTCTCTTGTGTAGTGATAAACTTTATCTTATACTTTCAGTACTTCGTTTCCCAGCGCCCTACGTGCCACCTTCTCAATGCTGGACTCTTGTACAAGTACTGCCGTCCTTTTGCTTGGTCTTCGCAGTCGGTTTCGCGATCTGGAACGTCCAAACATGGGCAGGAGCTGGATGGTCGCATTTACTAGTGTACTAAGTATGTGCGTTCTGTTCTTTACCTAATACCGCATTCCCGACTTCGAATACCCTGCCGACATGCCTGCTCCCACGGCATCGATATCGTCCTATGTGACGAGTTTACGCGACTACTTCGACGCCTTATTCGTTCTCGCAGTCGTATTGGTGTCGAGAAATCAGCCGACGAATGCAAAATGGGGCGAGGTATCTAGCGCAGATACGGCGATAGGGTTAGGTGTCGTCCTGGTTGACGGACTGTGGCTTCCACTGCCGCTGCCGCCGCTTCTCTGGGTCGAAGGCGAAGGATAAACGGGGGGAGGAGTGGATAGCCCAGGAAGCTAAACGAGAGATGGGACTTTCGAGGCGAACAAGATCTTGCTGGGGAGGAGGTGTATTGCTGGCGCGCGATTCGTCGTGCTGACTTCATCGTCATCAGCACCAGCGCTCTAAACGCAGGCCGTACCTGTGTGCCACCCCTCAGCAGTGTTCACTTAGGGCACGAGCTAGCCCCGCCTCGACCAAGACGCCGGAGTGGACGCATATATGCGCCTCCTCTCCGACCTCCATTCGGCCTGGCACGCAACTTCAAGCCTTCACGCTGCTGAACGACGAAAGTACTCTCTTGGCTGCCTTCGCTATCGCCCGGGCGTCCACCAACATCTTCCATCCCACCCAAATTACCGGTGGTCGTGGCCCACTGGCTTTTGTCGCCGAAATCGAGAACGAACATGACGATGAAAGAGTGTACGTTCTACAACCCTGATCCATTTCCCATTGGCATATGATTTATCTGCCCCAATGATATCTAGATTTATTCCTTAGTGGCGTATGCCCCCGGCGGTCGTAGCCATTCCGCGCATCTCGAACATGAGAACTGTCGCGGTAGCTGCAACTTTAAGCCTAGGTGACGATTATTCGTACGACGTCCGACGTATGTCCATCTTCTTATTCTCTCATTCTCAAGCTCGCAGTTCAGAACCAACATCCTTACCGAAGAATCGCTGACACTTCTGGGTTGAATCGTCAATTCCGACTATCTCGTACAGACCCCATTATTTCCTCTTGTAAATCTTATTCTTCTCGCAGTCGACCTTCTGACACCAACAACGTGCAGGGATAGCATAGACTACTCCGTATCGCGTCAGCTCCCAGGATACCTCAGTCTAATGAGCCTATCCTGTGCCGAACCCAGGCGGGTGCAGAGGGAGGGCGGGCTTTCATGCTTTCATGCTGACTTGCGGCTGATCCATTAATCCCAAACCACCCCGTCCGTCTAGAAGCGACGCATATATCCACTCCTCCAACTGGATACGCGCATCAGCGAGCCCCGACCCAAGCCTCAAATCCGCCCAGGTTATACTCGACGATCGATTGGTACGTTGTAAAATTTCCGATTTTTCTTTATTGAGTGCCATCTCGTTCGCGCTGTGGCTCCTACACTTCTCGACGTACTGCGTCGATTTTCTCTTCGTTTTCTTTGCTGTTTAGTCTTCGTTTTGTGTCAACTAATTTAACCCTTCTCTCCTTACAGCCCCCTCAATAATCTGCGCTCTGACCCACACACCGCCAAGCATCACACACGAACCAGAAGGCGGTACTTCCTTTCTCTGCTTGCATTTCCCATGTCAGTTATAATCTCTCGTACCGGTCGCCCTAATTCATGGTTCATTGGGTTTGTTCTAGGGTACGCTGCTGAGACTCCGGTTTCGACTAGGCCGGAGTCATGCTAGTCTGGTTAAGGTTAGATGAATGGGGCGCTTTTTGCTCTTTTTTCTGTTCTTTCTTTCCTCTATGAAATTTGCAGTGCGCATTTTCTTCCTTCCTCTGGCACTGGCTTCACCGCAGTCTGCATTCCGCTCTTGCAATTTTTCCTAGCCCTCTTTTTTCTACCGACGAATTTCTTGTCACCAAACTGCTAATAGACCGCGTCTGATTGCTTAATAGTTCTCTTTGGGATGGTCGGCCTTGGCAACTGAAGTGCCGTTACACCGATGAAATGAAGGACGTTCCCTCATCGTATGCGGTATTTTTTTTTCGTGAAGGATGACAAAAAGGTTGTTTTGATATTTATTTTACAGGTTAGTGACGAAAAACAAAAATCATGCTTCGTAGGGTCTAATTATAGTGTACACTAGGCTGCTGCAAGAACTTCTTTCCAGTTAGTCATTGCCAACTTCATCACCGCTGCCCACGTCCAAGGCTCATCCGTGTCTGGCATCGAATTGTAATACTCCCAAGAAGCTATTCCTCCAAAGGAATTACCGTACTTCCTCAATAACTGCCTCACAGTCGCCTTCACGGTATCCAACTCCACCCACCCAGTACCACTATCGCTAGAAAGGGTGCCGGCTACAAGCCGACTTGGGTCCAAGGAAGAGTAAGTTATGATGTTGTCGTAACTCGTTGTATCTGCCATTGAACCGAAGCCCGAGTAGAACTGGACGTTGTACCAGTTGATATCGTCGCCGTAGTTTGCCTCCAGGGTGGTATAGTCGAAACCACTCAGATTGGTACCTCCTGAAAGCGCGCTGGCTACGGGGGCCAAGGTGATTAGGAAGTCTGTGCCGAAATCGGATCGGAGTTGCTTGATGAGCTTCACGATATCGTCGTAGGTCTCAGATTTTACTTCTACATCGAGATCGATACCATCCAATCCATATCTAAACGACAACAGTCAAAATTCAAGGGCATTGTACATGGTATTAAGAGCTACTCACTTTGTGATGAACGACGACAGCGGCGGGTAATATGTGTCGAAGTCCTTGTTCAGAAGCTTATACGATCCATCCGATGCTCCGCCCAACATGCCCATAACTTTGACACCGCTTCCTTGCATACGCGCAACGTCAATCCACATCTGGTTTAAGGTGGAGTCGTCAGGGGCGAGATTATTGAGAGTGACAATATTGTCCTTCGAGTCGTTGAGGTGGATTGCCGCGATGATGAGATGAGTCGCGACCGGAATCAATGGTGCCGGCGAGATGTACTTCTGGTCATGGTACTGGGTCTGGTAATAGACAACAACGCGGTGGATGGGAGAAGACAGAGGCGGCATTATTCTTTGACGAGTATTGATTGTTGGCGGAGGAAAAATGGTGGTCTTGTGAAGGCGTTAAATTATAAATGCTGCAGGCGCCAAAGACGACATTTAAGCTTCCTCCAAGGTCAAAGATTGGCTTAAAGATATGATAAAATTAGCCAGATCGTCAGTTGACCGCGGAATTTGTGCCGGTGCGGTATTCCTCATGTTTTCCTCATGTCATGTAAACCGAGTGTTCCATGTTTGACGGACCTTGTGCCTTCCAAGTGTAGCTTATGAGGCTTCGAGTCGATCCAGGCACATCGATAACTATCTTTTTCCTCAATGGGTCGCCATCGATTCATACTATTTACCTTAAGAGACTAATCGCCTACTGGAGGTGGGGTGAAGTGTTTGGAATTGAATTGTCCGTACCTCTCAGGGCACGTTTTGTTGTCTGTGTCAATCGAACAGTTAACATTTATACTGTATGAGCCCAGGCAAAATGGAAGGAACGCACCAACGCAGATGTTTCTAAATTTCCCAATTACTTTCAAAGTTTTAAGCTATCCCGTTCTTGGGGTTTTTCGAGAGAAGATACTCGTTCCGCCGTGTTGTGCGTGCGGTCTTGATTTCTGGGGTAAACCCTGAAACATAGGGTGATAAGCTGCACCCTACTAACACCCCACTGGTGACCACGCTTCCGGTGTTCCTGTAAGGAGAAAATACTACGACATGAGTAGTTAATTCATTCCTTAGGTACTTTTCGAAATTAACATACTGGACGTTCACAACGATCTCACTGTGCCAGCATTAGTATAGGAGTAGCCCTTGAGGAACATAAATGTACTGAGTGGATCTGTGCGACATTGCCAGCGATGCAGGGGGTTTTAACTTGGGAGGATAGTGAGGACAAGAGCACCTGGATAGATTGGGCGTGCGATGGGAAAATCAGGTCTGTAGAGTACAGCAATCGTAAATAAATTAAATCGAGTAGACGGGAACGGCTAAAAATCGGATCTACGAATGCGAAAAGGTTTTGGAGGTGTAAGGCAGCAAAAAAGAAAGGTCATGGGCGGCAAGAACAGAGGCCCAAGAGGGACCGAAATTGGCCTTGTGACAGCGTTCAGGGTCCGTGCGAAATTTGAACGTCATCAATTTCCTCTTCCCTTTTCACTCTCCGTAGACCATGCATCAACGTCGCCCACACTGTCTATACGTAAGTTTTGTACGATCACTATGGCAGGCATTTGAACTGACTATCGACCAACCATTAGCATTACCTTGAGGACTATCTGAGCTCAGACGGCCTCGGGAAAGCTTGAAAGTGGCGGCAGACATGGTCGCCATCGATGTACAATGGCCCTTGGCTCGTCGGGCTTTGACCAGTCCATGCGCTTAAATGTAGGTTCCATTTTGAACAGCGGTTGGCACCCCCGTCTCAATTCTCTGGCTTGGCTTTTGTCTGGGTTTGTATGTACACGTCCGTCATCCTTTTTTCGTCGTTCTTTGGCCTATCATCAACAGAGTTGCTTTCTAATAGTCGCTAGCCTGAGGGCGAGCCTGAGCTGCATGGCCCAAATGACTGTTCCGGTAGCAGCAGGCGTAATATCGACGGAAATGGGGATAAAAGGAACGTTTAAGATGATACATTGGTTTGGAAAACGCGGAGACAGGGAAGCAGGCAAATGCTAGTGTATGTTATTATTAAGGTATTTCGCATCCTTATCTCTTCTTCACCGTTTAACTATCTGGATACCCAGCATCGCTCAATCTCTCTGCATCCGCCCTCTTTCTTTGAGTACGTCACAACAGTCACCGCAGCCCTCGTCGATCCGACTTCACTCTCAATGTTGATTGACAGGTGACAGCGACACAACGCCGGGCACCGGGTTTATCCAATACGAGTAACCTTGAAAACGCACGATAGCAGCTACACGCTGTATGTGTTCGCCTTTGAAGTTTCTGACCAAGTGCGTAACATCGTGTTTTATGTCTTTGTATTTATGTTATCTAATATGACCTTCGGAACAGTTCTGCTTCTATGCGTCTTTACTGGCGGACCCGCAAGCTGTAGCACCCTCGGATTGAACTCTCTGTACGAGCGGTTCACCCCTCAGTCAATGGTGCGAGGGAGTCGAAAACACCGCTTCACACCGGCACTGCCGAGGTACGTGGTTTCTTACCTCTTATCTTCCCAGTCAGTTGACACGAAATCTCCGATGTTTGTCTTGAAATTCTATTCTCACCGTATTTGCGGCCATTGTTGCTTCATGTCGTGCGCCTTGACCGCTTTCGAGGAATGGTTACCCTGACTCCTCCTAGCTTTTAAGCCTTGAGATCACTGCGTTTACTTATCACTTTATTTCCGTTCTTTTGTCTTTTTCCTTTCCCTCCATCTGCACGCATTTCATCGTCCCCCTTTCGAATATATGTTCCTTTGTCATTTCCACCCTTAGCTCCTTTCTGCTAGGAACGTCACGGACGCGGCGGCGGGTTTCCTAGTTCCGAAATAAATGTTTTTTGTGGCGGTGAGGTGGAATCCCGCAAGTGTAATAGGACTGCTAATGATAGGCTATTTAAGATAGGACCTCCAAACCTTGTGATTGCGTCACTCCATCTCTTTCACTCAGAAGATGTACCTGAAACTCGAACATTGAGGCGTCTCGTCCATGAGGAGGTCTGGCTTTCGTGATTGTCCAATTAACTGCCAATCCAAAGTTTGATATTGAGAGTTATATACGTTGATTACAGTTGCATCCACTCGTCAGAATTACTGAACTCGTTCTTCAACGCCTCCTATGTAATGGTAAACGATTCAATTTCTTTTGGGTAAGAAAGTGGTAAAGAAAAACGTACCACATCGTCCTCTTTTCCAAATTCATCTTTGCCGAACTAATGGGAAAATCTTTAGTTAGAAGTAGGCAGAGTAAGACAAGCAAGAAAACGCACTGCATCAGACGCAACAAACTGTAGAATAAAAGGGCTAAGAATCAGAGAGCGAGAGAAGGTATATGACAGCTCACCTTCCAATAATAATGCTTGACTGTGGCACCGACAGCTTCCTCCTTCTCCGCGTTAACTGCGCAAAAGACCTTCTTATCCGAATCCGTAGTACAAGTGACGGTGTACTTGTATTCGCCTGTCAAGTCATTGACGTCGTTATAGTAAAATGTCCCTTTGATGATTCCTTTTCCGCAGAGAAAGCAATAGGTTAAACTTCAGCAACGAAATGTGTGGATGGGAATAATCACCGCTTAGATAAATGACGGTATCGACTCCACTTCCAGTACCACCGAATACCTTTCCCAAATTCGTAGGTTTCAGCACGATTTGGATGCTGGCATTCTTTTTTTGCTTGTAGAAAGAAATAGAGGCCGAAATGTTATGGGAATATGTGATCTCTGTCATTGCTTGGGATGTTACAGAACTGATGGATGAGCGAATCTCGGGTACATCGCCCTTATAAACCTTATGGGCTATTGAAATTGAATTCGACTCTATTTGGTTCAACCGCGGAGGATCTTAACGAACATCATAGACATAAATAGCATAATAGATAAGCCATTTTCCTTCAGCCTCAGATCCGGACTTCCTTTTGATCCTACTTCCCTTGTTCTGGGTTCGCGTCCCAACCTCTCAAATTAATGAGGAAAGATTTAGTAACGAAATTGGACGTCGGCACTCCGCTTACTCCGCTTATCAGTGTGAAGCGCTCATGATTCACACGGCTGTTCCAGACCAGCGCTAATTTATAGGCCGAGTAACAGAGCCTGTCAAACAGAAACTATGATTCCTTGCTTCCATGAACACTGACAGATTGGGAATGTCTAGGTCTACTGCTTCGATTTCTCCGACTGGATATTATTTATAGCCCTAGCATAAGATAAGAATGTCAGAGTTGCAGATCGATTGTGCTGTACCCCAAATTTAAATTAGACCACATGGTCCACATCTGTGGAATTAGGGATTGATTCGGCTTTGCGTCGTGGGTGGCTGGTGTACCTCCTGAGGCAGAAATAGGCGCGATGGTGTAGAATGTGTTCGGAGGTCATCTCACTAAAAGGGCGCCGGGTACTCACATGCGCTATTGACGAATATAATCCGGTGAGAAGCCGAAGAGGGTACGCACGTTTTAGGACCCAGCCGCTCACATAAGCTATTTCCACTGGACTCCTTGATTACCGTGGAATGTAGCTGGTTAATACCTAAATATTGCCTCCGCTAATCGATAATAGTGGCGAGCAGTCATCGAAAAGTCCGTTATCAGAAGCCGAAATTAATTTTGAATGGGCGCTTCTTACGCGCTTACAAGGGTACAAGGGTTATCATCGGAAACGCTACGAGATAAAATCTAAACATAGAAATCCTCCCCACGTCTTGTAGAATTGCTGAATTTTCTAAGCTTGCTTTCATTCAGAGTCGAAGGCTGCTACATTGTTTAAAGGACGTTCAAAATTGACACCCTATTTCCTTACTTCCTGGTACTGGACAATGACAGACTGCATTTCCCTCCTAGTTGTTTTCCTATTTATTTGCACTTTCACCCATGGCAAAGCTTTGAATACGACTCATGATGTGAATAACAAGGTGTGCAACCTGACGGTATCTGACCTGGGGTTTTTCGTTAATCCCAACGTAAGGCTCGTATTGCCAACACTTGCGCCGATCCGACACTCGCTTCGGTGTGGGTAGAAGCTTATAGCCCGTCTGCTCGTGCACACACCATTCAGCCGCGATGGATCTACGCTAACCTCGATACCACAGCGGGAAACGACTGGACGATCCAGGGCGCAGTGTTTCTCGCGTGGGAGGATGCCCAACCTTTTACCTTCCCACTATACCTACTCTTCAACCCTGCGCTAAACGACTATATATACATCCCCTCTACGACTGGTAGCCCTCCCGTTCCTCCAAGCGGGTATGGGTTTGGAGGGATTGTCGGATACGTCTATGCGACACAGGTCTGTGGGAGTGTCCCTCTTTTGTCTGCGTTCCAGGCGAGTTTTGGTGACCACTGGTACACCACGGATGCGAGTGAGCACACCAGGATTATCGCCAGCGGGTGGGCTGAAGCAGGTATTGTTGCATATGTTTTACCGTTGAGTAAGTTCATTATCCGTCTTACAAAGCTTGAGGTGCATCTGAAAGTTTAATCCCTTCAGATTGTGGCTGCCAAGCTTGATCGCGTGCCATGAGCACGCCACTTTTTCGACCGAGTACAAGACTTATACTTAGTTTTACATTCAAATGATACTTAAATTCGGGGCGAAGTTGTGATCGCTCCTCTCATTTAAGTTTGAAGGGCTGGGAGTAATCGAGTGTCATCTCTCCCGCATATGACTTTGTGAATTTATGGCGACGCCCCCCCCCCCATAGAAAAATTTCACTGGTTGCTCAAGTAGGCAGCGCGATCTCAAAATTTTTAACTCAAAAAAGATATGTTTTTTGTTCTGTACCGCCCGGCAGCCCCACTCGACCAACGGATGCAGAAAGCATAAGTTTAAACTGAATATCCTGTAAGGCGGGCATGTGGAGACAATCAGTAAGATGAGGTCTTGAACAACGCACAGTGCCCATTAAGATGCGATAGATTGGGCATATGTATCGTCCTTGTGCGGTTGGAAATGAGGAATAAAGATTCCAAGGATTGCAAGTCCACAGGTGGCATATCCAGGAATTGTGTAAAGGAACAATAAATTCTCTCCAATAAGAGAATTCTCCATCGAAAAGCAAAGCGAATGACATAAGGCTCAAAGAACCGTTGTTTGGGTATATCCTTCCGATTTTGATCTCTGCAGAGGGGCGATGTGAAGGGGGCATGTTCCTGACCGCTCAAGCCACGTTGAGGCAGCAAAACCCCGTTGTATATCCCATCCTCCAGGATGGGATTCAGATGCACTGCCTAAATAACTCGTACCAGGCTTTCTGATCTTTTGGCGTGCGACCGAGCCGTAAAGCGTTGCCCAGATGGTGGAAGTCGAGAGTGCAACTTGACGCCAGTGGCTACTAATACCTGTAAAGATAATCGGTGCAGTGTTGGTTCTTAAATACGCGCTACGATGTCTAGGCAAGCACAGTGATGGAGTATATGATTATATATCGCGAAGGATGGCGTCAGGAACCCGTCGGCCAGGAGTGATAAGAGATCGGCAGGCCTCTACTCGAGTAGCTCGAGGTGAAGATTATCGCCGCTCATGGTAAGGTTATGCAGCCCGGTAGAAAGACGAGTAACCTCGATCTCCAGTATCTTTCGAGAATACTTATCTGAGACCGAAATATAAAGCTTCGCTACCTAGTGTTTCCTGCTTCCATTTCGATCTCCTCAAATCTTCACTGCCTGAGTAAAAAATTATCTAAAATCCTACGCTGTCATGAGTTGAACTCGGTAATAAAGTAACCCCTTTGTAATAGGACAGGAATCTGTTTCTTCGTACCAACCATTATTAATACATCTTCCTTTAAATAATTCATCAACAAGGATGGCTCAGAACCTGCAAAATTATTTACCAAATGTACGCGGTCTGGCACGAGCGGAAGGAAAATGTAACCTAGAAAAAAATACCGCTGCGACCCTGCACCCTAGACATCCAAATATGCAATCCTCAATGACATATCATCTTCGTGGCGCCGTTTGTGGTTCGTTATGTCGAAGGCATTGTCTAATTCCCACATCAGCCCACGAACTTAGCGTCTTAGCTCTCTCATCGTTCTATTAGAGAACCGATGATTTCAAAAAAAAACCACTGCAACATTGTCAACTAAATGATGCTATTGATGTACCTCTGCGAAATACAGAGAC
The DNA here is from genome assembly GCA_023014335.1 of Galerina marginata. Lineage (NCBI taxonomy): Eukaryota > Fungi > Basidiomycota > Agaricomycetes > Agaricales > Galerinaceae > Galerina > Galerina marginata. Next base: position 301,170 of record JAECYW010000009.1, on the reverse strand, counting down.
GGTGACACAGAAACACCGATTGACAACTCGAAAATCCGCGGCTGGAGGTTGAATCGAGACATAGAAGATGTCGTGGACAAAATAGACAGATTTTCTCCCGCCTTTCATGGCTTTCGAACTGGAACGGCGTTTGGACTTCTCCGGGCGCGTCATTACTATAAGCGCCTGTCCATATATGGTCACTTGGGCTGACATAAGCATAGCGTCAACAGTTTATAAGTTGCAGAGCCCCCTTCCTCTTGCCTTATCCTTTACGAGAAATTCCTCCTTCTATCAAACCGACGCTATAAACGCTATGAAAAATTTTATTCTCACAATTATTGCGTCACTCTATGTGAGCCATGTCGCGGCTCTGTACCCAAGCCCAGTAGAGGCACGTAACTCAACTGCTGAGGTAGGGTATTTCTCTCTATAATGTATATCCCATTTTTCCAAATGAAATTCCACCTGCCTTATGTAGCGTCGAGCCGCAAATACTTGCGGAGATCCGTCTGTCGCCACAACATATTTTTATGGATTCAACGTCGTGGCCCACACGCACTCCTTCAACACGGAAGCAGCATTCATCAACAGCTACGCATCGGGAAACAATTGGCAGAGCACCACACCCGCTTTCCGAGCCTGGCTGTCTGCGGGACAGCTTAGCACCGTCCCGTTATACTCGTTTGAAAATAACTTCAACGTCGTCTACATTCTCTCCACAAATGGCAACGCTCCACCGGCTCCTGCTGGGTATAAACTCATCGATATTGTTGGATACGTTTATCCTACCCAGATCTGTAATAGCGTGCCGCTATATGCGGCTACACTCGGGACAACTGATCACTGGTACACAACGACTCTCTCCGTTCATGACCAGTTGGTTAGTCGCGGATGGACTGACGCTGGGATTTTGGCCTATGTTTTGCCGTTGGACGGTAGGTTGAGCTGTAATATCACACCTACTTTCCACTAATAGTACGATTCTAGATTGCACTTGTAGTTCCTAAAGGACTGTTTTTGTGGCAGGAACCAATGTTCCTGGTCTCTTGGATCCTCATTTCTTAACTTCTAGATGCGCCTGCATAGATGACTTTTCTTCTTTTTCTTTCACAAAAATGTCAGTTTCATTCGGGCAATACAATACATACATTCCATTTGTCCTTGAGTAAAATAGAAAGCCATAAATACAGCCTTGAATTCTTGACACACATATCTGGAAAAGTATCTTCTTACCGAAACTTCGTGCTGGTGCAGTGCAAAGACCAGTTTTCAGAACCAACGGACGTCTCGTTAATTCATGAATAGTCTTTCCTCATTTGACAACTCAGGCGCATGCGTGAGGTGCCAAAAATAACTCATCGCGAAAGGCTCGGCCAATTTTTTATTACGATGCTTGTGACAAACGTGCATCCAAGGACCGAGGGGATTGATGGATATACAAAAGGCAAGGTTTTCGGCGGCATAGATCTCTGTCGGCTGCCTAGCAAATACTTTAAATGAAGCTGGATTACGATAGGATCAAGATCTCTTAAAATCGCTTTACTGGTACTGGTACTGGTGGCACCGTAGCAGGCAGTTTGACGGCCTGTAAAAAAATGAAGAAATGTATAGCCTGAGACGCTGGAGCTACTTTTTAAGAAAGTGATCCGAGGGAGTGCGACCGAGCCTTGAGGAAATGAGCCATCTTATCTTATCGATAGTCGGGACCGTTCCCTGTCCAGCGGGTCGTTCCGGGCGTGTTAACAACGCTTTTTCGCCATGCCAAAAGCTATCCAAAACGACGCTGCTTCATATAACGTCTTCACCTTCTTTGTTTCATTTCAATCATCTCATGTTCAAAAGAGGCACAGTTATGAACTTGAATGTTCCTCCTCAGCCAACCTCATCTCCCGTACGACGCAGCTATTCACGCTACGGGTATCGTGACCTAAATATAGCGGTAGGCCAGAGCTCACAATGGGTCACATCAGCAGCAAAGTTCCAAGGGCAGGGCGTCGGGGGCTGTGAGAGGAGGTGTCGTTGGGAAGGATGGATCGGGTGGAAGTGTTGGAAGGCGCGACTTTGGGATGATGCATCGATGATGGGGTTGAGGGCGTTCGAAGAGCGGCTGGCTGACGTTTTCAAGGTGTTTACAGTACAGGGATCAGGTTGTGAGTGATGTCGATGCCTATGAGTATGGGCTCACATGAGATGAGATTGGTGGTAGATCAACCGGCCCCCAAAGCCTTGGGATCTTGTCGTCAGTATTACGGTATTACCCATCACTTTGCTAATCTGGAAGGCTTAAGCTCGCGAATTTTCTGCCTCTCATAGGTCAATGTTGCTCGTGTTCAAGTGCTCGCTCTACTAATCTTGGGGTGAATACTTCACTGTATCTTGTTTATCTGACCCAGGTGTTGCTCAGCCCCAACTACCTGGACCTGGGCAATAGACTTCGTCGTTGGATGGGCACTCTCTGCTCTATAGTCGCCGTTCTCTGATCGCCGGCACCACATAGACCCGCCGCAACCAACAGTGGGCCGAAATTAACTCAGCTCGACGACGTCGAGACTTTGTCGGCCAAACTTTGCTCCTTCGTTTTGCGAGAGAACTTTGGCGTTCCGTGTTGCCTCTCACATACCGCTCGTCGCCCAGATTGGCACGAAACGTTTCCCAACGCTTCCGTTGTCAACAGCGCGCATATATTGACGCGAGTCTGTCCCAATGTCCCATGCCCTTCTTTTTAATTCACGACTTCTCTCGGCAGCCTGTACTGCATCGAACACGTCACCTCGCTTTGACTGAATCGAGAATTCGTGGAATTGGATGCCTCACCCGCTCTCTTTACAGTCCGAACATGGATTCAGAATACAAGCATAGGAGAAGACGTCCGTGTTAACTACTGAACCTTGGAATGGTGTGTCTTTTGCTGGTCAACGGAGTTCATCAATTGACCATTTCTTTATCACAGGACGAGCATTTTTATTTCTCGTTGGACTCAAATTACAATGCTGCGCTCTCGGAAGCCGAGCCCCTCGCATGAAAGTTGCGACTGCCCGCTTCCTATCTTAAACATTAAACCTTCTCTCATCGCCATCCTGCCTATGTTATTGATTTCTCTGCTACAGTGCATTTCTTTGTAGGTTTATGATTTATCTTTGTCTAGCGTCATCCACTGGTGCTCGTTGGGTAAACCTTGGTAATTTGATGCTTCAACTTCGTAGCCAGAGGCCTGAGGCGAGTTTTTGTAGCTTTAGGCCACGACATGGCTCACGGTACCAGCAGCTCCCAATCCCAATCGCATGGGGTATTCTTCGACGTACCAGCCAATTGATGAGGCATAGACATAGAAGCCGGCAACAGACGCATAGGCGACCTTGATAAGGACCTCGTTGGGGTTCAGGTTGTTTCGTAGGTACTTGAATCGCTCCGTACACACCCTTGGCAGTTGTCGCGATGGCGGTGTGCGTGAGCATCGTAGAGGAAGTCAGGCTATGAAAATTCACATACTGAGGGGTATATATTGTAGCTGGAACAGTCATCATTTGGACTTACAATAGCATGTCCGAGACAAACGGTTTCAGAAACTTTATGTAAATTTGGACGGCCTAGCTACTTTAACTGATTTCGACAAAAACAGGGATGAGAAAATGTGGATTTAAATTGTGTCGCTGGGAAAGAACTAGGAGAGAAATGTATTAGTATTCGCAGACCCGGAGGGTCAAATCGACTAGAAAGAGAGCGGCTGAAACTGCTTACATGAACTTGTACCGACTGCTAGGTGGAACTGCCCATTCTCGTAAGAAAACGGGCAATCAAACGCCAAACTACAAAGAGTACGAGGATAAGTGAGATAAGTGATACGAGAAAAAAAGCACGCACCCATTGGTTCCTTCATCTGGAAAGTACGGGATCATTCAGACCCACCATTCTTGCCCCCCTTCCGGCTCCAGCTCGGGAGCCGCATCAATTTCATGGAAAGCAGGCGACTTTCGAAGGCGAAATAAACGACTGGATAAGGTTTTCCTGCAATGAAAGACTATAAAACGACGAGGATATGATGAGGTGAATCCACAATCGGAAGAGCCGACGCAGGCGAATCGTTTGCATTGACACTCTTCAGGCCAGAGTCATGCCCCGCCAGGTCCACGCCGAGTTCTTCTCGATATCTTCGTCTTCCTTTTGCCCTCCTCGTCAGCCGCGATTGCAGCCTCTGCCACGTCACACTCATCTCTCGACGAAAACGGCAAGAATGAGCCGTTCTCGCCTACGCACGACGACTACCACAGAATCCTAAGCGTATCCTATCGCTGGGTGATCGGAAGCAAGCTGGCTTTGGAGCCAGCGGCAACAAGGCCAAGAAGGAAATCCAGGCAGAGAAAGCATGGACGCGGGTAACGGTTACGCTCTGAGGAAGAGGACGAAGAATGAGGAGAGGAAGGGGATAAATGTGACCAACACAGACGTTGCTAAGCTGAGGCTGAAGTCAATGAGAAAGTTTGATTACAGCGTTCTGGATCCAGTCGAGGTTGGACCAGTGTTAAATTTCGGGTCCTCCAATTTCCACCGCTGACACTCGGGCTCCAACAACGACCAGAGCGAAGACCGTACACGTCGAGCTCCACGACCACATCACCGTAGTATAAGTTCTTGTCTTCTCAGCGTACGTATTGCCCGTGATGGTGAGGTTGACTTCATGCCAAGTACGCTCCAGTTAGCTGGGGAGGCCCTCTTGACCGGCTCTGGCGAACACCTAGATTATAACGAGGTGTCGTTCGCCGATCCCCATTCACGGAGAGATATAAATCGCAGAGGTGGTGCCGGCAACGATGGAAAAGGATATCAACTACGGATACGGTTCGTATGCGGATGGAGGAAGAGGGTAGTAGGAACGAGTAATGTCACTGGCGCAGAAGCCGCAAGTCGAGACCCGGACGTTGGCGTCTATGTTGATGGTGTTGTTCTTGATATCGAGAAAGTTTTGAGGAATGTAAAACGAAGTGAGGAGGTAGGAGTTGGTGGTAACTGCTATAGTTGAAGAAAAAATCGAGTCGGCGCTGAGGAGGTTGGACTTGAGTGTGAGCCCGAACAGTTCCAAGCTCGTGCCTGGGTCGCCCAGCTCCCAGTTTCGAGATTCCAGGAATAATGGAAGGCGGCCTGAGCTGTCGTTGGCTATGTTGCACCTAAGAAACTGACTAGTGAGGCATGAATACGCGAGCGCTGAGGCCTGAGGTCCGAGATGGACAAATAACTTGATTGCGCGGTTTGGATGATAGGCCAGGTCGAGGTGGCAGTCGAGGTTTATGCCAGCGAGGAATCCCTAACGACGGTACAAGAACTATTATTTGCATCGAATGGATTGAGCTTGAGAAGATCGCGATTCCATGTTCAATCTCCATTCTCGATACTCGGTCTTCGAGGGTTTCTTTCGAAGAGGAGAAGAGCAACCACTACGAAAAGTTAACTCAATGCAGGCGCACAAGGAGAGCATATTGACTTACCAAGTCGCCGTAGTAGCCTATCATGCCTACCCTAGCAGCCCGGGTCTGGCAATGCTCGGATAGCACGTCGGGAACAGTGGCAACGAACTCAATATCACGCGGGACCACCGAGTACAGCTGACTAATTGGATCAACACCCCCGGGCCGCTTGCTTGACGCCTCCGGAGGTTGTTTCTCAACATCGACGGCTCTGTCCAGAGACTGTTCTATCAGGCGCGGCATCCTTAGTGGCCTTCTCTTTAGACGATAATCTCAACAAAAATCGCAATTACCTTAAGCCAGCCTTCTTGTTTACCTCGACGCCGGCCGGCCTGTGTAGATGTCGACCCACCTCGCCTCCCTTAGTCGATAGCTACACTGCCTACAGGTTACGATACGATTGATGGCATCTGCAACCTCACACTTGATGACGGATTCCCCTTCCTGACATGCGAGCCGCCCGCGCTATGTGCGGGCGTGGGACTAGGAGAGAGGGGTGGGTGGAGAGGGAGAGAGCGATAGCAGGCCGTGTGTGGAGCTGGGATGTGCTACGGACCCGATAAACAGGGAAGAAGGTGCGTAGTGCGTAACCTGATCCTAATGAAAGCAGCAGGAAACGATGATATTGACCGTCTATCATGTCCCCGTTTGCGCAGTCTGATGCCACAATACCGTGCCGCCAGGCCAATGGCGTCCGATAAAGACCACATCTGATTTGAGCGTTGAAGAGTGGACATCGCCGCTGTCACCTCATTGCTCGTCCCGCCCATTTCGTCGCTGTTACTCGTGCCCAGCCCGTCGGCGTCGGGTTCAACGTCAACGCCCTATCAAATCCTTGATACCCCAAGGTACGTAAAACTCACTTCAGTCCTCCTGCATAAACCGACGTATTCTGTTTCCTACCTAGAGCCTACGGACAGCCCTGCCTGTCCCTCTGGGTCTCATCGTGCCTTTCATAGCAGAATCCACCTCTTATCCTTCGCACCTTGTGCTCCTAAACCTAGAGCGGGTAGGAAAGAAACAAGGTCGTTGACTTCGAAACTACGCTTCAGTCGCACGCTAACGTTAACTTAGGCTGGGGCACAAGCGGGATGGGCAGGGAACACGCTTTCGCCGAATCGATCTTCTGAAAGCAGGCGTAAACCCAATCACCGATGTCAAGTCGCAATCGCAATCACAGCCGCCGCTCCATTTGGTGGGAGAGCGTAACCCAATAGTAAGGCGATATCACGAAGGACTATAATTGGAGCAACAAAACCGAAGATGGCATACGCGGGCTCACGTCCTGCGTTCGGCGGAGAAAGGTGAGGTCGAATGAATTGGTTCGTGTGAGTCGATGCTAATGGTGCGGCGAATAGGCACGGTATGACAAGAAAGAGATTGCGGACAGCGAGGAGCGTCTAAGGAGTCCAGAGCGTTACCGCAGGTGCTGTTCTAATGGATCTCCATAACGAAATTCGTGCGTTCTAAAACCCAGCGTTTTCTCTCCAAAGGTCAATTCTTCCATGAAGACCCGGTGGGAGCTGCCTGAATGTTCATGTTCACCACCTGTCAACATCTTGTCAGCTGCTCTGTACTTTACTCCGATTGGTACGATAAAGACGCTGAGCGATTCCGAATTTCCGCCAGTTCGTCGATGCTTCGAGCGTGTAGGTAAGTAGCACAAAGGTGACTCGCCCATTACCCTCTAAGTGTAATTAATATATGCGCGGCTTCTCCACCAAACGGTCAGGTTGCACTGATTGCAAACATTTTACTTTAGCCGTACTGATCTCCATGCCGGCTTCGAACATGGGCTAGGATTCTCCAGATAATAATAGCTACCTAAAATTACTGACAACTAACCGTACATGTCAGCCGAATGGAGGCAATTAGGACTTTGATTTGATTATCGCGCGTGGGCTGATGCTTTAAGTAGACGATCGACCGCACGATGACTCGTTTTCTCCCTCTTTCCGCTTCCACCTTTCAAAGGACGAAAACATAACCAAGCTCTTAGCGGTGCGTCAGATATGCTTCTTAGGTTACGAACCATTACAAACTCTCCAAAATAGATGGACGATGAATATACATGCGAGGCATCCGACGGCGAATGTGTAAGCGAGGTATCCGACGGCCAATATGCAATCGAGGTATCCGACGACGAATCTGTAAGCGAGGTATCCGTTTATTCGGGAGAAGACCTCTCAACGTGAAGGAATATCATCATTATTATAGTTTGTAAGTTATGTCATTCGTCAACGACGTCAAGTTCTTAACCTTGCCTCTCCTCGTGTCCTCGAGAATGCAAGCAGATTTTTCCAGTACTGAGCAGTGGTTATTACGATGCTGATTGTGTCCATTTCTCTACGATGCTGGCTTTGCTTATCAGTGGGTAAGTATCATCTCTCTGAATAAAAGTTTCAATCCACGTTTACCTCTAATTTGGGCACCAGGAGGTGCGTGAAATCACGGAATACTGGGATTATGATCGCCAATGCTGTTGCGATGGTAAATCACATTTAGAAAGTATGTGAATGGGATAGACCTCTTGCTCGGAAAGCACATTGTGACTGATACTTCATCTGAAGAATGTGTGTGGCGACTCAGATACTTCAGATATATTAGAAGTTGGCTGACTATTATGGAATGTTGTTTGGTCAATAGACGGTGAGGCGTCTTAACTGGTATAGTGATTAAACATCAAATGGCTAACTGGTGTTGATACCTGCACAGTCGGTGCGACAGAAGCTTGAATACTGCAGGCGTTTAACTAATGATGTTGTTTTTATCGGCAACTCAGGATGTACGTTGAGTCAATTGGATATTGGCAAGAATGTGGTAATAAAACTCTCCTTAGTTGTGCCGTCAGAAGGTAAGTGAGAGTCCTAGATCGGTGATATCGCTAACAGAAACACGGTTTGTGTCCTTAGGAAGTACGTAAATCCATTGAATATTGTGAGAAATTGACTGACAAAAGTGCGACGGGTTTGTGTCCTTAGGAAGTACGTAAATCCATTTAATATTCTGAGGAATTGACTGACAAAAATGCGACGGGTTTGTGTCCTCAGGAAGTACGTAAACCCAATGAATATTCTGAGAAGTTGACTTACAAAAATGCGACGGGTTTGTGTCCTCAGGAAGTACGTAAACCCAATGAATATTCTGAGAAGTTGACTTACAAAAATGCGACGGGTTTGTGTCCTCAGTTGGTACGTGAATCCATGAAATATTCTGAGGAATTGACTTACAAAAATGCAACGGGTTTGTGTCCTCAGGCGGTACGTGAATCCATGAAATATTCTGAGGAATTGACTTACAAAAATGCGACGGGTTTGTGTCCTCAGGCGGTACGTGAATCCATGAAATATTCTGAGGAATTTATTTACAAAAATGCGACGGTTTTGTGTCCTCAGAGAGTACGTGAATCAATTGAATATTCCAAGGAATTGACTTACAAACATGCGACGGGTTTGTGTCCTCAGCGAGTACGTGAATGCATTGAATATTTCAAGGAATTGACTTACAAACATGCGACGGGTTTGTCTCCTCAGCAAGTACGTGAATTAATTGAATATTCCGAGCAATTGACTTACAAAAATGCGACGCGTTTGTGTCCTCAGCAAGTACGTGAATTAATTGAATATTCCGAGCAATTGACTTACAAAAATGCGACGCGTTTGTGTCCTCAGATAGTACGTGAATCAATTGAATATTCCAAGGAATTGACTTACAAAAATGTGATGGTTTGTGTCCTCAGTATGTACGTGAATCCATTGAATATTCCGAGGAATTGACTTACAAAAATGCAACGGGTTTGTGTCCTCAGTTTGTACGTATATCCATTGAATATTCCGAGGAATTGACTTACAAAAATGCGACGCGTTTGTGTCCTCAGTTTGTATGTGAATCCATTGAATATTCCGAGGAGTTGACTTAAATATGAAAATTCTCAGTTGGTACATGAATCCATTCCTTTTTTTCTGCTTTCTGTCACTCACTCTCAGCATCCTTTTTTCATCTCACTAGAAAGTAAGTGTACTGCTGTCCAGTATTACCTGCTATTTATCTTTTACCTACTTTATTTTACAGGTGGTGCATCTTTTACTCCATTCTTTTTTGTTTTTTCTTGCCAACCTACATGTTAAAGAACAGATACCCCACCTGTAATTTCGCTATATTTGCTAGATGGTGTCCTCTCTGTCACTCATATTTTTTACTCCAGTGATCAATGGCGTCATTAACGCATACATTCATAATCATCTTCCCATTTTCCTTCTAGATCTTGAAGAAATGCAAATTGTCCATAGAGGTTCTCTTGCGACCATTTTATTGGACAAGACGTCAATATTTGTGGACCATTGTACCATCTATGTGTCTGAGAAAGCCGTTCACTCTATTACCACAAACTGGATAACTCAGGAGACATCATATTCAATCCTTTCCCATCGATGGCTTCCTGGTGGCGAGTTGGCATTTACTGATATATTAAAATTTGCAGATTATCAAGGCATACTGCGCGAGTTGATCAAATTTGACTCTCCAAGTCAAGGTGCAAATATTGCGATCGAGGTGATTATTGTTGTTATGAACAGTGCAATCCACACTAAGTCAAAATGCCCAGTTGGACGACCCTATGAAGAAGGCATACCAAGCGTTGTTTCCAGCCGACCAAAAAGAAACCCGCTTTCCGAGCTTTGTAAAGATCATCATCTTTTGTTGGATCTCTGCTCAATGCTCCTGCCGCTTCGTTTGGTTTGACTCCGGTTGTATCAACAAAAGCAGTAGCGCCGAGCTTGAGGAATCAATTCGATCCATGTTTAATTGGTACTCCAAATCCAAGGTTTGCATTGTGCACCTTGCCGATACCACCGACATTCCGAGCTTTCGTAAAGATCAGTGGTTTACACGAGGCTGGACTTTACAAGAAATCTTGGCGCCGAAAAGCCTGAAGTTCTTCAGGAAATCATGGAAACCCATAACATCCTCTTCCTTCAATAATGGCGATAATGACAAAATTGCTAATTCTGCATCGAAGCGACATCTCTGGGATCATATCTCGGATATAACAGGGATTTCGCCGGACCACCTCTCCACATTTAATTCTGGGATTGACCATGCCAGAGACGCTCTTGTGTGGTTATCAAAGCGGCAGACAACAAGGATAGAAGACATGGCCTATTGTCTTATTGGTTTATTGGGCGTTCCACTTACGATCGCCTACGGTGAAGGGGAGATGGCATTTTATCGATTGCAGGTAGAGATTCTCCAACGTACCCCAGATATAGGACTCTTCGTCTGGCAGGGACAGTCATCGGTCGGCAACAGCATGCTTGCGGCCAAGCCAGAGAACTTTTCGTCTGAATCATCTCTCACAATCCAGCCATTTTCCTCTGAGTCAACCTTGACAGACGACATCGACCCATCGTACTCGTTGACTAACTTCGGTTTGCGCATCCGATTACTGGTTTACAGAATTCCAGCCGACAAGTACCATTGGTACACAGACATCAGTGAACAAAATTTTTTTTTGGCTGAGCCATTGAATATCACTCTGAAGATCCAAACCCGCCAAGATTATGACCTTGTCGAGCTCGCTTTTCTTGGAAAGGTAGACAATCGAGGGTCCCTCGCCATCTTGCTAGGCTCCAAAGGCGGACAATGGAAACGGATATCAAGTGACTACACCTTCCTACCTCGTCCCAAAGGCACTTCTGTCCAAACGAGATTCATTCGCTAACGTTCCACGATCACGATTTCCCAGGTAAGTCGTCTTTCAATAAACGACACCCATAACTTTCCTAATTTCAATCCCAGTCGTGGTCTCCACTCAAGACCCGTAGTTCTGTTTAGAAAATGTCCGATTATGTTTATAGTTAAAGTTTCTCTTTCACAATTTCGCTTCGTCTTTCTCAAATTTTTTTTCGCACCAGCCCAGAAATTTTGCCGAAAGCAAATCACTACATAGTAAAAAGAAATTCCCGACTCCCGTTCGTTGCCCGTTCCTTTCATCGTTGTAATTGTATGTAGGACTCAGGAAAGTGACAAGTCAGCTGTAGTTGTAGTCGAGTATTCAACGTGTTCTGTTCGTCTTGCTCGTTCCCAACCATTCAACAGGTGAACGTCGTCCTTCCTATGACTCACGTGGTACGTGTTGGGATCAATTTTCGTCCTCCCGCCCTCGCCATCACTCTTCCATCTCTGTTGTCTCCTCGCACAATTGTCTCTCAGTCCTCTACTTACGGATTACTGAATACAGTTAAACTATGGCCTATACTCTTGGGCATCTTCGACGGCTTGAAGATCCCAGCCATTCGTGCGACGCCGCGCCTTCAAGTCAAATTGTGCATGCTTTTACTCAGTTTATCGACTTCTTTTGCGATCTCCTGGATGTTGTAGCGATTTCTAGTTTTCCGGTGAGGAAAGAGGTTATGTTAGATTCGAGCTTTTGCTAATCGTTCTCAAGAATAATGGCTCTTGAAGCTTGAAAGCCCACCTTTTTCTTTTGGTTCTGCGATCCATCAGTGTTCCAAGGTCCAAGGCCCAAGGGCGCGGCGATGTCCATCTTCACTGGAATCGCAGTACGAGTCTTCAGTGGAGAAACCAAGCGACTAGGTACGTGCTTCCTCGCTTTTAACTCCCTCTGGAGTCGGAGCTCAACAACCTTCGTCGTTCTCAGCTCGCCGTTGGCGTTACTTCCAGGATCTCCCCCCTCGTCGCCTCATCTGAGCCCCAAGAAAACTGGTCAGCAATACCACGATACTTGATTGCCACGTCTATTCGTCGCCTACCTCCAGCAGGACCCGCACCGATTGTCCGCGGTTTGGTCATCGCTATCACCGGCCCTTGCCCTTTCGCCAACCGTCTCTGCTCGGGGGCAGAGTGAATCCTCGTATCATTTTATCCTCGTCCGTCCGTCATCGCAGCCCTCCCGCTGCTACACTGTCCTTCCCTCTGGCCTGCTTGCGGTCTGGTCGTTCCAACTTCCCACCCAGGTGCATGACCACCTGGGGCTCCGCGGTTTTTTCACTCCCAGAAGCAAAGAACGCTCGGACGGGTCGTGGACGCTGCTGGTCCTGGGGTATATGCATTGACCTTGCCCGCTGGAGGTGTCCCCACGGGAGAGTTTTTGTCAAGTTCGTGGGATGGGTACTGCCCCGCAGGGCGAGGCTGGCGAGAGGCGAAGGGGTGCATAGCTTTGTGCTGATGTTGCTGGTGCCGACAGGCGGGCGAGTTTGCAAGCCGGCCATGATTGGGAGGACGCATACACATACAAATAAAATGAGGTCCCTGCCTCCCCTTTCGACCGCAGGATCCTGCCCTCGGCTCTATCTCTTCTGTACCAGTTGGACGTTTCGGGCTCAAGCCAGGGAGATGTCGCTCAAACTCAAACTCGCTCAAAGTCCCTTCCCCTTCCCCTTCCTCCTGCTTCAATGCAGCGTCCGCCCTAACTGCTGGCCCGCGCCTGTCCCAAATCTGCTACCAGGGCATTATCGCAGCCCTCATCGCAGCCCTCATCACAGCCTCACCCAGCCTCCCTCCTTCCACCCCAACCCAGGCATACCCGCATCTGCCCATCTTGGCACGAAAACCACACCACACAGCACGCCGAAGCTCGCATGGATCGTACCATCGTCACTAATGCGGGAATCGTCCCCTAGGAAGACTCTTTCTCTTTGTCGCGCTGGCGGGTGTGTGACTTTGAGGGGGCGGTGGGACAGATGAGAGGTGCGATGACGCGGGATCGGGCGGGGCGGGGCCGAGCAGCTGGTGCTGTCAGAGGCCGAATCGGGAAGGAAAAAGAGGAAGACGGAACGACGGTGTCGTCGCCAACGCCAATACGAATGCGAGCAGTCGATGAAGACCGCATTCTCAGCTTCTGTTTCTCAGCCTCCTGGCGTGCACTAGCTGTGCGCGATTGGTCATCGCCACCACCACCACAGTAAGGTCGTCAGCCCACATAGGACTGACATCGTCTCTTCGTAAGTCCCATTCTTGTACTCCTCGAGTATTGCTATCACATTAACTAATCCTTATACTTCAACCACCAGCACGACAACGAAAAAGGCTCGCAACCTAGAGGACTTAATTCAAACGCGAACAGATCCGCGAAACTTGACGGTTTGGCCAAGTAGAAATGGCGCCTATGAAGAAGTATGGTTCGTAAACAGAGATAACGCCGAACACCAGCCAGCATTCTGCCAAGGTATGTAGCACGTTAAGCTTGTCTTTTGCGTGCCTAATAATTCGTAAGATGAAGTATTGAACCTTTACACTCTCCAGACTCCCTTGCTGTCGTTACAGACACTTGGAAGTCAATCAGCTGGCGCTGACCTGATCTTAACAGCTGTTCGCACCAACTCTGGCTCGACTTCTGTATAGGTATGTACCCTTGATGCCTGTTTTGTCGGTCTTTGAAGTGTCGTCGAAATCGTCGCTTTTTCATATTCGCCATTCCCACTAGTAAGCTCGAGAATGAACTGGCGTTCATTCTGAATTCATTCGAAATCGGATGGTCTTCCATAACTACTCTGCATACATTCTATTTTTCCCGACCCGGTTTGATCGTAAGTCGTACTGTATTCTTTTTTTATATATCACAGCCATTGACTCGTTTCAAACTATCATTAGCATGACGGGAGCTTGAGATGCTCGACCCAAACATTTTCTCTGGCAGCAGAAGGAGAAATCTGGACGGAATTGGAGACAGAGACGACAGGAGAAACAAACCCTGCTCTAGTTGTTAGGAGAACGACAAGGTATGGAAACTAGGAAATGCAAGCGAATATTTTCCCCATCGTATATAGTATCCTTAATTCTTTTCATTGTCTAATATCCCTATGACTAACTTCCCCAAAGCTCTTCGCACCCGCCTGTCTTCCTGGGATCTGTCGATGTCGCTGTTCTGCGCGCGATGCAGGTGATCGGTTGGACTCGAGGTATGTATTCGTTTCTTTCTTCAAAGCAAATTCTAATCTTTTCGAATTTTTTACCAGCTAATGACGGCTACCTTGCATTTCTCTCGAACAACCTACGCCATGCCATCAAATGTCGGTGGCGAACGAGGCCTCGATTTTTTAGCTGGCGTTCGCCTTACGGATACCGCCTGTTGTCGTTTCACGCTTCAAGGTATGCGCCCAACATCCCTCCTGGCCTGTCAGAAGCGTCGCTCATGTGTTGGCGCTTTGATAGGCTTCATGAAGCCGACTTCTAGTGGGCTGATACCATTAACGGGACAGCCCCCGACGGCTTTGTGTTCCTCACACTTCTATCTTGGTTATCATGATGGGCTCGAGCTCCTCTGAGGGCAGATAAGAGATTTAAACAGCCTCGCATGAAATATGTAGTCCGTCGAACTCGGGCGGATCCGTAGGTAGGCGACTTTTCAGGTTTGAGTCAAGTCCGAGCTCAAACCACCTCGCCCGTCTGCAAAGGACGCATATATCCACCCCTCCACAATTTTGGTGCGAATAACAGCGAATCTCAACCTTAGCCTCAATCCTGAGCTCATGAAGATGCTCCACCAGGTTGTCCTTGGGATCAATGAACCCGTCGTTCCTCTTTCGCTCTTTTGCTTCATCGGGTTTTATATTGTTCGGGTGCTGTGTTTCTCCCACTTCTCGACATATCGCTTCCACTTGCCTTTTTTTCATTGCGATTCTGCATACATTCATAATACTTCAACCCGGTCTGATTGTGTATCAGATTGCATTCCTTTTTTTTTGGGGGGGGGGGTTATCACATCCATTGACCGGTTTCTACTCTACAATGAGGGCGAGCCTGAGATGTGTTCAACGGTTCAAACAACTTCTGAAGGAGCAGCAGCACTCGAAAGAATCGGGAACGGAGACGATTGGGGGATATGATCGTAGTTCGTAGTCTACCTGTTAGCAAAACGTCCCAGGCTGGGAAACTGGGAAACACCAGCAAGCATTCCACGGTCTTCCACCAATGTACATATATCTGGCATCCTCGTTTATTCTTTTCATCGGCGTCTATAACTATCCAAATACCCAGCATCGCCGAAACTCTCCTCATCCGCCTTTCTTCCTGGGATCCGCCGCACTCATCACCGACTGCCTTCGTCAATCCGACTTCGCTCGAAGTTCTTGACCGAAGATAACGGGCACAGCAGCCGACTATGCAAAGTGTTCAACCCTTAGGGCCCTAGGGGCGCGTCGCGTCGTCCTATGAGTCACGTGTTACGTGTTGGGATCAAATTTTCATCCTCCCGCCCTCCCGCCACCACTCTGACACTCTTCCGTCTCCTGGTACAATCGTCTCTTGTCCTCTACGGTTTGCTGAATGCTGCTCAACTATGGCCTATATCCTTGAGCATCTTTGACAGCTTGAAGATCCAGCCACTCGTGGGACGCCGCGCCTTCAAGTCAAATTGTTCATGCTTTTACTCAGTTTATCGACTTCTTTGGCGATCCCCTGGATGTCGTTGGAAGTTCTGGATTTCCGGTGAGGAAGGACGTTCTGTAGGATTTGAGCTTTTACTAATCGTTTTCAAGATGAATGGTTCTTGAAGCTTCAAGCTTGACAGCCCACCTTTTTTCTTTTGGCCCTGCAATTCTGCTCTGTAACGAGACCCATGGGCGCGCCGATCTCGCATCTTCATTGGAATCGCAGTACGTCTTTAGTGCAGAAACCAAGCGAATTCGAATAGGTACGTGCTTCCTCACCTTTACCTCCTTGTGGAGTCGACGCTGAACAAACTTCGTCGTTCTCAGCTCGTCATTGGCGTTACTTTACCCCATTCCAAGACCTCCTCCCCCTTCGACATCCTCTTCTGAGCCCCCGAGCGAACCGGTCACCATTACCACGATACTCGACTACCACGTCGATCCGTCACCTGCTCCGTACCCCGAGCTGAACTCGCACCGTTTCTGTTTGACCGCGATTTGGTCACCGCTACCACATTTCCCTCGCCCTTTCGCCAACCGTCTCCTCTCGGGTGGATGCTACCCCTCGTCTCAGCCCTCCCGCTGCTGCACCCTCCTTCCCTCTATCAGTGTCCTGCTCGCGGCCTGGCTGTTCCCGCCCCTGTGTATGCACCACCTGGTGCTCCGCAGTTCTTTTCAATACCAAAAGCAAAGCAAGCCCGCATGGGTCGTGGACGCCGACGATTCTGGGGTATAGGCTTGGGTATTGACTGCCGGAGAGCTTCCGTGGCGAGGTTTCGTCCGGTCTGTGGGATGGGTGTTTGGGGGGGCTAGGGAGGTGCGATGGGACTGGACAATGGAAGCGAGTCGGGCGCGCAGGGGCGTGTAACTTTGTGCTGATGTTGCTAGGCCGTTCCTGGTGCTGCTGGCAGGCGGACGAGTTCGCGAGCCGGCCATGATGACGCGCGGCTAGGACGCATACACGTACGAATACAGCGAGGTCCCTGGTCCGTTCACGTTTCGAGTTCCAGCCAGGGAGTTTCTCAGAGCTCAAATCTCAAAACTCCCGCCTCTCTCCCTTCCCCTTCCCTTCCTCCTGCTTCAATGCAGCGTCCACCCTTACTGCTAGCCCACGCCTGCCTCGGATCTGGTACCACGGCGTCATCGCAAGCCCTCATCACAGCTCCACACCGCCCTCCTTCCACCCCAGGCATGCCCACATCTGCCCATATGGCCACCAAAACCAAACCATAAAACCAAACCGTACAGTACGCTCCAAAGCTCGCATGGTCGTACCACCGTTACCGATGCCGGAATTGTACCCTAGGAAGACTCTTGATCGCGATGGCGGCCCACGGGTGTATGAGGTGGAGGTGCGATGACACGGGGTGCGATGACGTGGGGTCGGGCTGAGCGAGCAGCTGGTGCTCTTGGTGCTGTCAGAGACCGAATCGGGAAGGAGGATGAGGAAACAATGCTGTCGTCGCCAAGAACTCGACGAAGACCGCATTCTCAGCTCCTGTTTCTCAGCCTCCTGGCGTGCACCTGTGCGCGATTGGTCGTCGCCACCACGAATCCCTACCATTTCATTTCGTCGACCCTCAAGTGTACCTTCTACCCTGTTGGGGAGGGTGTAGGATTTCCGTATCATCGCCTCTCGCCTTCACATCTGCTTGTGCTCGTGCTCCGTCTTCGCAGCCCTCCCGCGGCTGCCGCCCTCCTTGCCTCGCGGCCCAGCTCATGTTTTACCTTTCCTCACCCCGGCGCGCTGCGCCGCTGCTACTGGTGCACAGATCTCTCTCCCGACATGGGCTGGTGGAGGAGCCGCGAAGCGTACGCGCGGAGCATGGTGTTGGGGTGGGGTGGGGATGGGTCGGGGCCGGGCGGGGGCGGGTAGCTGATGTTGCTGGCGCGCTGCTGCAGGCAGCGCCGCAGCGGGTTGGGTTCGCGAGCTGGCCATGATCGAGGACGAAGAGTGGATGGTGTTCTGCTGGGATGCATATACTTGAGTACGAATGCGAGGACTACGGACCACGGTGCCGCCCTTCTCAACCACAGGATCAGCTCACGTACTCTGTAGTACCTCGACTTCGTCTCTTCCTGCTCATTTTTTCTCATCCCATGCGCTAGGGAGTTGGCTCACCCAACGGGGTTTGCGTATCATCTAGCTCGACATCGAGACTTTGCCGCCCGATCGCATTAGCATTCTGGGTGCGTCTCAGGTACTGCTCGTCAGCAAATTAGCCCGAATTGCTTCCCGGCGCTGGTCATGATGCCATGCAGCTGGTAGTGCGCATATATTGATGTAAGTCGGTCCAATTTCCGTAATGTTTTTCAAATTTCACCACTTCTTTCGATAGGCTACCTACTTTGGGACCATGACTACGTAGAGCGTTATCGATTCGGATCGGATTTCATATGACTCCCCTGGGTAAAAGGCAAGACTCGCCTTCATTTCCTTCCTATGTCCTCTTTGCATTCCCATCTCAATTGGCGCTCCGCCCAAGTTCCGCTTGACGATCCACTGGTATGTCGTCGAATTTCACTTTTTGTCTCTATCAGGTTACTTTGTTCGCGGGCGGTGCTTTTCCCGCTTCTTGATGTACCGCGCATTTTTCTCTATTCTTTTTCGCTTTTCCGATGTGTGAATAGGCGGACTGAGAGAATTGGGCGAGCCCTCAAAGTCTTCTTCATTTTATTTTATTTTTTCTTTATCAGACTGCCAGGCGTTGAACTCTCAATACCTGATATTCAAATCAGGTCCCAATAGTGCCGTACCTTGACCTGCGCCCTTTCTGGCTTGCTGGAACAGCTGCCCGGACATTGCTTTCAGTTATTGATCTTGCGTGCCCTTCCTTGGCACATACGGCGACGAAGACATTATATGTGCTTTGAAAGGGAGCAAGGGCCGTGTTTATGCCTAAAGTCGGGCGTAAGTGGAATGAGCGGTTCAGAACGCTCTCTGTTAGACACCGTCGCGGTTTGTTGGAGATGATCTATTGGGTGGATGATGCTGAGGCTCCTGTTTTGAGTGAGCGGGAGTCGTGCTGCTCGTGTTGGCCTGTTTTAGGTGAGGTGAAGGGTGTTGGTAGTTGGAACGCGCCTAGCCCTTGCAACTGAGGTCGGTGGATTGACATCACCACCGCTCTTATTTTCTTCTTGCCACTTTTCCTCTTTTTCGTTTTCGTGACGACATTTCTTGTCGCTCTTTGTCAATTTACTATATATTCTATGACGCTCAATATTTTGATTTCTCGTTTTAAAGGTCCTCATGTCTTGGGTAGAACCAGTTCTTCGACTCACTTCGAGTACTACCTCGATTTAGCGTTGATATTTACAGTTGATGTTCATATTACAACAATCAAAAGAAAAGGTAGCAATAAATTCCACTGTAGAAACGGAATGAGCTTATTGACTGGCTTAACCCAAAGTCCTCGTCTGCAAATTGTATTCAGGTGAGGGATGGTTTCGAGGCACAGGATGGCTGCAGCTGCGGCCAAGTTTGAATTTCTGGTCGAGAAATGATGAGGCAAGACGGAACGGAAAATAGTTCCGATTCTATTTTCGGAGGTCCGGCGGCTTAGTCACCCCCCCCCTCCCGGCTTTCTCCCAGCTCCTGTTTTCCTCAACCACGCACCTCCTACATGGCCACCGACTAACGGCCGTCCCGGCTTCAGAGTACTAAGTAGGGATCTGCGCTACATCCCTCAACCTTATTTTCCATTGGAGTCTCGATGTACGTTCTATTCTTTCGCTATTTACTGGCACGGTGAACTGATGATTATCGATCAACCTTCAGCACGGCGACCTTGAGGATCGGATTCATTACAGCCCAGAGGGCTCAGGCGACAGTAGCATGAACGACGACATCTGTCACTGTGGATGATGTGGCGTCCCCACTCGAAACAACATAAAGCTTGAAGGTGCCAGCAAACGTGGTCGTCATCGTTGTATGTTCAATGTTGGCGCAGGTTCGAATTGTCTGCCCAGTCTTCTGTGCCTTTACGTATGTTCTCTTTATTTTGTTCTTTCCATCCTATCCCGATAATATATCAACAGTTCCGCTGGCACCTCATCAAGGTCGTCAGCCCACATCGGACTGACATCGTCTCTCTGTAAATCCCATTCTTGTACTCCTCGAGTACTCCTATTACATCAACTAATCCTTATACTTCAACCACCAGCCCGACAACAACTAATACTCGCAACCAAGAGGACTTGATCCCGCAACCAAGAGGACTTGATCCAAACGCGAACAGATCCGCGAAACTTGATGGTTTGGCCAAAGAGAGACGGCGTCTATGATGACGTATGGGTTCATAAACAGAGTTGACGCGAAACACTAACCAGCATTCGGCCAAGGTATGCAGCACATTAAACTTGTCTTTTCCGTGTCTAATCAATCAAGCTGAAGTATCTGGCCCCCAATCATCACGACCTTTCCCCTGCTGTCGTCACAGACCCTTGGCAGTCAATCAGCTGGCGCCAATTTGATCTTAACAGCTGTTCGCACCAACGGTCTCAACTCGCTGGCTCGATTTCTGTATAGGTATGTAAATAGCCTTGATGCCCGTTTTTTCGGTCTTTGACGTATCATCGAAAGCGTCGCTTTCTCATACAGACTCATAGTCACCATCGCCGCTAATGAGCTCGAGAATGAACTTGCGCTCTTTTATTCGAAGTCGGATGGTCTTCTACTACTACCCTGCATACATTCATAATTTTTTCCGACCCGGTCTAATCGTAAGTCATACTGTATTCATTTTTTTTGTATCACAGCCATTGACTCGTTCAAACTATCACTAGCATGAGGGTGAGCTTGAGATGCACGACCCAAAAATCCTCTCAGGCAGCAGAAGCAGCAATCTGGACGGAATCGGAGACTGAGACGACTGGAAGAGCATACCATCCTTTAGTTGTTGGGAGAACTACAAGGCACGGAAGCTGGGAAATGGCAGCAAGCATTTTCCTCATGGTATATATTTCTTTTCATTGTCGAATAACCCTATGACTAACATTCCCAAAGCTCTTCGCACCCGCCTGTCTTCCTGGGATCTGTCGCACTCGTCACCGACCTTCGCCAATCCGACTTTACCCGATGTTCTTTGTCGGAAGATAGCGGCGAGGACAGCCGTCTCTAGATGTCGCTGTTCTGCGCGTGATGCAGGTGATTGGTCGGACTCGAGACATGTGTTTGTTTCTTCTTCAAAGCGAGTTCTAATATTTTCGAATCTTTTACCAGCTAATGACGGCTACCTTGCATTTCCTTCGAACAACCTACGCCATGCCATGGTTTCGGCAGCGGATGAGATCTCGGTTTTTTACCTTGCGTTCCCAGTACGAATGTCGCTATTTTTTGTTTGAGGCTGCAAGGTACGTTTCAGATATCCCATTCTAGCCTCTCAGAATCATCGTTTACATGTTTGGCTTGATGCTAGGCGGCATCAAGCCTACTTTCAGTGGGGTAGAAAGCGGTAACGGTACAGTCATTTACGGGCTTTTTTTCCCTTCCTTCCTCCGTGTCTCGTCCATGGTACTTCTCCACTTTTCTCGAGTACAACATTTTAACTGACACGGCAGGGCTCAAGTTCCGCTGAGACTATATAAAGGAGTTCGATCGGCCTCACATAAACTGCGTGGTCCGTTTTCCCCCTTGTTTCTACCCTACCTACCTTTTATTGATAACCGTCTCATTCTCTAGCCTCGACGTCCGCTGTGAGAAGGCAGGGGACGGCTGCTTCTCCCTGCGTTGAACTCGGGCGGATCTGTAAGAACGCGACTTTTCAGGTTTGAGTTAAGTCCAAGCTTAAACCATCTCACCCGTCTGCAAACAACCCATATATCCACTCCTCTATAAAAATTTTGGTGCGAATAACATCGAATCTCAACCTTAGCCTCAAGTCCTGAGCTCGTGAAGATGCTCCCCCCTGGTTGTTCTTAAGATCAGTGAGCCCGTCGTTCATTTTTCGCTTTTTTGCTCCATCGGGTTTTATGTTGTTCGCGTGCTGTGTCTCTCCCACTTCTCGACGTATCGCTTCTCCTCTTTTTCTCCATTGCGATTCTGCATACATTCATAATACTTTCCAACCCGGTCTGATTGTGTATCAGACTGTATCCTTTATTTTTTGGGTTATCACAGTCATTGGCCTATCTCTACTCTAGAATGAGGGCGAGCCTAAGCTGCTTTCAACGGTTCAAACAACTTCTCAGGCAGCAGCAGCACCCTCGAAGGAATCATGAACGGAGACAACGGGGGGATATGATCGTAGTCTACCCGTTAGGAAAACGACCCAGGCTGGGAAACTGGGAAACGCCAGCAAGCGTTCCACCAATGTGCATATCTGGCATCCTCATTTATTCATTTCGCAGTCTAACTATCCAAATATCCAGGATCGCCGAAACTCTCCTGATCCGCCTTTCTTCCTGGGATCCGCCGCACTCATCACTGACTGCCTTCATCACTCCGACTTCACTCGAAGTTCTTGACCGAAGATAACGGCCACAGCAGCCGACTCTAGATATCGTTGTTTTCTGCGTAATGCAGGTGAACGGTTAGACTTGAGCTTGAGGTATGTACTCATTTCTTTCTTCAAGGTGAGTTTCTAATCATTTCGAAATTTTCACCAGCTCATGACGGCCACATTGCCTTCTTTATGCATCCTACACCATCTCGTCAGTTTCGGCGACGGGCAAGGGCATGGGTTTTTAGCTGGCGTTCGCCGTGCTCATTCCGCCAGTTTTCGTTTGAGGCTGCAAGGTGTGTTCCAGATATCCTTTCTGGCCTCTCAGAAACATCGCTTACACGCTTTACGCATTGTTAGGCTTCATGAAGCCGACCTTTGTTGGGGCTGATTACCGTTAATGGTACAGCCTTTTACGGTGTTTATTTCTTCTTCTTCACTTCCTCCTTGTTTTGCCCATGGCACCTCTCTACTTTCCTCGCGTACAACCTGTTGGCTGAATGTTCTGTAGATCTTTTCTTGGCGTCCTGGGATCCCGTTTTCTTTATCCCGCGTACATTGCAAAATGAATGAACGTTGATTTTTGACACGTATCTGTCTCTTTTTTAATACTCATGTTCCTTTAAATTATACCTCTAGATCTGGGTTAACACGGCGAAGCTTAAGCTCAGCAGAGTACAGCCTCAAATCCCCTAGCTCGTAACTCGTGACGGTGCACCCCGGTTGTGCTTGGCCGTCGACTACTACGTCCTAGAATTTTCACTTTTTTCTCTGTCGGGTTTCATCTCGTTCGCGCGCTGTGTCTCCCGCTTCCCCATGTACTGCGTCATTTTTCTCCTCCTTTCTTTGCTTTTTTACCTCTTTACCTCGTCTAAACCAAGTTAATATCTTTTTTTTCGCAGCCCCTCCAGTGCATGTCGTGGGTAGAACAGGTTCATCCTACACCCATATTTAAGCTGCTGTTGATGTTAAAAGAAAAAGGTAGACATAACCTGCTGTAGATAGTGAATAAGCTTATCGACTCGCTTAACGGAGGCACGAGAATGGGTGAGGCGGTGGTGCGAGTAGCTGCAGCTGGGTCGAAGTTTGAATTATTGGTCGAGAAACGAAGGAGGCAAGTTAAGAGGCTCGGAAGACAGATGTGAATCAAGCTAACGGAACGGAACACAGCCCGAGCCACCCGTTCGAAAAGGCGGACAGGCGGACAGTGTGGAGGGGCGGACTCTCGAAATTCGGAACCTTCTGCACATTCCCGGTTTTTTCCCAGCTCCCGTTACAGTTTTCTTCCACTGGCAACGTACCGATGCGCCTCCTCCAGCACCGAACGACCGGCTGGTCATCGACATCCGTCGACCATATCTAAGTCTTCCATCGCTGTCTCTGCGTAGGTTTTTCTCCTTGTCTATTGAGGCATATGAATTGATTATATCGTTTACTGTCCAATTTCCTTCAATTCGGACGTCCCGCGTCACAGGGACCTCAGATTTGTCCTAAATGTCACACCTGTCCCATGTCCCAAGGCTTTTTTCCCAAACCCTGGGCCAGAAATCAGCCCAAATAAGGAAATATAGGGTCCAAAATGAGCGCCAAAACTCCAGGGTCCTCCTTAATTTAGAAAGTGTACGAAACCAAAATTTCGGACAGTCGGGTCACACGTCCACCCCTTGTACGAATTGAATGAAATCGGACAGTACTGTACTATTTCGATCAATTCGGCCGTCACGCGTCACAAGCCTTGTGGTTTTGGCCGAAATCGGTCGTTGGTCGCGCGTCACAGACTGCCTGGCCGGCTTGAAGATCCAAAAAGTCGCTCCGGAGCGGCGCGCGAGGCGCGAGCGCCCCGCGCAGTGGCCGAAATTCGGGGTCCGTCACAGGCTCGCCAACGGCTGGCCGACGCAAAAATTTCGTCCAGTCGGTCACAGGTCACACCCCTGGACGAATTGATCGAAATAGTACAGTAACCATCAGCACGACGACCTGAGGATCATGAGCGCTCAGACGACTTCAAGCAACGGAGGCAGGTTCTAATCTTTCAACATAGGCGCCTCCGGTGCTGTCCTTTCATGGAGTTGGGGTCATTGAAACACCGCTCATACCGAACGTGCGGACCCTATCTTTCGTAAGTCTTTCTTTAATTCCTGCCATCACACAAACCAATCCTTATTGCGTAACCCACGACAACCTAGAGGAACTAAGCCAAACGCGAACCTATCCACGGAATGACGACGATCTAACCAAGGAGAGGACGGTGTCTATGATGATGTACAGGTTCATAAAATGAGATTGTGCAAAAATCCGAAACGCCAGCCAGCATTTCGACCAGGGTATGTAGCACCTTATCCATGTGTGTTTCCGTGCTTAACGAAACCGATTCAGAAGACAAGATATTCGTCCCTCATACCACTGCAACCCTTCCATGTCCCCCCCTCCGACGCTGTCGTTGCAGATCATTGGCAGTCAGTCAGCCAGCGCAGGCGTGGGTTCGACAGCCGTATGCACAACGCCGCTCAACTCATCGGTCTGGCTTTTGCATGGGTATGTACGCATCATTCATATCGGTGTCTGTCTTTCTGATGTATTCTCGAAGAGTCCCACTTTTCATTGCTGCCACGAGAACGAACTCGCTCTAGGTTTCAAGCCTTAATTCGAGGGTCTTCGGCGTGAAACCACCGTTCACGGATATTATTGCCACTCAAAGAGCCGTGTACCCACCTGAAACATGAGAAAATTTGAAGCTTGAAAGCGCCGGTAGACAGACGTGCCTCCGATGTTGTTCCTCCAAGGAATTGGTGTCAACCAGAAACCACTTCGAACAGGCAGACCCAACTCTCCGTAAGCCCTTCTTTCCTCACCAAGTTACTGTCACACGAACTAATCATTATCGTTTAACCACCGGCACGACGATGACAAGGCCATGCACGCCAGAGGACCCAACCCGAATGCGAACGTATCCGGAAGCTCCACGGTTTGAGCGGACAAAAAGATGGGGTCTAGGATGACGCACGGGCTCATAAAATGAGATGGTGCGTAAGCTCGAAACGCCAGCCAGCATTTCGATCAAGGTATGTAACACCTTGTCCTTGCCTTTTCCGTGGCTAACCATTCTTAAGATGAGCCATTGAGCTCTATCCGTCACGATCCTTCCATGCCTCAGCTTCCACTGCTATCGTCGTAGACCATTGGCAGTCAATCAGCCCGCGCAGGCGTAATTTCGAACAACTGTATGCACGACCAGTTCAACTCATCGGCGAAGCATCCGTATAGGGTATGTCTACACACCCTTCATCTCTGTTTCCTCTAACCTATTTACTCACTCATTCGAATGTCTCCTTTTCAGTTTTCCATCGTAGTTCTGCCAACATTCGTATTACCTTCCAGCCCGGTTCTGCGTAAGTTTTAATCATTCCTTTTTATATCGCAGCCACCGATTGTATTACCAGCCCCACGACGAGCTTGAGAAAGATCCGGGCAATCGATATCATTTGGGAATCAGTCATGGAGGCGGCAAGGAGCAGAAAAGCGGTGTAGCTGTTGGGAGGACACAGACGGAACCTAGGAAGGAACCGCCGTCGAGCGTTGTCTCAGAGGTATGTATTTTGTGTCATTTTCCATTCTTTTCACTATCTAAACGCCACATTGCCTTTCCTTTGTACAACCTACACCATGCCATCAGTTCCGACAGCGGGCGAGGTCTCGATTTTTTAGCTGGCGTTCCCAGTACGAATGC
The DNA here is from genome assembly GCA_023014335.1 of Galerina marginata. Taxonomy (NCBI): domain Eukaryota; kingdom Fungi; phylum Basidiomycota; class Agaricomycetes; order Agaricales; family Galerinaceae; genus Galerina; species Galerina marginata. Next base: position 275,174 of record JAECYW010000009.1, on the reverse strand, counting down.
GGCCAGTTTTCGCCTGAGGCTTCATGGTACGTTCCAGATATCCCTCCTGGTCTCTCGGAAACGTCACTTACATGCTTGGCCAGCCTTTCTGCCTTCTTTCCTCCGTGTCTCGTCCATGGTACCTCTTTATTTTCCTCGGGTACAACGTATTGACCTTGTGGTTTTTAGATCTTTTCCTGGGATCTCGTTTTCGTGATTCCGCGCATGTTGCCAAATTACGACCATCGGCTGTGGGTATGTCTGTTTCTGGCGTTAAATTAAAATCTTATTCCTCATAGAGTACTTCTAGATCTAAGTTGGCACGGCGGGGCTCAAGCTTCGCTGAGAGCGGATGAGGGAGTTCAGCCGCCACGAAAGGTCAGTTCTCCCTTCTTTTTCTACCCACAACCCATTATTGTTGTTCTTTGGCTTCAAAGTCCTTATGATTGATGGTTTCCATTCGTCACTTCCCGACCTTGCACTGCTAATGAGATTACGAGGGTTGCAGCTTCTTCTCCCTGCGCCGAACTCAGACGGGCCCACAGGAGGGCAGTATTTCACGCATGAGTTATGGCTGATTGATTAATCCCGAGCTCAAACCACCTTTCCTGTATGCAAACGACGCATATACTCACCCGTCCATAGAGAGGTTGGTGCAAGTACCAGCTGGCCTGAACCAATTCAACTGGTGGCTCGTCGAATTTGACTTTTTCTCTATCGGGTTTCACCTCAATCGCGACCGAGGCTCTCTCCTGCTTCTCAACTTACTGCGCCAATTCTTCTCTCCTTTTCTTTTTCGCTGTTTTCTTCTTTATCTTGTCCCGATACAGAAATAGGCGGACCCGTTATTTATTTTATTTGGAGCATTTGGCGGGCGCTCATAACCTATTTCGTATCCGTTTTTTTTCTGTTATCAGCCTGCCAGGCGACGAACTCTTGACTCACAATCTTTGACTTCACTCCCATTGCCGCCGTACCTTTGCCTGCAGTCGTATGCTCGGGATGTCACTGAATTTAACGCACTGTTCCAGACGTTCCTTAGCTTCTCTCCGACACCAAACATAGAACATGTTACTGTGCGTTCTGTTTGTCGTTAGCATGGTGATATTTTAAGTAATTAAAAACAGATTGGAATAGGATCAAAAACTCTTAAAATCGGTTGACTGCTGTGGCTGTCAATTCGGCAGGATGCAAGTCATGTATGTACGGCACGAGAGCTACGTTTCGCAGCTTCTGCATATGCAATCCACCATTTGCGGTTTGGTAGTCCGGAATAGAGGGGAGCATTGGAGTACTTGTGGGAAAGTAATCTGACGGGGGTGCGCGGGCAATTGATCCGGGATCACATGACATGTTTGTTTATCAGTCAAGGCGATTCCCTCTCCGCTCTTTCAACACAACTTCGTATACGGCAGCCTCTGGGGTGTTGCAGCACCGGTCGCCACAGCAGCGACCATTGCGGAGCAGCCGGTGCTGCACCCCCTTCAAGGCATCAGAGGCATCAACTGGACCGGGGTCTGCACCAACCCAGATGCCTCCCCACCAGCCAAGCCCCTGTAGACCGTCCCTCACCAAGCCCTGGTTGTGCAGGCCGCCTTTCCTTTATCCAAAATACACAAGTGAGCGCCCCGTCTCCCTGTTATCAACCCACTCATGCAGTCTTGCCCTTAGACCTCAGGCATGGATAGCCGTCCTCGTCTCCCCGCCTTTCTTACTCATTGCCTCAGCACGAATGCCCGCCCTCCTTCTGGCTTCGCTCCTGCTGGCGCACCCGATTACCGCCTTTTGGCCCTACACCCAACCTCGCTAGCTGCGCAGCTCATCAGCTGTCGCACGCACCCCCTGTGCAAGCAAGCAGTCTGTGCGACCATCCTGAGCTGACTCCTTGAGCTGCGCCTTACAACTCATTCATAGACTCGGTGATGGCTCGTGCACCGACTCATGAGCTTCATCTCTCGTGGATGTATTGCCTAGGGAGGGATTAGGATACCATAGCCCCGCCACCGCTGACTGGAAGGTGATGCTGCCATTAGCGTTGATGCTGCTCCGAACGCCGGAAACTCGTGTAGCGGAAACATTGCGCTTAGAAACCGCCTGCGTTCTCGGTGGTGTATCTTTCTTTGAATCCAAAGATGTACGACGTTTTCCAAGAACTACACGTATCTCCTAATGCTCACATTATCGTTTTAGGTTTCTTTTCTCGCCAGTTGTTATGGATTTTTCATGACGTCTTACTTGCCCATCATTATTGACCCCTGCTGTACTGTGCTGCAGTCGCGATGAGGTACGAGAATATTTTCCAGATCGCTTTCATGTTTGACCAACACGCCGCATGGCGCATTAGGATCTTAAGACGAGCTGTCGCCTGTCTTCTATCTGCGCCTTACTTGTCCGCATCGGAGGTGTGACCAAAGTTTTGCGAGGTCATCCACCAAACCCAATGTCTGAAGTTAACAAGTCTTGGACGAGGTGAATTCAAATAGAAAGTCTGTTTATCCGCTCTACTAATTCGCATGCTTTACTTGCAGTGTTCGTGATGGCGCTCCGCCCTGGTTGTACCTAGAGATTTGTTGATGCTTTGTCGAACTTTACTCTTTTTGCTATTGGGTTTCGTCTCGTTCGCGCGCTGTACCGTCTCCGCGTGTCTCTCCTTTCCTTACAATTTTTCTTCTTTGTCTTATCCGACCCAAGTTGACTTCTCTCTCCTCGTAGCCTCGACAAAGCTTCACCCCCGAGTAGGGCCCTCCTCCCTACGCTCGTGCCAAAGCCGGTTCTTTCTTTCTCTGATTGTAATTCCCATTCCTTCAAGTTGCTGGGGTTCGACTAGACCACGCTCAATGCCGATAGGTGAATAGCCGACTCCTTTTTTTTGTTTTGCTTGGGGCATTCTCGTAATCGTTTTCATTCTCGTTTTGTTTTTCATCAAACTGCCAGGACATGGAACCCTCAACACACGATCTTCAAATATCGCCAAAGTGGCGGTGAACCTTTGCCTCATGCGCGTGTGTAGTCAAATACCGTATGTCGCATATCAATCGTCGCCGACGGTGATAAGACGACTCGTATGCCTCGAACTGAAGCAATGACAACGCTTATGCCTTCCTCACAGTTTTTCTGTGAACTCTTTATCATGTCTGCCTTCTCAAATTCGAGAATGTCTTGGGGGCAAGGTACCTGGCTCTGATACGGTGATGGGGTTGTGTTGAGATCCGCGGTTAGATCTTTGAGTTCTGAAATCGAGTATTAACGTGCCGGTTAGTTTAATAGTACCTGAGAGACGATTACTTACTCCTTAGCTATACGAAGCTCGCCGCTATGTACCGCACTGGCAATAGCATGTGTTACAGGACCCCTGTAAGACTTAGGACGAGTGGTAAACTTAGGTTCACACAGGTGTATTTGCAAGGGTAAGATGATCGATGATATTCAAGCTGCGAAGGCCGTTCTTATATACATGAGCTACACTAAATTCTAGTACATTCTGTACGTATCTACGGCATACTGGAGAGGAAGAACGAGTCACTTTTTACCTATGAGTCAACGTGCTCGGTGATCTCGGCGAAAGGAACCTTTGTGTTCCGCGACTCTAAAATAAGATATAAATCCATAACAGGTTGGATGTCGTCCTAATTGATGGCCGCTGGCTTCCACTGCCGCTGCCGCCACTTCTCGGGGTCGAAGTTGAAGGCTAAGAGGAGGGGCGAGTGGATGTGGCCAGGAAGCTGAACGTGGAATAAGACTTTAGAAGCGACAGAGGTTGGGTTGAGGAGGGACATTGCTGGCGTTGCTTCAGCGCGATTCGTCGTGCTGCCTTCGTATTTGGCCCTGGTGCTCCAAAAAGTCCAAACTCAGGCCGTACCTATGTGTCACCTCCCAGTAGTGTTTACTTAAGGCATGAGATAGGCCCGCCAGCGACGAAGGCGCCGGAGTGGGCGTGTATATGCGCCTCTCGCACCAACATCCGCTCGCTCCATCACCACATGGACTCTATGTACGTTCTTTTCGGTACGGCACGGTAACCTCACTACCTACGACCGTCGGCCAATTGGAGAGTCGGCATGAGTACGGCCTGCTCATTGCACGACGTCTTTCATCATGTTCATCCCTCGTCTTACTCCTCACCGGTGTCCGCTTGGCCTGGTCCACAACCTCTAGCCTTCTCGCTGCTGAACGACGACAGTACTCTTGTGGCTCTCTATACTACCACCAAAGTCCTCCATCCCTCCCGAATTACCAGTGTTGGTGGCCCACTGGCGTTTGTCGCCGAAATTGAAAACGAAGATGACGATGAAAGAGTGTACGTTCTTCACTCCTGTTCCTATTCCCACCTGCATGCGATTTATCTTCGCCAATGTTACTTTCGTAGGTTTAGTCTCAGGTGGAGTATTCCCCTAGCGGTTAGTGTGACGATTATTGGTACAGCGTTCGACGTATCTCCATCTTATTCTCTCTTTCTCTCTTTCTCAAGCTCGCAGTTCAGAACCAACATCCTTACGGAAGAATCGCAGACAGTCCTGGTCAACTCGTCAATCCTGGCGCAACTATCTCAGACAGACCTCATTATTCTCTCCTTGTAAGTCTTTTTATTATTTTCATAGTCGACCTTCTAACTTCGACAACATGCAGGGATAGCATAGACTGCTCCGTATCGCGTCAGCTACCAGGATACCTCAGTCCAATGGGCCTATCCTTCTATTCCTATGCCAAACACAGGCGGGTCCAGAGGGAGGGCGGACTTTTACACTTGACTTACGGCTGATCGATCAATCCCAAGTTCAAACCACCCCGCCCGTCTAGAACCGATGTGTTGGAAGTCCGAGTCGTGAGTTTGGGCATGATAGGGCTGAGGGCGTTCAAAGAGCGAGAGGAAGGACATTTACGGGGATTGCTTCGTGACTTATGCCGGTGCCTGTGGGTACGGGCTCATATGGGATGAGATTGGCAGATGAGATTGGCGCCTGGGTAGCCGACCGCAGAGCCTGGATCTTGTCGTCAGTTTCCTTTATTTGGCTTTGATGGTGGTTTTTTCTTTACCTTTCAATGTTGCAATGGTGCTCGTGTTCGTTTGCTTGCTCCACTAATCTGGGGGGTGGATATTTCGCTGTATCTTATTTACCAAAGCAAGGTGGTGCTCAGCTCTTTTCTTCCATGTTGTCCTTGGCAGTGAGGCGTACGAGTTACCATCAGTTCTACGTTTTGGCCTTCGTCAACGCATCAGCTCTTTCTGTTTTATAGCCACCGTTCTTCCATCGCCGGCACCCTAGATGCCCGCCTCAACCAACGGAGGCTGCGATTCAGATAGTTCGACGTCGAAACCGTGCCGCCCAAGTTTTTCTCGTTCGTTGAACGTGAACGCGTTATGCTGTTTACTTCTCCCATACCGCTCGTCGCGCAGGTCCGCACGTACATTTCCCGACGCCCGCATTACTGACATTGCGCATATATCGATGTAAGTCAGTCCTAACGTCCCATACCCTGCTCCATAATTCACGATTTCTCTGGACAGGCTTTACACTGCCAGACAACGACTTCGTCGAGCTCGTTATCGAATTGAATCAAATTCCATACGACTTACCCCATGGACGTTCAGTTCCTTTTCTTCGTTCTTGTCTATGCCTTTTCCGCCCCATGCCTCTCCCATACTAACTTTAACACTTGATTTTTATTCTATTCTTACTTCTTCGCTATCTTGATTCTGGTTCAGATTCCGCGAAAAAGGGATCATATACCGCTTTATTTCTTCTCGATATTACACTCCTTTGTAACTCGGTGAGAAGTCGTTTTTTCTCTGTTCAGCTGTCTGTTTGCGGATGCATCGAACATGTCACTTGGCTTTGACCAAATCGAGAATCTGCGGAATTGGATGCCTCACCCGCTCTCCTTATAGTCCGAACATAGATTCATGATCCAAGCATAGGAGAACACGTCTGTGTTATTTATCAAACCTGGGAATGGTGCGTCTTTTGCTCATCACTTTATTTTTTATCAATGGAGTGCGTCGATTGACCATTTCATTATAACAGGACAACCCGCTTCATTTCTCGGTGGATTCGACTGACAACGCTGCGACTCATGGAAGCCGAGCCCCTTGCGTGACAGTTGCGATAAGAAATGGATCCTATTCGTTAATAGTTTCGATTGAACCCAAAATTTCCATCGTCCGAGCAATATTACCGGAATCATAAGAAAGCTGATGTGGTCATCTCACTGGTAAGTAGACGTACTAACTAGTTACAGCGCCAATTTTATCCTTTTAGTATCCTGGACGGCAATTTATTTATGGCCTTCATACCTTTAAAATTAAATTTCAATGTACAGTATTTCGGAAGATTCCAGCGGCCTTGGCGAGTCTAATTATTGTTTAAACCTCGAGCAGGCTGAGCAGGCGCATCCCTAGGCAACGTGCTCCAAAGATCTGAAAGTACAGCGCTGCGCAACCTGCACCGACGGCTGAAGCTTGAAGCCACAACAAATTTCTTCTCATCTTCTGCCTCCCTAGATCGTCCTGTGAGCAGTTGGAGTATCGAATGCGTTTTCGGTGCCTGATAGCTCCAAGTTGGCCTATCCTCTGACGAAAACGGGCGGTCAAACACCAGACTACAAAGAGAACGAGGATAAATGAGATAAGTGATACAAGAAAAAAAAGCACCGAACCATAGCTTCCTTCATCGAAAGTAGATATCATTCAAACGCATCATCCTTGCTCCCGTTTCAGCTCCAGCTCGGGAGGCCCTTCGGTTTCATGGCAAGCAGGCGACGCTCGAAGGCGGCATAGTCGACTGGATAAGTTTTCCTAAAAAAGAAAGACCAAAACGATGAGGGTATGGTGAGGTGAATCCACAATGGGAAGAGCCGATGCAGGTGACTCGTCTGCACGCCTCAGGCTAGTGTCATGCCCTGCCAGGTCCTCTAAAAGGACGGCGAGGTGGAGAAAACCTCCCCTACGCATGACGACGACGACCTCATGCTAAGCATAGGCTGTCGCTGGGTGCTCGGAAGCAGTCTGAGAGGGTTGATCCCGGTGATGGCAGTCTGGGTGGCCTGGCTTGGGCGACAGCGGCGACGAGGAGGCTAAGGAGATCCAGGAAAAGAAAGCATGGACACGGATACGGGTATGCACTGAGGAAGAGGACGAAGAATGGGAAGGAGAGGGAGATAATGTGACTAACACAGGCGTTTCTGAGCTGATGCTGAAGTCGATGTGGAAGAGGTATAGAGGAATTTGCAGTCTGGGGGAGAAAGCTTTATTGCAGCGTTCTGGATCCAGTCGATGTTGGACCAGTATTGAGCTCATTGTCGGGTCCTCCGCCTTCCACCGCTGTCACTCGGACTCCAACGACCACCAGAACAAAGACTGCACGCATTGAGCTCCACGATAACTCCCTGCCTTCCCTACATACGCGTAGGTAATGCCCGTGATGGTGATATCAAAAACGCTGAGGTCGTTGAGGTGGTGCTGGCGACGATGGGAATGGATATTGGCTATGGCTACGGTCCATATGGAGGGGGAAAAAACCGGGAGCTGGGCTGTAAATGAACGGAGGGGCAGTAGGAATGAGTGATGTCACTGACGTAGCTAGCAGCCGCAGTTCGAGACCAGTCTATGTCGATGGTGTTGTCCTTGATATTGAGAACGTTTTGAGGAATATGAAACAAAGTGAGGAGGTAGGAGTTGGTGGGAACTGCTATAGTTCGAGAAGAAATCGAGCGCTGAGGAGGTTGATCATGGGCATGAACCAAAACACAATGTCAAGCGTTGTCAAGTTCATGCCTGGGTCGCCTAGCTTCCAGTTTCGAGATTCCAGGGATAACGGCAGTCGGCCTGAGCTGTTGTTGGCTGTGTTTCGCCTAGAAACCCAACCGGTGAGGCATGAATACGCGGCGGTATGAACGCTGAGGTCCGAGATCGAAAAAGAACTTGATATGAGCAGGGTTGGATGATAGGCCAGGTCAAGGTGGCAGTCAAAGTTTATGCCAGCCTAACGACGGTATAAGAACCATTATTTGCGTCGAACAAATTCATACTACTAATATAATGATTCATAGGAACGAGATTCCATGTTCAATGCTGATCTTCGAGGGTTTTTTCGAAGACCAGAAGGGCAACCACTATAGAAAGTTTGAACTCAACTGCAGGCGCAAAAGGAGAGCACATTGACTTACCAAGTCGTAGCAGCCTATCATGCCAACCCAGCAGCTCGGGTCTGACAATGCTCGGATAGCACTTCGCAGTCGGGAAGGGCAGGCAACGAACTCAGGATCAGTGAATCAACTACAGCTGACTAATTGGATCAATATCTCGGGCCACTTGCTTGACGCCTCCGGGTTGTTTCTCAACGTCGAGGGCACTGTTCAAAGACTGTTCTATTGGGCGCGGCATCCTGAACGGACTTATATCTACTCTTTAGACGACAATCACAATCACCTTAGGTCAGCCTCCTCAGCACCCTTAGCCGATAACGACAGGCTACGACATCGACGATTTACCTGCTGAGAGGATCGACTGCATCGGCGACTTCATACTTGATGACAGATTCTCCGTCCTGACATGCGAGCCGCCCTATGTGCGGGTGCAGGATCAGGCCTCAGGTGCGAAGGGTGGGGTCGTTGAAGAGTGGACGTAATGGTAAATCAGCATCACCTGCAACCTCCTCCATAAAACCCACACCAAACGTACAGCGGCGGGCTCGACACCGATAGGGTATCACCGATGTCACCTCCTTCCATGTCCCGCCCATCTCGTTGTTGTAGCCCGTGTCCAGCCGTTGGCGTCGTGTTCAACGTCAACGCCCAATCAAGTCCCTGAGGTGCGTACAAATCACTTCTGTCCTGCTGCACACACTGGCGTGTTCTATTTTCTACCTAGAGCCTACATACAGCCCTGCCGGTCCCTCTTAGGCCTCATCACGCCCTTCACATGAAACACTCGGTCTTCCTCGCACCTTACGCACTTTGCGCTCCAAAACCCGGAGCGGCTAGGAAGGAAAGAGAACGTCAAAGAGGTAAGAAGGTCATTGACTTCGAAACTAAGCTTCAGTCGCACGCTAACGTTAACTTAGGTGGGGGCACAAGCGGGATGGGCATGCGCAGGGAACGGGCTTTCGACCCCGAATCGACTCTTCAGGAATCAGAAAACAGGCTCAAACCCAAAGTTTGATGTCAAGTCGCAATTGCAATCACAGCCGCCGCTCTATTTGGTGGAGGAGCACAACTCCAATCTAATTAATGTCGTAAGACTTTCCGGTGATATCACGAAGAACTATAATAATACTACTACGCAGGCTCACATCCTTCATTTCGGCGGAGAAAAGTGAGTCGAATGATTTGATTCTTATGAGTCGATGGTGATGACGCGGCGATGGGCACAGCAATTCTTCCATGAAGGCCCGGTGGGATGGTGAAGCTGCCTGGAGGTTCACGTCCCCAGTTCATTTTGTCAGGTGCTCTGTACATTACTCCTATTGGTACGATCAAGAAGATGATCAATTCCGATTGTTCCGGTTATATTGAGTGCGGTCCAATTTCGCCAGTTAGACGATCCTTCGAGCGCGTAAGCAGCACAAAAGTATGCGCGGCTCCTCCACCAAAAAGTCTCCTACTCCGAGAGCTTTGTCTTCTGCTTGACCTATCTTTGCAACTGTTTTATTTTGGCCATTCTGATCTCCATGCCGGCGTCGAACTCCCTAGGTAATAATAGCCACCTAAAATTATCCCAACAAGTGACAGCCAGCACCGTACTTGTCAGCCTGATTGAGGAATTAGGACATCGATTTGATTATCGCGCGGACGCTGATGCTTAAGTAGACGATTGACCGCATGATGGCTCGTTTCCTCCCCTCTTTCCGCTTCCACCTTCCAAAGGACGAAAACTCAACCCAGACCTTAGTGGTTCGTCAGACTGTGCTTCTTGAGTTATGATTTTTCTCAACACTATTTTAGAACCCTAAACTGTAGAGCGTAAGCGCTTTAATCCAGCCATCGACGAAATTGATCATTCTGAAACCTCCAGAATAAATGGCCGACGAAGATGTGAGCAATTCCGGGTATTTGGGATATGACCTCTCAATGTGAAGCGATACCATTATTTTTATAGTTTGTAAGTTATGTCATTCGTCCACGACGTCAAGTTTTTAATCTTGCCTCTCCCCATGTCCTCCAGAATGCAAGCAGATTTTTCCAGTACTGAGGAGTGGTTATTACGATGCTGATTGCGTACCTTTTTCTACGATGATGGCTCGGCTTATCAGTGGGCAAGTATTTTCTCCCCAAATAAAAGTTGAAATCCTGGTTTACCTCTAAATTTGGGCACCAGGAGGTGCGTGAAATTACAGAATACTGGGATTATATTTTCCAATATTGTTGCGATGGTAAATCACGTTTAGGAAGTATGTGAATAGACCTCTTGGTCGGAAAGCTCGTTCTGACCTATGTTTCATCTAAAGAATGTATGTGGCGACTCAGATACATCAAGTATATTTGAAGTTGGCTGACTATTATTGAATGTTGTTCGGTCATTAGACGGTGAGACGTCTTAACCGGTATAGTCATTAGGTATCAAATAACTAACTAGAGTTGATACATATACAGCCGGTGCGACAGGAGCTTGAATACTGCCGGCGTTTCACTGATGAAGTTGTTTTTGTCGGCAACGTAGGAGGTATGTTGAGTCAATTGGATATTGGCAAGAATGTGGTAATAAAACTTTCCTTAGTTGGGTCGTCAGAAGGTAAGTGAGAGTGCTAGGCTGGTGAAATCTCTAATGGAAACACTGTTTTTATCCTTAGGAAGCAAGTAAATCCAATGAATATTCGGAGCAATTGACTTACAAAAATTTGACGCGCCTGTGTCCTCAGGATGTATGTGAAGCCATTGAATATTCCGGGAACTTGACTTACAAAAATGCTACACATTTGCGTCCTCAGGATGTACATGAATCCATTAAATATTTCAAGGAATTGACTTAAACAATGTGATGGGTTTCTGTCCTCAGGCAGTATGTGAATCCATTGAATATTCTGAGAAATTTGCTTACAAATGCAACAGGTTTGTGTCCTCAGAGAGTACGTGAATCCACTGGATATTCCGAGGAATTTACTTACAATAATGCGACGGGTTTGTGTCCTCAGGCAGTATGTGAATCCATTGAATATTCTGAGAACTTACCTCACAAAAATGTGACGCGTTTGTGCCCCCAGTTTGTACGTGACTCGGAATCCATTGAATATTGTGAGTAGTTGACTTACAAAAATGTGGCGGGTTTGTGCCCTTAGGAAGTATGTGAATTTGTTGAATATTTCAAGGAATTGACTTACAAAAATGCGACGAGTTTGTGAATCCATTGAATATTCTAAGAAAGTGACTTACAAGTGCAACGGGTCTGTGTCCTCAGAGAGTACGTGAATCCATTGAATATTCCGAGGAATTGACTTACAACAATGCGACACGTTTATTTCCTCAGGCAGTACGTGGATCCATTAAATATTCTGATAAATTGACTTACCAATGGGTTTGTGTCCTCAGAGAGTACGTGAATCCATGGAATATTCTGAGTCATTGACTTACAAAAATGCGGTGGGTTTCTATCCTCAGAGAGTACGTGCATCCATCAAATACTTTAGGGAGTTGACTTATGAAAATTCTCAGGCGGTACGTGAATCCGTTGCTTTTCCGCTGCTTTCTGTCACTCACTCTCACCATCTTTTCTTCGTCTCCTTAGCGAGTAAGTGTACTTCTGTCCAGAATTACATGCCATGAATCTTTTACTTACCTTATTTTACAGAGGGTGCGTCTTTTACTTCATTCTTTTTTGTTGTTTCTTGCCCACTTATGTGTTAAAGGTGACATACCCCATCTGTATTTTTGCTTTATTTGCCACAAACCGTCTATTCTGTCGCTGATTTTTTCACGCTAGTAATTGATGATGTCATTAGCGCGTACCTTCATAATCATCTTCCAATTTTCCTTTTAGATCTCAAACAAATGCAACTCATCCATAGAAGCGCTCTCATGACGCTTTTGTTTGCTGAGATGACAATATTTAAACAACATTGTATCTCCGAAGTGGCTAAGGAAGACATTTGCTCCATTACCGACAACTGGATAACTCGGGAGACATCATATGCAATCCTTTCTCATCGATGGCTTCCTGGCGGCGAGTTGGCATTTACTGATATTTTAAAATTTGCAGACTATCAAGGCATACTGTGCGAGTTGATTAAATTTCACTCTCCAACTTATGGTGCAGATATTGTAAACGAGGTGATTAACATTTTTATGTACAGTGCAATTCACACTAATTCAACCTGCCCAGTTGTACCGCCTTATGCAGCAGTCATATAAAGCGTTGTTCCCAGCTGATAAAGAAGAATCCCGCTTTCCGAGCTTTGTAAAGCTCATCATATTTTGCTGGATCTCTGCTCAACATTCCTGCCGCTTTGTTTGGTTTGACTCTGGTTGCATCAATAAAAGCAGTAGCGCCGAGCTTGAGGAATCAATTCGATCCATGTTTAATTGGTACTCCAAATCCAAGGTCTGCATTGTGCACCTTGCCGATACCACCGATGTGTTCAGCTTTCGTAGAGATCAGTGGTTTACCTGAGGCTGGACTTTACAAGAACTCTTGGCGCCGAAAAGCCTGCAGTTCTTTGGGAAATCATGGAGACCGGTCATAACAACCTCTTCCTTCAGCCATGACAATAACCACAAAAATGCTAATTCTGCCGCGAAGCAAAGCCTCTGGGCTAATATCTCGGATATAACAGGGATTTCGCTGGACCACCTCACCGCATTTAATTATGGGATTGACCATGCCAAAGACACTCTTGTGTGGTTATCAAAGCGGAAGACCACCCGGATCGAAGACATGGCTTATTGTCTCATTGGTTTATTGGGCATTCCACTTACCATCGCTTACGGTGAAGGGGAGATGGCATTTTATCGATTGCAGGTAGAGATTTTCCAACGTACCGCAGACATAAGACTATTCGTCTGGCAGGGACAGTCGTCGGTCAGCAACAGCATGCTTGCGGCTAAGCCAGATAGCTTTTCGTCCGAATCGTCTTTCACGATCCAGCCATTTTCATCCTCAACATCAACAGACAATATTGACCCGTCTTCCTCATTGACTAACCTCGGCTTGCGGATCTCGTTATGGGTTTACAGAATTCCAGCCAACAAGTGGTTCATGGACGACAGTAAACAGAAAATTACTTTGGCTGAGCCATTGAATATCACTCTGAAGCTCCAAACCTGCCAAGATTATGACCTTGTCGAGCTCGCTTTTCTTGGAAAGGTAGACAATCGAGGGTCCCTCGCCATCTTGCTAGGCGCCAAAGGCGGACAATGGAAACGGATATCAAGTGACTACACCTTCCTACATCGTCCCAAAGGCACTTCCGTACAAACGAGATTCATTCGCTAACGTTCCACGATCACGGTTTTCCAGTAAGTCCTCTTTCAATGAACGACACCCGTAACTTTCCTAATTTCAATCCCAGTCGTGGTCTCCACTCAAGACCCGTAGTTCTGTTTAGAAAATGACCGATACTGTTTATAGTTCAAGTTTTTCTTTCACAATCTCGCTTCGGCTTTCTCAAAAATTTTTTTCGCACCAGCCCAGAAATTTTACCGAAAGCAAATCACTACATAGTAAAAAGAAATTCCAGACTCCCGTTCGTTGCCCGTTCCTTTCATCGTTGTAATTGTATGTAGGACTCAGGAAAGTGACAAGTCAGCTGTAGTTGTAGTCGAGTATTCAACGTGTTCTGTTCGTCTTGCTCGTTCCCAACCATTCAGGTGAACGTCGTCCTTCCTATAACTTACGTGGTACGTGTTGGGATCAAATTTTCGTCCTCCCGCCCTCGCCATCACTCCTCCATCTCTGTTGTCTCCTCGCGCAATCGTCTCTCAGTCCTATACTTACGGATTACTGAATACAGTTAAACCATGGCCTATATTCTAGGACATCAAGACGCCTTGAAGATCCCAGCCATTCTCGCGAAGTCGGCGCTTTCAGGTTGTGCATGCTGTTACTCTTTTCACCAACTTCCTTCACGATCTCCTGGTTGTCGTCATGAGTTCCAGATTTCCGGTGAGGAAGAAAGTCCTGTTGAATTCGATATTTTGCTAATTTTTCCCCAGAATAATGGCTCTCGAAGCTTGACAGCTCTTTACGTTCGGCGATTCTCCTTGTTACAAGGCCCATGAGCGCGGCGGTCTCGCATCTTCATTAGAATCGCAGTACGAGTCTTTAGCAGAGAAACCAGGCAAGTTGCAACTGGGTGCGCGCTTTCCAGTCTCTACCTCCCTCTGAAATTGGAGCTGAACGAACTTCTTCGTTCCTAGTTCGCAGTTGACGTTACTTCATCCCGTTCCAAGGTCTCCTCCCCCTTCAAGTTCGACGCCCTCTTTTGACCCCCCCAGAAAAGCTGTCACTATTTCCATCACCACGACACTCGACTGCCACGTCGATTCGTCGCCTGCCTCCGTACTTTAAGCTGGACCCGCACCATTTGTTCGCGATTTGGTCATGGCTATCACTGTCCCTTGCCTTTCCGCCAACCATCTCCGCGGAGGTATCCTCGTCCGCCGTTGTCGCAGTCCTCCCGTTGCTGCACCCTCCCTCCCTCTGTCAGTCTCCTGCTCGTGAACCCAAAAGCAAAGTAAGCCCGCACGGGTCGTACGCGCCGCTGGTCCTGGGATATAGGTATGGGTATTGCCTGCTGGAGGAGTTTCCACGGGAGAGTTTTCGTAAAGTTCGCGGGATGGGTTTTTGGGGGAAGCGCAACGCATACGGAACAGGGAGGGAGGGGCGGGGAGTGATGTGAAGTTGATGTTGCAGGCGCACTGCTACTACTAGTGCGGCAAGAAGCGGGTCTGATTCCGGGAGAGAAAAAGTCATCAGATTAAGGATAGAGTATGGAGTACAGTTGTGCTAATTAGGAGGGAAGATGCAACATGGGACATTCACTACTCGCAGTCACCGTGTCCATTGAGTTTATATAGATCTGGTCATGGCGTAGTGACGTTCTGCATACTTGACGCTTCAAATTCGTATCAACAGTTTTAGATCTCTTCCAGTGTCAGAACTTGGGAAAAACACGATCCGAGTTCGTTATTCTGATTTTTTTTTCTAAAAAAGAAAATGCCGTTTATTTCAGTCTTCATCGTATTGCAGACGTGGACGCTAATCTACTTTATGTCGTGCGTGAGCTACAATCCGGGACGCGTTTGCTACATACCCCGGAACTATCGAAACCTATCATTTACAGCTGACTCTGCTAGCCATACTGAACTTCGGCTCTAAGAGTTTAACGTTTAATACACAATCATGGGGGTAAATTATACTGGAATGTCTGAAATCGCCGTAAAATGCAAAGCGTTGACAAATGAATAGGGGCGCTTCGCGTCGTCCTATCAGTCACGTGTTACGTGTTTGGATCAAATTTTTATCCTTCCGCCCTCCGCAATCACGCTTCACTACTGGGGTCGGACTATTTTGACGAGAGTCAAAATGTCTGGGCACGTCGTTTGAATTTTGCTCTCTCGTTTTGCCGTCCTGTGTAACCCTCAATTTCGAGAGCAAAATGCCTTAGCAAAATCCAAACGCCGTGACTCGCATTTTGACCCCTGGCAAAAGTTTCCCACTTCAGTAGTGCTTCCATCTCTGTTGTCTAATGTCTCCTCTCACAATCATCTGTCGGTCCTCTACGGGTTACAATACAGTTTAACTTTGACCTATATTCTTGGCCATCTTCCCGCGCTTCCAAGTTGTGCATCGTATTACTCTTTTTTTTTTTTACCGACTTCCTTCACGAATCACGATCTCCTGGATGTCGTCGCGAGTTCTAGAATTCCGGTGAGGAAGGACGTTCTGTAGGATTCGAGGTTTTACTAATCGTTCTCCAGAATAATTGCTCTTAAAGCTTGAAGCTTGAAAGCCCGCATTTTCTTTTGGTTCTGCGGTTACAACGTATCTCGCATCTTCATTGAAATCGCAGTGTGGGTTTTCAGTGGAGAAACCAAGCAACTAGGTACGTGCTTCCTCGTCTTTACCTCCTCGAGTAGGAGCTGAACGAATTTCGTCGTTCTCAGCTCGTTTTTGGCGTTACTTTACCCCATTCCAAGATCTCCTCCCCCAGAAAACCGGCCACCATTACCATAACCACGATACTTGACTACCACGTCGATTCATCGCCTGGCTCCGTACCTCCAGCTGGACCCGCATCGTCTGCCTGCGATTCGGTCATCACTACCACCTATCTCTTGCCTATCGACCAACCGTCTCCTCTCGAGAGCCAGGTGCACGATCCAGATCCTCTGAGTCTTATCCTCGTCAGCCCGTCGTCGCAGCCCTCCCGCGGCTTCACTTCCTTCCCTCTGCCCTGGGATCTGCTCGCGGCCTGGTCGTTCCCGCCCCTGTGCATACACCACCTGCTGCGCCACAGTTCTTGTCACTCCCAAGAGCAAAGTATCTTAGTAAGCCCGCACGGGTGTGGATGCTGCTAGTCCTGGGGTCTGAGCATGGGTAAGTAGTACCTGCTGGAAGAGCCTCCGCAGGAAAATTTTCGTCAAGTTCGTGGGGTGGGTGATCGGGGGAGGTACGACGAGAGCAGGTGCGGCGGGGTGGGGGCAATGAGACAGGGCGGGACGCGTGGTTTGGTGCTGATTTTGCTGGGCGCTGCTGGTGCCGCCAGGCGGGCGAGGTCGCGAGCCGGCCATGATTGGGATCGAACAGGAGGATGACGCGTGGTTCGGACGCATACACGCATGAATACAATGGGATCTGTCCTCGGCTCTATCTTCTCTGTAGGACCTCGCCACAGTCATGTCTACATCCCAATCCACGCATCGCCTGCCCCGCCGATCGATGATCCGGCTGCAGGTCTACATCCGTTGAACGTTTTTAGCTCGACCCACCCGTCCCTACCTCCTGCCTCAATGAACCGCTGGCCCGCGCCTGTCCCAAATCTGCTACCAGGGCGTCATCTCAGCCCTCATCGCAGCCCTCATCAAGCCCGCACCCAGCCTCCCTCCTTCCACCCCAACCCAGGCATACTCGCATCTGCCCATCTTGGCACGAAAACCACACCACACAGCACGCTCCGAAGCTCGCATGGATCGTACCATAGCCACCAGTGCCGTAATCGTCCCTAGGAAGACTCTTCCTCTTTGTCGCGCTGGCGGGTTTGTGACTTTGAGGGGGCGGTGGGACAGATGGGAGGTGCGATGACATGGGATCGGGCGGGGCGGGGCCGAGCAGCTGAGGCCGAATCGGGAAGGAAAAAGAGGAAGACGGACCGACGCTGTCGTCGCCAACGCCAATATGAATGCGAGAATTCGATGAAGACCGTATTCTCAGCTCCTGTTTGTCAGCCTCCTGGCGTGCACTACCTGTGCGCGATTGGTCATCGCCACCCCCAATACCAATCCCTACTATTCATTTCGTCGACCAGAGGCTCTACCCTCTTGCGGAGGGCGTAGGATTTCCCTATCATCGCCTCCACATCCACATCTGCTCGTGCGCCGTCGTCGCAGCCCTCCCGCAGCTGCCGCATCCTCCTTTCCTTCTTCTGTCAAACCCTCTCAGCCTCGCTCGCGCATTACCCTTCCTCACGCCTCTGCTGGTGCACATATCTCTTCGCTCCTGGGCATGGGCACGGGCTGGTGGAGGAGTCGCGAAGGGAAAATGTTCACCACATTTCGCGGGATGGGTGTTTGGGGGAAACGCGACCCGTACCGAGCAGGGTGGGGTTGAGGCAGGGGCGGGGCCGGGGCGGGGCGGGCAGCTGATGTTGCTGGCGCGCTGCTGCAGGCAGCGCCGCAGCGGGTTGGGTTCGCAAGCTGGCCATGATCGAGGACGAAATGTGGATGGTGTTCGGCTGGGACGCATATACTTGAGTACGAATGCAATGACGACGGACCACGGTGCCTCCCTTCTCAACCACAGGATTAGCTCACGTTCTCTGTACTACCTCGACTTGGCCACAGTGGCATCTACGTTTTGCAGGTGCCCATTGATGATCAGGCTGCAGGCTACAGGCGGGCATAGCAGTGAGGACGAGCCCCGGGCTGCTGCTGCAGCAGCAGTGCTTGCTTTCGTTGTGTTGGCAGCTGTGCGGAGGAACAAAGGGAATCAACGAACAATATCGCGCCTGCAGATCCTTCGTTCAACGTTCAACACCTCCCTTCATCCACTGCATCGAGCATCCCGCTCTTTCCATGACTATATGCACGCATCCGCACGCATTCCACCCCCTCCACCCCGCCCTGCCCACGCTCGTGCTCGTGCTGCGTCCCAAGACGCAGCTGCCGCCGCCGCGCTACCCCGCCTGTGCTTGTACCACTGCTCCAACCCCCATCGATGACCATGATATATCCAGCAGTGCGGTGCTCTGAGTTTAATCAAGCTGCCCCTTCGACCTCATATTGTCTTCTCGAGTAGTGCAGCGCAGCGAGCAGATTGTGCTATGTATAGTGGAGTAACTCAACGCATCCCCTCCCCCTCGCGTCTGAGCGGCAGTCGCAGCCCACAATCGCCCGCCCTCTTCCTTGGACCTCCTTCCCTCCTTTCCGCTTTCAATCTCGGGTTTACTCTTTTCCTGCCATCCTGCCTTCCTGCGCCACGGCTTCGACACTCTTTTGCGCTCGGATTCCTCAAACTCGCGTGGACTGTACGATCACTGCTCGTCCTGTGATCTGGGAATGGTGTTGCTGGAGAAGCCGTCCATTTGTGCCAGCCTTCGGCTCCGTCTCGTTGCGGGTGTATGAAGGCTGAGCGGACGGCGGCGGCGGGGAACTGGTTCTGCTCGGGTGCTGATGCTGGTGTGCGTCATTCTCTCCGTTCGAGGTCGATTCGACAATAATCTCCGCTTCTGGACAGCGCGGAGGACGTCCAGCGACTAGCTCGGTGCTGCAGCATTCGCAGGCACCACAAAGTCCGCCCTCTCCCGCCGCCCTCTTCTCCTCCACTCACCGCAGAGGATGTTGTTATAATCTTCCTCACTGCCTTACCCAGCCATCCTCAGCCTGTATCGCAGCCTGCTTTGATTGAATCGAGAATTCGCGTCGTTAGACGCATCGCCTTCTCTCTAAAAGAGATTCGTGACACAAGTGTAAAACTCGCTCAAGCTACTCTTGTACCTGGAATGGCGTTAATGGTGCGTCCTTTCCACCTTTCGCTACATATATTTCGGTCGACAAGATGCATCCTATCCATTGACCATTTCATCTTAGAAAAACGATTATTTTTCTCATCAGACTCGCCTTGAATGTTGTAATCCGAGGCCTTCGTATGACAGGTGTCGCTCCCCGTTTCCTATCTTGAACACTGAACCTCCTTTCATCGGATTCGGCGTCTCGCTTTTGTTATTAACTTTTCTGCTCCACTACTCAAGCGTCCATCTCCTAGTCAGTCCATAATTTATTTCTCTAGCGTCTCTCCTATTACTCTAATAACTGCTAGGTGTTGATGTCCGTACCGCGCTGACCCTTGCGCATCCCACTGCATCTAGCCGTACCCTATGTTTTATTACACCAAAAACGACCCATGCACGCAAAAGAAGGCGCACACCACTAAGCCTTTGTAGCCTCAGGCCTGGCGCTGGTGCTCGTTGGGTGAACCTTGGTGACTTTGGGTTTAGGCTTCGTCGCCGCAGGCCTAGGTTGAGCTTTTGTAGTCTTCGGCTTAGGCTTCGCAGCCGGCGGCCTAGGGTGAGCCTTTGCAGCCTTAGGTTGAACCTTGTTACCCTTGGGCCTGGCGTTCATACCTTTGGGCTGAGTACCTTTAGGCTTAGCCTTCGTAGCCGGGGGACGAGGGTGTGCCTTCGTAGCCTTAGGCTGAACTTTGCTACTCTTTGGCCTGGCGCTCACACCTTTAGGCTTAGCCTTCGTAGCCTTAGGCCTCGACGTCGTGGCCTTGGCCTTCATCCCTGTAGGCTTAGCTTTTACCGCCTTGGACCCCGGCTTCGTAGCTTTCGACTTGGCCTTCGCCGACTTAGCCAAAGATTTAGCTTTCGCACCCTGAGAACTGCACTTGGCATCGGAATGGGTCTTGCTTGAAATTTGCATAGACCCCGAAAACGTCAAGGAGGACGACCGATCGTTTATGTTCGAGAGCACGGACGCGATGTCAACGGAATCTATATGACTGAAATTAGTATTGCTCTTTAACTCTTAGAATTTAAAGCCCACATTTATAATGTTTGCCCCCATTTGGGTCGCTTTTAGACGTGCGCTGAAGAGCAAGGTCAGTAACTGCCGCCTTTGGATGATGAAGTTGGTAAATACCGCGTCGTCGTAATTGAACCACACATAGCCGGTTGCAACGTAAGCAGCGGATCCTTTGCCCTGGACATTACACGTCTTCGTTGTTATCTGTAATGCAGATGTAGCCTCCCAATCGCCAACTAAATAAAAGTATAAACATACCGTCCCTAGACAGTTTTGGCCGTCCCCAACGTTATAGGTGATAGTTTGAGTAGTTTGGTCGCTAGCGGTAGTTGAGAAGCTGTGGCGGAACCGTTAGCATGCTTATTTCTCAGTCTCAATGGGATAGAAACTACCTGTTGGCAAGTGAATTGGTAATAGTTGCGGTTGTGGTAATACTGGCTGATACGTCGGCAACTTCTGGAATTCCTACGGTGACGCTGAGCGAGGCGCCTACAGCTAACGAGCTTTCCTCTGTAATTGATGTGATCAGTTAAAGCTTGAAATATAATTGAGTAACTTGACTTACGCGTAACCGTCCACGTTCCTGTGTTTGAATAACCCTGCTGAAGGGAGATACTGTTCTGTCCTGACGTTCCTTTGGATCCGCTGTCCATCTGGCTAGAAGTCGAGGTACAGCTCGGCGCGCCTAGTTAAGAAAATTAAATGTGCACGGCTAAGACACGGTGATTCTTACCCTGCACCTGAATCGGTACTACACCATCCTTCAAACAGACGACCGCAGGACGGTCGGGATACTTGAAAAAAAAATTAGTCCTCAGCTAAATTTTTAAAGGTTGAAGTACAAACCTCCGATGGGTTAACCACAATGTTCACGCCACCGCCACCATATGTATCTGAGGCATATTGTTGGATTTTAGACCACCCCGGTACTAAAAAAGGGTCAGAATATTCGAATTCAAAGCATTTCTGTGGATAGGCTCACATTGTTTTAACTGCTCTATCGACAATGGAGAGCAGCCTGACGCTCGTGGGTATATCGATGCGACGTCTCCGTGGTAGTACGAATCTTCGTGGGTATGCTGGATGACATGCTTGATATCCGCAGATCCTGCGATTTTACTAGCTGGCAGTGCGGAGGCGAGCTGTATGCCACTGAGAAGGAACAAAACCTAGGATAAGAAGAAGTAAAAATTAGCCAACCGCCTGTAAATATGTAGAAGCAGAGATACTGACAATATATTTGGAGGTCATCATAGAATGGTGGCTTTTATTCTGGCGAGGTTTGGATAATGCAAAGAACGATGGGTCAACCAAGTTCTTCGTAAAAAAGATAAAGAAAGAGACCAGCTCGATCGTTGTATTTTCCTGAATCCTTGAGCCACATTATATAGCAATTCCGAATTGACGTTGGGTTTGGAGACATGTAATTGTGAGTTTGTAACCACGAAAGGCATGCGGACGGTTTGAATACAAATAGATATCATCACAGGGTTTCCCCAGTAACCAAGGCGCGGTTTAGAGCTACTTCTTTTGATCAAAGGCACGGATAACTACATCAAGGCGCTTAACAGACCCAGTAAAAGATATCTTCGAGGTTGCTGATGCCGACGCCATATAAAGATGTGGGCGCGGGCGCCCCGTCGTCAGTTCTCAATTCAGACATTCGCCTCGCATGTAAGCCAGTCATACCTGTGAATTTCCCTACGTCGAAAACACTGAAATTAATTTGCACGTTTTGTTTTACCGGACACGGGCTTTGGAGATGTCTATTTCTATGGCACAGCCCTAAGCGTGGATTTGTACTTTGAACCGAGATAATTGGTTCTTGTTGACCGAAATAGACATCCATGAAATTACTTCAGGTAGACAGGTCGTCATCAGCGCAGATAAGGACGTTGTAACTACCATCAGCTGGAGAATATCACGACCATCTTTCTCCCAAGCAGTCGTTTCAATCGTTGGAGCAATGGACAATGAACAAGGTAACTCTTCACTCTGACAGGTAGCCGTCTATTATATTAAGGACCACTCAGATGATGTGACGGAGAACCAACTCATCGCTTTCAAGGTATGTAATGAATAACGTGCCCGGTCTCGTCGGGAACGTTTTGACAGCGTGTGGAGAAAGTCCTCCCACATTGCGACTTCAAGTTGCTTTGCTGGGTGTGTATATCGAAGACTGCGTCGACGTTTAGGTTGGCAGGCGGGTAGGGTCAAACCGCCATTCAACCAATTGCCTAGGAGGAGGTTGAGGAATCCGAGTGCTGTAATTCCTGAAAAGCCCCGTTAGGATATCATAGAAGTATCTAGCACTTCGTAGATCAATTGTGATGAAGTGAAAATAACCAATGCAACATTAGTCCCTTGAACCGTCACTTTTACCCTAGCATTTGTGAACGCTCGCTTCAATCTCCGACCGCAGCCATTAGATGGGCGGCCTCAGCCAACTCGAAATCGAAAAGCATGCTCTCACCGCCCTTGCCGATATACCTAGGGATATACACGTTGAGAGGACGATTCAATGTTACACGGGTTTTACTGCCTAACAAGAATTACATTATTGATGAAACGAGCCTTCTGTCTGTTTCTATCAAATTTTCGCCATTTCTTTCCCTTCAAAAAAATTCCATCTTCTGTTTCGGTATATTTTGAGAGTTTCTTTTTTACCTCTTCTCTGGGGTGTGTAACGCATGAGAATTCTGAGGAGAACAAATTTGTCAAATGTATTAGTATGTACACGTTGGATGTTAATTATGTATGCGTCTCAAATCCCCCAATTATTCCCTGCTTTTGAACCGGAGAGAGAGGAATATTTTGATCAATCCCAAGGTTTTTCCTCTCTCTGAAATTTTCTGACAACCGTCGCCGGGTGTGTAGAATATAAACGCGCCATACGCCCAGTAGCAGGGTTAAAAAGCCAAGAACTCCTAGACAAATTCCTACAATTTCTCCTTTACTGAGTTTGGGTTTGCTGGGTTCGCCAAAGATGCAAGAGTGATCGGCTAGAGAAAAGGCGGTCAAAATAATATCAATTAATTCACGTAAAAATCGACGCTCACTACTATCCTGAATGTTGAAAGGAGTGGACTGGTTGGATTCACCGACGCCATCAACAACCTTCAGGACAAAAGAATCACCGACTTGAGTCGAAAGTTGAGTTACAATTTTGTTTATTGTAAAATTGGGAGCTCACCGAAGGCCAGCGATAAATCAAAAACCCAATTGAAAGAAGTGCCGTTCTGAGGCTCGAATTGCACAAGTTGGGTAAGACTTTCGGCCGTCTGATTGTTTAGATTACTAGCCAGAAATAAGTAATAGCAAAGTATTCTCGGCTTTGAAAGGCATACTCCTCGTCAAGACTAAATGCGTAAGGGGCTATAGCCGACGAGATCAGCATTTGGCTTCCCAGGGATATGGAAGCACTCACGAGTTCCCCCGGACCAGGTAAGCGTGAATGATTTACAGACGGTGACGGTTCCACTAATTTTAAGGCCAACTAATTGAATGTCAAAAATTCTAGTGAAGTAGGACGACCGAATTACTCACGGATTGTTGACCATCAGAGACTCAAAGGCAACGCCCCTAGCCGCGAACAACGTCGCAGTGTAGAGGGCAACAAGGAACTTCATTTGGGAGCGGAGACTATAGCTCAAGGATTGGGCGTGAGGTAAAGGCTACGGAGGAAAGACGAGAGCTATTCGAATTCGCGATATTTTTATGTATCACTGCGGCAGCTCAAAGCCTGTGGGAAGTTCCTCATTTTGGCATGCATCTGTCAACATGCGGTCTGGTGACAAAGTCGTGTAGTTTATCTATACACGAGGCACGCTGATTTGAAGAGAGTAGGTACTTAGAGATACGGCTTCATGAGACCGCTGTAGTAGTGAGTGCGCTGAGGTGCCCAAGCCTCAATTATAGATCGCACAGCCTTTTGTGAGTAATCTTGGAGTAATCCCGCTTCCAATCCTTATACCTGTCGCGTCTGCCTTATATACGAGAGCTGACCAGCTGTTTTTTGCGCTCTTCCTCCTGTTTTGTGATCCTTTTGGTTCCTGTTTTGCATCACTCGGGATCACGCTTCAGCAACAAACGCTTGTCTGTCCGCCACGCTCGTCCTCTGTACTTGAGACGACACAGATCCGGACACCATGACGTCCGATTTCCTTTTTCGCAAGAGGATGCGGAAGTCAGTCAGGCGCTGGAAAACCCCAAGATGGGTGTCGCTGATTATGGAACTGCCTCGGTTACCCAACTTGCACGTGTCTTATGCTCTTTCGTCGGACGTGCTTTCTGACCTGCGCTCTGACCTGCGCTCTTAGTTACCCGACGAGTCTGTCCTGAGTGCACTGACGGGGTGAGTGACTTCCTTTGCCTCCTTCCCTTTCTTTTCAACTAACCCCCCAAACTTAGCTTTCCGCGACCCATCTTCGTTTTCTCAAGCAAACAGATCCTTGCGTTCGGACTGAACTCTACTTCGATCTTTGTTTCAACTTCGGCGTCAGCACCGACATTACGTCGACTTTAGCGCCTACCTTTTTAGCAACGAAAGGAGGATGTTATTCAACTATTCCTCCAGACCAAAAGCTTCAGTTTCCATTGGCATTTCGCCGTCAGCACTATTTAGTACCCAGCCTCTGAATTTACCTCAATAAGTAACCTCCTTTTGTATCTACTCAATGTTTTAAGAATTCTGAACTACCATCACTTTTTCATCATTTGCGGCCTACCCGCCCTCGCCGTCCTCGCCCATCTCCTTGTCATGCTCGCTCGGCGTCGTTGGGCTGCGATGATACCCCCGGCGGGAGATGCCATCATTGCGGTTAGCTTTCCCTACACCCTCCAATTCGCACTTCTCGGATGAGGCGTCGACACCACGGCCACTGCCGATGACCGGCCTGAGAAGTTGGAGCGTATTTTCGATAATTTTTTCCTACTATGAACTCTGCGGGATGTATGACCCGATTGTTTAGATATGAAGACTTTCCAGTCCCACACTTGGCAGTCTGCCAGCAGTTTGTCGGACTCGACAATAGAGTTCCCGTAATCCCTTTCCTAATTGATAAACTTCCGAGGGCTATACCTTTATTCCACTCCAAGACTCCTACATGTTTTGCCAACGTGGCCGCACATGTCACGAATTTAAGGTGAGTTCTTCCTACTCCGTGCTCGAGGTAATTTTGCTGAAAAACTCACGTCTCAATAATAGTGGGCAACCGATAATCCGAAATAAGGCTCGTATAAATTAAACGAACTGTGACAGCACAATTTATCCCCTTCTCAGACCTCAGCATATGTCGCCGGCTCTTCGAAAACATCGATAACTTCCTCCTCCAGCGCTTATTGTAATGTAAGTGGGATTATTTTCAAAAACTTTAACTATGCCTAAAAAAAATGCCATGAGAAGCTTCAACCATGACGTACCGACGTATGCAGTGCCGCCAATGGGAAAGGCGACCTGAAACTCAACTTTACAACAGAATGATTAAAATTGCGTGATTTCTCTTTCCGCTGCGTTATCGTACATGCCACCATTTATGACGACCTTTCTATCCCACACTTGTTCGGATCCGAGGATGACTTACTCCCACCGCCCCATTTATGGCAATTTCTGCCATTTCCGAATGCATATATACATATTCCGCTCCACATTCCCCACTGTCTGCCAATGTGCTCCGAGGGTGGAGGTTCTCCCTGCATATGATATATTTTCTCATCCTATATACTTACATCTGATAACGGATAACTTGGGATGTCATTAAACGACGACATGTAAAGTATTAACATATGGGAAATCGCAGAGGTTGACGTCAATTCTCTTCAATATAACGTTAGTGTAACTGATAAGAGAACCTTTCAAGTCAACTGACAATGTAGTACGCTGAAGACTTGATATATTTTGTTCACTAATGACGAACAGTTGAGAGACAGGAATATCTCACCTGAACATCATGCACGGTGCACGAATCGCCTTTTCTGGAGACTGGCGTGCCTCCGCTTAGGAATATGTTATCAGTGTTCCTAAATCATAATTGCTCTTTTTCTTTATTGTTGACAGCGTGGTAGGATGTAGTTCCGGAACCATGGGCGAGTAATTCGGTGTCTCCTTTATCAGTGATTCTTTCGCTCAACGGTGCCATCCTAGCAGGCATTTGTGGAGCCTGCCAAAGTACGGAGAATTTTCAAAGTGTTGCGCAATTTCTGATCTGCTTTGCGTGTTTCAGTGGCATTGGCACCCTCATCTTTCTCGAATACAATTCCACACTGTTCGCTGAAGAATGAATAAAAGGCGACTGGATTTTGAGCGTTCTATAACTGAAAACGCAGCGTCTTCAGCTCTAGTTCTCTACCTACCGCATTATCAATATGTTCGCCTCTCGATTCTTCGCCTCCTTTTTGGCCCTCAGCGCTATTGCGGCCTATGCTAGTCCGGCCCCCATCGAGGTCCAAAAACGCGCCGATGTATCCGACGTGCTTGGTGTCGTGAGCACCCTCCAAAGTGCTACATCGTCTATTCTTCCACAGCTCAGTACGTTGGTCAAGCTGCATCGTCATTTTTCAAGTCCTGATTTGTTCCTCCAGATTCTCTCGCAGGAAGCAATCAAGCCACCCAGGCCAATGTTTCTCCTCTTCTCGCCCAGCTAGTCGGCGCCTTCAATACTGCATCTACCTCCTTGAACGGCATTGGCCCCGTCGATGCCACCTCCGGAGGAACCTCTCAGGATGTCGCAACCGCTTTCGCCCCTATCCTCATTGTAAGTTACATCGCATCTATATAGCAAGAAATTTGGCATTAACTGGCGTTGCTTGTACGTCAGGAAATCGCTATCACGTTGAAAGCTGTCGAGGCAGTCGTTCCAGGCCTTCCGGTTGTTTTGGCAGGTATCGGGTTTGACCTTGCTGTTGACGAAGTCCTTATTGGATTGGGCATTGTGCTCGATGGAGTCCTTCACCTTATTGCTGGATTGTAAGGCATACTGCTTATACCCGAAGGCAAGATGCTAACGTACCCACTCTATCCCCAAGGTTGTTTGACGTTTCTGCTATCTTGCGAAATCTTGGATTTGTCCTCACCCTTCTTACTCTCGTGCTGTAGATTGCATTCGCACTGTAGGGGGGTTTTATTCGAGGTTTTTTTTACCTTCGACTCAACTTATATTTGGGATTGTAAAGACCCGGGCCATCGATAAATAAATTCATTTGAGTCATGTTATGCGACGGTCATCAGCTATAATGTTTTACATATATGCCCTTAGGCTGAATCATGAGAGAACACGCCGTGCGGCTTGAGACTCAGGATCAATCCTGGTAGCGATTTCCAAGTGCTTTCGTTTAAACCAGTTTCTACATTGGCCAGTAGTCTATATTTGGCGTTCGCAGAATACTATCTGAAGGGATATATCCGGAATTTGAACGCTTTTGTTCCTTAGGAGATTGTGGGCTCCATTTTTCCTTAACGGATTCCCACCCCACTGTCCGCTTGTTCCAAGATCTTCGAATTGCGTCACAGGATCGGATTTACGAACTTTATCTGCCTACCGTCGTAGTGGAAAATCATCGACTAGCATTACTCTATTAGTCTGTACCAGCGCTAACTTGACACGGCGCCACACCTTCGCCGCGCCTACTCGCGCCAGCTGGGAGTTCACTCGTTTGTAGTCGCCACATTTGATAGTGGTGATACACCAGAGTCAAATTACTGCAAACTACGTCTTCCTTGCTCCGCAAAATATCAAAGATATAACACAGCAGTTTCAAAGCATTCGATCAACATGGCGTAATTGTGCGTTATCGTAAAAAGCGTAAGATATGACGGCTCCGAGGCTCACACTTGACAGATTGCCAGTATGTATCGAATCTTAGAATAGAGTTTCCCTGCCTCACTCTGTCTCCTGAGCGGACGGTTCTGCATATACCTTTATCCCGCTCCGAAGTTCCCCACCATCTGCCAGACTGCTTCCACGTAGGGGGGACAGCGGCGGAAACTCCGAGAGAGTATTATTTTTGCCTAAAGATACTCACGACCCCACTAATTATGAATGACGGGCTTCCTGTTGAACATAGGATTATTAAAAATTCTGCAATTGCAAAAGTAATAGAAAGAAAGCGTTCTATCTGAAGCACGTGTCGATGCGGTTCAATGCAGGTTAGGCCAGCGGGAAGCTACAACTCTGGCGACAAAAATGTCACTCAAAGGTGAGTTCTAAGGGTTCCCACGTATGATATTTTCTGCATAGATCGTTTTAAACATAGCCGTGAGGTAATTGTCCGTCAAAATTGCGCAAGCCGTCTGTGCTCATGGCCCTGGACCTCTGTAACTGTATTTTGATGAATCTGGGCAGTTGGGAATATGATGTCAGTCTTCATGAATCACGTCAAGACGTACATTTTGCACTGAAGACGTGACTGCTTTTCGAAATAACGAAAAGCTCTCAGCCGCGGACAAAATCGAACTCGTGCAGTGTTTCCCTCTCCTATAGAAATTCACCTCGGTCCTACAGCGGACGGACTGCTTGGTGCCTGTCATTATCTAGTGACATCACCTAAACTTCGATTCCAATGTTTTGTTGTTGAGTTCTTTCTGTTTTGAGCCGGCGCAAACTTGTTTCTCTATCGGGAAATTTTTTGAGCTTAAGGTATCCCGTGCCCTCCTTAGGTTTTTTCCCCTTAAATAAATTCGAAATGATAATGGGTTCCTTAGCACATGCAGGCACAATATTATGTCCTGAGTTTCACTTCCTTGTTGTATAAGATTAAAGCACTAGGTTCAGAAATACGGTGATGGGCATAGCCCTGAGTATTTTGAATACCAAAACATATGTGCGTCATCGACCCACCTAAAACTTGACTCTTTCTTACTTCCATATTGTTTTGCGTCGACAGCGTGGCAAGGTGATGCTCCATTATCAGTGAGTATTTTTCTTCTATCACTTCTTTCGCTAAAAATTTCGTTCTTAGCATTCATTTGTGGAGCCTGCCAAATGATTGAGACGTGGTGAGGTTTGGCGTCATTTCTAAAGTATTTGGCGAGCTTTTCTGACGGTTGATGTGGTTAGGCGCTGCAAATCCAAGCCCACCAGCTTTCAGAAAAATGCATAAAAGGCTGCTATGTTTTGAACAATAAACTACAGACAGCACCTCGTCTTCGACTCCAGCTCCTACTCACTCAATCGCCAATATGTTTGCCTCTCGATTCTTCGCCACTTTCTTGGCCATGAGCGCTCTTGCTGCCTATGCGAGCCCAGCCCCCGTCGAGATCAAGAAGCGCGCCGACGTAACCGACGTCCTGTCCGTCGTCAACACCCTCCAGGGTACTACATCGTCTATTCTCCCGCAACTCAGTATGTCTCCGTCATTCTGTACATGTATAGCATTCGTTGAACTCGGTGTTTCATCCAGACGCCCTCGTGGCGAATAATCAGGCAAACGCTGCATCTGTTACTCCCCTTGCTTCTCAGCTCGTTAGTGCCTTCAATACTGCTAGCGGCTCTTTGAATGCAATTGGTCCCGTCGATGCCTCCTCCGGAGGAACCCCCAATGATGTTGCGGTTGCTTTCGCGCCTATTCTTTCTGTAAGTGACTGCGCCTTAGACAGTATTGAGAATTTTCGACATCAATTAACCGTCTCCCAGGAAATTGCCATCACTTTGGAAGCCGTCGAAGCAGTGGTTCCAGGTCTTCCAGTAGTTTTGGCTGGTATCGGCTTCGATATTGCTGTCAATGAAGTCCTTCTCGGATTGGATATCGTACTTGCCGGAGTGCTTAGGCTCGTTGCTGGACTGTACGATTTTTTTTGGTTAGTAATAGGAAAGAACTTGCTAACATTCCCCTTATCGTTCAGGTTGTTCGACGTTGCTGCCATATTGAGAAACCTTGGTTTCGTCCTTACACTCCTCACTCTTGTGTTGTAGAATGGGCTCGTCCTTCAGAGAGTGCTCTCGAAAGAATTTATCCCATTAATTGAACATTGACAGTCGAATTTATGCTACTTGTAGTTTTTCCCGTTTTTGAATCAAATGTACTTGTGCTGCAATTCCCCTCCCGTGAAAATCTGGGATATTTACTCGTGTGAGTGTATTTTACTTATTTCCTCATTTTTTCCTTCTCCTGGCCGACCACACACCATCTTCCGGACAATATTACAGTCAATATAATCAATAGACCTTTTAGGCGGGAGTGTCGCCTGGATTTACCTAGGATGGTGTCAATGCGCATGATTTAACACTGATTTTTATGTGTTTCGATAGAGGGGTTCTGCGAGCAACAAGCAAGAAAGAGGTTCACAGAATAGTTCGTAGCATTAAGTCCTAGGTTCACGCTGGACGAGATTGCAGAAATGACGGACAATCACTGGAGCCCGCCTGTCATACTTTGTTTTGTGAAATATAGAACGCCTTTAAATGAATGACTGAGCACTCAGAATGCTGACTTTTGCCGTTGAGAGCGTTATAGCCAGTATCTGGGCTGGCCGTGGATCGGCGCTAAAGGCAGAGACCATTTTAGCCATGGAGGTTGAACATGCGACGAGAACGAGTCAGTTGCAACAGAAAAATATAACAGATCAGTTCCAACAAATGCCTTGGAATTACCGCCAGGGAGTCAGAAAAGAGGGAGGAAACCGGTAGAGTAGAGGAACGAACAAGACCAGAGGGCTGCTCCTGCAGTACTATTTCATTTCAGTCTGTATTCCGTGTGGTAAAGCTGAAGGATTGTTTATTTATATGAGCTCGAGACAAGAATCGATGAATGAAGAATGAAGGAGATCAGTGCCAGGTCATGTTGATACGTAGATTGCGGTTCCATCATTGATCAGGGTCCGTGCGAGAATACCGATTGTCGTTACAGTCGGCCCGCCCAAATCCCTCCGTGCGAAACCGTGTGGACTGCCATCATTTCTTTCTTCCTTTCCCCCACTTCGCCTCGCGCGTCGAGGGTCTTTGGACATCGCCAGTGGAACTGAATGTATACTCCTGTGAACAATTCTGCCCACTATGCCCATCCTGTTACTCTTGACAGTGGACTCGCCGTCGACGTGTCGTGGACCGATGGTACGCATTCTGTTCTCTGCTCTACGCCTATTGTCAAGGTCTAAATTGCATACAGTTGTCTTATGGTTTCGGCGCTACGACCTACGAGCAACGGAGCGTTGATATTGTTCCAGTCATAGCCTCACAGGAGGCCCTCGTTCAGCCTTGGAGGCAGGTAGGAGAGCCGTCGAACAATCATTTCAGGTACGATGTTACTTGCGTTATTCTAAGACCTATCATATATCATAAGCTTATGCTCGCGTCTCAGATCATGGTCGTCCTGGAGTTTTGACTGACACCATCGTAACTTTTGTCGTTGAAAAACTCGCTCCAGGGACAAAAGCTTAGGCTGTTCGTCTCTTTTCTCGACTTCCGTTTCCTGCTTTCTCGTAGGTATCATCTCTTTCTCGACCGAATTCGACTTTGACGGTATCGACTGACATTATCTCCCTATAGGCAATTCTTCTTCAGTTCAACTGACTGCCCAGTAGCAGTTCTGGATGTCTTGTATCCTGAACGTTTGAGCGTTAACTTTCTGTATGCCCCTTTATTCTCAATGATCTTATTTACTCCTTACTTTTCTTGCTAGTGCCCTGATGTTTGACCGTACCAGCGGGCCATCGGGCGTCGGTGTCATCGAGGTTCTCCCTCGTAGCCTACGACGTTCAAACGTGGACCTGGATTCTATCAGTTCAACAAGGCAAACAGAAAGGCTGAATGATGTACGGCTTTTTTTCTCGTTATGTGCTTCACCAGAAAGACGCCAACGCAGACCCCGATATTCAGTTCGTCCCGATACCATAGACGGCCTTCTGCTTCGGCTTCGAGTACATGCACCGATGTCCCCACCGCCATGGATGGTCGGAGACTCCGAGTGGTCGCAGTCCTCCGACCCACCATTTGGCAACGACTGACTCCGCTGGCAAGGACGTCCCAACCGAGGACAACATTCAGCTCCAAGATCATTTTTCCACTTCAGGCTCGACTGAACGTGAGAATAACAAACCCGTCCTCGACGTCCGCGTGTCGCTCGCAGTCGCAGTCGACGTTGGCGCTCCGAAGGACAACGATTGTGGGCCTTTTGAGTTCCTATCTGCGAAAATCGTGCTCGCCTGTTCGCTCGATTTTGATGGTATATCACGCCTCTACTGTACGTACTATTTCTATTCCTCACTACATATTTATCCCTTATGCATTATTTCAGTTAGTGTGTCCAGTCTCCCCGTAACTAGTGTCTTGCTGCCAGCGTGCAGGTGGCGTAGCAACAGCCCAGCTTACGGACGTCCACATGTCATATAGCATGTATCTTGGACTTTATTCTTTCTCCAAATGTAGTTGAATGTTGCTTAACTTCAGTCTTGGGCGAGATATGGAGGCGGATTCGACGACACTGCATTGGCGACGAAAAAGGGCAAAAGAGTATTACTGCCTGCACTGATATCAGCAGGGTATCGTGGTCATTTTGATTAAATTATTCGCATGTGTACTTCTTGTTTCGTTCGCTAACTATCTGGCCTTTTGCGGAAGGAGTTGATGCCATTTCTCAACTCGGCATAACGCAGTTGTGTATTTTTCTCTTGTCTACTGTATCAGGCAATAATCGTGAGGATTTTGCAGGGATATACCGTGCAGGTGCCTCAGTTGATGGACGCTGATCTCGATGTACATCTTCCAGTGTTACCAAGTCTAGGCTACGGTGCTCTTTTTACCTTGTCTATTCTCGCGAGCTCCAATCCTCTTCAGTCGATTTAGTATGTAAAGGTATGTGAACGAGTCACCTGAGCCGCAGTTTATATTCATCTACTTGGATTTTTGGGTTGGAGACACTTCATTTGGTATTCACGAACCGCCGTTCGGCCCTACAGACTGGGAAATGCTATCTTGCTATCCCTTTGGGCGCGAATTTCTACACTTCCTTCTTTGAGTCTGACCTCTGACTGACAGGCGTCCTTCACAGCTCTTCCTTCCCGTAAGAACGAGAATAGCTCAATATGTATTGACTGAACTCTCATTTGTCTAGGTCCAATCACGATGTACTCGAGTACCACCTTTGATGTGACTTGAGACGTGCTCTCGTTGATTGGTACAGGGTGTGTCTTTAGAATATCTTTTACTCTTCGTCCTGCTTACCTTGTCGTTTAGGCCTATCCTTTCCTTTGGACACATGTTCCGCATACCCGAAATCGCGGCAGTATTGCACGCGGTGGCCATAACAGGTACGCATTTGTGTAATTTTTTCCAATTCAACCGCTGATCAATAGCCACCAGCCTCTCTGAATGTTCTGGATGCTCAACGTTGAATATTCCGTGAGTAAACCTAGATATAAATGATGATATACCAACATTTTGACTTCTTTTAGCATCCAGATTCCACTGCCACTCTACAAGCGCCTTACTAAATTAACGAAGTCGGAGGCATCCGCGGGTGTACTCGAGTAGTGATGCATTTTATCCTGCGCTTACCTTCGACATCATGCTCACATGTGCGGACTCTCCTGTGCGGTTTTCAAATCCTTACTCTTTTGACTTGCTGCTTGTGGAAGCGACGCCAGTACGACTTTCAGGCCAGTAGGTGCTCTTTCTGTTCTAGGTTCTTCTTCCCTTTGATTCTGAACCGAACTTGATCTTGACTACTATTCTGTGACAGTACGACGCAAATTATAGGAGTGGGCAATCCGCGACTGCGTGGACAGTGACTAGGTCAGTATGAAGTACGTTACATTCATTCCATCCTGACATTTTCCTGTAGGCGGAACCTTCTAAAAACACCTCTTATTGCTGCCACTAACGTCCTGCGGCACGAATTCCATTCGAACGATATTCTCTTTGTTGATGATGCGTTCAAATATGCGGTTGCTTTCCAATCAGAACCTTCGGAATTATTTAGTTCGTTTTATATATGCCTGTTTTCTGATGTTGTATTGATAACTAAAGAGTAGATTCGTCGACCGAGTCGCCCATGCTCCTGCGTCGGCGTGAAGCTGACGCGAATATCCCTCTTGTGGGCTCAAGCTATACGTAACTTACATTCATTTCTTATCCTACATGCTGATGTCGAACTGATCATCGACGTCGTTGTAGACAACAAGATGAATTGGAAGCCTACTATTCACTGGCCGTCAACTTGCACGTAATTCCGTATCCAGCCTTCCATGCCGCGCCCCCCTCTCGATTTTCAAAGATTTTGAATAGCTTTTTCTGAGCAAATCTCGCACCAGGCCAACCGTTTAACATTTAATGTTCATCTCGTGGGCCTGGCCGGCTCGCTATTCCCCGTGACTGGTGCTGGTATGGGCTTTCCATTACAATTCTGCCTGCCCTACCGCGAACCTTCTGTCCTCAGGATAACATCGGCTTCAAAGTTCAAATTGTATACAGGAATGCGTAGGGTTCATCTGTGGGGCCTGGTTGCCACTAACTTCACGCCGAATGTGCTACGCCATGGACTGAACCCCTACACCGGTGACCATATGGATGTTTTTAATTTAACCCCTGTAAAAGGTCATTTTTTAATTGGACAGCGCTCTGCGCCGAAATTTCCCATAGTGCGAATTGTGGGTGGATTGCCACACGTCAGGAATCCTGCCTGCGACTATAATTTGGCCCGACACCAGAAGTTCAATTCAGTCACCGTGAGCGTGGTACTGTCCTATAATATTATTAAGGTGGGACCCTTATTTGACGAAAACGATACCTGAACAAGCCATAGGACCCTGACATTTCTCATGCGCCACGATCGACCAGTCACTTGATTCCGTTTAGGACCGCCAGACGCATTGTATTAATACCCAGTGTGCGAGGAAACAACCGTCAACCTTTCTTTTCCCGGCCATATACACGAACGGCCACCACTTCCCTCAACTTCCGCTTACGACTACGACGACGAATGATGCCCCCCCCTCCTAGCTCAGACTTCCTCCTCGAGGGAATATCGGAAACACAACTAACATCATACGTTTGGGGTAAGTTGCTTCAGCATTCTCCACTGGCAACTAAGCTGACACGAATCGTCCGTGAAAAGTCTCCGGCCTAACAGTGATAGTTTACGACACAATCTCGACTCTCCCCCGCGAGGTGGGTAATATCCTGGTCACTGTACTTGTTTTCCTCATCGCTCCAAATAGGTGACTTATATTTGGAGGTGAAATGTTTGATTCAGGCAACCCGCTACTCTAGTGACTGACGAGCGACACGATAGTGGGAGATGGTCCCTTCCTACGGGGTTGTATCTGGTGCTGCGATACTGGGGTCTCGCTCAAACATTGTAAGCCTCGCATCTTCCACCCGACCTTGTAAGACGAATGCAGACTGTGCCTTTGTCAGGTTAAACACAATTGGCGAGTTCATATCGACTTACTGCCAGCCTTGTAGGGAGTTTATTGATAATATTCTCACAGTTTATTCGACCGTCCAAACTTCTGTAACTGTAAGTAACTATATCCTCGGTTGCAACGAACTTGGTAGCTGATGGGAACACATTTAAAGAGGTTCGTTGTTCTGAATACCGAGCTCACCAAGTCGTTTGCTTACTGTATCCCCTGGACATTCAGGTGTCACGTTTTCTTTGGCTTTGCTGTGTCCTTGTAAGCGCATACATTTTGTGTTTCGACCTACAACTCATCATATGCCTATAGTGGTTCAAATCCATTTCTATTGGGCCTTGTTAACGGCATCCTCGGCATTCGTTTATACGCCCTCTACGGACGCAGCCTTCATGGTAAGAAATGGACCACGCTTCATTGAATAATTTCACTGATTTCACCCGAAATTTCCGTTGTACAGTACTGAGTTTTCTTTGTGTTCTTTTTTCCGGTACGTAGCTTTCTCGAGTCGTTCTACAATACTCGTAACACTTCTGCTTTAGGCGAGATTGCGGTATGTTCTTTTTATGCCTCTTTACAGTCCGACGCACTTATATATTAAGTCTCAAGGTTCAGCTATATTTCGCCGTTAAGATAGGCAAGTCGACCGTGAAAGGAACAATTGCGACTCCCTCCGGCGTACGAATACTGGGGTGCCTCACTGGCCCTGTTGATCTTTCAGGTATAACAACTATGTGGTAAATAATCATTCTTGTTGACTACCTAGTCGCTCACTAAATACCTTACAGGACCGTGTCTATAATCGTCTCAGGTACAATTCGCTTTATCGGCTGAATATCAAGAGCTGATTAAAACGAGCAGTAATCTGTTTTATCATGACACTCGCCCAATTCATTAATAGTGCCAGGGAGGCTAGGCGAGCTGGAGGGAGGTATAGATTGTCGCCACTAGCAGTGGCTTTTATCGGAGACGGGACCGTGTATTTTCTCGCGTGAGTTGAATCTCGAGATCACAAGTTATATTAGTTATGTTTATTTTAACCATCCTTTTAGTGTCGTCGGTAAGTCGAACTTGTTCTGCGTTTATTTGGGACTCATTTCTGCTCAGTGACTCTAATCGGTGGTGTAATCACTGGTGAATTGGTTTCCGGGCCTTTGACAATCCTATATGAGCCGTGCGTACCTCTATTCCATCCCTTTGTATGGACTGATCGAATATTCCTTTAGGTGGATGGCTATTTCGCTCATTGTTGCAGTAAGTATATCGGCCAGTTAGGTATACTACTGGGTTGATAATTTTATAATACCAATAGGGTTCGCGACTCGTGCTCAACTTGCGCGAGGCTGCCGCGTGCGATGTTTCGACTACGAGGATCCCGTCATCGATCAGGGCCTTGGAGACTTTTAATTCGACTGGGATTGAGTTTGTTAAGTGATAGACAGGAATTTAAACTTCAGTACTTTGGACGAACTGTCATTTCCCTGGCTGTAAATCAGCCTGAAACGAGAGCGAAAAAGCGAAGGAAAAGATATAAGTGGATGCGACGCCGTGAAAAAGAAGGTAAGGAGAAGCGCGACACATTAGTTGGAAAGAAAAAGAAGGTTGCATCAAGGAATGTAGAGGTACGACGACTCGAGAAGCCGCTTAATCTCGACGTCAGTCAAGGCGAAGAATGAGACGATTTCGAATCCAGCCGCTGTTGACGGTGCCTGTCGACGACTCCACGACGAGAGAGAAAACAAATAAACGGTCAGAGTATATGCAGGAGCGATTAACGGCGAATTCTCTTCAAATACTGAATTTTGATTTTGGTTTTTATTACAGGCAATCTAGCTATCTAGCACGCATCAGAAATCGACAGCAGTCGCCGTAAATAACAAACTCTCCGGCTTCCCGGATCCACAAGTATAATTGAAACACTCATCGTTAGTATACCACATAACATGTAGCCCTGTCATCTCTTCGAGGGACGTCATATCTAAATTCGTCCACTTGGATATTTCCCCGATGTCCAGTGTCTGGATCGGCGTTGGGCGGGTGCGGAGGAATCGTAAGAGCGGTCGTACATTAACACTGGCATGACTGGTGTTCGCGCCGGAATCAGAATCAAACTCTGGGTGGCGCTCTTTAAGCACGCGCATTCTGAGGTTATGGAGGTGAGGGAAGAAGTCGGTAATGCGGTCAGCTGTTTCGGCGTTTTCGGGAGGGGTAGGGGTAGGGGTGGAGAGGATGGTGGAAAGGGTTTGCTCGTCGGTGGAAAGAGAGCCAAGTGATGAGAATGAAGAAAAAAGAGGGGAGAAGGCGGGGAGGTTTGTGGGCGGTAAGTGGGGAATTGTCAAGTCGAGCTGTAACACGGTCGAGAAGTCGCAGTTGGAAAATAACGACGGGAATAAGTCGTACGACTCTGGAGGTAGGGGCTGCATGGCAGGTGTGATAAATGTACTGAATACCGGCTTATGGGTGCAAGGATAAGCTGTTTTGTCGAAAACCCAAAATCTGTTAGATCCGAGATCAAAGCGGATCGATGTGACGTGGTTATTGCAGAGGTAGCTCTGGAACCAACTGGACAGAGGACGGGATAAAGCTTGCAGATCTTCGCTCACATTCGAGCTGAACTCGCTCGTGCAGAGAAGACTGCATCCGTTCGATGGGCGGATGTGTGTTATAAATTGTGTCACATGGGGTAACCAGACGTCCGTAAAACTTAGGGAGGTTAGGTTGGCAAGAATCACGGAGGGTAGAGAAGATGAATCTAGGGAGAATTCTTCCGTGCCAGATATAGCGAGGGTTGTAAGGAATGGTGTCGAACGGAGAGCGTTCAGGATTTCGGAAACAGAGACGGGGTGAAAGAGGTGGAAAATGCGGAGGTCCGCGAGCCATGGAGATCTGAGGCTGAAAGAAAAACTATGCGTGCAAAATTTGCGTAATACAGGTGCATGGTTGGAAAATAAAGGTGTTGAAGGTTTGTTAGAATTAGACGCCGAAAAAATGGGTACCCGTCTCAAACCTAAAGGAACAACAGAGAACGATTGGAGGAATGGCGCTGGCTTTAGGAGAGGCTGCCACAGATCTTCGTCGATAGGCGGGTCCGTGATGATTATGTTGAGGTGCTCGATTCGTTCCCAGTACACATTGAGAATACGATAGAAGAACTCTGTTCCGAGGCGGGGGTTAGTGAGGGAACCCGATGCGCGGCCGTATACCCAAAGGAGGCTGTTCCCGCTCCTGTTTAAAACTTCCTCCCTCCAATGCTCAGTACATCGTTCCAGTGCGCTCAGCTGTAGGAGACGGCCCCATATGGTGGGAGAGTTAAGAATGAGTGATCGCCAGGTGTAACAGACTTGAGAACATAGACGAGTAGTGTCCAGGCAGTTTCTTTCTGTGAAAATGTTGGCATTAGATAGGAATACCTCGCGAAGGATATCTAGGTGAAGCATCATAATTGGCGAGTTCGTTTGGCTAGGCGATTCAGATCCTCTTTGTTGATTTTGAGTCGTGTTTACTGATTCCATTTAGAACCTCGACGGCTGGGGTATAATCCAGAAGAACAGAAGTAGTAAAATCAGTCAATTTACTGGTGAGAGTAAGATGGAAGGAGATCCAACAGAACGTTGCGGTTCCAGTCAGTATCTAATCTTTGCTGCTATATCGAGTCGTTGTTGGGTGTTTGGCCAATGGCGACCAGGACCAGGTTCGTCCCGACGGGCCGACGCCGGGAACCCGATCGGGGGAGCCGGCCCAAATTTGACTGTCAGGGTCCGTGCGACAACATATAAAGTCAGGACGAAAATCGTTACTGCCCTTCCCTCCTTGTTTCCACCGCCCATCTCGCCTTGCGGTTCCACTGTTTGCGTGCCCTTCGCCACTCCAGCTCTTCATGGCGAACCGCATGCCCAAATCGATACACCAATCTCGGGGTCGGCCTCGGTCCTCCTGGACTCCGCTCTAGCAAAGGTGCATAGAGCTTTTTTTTTTTTTTCATTTTCGTACCTATCTTGACGTGGTTTTAGAGATCTGTAGGTTTTACTCCTTGGTCGTTGAGCCGCGATTTTCGCATCTCTAGTCTTTCAAAACGCGTCGACGCCGTCAGGCTTAACAATGGGGACTGGATGATCATTATTGGACAAATCCAGACCGTAATACTGCGCGCCTCCAGTACCCTGCCACATTTTTTTCTGATACTTATGGAAGATGTCTGACCCTATTACCAATGTTTTTAGGCGTTATTGACCCCCTCTCCCATGGAGTCACCACAAATATTGTAAGTCACCTGTTGCCCTTTTTTTATTCGTTTTGTACTGGGTTTCCTGTACCTCGTTTCGGACTTAAACATAATGCGATTTGATCCGCTAAACCTTTCTACAGGTATTGTCTTTGTTTGACCCGGCCCTTTTGGACGATTTGCGACTTCGAAGGTGTTGACATTTGGTATGTTTCCTTTTTCCTTCATCGACTCCCTATTGATCACTTAGTGACGTAGGCGCGCCCAATCACTTCTCGGTGTCGACAACTGGCTTTCCTCACTCCTGTGCTCAGAGAACAACCGTCCTCCCTGTCTTCCCGACAACGGGATCACATTACCGTCGACCATGTACACGAGGTTACTGCCTTCACCTTGTCGTGATGCCATTGCCTTCATTGCGTCAGCCACGGCGATGGTTCAGTCTGGGTGTTGATAATTATTGAGCAGCTCCACTGCCAGGAGCAGGCTCAAGATCTCCGAAACCACTTACTCTGCCCTCAAGGTATGCCTATATCTCTCTCTATTCCAGCGTACGCTCATTCAACACCGCCTTTAGCTCCGTCGGCTCGCGTTACCGTCGTCTGACGTTGCCCTTCAGGACAAACATATTCTGGACCCTGCGAGCCAGCGCTCCCTAGCCTGACCTGGAGACTGGCTCTCAAGTTCAGCATCCCTCCTGAATTCGTCCCGTAATCCTCCTTCCGGGGGCGGCGGGTTGGGTGCTCACTATGACAGGCACCGACGACGTTGTCAAACGGTTTCACTTTGTTTATTGCCTGCCAATTCAGGGGTAACGACGGCGACATTTTCGTGTCCCCCTATTGAGGACGTCGGAGGACGTCGGTGCTTTCTGTCCTTCCTCCTTTCGTTTCCTCCAATTGATTTACCTTCATATTATTTATCACCAGTTCGTCCGTAGTACGTACTACACATTGTCTCTACTCGTAACGGCACCTCGTTGTTTTAATTACCATTATTGTAGAATTTTTTTTTTGAATCACTGGTCTACGATTCGGAAGTGTTGAAGTGACCGTCTTGAAGTGCTCGCGCTCTGATAAATGTCCTTTCTTGCCAAACAAATGCTTTGCTGAGTACCGAGTCTGAGCTGTAAGTCGGTTATTTAATTTGCCCGTTGTAGTGCTTTCAACCGATACTTAGTGAACTGTTTCAGGCCGTGTCAGGGTGCGAAACCGCCATCGCTTTACTCCCTCGTAGCCTCTCTATACTCTGCGCCACATTGGTGTCCCTCTGTTCGGAACGAGGACTGTGTCTGAATACCAATTTGCGTCCTGTACGCATAATATCTTCATGTTGATAATCAGCCCAACGACGTGGTCGAGCACGATCAGCTGAACTATTACAATGTTTGTACTGCGCTCACTCACTTGGTCACCGTCTAACTGTCAGTAGCTTCAGAAATCCAGCTTTTTCGAACGTTCGGCCAATCCCTAATTGTTCAGTGTCGGTAACTGGAAGGTCGACGGTTCCTTAGGTACAAGCACGAAAGCAGGTGTCCCCTCTGTCCTTTCCTCTGACTACCGCCTCAACCGCAGAACCAGCCAGCCTCAGTCTCGCATTCACTGGACCCCCGATTACGAAGCAACTCAGCTCGATCGACAGCTTCCTCGCAAGTGACGTAGCACCAGGGCTCGACACTCGAAATTGCCATACCGTGCATCTCTTCGCAGCACAGCGCTTCAAGGTGTATGTGTGGTACATTGGCGGAGTAGCGGGCGAGACAGGGTCTTGGCTTGGAATGCCTGGTCCTTGGGTGAGATCCGCTACTTTGAGATAGGCGCCTCAAGAGGAAGCGCCGTGGAAACCAACCGAGCATATCGGAGGAGCGAACAAAGTCGAAGAGGATGGGTCTGTATACAGTTGATGCTGTTGGCGCGGATTTTTGATTTATTCCTCGTCATTCACTTATGGAATTAGACAACCCGCGCACTCTCCTTAATTTGCATTCGGCCCTGTACCCGCAGAAGTAGCAGAGCACCAACACAATCATTGAATATAACCTTCTTATATTGTGACGTAAAAAGATTGGCAAGACGAAGAGAGGCGAATAGATATTTCGAAGATGGCTGCCTACCGATATTGCCTTTTATCTGGGATGTCGTTCTGTTCCGACCCAGGACCAAGGGGGACGAACCCATTTTATACAGTTCAGCTAGCTCTCTACGAGAAATCGGATTTCATTACAAACGGCAGATGAGACTGAAACTCTCTAGTAATCCAAAATGGAAGCTCTTTTTCAACGTACAACGACATCCACATTGAGAGCAGGAGCGATGGACGTGCAAGAAGAGGGTAAAATGAGTGATAATAATATACTCTGAAGCGATCTGGCCATATCTTCCCCCATGAGTCCCGGGTGTTGAGGCGGGAGATTGACTCTGAGGTCTAATTTCACAGAGACACTTTGGAGGAGGGGGTGTTTTTCGCGTAGATTGTCGGGGTCCAAGACGGTCCATGCCGGATCCCCATTCTCGAAGAAATGGAACACCTCAGGTAACCAAACACTAGCATTAAGGTCGATCTCGATCGATCGAAGTCGTGTTGGACGTGTGAGATGGGTGAGGAGGACAAAAATTCCTTCCATGGACGGCATGACTCCGGCCATTCTGGTGTGGATACTCAGTCGAAGATTGACGAGCTTTGGGAGTCTGCTTATATCTATAGAGGCTTCTGGAAAGCTGTGCCCGGGAATGGGCAGTTCGTACGGAACTGGAAGCTGCCTACGTACAGGCGTCATCAAATTCCTGTCAAGACAAAGAGAACAACGTCAAAAACCCACAATTCGAGGGACCTGAGGGAAAGTCTTGCGCCTTCGATCAAGTCCCGGGCACTCAAGAAATCCCAATGGTTTTCGATCTGCAATCGAAGTCGCCGAAGATTGGATAGATTGATGTTAAGGTGGGCGAGGTTTTGACGGAAGGCGTTTATGCACAGTTGTAAGTCAAGTTGCTCGAGTGATGTGGGATGCGATCTACTTTGAGAACTGGTGTTTTCGGCTTGCTTGAATGTGGTAGAAACAAGGTGAAAGGACCGCACAGATGGACACCGCGTCAAAATATCTGTTGAAAGGTCCGACAGGCATGAGATCCGCAGATGGCTGAATTTCACTGAACTGAGCAGATTATTTAGTGGACGGGCTATTAATTGTTCGCTGTGCGGCCAGGAAACGGGGAAAATTTTGTTTCCTGTGATCCAAAGAGTCTCCAGATTTGTCGCATGAGATGCCAGCGCGCCAAGCACCGAATGTAATCCGGACGAACCACCGAACAGTGTTTTCGATCCTACTTGGATATGAACTTTGCGTATGAAAGTATGGAAGTCGGACTTGCTTTCTATGAGTAAGCATAGGGACTCTAGTTGCTGGCGAAGAGCTGATTTCGATTCTGCCCAGTGGGATCGTCTTCCTACCAGGTCCGGTACCCGTTCTGATATCACGATTGCTGATAGAAGGTGTTTGCGGGATTTAGCGCTGAAGGAACGGGAGACGAGTGTGCAAGCTTCAAGTGCATTCCGTGCTTCATTTTTCTCTAATCCTTGGTCAATGTGTTCGATGAGAAGATCGATTAGTTCTTGTGGGAAATGTTGACGCTCTTCGAGAGAAATTGAAGCAAGCGACTTGGTTACTGATGAGGCCATGACTTGTATGTGACTCCTGTATACTGGAAGGACCTGAGAGGGAAAAGAGGCGGGTATTCGTCGAATTCCACGTAGTCGCAGGTAGGATGGTTCGTCAAAAAAATGGAGGTGATTAAGAGGCGTGAAGGTATTTTCTCGGGTATTTTATATACACATGAGAGGCAAACACGGTACGTCATCCACAGATACCTGTAACCTCGCCCATTCCCCTGCATAAATGTGGGCACTTCCTTTTGAGATAAATGCGACAGCTCTCTCAGTTGAAGGCCGACAAGAATTACTCGTAAATTCACCATGACCAAGTTGCATAGGCAAGGTGAAGAGAGGAAATTAATGGGCCATTTCTCTGGAAA
This sequence comes from Galerina marginata, assembly GCA_023014335.1. Lineage (NCBI taxonomy): Eukaryota > Fungi > Basidiomycota > Agaricomycetes > Agaricales > Galerinaceae > Galerina > Galerina marginata. The sequence continues at coordinate 231,430 of JAECYW010000009.1, read as the reverse complement.
ACCTCAGCCGTCCGCGGAGAGCCAAGTCGGTGACTTGGTACTTACACTACCTCGGCAAAAAGATTGTCCAATCACGTTTTTCATAAAGAATAACCTCTATCTCCAGAAAAACTGAATTCCTTGAAAAACTCTAATGGTAATAACGAGCACCTATATCTATTCTAAGCAATCGGAAAAAAATTAGAGCATTGAACGAGGTTCACGGCACATGCGGGGGTAGTAAACTTTTGAGTGCCGTGACCGTGGGATATTTAAACGCGTCGCGTCCAACAAATTTCACAACAACTGTATCCCAACCGTAAACCGCACTTCCACTTTAACTTGCTTATGTCTACAATCCTCCTATGGCTCCTAATACGACCCCAACGAAACGTGCAAAGATCTGCACAATGAGAGCGGCCGGGTACTCTAATGATGACATCCGGGCTGCTCTGACTGGCCGTCACGACCTCTCCGATCGTCAAATCAACCGCATCGTGAAGAGATATGGAGAGAAGGAAAACTATTATGAGGTTGGACATTCCACAGGTCGGCCTCGCAAGCTTACCCCTCGTGACGTGCGAAATGCCTGCCGACACTTGTCAAATCAAACAGCCCACGATGCTTCAGACCTGCAGCGCGAGTACTTCCCGGAGGTTTCTGTTGATACCCTCAAGCGTGCACTTCGAGAAGAAGGTCTTGCTCCTCATATTCGCCGCTCAGTCCCATTTATCTCCTACAAGAACCTACACGTGCGGAAGAAGTGGGCTGAGGAACGTTTAGAATGGACGGTCGACAACTGGAGGGCTGTTGACTTCTGTGACGAGTCCAACTTCCCTGTTTTTGGATCTGATGGGATGGAATGGTGTTGGAGGAGACCAGGGGAACGTTTGGATCCCCGGTTTACGAAGAAGAAGCTGAAGCATGGTGCCGGGAAGGTTCCGGTATGGGCAATGATAACGCCGTTTGTGGTTGGACGCATTGTACGCATCGAAGGAAACCTCAACAAGGAGCTATACTGCGAAATACTGCAGGACGATGTCCTAGGTACTTACAAGGACCTTGGTCTAGATTATCACGACCGCTATTTTCAGCAGGACAATGACCCAAAGCACACTTCCAAGGTCGTTCAAGCATGGTTTCGCAAACACAAGATGGATTTGCTCCCGTGGCCACCAAATAGCCCCGATATTAACATTATAGAGAATCTTTGGGACCACCTGGATCGCCGTGTTCGATCACGCAACCCTCTGCCTCATTCTGAAGATGATTTGTGGATCGCATTGCAGGAGGAGTGGTATAAGATTGACATTTCATTTATTGACAAGTTGTATGAATCTTTGCCCCGTAGAGTTGCTGCAGTTTATCTTGCCAACGGAGGGAACACTAGGTACTAGATAACAAGGTTTAAACGTTCAAATTTCCTTCGTTCTGAGCAGGTATGCTCTCGTTTTCCTTTTTAGTTATGGTCCATTTTCGGACTTGCCGTAGTCTGAGCCTCCCTGTAACTTGTATTTTTACGTTCGTACCTCACAATTCAGAATCCACTTTCCCATTTACATAGCCTTTGCTCTGCATTTAATATTCTACCCGCGCGTTTTGCGGTTGTCGCATTATAAGTCAAACTTGATCGCAAACGGCGTGGGACAATCTTTTTGCCGAGGTAGTGTAGTTGACTTTTCTGTTATGGATGAATGAAAAGAAATATCATTATGGGCCGAAATATAAACGGTAAGAACAAATTGACGACGCGGAAGATGCTCGGCATTCGAGGTAAATCAAAAAAAGAAAGGCCGCCATCTACAGAACCATCTGCATACAATGTCGCTACCAATCAAGTTTTCTTCTTCTTCGCTGAAACAGTCTCAGCCGGTGTCGGCGGCCTGCTCTCGACCTTCTGCACCTCCTCGATAACTTCGCCTCCTGCGTCAACCTCGTCTCCTCATCCTTCTCAATTATCCCAAGTAGAGTATTAAATCATCTTTGCAACTCCTGCAGCGACCGAATCTTGAAGAACCAGTCCTCCTCGCTGTACACCTTGCCCTCGTCGTCGGGTAGTTAAGCTCTAGCTCCTGCACGGGGAAACGCACGGGTGAACCTCTTTTGAAAGAATGTTCTCGAGGTTTTCGCGCTTGGCCTCACCTTCCTCGATACGTACTTTGAGGCGGGGGTATTCTGTAAATCGTGTAAGGTTAAAAGTTCAGCTAAGTTTTGTAACAGGCGCATACCAACAAGGTCTTGCATTTCCGGATGAAGACATTCCAGCATTTTTCGACGTCTTCAACACTCTTATCCTGGATTTCGGCGGAGGGTGATGGCGTCAGCGCTCCTAAACGAGATGTCAGATTCAACATCAAATAGGAACACGAATGAGAAGGGCGCACCACTCGTATGTCTCAAGAGCCGAGACCAGTTGCTGGAAGTCGCGACGCCTCCAATCGGGGAAACCCTGTTGGATATATTCTTCCTTTTGCTCGTGATGGTGGTTGTCCAAAGGTTCGGCTATGCAGTCAAAAGTAAGATCAGGATATTTTCACGCATATGCGGTAACCGGCGAAGGAACGTACCATGGACAATAAACTCCCGCGCCGTAATCCGCTCCAGCTCCAAAACGTCCAGCATGACCTCCTCTGTGACTGGCTTGGAGGCGACGGCAGGGATGTCATTGAGTCTCTGTAAGTTGGAAGTTAATTTAAGTCAGGCAAAGATATGAAAGAACACATTCAACGAACCTAATGAGCCGCCAGCTCAAGTTCTTGCAGCAGACAGCTCGTCAGGAAAGAATTGGAAATCCTGGATATATCAAAGTGCCACGTCAGAACGTGAAACAGAAAAAAAGGATGAATGAAATTGTATACCACGATATGTTTCAGCGCTCTTGGTACCTTGTCCATCTTCGACGGGTCTGCACGGAGGGCAGGAATAGTTACCGACCGAGTAGTTCAACTTGCGCTCGTGTTTCGATAACGATAGGCGACTCAAGCCAGTTCCCTTTCTCTGTGCCAACAAAAGGAACCAATCAACACACGTTCGATAACGCGAACGCCAAGAAGACAAGAACGTACCCTGGCGGAGAAGTCCTCGCCCTTCCACTGCTGCACCGACGTGTCTGGCTTGAAGTGATTGTGGTCTTCAACATTGAGCCCATTGGACTTGATGTTGAACTCAATCGTACGATCTTCGCCACGTTGGATGATGACCTTGATGTCTTCTTTAATGAGCAATCTATGAAACAATAGTTCAGCACAAGCATTGAAGGAAGAAGGGAGAATTCGTGAAAAAAATACAAACCTACTCAGCTGTAGTGAAGTTGATCTTCTTAGTGCCGTGAGTAATTATTTCTATGAGTTCGTCCTTATTCGCTGCCGCTGCAAACGCCAACGTTAGCCAACTTCGAAATTCAATAATAAACCACAAACTCTTTACCTGCTGAGTTCGCCCTTGCAGGATAACGAGCCGATCTAATCTCAGCCGCTCCTCGACGCTGCCCTCTGGCATAAACCAGAGCACATAAACCTGCTTGGTTTGTCCAATACGATGCGCCCGGTCCATGGCTTGCAAATCCGCTTGTGGATTCCTAAAGTCGACGAAATGAGCCACGTCAACCGAACGTCACGTGAGGATAAACGGAAAAGTAAAGGTAGGATTGTTGCTGATAATAATATGACAGGGCACAGCAGTAGGAAAAAGGACAGGAGAAAATTAAGAGAGTGACAACATACCAGTGGCTATAACATAGCACCACGACATCCGTCGTCAAATTTGATCCGAGTCAGCCCGCCCTGGTAGTGAGTAAGATGAAGCTTTCGGTGCCAGGTTGGTTGTAGTCATCGATGGCGGCGATACTGTCTTCATGAGTGGTGCTGCATCGATGCGGCAGTCCGCTAAACATACAAGGTGGTTAATTTATGTGCATATGTAGTAGATCGAGGAAATGAGGCGAAAGGAAGGTGGAAAACCGTACCGTACTTCCTGACCAAGCAATAATGCTCGAAAGACATCCAATACCCGACTCATCCGGCTTGAGGATGAGTGCCCGCGGGCCCTTCAATTTCATGCTCGAGAGAAGTTTGTCGAAGACAAGCATCTTGCCCGAGTTTTGGATGAAGTGTTCGGAGTCGTGGGGTAGGTAGGGCCGGGTTCCTGAAAACGAGCAACATCAGTACAGGTTGACGACAACGAGGGCCTAGGTGGCCGAAGATGAGATACTTACAGCGCGTCAAAGAGGTAAGGATGGACCGTCACTGTGCGCAGCTGCACGTTCATATTCATGAGCCGCGTCTTGTCTTCTTTCTTCCCAGTTAGGCCTGTGTAAGATGATAAGAAACAATTCGAAATGAAGGAATGAGTCAAGAGGAAAACATACCATTACCACCGCCGATGCCATCCTCCAGTACTGAATGGTACCATTTCGCTGCATCACCGTAAGCCCAACGTAAATGTTGGTCTCTTTATCTGTTGAACAAAGGTTAGGAAGCTGACGTATAAGAAAAAAGAAAGAAAGACGACGTACTGGGTGGAAAACTCTTCTCGAGATCCGCATTCACCCTCCGCAGTAAGAATGGTCGGAGGATCTTATGCAGAGCCTCGACGATCTTTTACTCCTTTCCTCCTCGACCATGCCCTCGCCTTTCGAGTCCTTATGCAAGAAACTCTCCAAATCCGCGTCGTCGACGAAAATATCTGGGAAAATGAAGTTCAACAACCAAGAAGTTCTGCAGTGGCATCCACGTAATCAAACGTCGGCCTCTCGAGCTACATTGAATCCACGTCCTTAATCCAGTGCGCCTCGTCGATGACAATGTACCTCAAAGTCGAGAACTTCGTCGACGCCCGACCGCTTAATGACGGGGATCTCATACGAGGTCACATAGACCTCGAAGCCTGCGGGATGAGCCATGTCGCGATGATATCAGCACGCTCCTCCCCTGCCAGTGAGAATGACCAAATTCAGATCTGGCATCCACTGCCCGAGTTCGCGGCCCGGCTCTGCAGGGTGGATTTGCGGACGACGACGACGTGGGGTGCGGGGACGTCGTAGTAGTGTTCAAGGTAGGCGAGAAAAGAGATAGTTTGGAGGTTTTTCCGAGGCCCTATATGCGTGGGTTGGGTAAGCCGTCCTTGCTGAAGGCAGGAAACAAACCAAAGGAGGAACATACCATTTCGTCGGCGAGCATGCCATTGAGCCCGTTGTGATGCAGCAATACCATCCAGTTGAGGCCTTGCACATGGTAGCCGCGCATTTGACCGTTAGTAACTATGTTTGAACACAAGTCAGGAGAAGGTCAAACATCAATGAAAAAAGTGCCACGTACAGTACAACTCGGAGACGTCTCGAATACGAAAGGATAATCGCCTCCACTCAGCCCAGCCTCGCCGTCCTTCAGCAACTCCTCATTCTCCTCCTCGAAATTTCGGTGACGGACGCTGCTGTCACTAGTCTTCGAAACAGTGTCAACATTTTGTCGCGTTTATTCAGTGAGAAAAGGGCATACATTGCCTTTTTGCGACTCCTCCCTTTGGCTAAGGCTGCGAGTCCACGATAGCAGCGTATTCGGCATCGGATGCTTCCTACAGAATGATCATGAATTGTAAGACGTAGAAAACAACGAAAAATAGGGACATACGTACTTTAATATCGACAAAGTCCTCGAAGAGCTTCGTTTGGCCAAGGAGGCACGAGTACCTTTTCACGACATCCGCGATCTGAAATAAATCTCGTATATGAAACCTAGGTGCGAATCGTAATACAAAAAACATACCTTCGCCTTGTCCATAGTTTCCGCTTCATCCGCAGCTGCTCTTCGTCATCCCTCCGGAGTTCCGACTCTGATTCTTCTCCTCCTCTGCTCCATAGCCAGCTTTTTCGCCTCTGGTGCTGCCACGCTGTCTGCCACCTAAAACCATGATCAGAACGCCGCTCGGAATGAACACAGTTGTGACAACATACCTCTTCACCCTCTCGGCCACTAATCAGCTCATCTTCCTCCATGGGCTCCTGCCCATCGTACTCGCTTTCGACGTCCACGTCCTAACTCAGCTAAACAGAAAACAACCGTCAATTTCTAATGAATGTGAAGGAAGTGGGCTCTAACCCATCCGCACCTGGCGCGACACGATGTTGCTTGGCACAACATTGCTGAGGATGTCCTCCTTTATTAGTTCGCCGACTTTAAATGCCTATATGCGCCATGGTCAGTCAGAAAAAGAAAGGTGCGAAGGAGGAGAGAACGCACGCCCATCACGACTTGATGGTTTGGGGACACCGGGTGGGGGCAAAAGCAAAGGCACACGATCTCGTGTGCCTTTGAGGCACTTGATTCGTACCTGATTTGTACGACTCGGAGTGGTACTCGTTTCGCATGATGTAATAGTCACACGCTCATAAATTCATGCTTTTCATGCCGCAAGGCCTTTTCCATCGCATTGCAGCCTCGTGTACGGCCATGCCTTTCGGTGCTGATGCCTCAGGCATGGACCGTACACTTGAGGCCCATATTGAACAGACAACCAGCATAACTTTTGAACTCCCCCATTATCAAGTCAAGATAGACTAGCCAGTGAGTACCCAAGTCAGTGAACTCTAGGGAAATGCGCGGGTTCGTTGTACCCATATGGGTCACGGTTACGGGTACGGGTAGCGATTCGCATACCCGTGACCTTCAAAACGAGCCCAAGAACGTGTTTTTTGGCCCAGAAACAAATGAGATACGAGTGATTTCGTGAAATTCATCGAAATCCACTGTATTTCATTCATTTCTGGGCCATTTTGGCTGTTCTTGGACTCGTTTTGACGAGTAAACCCGCACGGGTAATGGGTACAGGTTTGCGCGGGTACAGGTGCAGGTAGGCGCCGAGATACCCGCAGGTTACCCGTGTCATTGCCCACTGAACTCACAATTGCTGTTGATTCTGAAGCCAAAGCTAAAGCTTGCTGTTATAGACATGCCATCCTCAGTTATTTGCATTTGTGCAAATTGCTCCTCCACATCTACGTATTGCGAAAACAATGGCCTTTTCCTCCCTGGTCGTGAAGTCAGTTCAGAGACTCGCAGGCGGCATAGTATTCAATACGTAGGGAAATACACGGGTTCGTCGTACCCGTACGGGTCACGGGTAGGGGTACCGACGGGTACGGGTACGGGTAACGATTCGCATACCCGTGACCTTCAAAACGAGCCCAAGAACAGGTTTTTTGGCCCAGAAACGAATGAGATACAGCCAATTTCGTGAAATTCAACGAAATCCACTGTATCTCACTCATTTCTTGGCCGTTTTGGCTGTTCTTGGGCTCGTTTTGACGGGTAAACCCGTGCGGGTCGCGGGTACGGGTCTGCGCGGGTACGGGTACGGGTAGGCACCGAGATACCCGGGGGTTACCCGTGCATTTGCCTATCAATACGGAGCCCTGGATAGCACAGCTTTACATCAGCAGGATTTTACTAAACGGCAACTTGGAGCTCGCCGCCGTGGTGTCACTGGCAGGCACTCTTCTACGTCTCAGCCAATTCAACCAACTTCAAGTTCGGCCTCTCAAAGATTAATAATTAACCTGGTTCACAGTTAGTGACATACAGCTTGTGAAATCACAGTTCCCACTTCTAATCACCCTAACCTAGTCGTTTCTCCAGTTTTCCAGCTTTGTTGTCTTTTAGTTGCCTGGCTCAGCCTTCGTGCTGGAGTGAGCCGTGATACTGCAAACAAAACACTTAAAGCACTTAACTTTATTTTTCTGACTGGCAGTGACTGCACTCCAACTCCTTTCTGCGGCGCTGTCAGTAACCATTCCGGGACTCCAAATTGCCAACATTGATGCTGACATGATCAAAATTCCTGCCGACATTCGTACCATCTACTCACGTTATGGGTTCAATCCAGAGCTTATGCGTAATGTCTGCTGTCCAAAGTGCTTCAAGCAGTATGATTCCACTTCCCCAATTCCTCGACGCTGCACCTACAAGCGGTCTCAGGCTCGAAACACTAAACCTTGTAATACTGATCTTTTTGTACAGCGACGTACACGCAGTGGTCCTAAGCCCATCCCAAGATTACTTTTTACAACCCAGTCACTGCGATCTTGGATTCTATTTTTTTTATCTCGTGCCCAGGTCGTCGACAGTCTTTACCAAACATTTGCAACATTTCACAGTTTCGGCATTCATCATCGGATGCATGATATTCACGATAGCCCAGCTTGGGCCAGCTTACGTGGCTACCTGAGGTCTCCATACCACCTTGTCTTTGCTCTTTATATTGATTGGTTCAATCCGTTTTCTAATAAAATAGCTGGTGCGCTCAGATAACTATTTCAAATTTGAAATCACAGGCTTACAATTTTTAGGCAAAGTTGTGTCATGCGGTGCAATAATTTTGTACTGCTTAAACCTACCTTTGTCAGTTAGATTTCTTTCTGAGAACATTTTTATCCTTGGGATGATGCCTGCGCCAACAGTACCAAATACATGGACCATTTCACATATACTCGACACTGTCAAGGAGATGTTTCTTGAATTTGATCTCCCTGGGATAGTCCTTCCTACTTCTCGACAGCAGGATGGTGCTCAAATTGCTGCACGAATTATCCCTCTAATTGCAGATCTGCAAGCAGCCCGCAAAGTGTCTGGCTTTCTATCTCATTCAGCCACTTCTTTTTGTTCCTTTTGCAAACTCAAACTTTCCAACATCGAGAATCTTGATATTGATCAATAGGAGATGCGGCATGGCTTTGAAGCCAAAACGCAAGCTGCTCGATGGAAAGCCCAGACAACTATAAAGGCTCGGGAAGACCTATCTCGCAAAACAGGTATTCGATGGACACCTCTACATGATCTTCCATACTGGGACCCAGTACGGCATCTGTTGCTGGGGTTTATGCACAACTTTTTAGATGGTGTTGCTCAACACCAGTTGCGGGCTCTCTGGGGGGTTGGCTGTTCTAAGGCTACCCAAAAGACTATAGCTAATATGGGCCTTGAAGATGAAGAATCTGCAACTGAGATATCCGAAGGGGAATCCGATACCTCCAGCCGAATGTCAGAAGATGAAGCTAGCATTTTTGATGAAATTGGTGATTTCCAAATTGCCGATGAAATGGATGTTGACAACAATTACCCACCCGAGTCTGACATTCAGACTGATGATAGCCCTTCCAAGTTTGACACATCTTTGAGCAGTGACGAGCAAGACACCAATGACAGTGGTAGTAATCAAACTGCAACACCAACTCCTCCATATCCAGTTTTTGACTTTACCAAAGAGGAGCTGGAGATTATTCGTGCTTGCATTCGCAAGGTTTCTCTTCCGACTTGGGTTGAACGCCCTCCCCCAAACCTTGGTGAAGCAGCTCATGGAAAACTCAAAGCACACGAGTTACTGGTTCTTTTTACAGTCATTTTTCCTCTGGTCATGCCAATACTATGGTGGAGCGAAGACGATCTAAAAACAAGACTTTTGCAAAGCTTCTGCAACCTTGTTTGCTGTACAAATATTGTTGCTGGATATTCAGTGAGCAATGCTGAGGCAGATGCTTATATGGAATACTACATCCGGTATCGGCGCAGCATTCAACACCTATTTCCATGGTCAAACTCAGTACCCAATCATCATTATGCAATGCACAATGGGGACATGCTCAAATTTTGGGGGCCTTTGGGGGCATTAAGTGAGTTCTTTGGTGAGAGGATGAATGGTGACTTTGGTAAAACAAAAACAAACCATCGGCTCAGTCAGTCATTTTAACTTCAGGCTTTTTTTTGTGGTGTTAATATTTCCAAATTTGCAATAGATGATCTAGAGTTAACGTTGGTTCAGCAGGCATGCCGTCGTGGACGTTTAAATGCATTTCTTCATGATCAAGATGCAACATCCAAGGCCGTCAATGACTTAGCTGATATTTTGGAGCCTAGGCAACTTCCACTCAACCAAACCATGACAGACATTGATATTGCTGCAGCCCACAAAGTTGGAATAGAGCTGGATATCAATGACTACACAATGCTCATCCAGTATCTCAACAATCTGGGGCATATTTATCAATCTGTCTACAACATTACTTCATCAACTGACAGCATTAATATCCTCCCTCGTTGTGCGCAAACACCATCACAATTTACATATGAAGATCGCACTTATAGTGTCAATCTCAGTCATGACGGAAACAGTCAAATCAGGTTTTATATTCCAGGTGGCACAGCGAACTCCAAGGAAACAGGATATATTGAAAAAATATTCAGACTTCCACTAGCAGGGGTTATGCGTACATTTATTCAAGTTCGCCAGCACCAGCCCTTAGAGGCAGACGAGCTCCAACACTCACCCTATGGATATGCACCATGCACATACCTGAAAACAAAACTGGTCAGGTCTGAAGCCTCAAATAAAATTCAAATCATTGAGCCACAGCATATCATATGCCACCTTGCAGTGTACAAGCTACAAAAAGGGGCATACAGTTTGAACAGGGCAGTTCTGGCTATCAACTGGGCTTTAAATTGTAAACGGCGTTAGCAACGTAGTATTATTTGTACCATTTTTGCAACATGCAGTCTAGAGTACTGAATTATAAATATCACAAGTTGCCAATTTCTAATCTGAGATCCCTGAGGCTCCCCATGTCCAAAAAATTTGCTGCTAATTGTTGTGGTCTTTGTTTATTGGCTGCACAGCACAGGTCATTTTTGGGGCTGCAAGGCGGGAAATGGAGGAAACTGTACTTCACAGAGCACTGAGCAACGCCGGGCCTGAGGCTCGGAAGGTGCCGAGAATCACGTGAAGCCGCAGCTATGTCATTGATTTCATCCAGAAAACATTCAAGATGCCTTCGTCGCGGGTGAACGCCACATGCGACGCCTCTCGACGACTCACAGTAATCTCTGGGGTGCATCAACGATTCTAAGAAGCCCAGGTTCGTCCAGAATCATCCAGAATTCCAAAAGTTATGCTCATTTGGTTGATTTCACACAGAAAACCTTCAAGATGCCTTCGTCGCGGGTGAACGCTGCAGGCGATGCCTCTCGACGACTCATAGTTATTTCTGGGGTGCATCAACGATTCTAGGAAGCCCAGATTCGTCCAGAACGATCCAGAATTCAAAAAGTTATGGTCATTTTGTTGATTTCACGCAGAAAACCTTCAAGATGCCTTCGTCGCGGGTGAACGCCGCATGCGACGCCTCTCGACGACTCACAGTAATCTCTGGGGTGCATCAACGATTCTATGAGGCCCAGGTTCGTCCAGAACGATGCAGAATTCAAGAAGTTATGCTCATTTGGTTGATTTCACACAGAAAACCTTCAAGATGCCTTCGTCGCGGGTGAACGCCGCATGCGACGCCTCTCGACGACTCACAGTAATCTCTGGGGTGCATCAACGATTCTAGGAAGCCCAGGTTCGTCCAGAACAATTCAGAATTCGAGAAGTTATGCTCATTTTGTTGGTTTTGCCCAGAAGACCTTCAAGATGTCTTCGTCACAGGCGAACGCCACATGCAACGTTGAATGCCAACGCAACACAACTCGAATGCAGAGGCTACAACACTATGAGTCTATGACCACCTGTAGGGTTGATTGATATAGGCATATATTCAGAAAAGCGGAACTACATCATGTTATACAATTGTTTTCGTACACTCTCTAATAGGATTGTCAACCTCTTACATGCTTCCACCGCTCCCGCCTGCTGCCATCTCATCACTTGAAGAAACATAATCATCACCTTGGAAGTTGCGCAGCTCCTCCTTGGTCGGGAACTTGTACAATTCGCGCACCTTATTTCCATACTTAGTCATGAAGTCCTGCTCAGGCATGGTCTTCCAATCGGCTGTGCTGGGATCGAAGTTCCCAATGTCGGCAGCAAGTGGAAGAGCGATGGGTGACTTGCGATAATGGCTATGAATGTCGACAGGTAAGGCGTTGAAGAAAACCGGGTCAAACCAGTCGAGGGGAATCTTGCGAGGGATCCGCATAGAGATGTCAGTTTCCTTGTTGTCAGGATGCCGTTCACGAGGTTCCTCCTGTCGGGCAGCTGAACATTGACGACGAAAGAGGGGGATACTGGTCCGACGCTCGTCGACCCAACGATAGAATTCAGTTACGTGGGGGTTTCGCGCACGCTTGTGCATAATCCAAAAGCCAGAGCCGCCATCCTCCCTGCGCTCTGAATCTGAATGACACTCGGGCTCCTCCACCAATGCCTGGATACGGGGATTAAACCCATCGGCCTGTAGCTGACCCAAATGTCGTGCACCCAGCTAACAATTATAAGATATTAGTAATGTAAAGGGAATTAGGAGAGTCGGTCATACCTCACTACGTAGTTTGTAGATTTTGTTACGTGCAAGGTCTTGAACAACACTGCCAGGCCCCTTCTTCTCCCGGATAGCAAGACCGCGCATGTATGACCACACAAAATTATTATAGAGTCGTTGGATAAGGGTGCCATCGCGGAGAAATCGTCCATTGGGCTTAAGATGACGGTAGGCAAATTGTCCCATAGCCTTTTCGAAAGTCCAGAGAGCAATGGACTCCAGAGCACCATTGTAGATGGATGTAGGGGAACCACCAATCAGATCTGGACGCCACTCTGGAAGACCAAACATGTGAAGCGTGGCGAAGATGCGGCGAAGTTCATCCTCGGGAACCTGACTAACCAAAGCCGTGATTTGGGAGCCATGTGCAGCAGCTGTCTGAAGACGAAGGCGACGAAGGGACTCCAAAACTGCGATGTCGGCATTCGCATAGTGATCAGTGTTTCCGCGCAGCAGTCGCTCAACTTCCTCTGCCGAAGTATAACGCTGCTCAAAGGAGTGCATAACGTGGACAGTAGGATCTTCAGGTACAGATGTGTTCGTCATCGCACCCATGAGTATACGAAGGTGGAGCTCCAGTGCGGCCTACATTCAGGTTGTTAGTTTGAGGCAAAACATTGAACAGGTCAAAGGAAAGTCGGTACTTTACCTTGAATCCAGTGGCCTCTGAGGGGATATCAGCCCTATTCAGATGATGGGTCGTCTGCTTGGGTGGCCTTGATGGATTGGGAGGAGTGATCCCACGACTTCGTTGAAGCTGGGGCTGACCAGGGAGGTTAGGAGTGCCGGCTCGTCTCCCAAGAGTTGAAGGTGCTGCATGAGGGATAAGAGCAGTTAGTGTTTGGAAGTCCGGTCTCGAAACCGCAAAAAGACCGATGACCAGACCGGACCAGACCGCAAAAGACCGGACCACCTGGTCCGGTCTTTTGGTTTTGAGATCTCGAGACCGCAAAAAGACCGGTCTGCATTAACCGGTTACATCGGTTAAGACCGGTCTTTTATGCGCATAACTTTACCCTTCAAAACGCGTCTAAGATCATGTAATTTAGTCAAGTTTTCGTTGAGATATCACCAAAGTACCAAAATATATATCAAAAAAGGTAGATCACTTGGAATATTTTTATAGCTTCATCAGTTTTGAGGCTACATAAGCGTTCTCGGGCTCGTTTTAAAGCGATTGGGAAGGTTAATAATTCTACCGAGTCATATTAATTAAATTTTTACTAAGAAACCGGTCTTGAGCTGGTTTTGACCGGTGCAGACTGAGACCGGTCTAAGGACCGCAAAAAACCGCGGTTAACGGTCTTTTGCAGTCCTGGTCCGGTCTTTTGGGTTTTGAGAAACTTGTAGACCGGTCTCGGTCTTCGGTTAAGGCTCTCGAGGCCAAAAGACCGGACCAGACCGGACTTTCAAACACTAAGAGCAGTGGAATTGGATTGAGACATGATGAGTGCCACAAGAGACAAATGTCGACGAGAGAAAGAAGGCTTGAAAAGACCTGAGGCATGGCATTCGTCGTCGAGAGATATATAGATAAAGAATCTAAACTCAACAAAGGGGATTTCAGAACGCGCGATTTTGAAAAATCCACGTGACCCTAAGAAGATCAATCTGCGCAAGCCGTACTGCCGAAAAGCCGCGCGCAGCAAAGCCGCAATCACTTGTATTATCTAATCTACATCTTGTGATTGCATGACTTCAACGACTTCGACTTCGCTTTTTTTAACACAGAAGTCGTGTTCTGCCTCAAGGTAAGTTTTAAACAATGCTCTAAGACCATGACTGACACGCGACTCTAGAAAACGTCTGTGACACATACAGGACACATACAGGACAAGTGCCTCAAAGGCACATGAATTTGTGTGCCCTAACCTTTGCCCCCGGTGGGAGAGGCCAGAATGTGACGCTGTCACGAGTGACGGTACGCGACGAAATACAAATATCAAGCCCAAATCAAGCCTCTCCTCCCATGATCTTATCAGTTGGGTTTTTAGATTATCATTTGCAGCCAACTGTCTGTTATTTGTGGTCCATACAGTGCTTCACCTTTGGCTTTCAAACACGGCTTCCTTCAAGTTCATGGCGACGACCTCGACGGACGTTAAAATTTGGCGTACTGCAGGACTCAAGTTCAACGCTTGACTCAACTTGGACTCAACCTCCGAAGGAGGGCTAGTTTCTCGATAAGCCCCCCCGGATCCTCGCAGGCTGGTCACGAAATTCTGGGGCACTAAGGGCTTATGATAACGCGAAAATCCTAATTGTCCTTGCTTTCTCCTCAACCGCTCCGCTCCTGGAAATGTTACTGCGTTACGACGCAGTCCTCAATTGATCTTTCCCTCAATGTCTGCGAGAAAACCCCGGATTACAAGGTGCCTCTATCCAGAAATCTTAGTCTGAGAACACTTCTATGACAAATTTTATCGCGGTATTCGTCTGGTCTGATCACTCATTTCGTCACTCAAATGGAGTTCTCGCTGAAATCACACTTTCCTTCAGCAGGAAGTATTATTATTCCTCTCCTACATGCTTCCCTATGCAAACCGAAATGTAATCGCTTATTCCTCCATTCTGGTAAGCTCTCTTACCCAACTTCGGGTTCTAACCGCCTAACTTAGGCTCTGTCGCATTTTAGGCCACTTTTTCTCAACAAAACGTATCGCTCGCGGAACCAAGTTTTTCTTTTCTGTCTGTCGTGCTACCTCGTCTATATCCTGATCCGTCCGACTTGTCATGGTCTCGAGAGCATCAGCGCGGCCATTCTGAATCAGTACCCCGAGTTTCTTTCCTTTCGTCGGAACCATGAGTATCAGCTCCGGGGCTCAAGTGAACGAGAACGATGTGGTCAGTTCTCCTCGTCTATTTTTAATAGTCCAAGTCTCAAGCCTCCGTTATACTAATACTAAACGCAATCCCAAACAGTAAATTCCTCAAGCTATTGCTTTCTGCAAAAGTAAATATTGTTAGTCCCCTTCTCCTCTTCACGTCGGTTACTGACGCCACTCTCCCTATCCCGATCTCCCAGGAAAGCCTATTCTATATCTGATCCTAAACAGGTATTTACAGACATCTTGCAGACTGTCAACTTCAGCCGTCCTTCAAGGTCTCCCTAATTGTCCTTCGCCAGGTATCGCCAATATTCATTCTATCTCCGCTTGCCAGCTGAAACTGCGGTCTGACCTGCGTCAATCCCAGACGCCACGAGTCAAGAGTGCCTTAGTTTGCGCCTCCGTGTTCCTTTTGTTCCTCAGTTTCCAAAGCCTCAACTGTGCATGGCGAAGATTGGGAGTCTGACACCGTCTCTGCCCTTCCGTGCTCTCCGGAGCCTTACTATGGAAAGACGATAATTTCCAGGACCTTTACCGATCCGTCTAGGATATCATTGGCTTTCCTATGGCTATTACTGACGGTCTCACGATATCACCTCAATTCGCGCCTTCACCTACATTCTATTCAACATTCCGCCGTCCGGGGCCTTTATCTTCAGTACTCCATAAACTCGTTCTTCCTCGCGCGCCGGCGGAACGCCTCATGTCCTATCCTGTTTTTGTATTCGCTAGAGGACATGCCGTCACACTTCACGCGGCTTTCGCTAGATTCTTCGACTCGGGGCACAAATGTTTGTCGCCTATCTTCCATGTTATACCCTTCATGCTCGCCCACAAAGTTATGCTAGATCTGACTGTCTTCATTCGTCGACTTTTATTGTCCAAACTTTACAATAAACCTCGCTCGTCCCTTGCCGTCCTTTTCAAACAAATAAAACTTTGGGCTGAGGCTGTGCATCATGATTATCTATCAACTTAATCTAACATCGCCCACCTGAACGAACGTAACGAGTCAAGGACCCTACAATCCGTCGAACCCCGTCTGCCAACTCTGAGTCTAAACAAAATATGTGATTGGCTCCTCTCGTTCCTGGCTCGAGTCTAAAACGCGACCCACTTCAGCGTTCTCCGTCAGCCGATGGATCAGCTGTCCATGCCGAAACCAAAACGTGCAGAGGGCAGTGCCGCTCCAAATCCAACCGATGGCAATCAATGACAATCATGACCAGATGTGGGTCGGGTGATAGGCGCTGGATTGGGGATTCTACGCTTCCAAGTGGATTGCTGGCTTCTTATCCGACCCTACGAATTCGTCTAGACTGAAATGGTGCGCACAGATCTTCCAACCCACAGAATTCGAACGCTGGAATCATTCATTCCAGGTAAGTAATCATTCCGTATCCAATGATCCGAATGACGACCCTCTTTATGGCTGGCCGGGCGCGGTCAGGGTCATCTATATACGTCAGACGCTGTCTCTTCCCTCTGCCGTTTCGCACTTTTTCTCATTGATTTTAGACCCTTCACCCTGCACACGACACACCTCCTTCCTATCTCACTAAGATGAACCAATGACACTGACAGCTCTCCTCAAACCGAATCGCCGCATCTCCGTATAAATGCTCCACCATTCGGATGGCGATAAAGTAAGTACGCTAGTGCTAACCCACACCCGGGCTTAGGCTTCTCGTACTTGTCCGTGTACCCCCCTCCCTTTTTATCTCCTTCGCCACCACTTTTCACGATCTTTCAGGCTTGGTTTGCGACGACTCGAATTTGTCTTTATTCCCCTTTCCTCGTAATTAAGCCATGGTCGACGTTCCCAAGACCTTTGGTGCGCTGATGGTGGGAGGGATCATAGCCGCGGTGTATGTTCAAGCCTTTTCCTACTTTCACGTTATTATACTGATTAGAATATGCGATTGACGACCATTCCATTAGCTTCTCGGGCATGGTGACAGCACAGGCGTTTTCATACTTTAAGTACTATGTTAACGACCCGCGTGGGATCAAAGCGTTGGTAAGTATTCACCAATCATCTTTATCCATTTCGCTTCACCTATATACGTACGAGCTAATGTTGTCTAAATTTTCTTTAGGTTGGAGTCGTCTGGTATATTACTCCCACAATTTTTGTCTAAATTTTCCTGCTTACACCTGCCCGAGGTTCCTCGACTTCTGCCACACCATCTTCGTCTCCGTCGCCCTATGGGACCACCTCATCGCTCACTTCGGGGACGCAGCCCGGATAGATTATATTCCATGGTGCGCCTATCTTCTCATCAACCCCTTCGATCTGCTGCTGAATTGGCTTTCTGTTAATTTTCATCTAGGTCCCTGGCGGTAAGTTCCTTGCTGGTAAATAATGAACGAAGCAGAGGTATCTCATGTCGACTCCTCTCGGCTTTTCACAGATAACGATAGCATTCACGGTACGTTTCGCAGATCTCTATTAACGCGCGTCGTCATAGATGTTAACTGTGAAGCTAGGCTGTTCTAACTTTCCTGGTTCATCTGTGAGTACCGCCTTCCCTAACGTCGAATACACTTTGAAAATGGACGCCTATATGTTCAGATTTTTCATCTTCCGGATCTTTAAACGTAAGCTTTCGAGATTCGTACTCGCAGTAGCTATCTCACCCTCAAATTCCGTCCAACTCAGTCAGCATGAACAACTTCGTAATCGCTATCCCCCTTGGTCTCCTTGCTTGCGCACGTCTTTGTAGGTCTTGTTTCTGTGTCACGGCTTGTTTTTGAACACTAAAAAGGCTTTATGTCTAGGCTTCGCATGTCGTATGTCCCATGCTCTGCCTTCTGTAACGAACAATACTCATAGCTTATTCCTTCAGTTACCACCGCCAAAATGTCCGTAAAATTTCCCGCTGAATAGACCTTTTTCTAACGACGTTTGCCTTGTAGGATCAAACTTAAGAGCCTCAAGAGCTTCGTGGCTCTTTACACTGTAGTTATGCTCCTTTCAATCTGCCGAATACTGGTTAATCCTTTCCCAGTGGTCCTTTTCATGCGGCCTTTCGCTTTCTTCCCTTCTCGACATCCTCATCACAACTTTGTTGTGCTATCTCCTCTTGCAGAACCATAAGAAAAACTCGAGGTCCGTCTGAAGATTTCGAGTCTGTTTTATTTACTGACCTCTTTATCCCGCAGTATGAACGGTATCCTTGATGATCTGATGTTATATGCGTTCGAGAACGGCTCATTAACTTGGTACGCTCTCCGATTTTTCATTTTTTGAATTTATACTGAGGGCAACTCTGAATCCGTAGTGCTGCAACCGTCACGTCGCTCATTTGCGTTCGTTTTCTTTTCCAATTTTTCTATGGTCCATTTCTCATGTCATACCTTATAGTGGTTAACCATGCATACGAACCTCATCTTCATGGGTATACATTTTATCATTAGTAAACGTATGTTTTCGTGTTTCAATTTCCATCACTTTTCCTAACTCATGCCTGGAATAGTTTATGCCAATTCCCTCCTGGCAACGTAAGTCGCCCACTTGTCTTTTCCACTTATGACTGACGACGAATTTCCACCAGCCTCAACGCGCGGAAGAACCTTCATCAAACAGGCCATCGCTCCCAGCACTCCGGCTCCAGCGACCGCAACCACGCCATCATGTTCCCAGACAGCTTCGGTCTTTCAAGAAACACACCTCCAGTAAGCTTATTGGTCCCTCGCCAATCCAAATATCTTACTACTACTCTCGACGAAGGCTGACCTTTCTTTCTTCACATTTCCAGCTCAAAATCAAGGTGCATGAAACAAAGATCTCCACGAGCGATGCTAGTTCTGGATTTACAATGAAAACGAGCGAGGAGGTTTGCTAGTTGGCGGAGTAGTTCATTTTTCGGGGTCCTGTTGTAATATTATGTTGTACTACTCATTTACCTTCATTTGTTTGCGATACTTACTGTACAACGTTAATTTATGCTATCTAGAAACTAGTCAAACAGCGTATACAAAAGCTATCGAGCTCTGGTCCGCTTACCGTCGCGCATCCGCAAAGCGGGATAAGATTACTTCAGAAGGTACACATATTCACCGCCTTTCTCAAGACCCTGTGTCGGCCAGGAGAAAATGGTCAGCTTTCATTTGAGGTATACAAATTACAAGGACACTTGCCTTTTTGTATGCAGGACTAAAAATCGGCAAATATGAATGATAATAGAGACAAGAAGGCTTTCAAAGGCTCACCGATCTTGGATCTGTTTCACATATTCCTTAATCCGAGGGCCCGCAAATTCTGGCGCTCGGTCCATGAAAATCTCAAGGGTGAACCCCATCATATAGTCAGCCGAAGTAAGAGTGTCGCCACCCGCAAACCAGCCTTTGGTCTTCTCGAGGTGCGCTTCAATCTGCAGCCTGTGAATTAGAAAGCAGGGACGCTGCCAGCTCGAAACGAGGGGCTTGAACACATACTAATTTGCCATGTCTCTCTAGTTCCGGAACATTCAGTCGTTGGTCTAGGTTACTGAAGATGCTTTTCGCAATGGGTCGAATGAGCGCGGGTAGGTTTTGAGGAATTAGTCTGAACAACAGCCTGCGAACAAGGATCGGCTGGACGGAGCCTTCTGGGTAATGCGTAACTATGCATGAACGAACAGTCAGCGGTCCTAAGACTCTGGGAGCTAATAAATGCTTCGAAAAATGACACACAATACAGATTGTCCACCCATCCTGACTCCGGAACTTTCGCCTTTTCGCCACCGTATTTCGTGATGAGATACTCTATTGATAATGATTAAGATGTCAACGAGCTCTCGAGAAAAGTTCTGAGACGAAAGCCCACCAACGATCGCTCCGCTCTCTGCTAAAGTGACATCTCCATCCGTGATAACCGGAGACTTTCCTAAGGGGTGGACGTCAAGCAGTTCTTTCGGAGCGAGTCTCTGGGCTGTCCTTTTATATTTCTTCAGGTCATATGGTATTTCTAGTTCTTCCTAAAGACCAATCAGCGCGGGGTCCATATATCACAGAAAATCGGCGGAATGGGTGTACCAGTAACCATAGAATGCGTTGGGACCGAGAGTTTTCAAGGTGGTGCACGATTATTGTCGGCTTTTTCGACTGTGTCGGTAGTTCAGTAGTTGGTTGGGGCCCCTGAGAGGAAGAATCGGCCATATTTGAGAGATGTATATTAGTTGAATATGACAAAGTTGCAGCAAGCTCGTGGGCGAAGATGGTGGTCAGATTGAAACGAACACGATTCGGGACCGTGCGGCGTGAGTCATCGGTCCGACTGCAGCTCATTTGATCCGGAGAATCGATCACAATTCACGATTCACATGTTAATCCTCAGAGTCAAACCACCATTCGATGATCCATCTTACCAACATCTTACAGTTACACGCAAAACCCTAGAGTATACGGCAGAAGAAGAACTTGAATAGACTGGAGTGGTTCGATATTGCAAGTTGGCGAGGAAATAGGCCCTCCTGGAGATGGAGATGCAACCGCATTGTGGCAATCTAAGTAGACTAGCACGATTGTCAGTCTCACGAGGTAGCCAGAGAAAATAGGGCACTTGCAGTATTCCTAAGACCACTTATTGCAAAACGATTGTTCAGGGAAGACCGCCGTAATTTATCTAGTCGAATGTCCTCGTTTGCAATGACCATGCAAATCCTTGGCACTAGGTTTCAGATGGCGCTGTCGAAAAGCAAAACGCCAAAGCGCCTTTGTGTCGACGTGTAATCAGCAATCGGACGTAGTTTCCTTGATAATATTACTTTTCTACTTATTCCGTGGTCAGAGAGCGAAAACAGTGAACATATGTACATCGGGCTTGTGCAAGAAACGACCACGACCTACCCATGCTGTACGGTAGCTTCAAGGATCCGAGATATACGCTAGTCCGAAGCAATAGGAACCCCACCGCTTAATTCAAACCTTGACGGTCGCATTTTGGAAGGCACCTAAGTCCTGGATGGATATAAAGGGGCGAACGCTGAAGACCGTTTTCGGTTCCGTCTAAATACTAGTTTGAAAGCGGTTCACTGTGCATCACATTAGCATTATTTATTGCGAGGGATTTAAGCTTACTTTGTGGGGGTGGATCTCTGCCGAAGTATTATTTTATTTACGATAATAGGTCCATTGAAATTGACTCTTCAGTAATATGAAATGGATCTGCGCCTGTGATTCAGACTCCTATTAATATGGGTTTGATCCGTTGATCTAGGAGCTGGTGACCATTTTTGATCCAATTTCACTACCTTTTAGAAGGATCGGCAGGGACATGTGAACGACGTGGTGTTTAAATTTACCGCCCATTTGTCAACTTCACTCTCGGACAAAATCAAGGGCCGGTGGCAAAACTGAATACACCAGCCTTGTACGGCGCCAATTTTCAAAATGTATACCGCTGATAACTGACAGAACTCAAACTCGAGCACATTTCTAAGTTTGTCCACCGTCGCTGTGGGTGTTTTTAAACCTCAATGATCTAAGTGTGCGGCCTAGCCAGTCCGCGCCGAATTAACTGGACCTCACCCCCATCGATAAGATGCTGGCAATTTCCTACGTTCTGCTCATGGCCGGCTATTTTTCATTTACTGTCGCGCTTGTGAATGTCACAATTGACGATCTCGACCCATCAATTCTATATCAACCCCCAGAGAAATGGAAAACGATTTCTGATGCTGCTTGTAGCGGTGGAGGATACAACATCGGACACGATAGCTGCGTGAACGCAACGATCCAGTGCACTTGTAAGTTAACATAAACCTTCCATGACAGACGCTCAACCTACTGACCTGGTAAAAGGGGTTTCCTTCTATTACTTATCACCCCGCTGGCCTTATCCAATTTCCACAGAAATTTCGATCGATGGGGAGGCGCCCATCGTTGTCGATCTCCAGGATCACAGCCTGCCAATCACCGATTCTGGACCGAGTACGGGGGGATCCATTGGCGCTTTTTCTTACCATGGTACCGAGAGCAAGTTGCATACAATTGTCGTGACTGGATCTGCTCAGAACCCTTATGCGGTTGTCGACTCGTTGGTGTGCGTCCTTAACTTGCTCATGAGAACTTGACAGCATGATACTAATCTCACGGACATTTAGATTTGAAACTGAGGATGGTGGGCCCTGTTACGGTAAGTATGGATATGGAGGGAGCAATAATTCATATCCATACGGTTCCACGAAGACGAATACTATCACAACAACAACAACGACAACAACAACACAACTCTCGACAGTAGTTATTAAAACGGGATCTTACCCATCTGGAAGCGGCACTGCGCCTCCTAGCACCTATTCAAGCTCACCTCCCGTCCGTATTGTGGTGTACTCCAACCATGGCTTGATTATTGGAATCAGTATTCTCGGAGCAATTATAGCGCTACTGGTGCTGCTTCTGTTGATGTTCCTGATGTGGCGTCGTCGGCGTCACGCAAACGGGCAGTATGGTCATTCTGTGCCACAAAGGCCCGGAAGTAGTCATGAATCGCTGAATCCTACCTACCGCGGAGGGGATACAAGGACTGGAACCTATGCAGGAGGGGCCGATACAACCCATGGTGGGGGCGTGAGCACATATGGCGGGGCAGGCAGCGCAGCTGGTGGGGAAAGTGGACAACCATACATGCGAGAGACGAATTAATTCTTCACTTTTTTTTCTTCGATAGTCGACGATCTTACGCACCAATTATGAGATTTATGCTTAGTAGTTCTTTATAGTGGCAATCTGAAGCCGAAGGCTGGCTCTGATGCAGTTTTTGCTATTCGCCCACACCAATCACCATGCCACCGTTCGCTTACTGACCTCAATTTTTTAAAACCGAATTTATCACACCTACTGAAACAATCAAAGCCTTGCCCGTCATGGAAGAGCGTGAGCATTGCTGCTTGCTTTCAATTAAATATCTATTCATGTCCTGCAATTCAAAGTTGTAAATGGTGGAGTTCGACACATAATTATTGAGATTACCTCTGTTTGTCATGTACATGTCTCAAAGAAATCTTAGAGTCGAACGGCCCTAGTTACCCATTGTTCTAGTCCGGGTTGCCATTGCGCATTGTGAGGGCCATTGCCATATCCAGTAAGAATTGATGGCGGTCAAAAGAAAGCGGCTCCAGAGCCAAATAAGGCAATGTGCCACTGGTAGATGCGCGTCGGCAGTGGAATATATAAACCAGGCGGACTGGCTCCTAATACGAGCCAGGCATACCCAATCACGTCCTATTATCTCCCTCCCACTCCTATCGTCAACCCAATGTACAGCCAAGTAGGACCCCAAATTCAAAGGCCCGCCGTGATACCGAGAAACCCCACTAGCTTGGCTCCTCCGGATGCGGTCAGATTCAAAATCACCATGCCTCACGGGTCAGACCTCCGCCTTGCATTCCTAATGCATCTCGATGAGATTAACGAAACCCTGCCTCGCGGCACTCACCCATTGAAATTTGGCGTCTTCGGGACATTCAAGTACCTGCAAGACCACCATCATCAGACCGAAAAGACGTTCAAGATACGATTTTACGAACTTTGCCCTGCTACGGAGCGAGAGCTGGACTGCTTCGCAAGTGTTGAGTGGCGCGTGCGGGCAGATCCTGGGACGGGAGAGCTCAAGTTTTGGAATGGGATGATATCCTTCCCACTCTGTGGGCTGGATAACACCAAAAGTTCTATCGATCTGTTCATGAGGAAAGCAGGCTACAAGACCAGGACGTCAGTTTTTTTTACTTTCCACAAGAAAGACTTTACAACTAATAAAGGTTCTTTCTCAGGTCGCATCTCGCCTCGCCTCCTAATCCAACGTAATTTCTATCAATTTGCACGATGGTAGATACAGTCATTAATAATTTTACAGCTTGACGCGACAAGTCCTTGTGGACAATCACCGAACTTATCACTCCCTCGAAAATGTTGTTCAGGCTCATGCCAACGGGACTGACCCGCGTTACTTGTCGGCTAGGGTAAGGCTACGCAAATTCTTAGGTTAGACGGAATTTAATGGCGTTCTCATAGCACATCTATCCCGGGCCCGTTGATTATTACAGCCTACTCGTCGACCTTCGGCAAGAGCGATACGAAAACCGTGAATATGACGGAAGGGTGGAAATGTATAACATCCCCCGTCCGAGTGGCTTAAAGTGTAGGGATAGCCCAATCTTGCGGCCCATGATGGTCTGGCTCCTTCTGAGCGCTTTGGAGAAAGATCAGGAGGCTTTTTCAATCTTCGTTGGGGGTGAAGCAGCCCGATTTGATGTAGCTAATACCTTGAATTAGGTAGTACAGAGAATATTTTTATTTGCTATTTTTATTGAATTTTTCGTTGTTGATCTAGCATTGACAATGTCATGACATTTACTGACCGTTAGTTAACCCTAAAAGGTTTTGGAACCTGAGCTAATAGCGCTTGAATAAAGGATCATTGTTAACGTGACTCTATACCGTGTTAGGAGTGTACGGAAGGCAGAAGGGAATTGGTACTTTAATTGACTTGGTGTCTACCGTCTGCCAGAGTAGTCGATGTTTCTTCGTAAACCTTGCAGATTTTGAGTACTTCATTCCATTCCTTCATTGCGACCTCGGCTTCGAGTTGGTAACTCTAATCTGATTGATTCGAGATCAACAATTCAGACTTCGTATTTGCCAATGTTTATTGGAAATGCCAATTAAGAGTCGCGTCTTTTTCAAGTCTCTGACGTCCAATTAGGAAAGCTCACTTATATTGATAGGTTTCCGCCATTCCCAACGGAGAAAGGTCAGAGAGACCAACAAAGGTCGCCCGGTTTATCTGGAATCGTGGGCCTAGATCGGAATACCTGTATGCGCCGTTACTTTGATCAACAATAAGCAGTGGAAATAGTGGGTGGAGGTACTCTGAGAGTACACGCTTCTGGGCGTGTTTTAATCTCCAGATTTTGTCATTACCAGCGACCTCCTATCACTGGCACGGCACAATTATTAATCTAAAAATAGATTTCGATCCCTTTGTTCGAGTTGATTGTATCCATCTCGAACTTAACCTCCACGCCTAGTATTCACCTTCATCCCGATCTAAATATTCTGCTCTTTGTCTTCGCCTACCTATTTAGACTTTTCAATCTGGAACAAATTGCGCTCATCGGTCAAATCCACTTCTCATTCTGATGGCCAACTCCCCACCGATCCACAGGCTGCATTCCGACATCCTTTGGCGTTTTTTCTCCCTCAACGCCGACATGGAGCTTGAATTTGAGAATTTTGAACCCGCAATGTATACCCTCCGCACAATTTCTCAGGTTTGTCCTCTTTGGAGGGGCATCGCGATGAATTCGCCCTCGCTCTGGGGCAGAGTGGTCAACATCGACGTCGTATTCAAACGGAGGGCCGGGTCCATAACGAAGTGGGGAAATGAGGTCTTGAGAAGGTCCGGAGACTCAAACCTCCATATAAAAGCCAGACTCGACGTGGGGGTTAAAGAAGATGTCATGGAGTCGCTGTTACGCCAAAACTGGCACAGGATACAAAGTCTTGACCTGGAGTTTCACGGGGCACCGATCAGTGGCGGAAAATGGCAAAGGATATTTCGAGTCCCAGCGGGAGCGCTGGAAAGATTTCAAATTCGTTGCAATGGGTATCAAGAAGAGTCGAAATTTGTCCTTTTCCAGAACAACGCACCATCCTTGCGCCGAATTTCGATAACCAACTTCGTTGTGGACTTGAAACAGGTTTCATGGGCGTCCAATCTTCGTTACATCGAAATGTGCTCATCTATCTTCGCTTTCGAGCTGCTTAGTACACTCTTCGTCGTCCAATTCCCATTCCTCGAATGCATTGTGTGTATCGACTACGGAGCAGGCCTCAAGGACGTGGACAAGGATGCCCTACCAGTACTCCGTCCAATCACCTTGCCTTGCCTACGAAGAATCGAACTTAGTGTTGGGAACGAAATCAACACCATTTTGACCATGCTAATGCATATTACCCCAAACGAACAATGCGCCTTGGATGTGGCAGTCGACAAGTATTTCGTGAACAACTATACTCTCGATCTTCTTCGCGAGGTGCTCCCGAGATATCTGCGGTATGCAGCACGAATGTCGCCAGCAACGGATCTGCGTCTAGTATTGAAACGAGATTGGTTTATATTCCTCCAATCTTCCGAAAGGTCCTTCTCGTTCCATGTACAGCTGCCAGTCGGCTTACATGAACGGGCCATATCCGTATTCCCGTTCTGTTTCGCACACACCACATTTCGGCTCGACAGCATTGAAAAGCTGGTATTCAGGGTCGTCGAAGACGAAGACGTGGACCTTCTATTAGCCAATGAATCAATGGAGAAACTGGTTCTCCGCCTCCTCTCTGTCAAGTCACTTGAGACCGACTCCGAAACCCTCGTCTATCTCAATAGGTTCCAGATAAAAACCCGGATAGCCCCGTTCCCTTCCTTGAAGATTGTTAAATCACCACTCAGGGACGACGACGAAATAATTCAAGACTTTTTGGTTTCAAGAGCAGCGGCCGGGGTGATTGGTACGATTTCTTTTACTGGCTGGTGATGTAAGATAGATTGCAGCGTACTGCCGATAGCGTTCGAAGACTGGATATGAAATTGTTGCGACTCCATAAAGAGTAGAGGCTTACGAGAAATTACCCTGAACCATATGCTCTTTTGATATTATTATTCTTCGAAGTGTCAGCCAATGTACGGGGCAAGTCTGGCAATATCAGTAGGACCGTGAGGTCTGTGTCGTGCCAGCCCAAATAAATCTCCACCTGGACGTTGTCAGTCGAGGTATTTCGTGAGCGACATTGCACTGACGCCATCGCCTCTAGCTATGACGCCCAGTGGAAGTCGGTCATGCGCTGGTCTGGGACTATCTGAGCTCAGCCGAGCGTGCAGATAACCTCCGAAAATTTCCCTGTGCAGATTTTTTTCGGAGCATATCTGCGTGATCTGAGCAGAAGATCTGCGTCGTTCTATTAATAAATTGGTATGAATTCTTGCTCACAGAATATCTTGAGCTCATCTGCTCGTATCCGTGAATATCCGTGAATAAACGAGGTAAGACGGGTGTGTTGCACGGTTTACTACTACATGGATCCCGTAAATAATCCCGTTTTCGAACCCGATTCTCCGTATACGTACTCAGCTCAGCAAATCAAATAAAAACGCTACGGGGCAACGCAGATTCTTGCAATCGGCAATAATGGATGTAAAGGGACGCAAACGTAGCTCTGAACCCACATGACGCGAGACTCTACAGTTTTAGAATTAGAGTTGAAAACATACAGAGAGGGATTCTTGGACTTACGAGGCATTGGACACCCGACGACGGCAAACGAAGCGCATATAGTCGACATTTTGACGTTGAAATCCTCTGTAAATATGATTAGCACACGTGGAAAGGACGCCGGATGCCTCTTACGTTTATACGGATTTCCAACAACTAGCTTGCAACTAGCGGTACGAGAGCCAATTAGAAATGAGTTAGCATTGAATGAAGATGACAGGTTTATAAGTACAGACCTGTTTCCCACAAAACACCGTTTCTCAATCTAATCCTTCGATCCAAGACATCCAGATAATGGTTAATCTGGCGATTGGGTGAAGGGAAGGGGAAGAATGACCATTCGACGGAGTGTTTGGAGACTCGACTGCATACATCGTCTCCAGCAAACGGGTAGACGCAAGCTGGATGCCGGCGGCGGCGGTGGCGAGCGGTGATTCGGAAAAGAGGGGTGGTCAGGGGAAGTGGTGGGGGAAGAAAGAAAGGATGGGATGAGGAATCTAGAATTCGTCGCTTTATATAAGATGACAGGCTGGAGTCGACCCGACGCTAAGATCAGCGAATTGAAGCTGCACATAGAAAACGGGAAGCCAGAAATGGTTTTGATGACATCTTTGAAGCAAATTTCAAACTCAGATGGTTGTCCAGCTATGGGTCGGACTGCAAAAGCACAGAATCGCACAGAGTTGCAGGCACGCACAGATCAACGCAGAGATTGTCCCGTCGTGCAGACTTGCTCAGACCAGCGCATGACCGACTTCCACTGGGTATGACGGGCTGTACTGGACAAAAATGGATAAACATTGACTTGGCATACCCGGTCCTGCACTATCTTGTAAGTTTGACAAGATCGCGTCTGATTTTCTCCTGGTCAGGGAATCTGCGACTCATGAACGGACTGTGTCGATTCCCAGAATCCAAAATTTGTAGTTCATAGGGTATATTAAACTAGGACTGTTCTTTGTAGCCTAGTCGCCGTTGCATCATAAAAAATCAATGGCAAAATCTTGAGCTACCTCGATGGTTTTTTGAGGAAAACTTGGACGCACCTGAAAAAGAGAGTGCAGAGACCATCAAAGCTTTCTTCTATTTTCCGGTGGTATAAATTAGGTCGGAGAAATAGAGTACAGCAAAACTGACCTTAAACTGACAGGGACCGGCCTGATATTCTGCCCCATGACGGTAATTACAAGAAAAACAGCGATGCAGCCAACTTCTCGGACTCGTGAGCTGCCTTCAGGCTGGGGGTGCAACAAGGCACCTTCCTGTGGGCAGATGTTCATTCGTAAATCATCATATATCAGAGAGAAAACGTTCCAGGGACCAGAAATGTTCCGTCGACGCCTTGATATTATGAGCAGGCAGCCCAAATACAGTAACTGGCAGCTTCTCTGGGGCGTCGCTGTCGTGGATAGATATAAACACTGTATGGCGTAAGATGTCAGGCAGACAAAACAAGAACACCTCGAAGTAGACCACAGATATTCTGAAAATACATTCGACTACAACGCATTTTCGGACGGTTACGACGGCGCTTTTTTCCTGCGGCCTCGAGCCCGGGGGAGAAAAAGTCGGTCCAGATTAAGGATGGAGTATGGAGTACAATCATGAAAAGAGTAATCAGCTTGCTGGATGAAACCTGCGAGACTTAAGAAGGCTGATACAGTATAGATCGTCCAACTGAAACTGGGATGAGTACATATCGCAGGTCATCCGATTTATTTTTGAAAGGCAAGGATCTAGAGTCTAGAGCCAGAAGCTACTTTGAGGCTTGGAGGATATAGATAAGTGATAGATCCTGCGATGTGGTACGGGTTACAGCGGTGGGCATGCCTTCTATACTATGTAGAAGTGAAGGCGCCGGCGGGGGGCGACGGCGAAAGGGAGGGTAAACGTAAACGTAAACTAGTTACTGGTTACTGGTTACTGGATACTGGATACGGATGAAAAGAGCGGGATGTATGCGCAGGCTGAGTTGGTCGGGTGAGGAGAGGAGGAGGAGTGTGGGCAATCAGAAGGTATCAGTACGAAATGCGAATGCGAAGAATGCTGGGTATGAGAATGCGATGAAGAGACAAGAGATCGACGAAAGAATAATATCGTATAAAAATGCTGGACGGCAGGGATAGTTAGAGACAAGACAGCGAGCAGCAGCAGCGGCCGATGTCTCAGATCATGTCAGGCCCACGATTACCGACCGAGCTATATTTAGCGTGGAACGGCGACATCGGCGAGTGGGTGTGGGCGCCGCTGGTCTGGTTGATACCGTACCCGACGGACTCGTTGGGCGCGGGCTGGCCAGTCCCGGAGCGTTTGAGGATCTCGTCTGCGATGTCTGCACCGTATTGTTCTGCTAGTTGGCTGGGAAAAAAGTAGAGGTGATTAGAAAAAAAGAAATTGGGAGGAAAAGAAGTGAAAGACGTGCCTGGCGTAATTCTCCATGATGACAGCCATCGTTGTGAGATTTAGACGGTACGCTTCGGGCATCATGCCTTTTCCGAAGCGGTATGTGACGTGGTTCGAGCAGAGCAGGCCAGCTAGCATGGCTGCGATCTGTAAGGGCACCAGGATAAAGGCGGCGCTGTACCATCTCTCCAATATGAACCGTTCAAATTTGAGGTATGGGCCTTTGCACCCGTCCAAGATAGTCCTCGCATAACACGTCTGGCTGATGGTCGCCTCAACAAAAGGGGAGAAGTACCCACAGCATTGAAGCTGGTTCTGTATCCTCAGCCGGCCTTCTGATCCGAGAGTACGGGACCACTGCGCATTAATCTTGCCCTCCAAGTTAAACGTGCGCCGCCTATAAGTAACATACCCCGGCGTTACGAGGAACGCAAAGGTGACCCAGGTGAGGAAGGTGTACCACGCGAGGAAGCCGCGGTTGTTGAGCAGGATCCCGGCGTACCCGATGAGGGAGGTGAATATCCCGACGCAGGCGGCGATGGTGGATAGGATGAGCTCGGGGCGGTTGCCGACTCTGATGACGTCTGCGTGGGTCCAGACGTCGAACCAGGTGAGGAGGCAGACGACGAGGGCGGCGAGGGAGTAGAACATCATCTAGATTTAGAGGGAAGCAGGTAGGTGAGGGTGCTGGGTGGGGCATAAGGATAAGGGAAGGACGTACGAGGGTGTTGGTGAAGAATAGGATCCACTTGAACTTGTTCCACCTTAACCGCCCTTTCCCCTGCGGCATCCTCGCCTCGTTAGTCTTGAACGCTTCCAGTCCGCCACCTCTCTTCGGGAGGTTCGGCTCATCCGTGCCTTTACCCTTCCTCATTCTCGCACCTACAGGCGAGAACGACGAGAACTTGGACGGGAGGTAGTTCACGCTCAGCGAGAGATTGCTCGCTGCCCCAGAGGCGACGGAGAGGTTGTCTCTCGACCCGCGGGCGAAGGGTGCGCTGGGCGGGTTGAGCAGGCCGCCGTAGTCGCTGGAGGAGGAGTTGTTCATGTCTGCTAGCATGTGTCGTGTGGAGCCTGCCTGGGAATACGCAGAGTTGGCATGCGAGATCACTGAGGATCGTCTAGAGGTGCGGTGGGCGTTGTATGAGGAATTTTTGAGGACGTTGGTGGGTTTTCAAGGATGGATGATCGAAGAAAAGAGGTAAAAAGACCAAGAAAGGGATCCGCAGCGGCGACGTGGCTTGTCAGATCGGGGTACTGACAAGCAAATGCGACATGGCTGTACTTACGGCGAGTTGGGATCCATCTATCGCCGGGATGAGAGATATGGGGTTGAAAGAGCGTAGGGTAGAGGTGGAACGTAGATTGAGATGAACAGTGGTCAATGGACGGGAGGAGGGAGTAGAAAGAGAGGTTGAGGCGGTTGCGTAAGAAACGACGTCAAACGTTGAAAGAAAAATTCTCACATACCAAATGGGGGCTGTCCTGGCGTTCGATTTGGTGCCCATTCTGGTCGAGATAGGTTGACCACACCCGCTGCATCGCGAAAAGAAAGAGGGGAGGAGGAGGAGGGGTATAATGACAGAGTAGAATACAACACGGAAGAGAACGAGGGCAAGCACGGTGAACAACAAAACAAATCGTCTCCGGTTCCCCACTTATCGCTGTGGAATGTTCACATGCTACTTAGAACCCATGTTGGCGGGATCGGAGTTGTAATGGCATCAGTGTCTCCCCCTATTCTGACAACCGTAAGAATAGAGGTCAACAGATATGTCAGTCGAAAGATAACGACTTCAAAACCTCTCGTAACTTGGTTTGCTGTTGGGTTGTAAAACTCACAAGCTTGAGCAGATTTTTCAATCGTCGTGGACGTCGTATCGATATCTTTGCAGAGTTCGGCACGCACGTGCTCCATTATTCCAAGCTCCGCCTAACCAAATTCGCCAACAATGCACACTTTGCCTCCGTTCCACCCATCATCTCGTCGCTATGGACGTCGATCCCGCCAAGTTAGAGGCGAGCTCTTGGCCGAAGGCGGCCAAAATAAACTTGTTTTAATTTAGACTTACGCAGCCTAAATTTGCACCTCTTCCTGCTGCGCACCTCGTACCAAAACTCATCTTCTGCCCCACCAACATATATCTGCCACGCTTTGGCAGATGTACATGTCTACCTCGGCTCGCATATCGCGAAATATGCTCACTTGGACCGACTTCTCTGTGACCAATAGCGAGTGGAGAGCCCGATTATTCTGACCAGCTGTAGCTTACTGTTTCCCAGAGTTTCCTACGCCTCATGAAGGCGACCGAATTTGCCTTTCCATCTGGCTTTCGTTATCTGCGGTCTGACTGAATGGCTGGTTTGCGTTCTCATGCTCCTACCCGAGTACCTGAAGGAAAATAATTCAGCCATTCGTATGTTCTGAAGCCTGGAGGTTATCTGCTTTACGAAATTTCCCGGCTTAGCCTCTATTGTGGAACTGGCCATCTCGTCAATGGGATCCACTTCCACCCAACAGCCGCGGGTTTAACAATGTGCAGTCTTATAACTCGATAGACAGTTTCTGGAACACAGAGCCAGTGATTGACGCTGTGCATCTCATAATTATTGACCCGCCTGTGGCGTCGAGAATAGTTATGAAGGGTGTTTTGAAGCAACTTCTTGAAAGTTGGCCTACTTCTCGGCTGAGTGCCTTTCAGCTACACGACGAGGACCTGGGTCAAAATTTAATGGATCAGCTTCGTTCGGTGGTTGAAAGTATGCGAACGTTGACTGACTTTCCATCCTCCCCTATGATCTAAAATATGTAATGACCCGGAATGCTCGTTTTCAGAAAATCTTGGGATCTGCGGTCTACTGGCATGTGTTCTGGTTCTTCTTTCCTAGGACCTGATGCAATACAGTTCAACCGCTTCGATGTTCTGGATGCCGATGCAGTGAACTGGCCCCCTTCGTATAGGGCACTAGAACGTTGGAAGGCTATCTAAAGTTTGGGACGATCCGAGAGGAACACAACACTCGCGACCAATTTTCGCTCCCGTTTCCCAGCGCGAATATAGCCGTCATCGCTATCGTTTCCTAACGCGAATGTAGACGTCCGAAAATGCGTTCTAGGAGAATGCATTTTCATAATATCAGCGGTCTACTTCGGTGTGTTCTTGTTTTCCTTGCCTAGCTGATGCGATACAGTTCAATCACCTCGATGTTCTGAATGTCGACGCATGGAGCTAGCCCTCAGGCTCTCTACATATCCAAACTCTCCTCGTACTTCTGGCTGGCCATCCACGATTCTAATCCACAGCAGCGACGGACCAAAAGCGCTTCAATGTCAGTTTACCTGGAGGTCGTTATCTTTCTTTTCTTACGGAAATTTTTCTGGTTCGGTCTCTAGAGTCTATTGTGGAACTGGCCATCTCGTCAATTGGACCTACTTCCCCTCAACAGCGAAATGCTGGCCGTGGGTTTACTCGTATGTGCCGCCCGGGATGAAGGTGAAGACTGGGCGTGGAAGGTGAGTACGAGATGGATACAATCGACTCGAACAAAGGGATCGAAATCTATTTTTAGATCAATAATTGTGCCGTGCCATGAGATCGCTGGTAAAGCCAAAATCTGGATATTAGAAAATGCCCATAGACGTGTATCTCGACTCGGGTCGAGCGAAATCCGATGGTTACTCTCTTCATGATTGTACTCCTTACTCCATCCTTAATCTGACCGACTTTTTTCTCTCCCAGGCTCGAGGCCGCCTATGCGGATCGCAGGAAAAAGCGCCGTCGACGCGGCTTGTCTTTGGTTTACTTTCGTCGCAATCTCGCATCTGGCTTGTGTCTGTACGTGTTACCCTTTTTTCATTTTTTTCTTCTTTCATTTTGAAAAGTTTTGAATATTCGGTTATGGCTGGTGATAAAGACGACGCTCTCTAGGCCGGTGCATGTATTAGCCTCGTGCATCGCAGGAACCCTTCTGAGGATCGTAATCGATATCCGCTCGGACGTATCATGGATGTGAACTCCAGCTCTAAGGACCCTTGGGGACAATTGGGGAGAATTTGATTTTCTAGTTTAGTAGGCAAGACAGGTTTTTACCATTCGTACGGAGGTACTGTAACATTCGTCGGTGGTATTCGTCTATATACGAGCTCAAGGGACTATTGTATCTTCAGGTTCGAGTGTTAACTTTGCGCACTATACCGTCGCTGGACCCATACAATTCAAAATGATGAAGGTACTGCTGGTCTTCCAGGGCATCTAGGACAAGACAGAGCAGCCGAAGGATACGAATTTAAAGCCTAAAGTTCTGCTAATTTTTTATCACAGTACGGGTAAGCGTCCGGCTGTTATATATCGGTATCGTTTAAGATCTCCTCAAGAAGGAAGAGGGTCATCCGGACCGCGGTGTCAACTATAAACCCGCTTGTTTATCCGAGAAACCGAAAATAAACAACATCAAATTTGTGGTTCCAATTGACCACCACTAGTACGCTCAAGTTCTGAACATGTACATACCACCATCTCCTAAGAAATCCCGTTAACACGGACCGAATTCAAGTGGAAACTAGGATTGGTTTCCAACTTCAAATAACTCCAAGTTACATTGATTGCTTCGAGCTTCTATCTGTATCGATAACCCATGCATTAGAAGACGCCACCCAAATTCAAGCTGTCAACGATCTCATAACTTGGTTATAAAAAATTAGAGCGAATGTCGTTATAATTCATGGTAGTAAGTCCTCCTTTGTTTTCCCAAGTTCGCCCAATTCATCTAAATTTCGGTGCAGACCGCCTAAAGACCGTAGAAATGTATACTGGGCTCACAAAAAAGTTCTTATCACCGTTTTTATCATCTCGTGCCGAAATTCGGCTTTTACACTCCTTCCTGAACACGCGACACTTGCCAGCCGAAGAACCTCGTTGCGGAATCGCAAGAGAAGCGACCCAACGTGGCTATAGTCATATAAATCTTGGCACCTGACCTTGTCCACGACTTGATCTTGACCCTCTCCTCGAGTCACCGTTTTACACGGCTTGCTGGCTGCGATTTGTATCTAAAGTCATGAACTACGACTTCACTAGATCAGAATGTCTTCCTCCAACCCCAGTCGCCCTCATAACCCGCTCCGACGGAGACCGCGCGTTCCCCTGCGTATTTCCGAGCCGATAACCCTGCCACGAAGATCAACGGATAGCATCATCCCCTCCTCCGCGCCGCCTTGCAAGGTTTCAATCGCTTTCGACCCACGACTTCCTCCTTCCCTTTCGCCTCGGCCACTCTCGCTCAATAAGAACGAGTCGTACGTGGACGACGCCTTTCCTTGGACAAACGCTGCACCGGACAAGTTCCGGTATCGCCACCGACATTCTGCTTCTGCACCGAATATCACCTTCAAGCGGAACCCGTCTTTCCATTCTCGCCTGCGTAGTCATGATCCGCAGCAATCATCCCCCCTTACTTCGCCGCCATTACCTCCAGAACCCGTCCCTCATGTTCCAGTTCCGTACCCTCCGAAAACAGAACTACCGCCTCCGTCCGCCCCATCCAACGAGTCGACGCAATCATTAACTATTGAAATCAATGCCCCAGATGTTATATTGAAGCCGCGAAATAAGCTGAAGAAGAGGAGAAGGGAGGCATATCACGAAGACGAAGGTCTGAAGCTGTTTGGTTCGTCCAATCCAATTTACTCGAACCTCGTTTTTGTGACACTGATGCTCGACCAGCTCAAATTGAGACCCTGTTCAGGCGAAAGAGTAAACCACGTCCAGAAGAATATGCGACCCCAAATCGATTAGTGCTGGGGTCTCATTTTATTCCAAAATATATCCCCCCGTCATTTGATGACGGAAGAGTGGTAGATTATCGGAGAAGATATTGATCGGGCATTCTTAATTAATAATGACGACCTTACTACTGACTAATTACAACCAAGTCGAGTTCGTAACAAAGAAGTACAGAGCTAGACTGTAGAGAACTAATGAATTGACTGGGAGAGGGTTCAGCAAATATAAACTAAAGGCCGGTTCGTGATCAAAGAACT
Organism: Galerina marginata; assembly: GCA_023014335.1. Classification (NCBI taxonomy): domain Eukaryota; kingdom Fungi; phylum Basidiomycota; class Agaricomycetes; order Agaricales; family Galerinaceae; genus Galerina; species Galerina marginata. The sequence continues at coordinate 195,625 of JAECYW010000009.1, read as the reverse complement.
CAAGCAAAGGATAAAATCAAAAAATTACCTCTCAAGACCATCCGCTACGGTGGGAGGCACCGTGGTCCGTCGTCATCGCATTCATACTCAAGTATATGCGTCCCAGCCGAACGCCATCCACTCTTCGTCCTCGATCATGACCAGCTCGCGAACCCACCTGCTGCGGCGCTGCCTGCAGCAGCGCGCCAGCAACATCAGCTGCCTTTCCCCCAAACACCCATCCCGCGAAACGTGGTGAACACTTTCCCTTCGCGACTCCTGCACCAGCCCATGCCCATGCCCATCTACCGGTTTACCTTGCCTTTGGGAGCGAAGAAACCCGTACATCAGCAGCAGCGGCGCAGCGCGCCGGGGTGAGGAAGGACTAAACACGAGCGGGCTGAGAGGAAAGACGGAAGTACGGAAGGAAGGTGGGGTAGCAGCGGGAGGGCTGCGACGATGGAGCACGGGCAAATGCAGATGGGGAGGCAACGATGACGATACGGAAATCATACACCCTCCTCAAGGGTCAAGAGGGTAGAGGGTTGACGTAGTGAAATGGTAGAGATTGGTGGCGACGATCAATCGCGAACATATGGTGCACGCTAGGAGGACTTTGCATGCGTATTGGCGACGACAGCGTCGTTCCGTCTTCCTCGTCCTCCTTCCCGATTTGGCCTCTGACAGCACCAGCTGCCCACTCCGCCCGACCCCACGTTATCGCACCTCTCTTCCGTCCCACTGCCCCCTCAGAGTCATGCACCCGCCATCGCGACAAAGAGAAAGAGTTTTCCTAGGGGCCATTCCCGCATTAGTGACGATGGTGCGGGCTTTGGAGCCTGCTGTATGGTTTGGTTTTGGTTTTTGTGGTAAGATGGGCAGATGGGCAGAAGCGGGAATGCCTGAGCTTGAAGGAGGGGGCTGGGTGCGGCTGCGATGAGGGCTGCAGCAGTTGGGGTAGTCGCTGCATTGAGACCGAATAGAATGAGGTCCTTGCTTCTCCTTTCGACCGCAGGATCCTGCCCTCGGCTCTATCTCCTCTGTACCAGTTGAACGTTTTGGGCTCAGGCCACGGAGGTGCCGCTCACATTTCAAACTCCCGCCTCACTCCCTTCCCCTTCCTCCTGCGTACGTGTATGCGTCCTCCCAATCATGACCGGCTTGCAAACTCGCCCGCCTGCCGGCACCAGCAACGCTCTAGCAACATCAGCACTAAGCTACGCGCCCCACCTCTTCGCCTCTCCCCAGCCTCGCCCTGCGGGGCAGTACCCATCCCACGAACTTGACGAAAAGTCTCCCGTGGGGACACCTCCAGCGGGCAAAGTCAATGCATATACCCCAGGACTAGCAGCGTCCACGACCCGTGCGAGCGTTCTTTGCTTCTGGGAGTGAAAAAACCGCGGAGCCGCAGGTGGTCATGCACCTGGGTGGGAAGTTGGAACGACCAGACCGCAAGCAGGCCAGAGGGAAGGACAGTGTAGCAGCGGGAGGGCTGCGACGACGAGCGGACGAAGATACAAGGATACAAGGATTCACCCTGCCCCGAGCAGAGGCGATTGGCAAAAGGGCAAGGGATAGGTGATAGCGATGACCAAGTTGCGGACAGGCGGTGCGAGTCCCTGCTTGAGGTACGGAGCCAAGCGACGAATCGACGTGGCAGTTGAGTATCATGGTGATGGTGACAGTTTTCTGGGGGGCTCGGAAGAAGGGGTCAAAAGAGAAGGAGATCTTGGAATGAGTAACGCCAACAGCGAGCTAAGAACAACGAATTTCGTTCAGCTTCGACTCCACAAGGAGGTAAAGACGAGGAAGCACGCACCTAGTCGCTTGGTTTCACCGCGAGATACGTTGTAACCGCAGAACCAAAAGAAAAGGCGGGCTGTTAAGAATGTCAAGCTTCAAGGAGCCATTCTTCTTGAAATCGATTAACAAAAGCTCGAATCCAACATAACGTCCTTCCTCACCGGATATCTAGAACTCCCAACGCCATCCAGGAGATCGTGAAAGAAGTCGGTAAAAAGAGAAACAGTATGCACAACTTGAAAGCGCCGGCGTCGTACGAGTGGCTGGATCTTCAAGCCGTCCAAGATGCCTAAGGATATAGGCCACAGCTGAAGTGCAGTCAGTAACCCGTAAGTAAAGGACCGAGAGATGATTGTGCGAGGACTCAGGAGATGGAAGAGCGCGAAATGATGAAAATTTGATCCCAACACGTACCACGTGAGTCACAGGTGGTTGGGAACGAGCAAGACGAACAGAACACGTTGAATACTCGACTGAATACTCGACTACAACTACAGCTGACTTGTCACTTTCCTGAATCCTACATACAATTACAACGATGAAACGAACGGGCAACGAACGGGAGTCGGGAATTTCTTTTTACTATGTAGTGATTTGCTTTCGGAAGAATTTCTGGGCTGGTGCGAAAAAAAAATTTGAGATAGCCGAAGCGAGATTGTGGAAAAGAAACTTGAACTATAAACAGTATCAGACATTCTCTAAACAGAACTACGGGTCTTGAGTGCAACTTGAGTGGAGACCGCGACTGAGATTGGAATTAGGAAAGTTATGGGTGTTGTTTATTGAAATTTGAAAGACGACTTACCTGGAAAACCACGGTCGTGGAATGTTAGCGAATGAATCTCGTTTGGACGGAAGTGCCTTTGGGGGGATGTAGGAAGGTGTAGTCACTTGATATCCGTTTCCATTGTCCGCCTTTGGAGCCTAGCAAGATGGCGAGGTCCCCTTGACCGTCTACCTTGCCAAGAAAAGCAAGCTCGAGGAAGTCATAATCTTGGCGGGTTTGGAGCGTCAGAGTGATATTCAACGGTTTAGCCAAAGTAATTTCTTGTTCACTATTTTTCATGTGCCACTTGCCGGCTGGAATTCTGTAAACCCATAATGGAATACGCAAGCCAAAGTTAGTCAACGCGTAAGACGGGTCAACAATGTCCGTCGATGTCGAGGAGGATAGTGGCCTGATTGTGAGAGAGGAGGGTTCAGACGAAAAGTTGTCTGGCTTGGCTGCAAGCATGCTGTTGCTGACCGATGACTGTCCCTGCCAGACGAATAGTCCTATGTCTGCGGTACGTTGGAAAATCTCTACCTGCAATCGATAAAATGCCATCTCCCCTTCACCATAAGCGATGGTAAGTGGAACACCCAATAAACCAATGAGAGAATAGGCCATGTCTTCAATCCGGGTTGTCTTCCGCTTTGATAACCACGCAAGAGCATCTCTAGCATGGTCAATCCCAGAATTAAATGTGGTGAAGTGGTCTGGTGAAATCCCTGTTATATCCGAGACGTGATTCCAGAGATGTTGCTTTAATGCAGAATTAACGATTTTGTCGTTATCATCATCGTTGAAAGAAGAGGTTGTTATGAGTCTCCATGATTTCCCGAAGAACCTCAGGCTTTTTGGTGCCAAGAGTTCTTGTAAAGTCCAGCCTCGTGTAAACCACTGATCTTTACGAAAGCTTGGAACGTCGGTGGTATCGGCAAGGTGCACAATGCAAACCTTGGATTTGGAGTACCAATTGAACATGGATCGAATTGATTCCTCAAGCTCAGCACTACTGCTTTTGTTAATGCAACCAGAGTCAAACCAAACAAAGCGGCAGGAGCGTTGAGAAGAGATCCAACAAAAGATGATAATCTTTATGAAGCTCGGAAAGTGGGTTCCTTTTTGATCGGCTGGAAACAGCGCTTGGTATGCCTTCTTTATAGGGTCGTCCAACTGGTCAGTTTGACTTAGTGTGGATTGCACTGTTCATAACAACAATAATCACCTCAATTGCAATATTTGCACCTTGACTTGGAGAGTCAAATTTGATCAACTCGTGCAGTATGTCTTGATAATCTGCAAATTTTAATATATCAGTAAATGCCAACTCGCCACCAGGAAGCCATCGATGGGAAAGGATTGAATATGATGTCTCCTGAGTTATCCAGTTTGTGGCAATAGAGTGAATGTCTTTCTCAAACACATTTTTGGCACAATGTTCCAGAAATATTGTCGTCTTGTCCAATAAAATAGTCGCAAGAGCACCTCTATGGACAAGTTGCATTTGTTCAAGATCTAGAAGGAAAATTGGAAGATGATTATGAATGTATGCGCTAATGACGCCATTGATCACTGGAGTAAAAAATATGAGTGACGGAGAGGACACCATCTAGCAAATATAGCAAAATTACAGGGGGGGTATGTGTTCTTTAACATGTACGTTGGCAAGAAACAACAAAAAGGAATGGAGTAAAAGATGCACCTTCTGTAAAATAAAGTAAGCAAAAGATAAATAGCAGGTAATACTGGACAGCAGTACACTTACTCGCTATTGAGATTAAAAAAGGATGGTGAGAGTGAGTGACAGAAAGCAGAAGAAAAGCAACAGATTCATGTACCAACTGAGAATTTTCATATTTAAGTCAACTCCTTGGAATATTCAATGGATTCACGTACTTCCTGAGAACACAAACCCGTCGCATTTTTGTAAGTAAATTCCTCGGAATATTCAATGGATTCACGTACTTCCTGAGGACAGAAACCCGTCGCATTTTTGTAAGTCAATTCCTCGGAATATTCAATGGATTCACGTACTCTCTGAGGACAGAAACCCGTCGCATTTTTGTGAGTCAATCCATCGGAATATTCAATGGATTAACGTACTCTCTGAGGACAGAAACCCGTCGCATTTTTGTAAGTCAATTCCTCAGAATATTCAATGGATTCACGTACTATCTGAGGACAGAAACCCGTCGCATTTTTGTAAGTCAATTCCTCGGAATATTCAATGGATTCACGTACCGCCTGAGGACACAAACCCGTCGCATTTCTGTAAGTCAATTCCTCGGAATATTCAATGGATTCACGTACCCCCTGAGGACACAAACCCGTCGCATTTTTGTAAGTCAATTCCTCGGAATATTCAATGGATTCACGTACTTCCTGAGGACAGAAACCCGTCGCATTTCTGTAAGTCAATCCATCGGAATATTCAATGGATTCACGTACGAACTGAGGACAGAAACCCGTCGCATTTTTGTAAGTCAATTCCTCGGAATATTCAATGGATTCACGTACGAGCTGAGGACACAAACCCGTCGCATTTCTGTAAGTCAATTCCTTGGAATATTCAATTAATTCACGTACTCTCTGAGGACACAAACCCATCGTATTTTTGTGAGTCAATTCCCCAAAATATTGACTGAATTCACGTACATACTGAGGACACAAACCCGTCGCATTTGTGTAAGTCAATTCTTCAGAATATTCAATAGATTCACGTACTCTCTGAGGACAGAAACCCGTCGCATTTTTGTAAGTCAATTTCTCGGAATATTCAATTGATTCACGTACTTCCTGAGGACACAAACCCATCACATTTGTGTAAGTCAATTCCTCAGAATATTCAATGGATTTATGTACTTCCTAAGGACACACCGTGTTTTCGTTAGAGATTTCACCAACGTAGCACCCTCACTTACTCTCTGATGACACAACTAAGGGGAGTTTTAATGCCACATTTTTGCCAATATCTGATTGACTCAACGTACGTCCTGAGTTTCCGAAAAAAACAACTTCATTAGTTAAACGCCTGCAGTATTCAAGCTACTGTCGCACCAGCTGTGCAGGTATCAACTCCAGTTAGTCGCTTGACACCCAATGGCTATACCGGTTAAGACGCCTCACCGTCTAATGACCGAACAACATTCCATAAAAGTTAGCCGACTTCTAATATATTTGAGGTATCTGAGTCGTGACACACGTTCTTCAGATGAAATATGAGTCAGAAAGTGCTTTCCGAGCAAGAGGTCTATTCACATACTCCCTAAATGTGATTTACCATCGCCGCAGCGTTGGAAATCATAATCTCTGTATTCCATAATTCCACCCACCTCCTGATGCCCAAACTGAGAGGTAAATGTGGGTTTAAACTTTCATTTCGAGAGATAATACTTGCCCACTGATAAGTCGAGCCAGCATCATAGAGAAAGAGACACAATCAGCATTGTAATAACCACTGCTCAGCATCGGAGAAATCTGCTTGCATCCTAAAGGACACGAGGAGCGGCAAGGTTACGAACTTGACGTCGTTGACGAATGACATAACTTACAAACTATAAAAATAATGGTATTGCTTCACATTGAGAGGTTTTCTCCCAAATAAACGGATACCTTGCTCACATGATGAGTCACAGCTTTGTTGGCCATCTATTCTGGATGTTTAGTAATGATCAATTTCGTCGGTGACTCGATTCAAGCGTTTACCCTCTAGAGTTTCTGGTTCTAAAATAGTGTTGAGATATATCGTGATCTAAGAAGCACATCCTGACGCACCGCTAACAGCTTGGTTATGTATTCGTCCTTGGGAGGGTAGAAGCGGAAAGAGGGGAGAAAACGAGTCATCATGCGGTCAATCGTCTACTTAAGCATCAGCCTCTGCGCGATAATCAAATCGATGTCCTGATTCCTCCACCAGGCTGACAAGTACGGCGCTGGCTGTCACTTGTTGGGATAATTTTAGGGAGCTATTATTATCAAGAGAGTTCAACGCCGGCATGGAAATCAGAGCGGCCAAAATAAAACAGTTGCCAAGATGGGTTAAGCAGAAGACATAGTTCTCAAAGTAGGAGATCGTTTGGTGGAGGAGCCGCGCATACACTTAGAGGGCAAAGAGCGAGTCACCTTTGTGCTGCTTACGCGCTCGAAGGATCGTCTAACTGGCCAAATTGGACCCAGATGTACTCGATATAACTGGAAGACTCGGAATTGATCATCTTCTTGAACGTACCAATCGGAGTAATGTACAGAGCACCTGACAAGATGTTAACGGGCGGCGGACGTGAACCTCCAGGCAGCTTCACCATCACACCGGGCCTTCATGGAAGAATTGCTGTGCCCATCGCCGCGCCATCACCATCGAATCAGACAAATCACTTCATTTGACTTTCTTCGCCGAAATGAAGGACGTGAGCCCGCAGAGTAATATTATTATAGTTCTTCGTGATATCACCGAAAATCTTACGATAGATTGGAGTTGTGCTCTCCTCCACCAAATGGAGCGGAGGCTGTGATTGCAATTGCGACTTGACACGGGCATCCAGTTTACACCCGCTTTCTGAAGAGTCGATTCGGGGTCGAAAGCGCGTTCCCTGCCCATCCCGCTTGTGCCCCCGCCTAGCGTGCGACTGAAGCGTAATTTCGGAGTCGACGACCTTCTTACCTCTTTGAACTCTTTCCGTCCTACCCGCTCCAGGTTTAGGAGCGCAAGGTGCGAAGAATAAAAAATGGCTTCTGCTACGAAAGGCAGGATGGGGCTCAAGAGGACAGGCAGGGCTGTGCGTAGGCTCTAGGTAAGAAACAGAATACGTCGGTTTATGCAGAGGGACAGAAGTGAGTTGTACGTACCTTGGGGTATCAGGGATTTGGTAGTGCGTTGACGTTGCGCCGACGGGCTGGGCACGAGTAGCAACGACGAGATGGGCGGGACGGGCAAGGAGGTGACAGCAGTGATGTCCACTCTTCAACGCTCAAATTGGCTGTGGTCTTTATCGGACGCCATTGGCCTGGCGGCACGGAATTGTGGCGTCAGACGGCGCAGCTGCGTGATAGACGTTCAATATCATCGTTTCCTGCTTCTTTCATTGGTGTTAGGTTACGCACTATACACCTTCTTCCCTGTTCATCGCGTCCGTAGCACATCCCAGCTCCACACACGGCCTGCTATCACTCTCTCCCTCTCCACCCTCCCCTCTCTCCTAGTCCCACGCCCGCACATAGGGCGGGCGGCTCGCATGTCAGGAAGGGGAATCCGTCATCGAGTGTGAAGTCAATCGTATCGTAACCTGTAGTTATCGGCTAAGGGAGGCGAGGTGGGTTGACATCTACAGGCCGGCCGGCGTCGAGGTAAACAAGGAGCTGGCTTAAGGTGATTGCGATTTTGTTGAGATTATCTTCTAAATAGAAGGCCACTAAGGATGCCGCGCCTGATAGAACAGTCTCTGGAGTCTGGACAGAGCCGTCGATGTTGAGACACAACCTCCGGAGGCGTCAAGCAAGCGGCCCGGGGGTGTTGATCCAATTAGTCAGCTGTACTCGGTGGTCCCGCGTGATATTGAGTTCGTTGCCACTGTTCCCGACGTGCTATCCGAGCATTGCCAGACCCGAGCTGCTAGAGTGGGCATGATAGGCTACTACGGCGACCCGCCTCAGCGCTCGCGTATTCGTGCCTCACTAGTCAGTTTCCTAGGTGCAACATAGCCAACGCCAGCTCAGGCAGACTGTCATTATCCCTGAAATCTCGAAACTGGGAGCTGGGCGACCCAGGCACGAGCTTGGAACTGTTCGGGCTCACGCCCAAGTCCAACCTCCTCAGCGCCGACTCGATTTCTTCTTGAACTATAGCAGTTACCGCAAACTCCTACCTTCTCACTTCGTTTCACATTCGTCAGAACTTTCTCAATATCAAGAACACCATCAACATAGACAGCAACGTCCTGAACTCGACTTGCGGCTTCTGCGTCAGTGACATCACTCGTTCCTACTACCCTTTCGTTCATTTACAGCTCTGCTCCCGGTTCTCTTCCTCCATCCGCATACGAACCGTATCCGTAGTCGATATCCTTTCCCATCGTTGCCGGCACCACCTCTGCGAGCTCCGCGATTTATATCTCTCGGTGAATGGAGATCGGCGAACGACACCTCGTTATACTCTATACGCCAGAGCCGTTCAAAAGGGCCTCGTCAGCTAACTGGAGCGTACTTGGCATGAAGTCAACCTCACCATCGCGGGCAATACGTACGCTGAGAAGGCAAGAACTTATACTACGGTGATCTGATCGTGGAGCTCGATGTGTACGGTCTTCGCTCTGGTGGTCGTTGGAGTCCGAGTGACAGCGGTGGAAATCGGAGGACACAATGAGCTCAACTCAACACTGGTCCAACCTCGACTGGATCCAGAACGCTGCAATCAAACTCTCTCCCCCAGACTGCAAATTCCTCTAAACCTCTTCCACATCGACTTTGGCATCAGCTCAGCAAACTCGTGTTAGTCACATTTATCCCCTTCCCCTTCTCATTCTTCGTCCTCTTCCTCAGTGCGTACCCGTTATCCGCGTTCATGCTTTCTTTGCTGGATTTCCTTCTTGGCCTCGTTGCCGCTGTCGCCAGAGCCGTGCCACCCAGACTTCCATCCTCGTAATCAGCCCTGTCAGCCTGCTTCCGATCGCCCATCGACAGCATATACTTAGGATTCTGTCGTCGTCGGCGTGCGTAGGGGAGGTCTGCTCCTTCTCGCCGATTTCGTCGAGGGATGGCTGTGACGTGGCAGATGCTGCCATCGCGGCTGACAAGGAGTGCGAAACGAAGACGAAGATATCGACGAGAACTCAGTGTGGACCTGGCGGGGCATTTTCTAGCCTGAGGAGTGCAGACGAGTCACCTGCGTCGGCTTTTCCGTTTGTGGATTCACCTCACCATACTATCTTCGTTTTATCGTCATTCTTTGCCTGGGAAACGTTATCCTGTCGTTTATGCCGCCTTCCAGAGTCGCCATTAAACCGAAGTGCCTCCCTAGCTGGAGCTGGAACGTGGGAGGGGTAGTAGGTTTGAACGACACCGTACTTTCGCGCTGAAGGAGCCCATGTGTGCGTGCTTTTTCTCATATCCCTTATCTCACTTATCTCATTCTCATTCTCTTTGTAGTTTCCTGTTCGACAGCCCTTTTTCTTACGAGAACGGGCTAACCTGGAGTTTTAAAGCACCAAGAACGCATCCGATACTCTAACCGCTCAAAGGACTATCGAGAGAACGCGAACAATACGTTTTCGTCCGCAGTTCGCAGGGAAAGCAGAAGACAATGGGATGCGAATGTCGTAATGCGTGTGCAGGCACAGGCGCGGTCGACGGCGAGGAGGATATGGACGACGGTAAATCAACTAGGATGCAGAAGAAGAGGAGAAATTTGTTGGGATTTCAAGGTCCAGTCGTTGGTGTGGGCTGCGCAGCGCAGTGCTCGCGGATCACACTGCCTGGGGCTGTGCGTGCTCAGCCTGCTCGAGGTTAAAACAATAATTAGACTCTCGAAGGCCTCTGTAATCTTCCGAAATCCATTGAAATTTATTTTTAAAGGTATAAAGATCATAAAGAAATTACAGTCCAGGAAATTAAAGGGACAAAAGTGGCGTTGTGACGAGTCATGATCAGTACGTACTTCTACACTACTTATCAGTGCAACGACCAACTGAGTTTTCATATCATTCATATTATTCGGGTAATATGGCTCGGACGATGGAGATTTTGGGCTCAATCGAAAGCTATTGACGATTAGGATCCATTTCTTATTGTTCTGAAGTTTAGGTAAAGACCCCCCGGTGTGAGATTTACGAATTATTCTCCACACTTACTATATGTTTGGAAGTTTTTTGTCAATTTTTAACGTTGCCATTCCCAAGCTTGGTTGTCCGATGATAAGGTCTGAGCCGGATTCGGCCTGGGCAACGTACACTGGCAGTCCCTGTAGGACGTGTGAGATAGTGCTATCTATAAACTCGTGCCTTCAAATGTTGGGGAAAAATACGTAGTTGGAAGGCGGGAAGGAGACATACTTAATTAAGAGTGAGGGCGAAAGGGGCACGGCGCGTTGCGATATGAGTCACGCGTTCAATGTCAAGAGAACAACATGAACCGCGTCCTGAGAACCTCCTTCAACTCGACGACACCGAATTTAATTGAACTACATACTGGCCAATCGTTAAAATCAGATAACGGCCTTTGCCGGCTCGTATAGCATATCATTTAGCTGCTCCAACACCTACAGGACCTCAAGATAAAAAAAGCCATATAAACTGGTCTCGTAATGGACCATCGACAGTGATGTGGGTCATGGAATCCGAGTCTTCGATCATTATACACTGCCCTCCACCTCCTCCGCCACCACCACCACCTCCGCCACCTCCCCTCCCTCCCCGATTTCCTGGATTCCCAGAATGAGGATGTTTCCAACAGGCAGCTCCATCTGCTCCGTCAGCGCCATCATTGCCTCTGTAGCCATTGTAGCCGCCACCGCCCCCGCCCCCGCCCCCACCTCCACCTCCTCCCCTCCCGTTGGGACAATGTTTTGCTGCTTCTCCCGGTTTCCCTGGAGTTCCGTACATAATGCAGAGGTTCGACTTTTACAGGAGGTAAGGACCAAGATGAATGAAAGGAGTAGACAAGTACGCACTGTTAAACGCAGACTAGCACGCAGGTAGCGAAGTAGACTTACGAGGAGTGGCGATGGAAGACGTTATATAGGCGTCTTTCATGAACACGAGGCTGCAACAAGGTGATATTATAGATGTATTAATTCACCCGTCTTCTTCGGCGAGTCAAGGTCAACAGTCAACGCTTCAGCTTCAGCTCAGCCTGTCCTGCTCCGTGCTCCTCATCCCTTCCTCGTTTCTTATCACACCACAGTCTATAACTGTTGGACGGGTGCCTTTAAATATCGGACAAGCGCGTCGCGTCGTGATTTGAGTCACGACTGTCACGTGTTCACTGTCAAGAGAACACCACTGATCAGAACGGTGAACCTCCGCCTTGCGTCGACATCGACTCAATTACTTACAAGTACTTACAAGTACTTACTCCCAGTAAGAACCGGTTCTGCGCTACGCCGCGAAAATCTGCTCCCACCTGCGTTCACGGATCAGCACGGATCAGCACGGACCAGAGCGTTTAGAATCCCCCGCATATGCGATATTTTTGCGATATTTGACTACGAATTCTTCAATGCCAAAACTATCTGCGTGCACGCGCTTGCATCTGCGTCATTCTGGTCATATCTGAGGTGTTCTGATTTACTTTTCATCGCATTAAATTGCTTTATTTCTGCTTCTATCTGTACCTATCTGCTGTCTACTGTTGGAAATGCACGTTGTATAACCGTCGCCTTTTACGCCGAGTCCACGCCGAGACAGATCCACAAGAACCAAGGAAACTGACCAAAGCACACCATGCAAACGCCATTCCCCCGTTGTCTCGTCGACGAATAAGATACTTGTGAATACGACTGGGCTGGAAGGTATGCATTAGCGAGGGGCAGCTGGTATTTGTATTGAGCTGCACTTACCTAAGGGCGAGAGACTGGGGAAGCCGACTTAAAACGGCGGCGAACTGATAAAGTCGATATTAGCAAAAGGTGCACGCACGAAATACAAAAATTTACCTCATTATTGGCGTCGCGTGCTATAGAGACAATGTTCGAGGCGAAAACTCGATTTGAGGTCACTATATGCGGGCGATCAGGATATATGCGTCGAAATAGTGGAACACGCACCATTTCTCGAGAGTTTGGAGATTGGGAAGGCGCCTCTGCAATTTCTATCGCTCAGCAGTCTCCAATGGATTCTAAAAGGCGTCTTACCAGAGCCCAAATCGCAAGTCATCGACTAGCCCGCCTGAAATGGCGCATCCGACTCTCTATGCCCACAGATCGGATATGGCGCGTTTCTTGACAGCGAGGGTAGTTTGCACATGTACCGAACGCGTCGAACAGCTGGTGGAGCGTGTGTAGGGAACGGGAAGGCAGGGTCTCTGGGGCTGCGATGAACTGTGGAGGGGGATGGTGGTGGTAGGGAAGAAAGAGGGGAACGACGGAATTGGGAAGCGAAGTTGAGAGTGGGTAAATTTTGTCACGAAAATGGATGTAAAGGAAGGAAGACAAAGGTGGGCGAATCTCCCAGAGAGAAAGCTCTGGGGTCATTGAGCAACTGAGCTGGACGTCATCGTCAGCGACAGCAACTTCTCAAGTTCTATTTATATCCCTAAGTCGGAAAGCCTTCGGATTCGCTCGGACTCGCTCGGCTCTGCGCGGGTCTCTTCCACATTCTCCAGAAAACAGCAGAACCGGTTTCCACTGGGACTTACTGGTCAATCAATCGTCGTCGGGAATGCGCCATTCCTGTCGGCAGCATCTTGGCAGCATCTGATCTTCCTGGCCCCACCAGTGCTTGCGGAAGACGTCGACCCCAACTCCTCTCAATGCCTTCTTCTTCACCCTCTCAAGCAGCCATATTGGCTGAGAGTAAAGAGCGACTTCCTACGATTGCCTTCGCCATCTGATAAACAGCTCCCAGCAGCGCATGAAGAGCTCACAAACACGGCGGATCATGCGTCGACGGTTAAAAGCTCTCCAGCGGGGGCGTTACAAAGCTTAGCCTTTCAATCCTCAATGGAGTGATATCAATGTGCGTCTTCTCACCTCACCTCCTCTCTCGCTGCCTCAAACAGTCGACTTTAGGAACTCGAATGGAGCTCGTCATGCGTCATTTCCAAGCCTCGCTGCGGATCGGCGGGTCCAGAAGCACAGGGCTATCTAGGTTCAGCAGCACTGCCAGCAGTACGCCACTCTTCACGAGACCAATCACTTTCAGCTCGGCAGTTGCGGGGTCAGGTTAAAGCAGGAGGAACTGCCACGAATTCTTATGGGATTAGGATTTACTGAAGCGGAATGCAAGAGGTTTACGTTTATTGCGGGTGGTTCGTATTTTTTTCTCCCTTATCCGCTTTGCATTTTGGATACGTGACTAGACTGATGATTTATCGGTAGGACAGCTCGCCTACCTACCACGTACACCATCTCGAGACCAGCGCAGGACGAGCAGGTTTTCAGCCCGTTCCATGTGCATGTATGCGCCAAATCCTATTCGCCTTGGCTCAAGAAAAACATTTGATAACCTCCGACAGGGGTTGACTGAGTAAATTCATCATAACGGGCAAGGTAAATCCAGTTCCGCTTTTTTCGTTGATTATACGCCCGAACTCACGCAGTTGAATTGCGTCAGGTTCACCCGGATGTAAAGATCATAAACCACGCTCGTCATCCGCGCCTCGATTTCAGCGAGGCCCATGAGTCTTGCTGTCGGAGCCTAGGGGTCGAGGAGTCGATGTACGTTTTCTATCTCTTTAGTATCTCTTCGTTATTTGAACTCGGTTCCATAGTATTTGTGTGCTGTATACGTGTCGGTTCCAGCCTGAGCTTGCGTGAAGCATGTAGAAATATCAAGAGATCTCTTGAGCTGCAGGAAATTCTACGAGCCTAGAAAGGCCGAGCGACTAATGAGGCGAGGAGAATCTGCTTACTTGAGTATACCCAGCAGTTTGCAAGAGGTAACTATCTCCCTTCTCCCCTTTCTAAGCGACGTGACTAACGATTTATATCATCAGACGTATCCTACACCTTCATTCTCGTGTACTCCATGCTCCTGACGCGACGTTTTATAACAATTTTTCCTCTGCCTCAAGGGAAGATCCGTTTCCTTTGATTGCACACCGATCGACCGGGGCTAGGCTGCCTACTTTTTCCTCACGACCTCTTGATTGTAAATCCACAAAACTAACCGAACATGGGCGTCTACACCAGTTCATACGCTCACCTCGTTGTCTGTACGTCGTCTGATTTGTTCATTTACGACAAGACGTGCTGGTACACCCGCTCGGGCTGTTGTCCACTCCATTCAGTTGAAAGTGGTACATAACTCTATGTACGGAATTCTCTGGCCCCGTTTCTCGACGCGTTTTGGTATCGTTCAAGAAGCAATTGCAACGCCGTATGAGGATGGCGTCATACCCGCCCTTTTTGTCGCTGCTCGTGAGTTCATGGCATAATATCCCTTTTCGCTTATGAGTACTGATTAGAATGCCTTTTTTCCTTTGACGATAGGCACGGTAATTTCGTTTCCTCTCGATATCGAATCGTGCAACGATATCTATGCGTATGGAAGCACGGTTTCTCCCATATTAAATTGTGCAACAATATCTATGCGTATGGAAGCACACTTTCTTGCTCGCACGCCGTCATCTCTTTTTTTCCCATTTACCTATCGCTATTGAGATTCCATGAACGCCACAAGTAAAGGTATTACAGCATTCCGGCTTACTCGAAAAATTCTGCACTCTTGGGTGGCCACATCGAGCAAGCCGTCAAATTAAATCGTAGGTTAACTTGCAGAATTCCATTTCCTGCGATGGCAAAGCGTGTCCCTCTTCAATCTGTTCGTAAACAAGGCCCTCAAACGAGATAAGGACGGTGTGTGTGTGCTATGCGAAATGTTTGAGATGGATACACGATTCAGTTTGCAGGACAGTGAGTACAGTCCTTCCATTCTCGCCGCCGCCACAGCTGAAGTCGAGAATCCACAGACACAGCATACACCCAACTCGCGTCAGTCCTCGACAACGCCAACATAGTAGGAAGGAAAACATATAAATACAGATCCGACTTTCCATATTTCTTCAGTATCACCAACTCGCTCATTCAGCCTCGAACACCATGTCCGTCACACCAGGTATCTACCTCATCAGGAACCGCAAGACCGGGTACTACATCGTGCCCAACAACGAGACCAGCTCGGGTGATGCAGTCACCACCATTAAAATTGGCGACCAGGTCCCTAAGGAGGCGGTAAGTGCGCTCGTCAATGTTGTGAATGTTGAGCTCACAAGTTTAACATTTTTTTTTCTTGCTGTAGAAACTGACCGTCTCCGTCGATCAAACCGGAGCCTACACGATCAAGTCGGACTCCAACTTGAGCGTTGCCGACTCCGGGGTGAGTGCATCTGTTTTTTTGATTTTGATTTTCTTCCCTGTCTCCGTTGCGTAATATTAATGTTCGACCTGGCATGATCAGAAAACGGATTCGAACGGTAAACGCTACCTCGAGTGGCAGGAAGGCGACTACAAGTGGTCGCTCAAGGCCGCGAGCACTGGATTGTGGAAGTAAGTGTTCATTGTACGCTTATTCTCCGTTAATTTTACAAAGTTTTCCTTCAGCATCAAGCTCGTCAACGACCCCAAGTTTGCTGCTGATAACTTTACCATTGCACGCAACGTGAGATTTGACCTGAATTTTGTTCTGATAGCTTTAAATTGTTGAATTTTTTTCTCTCAGGTCATTTTGGTCGAAAATGGAGGCGCCTCAGAGACCCGCTGGGAGTTCGTCAACTCTGGCTGAAAAGTCATCCAACACATCTGGAAATCTACAATCGGCATCTTTCGCCATTCCTCACCTCCCTTGAAAATGTTGCATCGCCTGTTTCAATACATCTTGAGGGCTTGATTTTTACTTCCTTTCTTGAGCCTGTACCGGATAAGAATTCCGAGCAGAACAAATTTTCCAAACGTATTAATACATGTTGGACGTTAATTATGCATGCGTCTGAGATCCCACAATTATTCTCTGCTTCTGAACTGGAGAGGGAGGAATATTTCGATCAATTCCAAGTTTTTTCCTCTCTCTGAAAATTTCGGACAACCGTCGCCTGGTGCGTAGAATATAAACGCGCCATACGACCAGTAGTAAAGCTAAGAAACCAGGACGAAAATTTGATCCCAACACGTAGCATGTGACTGATAGGACGATGCGACGCGCCCTATAAGTCTGTTTTCGCGTGTTCGTTCGGAGGAGAAACGAGGACTCGTTTCTCGTGGTTGTGGAAAGAGCCTGATGCCCGGGATTACGGGACAGAGAAGCTCTGAACGAAGTGTGCGATCCGAATGAAAAGTCCAAAGCGCTGTACCAAAAGGAGTGAAGTTCGCTCGAATCTAAATACTATATTCATTGTCAATGCTTTGCATTTCACGGCGATTTCATGCGTTCCAATACAATTTACACCGGTACTTTAAATTCATTTTAAACTCCTAGAGCCGACTTTCAGTAATGGATCGTCGCCAATGATATATATATACTAACTATCCGTTGTCTCCATTCGATTTAACAGGTATTTATTATTATATTTGAGGCAATCTACAGAACGAATTGTTTCTGTTTCAGTCCGATAGCAAGTATGGGATATGTATGCTCCGATTTACTCGTAATCTAAGATTTTATAAGTAACCGATGTAGCTACAGTACGTATGGTGCACAACGCTTAGTCACCGCCTATTTTGGACAGCGGCCAATTTGGCCGGAGAAAATTTTTTCAAATTTTGATGTTCAATTGGCCAGATTTTCGACCCTCTGGGGTGCTCATGGCACTCAAAAAGAAGCAAAAATAGGCATTTAGCTTCAAAATCGCCCATGTTTTCGGGTAACCTGCCATATTGGGACTCAGGGTCCTCCTATATAAGGCAATGTGGCCAAATTCACCCGACCAAAATTTTCTAACTCCGTCAGTTTTGACCCAATCAAAAATCGGTCTTGTAGAAATGTTCAGACAATCAAAAGGAGCGTTTTTACAAGAGGGATAAGAAAAAGGGGAAATTTTCGGCCCGCAGGACCCGTTGTACAAAACAGGCGGTGACTAAGTGTTGTGCACCATAGCACGTATCAAAAATCCGTATACAACAAACTCTCCGGCTTCCCAGATCCGCACGTGTACTTGAAATCCGTATTTTTAACCCTCCACATAACTAGTAGCCCAGTTATCTCGTCGAGGAACGTCATATCGAAGTATGTCCAGCCGTATCTTTTTCCAATGATGTCGAGTGTCTGAATCGGCACTCTGAGCGCCAAACGCGTGCGGAGGAAACGCAATAGCGGGCACACATAGCCGTTGTCCGCAGATTCCGAGCGATAATCTCCAAACACGGGCATTCTAATGGTCTGGAGGAGAGGGAAAAAAGGAGGCATGCGTTCCGGTGCTGCGGCGTTTTCGATCGGGGTAGGAATGTCAAGGATGATTGAAAGGGTTCGCTCATCGAGAGAAAGGTCGGTAACGGATGAGAATGAAGAAAAGAGAGGGGTAAAGGCGGCCAATGCTGAGGAAGGTAGGTAAGGAATGACCATGTCGAGCTGTGTAATGGTTGAAAAGTCGCAGGTGGAGTACAGGGTCGGGAATAAGTTATACGAGCCCAGAGTGGAAGAAGTGGCGGTGATGTCCGTATTAAATACTGGCTTATGAGTATGATCTGTGTTGTCGTAGGACCAAAACCTGTTGGAACGAAGGTCGAAATGGAATGCTGTGATATGATTATTACGGAGGTAGTTGTTGAGCCACTCAGATAGAGGTAGGGAAAGAGTTCGCAGGTCTTCGTCCCCATTCGAACTGAAATGGCTCGTGAGATAAAGACCGCATCTGTCCGACGGGCGGATGTGCGTTAGGAATTCGATTACATTAGGCAGCGTGATGTCTTTGAGGTTTAAGGCGGTTAAATTGGAGAGGATCACAGAAGGGAGGGACGTAGAAACTACCAAGGAACGTTCTCTGGAGGAAGATACGGTGAGGGTCATAAGGGATGGTATCGAATGGAGAGCATTCAGTATTTCGTCGACTGGGTGGGATAGAGTGAGCCAAAGGTGGCAGAGTTGTGAAAGCCACGGCGACGTGAGGCTGAAAGAAAAACCGTGAGCACAAAAATTGCGCAACAGAGGTGCATGGTTGGAAAATAACGGTTTTGCTGGTGGGCTAGGAACATAGGAAAAAATGAGGTATATCTCCTCCAGCTCCACTAGAAACGATTGAAGTTTTGGCGCTGGCCTTACCAGAAGCCGCCAAAATTGGTCGTCGATGGGCAACTCAGCGATGTTTATCCTGATGTGCTCGATCCGTTCCCAGTAGGCATCTAAAAGATGGTAAAAGAATTCCGTTCCGAGACGGGGCTCAGTGAGACAGCCAAATGCTCGACCATCTATCCAGAGGCGGCTGTTCCCGCTCCTGTTTAAAACTTCCTGCCTCCATCGCTCGGTACTCCGTTCCAGTGCGCTCAACTCCAAGAGACGGCCCCAGATGGCGGGCGTGTTCAGGATGAGCGATCTCCAAACGCGACAGACTTGGGAGGATATACGAGTAGTTTCCAGACATTTTTCTTCTGTGAAGATGTTGGCGTTGTATAGGAAAATTTCGTGAAGGATCTCGAGGTGAAGCGTAGTCATTGACGACTTCGTGTGGGTGAGCGATTTAGATCTGAGTCGTTGATTTTGGGTAGTATTTAGTGATTCCACTTGGTAGTAAAATGAGTTGATTTGGTGAGAAGGAGATGACAGGAGAGAACCGAGAGGCTGTTTGCGTTTGCGTGTCGGGTTCAAACGGGTTGGCGACGGGGCACGTCGTCCCGGGACCCGGAAGGCTGCATCCATGGGATGCCGTATCAAGTTCATGACCGTTTTGATAACCAAAATTTCAATTTCAAAATCGGCCCAGGCCACCATTGACTCCGTCTTTGACGATGGTTCACATGGACATTATTTTTTCATCTCCGTAGCCATCTGACATGATTTTTGATATTCCTGATTCCTAATTGACCAGACAGCCATGAGGAGGCAAGCGTATCGTTTCTCTGTACCTCAAACTAAGCTGCCTCGATTGTCCTAGCAAAAAAATTTATGCTCATACCGATTCATCCAGTTGTTGTTGTAATATACGACACTACCACAAAGTACTGTAAGTTTCCTTTTACTTGTCATTGTACTTTGTTTTGTAAACGGTTTTTTGAATAGTTATCAGCCCCTGAATCTGGGCGATCGACTTCAAACGTGTACATTGCAACGTTCTGGAGGAAAGGGAAAAGAGGGGGAATAAGTTCAGCTTTGGCATTTTCGATTTGGATTTGGACATAACTGTCTAATATTGTGGAGAGGGTTTTTTCATCGACAAAAAGGTCGGGAATTGATGAAAATAAAGAAAATAGAGTGATGAAGGAGCCAAAGGTAGCTGGCGGTAAGTATGGGAGGAATCGGATGATCACATGGAGCTGTATCATGGTCGAAAGGTCGCAGTTGGAGAACAGGGAGGGGAATAAGTCATAAGGTTTCGTACCTGCCCCAGAGTCAGAGATATTCCAGTTTCTACGAGCGCAAGAACTAGCGCAATGCTGAACAATAGAAGCCAACGCCAACGCCCTCTGTCAGAAACGCCATCGTCGAGACAGTCAATGTCAGAATTTTACCCGCCTATTATGAGGGTTCTGTACCAGGCTCAGAGCCTGAGAGATATTCCAGCTTCAGTGAATGTATGAAGCAAGGTATTTTGTTATAAGCACTCACGTCCTCAGCCAAAAATTTTAAAGAACCAAGAGATTCGCGAGCCAAAATGTTATTCCCAAGTCCCAATGTAAGAGCCAAGGTCCTTTGAGCTAGTAGGAAGCTTGGTATTCAGACACCTTCCTCAACCTCGCTCGAAAGTCCAGCCTACTCGAGTAAGCAATCAAGCGACGGCATCAGCTGTAAATTCTACAATTTGGGTTCGAAAGAATTTTCAAGAAATGCACTATCGGCGATCATAAAGCTAGACGCTAGACAGGAATTCGAAAACTGTAAAGTAAATCAAGTGATTTTGTGGAAAAAAAAATACTTTGGAGACCTACATTTTCTAGTCGATGACACCTAATGATCCTCCTTTCCCAAACGCTTCTACAGTGCAAAGTTTTCAGCAGTAAAATAATATGAACGAAGTAGAGACCCAAGAATAGAGTGCTCGGCATTCTCGAAGTCCCTTACGACGTGATAAATCCAGAGGCTATGACACCGTTGTCGGGCGATGGTGCCCGCGACTACTGCTTCACACGCGCAGAGGGGAGGGCACTGAGCTAGTCGCTGGACATCCTCCACGCTGTCCTGTCCTAGAGCAGAGAGGGTTGTCGAATCGACCTCGAACGGAGAGAATGACTCGCACGAGCAGCACGCTGCCATCACCAACATCATCACCCGAGGAGAACCAGCTCCCCCGCCGTCCGTTCACCCCTTCATACACCCGCAACGAGATGAAAACGAAGATTGGCCCAAATAAATGGACGGCTCCTCTAGCAGCGCCATTCTCATATCAGGACGAGCAGCGATCGTACGAGTACAGTCCACGCGAGGTTGAGCGGAGTTTGAGCGAGAACAGTCTCGAAGCGAAGCCGTGGCGTAGGATGGAAGGATGGGAGTAAACCTGCGATTGACAGCGGGAGGGAGGGAGGGAGGTCCAAGGAAGGAAGAGGGCGGGCGATGGTGGGCTGCGATTGCCGCTCACACGCGAGGGGAGGGGTATGTGTATGTTGAGTTGCTCGATAGGGCTAGGACAATCTGCTCGCTGCACTACTCTAGACCGATACGAGCTGGGACGGGCTGGGAAACAACGACGGGCAGCTGGATTAGAGCACCGCACTAGCGGACATGTCGTGGTCATCGATGGGGGTTGGTGTATCGGATGACAGCAGCGGTACAGGCGCAGACACAGGCGGAGTGGGGCGGGGGCGGCAGCTGCGTCTTGGAACGCGGCGCGGGCATGGGCGTGGGCAGGGCGGGCGGAGTCGAGTGGGCGCGCATGCGTGCATATAGTCATGGAAAGAGCGGGATGCTCGACGCAGAACGTTGAACGAAGCACCTGCACGCGTGATAGCGATCTAGAAGACCGTCGTTCGTCGATTCCCTTCGTTCCTCCGCACAGCCGCCAACACGACAAAACAAGTACTGCAGCAGCAGCCCGGGGTTCGTCCTCGCTGCTATGCCCGCCTGCAGCCTGGGCACCAGCAAACGTGGATGTGGCCAAGTCGAGGTAGTACAGAGAACGCAAGCAGCTCCTGCGGTTGAGGAGGGAGGCACCGTGGTGGGTCGTCATCCTGTTCGTAAGTGTATGCGTCCCAGCCAAATACCAGCCGCTCTTCGTCCTCGATCATGGCCAGCTCGCGAACCCACCCGCCTCCTGCAGCACTAGCATCAGCTGCCCGACCCGCCCCTCCCCAACTCCACCCTGCCCCGTCACGCTTCCCCAAACACCCATCCCACGAAACGTGGTGAACACGTTCCCGTCGCGACTCCTCCACCAGCCCATGCCCGTGCCCATGCTCGTGCTCGTACCCTGGCCCAGGGCCATCTACGGGCTTACTTTGCTTTTGGAAGCAAAGAGAGGAGAGCTGTGCATCAGCAGCAGCAGCGTGGCGCGCCTGGGTAAGGAAGGGTAGGTAGGACACGAGCAGGGCTGAGACTCGACAGGGTCGAACAGAATGAGGGTGCGGCAGCAGCGGGAGAGCTGCGACGACGGAGCACGAGCACGAGCAGATGTGGAGGCGATGATATGGAAATCCTACACCCTCTCCAGGGACCAAGAGGGTATACGTAGAGGGTCGACGAAATGGTAGGGATTGGCGGTGACGACGACCAATCGCGAACAGATAGTGCACGCCCAGCACGCCTAAGGCAGTTGGAAAGGTAAGTTGAGGGAGAGACAGGAGGTGAGGATGCGGTATTCATCGACTTGTCGCATTCGTATTGGTGATTCAGACGACGGCCTGAGCGTCGTTCCCTCGTCCTCTTCCTCCTTCCCGAGGTGCGGCAAGATGGGCAGATGCGCGAGTTTGAGATTTGAGCGGCACCTCCCTTGCTGGAGCCCGAAACGTTGAACGGATGTAGGCCTGCAGCCGGATCATCGATCGGCGGGGCAGGGGAGGCGTGAATTGAGATGTAGACGTGGATGCGACGAGGGCAGATCCTGCAGTCGAGAGGGGAGGCAGGGACCTCACTGTATTCGTACTTGTATGCGTCCTAGCTACGCGTTATCCTCTTCTGCCTTCCCAGTCATGGCCGGCTCGCGAACTCGTCCGGCTGTCAGCAGCACCAGCAACGCCCCAGCAACATCAGCACCAAGCTACCCGCCCCCCCTCCCGGCCCCGCCCTGCCTCAACAGCCCATCCCACGAACTGACGAAACCTCTCCCGTGGAAGCTCCTCCAGCAGGCAATGCCCATGCATATACCCCAGGACCAACGGCTCCTGCGATCTGTGCGGGCTTATTTTGCTTTCGGGAGTGAAAAGAACCGTGGAGCAGCAGGTGGTGCATGCACAGGGGCGGGAACGACCAGGCCGCGAGGCAGGGCAGGGGGGAGGATGGTGCAGCAGCGGGAGGGCTGCGACGACGCCGAACGAGGATATTCGGGTAAGAGGATTTGGAAATCGTGCATCCTGCCCCGAGAGGAGACGGTTGGCGAAAAGGCAGGGGATGGTGCTAGCGATGACCAAATCGCGGACAAACGATGCGAGTCCCTGCATGAGGTACGGAGCCAGGCGACGAATCGACGTGGCAGTTGAGTATCGTGGTAATGGTGACAGGCTTTAAGTTTCTGGGGGGCTCGGAAGAGGGAGGAGGTCTTGGAATAGGTAAAGTAACGCCAACGGCGAGCTGAGAACGATGAAGTTTGTTCAGCTTCGACTCCAG
Source organism: Galerina marginata (assembly GCA_023014335.1). Lineage (NCBI taxonomy): Eukaryota > Fungi > Basidiomycota > Agaricomycetes > Agaricales > Galerinaceae > Galerina > Galerina marginata. The sequence continues at coordinate 172,531 of JAECYW010000009.1, read as the reverse complement.
AGGAGGTAAAGGCAACGAAGCACGTACCTACTCGCCTGGATTCTCCAGTAAAGACCCGTACCGCGATTCCGATGAATATGCGAGATCGCCGCGCTCGTGGGCCTTGTAACAAGGAAGGATCGCAGAACCAAAAGAAAAAGGTGAGCAATCAAGCTTCAAGCTTCAAGAGCCATTCTTCTTGAAAACAATTAGTAAAAGCTCGAATCCTACAGAGCAACGTCCTTCCTCACCGGAATTCTAGAACTCCCGACGACATCCAGGAGATCGTGAAGGAAGTCGGTAAAAAGAGTAACTACATGCACAACTTGGGTGCGCCGGCATCGCATGAGTGGCTGAGAATCGGATCTTCAAGGCGTCGAATATACCCCTGAATATAGGTCATAGTTGAACTGTATTCAGCAAACCGTAGAGGACGAGAGACGATTGTACCAGGAGATGGAAGAGTGTCAGAGTGGCGGGAGGGCGGGAGGATGAAAATTTGATCCCAACACGTAACACGTGACTCATAGGACGACGCGACGCGCCCCTAGGGCCCTAAGGGTTGAACACTTTGCATAGTCGGCTGCTGTGCCCGTTATTTTCGGTCAAGAACTCCGAGTGAAGTCGGATTGACGAAGGCAGTCGGTCATGAGTGCGGCTGATCCTAGGAAGAAAGGCGGATGAGGAGAGTTTCGGCGATGCCGGATATTTGGAAGATTTTGGATAGTTAAATGCCTTGAAAGAATAAATGAGGATGCCAGATATGTACATTGGTGGAACGCTTGCCGGCGTTTCCCAGTTTCCCAGCCTGGTCGTTTTCTAACAGTAGACTACGATCATATCCCCCCGTCGTCTCCGTTCCCGATTCCTTCGAGAGTGCTGCTGCCTGAGAAGTTGTTTGAACTGTTGAACGCATCTCAGGCTCGGGAAATCGGTCAATGACTGATAACCCAAAAAACAAAGACAAAAAAAGAATGCAATCTGATACACAATCAGACCGGGTTGGAAAGTATTATGAATGTATGCAGAATCACAATGAAAAAAGGGAAGTGGCATTCGAAGCGATATGTCGAGAAGTGGGAGAGACATAGCACCCGAGCAATATAAAACCCGATGTAGAAAAAGAGCGAAAGAGGAAAGACGGGCTCATTGATCCCAAGAACAACCTGGGTGGAGCATCTTCACGAGCTCAGGATTTGAGGCTGAGGTTGAGATTCGCTGTTATTCGCACCAAAATTATGGAGGGGTGGATATATACGTCGTTTTACAGACAGGTGTGGTGGTTTGAGCTCGGACTGAACTCAAACCTGAAAAGTCGCGTTCCTACGAATCCGCACGAGTTCGACACAGGGAGAAACAGCCGTCCCCTGCCTTCTCGCAGCGGACGTTGAAGCTAAAGAATGAGACGATCCGCGAAAAAAAAAGTATGTAGGCTGAATAAAGAGGGGAAAACAAACCACATACTTCATGCGAGGCTGTTGAACTGCCCCCAGCGGAGCTTGAGCCCGTCATGCTAACCAAGATAGAAGTTTGAGAAGCACTACTTTGAAGAAAGAGGAGACATACCAAAAGTCGATACACGTGTATTCATCCTCTCGCAAAGTGCGCGGGATGAAGACAATGAGATCCACAGGAAACGATCTACAAAAAATTGAGTTAACGTGTTGTACCCCGAGCAAAGTAGAGAGATACCATGACAAGACACTGAAGAAGGGAAGGAAAAAAACGCCTTAAATGGCTGCACCGTTAATGCTTTCAGCCCCACTGAAAAGTCGGCGTGATGAGGCCTAACATCAAGCCAAACGTGTAAGCAATGATTCTGAGAGGCTAGAACGGATACCTGAAACGTAACTTGCAGCCTAAAATAAAAAATAGCGACACCCGTACTGGGAACGCAAGGTAAAAAACCGCGGCCTAGTTTGCCACCGACACCGATGGCATGGAGTAGGTTGTATAAAGGGAATGCAGCGTAGCCTTCTTGAAAATCCGAAAAGATTGGAACTTGCTTTGAAGAAAGAAAGAAGTACATACCTCGAGTCCCACCAATCACTTACATCGCGCGCAGAACAGCGACATCTAGAGACGGCCGTCCTCGCCACTATCTTCTGTCGAAGAACATCGAGTGATGTCGGATTGGCGAAGGTCGGCAACAAGTGCGACAGATCCCAGGAAGACAGGCGGGTGAGAAGAGCTTTGGGGATGTTAGTCATAGGGATATTAGACAATGAAAAGAATTAAGGGTGCTATATACCATGGGGAAAATGTTCGCTGGCATTTCCCAGCTTCCGTGCCATTAACGCCATTCCGGGTGTAATAGCAACTTGAGTGAGTTCTACACTTCTGTTACGAATCGGAGATGCCGATGCCCCAACCACGCGAATTCACGGTTCAGTCAAGCAGGCTGATATATTCGATGTATACGCGATCAAAGAAAACAACCAACAGAAACCACTTCTTACCGAGTTACAAAGGCGTGTAACAGGGAGAATGAAGCGGTGAATAATCTGATGTTTCCCAGTTCGCGGTATCGGGATCAGTGATCAGGAAGGGAAGGAGTTAAGAGTGGAAAGACGGGTATTCAAGTTGGGATGGGAATGCAAAGAGGGTATAGGCTAAGGAAAGAAACGAGGGCGAGTCTTGCCTTTTGGCCGGGGGAGTCATATAAAATCCAATTTGAATCGATAAAGAGCTCAACGCAGTCATGGTCCCAAAGTACGCAGCCTATCGAGAGAAGTTGTTAAATTTAGAGAACGGTATGGGAGTTAAGACCGACTTACATCAATATATGCGCGATATCAGCTGCATGACCAGCGTAGGGAAGCAATTCCGGCTAATTTGCATAACAAGTAGTACCTGAGACGCACCCAGAATGCAATGCGCTCCTGCTAAACGAAGTTGCAGATTCTGGGAGACAAGGTCTCGCCGTCGAGGTAAATGATACACGGCCTCCGTTTGTTGAACCAAATCCCTACAACAGGCAATGAGATAAAAAGCAGGAAGCGATAATTCTTTGACAAAAGACATGACCTAGAACCGTCCTTTCCGCCTATGCCCCACATCCAATGACAACAATGAAGAAATTATCCGGAGCTGTAGCGACGCCAAGGATACAGTGAAGTATTCAACCTCGAAGTAGTCGTAGACTCGGAGCAAGCAAGCAACAAGGACTTCAGTGGCAAAAAACAGAATCGTGAGCTTTAGACCCAAGGTCAGATGAAGTAAATGATACCGACAACAATGATCTGGTCTGGTGGTGGGCGGATCGACCATCAGTTTCGTCTCATATAGGCCCATCTCCACAGACATTGGCATCACTTACGATCCAATCCCAGCAAGCATGTTGAAAACAATCTTCGTGCCACTCTTCGGACATCGCCCTCTGCCTTCGACCCAAACTCGCGCCTTTCAAGACCGGTCCATCGACGTCTTCATATACAGAGCCCGCCCTTGGAAGTTTGCTGCCGACGTAAGCTTGGGGCGAACTGAGATAGAGAATAGCTCCACCACGGTTGGGACATGACCCTCAGACAGGCCATGGCGAAGAGACCGACGTGCAGCTGTAAAGGTGATGGTTCAATGATATCCAATTGGACGAAGAAAAGGCTGAATTTGACTTCACGACTGCGTTCCTTCCGAAGCGATGGAAATGAATTCGAACCAAAGAATGCGAAAAGTGTGAATGAACCGGTGGAGGCAAGCTCGAGGCGAAGTTTTGCGGTATGAACAGCAGTCACAGAATCGTGAGTCGTGACTGAGTTCGATAAGATAAGATTACCTTGGGTGATGCTTGTTGTCGACATTGGCTCGACATAACATACAATAATGTTAAACGTCGCAATGGTTGGTAACGAGCAAGACGAACACAACACGTGGAATACTCGACTACAACTACAACCGACTGGTCACGTTCCTAAGTCCTACATACAATTACAACGATGAAACGAACGGGCAACGAATGGGAGTCTGGACATTCTTTTTACTATTGATTTGCTTTCGGTAAAATTTCTGGGCCGGTACGAAAAAAAAAATTGAGAAAGGAGAAGCGAGATTGTGAAATGGAAACGTGAACTAGACAGTATCAGACATTTTCTAAACAGAACTACGGGTCTTGAGTGGAGACCACGACTGGGATTGAAATTAGGAAAGTTACGGGTGTCGTTTGCTGAAAGAGGACCTACCTGGAGAACCATGATCGTGGAACGTTAGAAAATGAATCTCGTTTGGAGGGAAGTGCCTCTGGGACGATGTAGGAAGGTGTAGTCGCTTGAGATCCGTTTCCATTGTCCGCCTTTGGAGCCTAGCAAGATAGCGAGGGACCCTCGGTTGTCTACCTTTCCAAGAAAAGCGAGCTCGATAAGGTCATAATCTAGGCGGGTTTGGAGCTTCAGAGTGATATTCAACGGCTGAGCCAAAGTAATTTTTTGTTCACTGCTTTCCATGAACCACTTGTCGGCTGGAATTCTGTAAACCAGTAATCGGATACGCAAACCGAAGTTAGTCAACGAGTACGATGGGTCGATGTCGTCTGTCAATGTTGAGGAGGAAAATGGCTGGATTGTGAGAGATGATTCGGACGAAAAGCTATCTGGCTTAGCCGCAAGCATGCTGTTGCCGACCGATGACTGTCCCTGCCAGACAAATAGTCCCATGTCTGCGACTCTGCGGTACGTTGGAGAACCTCCACCTGCAATCGATAAAATGCCATCTCCCCTTCACCGTAAGCGATGGTAAGTGGAACACCTAATAAACCAATGAGACAATAGGCCATGTCCTCAATCCGGGTCGTCTTCCGCTTTGATAACCACACAAGAGCGTCTCTGGCACGGTCAACCCCAGAATTAAATGTGGAGAAATGCTTTGGTGAAATCCCTGTTATATCCGAGATGTGATTCCAGAGATGTTGCTTTGATGCAGAATTAGCGATTTTGTCGTTATCATCATTGTTGAAGGAAGAGGTTGTTATGGGTCCCCATGATTTCCCAAAGAACCTCAGGCTTTTCGGCGCCAAAAGTTCTTGTAAAGTCCAGCCTCGTGTAAACCACTCATCTTTACGAAAGCTTGGGACGTCGGTGGTATCGGCAAGGTGCACAATGCAAACCTTGGATTTGGAGTACCAATTAAACATCGATCGAATTGACTCCTCAAGCTCGGCGCTACTGCTTTTGTTAATACAACCGGAGTCAAACCAAACAAAGCGGCAGGAATGTTGAGCAGAGATCCAACAAAATATGATGAGCTTTTCGAAGCTCGGAAAGCGGGTTTCTTTTTGATCGGCTGGAAACAACACTTGGTACAACTTCTTCATAGGGTCGTCCAACTGGGCAGTTTGACTTAGTGTGGATTGCACTGTTCATAACGACAATAATCACCTCAATCGCAATATTTGCACCGTGACTTGGAGAGTTAAATTTGATCAACTCGCGCAGTATGCCTTGATAATCTGCAAATTTTAATATATCAGTAAATGCCAACTCGCCACCAGGAAGCCATCGATGGGAAAGGATTGAATATGATGTCTCCTCAGTTATCCAGTTTGTGGCAATAGAGTGAATGTCGTTCTTAGACACATTGTTGGTACAATGTTCCATAAATATTGTCGTCTTGTCCAATAAAACGGTCGCAAGAGCACCTCTATGGACAAGTTGCATTTGTTCAAGATCTAGAAGGAAAATTGGAAGATGATTATGAACGTATGCGTTAATGACGCCATTGATCACTGGAGTAAAAAATATGAGTGACGAAGAGGACACCTTCTAGCAAATATAGCGAAATTACAGGTGGGGTATCTGTTCTTTAACATGTACGTTGGCAAGAAACAACAAAAAAGAATGGAGTAAAAGATGCACCATCTGTAAAATAAAGTAAGTAAGAGATAAATAGCAGGTAATGCTGGACAGCAGTACACTTACTCGCTATTGAGATGAAAAAAGGATGGCGAGAGTGAGTGACAGAAAGCAGAAGAAAAGCAACGGATTCATGTACCAACTGAGAATTTTCATATTTAAGTTAACTCCTCGGAATATTCAATGGATTGACGTACTGTCTGAGGACAGAAACCCGTCGCATTTTTGTAAGTCAATTCCTCGGAATATTCAATGGATTCACGTACATTCTGAGGACACAAACCGTCGCATTTTTGTAAGTCAATTCCTCGGAATATTCAATGGATTCACGTACGAACTGAGGACCGAAACCCGTCGCATTTTTGTAAGTCAATTCCTCGGAATATTCAATGGATTCACGTACATTCTGAGGGCACAAACCGTCGCATTTTTGTAAGTCAATTCCTCGGAATATTCGATGGATTCACGTACGAACTGAGGACCCAAACCGTCGCATTTTTGTAAGTCAATTCCTCGGAATATTCAATGGATTCACGTACATACTGAGGACAGAAACCCGTCGCATTTTTGTAAGTCAATTCCCCGGAATATTCAATGGATTCACGTACATTCTGAGGACACAAACCCGTCGCATTTTTGTAAGTCAATTCCTCGGAATATTCAATGGATTCACGTACTGCCTGAGGACAGAAACCCGTCGCGTTTTTGTAAGTCAATTCCTCGGAATATTCAATGGATTCACATACATTCTGAGGGCACAAACCGTCGCATTTTTGTAAGTCAATTCCTCGGAATATTCAATGGATTCACGTACGAACTGAGGACAGAAACCCGTCGCATTTTTGAAAGTCAATTCCCCGGAATATTCCATGGATTCACATACTAACTGAGGACACAAACCCGTCGCATTTTTGTAAGTCAATTCCTCGGAATATTCAATGGATTCACGTACGAACTGAGGACCGAAACCCGTCGCATTTTTGTAAGTCAATTCCTCGGAATATTCAATGGATTCACGTACGAACTGAGGACCGAAACCCGTCGCATTTTTGTAAGTCAATTCCTCGGAATATTCAATGGATTCACGTACTTTCTGAGGACACAAACCCGTCGCATTTTTGTAAGTCAATTTCTTGGAATATTCAATGGATTTACGTACTTCCTAAGGACACAAACCGTGTTTCCGTTAGAGATTTCACCAACCTAGCACCCTCACTTACCCTCTGATGACACCTCTAAGGGCAGTTTTATTACCACATTCTTGTTAATATCTGATTGACTCAACGGACATGCTGAATTTCCGAGAAAAACAACTTCATTAGTTAAACGCCTGCAGTATTCAAGCTACTGTCGCACCGGCTGTGCAGGTGTCAACTCCAGTTAGTCATTTGATACCTAATGGCTATGCCGGTTAAGATGCCTCACCGTCTAATGACCGAACAACATTCCATAATAGTGAGCTGACTTCTAATATATTTGATGTATCTGAGTCGCTACGCACGTTCTTCAGATGAAATATAAGTCAGAAAGCGCTTTCCAAGCAAGAGGTATATTCGCATACTTCCTAAATGTGATTTACCATCGCAAAAGCATTGGCAAACATAATCCCAGTATTCCGCAAGTTCACGCACCTCCTGATGCCAAAACTTAGAGGTAAGCGTGGATTAAAACTTTTATTCCGAGAGATAGTACTTGCCCACTGATAAGCCAAGCCATCATCGTAGAGAAAGAGACACAATCAGCATCTTAATAACCGCTGCTCAGTATTGGAAACATCCGCTTACATTCTAGAGGACACGAAGAGGGAAAGGTTAAGGACTTGACGCCGTTGACGAATGACAAAACTCACAAACTACAATAATGATAATATGGCTTCACCTTGAGAGGTCTTCGCCCAAATAAACGGATACCTCGCTTACATTTTCGGCCATCTATTCTTGAGGTTTGGTAATGGTCAATTTTGTCGGTGGCTTGATGATTAAAGCACCTACCCTCTGGAGTTTCTGGTTCTAAAATAGTGTTGAGAGAAATCGTAACCTAAGGAGCACATCCTGACGCACCGCTAAGAGCTTGGTTATGTATTCGTCCTTGGGAAGGTGGAAGCGGAAAGAGGGGAGAAAACGAGCCATCATGCGGTCGATCATCTACTTAAGCATCAGCCTCCGCGCGATAATCAAATCAATGTCCTAATTGCCTCCATTCGGCTGACATGTACGATGTTAGTTGTCAGTAATTTTAGGTAGCTATTATTATCTAGAGAATCCTAGCCCATGTTCGAAGCCGGCATGGAGATCAGTACGGCCAAAGTAAAATGATTGCAATCAGTGCAACCCGTTTGGTGGAGAAGTCGCGCATACACTCAGAGGGCAATGGGCGAGTCACCTTCGTGCTACTTACTTACACGCTCGAAGCATCGGCGAACTGGCGGAAATTCGGAATCACTCAGCGTCTTGATCGTACCAATCGGAGTAAAGTACAGAGCAGCTGACAAGATGTCGACAGGTGACAAACATGAGCCTTCAGGCAGCTCCCACCGGGTCTCCATGGAAGAATTGACCTTTGGAGAGAAAACGCTGGGTTTTAGAACGCACGAATTTCGTTATGGAGATCCATTAGAACAGCAACTGCGGTAACGCTCTGGACTCCTTAGATGCTCCTCATCGTCCGCAATCTCTTTCTCGCCATCCCGTGTCTATTCGCCGCACCATTATCAGCGACTCACACAACCAATTCATTCGATCTCACCTTTCTCAGCCGAACGCAGGACGTGAGCCCGCGTATGCCATCCTCGGTTTTGTTACTCCAATTATAGACCTTCGTGATATCGTCTTACGATTGGGTTACGCTCTCCCACCAAACGGAGCGGCGGCTGTGATTGCGATTGCGACATTAGGCATTAGGCTTCCACCTGCTTTCTGAGGAGTCGATTCGGGGTCGAAAGCGCGTTCCCGCCAATTCCGCTTGTGCCCTACGTTAGCGCGCGACTGACACTTAGTTTCGAAGTCACCGACCGTGATACCTCTTTGAAATTCTCTTTCCTTCCTACCCGCTCCAGGTTCAGGAGCGCAAGGCGCGAAGAATAAGAGGTGGTTTCTGCTATGAAAGGCAGAATGGGGCCCAAGATAGCCCTGCCGGGCTGTGCGTAGGCCTTAGGTGCTTAGGAAACAGAATACATGGGTTTATGCAGAATGACAGAAGTGACCTGTACGTACCTTGGGGTATCAAGGATTTGATAGGGCGTTGACGTTGAACCCGACGCCGACGGGCTGGGCACGAGTAACAGCGACGAAATGGGCGGGACGGGCAAGGAGGTGACAGCGGTGATGTCCACTCTTCAACGCTCAAATTAGATGTGGTCTTTATCAGACGCCATTGGCCTGGCGGCACACTATTGTGGCATCAGACGGCGCAGACGGGGACAGCTGCATGATAGATGGTCAATATCATCGTTTCCTGCTTCTTTCATTGGTGTCAGGTTACGCACTACACACCTTCTTCCCTGTTCATCGTGTCCGTAGCACATCCCAGCTCCACACGCGGCCTGCTTTCACTCTCTCCCTCTCCACCCACCCCTCTCTCCTAGTCCCGCGCCCGCACATAGGGCGGGCGGCTCGCCTGTCAGGAAAGGTAATCCGTCATCAAGTGTGAAGTTGCAGATGCAATCACAACCTGTCGTTATCGGCTAAAAGGGAGGTTGACATCTACACAGGCCGGCCGGCGTCGAGGTAAACAAGGAGGCTGGCTTAAGGTGATTGCGATTTTTGTTGAGATTATCGTCTAAAGAGAAGGCCACTCAGGATGCCGCGCCTGATAGAACAGTCTCTGGAGTCTGGACACAGCCGTCGATGTTGAGAAACAACTTCCGGAGGCGTCAAGCAAGCGGCCCGGGGGTGTTGATCCAATTAGTCAGCTGTACTCGGTGACCGTCCTGCGTGATATTGAGTTTGTTGCCACTGTTCCTGACGTGCTATCCGAGCATTGCCAGACCCGAGCTGCTAGGGTAGGCATGATAGGCTACTACGGCGACTTGGTAAGTCAATATGCTCTCCTTGTGCGCCTGCAGTTGAGTTAACTTTTTATAGTGGTTGCTCTTCTCCTCTTCGAAAGAAACCCTCAAAGACCGAGTATCGAGAATGGAGATTGAACATGGAATCGCGATCTTCTCAAGCTCAATCCATTCGATGCAAATAATAGTTCTTGTACCGTCGTTAGGGATTCCTCGCTGGCATAAACCTCGACTGCCACCTCGACCGGGCCTATTATCCAAACCGCGCATATCAAGTTCTTTATCCATCTTGGACCTCAGGCCTTGGCGCTCGGCGCTGGTGTATTCGTGCATCACTAGTCAATTTGCTAGGTGCAACATAGTCAACCCCAGCTCAGGCCGACTGCAATTATCCCTGGAATCTCGAATCTGGGAGCTGGGCGACCCAGGCGCGAGCTTGGCACTGTTCGGGCTCACGCTCAAGTCGAACTTCCTCAGCGCCGACTCGATTTCTTCTTGAATTATAGCAGTTACCGCCAACTCCTACCTCCTCACTTCTTTTCACATTCCTCAAAACTTTCTCAATATCAAGAACAACACCATCAACATAGACGACAACGTCCTGGTCTCGACTTGCGGCTTCTGCGCCAGTGACATCACTCGTTCCTACTACCCTTCCGTTCATTTACAGCCTTGCTCCCGGTTCTCTTCCTCCATCCGCATGTGAATCGTATCCGTAGTCGATATCCTTTCCCATCGTTGTTGGCACCACCTCTGTGACCTCCGCGATTTATATCTCTCCGTGACTGGAAATCGGCGAATGACACCTCGTTATACTCTAGGTGTACGCCAGAGCCGGTCAAGTGGGCTTCCCCAACTAACTGGAGCGTACTTGCCATGAAGTCAACCTCACCATCACGGGCAATACGTACGCCTGGAAGGCAGGAAGTTCTACTACGGCGATGTGGTCGTGGAGATCGCACAGTCCATCAACAGGATATGCTTAGGATTCTCTCGTCGTCGTTGTGCATAGGGGAGATCTACTCCTTCTCGCCGTCTTCGTCGAGGGATGAATGTGATGTGGATGAGGCTGCGATCGTGGCTGACGAGGAGGGCCAAACGAAGACGAAGATATCGAAAAGAACTTGGCGTGGACCTGGCGGGGCATGACTCTAGCCTGAGGAGTCAGACGAGTCGCCTGCGTTGGCTCTTCCCATTGTGGATTCACCTCACCATACTATCTTCGTTTTATTGTCATTCTTTGCCTGGGAAACGTTATCCAGTCGTCTATGCCGCCTTCCAGAGTCGCCATTAAACCGAAGTGCCTCCCTAGCTGGAGCTGGAACGTGGGAGGGATAGTAGGTTTGAACGACACCGTACTTTCGCGCTGAAGGAGCCCATGTGTGCGTGCTTTTTCTCATATCCCTTATCTCACTTATCTCATTATCATTCTCTTTGTAGTTTGGTGTTCGACCACCCTTTTTCTTACGAGAATGGGCTAACTTGGAGTTTTAAAGCACCAAGAAGGCATCCGATACTCCAACCGCTCAAAGGACTATCGAGAGAACGCGAACTATACGTTTTCGTCCGCAGTTCGCAAGGAAAGCAGAAGACAATGGGATGCGAATGTTGTAATCCGTGTGCAGGCACGGGCGGTCGACGGCGAGGAGGATATGGAGAGAACGGGCGAAGCCTCCAACCACGCGAATTCTCGATATAGTCAAAGCGAAGTGACATACTCGATGCAAACAAGAACAGGGGTAAAATTGTTAGGTGACAAGAACCACTTCTCACTGAGTTAGGAGGGATTGTAACAGGAAGAAATGGTGCAGTTATAATCCTACATGTCTCCCTGTTCGCGACATCGGAACTTGAATCAAGTTAGCGAGATTTAACTGTAGAAATAGGGTGTTAAGGTTTGGATGGGAGTGGCAAAAAGGCGGGAAGAAATGAAGCGAAGGAAATGAGCTTTGAGTTTCGTCCACGGGGAAGTCATATGAAATGCGATTTAATTCAATAACCAGCTCGAAGCGGTCGATGTCTGGCACTATCTAGCCTGGCGAAAGAAGTCGTGAATTATAAGGAAGGCTATCCGACGCTCGCTATCCCACTCGGTATCGTTGATCCACCATCCGTAGTATTTGACTATCTACGACAGTTAACTACGGACCGACTAGATATTCTGTGTATAAGCCTGACTACCTCTTCAATAACATTAGTCCGTTATTCATTCGTGACCCGCCTATCTACGTTCAATACAAGTCAACTGTAAACATACTCGTGAACTAAAAGACCTCAGGATAAAAAGAGCCATATAAAGTGGTCTCGTAATGGGCCGTCGACAGCGATGTGGGTAATGGAATCCGAGTCTTCGATCATTATACAGTGTCCTCCTCCTCCACCGCCACCTCCGCCACCTCCGCCACCTCCCCTCCCTCCCGAATTTCCTGGATTCCCAGAATGGGAATGCCCCCAACAGGGAGCTCCATCAGCGCCATCAGCGCCAGCATTGCCTCTGTAGCCATTGTAGCCGCCACCGCCACCGCCTCCACCCCCGCCTCCACCTCCACCACCTCCCCTCCCGTTGGGGCAATGTTTTGCTGCTTCTCCCGGTTTCCCTGGAGTTCCGTACATAATCCAGAGATTCGACTTTTACAGGAGGTGAGGACCAAGATGAATGAAAGGAGTGGACAAGTACGCACTGTTAAACGCAGACTAGCACGCAGGTAGGCAAGTAGAATTACGAGGAGTAGCGGTGGAAGACGTTATATAGGCGTCTTTCATGCCAGTGAACACGAGGCTGCAATGAGGTGATGTTATAGATGTTTTCATTCACCTGTCTTCTTCGGCGATTCAAGGTCAATAGTCAACGCTTCAACCTCCTCAAACGGTCTTGCGCCATGCTCCTCATCCCTTCCTCGTTTCTTATCAGACCGCAGTCCCCACAGATTAATTTTGACTGCATGAGAGTTTCGAACGACAAGGTCTGAGACTAGATTTGGCCCGGGCAACGTACACTGGCAGTCCCGGTAGGACGTGTTATATAATGCTATCTATAAACTTGGTGCCTTCAAATATTGGAAGAAATACGTAGTTGGAAGGCGGGAAGGAGAGATACTGAATTAAGAGTGAGGACGGTGGTGGCGCGTCGCGTCGCGATACGAGTCACGTGTTCGGTGTCAAGAGAACAACCACCGATCCGAACCTACGACGACGATCACCGAATTCGATTCAACTAGTGGTCAATCAATCGTCGTCACGGATGCGCCATTTATGTCGGCAGCAGCATCTTCTCGGCCCCACCAATGCGTGCGGAAAGACGTCGACCCCAACCCCTCTCAATGCCCTCTTCATCACCCTCTCAAGCAGCCCTACTGCCTGCGAAGAAAGAGCGACTTTCTACAATCGCCTGCACCATTTCATAAACCAGCTTCCAGCAGCGCATCAAGAGCTCATGCGCACGATAGGTTGTTTCTCGGCGCACAAAGGCTCTCCAGCGGGCTTTGCAAAGCTCAGCCTTCCAATTTTCAATGAAGTGGTATCAACAAGTTCCCTTGCTCTCCCCCACACTGACATTTCGGACATCACCGAAACCCTTATAAGGGAACTCGCACAGCCACACTGACGGTCCGCTGACAATGTCGCCTTGAAGTCAGTGTGGGCTCGTCAATTTCAAAGATGGTGGTAAATTTTAAAGGTCATCAGTCCTAAGACTCTAATAAGTAGTTTAAAATTATCCTGAGTTGAATGTAGAGGAGATTTTTAGGGTAAATAAACGAATTTAACAGGGTTTTTGCAGTCCAGGCAAGGTCTTTGGACCAATTCTTTAGTTAGAGTTGGTAGAATCAATCCAAACCTCTTCTAAATATTAGGAGTAAATAAAGCACATTTACAACAAATATTTCTAGTAAATACCGGTATTTTTACGATTTATCTTTTGAATTTAATGACTAATTTCTAGCAAGCTTTACTCATGCAGAAGGGTTGATGGTAGATGTCAAGAAATCAATTTAAATCCACCTAAATGGAGAATAAACGAAAGGAAATACAGGTGGGAAGCAAAAAGCAGGCGGTAAAGCGCAGTGGAGCAGTGGGAACCATAGTTAAGAGATAGAAAACAATTACGCACTGCAGGAATCGAACCGAAGACGTCCACAATAGCGTGGGAACCACTTCTAGGAAGTCTACCTAACCGTTAGAGCATCTGTCCGATAATAAAAAGCTGTTATTAATAAACTAAAAGGCTCTAGGAGGCTGCACGTGCGCTTTATTTCTTTTTCGGGAAAGTCAGTGTGGGGGAGAGCTGGGTCAGCTGTATCAACGTATGTTTTCTCTCCTTTCATCCTCTCCTGGTGTCACAAATATTCGACTCTAGGAACTCGGATCGAGCTCATCGTTCATTTCCAGCCTTCGTTGCGGATCGGCAGATCCAGGACCACTTGACTGTCGAAATAAACTGTCGGCCGCAGTCCGCAGTCCGCTAGTCTATTGGCCCAACCACTTTCACCTCGGCCGTCGTGAGGTCACAAATTGAAGGAGGAGGAAATGCCACGAGTTCATATGCGAATCCGATTTGTCGACGCGGAAAGCGAGAGGTTTAGGCGTCTCGACGGTGGTACGAATGTTTCTCGTCTATCCTTCCTTTACGTTTTAGATACGGAGCCAGGCTGATATACCATCGATTGGACAGTTCACCTACAACCTCCGTCGTCTTAGGTCCAGCGCAGGACGAGCAGGTTTTCAGCCTGTTCCATATGCATATAGTATGCGCTAAATTTTATTCGTCTTGGCCCGGGAAGAACATTTGATAACCTCCGACAGCCCTTGACTAAGTAGATTCATCATAACGGGCGAGGTAAATTCAATTTCGCTTTTTTCGTTGATTGTACGCGCGAACTTAAGCAGTTGAATTGCGTCAGGCTCAGATATGCAACCGGAATGTGAAGATCTTGGACCACGCTTGTCATCCGCGCCTCAGTTTTCAGCGACGCCCATGAGTCTCGCCGTCGGAGCTTAGGAGTCGAGGTGTCGATGTACGTTTTCTATCCTTTTTCCATCTCTCCGTTATCTGAATTCCGTTCTATAGTATTGCTGTGCTGTATACGTGTCGGTCCCAGCTGGCGTGAAGCATATAGAAATATCAAGAGATTGCGTATGTCCTGCCCATATCCTATATAATTGACACCCCTGTAGGTATTCGACTTTATCTATCGCGTCGACTGGGTGGTGTATCTCTTGGGCTGCAGGAAATTCTGCGAGCCTAGAAAAGCCGAGCGACTGATGAGGCGACTCGGATCTGCTTATAGCTAGAGTATGTAATAGGTAGTTTTCTTCCTTCTCCCCCTTCTAAGCGACATAACTAACGTAGTAACAATTTATATCATCAGACGTATCCTACACCTCTATCCTCGTGTACCCCCTACCCTTGACTTTTTCGAACGACTTTTTCTCGACCTTTTGATCGTAAATCTACAAAACTAACTTTTGCACGTAGGAGCGCCGAGCACAGTAACGGAGAACATGGGCCTCGACATCAGTTCATAACGCTCACCTCGTTGCCTGTCCGTCGTCTGATTTGTTCATTTACAAAAAGATTTGCTGGTGCACCTTCTCGGGTTTTTGTCGACTCCATCGAGTTGAGTGGTCCGTTATGTATGGAATTCCCGGTCCCAGTGCTCTCGACACGTTTAGTATCGTTCAGGAAGCAACTGCAACGCCGTATGAAGATGGCGTCAGTGGCAGCCCTTTTTGTCGCTCCTAGTGAGTTCATGGCATGATATCCCTCTTCGTTTATGAGTACTGATTAGGATGCCTTCTTTCTTTTGACGATAGGCACGGTGATTCCGTTTCCTCCCGATATCCAATCGTGCATCGATATTTATGCGTATGGAAGCATACTTTCTCCGATATCAAATCGTGCAACAATATCTATGCGTATGGAAGCACGCTTTCTTGCTCGCATGTCGTCATATTTTTTTTTTCCATATACCTATCGCTATTGGGATTCCATGAACGCCACAAGTAAAGGTATTACATCATTCCAGCTTGTTTGAAAGGTCACATCGAGCAAGCCGTCAAAATAAAGCATGGTTAACTTGCAGAATTCCCTTTCCTTGCGATGGCAGAGTGTGTCCCTCCTCAATCTGTTCGTAAATAAGGCCCTCAAACGAGCTAAGGACGGTGTGAGTGTGCTATTCGAAATGTTTGAAAGTAATGACGAATCAGCTTGCAGGATAGCACGGTCCAACATCTTGTAATTGACATCAGAATTCAAAGGTGCATTCGAGTACAGCCCTTCCATTCTCGCCGCCGCCACGACTGAAGTCGAGAATCCACAGACTCAGCATACACCCAACTTGCGTCAGTCCTCGGCAACGGAAACATAGTTGAAAGGAAAATATATAAATACAGATCCGACTTTCATATTTCTTCAGTATCACCAACTCGCTCATTCAGCCTCGAATATCATGTCCGTCACACCAGGTATTTACCTCATCAGGAACCGCAAGACCGGGTACTACATCGTGCCCAACAACAAGACCAGCTCAGGTGATGCAGTTACCACCATTAAAATTGGCGACCAGGTCCCCAAGGAGGCGGTAAGTGCGCTCGTCAATGTTGTGAATGTTGAGCTCACAAGTTTAACTTTTTTTTTTCTCGCTGTAGAAACTGACCGTCTCCGTCGATCAAACCGGGGCCTACACGATCAAGTCGGACTCCAACTTGAGCGTCGCCGATTCCGGGGTGAGTTCATCGTTTTTTTGGATTTTCTTCATTTTCTCCATTGCGTAATATTAATGTTCGACTTCGTATGATCAGAAAACGGATTCGAACGGTAAACGCTACCTCGAGTGGCAGGAAGGCGACTACAAGTGGTCGCTCAAGGCCGCGAGCACTGGATTGTGGAAGTAAGTGTTCGTCGTACGCTTATTCTCCGTTAAATTTACAAAGTTTTCCTCCAGCATCAAGCTCGTCAACGACCCCAAGTTCGCTGCCGATAACTTTACCATTGCACGCAACGTGAGATTTGACCTGACCTTTGGTCTGATAGCTTTTAATTGTTGAATCTTTTTTTCCCAGGTCATCTTGGTCGAAAATGGAGGCGCCTCCGAGACCCGCTGGGAGTTCGTCAACTCTGGCTGAAAAGTCGTCCAGCACATCCGGAAATCTACACTCGGCAAATGGTCCTCGAATTTTTTGGTACAGCGTGGGCTCGTGAAGAACGTCGTTTTAGTTATTAGAAAAACCCTAGAAAATGTGTATACTTTGACTTGGCAGTGAATTCATATCTTGTGGCTTTCTACCTTCTTTATTTAACTGACGAACTCCACCAAATGCAAAGTACAGCTCGTTATCCTGTCGGACGTTATCAATTCCCGGTGAAGCTAACGAGCTAATTCAGTTCAAATTCTCAAGGACTAAAGAACTAAAAAGAAATCCATGGCACGCGGAAAATTGAAGAGAGGAAGGTCCGAAAATGTATGCGGTTAGAGCGATTAGGAGTACCAAGAGCTGGTGCTGAAGTTCGCCGCTCCGCCAAAGGTTCGTTGCAGATGGAACGTCTTCTTATTTAAGAACAACTTTCAAATGAAATCAATTAATCCGAAATCCATTCGCGTTAGTTTTATATATCACTCTAACCGCTCAAGTCTGTGGGAAGTTCCTGTTCGCCTCGTTTTGGCCTGCATCTCTCAACCTGTGGTCTGGTGACAAGAGTCGTGTTACTCATAGTTATACTCGTTACACCAAGCACATCGGTCTGAAGATGGTAGATAGATACGGCTTCATGAGACCGAGAGAAGTCAACGTAAACGAGGTGGGAAAACTGAAAGCGGGCACAGGTTTTTTGACGTTAACCCGTTTACATTAGAAATTGATCTATTCTGGCTCATTCACCGAAAAACTGTGGGGTAGCAGGTGGTGCATGCACC
This sequence comes from Galerina marginata, assembly GCA_023014335.1. Lineage (NCBI taxonomy): Eukaryota > Fungi > Basidiomycota > Agaricomycetes > Agaricales > Galerinaceae > Galerina > Galerina marginata. The sequence goes on along the minus strand of JAECYW010000009.1, from coordinate 154,793 downwards.
TGGATGGGAACAGGCAGGCCGCGAGCAGGACAGAGCCTGAGGGAAGGAGGGTGCAGCGGGAGGCCTACGATGACGGCGGACGAGGATATTTGGATCAGAGGATTTGTAAATCATCCACCTCCCACCGAGCGGAGACGGTTGGCGAAAGGGCGGGGAATAGGTGATAGCGATGACCAAATTGCGGACAAATGGTGCGGGTCCAGCTCGAGGTACGGAGCCAGGCGACGAATTGACGTGGCAGTCGAGTATCGTGGTAATAGCGACAGGTTTTCTGGGAGGCTCAGAAGAGGGGGTCGAAGGGGGAGGAGATCTTAGAATGGGGTAAAGTAACGCCAACGGCGAGCTGAGAAATACGAAGTTTGTTCAGCTTCCACTCCAAAGGAAGTAAAGGGAATGAAGCACGTACCTAGTGGCCTGGTTTCTCCAGTAAAGACCTGTAACGCGATTTCAATGAAGATGCGGGATCGGCGCTCGTGGGCCTTGAAACAAGAAGAATTGCAGGACCAAAAGAAAAAACTGGGCTGCAAGATCTCAAGTTTCAAGAGCCATTATTCTTGAAAAAGATTAGCAAAATCTCGAATTCAATAAATGTCCTTCTTCACCGGAATTCTAGAACTCATGACGACATCCAGGAGATCGTGAAGGACGTCAATAAACAGGGTAACGGCATGCACAACTTGAAAGCGCCGGCGTCGCACGAACGGCTGGGATCTTCAAGGCGTCGAAGATGCCCCTAAATATAGGCCACAGATGAACCGTATTCAGCAAACCGTAAGTAAAGGACCGAGAGACGATTGTGAGGTGATGGAAGAGGGATGGCAGGGAGGGCGGATGGACAAAAAATTGATCTCAACACGTAACACGTGACTCATAAGATGACGCGACGCGCCCCTAGGGCCCTAAGGATTGAACACTTTGCATTTCACGGCGATTTCATGCATTCCAATACTATTTAAATCTACACCTTTGATTGCATTTTAAACTCCTAGAGCCGAAGTTTAAGTAATGGATCGTCGCCAATCGTCAACAATATACATACCAACCGTCCTCCTCCAGTACTCGTACCACCATGGACAATTTCAACCGCTCTGAATCCCCCATCTCTCGATTCAGAGGCTTGCCAGCAGATCCAAGTGTAAATTATAATAGGCCCCATTTGCTCCGGGGTATGTAGTTAGACAATGGGGTGGAAGAGATCTACAGACTACCGGCAGGCTCCACGCGTAATGGATTATAGGACAAAAGTGGATTGGAGGCCAGTTTGGGGACACGGTAACTGCGGGTAACCTTAGCACTTTTTTTGAGAAAGAAGAGAATATAGAAATGGTTTTTTAATACCTAACTGGCTGCTGAGGCTCTTGAGGCTACTCGTTGAGCTGCTACTTGACGAAACCGTTATATCCCCTAGGATTTTTCGTCACTCTCGTGGCGAGAGCTGATGTCTCGTCATGAGTGAGGAGATTGGGAAAACATTTTTTGGCGCCTGTTCAACAAATTCTATCTTGAGACAAAGATGCATATTTATTGAATTTATGTACATACACCATGAGCAATATACGCCATATTCGTCTTCCCCAACAACATGCCCGTATACGCGAACTGAGATCTATGGGCAAAAGATCCCAAGTTCAGAATACCGACCAGGTATCGGTGAAGTCGGAACAGCGCGGCCGATTAAGTACCGCCATTGAGCCGCTCGAAAGTCCATGGTGTCGCGTCCAATGAATTGCCATTGTCAATTGGCTCCTGCAGTACTGCTATCGATGCAGCACCTGAGCTCACGATGACATGATTGGTGCGAGCTTCAGAGTCTACTTTAGGTTTTATTTTTGGGGCCAAAGAACGACGCGATGCTGCTGTATGGACAGATCCGGAGGGCGGGCGCTCCTCTAGCGAGGAGAGCTGCGACGGTGGCGTGTTCAATCGCGAACAGGCGTGCAGGTACAGACGAAGTAAAACTAGGAAGTCAACAGGAAGTGTTCAGCCTTTAAAGTTTAAAGGAAGCGTTCGAAGTGGAGGCGCTTGGCGGGTACATTCGGGAATTGAATGCACAGCACAGCTGTGCGACTCGGGCTTTCTTTCCTATTTCACAACACGGGAAGAGCAGGGTAGAGGGCATGGCTTGAGTAGCGGGGAGATACCAGGCCTTGAATTAGTCCAAGTATCGCGAGGAAGAGCGGATCATGGAATGGGAAACAACGCACCAAAGTTGAGCTACAGAACGACAAAGCGTGTTCATCAACTTCTGAGGAAGCAATAGACAAGTAGGTACGTACCTAGTCGTTCGCTTCTCCACTATCTAGCTCATGTTTTGATTCCAGTGATGATGCGAAATCGGCACCTCCGTGCCAGTGTCTCTCGTAAGGAAGGACTGCGGTTGCAAAATGGTGGTTGGTCATAGTACGAGCCTGGATCTGAGGAAAAGTCAGCAAAGGGTTTATCTCCGAGAAGCTTGATGCTATTTCTAACTTAGAATTCGCGTTAAAGCATCCAAAAGATCGTAAAGAGCCAGGAAAAGCGAGGAGCTACTTATCCCCAGTGTGGGGCGTCACACACTGGCCGTTAGGATCTTCAAGACATCGGAATTCCATGAGAATAGAGGCCACAAGTGAATTTGACATGCAGCAAAGGATCGAATGAGAACTGCACATTGGGGAAACAAACACGGAAGGGTGGTTGATTGTCCGGGAGGGCAGGAAGACCACCAAGCTCCAAAATTGATCCCAAACCAACACGTGATTGACAAGGTGACGCGACACGCCCCTATCCACAAATGCAATACTCGCTCTTACACTAGTACTTGTACCCATAATACTCCTGGAAAACCGTTGTTTTGTTCGCAAAACCTGTCAGTTCTTCTTAGCACAGCGATCTCCAGCAGTCCAGCTCACATTTGCACTCTAATTACATTCAAAACACCCTAGGACTTTGAACTCTGGCGGCATGTACTCGAGTGTATGTGGATTCCTAATGAAATTTCTGCACAACTAAATTTGAGATAAAGCCCCGGGGTACATCAATTAGTAACTCCGTCGTCAATTAGTAACTCCGTCTACTACAAAAATTCCGGAATTATACCATTTAGATGGAGTCAAAACGAGTCAAGATAAGTTAGATAATGCGGTAGGGTCTGGTTATTCCTTCACGCTTTTGTTCAACTTAAGGTTAACTTTTAGTCATTCACAGTTTACCTCGATAGGTAAACAAGTTTAGATGCTACACATATAAAATGAAGTGCCTTGGATTCGCAAATAATTATATTTTTAGAAGCTCACGATAAATAAAACCGGGCATTGAAAGTAAACACCATATTATTTCGATCACACGAGGACAAGTAGAACACAGATTGTACACGGAAATATAACTTCAAATACCCAACTCCTTCGTAACAAAACCGAACTGTTCAGCCCTGATAATATCTATACTTTTGATTGGAAAATGTGTAACGCTGGAATCCTCCAGCAGCAAGTCAGAAGCCGCTAATCTGAAAAGCGTTAAAGAATCGTCACCGTTGAATTAAGTTGCAGAACACTGCTGGCATCGGAAAAAGAACATAACCTGGTTCTCCTCGTAGCTTTCAGTGGACTTTGGACATAGAGAAACAGCGGGATTCCCGAGTTCCCCAGCTGAATGCACCGATGCGTTGGTTCTATCATTCTCACCTATCAGAATAAGACAATAAAGAGGTCGAGATATCATGACGTACCTGAGAATGCTCTGTTAGGCGATCAGACCGTCTGGCAGTATGGCGACTGGTCCTTTACCCTGGCTATAAATTCCAGTTAGATTATCAGCAGTTCACTTGGAAAGTTGCTTATACCTTTCTGGCAGGGCTCGCCGCCTGGGTGGTACCATTACCGATGCCATACCAATCCAAACCTAGACCTTTATTGAAACCGAGAAACATTGCACCAATTTTGGGATTCCACTCACTCGGGGAATCGTTTCACTGGCGCAGAAAATTCAAAACCGACGTATCCATATGGAAGCGAAGTTGTGACCTTGACAATGGCGTCTTTCGTATTGTCGCTTCCTCCGCTCTTCGGCGGCAATATCAAACCTATGGTCGTTTTGTTCGCTGAGTCCTAAGATGTTTTTGTGGTCAGATGGCCTGTCAGAATTAAATTTACGACTCAAGTCAAGCCTACGAACGGATATCTGTTGGAAGCATACGGAAGTCTTCGCAGACCTCGCTTTTTGGCTTGCAACTAGCAGTAAAAATAGGATCACTTATCCAAAGTTGTAAGACGCCTTCATGATCCAAAAAGGTTTGGTTGCATTTGAGTGAGATGAGTAGTCGTAAGACGACTTGAAGTGACCTTGGGCTTTATACGCTTTGGCATGTGCAGTGCTTGAAATATTTAACAGCGAGGTTGAGGGCTAGTGCGATGTCGAAACTAACGCCCACTGTCAGAACTGCCACCGTCGAGCAGGCATTGTCAGACTTTTATCCGCCTAGTATCAAGGGTTTCGTACCTGGTTCAGAGCCTGAGATATTCCAGTTTCTACGAGCGCAGGAACCAGCGCAATGTTGAACGATAGAAGCCAACGCCTCTGTCAGAACCGCCATCGTCGAGGCAGTCAATGTCAGAATTTTACCCGCCTATTCTGAGGATTCTGTACCAGGCTCAGAGCCCGAGAGATATTCCAGCTTCAGTGAACATATGAAGCAAGGTATTTTGTTATAAGCGCTCACGTCCTCAGCCAAAGATTTCAAAGAACCAAGAGATTCGCGAGCCGACATGTTATTCCCAAGTCCCAATGTAAGAGCCCAGGTCCTTTGAGCTAGTTGGAAGTCTGGTGTTCAGATACCTTCCTCAACCTCGCTCGAAAGTCCAGCCTACTCGAGTAAGCAATCAAGCGACGACATCAGCTGTAAATTCTACAGTTTGGGTTCGAAGGAAATTTAAAGAAATGCATAATCGGCGATCATAAAGCTAGTCACTAGACAGGAATTCGAAAACTGTAAAGTAAATCAGGTCATTTTCTGAGAAAAAATATTTTAGAGACGTACATTTTCTAGTCGATGACTCCTAATGATCCTCCTCTTCCAAACGCTTTTAGAGTGCAGAATTTTTGGCAGTAAAATAATGAACGAAGTAGAGACCAAGAATAGAGTGCTTGCCGTTGGTGAAGGTCTCTACGACAAAGCAAATTCACAGAGACCATGACACCAATTTTTACAAGCTAAAAAGCAGAGAATTCGTCGCAGACAGATCAATCATAAAATAAAAGGAAGAACAGATATAATTTGCAGCTAGTCGAAAGAAACAGATCACCGTGAAGGCAGTCGATTTAGGATCAATTACGGTGTAGCCGCCGTAGTACCCAGTAACCAGTAACCAGCATGACGAAATCCCTCCACAGAACATGGTATTCCAACGCAGCAGGGGGCCAGCAAGCCACCAGGCTCCAGGTCGAGCTCGAAGCTGGCAGCCGTTTATACAGACGGGAAAGAAGGAGTCGGCAGCGGCTGAGCTAGCGTCACATACGACCGGCGGGTAAGATCAAGGTTAGGCAACGCTGGACTCGGCGAGTAATTTCGCTATCAAACCGAAGTGGGTGCCAATTCAAGCTTAACATCAATCCTGCGGTCTAGAAGGGAGCCAGATCGAGCCTTTATTCAGCGACTTGCCGCATTTGTGATATTGACATTGCCCCAAGACGACAGCGTCGTTCCACTTCCATCCTCCCCGTCGAAAACGCACGCGCCCGTTAGCGATACCAGTACCAAGCCTACGACCAGTCACAAGTAGCAGCAAAAACCCGATTCCTACCACGCCGGCTGCCCGAACCTGCACGCCCCGCTCCCCAAGTACGATGTCGTCCCTTCATCATCCTCCCTCCCAGCTTGCGAACCCGCCCGCCCACTGGCGGCATCACAAGCGCCAGATCAGCAGCACCAGCAGCCTCACCCTCAGCAGGCTCTGAAGCACCAGCTGCCCACACCTCCCCGACCCAGCGCGCATCCTCTATGCCCTCCATCCCTCCGCCTCCACCCCTTCACACACCCGTGGCCCGCCAACATGACCCCATTGTGATGGGAAGATTTCTCCAGCAGCACCGACCTCATCCTCTCTCTCGTACTCCCCGGCACAGGACCAGGACAAGCAGCGATTGTTTTCGTCTGCACAGGCTTTTTAAGTATGCTTCAGGGTAAAGCTGTTGAGCGGTGCACAGGGCGGGGGGGGCGGAAGCACGGCGGAGGGACGAACAACATGATCTGTGGTAAGTGGAGGAGAAGAGGGCGGGGGCGGGCGACTCCTACTTCACACACGCTGAGGGGAGGGCACTAAGCTGATTGCTGGACTGGACATCCTCCACGCTGTCCTGGAGCAGGGACGGTTGTCGAATTGACCTCGAACGGAGAGCACGACGCGAAGCAGCAGCACGCTGCCCTGCCAACACCAGCATCAGCACCTGAGCAGAATCAGCTACCCCTCGCCCCGCCGTCCGCTCGTCCTTCATACACCCGCAAGGAGACGGAAACGAAGGCTGGCACAAATGGACGTTTCCTCCAGCAGCGGCTATTCCCATATCACAAGACGAGCAGCGATCGTACAATCCCCACGCGAGTTTGAGAGGAATCCGACCTACTCTTTTTCACCTCAAAGCCGTGGCGCAGGACTCGGATGGAAGGATGAGAGTAAAACCTGAGATTGACAGCAGGAGGGAGGGTGGAGAGGGAAGTCCAAGGAACAGGAAGAGGGCGGGAGACGGCAGCCGCTCAAGCGCTCACACGCGGACTAGCCACGCGAGGGGGAGGGGGAGGGGCACGTTGAGTTGTGCTCGGTGCACTAGACCGATACGAGCTCGAACGGGCGGGGAAACGACGACGGGCAGCTAAGCTGGATTAGAGCACCCACACAGGTGGATATGTCGTGGTCATCGATGGGGGTTGGTGTATCGGATGATATGACAGCAGCGGTATAGGTACAGGCACAGGCGGGGCAGGGCAGCGGCGGAAGCTGCGTCTTGGGACGCAGTGCGAGCACGAGCATGGGCAGGGCGGGGTGGAGCGGGCGCGGATGCGTGCATATGATATAGTCATGGAAAGAGCGGGATGCTCGTTGCAGTGGACGAAGGGAGGTGTTAAATATTGAACGAGGCACCTGCACGTGCGATAATGATCTAGGACTTAGAAGACCGTCGTTCGTCGTTCCTCCAAAAAACCGCCAACGCGACAAAAACAAGTACTGCTGGGGCAGCAGCAGCAGCAGCAGCCCGTGGCTCGTCCTCGCAGCTATGCTCGCCTGCAGCCTGGGCACTAGCAAACGTGGATGTGGCCAAGTCGAGGTAGGCGAGCTGATCATGTGGTTGAGAAGGGGCCCCGTGGACCGTCGTCATCGCATTCGTACTCAAGTATATGCGTCCCAGCCGAACACTATCCACTCTTCTTCCTCGATCATGGCCAGCTCGCGAACCCACCCGCTGCGGCGCTGCCTGCAGCAGCGCGCCAGCACCATCAGCTGCCCGACCTGACCCGCCTCTCCCAACCCCACCCTGCCACGTTGCGCGTACTCCAAACGCCATCCTGCGAACTTGACGAAACCTCTCCCGTAGGGGCTCCTCCACCAGCCCATGCCCGTATCCCACCCCAGGGCTTACTCTGCTTTTGGGAGCGAAGAGACCTGGGCGGCGCAGCGCGCCACGGTGAGGAAGGGTAAAACACGAGCAGGGCTGGGAGTAGGAGTGTGGCTGATGGTGGCGACGATCCAATCACGAACAGATGGTGCACGTCCAAGGCAGCCAGAAGGGCGAGATGAAGAAGAGACAGGAGTTGATATTGCGGTCTTCACTTGCATTCGTATTGGCGTTGGCGATGACAACGTCGTTCCCTCGTCCGTTTCCTCCTTCCCAATTTGGCCTCTGACAGCACCAGCAGCACCAATGCAGGGAACAGCACCAGCATCAGCTGTCCGCCCCACCCGACCCCGCGTCATCGCACCTCCCTTCAATCCCACCCACCCCTCACACCTGCCAGCGCGACTAAGAGAAAGAGTCTTCTTAGGGGGCGATTCCGGAATCGGTGACGATGATACGATCCGCGCAAGCTTTGAGAGTAAGGCGGGAGTTCGAGATTTGAGTGCTCATCAACTCCCTGGCTGGAGCCCGAAACGTTGAACGAATATATGTAGACCTGCAGCCGGATATGGATCGACGGGGCAGGCGATGCGTGGGTTATGAGGTGGACGTGGATGTTGCGAGGTCGAGACTCGGGACTGGTACAGAGGAGATGAGTGTATGCGTCCTAGCCGCGCGTCATCTTCATCCTCCTTCCCAATCATGGCCGGCTCGCGAACTCGTCCGGCTGCCAGCAGCACAAGCAACGCCCCATAGACATCAGCACCAAGCTGCGCGCCCTTCCCCCAAACACCCACCCCACGAACTTGACGAAAACTCTCCAGTGATGGCTCCTCCAGGTTTACTATGCTGTCGGGTTTGGGAGTGACAAGAACTGTGGAGCAGGAGATGTTGCATGCACAGGGGCGGGTACGACCAGGTCGCGAGCAGGACACTGACAAAGGGATGGAGGGTACAGTAGCGGAAGGGCTGCTACGACAGAGCACGAGGATGTTTGGATCAGAGGATTGGAAATCGTGCACCCTCCCTGAGAGGAGACGGTTGGTGAAAAGACAAGGACCGGTGATGGCGATGACCAAATCGCGGACAAACGGTGCGGGTACAGAGGTACGGAGCCAGGTGATGAATTGACGGGGAGTCAAATATCATAGTTATGGTGACAGGTTTGCTGCGGGCCTCAGAAGAGGTCGAACTTGAAGGGGGAGGAGATCTTGGAAGATAAAGTACCGCCAACGGCGAGCTGAGAACGACAAAGTTCGTTCAGCTTCGACTCCAGAGGAGGGAAAGGCGAGGAAGCATGTACCTAGTCGCTTGGTTTCTCCACTGAAAACCCATACTGTGATTTCAATGAAGATGCGAGATACGTGGTAACCGCAGAACCAAAAGAAAAGGCGGGCTGTTAAGCATGTCAAGCTTCAAGAGCCATTCTTCTTGAAAACGATTAGCAAAAGATCGAATCCAACATAACGTCCTTCCTCACCGGAAATCCAGAACTTCCAACGACATCCAGGAGATCGCAAAAGAAGTCAATAAACTGAGTAAAAGCAGGCACAATTTGACTTGAAAGCGCGGCGTCGCACGAATGGCTGCGACCTTCAAGGCGTCGAATGTGCCCAAGGATATGGGCCATACTTGAACTGTATTCAGCAACCCGTAAGTAGAGGACTGAGAGACGATTGTGCAAGGAGATGGAAGAGCGATGGCGGGAGGGCGGGAAGGACGAAAATTTGATCCCAACAAGTAACACGTGACTGATAGAACGACGCGACGCGCCTCTATAAGCCTGTTTTTGTGTGTTCGGAGGAGGAGAAACGAGGACTCGTTTCTCGTGGTTGTGGAAAGAGCTTTATGCCCGGGATTACGGGACAGACAAGCTCTGAATGTGAGTGTAAGATCCGAGATTCCGAATGAAAAGTCCAAAGCGCTGTACCAAATGGAGTGAAGTTCGCTCGAATCTAAATGGTATTCATTGTCAAGGCTTTGAATTTCACGGCGACTTCATGCGTTCCATTACAATTCACACCGGTACTTTTGATTGCCTTTTAAACTCCTAGAGCCGAATTTCAGAAATGAAACGTACGGGGGTCTGGAATTTCTTTTGATTATTGACCTGCTTTCCGTTGAATTTCTGGGCAGGTGCGAAAGAAAGAGAAGAGAGATTGCGAATGGGAAACTTGAACTATCTACAGTCTCGGTCATTTTATAAACAGAACTACGGGTCTTGACTCTTGAGTGGAGACCACGACTAGGATTGTAATTAGGAAAGTTATGGGTGTCGTTTATTGAAAGAGGACTTACCTGGAAAACCGTGATCGTGGAACGTTAGCGAATGAATCTCGTTTGGAGGGAAGTGCCTCTGGGACAATAAAGGAAAGTGTAGTCGCTTGATATCCTTTTCCATTGTCCACCTTTGGAGCCTAGCAAGATGGCGAGGGACCCTTCATTGTCTACCTTGCCAAGAAAAGCGAGCTCGACAAGGTCATAATCTTGGCGGGTTTGGAGCTTCATAGTGATATTCAACGGCTCAGCCAAAGTAATTTTTTGTTCACTGCTTTCCATGAACCACTTGTCGGCTGGAATTCTGTAAACCCATAACGAGATCCGCAAGCCAAGGTTAGTCAACGAGGAAGACGGGTCGATATTGTCTGTTGATGTTGAGGATGAAAATGGCTGGATCGTGAAAGACGATTCGGACGAAAAGCTATCTGGCTTGGCTGCAAGCATGCTATTACCAATTGATGACTGTCCCTGCCAGACGAAGAGTCCTATGTCTGCAGTATGCTGGAAAATCTCTACCTGCAATCGATAAAATGCCTTCTCCCCTTCTCCGTAAGCGATGGTAAGTGGAACGCCCAATAAACCAATGAGACAATAGGCCATGTCCTCAATCCGGGTCGTCTTCCGCTTTGATAACCACGCAAGAGTGTCTCTAGCACGGTCAATCCCGGAATTAAATGTGGTGAAGTGGTCCGGTGAAATCCCTGTTATATCCGAGACATGATTCCAGAGATGTTGCTTTAATGCAGAATTAACAATTTTGTCGTTATCATTATTGTTGACGGAAGAGGTTGTTATGAGTCTCCATGATTTCCCAAAGAACTTCAGGCTTTTCGGCGCCAAGAGTTCTTGTAAGGTCCAGCCTCGTGTAAACCACTGATCTTTACGAAAGCTTGGAACGTCGGTGGTATCGGCAAGGTGCACAATGCAAACCTTGGATTTGGAGTACCAATTAAACATGGATCGAATTGATTCCTCAAGCTCGGCGCTACTGCTTTTGTTGATACAACCAGAGTCAAACCAAACAAAGCGGCAGGAATGTTGAGCAGAGATCCAACAAAATATGATGAGCTTTTTGAAGCTCGGAAAGCAGGTTTTTTTTTGATCAGCTGGAAACAATGCTTGGTACGACTGCTTCATAAGGTCGTCCAACTGGGCAGCTTGACTTAGTGTGGATTGCACTGTTCATAACAACAATAATCACCTCGATCGCAATATTTGCACCGTGACTTGGAGAGTCAAATTTGATCAACTCGTGCAGTATGCCCTGATAATCTGCAAATTTTAATATATCAGTAAATGCCAACTCGCCACCAGGAAGCCATCGATGGGAAAGGATTGAATATGACGTCTCCTGAGTTATCCAGTTTGTGGTAATAGACTGAACGTCTTTCTCAGGCACATTGTCGGTACAATGTTCCATAAATATTGTCGTCTTGTCCAATAAAATGGTCGCAAGAGCACCTCTATGGACAAGTTGCATTTGTTCAAGATCTAGAAGGAAAATTGGAAGATGATTATGAATGTATGCGTTAATGACGCCATTGATCACTGGAGTAAAAAATATGAGTGACGGAGAGGACACCATCTACCAAATATAGCGAAATTACAGGTGGGGTATCTGTTCTTTAACATGTATGTTGGCTAGAAAAAACAAAAAAGAATGGAGTAAAAAATGCACCATCTGTAATATTCAATGGATTCACGTACTTCCTGAGGACACAAACCCGTTGCATTTGTAAGTCAATTCCTCGGAATATTCAATGAATTCACATACTGCCTGAGGACACAAACCCATCGCATTTTTGTAAGTCAAATCCTCGGAATATTCAAGGGATTCACGTACTCTCTGAGGACACAAACCCATCGCATTTTTGTAAGTCAATTCCTCGGAATATTCAATGGATTCACGTACTCTCTGAGGACACAAACCCATCGCATTTTTGTAAGTCAATTCCTCGGAATATTCAATGGATTCACGTACTTCCTGAGGACACAAACCGTCACATTTTTGTTAGTTAATCCCTTGGAATATTCAATTGATTCATGTACATCCTGAGGACACAAACCCGTCGCATTTTTGTAAGTCAATTCCTCGGAATATTCAATGGATTCACATACTGCCTGAGGACACAAACCCGTCGCATTTTTGTAAGTCAATTTCTTGGAATATTCAATGGATTCACATACTTCCTGAGGACACAAACCCGTCGCACTTTTGTAAGTCAATTCCTTGGAATATTCAATTAATTCACGTACTCTCTGAGGACACAAACCCATCGTATTTTTGTGAGTCAATTCCCCAAAATATTGACTGAATTCACGTACATACTGAGGACACAAACCCGTCGCATTTGTGTAAGTTAATTCTTCAGAATATTCAATAGATTCACGTACTCTCTGAGGACACAAACCCGTCGCATTTTTGTAAGTCAATTTCTCGGAATATTCAATTGATTCACGTACTTCCTGAGGACACAAACCCATCACATTTGTGTAAGTCAATTCCTCAGAATATTCAAAGGATTTACGTACTTCCTAAGGACACACCGTGTTTTCGTTAGAGATTTCACCAACGCAGCACCCTCACTTACTCTCTGACGACACAACTAAGGGGAGTTTTAATGCCACATTTTTGCCAATATCTGATTGACTCAACGTACATCCTGAGTTTCCGAAAAAAACAACTTCATTAGTTAAACGCCTGCAGGATTCAAGCTACTGTCGCACCGGCTGTACATGTATCAACTCCAGTTAGTCATTTGAGACCTAATAACTATACTGGTTAAGACGCCTCACCGTCTAATGACAGAACAACAGTCCATAATAGTCAGCCACCTTCCCATATATTTGATGTATTTGAGTTGCCACACACTTCCTTCAGATGACTTATAAGTCAGAACGTACTTTCCGAGAGATAGGTCTATTCACATACTTTCTAAATATGATTCACCATCACAACAACATTGGTAAATATAATCATAGTATCCCGTAATTTCACGCACCTCCTGGTGCCCAAACTTAGAGATAAGCATGGATTAAAACTTTTATTTCGAGAGATAGTACTTGCCCACTGATAAGCCAAACCATCATCGTAGAGAAAGGGACACAATTAGCGTCGTAATAACCACTGCTCAATACTGGAAAAATCTACTTGCATTCTCGAGGACACGAGGAAAGGCAAGGTTAAGAACTTGACGTTGTTGACGAATGACATAACTTACAAACTATAAAAACGACAGCATTGCTTCACGTTGAGAGGTTTTCTCCCAATTAAACGAATACCTTGCTCACATTTTTGTCGGCCATCTATTCCGGAGGTTTGATCATGATAAATTTCGTCTAAATTTCGTCGGTGGCCGGATAAGAGCGCTTACCCTCTAGAGCTTCGAGTTCTAAAATAATGTTGAGAGAAATCGTAAACTAAGAAGCAAATTCTGACGCACCGTTAAGGTCTGGGTTGAGTTTTCGTCCTTTGGTTGGTGGAAGCGGAAAGAGGGGAGAAAACGAGTCATCATGCGGTCAATCGTCTACTTAAGCATCAGCCTCTGCGCCATAATCAAATCGACGTCCTGATTCCTTCACCGGGCTGACAAGTACAGCGCTGGCTGTCACTTGTTGGGATAATTTTAGGGAGCTATTATTATCAAGAGAGTTCAACGCCGGCATGGAAATCAGAGCGGCCAAAATAAAACAGTTGCCAAGATGGGTTAAGCAGAAGACATAGTTCTCAAAGTAGGAGATCGTTTGGTGGAGGAGCCGCGCATACACTTAGAGGGCAAAGAGCGAGTCACCTTTGTGCTGCTTACGCGCTCGAAGGATCGTCTAACTGGCCAAATTGGACCCAGATGTACTCGAGATAACTGGAAGACTCGGAATTGATCATCTTCTTGATCGTACCAATCGGAGTAATGTACAGAGCACCTGACAAGATGTTAACGGGCGGCGGACGTGAACCTCCAGGCAGCTTCACCATCACACCGGGCCTTCATGGAAGAATTGCTGTGCCCATCGCCGCGCCATCACCATCGAATCAGACAAATCACTTCATTTGACTTTCTTCGCCGAAATGAAGGACGTGAGCCCGCAGAGTAATATTATTATAGTTCTTCGTGATATCACCGAAAATCTTACGATAGATTGGAGTTGTGCTCTCCTCCACCAAATGGAGCGGAGGCTGTGATTGCAATTGCGACTTGACACGGGCATCCAGTTTACGCCCGCTTTCTGAAGTGTCGATTCGGTGTCGAAAGCGCGTTCCCTGCCCATCCCGCTTGTGCCCCCGCCTAAGTCAACGTTAGCGGGTGACTGAAGCGTAATTTCGGAGTCGACGACCTTCTCACCTCTTTGAACTCTTTCCGTCCTACCCGCTCCAGGTTTAGGAGCGCAAGGTGCAAAGAATAAGAGGTGGTTTCTGCTATGAAAGGCAGGATGGGGCCCAAGACAGACCGGCAGGGCTGTGCGTAGGCTCTAGGTAGGAATACAGAATACGTCGGTTTATGCAGAGGGACAGAAGTGAGTTGTACGTACCTTGGAGTATCAGGGATTTGGTAGGGCGTTGACGTTGCGCCGACGGGCTGGGCACGAGTAGCAACGACGAGATGGGCGGGACAGGCAAGGAGGCGACAGCAGTGATGTCCACTCTTCAACGCTCAAATTGGCTGTGGTCTTTATCGGACGCCATTGGCCTGGTGGCACGGAATTGTGGCGTCAGACGGCGCAGCTGCGTGATAGACGGTCAAAATCATTGATTCCTGCTGCTTTCATTAGTATCAAGTTACGCACTACGCACCTCCCTGTTCTTCGCGTCCGTAGCACATCCCAGCTCCACACACGGCCTGCCATCACACACTCCCTCTCCACCCTCCTTACTCGCCTAGTCCCGTGCCCGCACATAGGCCGGGCAACTCGCATGTCAGGAAGGAGAACCTTCATCGAGTGTGAAGTTGCAGGTGCAGTCAATCGTATCGTAACCTCTAGTTATCGGGTAAGGTCGGTTGACATCCAGTATGGTCTATACAGGCTGGTCGGCGTCGAGGTAAACAAGGAGGCTGGCTTAAGGTGATTGCGGTTTTGTTGAGATTATCGTCTAAATAGAATGGCACTCAAGATGTCGCGCCTGATAGAACAGTCTCTGGACAGAGCCGTCGATGTTGAGAAACAACCTCCAGAGGCGTCAAGCAAGCGGCCCGGGGATTTTGATCCAATTAGTCATGATCAGCTGCACAGTGGTCCCGACCGTCCCGCGTGTTATTGAGTTCGTTGCCACTGTTCCCGACGTGCTATCCGAGCATCGCCAGACCCGAGCTGCTAGGGTAGGCATGATAGGCTATTACGGCGACTTGGTAAGTCAATATGCTCTCCTTGTGCGCCTGCAGTGGCCTGCAGTTGAGTTAACCTTTTGTAGTGGTTGCTCTTCTCCTCTTCGAAAGGAACCCTCGAAGATCGAGCATTGAGAATGGATATTGAACATGGATATTGAACATGGAATCACGATCTTCTCAAGCTCAACCCATTCGATGCAAATAATGGTTCTTGTACCGTCCTTAAGGATTCCTCGCTGGCATAAACGTCGACTGCCACCTCGACCCGGCCTATCATCCAAACCGCGCATATGAAGTTCTTTGTCCATCTCGGACCTCAGGCCTCAGCGCTCGCGTATTCATGCCTCACTGGTCAGTTTCCTCGGTGCGACATAGCCAACGCCAGCTCAGGCCGACTACCATTATCCCTGGAATCTCGAAACTGGAGCTGGGCGTCCCAGGCATGAGCTTGGGACTGTTCGGGCTCACCCTCAAGGCCTCAAGTCCAACCTCCT
This sequence comes from Galerina marginata, assembly GCA_023014335.1. Taxonomy (NCBI): domain Eukaryota; kingdom Fungi; phylum Basidiomycota; class Agaricomycetes; order Agaricales; family Galerinaceae; genus Galerina; species Galerina marginata. The sequence continues at coordinate 139,114 of JAECYW010000009.1, read as the reverse complement.
CAGCGCCGACTCGTTTTCTTCTTGAACTATAGCAGTTACCGCCAACTCCTACCTGCTCACTTCGTTTTACATTCCTCAAAACTTTCTCGATATTAAGAACAACATCATCAACATAGACGCACGGTCCTGGTCTCGACCAGCGGCTGTTTCGTCAGTGATATCGCTCGTTCCTACTACCCTTCCGTTCATTTACAGCCCAGCCCCCAGTTCTCTTCCTCCATCCGCATATGGACCGTATCCGTATTCGATATCCGTTCTCATCGTCGCCGGCACTACCTCATCGACCTCCGCGTTTTCTATCACGCCGTGAGGGAGTCGGGACGGCCAGCATGAACCCTGGCCTGCCTCCCCAAGCTAACTGTCATGAAGTCGATACCACCATTAGGGGCAATATGTACGCTGAGAAGGCGAGAACATATACTACGGTGATCTGGTCGTGGAGCTCGGCGTGTACGATCTTCGTTCTGGTGGCCGTTGGAGTTTAAATGACAACGGCGGAAGTCGGAAGACCCGAGAATGAGCTCAACTCAACACTGGTCCAACGTTGACTATATCCAAAACGCTGCAATTAAACTTTCTCCCCAGTCTGCAAATTCCTCTCTAGAGCTTCCACATCGACTTCAGCATCAGCTCAGCAACGCCCGTGTTAGTCACATTCATCCCCTTCCCCTTCTCATTCATCGTCTTCTTCCTCAGTGCGTACCCGCTATCCTTGTCCATGCATTCTTTTCCTGGATCTTCTTAGCCTCCTAGTCGCCGCTGTCGCCAGAGCCTGGCCACGCAGACATCCATTATCGTGATCAGCCCTGTCAGCCTCCTTCCGATCACCCAGCGACAGATACGCTTAGAATTCTGTGGTGGTCGTCGTGCGTAGGTGAGATCTGCTCCTTCTCGCTGTCTTCGTCGAGAACGGCGTCGACCTAACGGGGCATGACTCTATCCTGAAGAGTGCAGACGAGTCGCCTGCGTCGGCCTTTCCGATTGTGGATCCACCTCACCATACCCTCGTCGTTTTATAGTTTTTCTTTTCCAGGGAAACATTATCCAGTCGTCTATGCCGCCTTCAGGAGTCGCCTGCTTGCCATGAAACCGAAGCGCCTCCTGAGCTGGAGCTGGAGCGGGGGCCAGGATGAAGGGTGATACCTACTTTTGAGATGATCATGAAGGAACCGTTGTGTGCGTGCTTTTTTCTCACATCACTTATCGCACTTATCCTCATTAGTTTGGCGTCTTACCGCCCGTTCTCTTGCTCAGGGACCGAAAACACATCCGAAGAGGTTCGAAGTTTGAGATAGGAAGCGGGCTGCGGGCAGCGGCACCTGCCGTTCGATCGTGCTCTTCCAAGAGTCACAGCTTTGAAGGTGGGTCCAATGAGAAATAAATAATTATTCTGTTACATTGAAATGGTCAATCCGTGCCCTCCGTTAACCAAAAGATCAAGAGATCGGACAACGACAACCATTACCGCCATTCTAGGTGCAATAGTTGGTTAACACGGACGAGTTCTCCGGCGCTTGTATCACGAATCCATGTTAGGAGTTTAAGAGAGCGGGCGATGTCTCCAACCAGGCGAATTCTCGATTTAGTCAAAGGGAAGTGACATATTCGAAGCAAACCAAATGCAAACAAGAATAGGGCACGTCCTTCAACTCGACGACACAGAATTTGATTCAACTACTGGTCAATCACTAAAATCAGATAACGGCCTTTGCCGCACCAACACCTACAGGACCTCAGGATAAAAAGAGCCATATAAACTGGTCTCGTAATGGACCATCGACGCTGATGTGGGTCATGGAATCCGAGTCTTCAATCATTATACACTGTCCTCCACCTCCGCCGCCACCACCACCACCTCCGCCACCACCCCTCCCTCCCCGATTTCCTGGATTCCCAGAATGAGGATGCTTCCAACAGGCTGCTCCATCTGCTCCGTCAGCGCCATCATTGCCTCTGTAGCCATTGTAGCCGCCCCCGCCCCCGCCCCCACCTCCACCTCCACCTCCGCCTCTCCCGTTGGGACAATGTTTTGCTGCTTCTCCCGGTTTCCCTGGAGTTCCGTACATAATGCAGAGATTCGACTTTTACAGGAGGTGAGGACCAAGATGAATGAAAGGAATGGACAAGTACGCACTGTTAAACGCAGACTAGCACGCAGGTAGGCAAGTTGATTTATGAGGAGTGGCGATGGAAGACGTTATATAGGCGTCTTTCATCCCAGTGAACACGAGGCTGCAATGAGGTGATGTTATAGATGTTTTCATTCACCTGTCTTCTTCGGCGAGTCAAGGTCAATGGTCAACGCTTCAACCTCCTCAGACGGTCTTGCGCCAGGCTCCTCATCCCTTCTTTGTTTCTTATCACACCGCAGTCCCCACAGGTTAATTTTGACTGCATGAGAGTTTCGAACAACAAGGTCTGAGACTAGATTTGGCCCGGGCAACCGTCAACGTACACTGGCAGTCCGGGTAGGACGTGTAATATAATTCTATCTATAAACTTGGTGCCTTCAAATATTAGAAGAAATACGTAGTTGGAAGGCGGGAAGGAGGGATACTGAATTAAGAGTGAGGACGGTGGTAGCGCGTCGCGTCGCAATACGAGTCACGTGTTCGGTGTCGAGAGAACAACCACCGATCCGAACCACCTTGTCGTAGTCCTTCCCTACGACGACGATCACCGAATTCGATTCAACGAGTGGTCAATCAATCGCCGTCACGGATGCGCCATTCATGTCGGCAGCAGCATCTTCTCGGCCCCACCAATGCGTGCGGAAAGACGTCGACCCCAACTCCTCTCAATGCCCTCTTCACCACCTTCCCAAGCAGCCATACTGGCCGCGAAGAAAGAGTAACTTTCTACTACCGCCCGCACCGCCCCATAAGGCAGCTCCCAGCAGCGCACGAAGAGCTCACGCACACGATGGGCCGTCCGCCCGCGCACAAAGGCTCTCCAGCGGGCTTTGCGAAGCTCGGCCTTCCAATCTTCAATGAAGTGGTATCAACGTATGTTTTCTCTCCTTTCCTCCTCTCAAGGTGCCTCAAATATTCGACTCTAGGAACTCGGATGGAGCTTTTTAAGCGTCATTTCCAACCATCGTTGCGGATCGGCAGATCCAGGACCACTAGGATGTCGAAATAAACTGTCGGTCGCAGTCCACTGCTCTATTGGCCCAAACACTTTCACTTCGGGCGTCTTGAGGTCACAGATTGAAGGAGGATGAAACGCCACATTTCGTATGCGAATCCGATTTGTCGACGCGGACCGCGAGAGGTTTAGGCGTCTCGATGGTGGTACGAATGTTTCTCCTCTATCCTTCCTCTACTTTTTAGATACGGAGCCAGGCTGATACACCTTCAATTGGACAGTTCACATACCACCTACACCGTCTTAAGGCCAGCGCAGGACAGCAGGTTTTCAGTCTGTTTCATGCGCATATATGCGTCAAATCCCGTCGTGTCTTGGCCCAGGAAGAACATTTGATAACCTCCGACAGCCCTTGACTGAGCAAATTCATCATAACGGGCGAGGTAAATCCAGTTTCGCCTTTTTCGTCCATTGTATGCGCGAACTTAAGCAGTTGAATTGCGTCAGGTTCATATGTGCAACCGGATGTGAAGACCATGGAGCACCCTCGTCATCCGCGCCTCAGTTTTCAGCGAGGCCCATGAGGCCCCCCGTCGGAGCCTAGGAGTCGAGGAGTCGACATATGTTTACTATCTCTTTGCTATCTTTTCGTTATCTGAATTCCGTTCTGTAGTATTACTATTCGAGGGTCTCAGCTTGCGCGGAGCATATGCATATTAAAATATAAAAGATCGCGAACGTCTTGTCCACGCCCTTAAGCAGTTCAATTGCGTCAGGTTCAACCGGAATGTAAAGATTTTGGACCACGCTCGTCATTCGCGCCTCGGTTTCAACGAGGCCCATGAGCCGCGCCTTCAGAACTTAGGAGTCAAGTACGATGTACGTTTTCTATCCTTTTCTATCTCTCCGTTATCTGAATTCCGTGTTATAGTATTGCTGTATACGTGTCGGTCCCAGCTGGCGTGAAACATATAATCAAGAGATTGCGTGTGTACTATGTCCTGCCTATATCCTATGTAATTGACATCCCCGTAAGGATTCGACTTCATCATCATCTATCGCATCGACTGGGTGGTATATCTCTTCGGCTGCAGGAAATTCTACAAGCCTAGAAAAGCAGAGCGACTGATGAGGCGACGAGGATCTGCTTATAGCTAGAGTATTCAATAGGTAGCTATCTTTCTCCCCCCCTTTCTAAGCGACGTGACTGACGATTTATATTATCAGATGTATCCCACACCTCCATCCTCTCCTCGTGTACTCCCTACGCCTGACGTTTTATAATGATTTTTTCTCTGCCTCAAGGAGGGTTCGGTTCCTCTGATTGCATACACCGATCGAGCGTGCCCAGCAGGGCATGGTAAGGCTGCCTACCTTCTCCTCGCGACCTCTTGATCGTATATCCACAAAACTAACTGTTGCACATACGAGCACAGTAATGGAGAACATAGGCTTCTACCCCAGTTCGTCCGTTCACCCCGTTGTCTGTACGTTGTTTGATTTGTTCATTTACGAACAGACGTCGTGGTGCACCCGCTCGGTGGTTATCGACCCCATCCAGCTGAAAGTGGTACGGAATTCTTGGTCCCAGTTTCTCCTCACGTTCGGTATCGTTCAGGAAGCAATTGTGGGCACGCCTATGAGGATGGCGTCAATGGCTGCCCTTTTTCTCTTTCCTAGTGAGTTCAATGGCGTAACACCCCTCTTCGCTTATGAGTACTGATTAGGATGCCTTCTTTTGACAATAGGTATTGTAATCCCGTTTCCTCTCGATATCGAATCGTGCAACGATATCTATGCGTATGGAAGCACCCTTTCTCCGATATGAAATTGTGCAACAATATCTATGCGTATGGAAGGACGCTTTCTTGCTTGCACATCGTCATTTCTTTTGTCCATATACCTATCCCTATTGGGATTCCATGAACGCCACGAGTAATGGTATTAAATCATTCCAGCTTGCTTGAAAGATTTTGCACTCGTGGGTGGTCATATCGAGCAAGCCGTCAAATTAAATCGTGGTTAACTTGCAGAATTCCATTTCCTGCGATGGCAGAGTGTGTACCCCCTCAATCTGTTCGTAAATAAGGCCCTCAAACGAGCTATGGACGGTGTGAGTGTGCTATCCTAAATGCTTGAAAGGAATGACGAACCAGCTTTCAGGACAGCACAGTCGAACATTTTGTAATTGTCATCAAGATTCAAAGGCGCACTCGGGTACAGTCCTTCCATTCTCGCCGCCGCCACAGCTGAAGCCGAGAATCCAGAGACACAGCATACACCCAATTCGCCTCAGTCCTCGACAACGCCAACATAGTAGGACAGAAAACATATAAATACAGATCCGACTTTCATATTTCTTCAGTATTAACAACTCGGTCATTCAGCCTCGAACACCATGTCCGTCACACCAGGTATCTACCTCATCAGGAACCGCAAGACCGGGTACTACATCGTGCCCAACAACGAGACCAGCTCGGGTGATGCAGTCACCACCATTAAGATTGGCGACCAGGTCCCCAAGGAGGCGGTAAGTGCGCTCATCAATGTTGTGAATGTTGAGCTCACAAGTTTAACATTTTTCTCGCTGTAGAAACTGACCGTCTCCGTCGATCAAACCGGGGCCTACACGATCAAGTCGGACTCCAACTTGAGCGTCGCCGATTCCGGGGTGAGTGCATCGATTTTTGTTTTTATTTCCTCTTTCCATTGCGTAATATTAATTCGGATTCGACCTGGTATGATTAGAAAACGGATTCGAACGGTAAACGCTACCTTGAGTGGCAGGAAGGCGACTACAAGTGGTCGCTCAAGGCCGCGAGCACTGGATTGTGGAAGTAAGTGTTCATCGTACCCTTATCGTCTGTTAAATTTACAAAGTGTTTCTCCAGCATCAAGCTCGTCAACGACCCCAAGTTCGCCGCTGATAACTTTACCATTGCACGCAACGTGAGATTTAACCTGGCCTTTGTTCTGATAGCTTTAATTTGTTGAATGTTTTTCTCCCAGGTTATCTTGGTCGAAAATGGAGGCGCCTCCGAGACCCGCTGGGAGTTCGTCAACTCTGGCTGAAAAGTCATCCAGCACATTGGGAAATCTACACTCGGCAAATGGTCCTCGAATTTTTTGGTACATCGCGCGCTTGTAAAGAACGTCGTTTTAGTTATTAGAAAAACCCCAGAAAACGTGTATACTTTGACTTGGCAGTGAATTCATATCTTGTGGCTTTCTAACTTCGTTTAGCTGACGAACTCCACCAAATCCAAAGTACAGCTCGTAATTCTGTCAGAAAGTTATCAATGCCCGTGAAGCTAGTGAGCAGATTCAGTTCAAATTCGCATGGGCTAAAGAACTAAAAAGAAATCCAAAGCTGGTGCTGAACTTCTCCGCCCCGCCAAATGTTCGTTGCAGATGCGGGCCGTCTTCTTATTCATGAATAACCTTCAAATGAAATGAGTTAAGCAGTCTATCTAAGACCATTACTGGGAGGAAAATGTAGGCTCAATCGTCAGAGTCCGCATTATAGTAGTCGGGTGGTGCATTGGTATGTGGGTTTCACCGCCTAGCAGGAATTATTGATGAAACGGGCCTTCTTTCAGCTTCTGTCTAATTTTCGCCATTCCTTACCTCCAAAAAAGTTGCATCGTATTCATTTTGGGAGCTTCATTTTTACCTCGATTCTTGAGCGTGTAACGGATACAAATTCCGAGGAGAACAAATTTGCCAAAAAAGAATTTATGAGTACATGTTGGAATCAGTTGGACGTTATTTAATTATGCATGCATCTCAGACCCCCGAATTATTCCCTGCTTCTGAACCGGATCGAGAGGAATATTTTGATCAATCTCAAGGTTTTTCCTCTCTCTGAAAATTTCGGACAACCGTCGCCTGGTGTGTAGAATATAAACGCGCCAGACGATCAGTAGTAGAGTTAAGAAACCAAGAAATCCTAAACAAATTCCTACAATTTCTCCTTTACTTATTACCTTGGATTTTTTGGGTGTGCCGCGGCCTAATTGTAAGAGGCAAGAGTGATCAGCTGCAGAAAACATAGTCAGAACAGTATCATCTAATTCACGTAAGAATCCCTCACCACTATCCATAATTTTGAAAGGAGTTGATTGATTTGATTCGCCGGTGCCATCAATAACCTTCAATACAAAAAAGTTACCGACTTGAGTCGAAAGTTGAGCTGTAGATTTATTTATTGGAACGATGGATACCCACTGAAGTCGAGTGGTATATCAACAACCCAGTTGTAAGATGTACCGTTCTGAACCTCAAATTGCACATATTGCGTGTGACTATCAGCTGTCTGATTGCCTAGTGTACTAGCCAGGAGTAAGTTATAGCAAAATATTGTGTCTTGCAAGACATACTCATCCCTAAAACTGAATGTGTAGGGAGCTATAACCGGCGGAGATCAACATTTGGCATCCCAGCGATACCGCCGAAACGGAAGTCTCACGAGTTCCCCCAGACCAGGTTAATGCGAGTGGTGTACAGATGACGACACTTCCACTAAGTCGTACGTAAATTAAACGAACCTCCAAAAGCTCTGACGCAGTAGGAAGGCCGAATTGCTCACGGGTTATTGACAACTAAAGGCTCAGAGGCAATGGCGCTAACTGCGAACAACGTAGCAGTGGCGAGGGCGGCGAGAGGCTTCATTTGGCGCGGATGGTATACCTCGACGAATGGGTGCAGGATGAAGGTTACGAAAGAAAAGCGAAATCCATTCGCGTTAGTTTTATATATCACTCTAGCCGCCCAAGTCTGTGGAAAGTTCCGGTTCGCCTCATTTTGGCCAGCATCTGTCACCCTGCGGTCTGGTGACGAAAGTCGTGTTATTCACGGCTATGCACGAAGCACATCGATCTGAAGATAGTAGATAGTCACAGCTTCATGAGAACGTTGAGAAAAGTCGACGTTAACTGGGTGGAAAACTTCGGGAAAACATTATAGCGAAAGGGGCACATATTTTTGTTGTGTGGCCACCTGCGTGCAGTGCATGCCAGTGCAGCCGTGATGTAGACCCATTTACATTAGAAATCCGTCTATTCTGGCTCATTTCCTAAAGAAGCCTCTTTAGTTATGCTCCCAAAGATTGTTTCTGCAACGATATCTGATAATATTAAATTGTCGCCCAAAGGCATCTTTGCTCACTCATACAGTTAGACATTCCCGCAGTCCAATTCTTTCTCCGAAATGCTAAACGCTACCGACGGACTTGCACAGCACCCATCTCTACGTCAGAAGGAGGAACATAGAGGTATTTCGTGATTCTGTTGGTACCTCAATGGCTGGTGTACAATCCAGAAGAGCGGAGGTAGTAAATGAGTTGATTTATTGGAATTTTGGGAGAGGGATATGAAAGGAGAGAAAGAGAGGTTGTTCGTTTGCACGTCGGGTTCAAAACTTCAATCTACGCTCTTCTACTATATCGGGTTGGTGTTGGGTGTTTGGCAACGGGGCTAATCGTCCCGGAGTCCGGACAGGTGCAGGGTCCGTGAGAGGCCATATAAAGTCAGGACCAAAATCCTATTTGCCTTTACTCTCCTTGTTCCCCCTTCCCCCCCAGCCTGTTTCGCGTTGCCGACCATCTGTTCATATCCATTAATTCCGAACCCTTGTCTCAGAATCGGCCTGGGTTTCCTTAAATTCTATCTTTAAATAGAGGTGCGCAGGGCATCGCCTCCGGTCGTCGTATTTATCTGACGTGATTTCATCCAGAAATTTTGGGCCATGGTCGCTGGGCTGCCATTCCGCATCCCTGCTCCTTCGAAACGCATCAATATTTCTAGGCTTGACTGTCGATCGGACGACCATAAGGGGGCGAGCCTAGCGTTGCTCTGGACCCCAGGGTACGCCCTCTCGATTACACGAGGAAAATTCCTGACCATCATACCAACGTTTCTAGTCATTAATAGTCATTATCAACGACCCCTCCAATGAACCCACTACAAGGAATCGTAAGTCGTTCTATCTGAAAATTTTTTCCTTCGTTTTATTTATATGGTTTCCTGTAATTGGCTTTAGGCACAGATATGGTACAATTCAAACCGGTAAACGATCTTGCTGGCCTTATCTTTTGATGGACCCCAGCATGTTCGACGATCTCGGACGGGGAGAACGGTGATGTTTGGTATGTTCCATTGTCGTTGCTTTGACTCGCAAACGCTCACTCAATGACATAGGGGCCCCATTGACATTTCGGCGATACAAACGATTTCCACAATTCTGGTATGAGCCTCAGGTATGTCCTCATTTTTCCTCATGCCACTCACTGCACACGTACTCAACACTTCTTTCAGCTCCATCAGCTTATGACAACGACCTCAGACGTTGCCCCGATGAATTAGGATATAGGTGAATCCTGCCAATCGAGGCCCTCCATACTGTGGTTGGGCTCGCGGCCTGCCAGTTAGGAGAAAGTACGCAATTGGCGAGATGCACGCTGCCCGCTAGTCCGCTACCGTGATAAGACACATACTGCTGTTGTCTATCGCTTCCTCGCGTGCCTACACACGTACCCGGGACTGGTTCGAGCACAAGCACGAGGAGCGATCAAGGCACGCCCTCCGCGTCGCCTTCTACCCGTTTTGGTTCAACACGATCGAAGGCAACGACCTGGGTGTTGACGGTGTCGTCACCGTTCGGCGTGCTCTCCTCTCTGTGAGGACCTATCACCAGCACCGAGCCTGTACCTGGCGCGTCTCTCGGCCCGCCTCGTGCCTAGGGTGCCCGCTTTTGCCATGGCCACTTCAGGCGCCGGTGTTCGACCCATGTCGACTATATCGGAGGGCACGTTCCGCACCGTCTCTGCGTTTCGTTTTTCTCGGTGTTCATCTTTCTTTTGCTCTTATCTTTTCCTTATTTTCTCGGTTGGCCATCGCAGGTTGGCTTTTTTGCTTTACTACTCCCACCACGGGCCCCGGAGATTTTATTTACTCTGGTAACCTTCTTATCTTTATTGTAATAAGGAATTTTTCGTGGCTCCGGCGGGCTACATATTCGATTTTAAGCTGTGGTTTTGCGGTCAAAAGAGTTTAGACCACATTGGTAGTACAACAACAACCAAGAAAGAGTAGGTCCTATACACCTGACATCCTCCTCGCCCCTGCGTTGTTGCAATTGGCCTGTAGCCGACCCGGGGGGCTTGAGGCTAAAGGTTAAGAGAGATGCGACGCGCTGGGAACACGGGAACTGGTAGTGCAAATGTTGGCTTCGAGCAAAGGAGAGGTAGGGGCAAAAGGGTGAGACTGATCCGTCTTAGACTCTCAGCACACTCGGTTTGACATGACAATTATATAAGTAGAAATGATTTTTCAACACCTGACTACCTGCCAGCGCATCCGCATTTTCGATTCAATCATCGTCTTCGGTCGAGATCTCGCTTTTGAACCGTTGCACGCGTTGAAATATTCGGGTTTGAGTCCTACATTGGAACGACTCTATCGCATCGCCTTCCTTTCGATTTAACACCTCGTTTTAGACAATCAATAATATAACGTCGTTTCTGAGTTTCTTTGACTTCAGTCCGACAACAAGTATGGAATGGGTACACCCTGGATGACTCTCGGTCTGTCAGACTGCTTGATGTTGAGAGGGACCTACGGCAAATTTTCTTCAAATACCGAGATTTTGTTATCAGCCTATGTAGCTACGTAGAACGTATCAAAAATTGCCGGAAGTCGCTCTTAACTACTGTCTAAGACTCTGAGAATCTGCCTGCCCAGATCCGCAGGTATAACTAAACTGCTTATTCTTAATAGACCACATAACCACCAGACCCGTTATCTCTTCGAGGAACCTTATATCTATTGATAAACTATACGACCCGGAGATGTCGAGTGTCTGGATTGGCGCTCCGAGCGCCGAGTGCATGCGAAGGAATCGCAATAGCGGGCGCAGATTGTCCTTCCTCACGCCATAAGTTTGACGGAAACTGGGCATCCTTAGGGTTTGGAGGAGAGGAAAGAAGAGGGAGGTGTTTCCGGCAGCATCGGCGTTTTCGGTAGGGGTAAGGGTGGAGAGGATGGTGGAGATGGTTTGCTCGTCAGTGGAGAGGTCGGTGACTGATGGGAATGAGGAAAAAAGAGGGAAGAAGGCGGCGAGGGTTGCCTGTGGTATGTTTTTGAAATTCAATTCGAGGTGTGTAACGATTGAAAAGTCGTAAGTGGAGAACAGGGACGGGATCAACCCGTACGAATCCAGAGGTAGGGGCTGCAAACCGGGTGTGGTGATAGCCATTCTGAATATTGAATGCATATCGGTATGGGATGTGTGGTCGTAAAACAAAAGCGAGGTGGAACCGAGTTCCATGTTGAGTGCGGTGACGTGGTGACTATGGAGATAGTTATGAAACCACCCGGATAGAGGCCAAGAAAGAGCTTGTAGGTCTTCGTTCACATTCGAGCTGAAGTCGCTTATTAAAAGTAGACTACATCCGTTCGATGGGTGAATGTGCGTTAGAAATTCTATCACATCGGCCAGGCGGATGGAACCAAACATTAAAGTGGTTAGATTGGCGAGGAACACAGAAGGGAGGGAAGTAGACACTAAAGAGCGTTTACCCGTGGCAAATATGTTGAGGGTGTGGAGGAATGGTATTGAACGTAAAGCATTCAGTATTTCAGGGACAGAAATGAGTAGAGAGAGTCGGAGCTCGCGGAGGTGTGAGAGCCACGTTGATGTGAGGCTGAAAGCGATACCTGTGGTGGAAAATTTCCGTAACATAGGTGCTTGGTCGGAAAAAAGCGGTGTTGCAGGTGTGCTGGAACTAGACGTCAAAAAGGGATATCCCCGCCGTAGCCTCGGAGGATAAACCATGAGGGATTGAAGGTGTGGCGCAGGCCTTAGCAGAGGCAGCCACAATCGTCCGTCAATGGGGGGGAAATCAGGGATGATTATGCTTAGGTGTTGGATCCGCTCCCAGTGCGCATCTAAAATATGGTAGAAGAGCTTCGTCCCTGGCTGGGCGCGAATTATACTGCCTGATACACTCCCGTATACCCAAAGAAGGCTATCTCCGCTCCTGCTCAAAACTTCTTCCTGCCATCGCTCGGTGCTACGTTCCAGCTCGCTCAACCTCATGAGACGGCCCCAGATAGTGGGCGAGTTCAGGATGAGTGACCTCCAGGCATGACAGACTTGGGACGATAAACGGGTAGTTTCAAGACAATTTTTTTCGATGAAAATGTTGGTACTGCATAAGAAAATTTCGCGAAGGATATCGAAGTGAAGCGATTTAATCGGCGACTTCATTTGGCTGGATGATTCAGATCCAAGTCGTTGATTTTGAGTGGTATTTAGTGATTCCATTTGGTACCAAGATGGCTGGCGTATAATTCAGAAAAGCAGAGGTAGTAAGAGGGAGATGAAAGGAGAGAAAGAGAGGAGGCTGCACGAAGTTTGCACGTCGGATTCAAAACTTCAATCTAATCTCTCCTACTATATCGGGTTGGTGTTCGGTGTTTGGCAAGTACATAATCGTCCCGGGGACCGGACGGGCGCAGGGTCCGTGCGAGCTGTATAAAGTCAGGACCAAAATCCTTTTTGCCCTTCTTGTTTCCCCCACCCCCGCCTGTTTCGCGTTGCCGTTCATCTGTATGTGTCCTTTACTTCCGATGCCTTTCTCTCAGGATTGGCCTGGGTTTCCTTGAATTTGAACTCTAAGTATCTTTTCTAGAGGTGCGCAGGGCAGGCATTGCTTCCGGTTGTCGTATTTATTTGACATGATTTCATCCAGAAATTTTTGGACCTTGGTCGTTGGGCTGCGATTCCGCATCCCCGCTCCTTCGAAACCCGTCGATATATTCAGGCTTGACTGTCAACCGGTCGACCATGAGGAGGGGAGCCTAGTGTGGCTCTGGAACCCCAAAGTAAGCCCTCTCGTTTCCACAAGGAAGGTTCCTGACCATCAGACCAACGTTTCTAGTCATTATCGATGCATTATTGACCACGCCTCCAATGAAACCGCCACAAGGAATCGTAAGGCGTCTTATCCTACATTTTTCTTCGTTTTATTTATATGGTTTCCTGTAACTGCCTTTTAGACAACAAAAATGGTACAATTCAAACCGCTAAACGGTCTTGCTGGCCTTATCCTTTGTTGGACCCCATCATTTTGGACGGGGAAAATTGTGACGTTTGGTATATTCTATTGTTATTACTTTGACTCGCAACTGCTTACTTATAATTAATGACTTAGGCGTTCCCATTAACATTTCGGTGACACAGACAGTTTCCACAATTCTCGTCCGAGCCTCAGGCATGTCTTCATTTTTCCCCATTCCGCTGCACACGCACTCAACCCTCCCTTCAGCTCCTTCAGCGTATGTCAATGTCCTCGGACGTTGCCCTGAGGAATTAGGATATAGGTGAATTATGTGAATCGAGGCTTCCATACGTTGGTTGGGCCCGCGGCCAGCCAGTTAGGAGTTACCCGCAAACTTTGGGGAACTACGACGGTAGTCGTCTATTATTGAGCCCCCACTAGAGAAAGGATGTGGGTGGAGAAGATCAAAAAAGGATCGTGGGTCCGAGCTGGTGGAGAGCGACACACACAGGATGAATTACACAGCGAGGCGGCGAGATGCACACCCCGCCTGCCCATCCGCGACCGTGATAAGACACGTACTGGCCTAACACGTCCGTCGCTTCCTTGCAGGCCTACACACGTACCCGGAACTGGGACGAGCACAGGCACGAGGAACGAGCAAGTCACACCCTCCGCGTCGCCTTCCACCCGTTCTGGATCAACATGATCGAAGGCAACCACCCGGAAGTCGACGGTGTCACCACCGTCCGGCTTGTCCTCCTCTCTGCGAGGACATATCACCAGCGGCAAGCCTGTACCTGGCACGTCTCCCGCGCCACTCTGTGCCTAGGGTGTCAGCTCTGTTCATGCCCACTTCGAGCGCTGGTGTTCGATCCATGTAGACTATATCGGAGAGCAAGTTCCGCACGGCCTCCGCGTGCTGTTTTTCTTGGTTTCTATCCTCTTTTTGCTCTCATCTTTTTCTTACTTTCTCGGTTGGCCACCTGGTTGCCGTTTCTTTGCTTTCGTACTTCCCACCACCGGACCCCGCATTTTATTTACTCTTATACACCCTCTGATAGCAATAACGACTTTTTTTTGTGGCCCTTCTAAGCTACATATTCCATTACTCATATATTCATAGGCTGTCGCTTTGCGGTCGGAAGAGTTTGTGGTTGAAATAGAATCGCTGCGTCCTCCAGCATTGTTAGCAGCGGCACCTCTCCGAGCAGCAAACCACTGCTTCTGTAATGCATGAATCCCGAGCGTGACTCAAGGTGAGCCTGAGCGACAGTGGCTGCTTTTACAGCAGCCTGCTTATCGACTCACTTAGGGAAGGGATTGGGCAGGTTCTCCTTGTCAGCAAATTCGTCTTCGGGTGAGGGGGGAGCTGACCGTATAGAGGTTCTGATGGATAGGCTATTAAGTAGCGTTAACCCATGGACATTACTATTAACTAAGGGCGACACCCACGTTCCACGTAAGTCACTGAAAGCTCTTTCCCTATAAGTTAGCGTGCTCCAGAGAGACAAATTTGGTGTTGAACGCTACACTGAGAGGTACAGTACACTTTCTCATAATGCATATCGTCATAATGCATAATTCTCATGATGCATAGCTTTTTCCCGAAACCAACTTGGTTCGCAGGGAAATTGCTGCATACTGTATAATGCATAATGCATAACCCTGGGAGCGATATATGCATTATCAGATCAAAATTTGGCAGGGAAGGACCCAAGAACGGGCCTCGGCATGGGTCGCCAGGGTGCACTTTTCACCAACTTTTCACCGCATATTTACCAAAATGCACAATTTTTCGCTCAAAAATGGCTTTCGGATGTTCTCGCATTTAATTGGTGCATACTTCTGTCCAGAAAAGTCGATTCTGTCACATTTGAGTGGCAAAGTAACGTGTGTCACTGGAGTGTGACATATTCCTTGTTGCATAATGCATGGCTAAATTTTGGCACCGTCGATATGCATTATGAGAAAGTGTACTGTAGAAGGCAGATAAAAATATCCGTGAGAATTCGATCAATCTTGTCTTGATCAATGCGATCAACAGCCTGCTCGATGTTGAACAAGCCAGTTTAGTCTCAGGCCTCAGACGTTCTCCGCCTCAAAAATAGCTCGATGCTGCCGTCTCACATGCTCTCCCTCACTTGTTCTGCCTCCACTCTGCTATCATGTTGACGCCAACTCATCGAAGACCACAACAATAACTTTTGCCCATCGACGAGCTCCCGCTGCGCAGTCTTAATACCCATAGGCTGACCCTTCTTACTGACCTCGATCGTCTCATCGGTCCTCATTCTGTCCCTAAATCTTCCTGACATTGGGGGAAGAATTGGTTCCACTCCGGGAGTGCGTGCCAGACGACCTGGGCCGGATTTACCAGGTTTTGGGCCTCTTCCTCGTTGTACTGCGTTAGTCTTTCCTCTTTTTCTTGCTTCTTCATGTCTTGACCTACCGAAGACCAATAGACGACTACTGAAAGAAGCGTTTTATCAAGTGATCGACCTCGTTACTCGTAGTTTCACTTTTGCTACCGTGTTCGAACTGTCCCTACTGCAAGTTAAAGTGGGTAAATTATACATAATACAGTAATGACCATGTTGACTGACCTCCTTTTTCAGTTTTCCACTCCAACTCTGGAGTATTTCACTCATGTTCGCTTCACTGCTTCAGGACGTTCGAACTCGCCCAGCTCTTCAACCGATGTTTGTGATGGGTCGAAACACACCGTAATGAGCTTGGGCTCGCATATATGCACATTTTTTTGTCGTTTCTTCAACTTTTTATCTTATCATCTCGGAATGCTTTCTGGATCGACATCAAATGCTTTCGCCTCCTTATTAGGTGGCTCCGGAAGCCCACATTCTCTACAGCCTTGCCGGTGAGTTTTCCAGGTCGTTTCTACTACCTTCTTTCCATCCAGTCTCAAACTAGTTCGCTCTACAGGTATCTCCACTGCCGTCCCCCGGCCTTTAAGCCTATACTTCCAGCTCAGAACCTCGGCGTAGTCATTCGCCGCCCCAAATCGTTGTTTATAGTGTCGAAAGGAAATGTCATACCAGCGTCGAGCAAGATCGACTACGCGTCCGACTACAAATTCTGGACTACTAAGAGAACCCTACTTTTTTCTCTACCGAGACGCATTGGGTCTAGTTTCAGATGCACTTGGCTATCCAGACTGATGAGCTGGCGAGTACGATGCAAGTCCATTGGCCCTTTCTTGTGCTTTGGACTGTATTCCGAAAGCAAAAATGTCAGTTATCTCGGACCTTTCTTATTTCGGTGAGCTTAGTTTGTTGATTTTGTTGTCTTCATTCTCGATTTCTGATGATCTAGATTCCTCTTCGCCCCTCGTAGGGACCTGAAACATGTTCGCATCTTATTTTATTTGTAGCTTTCACCTCGATACTTCTCCAAAATAATTTCGTAAGAGTTAACTGTGTTGTTCTCAGTTGCTATCACGTTCGGTGTTCTGACGTTTCCGCCAGCGCTCAGGTCATTGACCGGCAGGAAGCTTGGATTTGATGCTTCGATATACATCCTGGTCACGGTTGGGCGTCGACTTCGTTGTCCCAAATCTCAGGCTTCGGCGCATTGGTTCCTACTATATGTTTTTCCCACTTTTTCGTTTCATATCCTTTACCTTATTCGAGTCCTACGTTGCAAATGGACGGCCCGTATTTGTGCTTTTTGGAAACAAAATTAGCGATAGGAGTTTGCATATCGCATTTCGCGTCTTTCTTATTTCGGCAAGTTTAATTTCGTGTCTCTTTTCCTCTTCATTCTCAATATCTGATATAATCCCAGCAGGACGCTTAAGTTTGAAGGCTTTGAATACGCATCCTGGTCACCGATGGGCCTCAACTCTGGTGTCCCGATTCTCTGGATTCACCGGGTCATGCCTTCCTGTACGTTTCCTACTGGCAATCTTTCGTAATAACCGAAAACGGCATCCTAAGATCCGCTCTACTGACTCGCTTTGCATGATTGTGTCTGCTTTTTACGGTGCTGTTTGACTCTGGCCGCCGGTACATCTGTCGCGCAATTTTCTGGCCTACACCTCAGTCGCGTTTTCGCTTCTGCCCAGCTGTAGTATAGTGATGATTGAACAATAGCGTACTTTTGATGGCGGCCAAGTGGCCAACAGACCCCTTAACAGGAGTCCAGGGATTTATATTTGACTTTACTATCTTTATTGCAGCGGTAATCGAAAATTGGCCCGTCGTAAGGATCCTCGGATATCGTCTTGTTGAACCATTTCCTTAACCGTTAACGTGCAAAAAAAGCTATTTAGTGGCTCTGAGCCGCATGATTTGTAAATTCCGCCCGCGGTGCAAGTGGACTTCCGGGTGTCCTGAGTAGCTGATTACAGGGATACATCAAATGCTGTCCCTAGTTGCTAGCGCTGATAATCCGATAAATTTAAACTAAAATACTCTCACCGCTTCCTCCATAATTTCAACGATTTCTGCATTACCTGTCTCGCGTGCGATTTCAACAGGTGTCTTCCCAGATCCATCCCGTAATGCCAAATCCGCCTTTTTGCCCAATAATAGTCTGACGATCTCCGCTTTCCCGTGCTTCACCGCGATATGAAGTGGGAACGCAGGCTGTATCCAATTACCTGGATCATTTACAAGTGCTCCATGAGCGAGCAGATAAGTTGCTGTCGCAAGACGTCCCTTCTGAGCTGCAGCCGCTAAAGCTGAGGTTCCGTTGACTTGTGCGCCGTGTTGAACTAGGAGTTCGACCATCCTTGGGGAATCGTACTGAAAGGCAGCAAATGCAAGTGGTGAGACTGTATCGTCCGAAATCAAATTTGGGTTGGCTCCCATCGAAAGTAGATATTCAATAAATTCTTCGGGCGCGAGTGCGCCGAGGGCGATAGAGAGAAGTGTGCCTCGCCTCTCGTAGAGCTCAGTTAGACAAGAAGGATTTCTGGAGCCTGAATGTTTCGGTAGAGTTGCTTGCCGCTGCCGAGCGAAACACTTTGTCGTCGATGTGGCTTGGGTTGTAGGAATTAAGGACATATTCGACGATCGTGCTTCTCCCATTGATCGCGGCGTTTCGCAACATGTCTGATACGAATTCATCTGTTTTAGTAATAGATGAATCCGATAAAAGGGCTGTTAGAGAGTCGAGGTCGCCATCGGTGCATGCTTTGAGGGCTTTGGTTGTTGACATGGTGAAAGAGTGGGTTCAAAGCCTAGACGAATAATTACTTCAAAGTTTTCGAAATATGAATTGAGCTTACTAGGATTTCTTTCTTACTAGAAATCTACACCAGTGACCACGTAGCCTAGAGTATAGCATCGCAGTGGGCGGCGCCAAGACCATGGCAACCGAGCCCGGACTCCGGATCCGAAGCCGCCTTACTCTCAGTGTCCGTGAGGGCACCCTATAAAGTCTGGACCAGGCCTTTCCTTACTTGTTCTTCCCGCCCATCTCGCATTACTGTTCAATTTTTTGTCCTTCACCCGTCCCGAAGACTCTCTTATGGCAAGACTGGTGGCAGTTTCAATCAACAATCTAGGGCCTTCTTGGACTCCGTCCTGAATCCAGGTTCGTAGAGAACCATTTCCCGCCGTCGTACTTATCTGACGTGGTTTTAGGTATTTAGACTTTCCACCCCTTGGTCGCTGGGCCGTGATTCTTCCATCCTCCTCATTCGAAAGGGGTCAACGTCTTCAGGCTTGACAGTGGACCAGACCGCTGTAGTAGTGGCCTCTGGCCCGAGCTGCCCGAGCGTGGATTAGATTAGATAGATAGATCCATCAGCGGCTGTGCACGGTTTGTGTGCCAGCGCGTTTCCCTTTGCAGAATCAACCTTTGCTTGCCTCTTGCCACTACGCGCGACGCGATAGCGCACTGCTCGGCGCGTTTCCCGAGCTTTGCCAGCCTCGGACTGCTAGGGTAGGCCTGATAGGCCTATCCCATTTGGTGACAACAGAGTGATTCGTACCAAGCCTTCGGCTTTTCGAGCACTTTTCGAGCTCATATTGCCAGCGGACACACCGACAACGCGACATTTCGTGACAACGGCCTTCTAACTGAAAACTGACAACCACGAGAACCGAACCACCAGACTTCCACCAGCCTATACTCACTGCACCTACCGGAACAGTGAAATTTCGACACCTGTCGTCGAACTCCGTGCCCGCCGCTCGTGACGGCCACCCTATCCACTACTACTGCCATGCCAGCTGCTTCCGCTGACAAGCGCGCGCGTCAACGCGCTAACAAACTTTCTCTGAAGGAACCTACTCCATCAGCCCCCACACCACAGGCCGCACCTGTGAAATTCACATCGCTGCCCCCACTGCCTTCTACTGCCACACCCGCTTTTTCAAGTGCTACTGAAAACGCGACGCCGGCTCCATGGCCAGCTCCTGCACCCGCTACCTTTACTATCTCCTATATTCCCCTTTCCATATCCTACCCCGAACCCGAAAACCCTGCTGCTAAACTCCCAACGGATGCCGTCCGAGTCACCCGTTCCGACCTCGCTCTTTTGCTGCGCCAGTCATATAACCATGGCACTGAACATGGATGGAAGGCTAACGTAGCCGTTGTACGGGAGCGTCTTCAGGCCGACTACGAAAAGGACATGGAGGACGCGACTGCAAAGTTTGAAATCCACGAGAAGCAGATTCGCGACGAGGAGTTCAAGCGCGGTTTTGACAGCGGCCGTGAATCCCGTGATACAGCCTTACGGTTGGAATCTGAACGTCAGGAATCTATCCGAACTCTCCGTGCTGATTGTAGTATACAAACCGAGTCCCCAGAACCCGAACAGCCCCTCCACATCGACCTCAGTACGCAAACTGAAACTCTATCTCCCGAAATTACCCTTCCTATACGGTTACCTTTACCTGAACCCCCCTCTGTTTTACCATTGCCTCCTTCCCTTTCTAAACCAGTTTCTAATTTTTTATCTTCATTATTTGAACCCTTCGAATCAACTGCCCTCCCTATTTTCGATCCACCCATTTCCACCGTTAACCCTGAACCTCCATCTACTTTACCCCCACCATTCATATGGTCCGAAGAACCTTCTGATGTACCCGACCTTTTACCAGTATCACCACCACCTCTTTTAGCTACACTTTCCCCTTCATTCCCTAACCGCGACTTTTCCGACTTACACTCAGGCGTAAATCCGTGGCGAAGCTTACAGCATCGAAAGGGACGTGATCGCCGTCGCTCAGCCCAGCCTATCCACCAGCGCGAACGTCACCGACCCACATTTACCTCAAAATTTTATTCCAACTCTCGCGATCTTCACATACCCTATATGCCTTACCCAATCATGCCCTATGAATCACCACCGAAACCTCCTGCACCTTTGGACTGGCACGCGGACCCACGACTTTTCGAGTTGAGCCAAGTCTTGAAAACCTTGGGGTGGGTTCCCCCTTTGACAGCGAGACCTTGAGACAGGTTTTCGTGATGCAACGAGGACGTTGCATTTTGTGTAGGTGGGCACATGTAGTAGTGGCCTCTGGCCCGAGCTGCCCGAGCGTGGATTAGATTAGATAGATAGATCCATCAGCGGCTGTGCACGGTTTGTGTGCCAGCGCGTTTCCCTTTGCAGAATCAACCTTTGCTTGCCTCTTGCCACTACGCGCGACGCGATAGCGCACTGCTCGGCGCGTTTCCCGAGCTTTGCCAGCCTCGGACTGCTAGGGTAGGCCTGATAGGCCTATCCCACCGCCATTCTAGGATGAGCATAGCCGTTTTCTGCACCCCAATGTACGACGCGTCACAATTGCTTCTGATCTGGGGAAGACTTCTAACACTCGTACCCCCATTCTAGGTGTTGTAAACTACCTTTCCCATGAAGCAACCGCAAAATGTTGTGAGGGATCTTCTCCGCTTTTTTTCTTCGTTTCTTTCCAGGCTTGTTGTAGCCTTGCTTTGAACCAAATATAATGAGATTCGATCGCTGAACCTTTCTACAGGTTATATCTTTTGTTTGGCCCAACTGTGAGGAACGATTTGCAACTTGGAAAACGGTGGTGTTTAGTGTGTTCCATCATTCTTTCTTCGACTCCTTATTGATGACTTGGTGACGCAGGCACGCCCGAGAACTTCTCCGCGACAACAACAAAATTCTCAATTTAAGTTTTACTCTTACGCCAGGAGAACGTCCCTGTCCGTCTCGCCTCTCTGACTTCCCAACAACTTGATGACATCGCCTGGCTCAAGGTTCTTCGCCCTCATGCGTCATTATACCAGTGCGGTTTTTGCGCCGGCTACAGCAGTGGCCCGCTGGCTGCCGTTGTTACCATCAAACGGCCCCACACCGCAGGGGCAGGTTCGATATCTGCGAAACCCCATTCTCTGCCCTCAAAGTAAGTCGTCGTCTCTCCCAATTCCCGCGCATACTCAATGCCGCCTTTAGCTTTATCAGCTCGCGTTATCGTCCCGATGACGTCGTTCTTTGGTCGCACCGTCGGCTTGACCTGCGAGCCGGCGTGGTTCTTGCCTAGAGGCTGTTTTCCCTCCTTTTGTTTCCTCCAGTGGATTTACCTCGTTATTTAGCGGCGTCGATCGATCGACCTTGGCACCTGTATCATGATTCATTTGTTGCTGAATCGCTTGTAGTACGTACTAGTTATCTCTAATTGTGAATATACTTCGTTGTTTTACAGCTGCATGCAAAACCCTAGACAGTCTTCCGAATTTCTGCCATTGCGCCTGTGTTTGTATAAACAACCAGTTTTGGTCAGCTCCACGCGTCGCGCCTTGCGACGAAGTCTTATTCTGGAAAACCCGCCGGCAAATCACTCCAACATGGAGCCCTCTAAGGGTCCTTAGTGCTTTCCTACGTCATTAATACCGTTCGCGCACCACTCAGGTTCATTCGGACTACTAAACATGGTTGTTTACACAAACAACGGTGCACAGTGCGAATTTTTGAAAACTGTCTACGGTTTTGCATGCAGCTGTAATTATCATTATTGTAAACTTCTTTTCGAATCACCAGTCTATGACTCGGAAGTAACCATCTTAATTTAGTGGCCCCAAAATCCTGTAATCGCGTCAGGGTAATAGAACCCAAATGGAGTGTCTGCCTTCCGACGAACGTCCTTGCATCCTTAACCAATGTACATGTTCTCCTGAGTACCGAGCTGTAAGTTGGTCATTTAATTCGTTAATCATAGTACTTACAACTGCAACAACGAAGGTCCGCTGGCTGGTTATTGATGACAGCCCCATACCCCCACAAGCAGGTCCACAATATCCGATATACCACCTCAAACATCAATGCATGCCTTCGTCTCGCCCTAATCCACAGGGATATGGGAACGTATAATCATTACCACTTTTCGCTCCGTCGGCTCTCGTTATCATCATTCGACCTTGCCATTCGGTACTACAATCTGTGGACACTGCGAATCGATGCTGCTAGCGCAGCTGCCTCTT
Organism: Galerina marginata; assembly: GCA_023014335.1. NCBI lineage: Eukaryota > Fungi > Basidiomycota > Agaricomycetes > Agaricales > Galerinaceae > Galerina > Galerina marginata. Next base: position 116,541 of record JAECYW010000009.1, on the reverse strand, counting down.
TGCACAATACACCTACGACTTACGGTCGAGCATCATTCAACTTCAACCTTCCTCGTCGTCCGACTTGTCGTGTTACATTTCAGGCTTCCTCACTGGATCTTTCCCCTTTTACAGTAACTTCCGGATTCGTTTTTTCGTAGTTTCTTTGCATTAAATCTCAAACCTGTCGTACGAAATCTACACCCCAGCATTTACGGCCTCACTTCCACCTTCATATTCGGACCTCGACTCTCAAATTTTGCAGACAGCCTGACATTGAAGAAAGATGGTTGTAATTTAGCTAACGTGAATATCTTTCATTTCCATTTTAAATGTTGACGATTTGACCTCTCCATCCAATGACCACTGCCTTTGCCTCTCCTGTTCAATTCGCCGATCCTCAAGAGTCGGGTCGCAAGCCAACTTCAATACAAACACTGTAGAATATAGTCAGGTAAACTAAAGTCAGGATCGTAGCCTCAGATAGCTAGCTCGTGGCGTATAATTGGTTGCGTTTTTATCTACGCGATCAACTGCCCTCAATGGTTATTCAGTCCGCCTAGGCAAACCTGCCATGCTCACTGGAACCGAGACACTACCAAAACATTGGGCGACTGCCGTGTCGGATCCGCTTTCCAACATAGCTTACCCGATTCCAGACTTTCTAATCGCCATATTCTTAAATAAAGAGAAACGTGGGTGCCTATGAGAAATAAAGCGGGTTAATTGCGATGAGCCTCAGACCGACCCTCCTTATCTCCTTCACCGGTTCCCAGCTTGGCTCACGATAACCTAGAATTTACGAATAACTAAGGTAAATTTTCTCGAAATGTTGAGATTGTAGTATGAACCGTAGCTACTCTGAATCAGTATAATCAGTATCAGTATCAGTATCGAAGGAGTCAACAGAAATCGCTCTAAACAACAGCGTCTCTGCCTTTCCGGATCCGCACATATAACTAAAACGCTGTTTTTTAATAAACCATATTACCTCCAGCCCGGTAATCTCTTCGAGGAATGTCATATCGAAATCCGCCCGATCGCACAATTTCCCACCGTGCAATGTTTGAATCGGCACTCCGAGCGCCGCGCGCATGCGGAGGAATCGTAATAGGGGGCTCACAAGGTTGTTATCCACAACAGAGTCCCAATGTTTTTCAAACAAGGTTGTTTTGAGGGTGTGGAGGAGAGGAAAGAAGATGGGGGTAGGTTCTGCTGCCTCGGCGTATTCGGTCGGGGTCGGGGTGCAGAGGATGGTGGAGATGGTTTTCTCATCGGCAAAGAGGTCGGTAACTGATGGGAATGAAAAAAACAGGGAAGCGAAGGTGGTGAAGGAGGCCAGCGGTAAGTTGAGGATTGTCAGATTCAAATATGTAACGGTTGAAAGGTCGCAGCTGGAGAACAAGGACGGGAACAAGTTGTAGGAGTCTAAGGGTAGGAAGTGCATGGCAGGTATGGCGTTGACGACCATTCTGAATAGGGGTGTACAGTCGTGCACCCAAAAACTATTGAAACCGAGTCTCAGGTTGAAGGCGGTGACGTGATTCTTGAGGCGGTAATTCTGAAACCACTCGGAAAAAGGCTGGGATAGAGCTTGCAGGTCTTCATTCACATTCGGGCTGAAGTCGCTCATACAAAAAAGAGCGCATCCCTCTGATGGGCGGATATATGTTAGCAGTTCTACCACTTGTGGCAGAGTGATGTTGATAAGACTGAGAGTGGTTAGGACGGAGAGAACCACTGAGGGCAAGGAAGTGTAAGCGGCAAAGCGCTCGGCTTTACCGGATATGGTGAGGGTCGTGAGGAATGGTGTCGAGCGGAGAGCATCCAGTATTTCAAAGACAGGAGTGGGGGTGAAAAGACTGAGGGCATTGAGGTGTGAAAGCCATGGCGAAGTAAGGCGGAAAGCGATACTGTGGGTGTGAAATCTGCGTAAGATCGGTGCGTGGTTGGAAAATAGAACTTTTGGCTTTGCACAAGTGCTGGACTCAGACGCCGAAAATAAAAGTTTTCCCGATGCCTTCAAGGTAACTACTGTGAATGATCGGAGGTTTGGAGCCGGCGTTAGAAGAGCCCGCCACAGTTGTTCGTCCATGGGCAGGTCAGTGATCATTATGTATAAGTGCTCGATCCGTTCCCAGAACGTATTCAGAATCTGATAGAAGAATTCGGTCTCGAACCTGGGGTGAGTGAGACACCCAGATACTTCCCCGCTTACCCAGAGGAGGCTATCTCCACTCCTCCTCAAAACCTCCTCCCTCCATCGGTCGGTACACTGTTCCAGCTCGCTCAGCTCCAAGAGACGGCCCCAGATGATTGGCGAATTCAAGATGAGATATCTCCAGGAATGGCAGACTTGAGAGGATAGACGAGTGGTTTCTATGCATTTACCTTTTGCGAAGATGTTGGCGTTGGATAAGAATATTTCGCGAAGGATGTCAGAGTGAAGCATCGTAATCGGCGATTTTGTGAGGCTGGGAGATTCGAATCCGGGTCGTGCATTTTGGATGGTATTTATTTCCATCGTATACCTCAAAGGTTGTCGCATAAAAGAAGAGTAGATGTAGTATAATGTTTCGGTTTACTGCTGAGAACGAGCTCGAGATGGAAGCAAATGTAACCTTGATTTTCAAGTCGTTATCTACATAATCTGCGTTGCTATATCAGGCTGATGTTTGGTGTTTGGCAACGAGGGTATCACAGGGTCCGTGCGACAGCGGAACTTTTGTGCCCCGCTCTTTCCTGAACCTTATGTTTCTCCCGCCCATCTCGTGTTTGACGCTCAGCTGTTTCTCCGTTCTTCGCCTCTCCCGACGACTATTGTTTTTGGCAGGATTCATGGTCGTTTCGGTACCCCAACATTACAATTCTGATTCAGGTTAGCCAAGATTTTGTCATGGTAAGTACGGCTGAGTAGGGAATCACTTCCCGTTGTCGTAGTACACTATTAGGTATCTATAATCTTCACTTCTTAGTCATTGGCGTTTTTCTTTTCGCGGGGTTACTTTTTCGAAGCGCGTCAACGTCGAGAGGCTTAATGGAGGACCTTAAAACAATTGGTGGATCAGCATAACGGTATGTAGTCTGCACCTCATTATACGCCGCTTCAAGTACTTCTGATATCAGAGGATGAATTCTGACACACAGCCCCCCCTTTTGTAGGTGTTATCGAACACCTCTCCCATAAAGCCACCACAAAATATGGTAAGTTATTTTTTGCACTTTTTCTTCCTTTTTGTCCAAGTTTTCGTGTTATGCCTTGCTTCGGACCCAAATATAATGAAAGCTGATGCACTGAATCTTTCTACAGGTTGTGTTATTTGTCTGACCCAACTGTGAATGACGATTTTCGAGTGGGAAAATGCGATTGCTTGGTATGTTCCATCGTTCCCTCTTCGGCTCGTTGTTGATCAGTTAGTGACGCAGGCCCTTCTCCACGGTAAAAAAAGCAACTATCACCTCACACTTACGCCTAGAGAACGTCCCTCTCTTTCATATCTCCCTTATTTTACAACAACTTGATCACATTGCCGTCGTCAGTGTACTCTATGTTCCTCATCTCCACTTTGTCATTATGACGGTGCTGTTATTGCGCCAGTTACAACGGTAGTCCGCATGCCAGCCGTTATTACCGTGAAACGGATCCATAACGCCAGGCGCTGACTCAATTAAAACCCTTTCCTCTACCCTCAAAGTAAGTCATCATCTCTCCCAATTCCAGCATACGCATACTCAACGCCACAACTGGGGTTCACACGAGGGCGTTATAGCTGGGCGTTCTCCATCCTACCTCCTTTTGTTTCCTCCAATGGACTTACCTCGTTATTCATTGACGTCAATCGAACGACCTTAGCCCACTGCGATTTTTATTGCCGAATCCTTCGTCGTACGTACTACCTATCTCTACTTGGGCATACACTCCATGGTCCTAATTACCGGTATCCTAGACTTCTTTCGAATCAATTGACCCATGACTTCGAAGTGACCATCTTAAACTGCTGGCCCTCAAATTCAGTAGTCGTGTCAGGGTAACCGAACTCAACTGTGCCTGCCCTCCGACGAACGTCCTTTCTTCCTTAATAAATGGTTGTTCGAGTACCCAGCTGTAAGTTGGTTATTTAATTCGCTAATCGTAGTACTTACAACTGGTACCGTATAGGATTGCAAACAGCAGGATAATGCCCATTGTTGGGAATTCACTCATCGAAGACCCCTTGTGCTTCTACACGTGGTAAGCCTGAGTCACAACTGACACCTGGGCGCCAAATCGTGTTGTGAACTGAACACCATCGCAAATCCATGCGTGCGACTGACAGAGAAGTTGTTGGAGCTGACCGATATGTGATAGTCGTGAGTTCCCCTGTACATTAGTTCAAGTTTGTCCAAACTGCCTTGTATTTCCAGGTCGACGGACAGATTCTCGTTATTGCGGATATAATTCGCTTTCAACCTAAAATCTGCCTCATGACCGGCCTGCAGGCAGGTTATTCGCATTCTCGACCCACAAGGCCTCGTATATATGAACCGGTTTTCGTCTTCTTCTGTAACGTTCTTTCATTCTTCCCGCCACCTTCCTGTGTAAGATGGACGAACTCATCCAGGGTTTTTTGACGATGTCGGACACAGAGACGATGTCGAAGATTGTGGCTGAAGCGCAAAGCGCATTTGATTGTAACATGTCCACAAAATCTGACAGTATCTCGGTACTTCCCCCCAACCCGAAGACTGCTGTCTCAACCCTCGATCCAAAGGACATCGATATTACTGATCCCGCTTGCCGCATAGATATTTTGAAATCTATAACTGACAGTGTATCCAAACTTCAGTATCCACCTCTGGACATTCTTCCCTGTGCGAACGTGCAGGCCGATAAGTACCGTGTTTGCAATCAACCGGGTACTATGGTCTGTAGCGAGTGCAGGCTCGTATCGTACTGTTCAAAGGTGAGGTTTATTTTCGATTTATCTGTCTAAATTCACTCAAGGACGGCTTAGGAGTGCCAGAAAGCGCACTGGAAGCGGCATAAAAGAGGTAAAGCAAGAAAATATTATAAAAATCCTGCTTAAAACGAATTACATCTTAGATTGCAAGAATCCTATGCGGTCCGAATCTTGGGTCCCCGCCTGGAGTCGCGAAGGCCGTCGTCCCTCGTTTATTTCTAACATGTCTTTGGAGGAAGAGCTCCGTCAGAGGAAGTTTGAGGAGTTTTCTGTTGGCATTTCCTTGTACGCCTTCCAATTCTTTCTGTTTTGGGGCTTACGAATTATAGATGGGGAAATACACCTGCCATGGATGTTATAAATTTGGCTGGCAACGAAAAGGCTGAGACGAGGGATTTCTCCTTGGCTTTCATCGGTGCGCGAATCTCAATATCCAGGCTTTAGTCATTTGCTGACACCTTAGTAGCTTCTGGCGACTTGCGTCACGTCCTACTCACAGTAAATAGCCTTCCCTCGACGTATTCGGGGAGCTTGACCATTTTACTCAACGACCTCAACCTCGCTATTGTTTGCCGCAACATCGTTCTGCTTCTTATCTTAGGGAGTATCCATCCTGAAGCAGTTGCGGCCGATATAGCCCTTCATTTCTGGTACTCGGCATTTATGCCGATGGAATATCGCCTTCAACTTTCAGCCCTAATTTCAAAGTTCATCCTGAAAACAGAAGAAGGCATGGTTGTCATACCCCTTGGTCCGCACTTGACAACATCTTTTTGTCTTCCTGAGAAAGCAACGCCTTTCTTTCTGCATTTCATCTCGTCGTCTCTCGAGGTAGGCGACGCTCAAGGAGAATACGATCGCGTCAGAAACGCGCCACGAAGGCGCGATTTCAGAGACCGGATGTACGCCAAATTGAAGCCTTCACATCGCGTGGCATTCCAGGAGTATCGTCGATTCGGGATTGTACTGCCTTTCGGTGCGATGAATGCCCACTTCAATCGCCCGAACCCGTCGCTATTTTCCCCCGACGGGAAGTGGCTACTAACCGACTATGCGGACCCACTCGAAGGATGGAAATAAGTTCACCCGTTCATCAATATACATATATATTTATCCTGAAATTTCTAGTACTGTTTCAGTCATCAACGCTGGGAAGGCTCATGGCGCTCAACCAGAGGACATATATGGTTGCCTCTACTTTTTTCTCTCGCAACAGCTCCGAAATTTCGCGCATCGTTTCGGCAATCTTAAGATGTCCTTCAGTCTTTTTGCCTCAGATGCGCGGCTTCTCCCAAAGGGTATTCACGAGGATCCAATCTCAGGATGTGGTATTCCTCGTTCAATCCGGTTTGATCGCATCGAGGTTTCGAATATTCTAGATACCAACTACGTTGGGATAGAGGATGTTCTCCTTAACTGGTCTCCATTACTTACCGAAAGTTCCAGCGCCGCAATAGTAGGATACTTTATGAACTGGTGTGCTGTCCAAGAAGACGGCCGGGCCTCGAATGCAAGCAAGGTTGTTATAAAAAAATTATTAGAACGTGTCATTGAAAAAAACACAGTGAGCCTCCCCACAAAATGTCGATGTTCAGAAAACTAATTGTTGGAAATGCTAAATGTCCAGGGCTGCTTCCCAAAATCCAGTACGTCAAATGGGCTTGATCATAGATAGGAGATATTCAATTTTTTGCCCCGGTTCAGTAAGTCGAGAGAATACGTTGTGCTTGATAAGTGACGACATGGATGCCTTGTACATACGAAAATTCGAAATCATTTTCGAATTTTTTTGAAGAAGTAAGGACTTGACGGTATCCTTCGAAAGGCAAAATGTAGGTTGAGGGAACAGCATACCATCGTTCCACATGTACGTGATTTGACCTCTTACGACTTAATCATTACTGACTTCTAATAACATTTTGGCGCCTTAGCGTATTCTGGCACCGTTGCAGGGACCAGCAACCGCTCTTCCAGTGTTCCCGGATCACGAAAGTTGGTACTACCATGTGAGTTATTGGTTCATTCCTTCGTTTTGAAATTAATATTGCCCTACTTGTAGACGAGGTTAACTTCCTTCACTTGGTCGGAGCGCTTTGTTGAATTTGTACATTTGTAGTCGGTGTTGATTCCAGATTACTTGTAAGATTTGAAGATTTGGAATAGAGTGGAAATGGAGCTGGAAGCGATTATCTACGAGGTGATATTTTGAATCTCCGTAGGTCGTTATATCATTACAAAGTTCAAAGTTCAGTTCCCGATCATCGTGCTTGGTCAATTTTACGAACCAAGGGGGGAAGTGAATACATCGAAAGCCGATTCTCGCTACAGGTGGTACTTAGAACGCGACATATATCGAATCGACAGATACCTCTGCTCAACATCCAACGAGTCTGAAGAGTTACAGATAGCACAACAATTAATTAGTCAAGTGGACAATAGAACAAAGCTACATGCAACGCCAGGATTACACTATCGATTGAACATTTAAGGGATTGCGACGTAGAAAGCAATGTGTCTAGCGACTGAATTTCCCGAGAGGGAGACGGAGGAAAGGCGAGGGCTCTGCAGCCATTAATTCGGCTACTCCAATGTAATATGCGATGAAGGCGGTGATCACGCCAATCGTTCCGCCAGCTTTGGTGATCCTATTAGGCGAGGTTAGCATTGCAAATATCACAAAGAAGGACGATATCTCACCCAGTGCTACCCAAGAACATCCCGGCGGTCAACAGGGCGAAAGTCAGGGTTAACGACCCGAAGAGTGCGATGAATGCGACGCTCTTGCTAAAGGTAACGAGTCTGTTGGGTAAATAGTCAGCGGGGGGTTGGAGGGATAAGCTGACAATGGGAGGCTTCGACTCACAGGAAGAAAAAGGTAACCAGCGTCCAAGCGGTCAGGAAGATACCGAGGGCGCTAGTGAGCTCATCGACTTCCTTGTAGGCTTCGACAATTCCAGATCCTGGCAGCAAGATCGTAGCGTAGGACATCCAGAATGCACCGTACGACGTGAAAGCTAAAAACAAGACAAAGGTTAGGAATGAGGGAGAGGGAGAAGGTAAAGGCCGACCTGATGCGCCGAACATGTTGCCTTTGGGGAATTCCCACATCCCAGCAAGGAGTTGAGCAAGACCACCGCAGAAAATGGCCATACCGACGACGACATTGGGAGTGTGGATGGCGCGCGTCTGGAGGTTGAAAAGAGATAGCATAAATGTGGTAGACGCGAAGGAGAATAGCCCGCTGTGAGGAAGGGATAATATGAGCGACAATCGAAGAAGGAACAACGGAGGACGAACAGGGTAGCTGGGTTTGCGAGTTCTGGGCGTTCACGAGGAGCACGGCGGTTGTATGTTTCTTTACTATCCACTAAGTCGTGTTGAGAGGTAGAAGTGAGTGGAATACCTCGTTCGACGTAAGACATTTTGTTGGAAAGGAGTGTAGGGGTACAAAAGAGTGAGTGGGGTTGAGAGCAGGTTCTTTCAAGTTGGAGAAGGAAGGGAAACGAGGGAAAGCGACGACGGGAAGGGTGTGGGTTTTAAATACGAAACTCGGTCGGTGTCTCAAATCGATTGGGTAATATTTTCCTTCGTCCCTTCGAGCGCCCATTGCTAAAGCGAGCAAAGGGCCAGGGCGTCGTGATAGGATTTCCTCCCTGCAAATCAAATTTAATCAACACCGCAGAGTTGTGTGTCGAATCTAAAAATAGCCATGAAGAGAACGAAAATATGGTCCTCCCGGCTACCTCAAATACACTACTTCATATCGCATTATGGGTCTGTAATTTGCACGAAGCGGGTCAGTTTTGACACCTACTAGTCCTTTAAACCACTTACCTTGCGAAATTCACGGTAACGAGGTGGTTGAGGTGCGGAAGCGTGTCAGGTATTTTGGATTTTCCCTCCCCTTAAAAAGGGCGCGAAAGAACAATTAAACTTTATCTAGCGTCCAAAATAGCGCGACCAGGGTTTTCATTGACATGGAGCTAACCATTCTGGAACAAAGTCATCGTTGAAAGAACTGTTGGAAGCCCGAATGAACCCGCAATGGATGAGCGTTCAACGTTCATTCATTGATGGCACTTAAGCGCGCTATCTAGGTGGCTTTAATGACTATAAAGACGAGTCTTTCAGTGGTGGAAGGATCGAATGGCCGACGTTCGCGAACATGATAGGATCCGGAAGGGAGGAATTTAATGTGAAATCGGGACGAGATCAAATATCGGTTTTGCAGGGTGAACGGGAGACGCGGTGATGCGGGCGTTGACCGGGTTCCAGAAAGCGAGTTTCTCTATAAATAGCTGCACCGTCGAGGTCATAAGTATAGTCAGCGATTCGTAGACCTACGAATGTACCCACCTTTCTGGGTACAGCCTACAGGTGATTTAATTGCGAGTGCGGCATAGCGTTATGCTGGTATAGGGCTTGAGTAATGAGGAAGGAAAAGGGTTCTCAGAGACTTGTCCTCGCGTAGGGAGAGAATATTTACCAATTCTCAAAAAAAGCGACATTTAGCTGAGCTGTCGATAGCCAGGACTAAGAAGAATCAAATCAGAAGTAGAAAGGTTGGGTTTGTTGTCAGACTTACGATTTTAACAGAACCCCGTTCGAAGGTGTTTACTTCCAGTCCAATGATTCCACGAGCAAAGCTTCACCCATGCCTATCGAGGAGACAAAGCCGGATTGAAAATTCGAAGTGTGCGGGATAATCCTCCAGAAACGAACTGCGTAGGATGTTCGTATTCTTCCCGTCTGGAAATTAGAGCTGTGGTCAGAAAGATGAGGTAAAAGAGAAAGAATTCGAAATTACCTTGATGTTGAGACCCCAACTTAAGGCTCGAAGAAAAGAGCTAGCAGGCTGCACCAAGAACTCGAAGATGACTGAAGCCGTAAGCCAATGATGTCTCTGCAGGCTGAAAAAGGTCCATAGCGTAGTTCGCGTAAGGAGAGTTCATCGCGGAAGAAGTGCGGGTGATGACGACGGTAAGGAGGCAGCAGAAACCCAAGCTGCCCATGCACAGAGTGCGATGCAGATGTTGGAGCTGATATTCGAAGTTCAAAGCGTGAAGATCGTCGACCTACACCGAGATATCGATGCTGATAATGATAACCCCCTCCACATCCACATCCCAAATTTCGGCTCAGGCGTCCCTCCAAGCATCTACTTCTCCCGTCCCGCCCCCTTGCCTCTTCTCTTCTCTTCTCTCCCCCTTCCTCCTTCCGTCGCCCCTCATCGTCTTACCTCCTCATATCACCCTCCCGCCGCTCCTACTTAGAAAAACCGCAGCAGCTCCACATCCACATGGCACACGCACATGCGCCTGAACCAGAAATGCCCCCTCATGCCCCAGCTCCTCAACCACCCACCCACGGTGCTGCCCCCGAAGGGTTTCATGAACCTCCTCCTCCTCCTCCCGCTCATCCTACCCCTTCCGTATTTTAAAACTGCCATCTAATCGACGACGCCCGCCAACGCTGGTGCTGCTGGTGTTGGCCGTGTCGGTGTCGACGTCGGTGTCGGATGTGTGGGTTTGCGGTGGGGGTAACCCAGGCAGCCGATCCAGTACGGGGCTGGGAGGGGCAGGGCGGGAGGTTGAAGCTTGAAGGGCGAGATTGAAGGGTGAAGTTGAAGCACCCCCTCGCGCCCGGGCATACGAGCATCCCATCCCATCCGCGCTTCTGCTACTGCTTCTGCCGCTGTCGCTAGTTCGGCGCCTCACGAATCGACTCCTCCCTTTCCCCCCTCCCATCCTGTCTCTAAAACGAGGTCAAACGTTGTCCGGGATGAGACGTCTACGCTGACAGAAGCCAGCAGCAACCAGCAGCACCACGCCACGCCCGACCTATCAGAGGGAACCGAGGTCGGGAGCGGGGAAGACCGGTATGGTAAGGCAGGGGAAGGTCGCTCGCAGCCAGCCAGCATGAACACGTAGGCCAGACGTTCAGACCAGCGGACCAGGCTGCATTAGAGCTCGAGTTGGCGTAGGTGTCGAATTGGAATTGGGCGTGGGGCGTCGTGGTACTGGTCGTGCTGGAATGATGGGGATGTGGGTTTTGGGTTTTGGGTGGTTGGGTTCACGACGGGATGAAATGGGGCTGGATCCGGGATGGGGAAGGGCGGGATGGGACAGGGCGGGATGGGGTTGCGCTAGCAGAAGTTCGTTTGAAGTTTGCAGGAGAGGAAGGGACGAGCCGACGAGCAGGGGGGCAGCAGCGCCGTGCGGGCTAGAAAGCAGGCTGCACCGAGAAGAGGAGAAAACTTGAAGCTTGAAGCCGGCCAGGATGAGCCGCCTATGAGCCAGGAGAAGGCTTGTTCGCATTTCGTCATCACGTTTATGACCCCCTCTCGCGAGAGGCCATCACTTCCCCACACGATCGTCGAGGGCGGGCAGCCTTACCAGTATTATCGGCAACAGCAGCCTTCTCTTCATCGCCCGCTCGAGCCTCGAGTGCCCGCCTCCACCCCCACCCCCTTCCCTTTCCTACCCCCACCCATAGCCGCATCCAAAATAGCATCATCAGCCTCATCCTCATCCTCTCCTCGTGCTTGTACTCCTCGTCGACGTTCATCCCCGTCCCTGTCCCCGCCGCATCGCGGTCGGCCGCCGGGTGATGATAACGAACTCATCCACCCCGCACCCACCCAGCCAACGCACCCATCGGGTAGAGTATACGTAGAACCTCTCGTCCCAGTGGGCAGTTCTTCTCCCGCTGCTGGTCTTCCTCCTCTCTCACGTCGGCGACGCCTGATCAAGAGCAGCGCCTCTAGCTACACCCGCGCTTGCGCCTGAACCAGGGACACCACCCCCCCTCGCGCACCAGCACCTCAAACACCCGCCCACGCCGCTGCCCCCAAAGCCCCCTTCCTCCTCCTCCTCCTCCTCCTCCCGCTTCCGCCCCCCGCATCCGAAACTGTCCTCTAATCGACGACGCGGGGGCCGGGGCCGGACCTCGTGCGGATACAGACGCCAACGTTAAGACTGGAGCTGGTGCTGGAGGTGCCCGTGTCGATATCGGCGTCGGTGTCGGGTCTGGTGTGTGTGGGGATTCGGTAGGGGTGCGCATACGCGCAGTCGGCGGTGGATCGTTGGGAGGTGTAGGTACTGGGCAGGATGCATGATACCACGTTGCCGACCCAATCCAAACCAAACCAATGCGGGGCGGGGGGCGTTGGAGGGTGAGGGTGAGGGTGAGGTGGAAACACCCCCTTGCGCACTGGCATCCGAGCATCCCATCCCATCCATCCGCGGTTCTGCCGTCTCACGAATCGACTCCTCCCTGAGCCAATCACCCCCCATGCTGTCTCTAAAACTAGGTCAAGTCGAGATGTGACAGCAGCCAGCACCACGCCTGAACGTGTAGGCTTACGACCAGGTTGGGTGAGCTCGATTTAGCGTAGCTGTCGAACGTGGCGTGGGGCGTCGTGGTACTGGTCGTGCTGGCGCGTCGAGGATGTGGGTCTTGGGTCTTGGGTGGTCGGGTTCATGACGGGATGAGATGAGATGGCCAAGGGGCTGGGAAGGGGAGGGCAGGATGGGACGGGGCAGGATGGGACAGGGCGGGATGGGGTTGTGCTAGCAGAAGTTCGTTTGAAGGTTGGATGAGAGGAAAGGACGAGCCGACGAGCAGGGGGGCGGCCGCGGCGAGCGGGCTGGCAAGCAGGCTGCACCGAGAAGAGGAGAAAACTTGAAGCTTGAAGCCGACCAGTATGAGCTTGTGTGCGGGGTGGCGACGATGGCACGTCCTATGAGCCCTGTTCGCATTCGTCAGCTCGTCTATGACGTGCTGTCGCCGCTCCATCGCATCCCATCGCTCCTCCCCACATCCAGCACTAGCACCACCACCAGCCCCCCTCCCCCCTCCCACCAAAACTGCATTATCATCCTCACTATCGTCATCCCCTTCCTCGTACTCGTACTCGTACTCCCGTAGACGTTCATCCCCGTCCCCCTTCACGCGGGAATCCAGAATGTATGCGCCATCGTCCCTTGCAACCAGGCCGAGCAAGGAAAGGTTCCAGACCTAGGCAGGGTCCCGAGATGAATCGTGGGGTATCGACTACTGACGATATACCTGTGCAGGCTGAAGCTGATGCTGATAATGCTGGTGCGGCTGCTAGCGTTGCTGAGCTTGATGTTGGGCCTGATCGAAAGACGGGTTCATGACGCGGACGCGGACGAAGAGGCGGTTCTGCAGCTTCTCTGACCAATATTCCTCAGACAATGAAGAGAAGGTTGAAAGGGCACGGGGAGGAAGGGCCAGTATCCAGATAACGTCGAGCTGGGATGTAGGTAGCGAAAGTTTCGGGTTTCCTAACGCCAGTGGTCGTAACGTGAGTGGGCATTTGGGCTCAGACTGTGAGAGAGGAGGTCGAGGTAAGGTTGGGAGGCTGGATTTGGCTGGATCGGCGGGAGTGCATGAGCGTAATAGTAAGCCGATGCCAAAGATGATGTCATTCGCGCGGTTTCGCGTCGTCGCAGAAGAAGAGCAGTCCTTGCCCGTTGACGTTGAAGCAGTAGACAGGGGTACAGTAGTCCGCAGAGACGCTAAAAGAACTAAAAGTGAGCCCGAATCAATTTCATCGTCACTCATAGCATACATTGAAAAAAGAAAACAAACCTATAACCTCTAGGAAACCAAGAAGGAAAGAGCTAACCGATTGTAACGCTGCATGGCAAGGAGAGGAGGGTTGATTCAAGCAGACTGTCGACCATGGCAGGAGAATGTTACACCTTGAGCGAGGAAATGAATAGATAGACTACCGTGCATGATAACAAAGCTTAAAAACGCGATTAGGGTGTTGTGTATTGTACGACTCGGAGGCGGGAGGAAACGAATGAGATCAGATGTTTGGTTTGGGAGGCGAACCAAATACGATGATGACATAACATGCTATTTTCGGAAGTCTGCCCCTAAAGCCTTCACGCATGATTAACGCGACGCGTATATTTATTCAGTTGAGAGGGATTTGATTACAGCACTTTGCAAATAGCTTGACAGTAACGGCCCGGGAAAGAAAGAAAAGAAGATTAACCCTAGATTAGCACTTAGCGCTAAATCACCGCTCCTGCACTTCCAAATGGACAGAAAAAAAGATATGGCTCTGGGAAGGTATCCTAAAAGCAAACGGACGTCTACGAGATCGTTTTGTCGCGCCAGAATTGTCAAATGTTGGGTGAATGGGCGGGAACTCAATTTAGGGTTATGTAGGACTGCCCATGTATCTGATGGCCGCAATACCTATAGAAAAAATGCAAAGCTCATCTACAAAAGCTTATAGAATGATACAGACGGCATATCTAAACATTCTACAAAATTTGGTAGGTGTTCTACCAGCCAGAAGTGCGAGAACCGGTCAAACCCTATCGCGGGGTTTCTTTTTCTTTTCTTTCTTTCCCAGGCCATTACTGTCAACCTTTTTGCAAACCGCTGTAAACCTAGCGTCTAATTGAAAGTCAGGACAAATTTTATCATAGAAATTCGCGACGTTTGCAGTACAATACAGACGGACAGGCCGTACTACTAACCTATTCTACATTGTACAACCCTCGATTTGTCCTCATGCTGATCTACAACTGGTTGACATAGATTATCCGAGGACTAGGAAGACTATAGCTCCAGTGTAAGAGTTTATTTAGTGGCCAATTAGCGCTTGAGCAACCTAACGTAGCCTCTACTCGAGTCTCGAGTATTACTCGCGCAGTTAAAATTACTACTCATTCCACTGTCAGATTAATTCCAAGTCCACCCGGCACCGGTGTTGATTAGTGGATTGTTGGCAAGTTTTACTCAAACTTGGTTTAGTCTCACTGGCTTTTTAAAACGAACTAAGGGGATGCAGTGCATGTAGAGGTGTAGGATTGACAGGATCTGTTCTTGTCGTAATCGTGGAGAAACGCGTTCTCCTGTTTGCCTATGGGCACTAGAAAGGTTATAGTCATAAATGTAATCCGTAGTGTATAGATAGGGAAAGTAATGAGGGAGTGTGAAAGCGAATAGAACGGTAGTGACTCCTTCAAATACGTCCTGAATAATGTTCAAGCGGTCGTGTAGCCCGTTCTGTTGGAAAAGGAAAAGGTGAGGGGGTGTGAATGCGAGGATAAGTTGCAGTGACTCCGTCAACTACGTCCTAGCAATGTCCAAGTAGTTGATAGTTGTTACTCGGCGTAATTCGATACGTGTTGCCGATGCGCTGAAACGGCATTACCCAAAAGGTCTTAATAGTGGGTTGCGAATAACCAAAGAAAATACGTAGCTACTACAGGACTTTTAAACCTGACTAGCTAGGAAGTTTTCTCTGT
This sequence comes from Galerina marginata, assembly GCA_023014335.1. Lineage (NCBI taxonomy): Eukaryota > Fungi > Basidiomycota > Agaricomycetes > Agaricales > Galerinaceae > Galerina > Galerina marginata. The sequence continues at coordinate 101,324 of JAECYW010000009.1, read as the reverse complement.
AAGTTTTAAGATGGAATAACTTAGATGAGGCAGGAAAATTGCCTCAAATCTCGAGGTCGGTATCTGGAATAAAGGAACAAATGTAATCAGCGAAGAGCCGTCTTGTGGATCAAAAAATAGGAAGAGAATTTTACTTTTCAAAGGAAATTCCCTATTATTAGGTGTGCCGTCGATCGCATGCTGAAGCTAATGTCAGTAGTTCTCTTGAATAGAGTAAAGGTCGACTCCATTGTTCCGCGCACAGTTGGAGCGGAGGCTCCACGGTTATGTTGGGCAGAAAATACAGAACAAGTCTGGAAAATAAATGCACGAGCGAGTGCATTACGAAATACTCGAGTTGGGAGATAGAATGAACGAGTGTGTTCCTCATCGATGAATATCTAGGGGTCTACGAGAATGAAGGACAAGTTGACTGTTCGAACCCGAAGTTGAGCATTTTTAACCGATTTTTTGAATTCTGAGGACTTGACTCTCGCGATCGCTCGCTCACTGGCAGTAAAAGCCGAAAACTATTACTAAAATAAAACGGACAGCAAAGAAATGTTCAAACGCAACATAGTACTGGTAAGTAGCTCTGACCGGAGCATAAACTAAATTGACGGATGACTGACATATCAAGAACGGTAGAGAAAAACAGTCTTCTAGAACTTGAACATATTCTGAGACGACACTGTCCACCGCCGGGGAATTTTTTAAGTGGTAGAGCGTTCAGAGCTCCGCAGAAATTTGTCCTTCGAACGAACGAGTTGACCTGGTTGCACAGTCATTGTTGGGATTCGTCCAATTGTACACACACGTATGTACCATTGAAGAAAGGTAAGAAAACCTCACCGGCCTCAGGAAGACAGATGTTTCTTTTGTTCTTTTTTCTTCTGGATGCTACGTCATGAACATTGAATATTGAATGTTGAGGACTTACACCGTGTAGAATCCATAGGAGCAGGTACCGTGGTTCTCATCGACTCCTTGGTGTCGTCGCTGCGTAAGATGATTATACTCGAGTATACGACGTCAAATTTTATTTTCGGAAGCCTCCATCTCGCGTGGTCAACGGGAATGCGTCTTTTGTTGTCTTTCTCTTTCTCTTTCTCTCAGTCTCGTTTTCGTCAATGAAACACGGTAAACAAGTAGACAGTAAACTCGTGCTCCTTGCACCTGGCCTGACATTACAGCTTGTGCTCTGAAAAAAGGGCCTTGATTGGATCGATTGCGGTACATAACAACAAAGAGTAAGACACGGTAAGGTCTCGCCATTGGAGGTAGGTTCTTGGAAGCTCAAGGAAGGAGAAATATCTGCGTGGAGGAGATATAGTAATTATTGAGAATTTATATAACACAATAATTGCTCGTTTTGGAAGCCTGGCCTAAAGTCAAACGGTTACTCCCCTGGCAATACCTATTTAACTAGCGCATCATTCGCCTTCGGATGAGCTCTCTGAAGAAGGCGAATCAGAAACCTGCCGCTGGATACGTCGGATGAAAAGGTCGTTGATGCGGTCGGCCCCGCATATATGTTTGTTTTCATGATCTCCATATTGAAGAATTATTGTGAGGCCCGTGAATACATCCAGTGACCGTAGATCCGTGTCGAAACCACGATCGATTGTTGGCAGTGGAAGAGAAAGAATATTAACCGGCCTGCCTGTTGAAATTCGTGATGTAAGAAATTGTTTGATGTTCGATAATTCTTCTGGTTGTATGGAGCGAGCGAATTTAACTGTATGAAGAGCTGGAAAGGAAAGGGCGAGGACGTCACTGGGGAGATTGAGCAGGAACCCCAAAGTGTCGGGATTGGTGGCTAGAGTTTCGACGGAGGGGACCGATAAAATGAATTGGGCGATTCTGCAATCGGAAGGTTTTAAAAACAACGGCGATATTCCAAACGCGAGGGTCTTGACATCTTGGAATTTAACCGAAGGCAAAGCTTCAAAAAGGGCCTCGAATATCTCGCGTCGAAGTTTTATATAGTAGGTGAGTCTGAAACAGAACCGTCCTTTGCGAGGAATTTGGGCCATGAAGATGAAGCGATGGCAATACAAATCGAGGCAAAGTTCGATTGCGCTGGGTAAATCACAACATCTGGAGTAGTTGTACACGACTTGACTGGCCAAGGCCAAGGCTTTCGCATTGAAAGTTACGCCAGTATGCCTAAATGTCAAGTAGCATCCGGCAGCTGGCTTTAATTGAGCGAGCAAATCCATATACGGGCCCAAATCCGAATGCGAAACGAGTACAATCTCTTTGATTGAAGGGGCCGAGATTGGTAGCAGCGAAGACAGTGAATCTCCAGTGCTGGCGATGCCGTTGAAAGTCCCTTCTACCAGGCATTCAAGAAGTGGCATATGTGGGATTGCTTGAACTACCTTAGAGGCAGATACCGGACCACTCAAGGCAAGATATCGAAGGTTTGCTAGCCAAGGGGCGTCCAGGTTGAACTCGATGTTGGGAGCGTAAAATATTCGCAATGCAGGAGCGACGTTATTGAAGACGACGAAGTTGGAGGGAGAAAGAATGGGTGTACATTCTCGATCCACGCGTTCAAATATGACCCGAAATGTCTCGAGGACCTCTGATGGACGGCAAAATATCTCCCAAAACTGCGCGATGTTGAAGCCCTTCGTATAATAAGCGCTGGTGAAATTGAGATCCAGCCATCGAATCCTACCCCAATGCCGTCTGAGAAGTTCTGCCGCAACGTCCTCGGAGAGATATGTTTTTTGGGGACCCCATAGCACAGAAAGCGATGATTTACCCGACCTCCGTATGACTTCTTCCCTCCAATCATCCTGCTCAAGATGGGAAAGATTGACGACCTGACCCCAGAGCGATGGGAACGATAGGATGATCTGTCGCCACCCTGAGCAGACTTGAGAACTGTACCGGAGCCTGTCAATTGCTGCTATTTCATCTTTTCCCTGCGCTTCGTCCGCCATATCTGCATTTAACCAGAAGATCAACCATAGTAAATCGTCGTGGAGCTTGAAAATCGGCGGCTTCGCAATGGAGATGTCGTCGAGATTCTGCTCAGAAAAAGACCGACGAGGACTCGGAGACGGTAAGAATAGAAGTCCCGTGGCTTTTAGTTTTGCCATGAACTATACGTTGGCGAACAGTTCGTTTATAAAGGCGGTATCGCGGTAAAGAATGAACCAAAGAATTTTCAAGCCGTCAAAACTCAACATGAACAAACATCGGCACATCTGGCATCCCTTTTAGAACACACATCAGACCCTGCGACTTGTAAGCGATCCAGTAACAATCATATCCGCTGTGGGACCAGTGTGGGCGCTACGAGGAACAAGAATAAATCTTACTTACCAGAAACAAAGAGGATTCTATCCACCGGTACCCTTGTATTATTTTTTCTTCCGAGGTTGATGCCAACTCGATAAAAACCACAGGTTTCAAAATGCTGCGTTTGCTCCTTGCTGCCGACATCCAATCTGCAATAAAGGTGTCGTTGAGGTGAGGTTATAATTTGAGTTCCCGGTCGATTCAACGGTCTCATTGTGTCACGAATTTTACGAGAAAGAGCTCATGAGTTAGAGAAAGGCAGCCAACACTGAAATCGTTGAGAATTGAATCCGACCAGCGCCTTGAAAAGCGACATGGATTCCTTGTAGGCACCGCTGTTAAAAGTAATGCACAAGATGTCGCGATATCGCTCGCAGGCGGTTCACGTTTCAATTCCTTTCCGGTTCCTTTCTAAAATATTTTGCCTTGAATGGTAAGACAATCCATTTTTAATCTACTTTTCGCCACTGAGAGCGGCTGTGTACCGCTCGTAAACCGCGATACATGACATCATGAGGTACATACTTCAATTGTTGGGTAAGAAATTCAGTCAAAGGCTAGGAACGTATGTTAAATCGAATACGACAACAAAAAGAATACAACTATTAATACAAAACTCTCAACGCGGTTTGGGCTCTGAGCATGAAAAATTACAGATCTTACACCGATACTTTGCTGCATACTTGTTTGAGCCTGCTCCGGAAAACTCGTGGTACCCGTCAGATGCAGTACACTCCGGGACAGCCGTCTCTTGTGGGCGACGCCGTCCGATACAGCGGATCTCATCCCCCCTTCTCGTCGCCCTCTCTGTAGGACGTTCCGGGCTGACTGGCTGTACGACAATTTGACGTTCCTGCAACGTATGAATCTCAGCTCTCGCTCGCCTATGATCGGCCACCTCTTGATGGTACTCCAAAGCAAGATCCGAGAAATTCTGCTGCGCTTCCCTAATTTCTCTCTCCTGACTGCGAATGAGAGCATCCTTCGCCGGTAGGGTGACGTTGATCATGGCCCTCGCTTCGGCCAATTGGGCTCTCAGACTTTCTACCTCCGACTCCCTGGCGGCGAGCTGCTCTTGAAGAGATTGCACATCAGGCGCAGGCGCAGGCGGAGTTAAATTGAGGAAGATTCGGCGAATTTGAGCTCGGTCAGCGCCTGAAAGCAGCGGAACGACACCGTCTATGAGGTTGGGTATTCGTGAAAGGATCGTCAATGACTTACCCGTAACGCCGCGGCAATTAGGACAGGTCACAGACCAAGTCCCTCGTGGGCCGCTCGTCGGAAGGCGACTAGTGCATGGTCCGCAGTAACAGTGACCTAAATAAAATGAGAAGTGAGTCTTAATATGTTATCTTTTACGAATCTTGAATTATACCTACCGCAAGGAAGAGAATATACATGGTCTCCCATGCTCTCGAAACATATTTGACACTCCATGTACCAGAAATTGGGTGAGTAGACGGTGAAGTGGTTCAGATTTTGCAGATCGAGATGGGAGAGAAAAGAGAGCTATCTGATATATTTCGAAGTCCGAGTCCTTTCATGTAGACAAAGAACAAATGCCTCCGAAATGCGCATCGACCACGTGAGTAATGGCGTTGTTGAACCCAGAAACCCGGTGTGGAGAGGCGATATGACTGACAGAATATAAATCCAGATATAAAAGCACGAAGATGTGTTTGCATGACCAACCAGATGAGTTTAAATCGTCATGATACGCTCACATTGGGGCCCAAATAATATTTAAACTCGAAAAGAGACCAAAAAACGGAAGGAACTGAAAACAGAACAGAGAGATTGCTCTTGGATAAGCGAAAAGCAAGGCCGTTGAAAAATCTCGATGCCTGGAAGAGGAAATGAGTTGTCAGCGAGTTATTTTTACGCAAGAAGTCAAAGAGGATGTTTACCACTGCTCAAAAGTCTACAGAAGGCGACATCCAGCTGAGCCTCCGATAACTAGGGCTAAGACGAATCGAGTCGAAAGTAGAAAACGTTTGTGGTCGGACTTACGAAGTTGACGGGAAAATCGCCCATACACATCGCGATCATAAAGCCGGATAAAGAATTTCAAAGGTGCAGATAATCTTTCAGAAAAGAAATATATAAGAAATTTGTGTTCTTCCCATCTGGAAATCGAGGTTGTGTCGATCAGACAGACATTTGAGGTAAAGGAGACAAAGAGTACCTAAACGTCGGCCACCTCCAACTCAATCGCACGTCAGAATAGATATCTTATGGTTGCAGTAGTCAACGAGAGAATTATCAATAAAACTGAACACAGATACAAGTAAGAGTTTGTAACGATAAAGTAATTATGGCTACATACAGGTGGACGACAGGGGAGGAACGAGGCCCAAGCTGAGGTGGGTATAACTCCCAATTCATAGGGATATCAATTAGCGTTTTGACGCTGGATTTGGACTGTGGATCATCGTAGTAAGACCAGGAGCGACTGAGGTTGACACCATTGATCACATTGCTCGACGACGAGCTACTGAGCATGAAAACTTGGGTGAGGGCAAGCGGGGCGTTGACAGCGACGTTGAGGCATCTCAAATACCCAAAAAAGCTTCCCATCCGCGCTCCCAGCACCAGCCCCAGCCTCTGAGAGGGGTTCGACAAAATCGGTGTTCGAATGCCGTCGTCGTATATGATTGCCATGAGAAGAGACGAATGGAATGGAGGAGGAGACGAAGAACCGCTGCGGCCCGCTGGCTAGCTGGATGTACCTGGAACTTGGAGAGGGTGGATGACAATGGCCAGGTGACAGCAGAAAGGAAACGTCCTTCGGCTCAGGACGACACCAGTTCGCATACGCATTTGTTGCGACATCATCATCGTTTACGTCCAGTTTCGGCATGGTTGAAGGGGGAATGGCGAATAACGTGAGGTGGGCTCTACGCTCAGAAAGAGGCGGTTGATGCTAGGCTGGAATAAAGGATACGGATGGGTATATGTTTTGAAGATACAACCTTATCGGCAGTCGTCAACTGAGGAAGGCTGCTGAAGAAGGAGGAGTGCGAATGCTGGTGGAACGGAGGCAGGACCTAATTCGCTTGGCTGAGTCGGCGCGTCACTGTCACGAGTGTGAAGCTGATGCCAACGACGATGTGATTCGCATGGATCCGTGTCGGTGCGAGAGAGGGTTAGGAACGCTCCTGAACATCTCGAGGTTGACATTGAGGCTGCAGATGTATAGCATCGGAGGACTGATGTGGGAAGGGGTATAGTACTAGTTATAGTCGCGAGTCGTTTGCAAAGACCCTAAAGAAGAAAAAGAGGCACAAATAAGCTTCTTCGTCATCCATAAAGCACACTGAGCGTAGAAATCCAACCTGTCGTCTATGGCCTACCAAGGAGAAAAGAGCTAACCAACTGACCGAGGGCCTAGTGAGAAGACGATCGGGTTGATTCGAATTTCAAGCAATCGAACAGTCGACTACGGCAGGAGAATGTTATACTTTGAGTAATTGAGCAGTGAAATAAAGAGGGCGACTGGCATGCATGCTAATAAAGCGTGAGACGCGTTAAAATTTGTTGTAGGACGTAGGACATGGAGGTGGAAGAAAACCGGCATCCTCACTGCTCAGAGTCAGAGATCAAATATTTGGTTCGGAAGTCAAACCAAACAGAATTGATTACATACATACATACACAGCATTCTATTTTCGGAAGTCTGCCCCTAAAGCTATCAACGCGACGGGTCTAATGGCAAGGTATGATGTTCACCGCTGGGAGGCGCGGAGTCTACCGCACAGACAATCTAACGTGCCTTTTACTCGAGTATTACAACGCACTCTCCCATTTCCTCCTTCCATAAACTATCAGTTACGAGTTCACAGGCACTTGACAGGCACCGACGCCGATTCGAGGTTGTTGAGGGCTTAACGCTTCACGCGGACTTGATCGATCTGGTTTTTATTTAAAAAGAGCAGGTACATGTAATGCAGCTATATAGAAGGTACAAACCTCTATATGTGGTGGAGAAGAGAGACGCGGAATAAATTAGGAAAGTAATGACACAGCTCGCAGTAAGCAGTTTGGACACACAAGCGAGTTCAACGCGAGATAGAGAGAGTAGCCAAGTGAACGTGCCCTGTAATTATTTCATGTAGCTCAGGGATCCACGAAAATAAAGGCGAACTATGACTAGGCTTTGAGATTCAGAATCCCGTCAAGACCCACGGACCACCACTCACGAAGGACACGGCATCTTCGAAAGAAGTTTCTTATCATGAAATCTTTACAGTCTAATACAATTGAACCTCGCATACGCTACCCACGAAGCAGAAAGGGGAACTACAACACTAAAGTAAGACCAAGGAGGACGAAGCCCAGGCTGGTGAGAATTCCGGATACGGTGAACAACCTTGAATATAGTGTTTAAACTTTAGTCTATGCCTTACGGTTATAACGAGAAAAAATTCTTACAATCCAGAGACGAGAGTAAGGACACCAGCGATGACGATATTCAATCCGATAAGAACCTCGTTGATAGCAACGCCAAGGCCAAGCTCGGCCAAGATTATTGACAGTTCCGGGACGAGTACTTGGACGGCGTCCAAAGCGACAGAAACATCCTGAAGTGCGAGAAAGCTGAGTGTCAAAATTCACGCAATAGTGACGAGGCTTGGCTTACCGAAATTGTAGACGAGATTGAATTCGCAACTTGCTGGGCATCGCTTTGTGTGGAAGAGCGGACAGGGCTCATGCCGTTCAAAGATGAACTAGCTTTGTTGAAGGCGGTAACGAGTTGGGAAGCAAGGGGAGTGACCGATGCTTGAGTCGCCTTATTGCTCGACACCAGAGCATCTGAGAAAAATGAGTTCAGCTAGTGTGTAAGCGTTAACATGGTGGTGGCGTACTCAGCTGGGGGATGATCGCCGCCGTCGAACTCTGGAGGGTGGTCATAACGGTCATGACATCGGCTACGTCCGTAGCACGTTTCTCAACCTCAACGGGAGCTGGGCTAGCATAAGCTCCGAAGGCGCTGATGGCCAAGAAAGAGATGAAGAATCGAGAGGCGAACATATTGATAAACTGTTAAGTTGGGAACTAGGGCTGAAGGCGAGATGCTGTCAGTTGTTGAATGTTCAAATTTCAGTCGCCTTTTATGTGTTTTCAGGGACAGTAATGAAATGTACTTCTAGAAAACATACCAGCCCGGTGCCCAGAAGGACCAGACGAATACCTCAAAAATGTCGCAAAAGACCTCATCATCTCGCAGGATTTTGGCAGGCTCCACAGATGCATGCTCAAAGCACACCGTTTTCAGAAGAAGAAGTGATAAATGAAAGACTAGAATACTTACGAACAGCCATGGAACTGAATCTCGCCACGCTGTCGTCTCGAAACAATGGAAATAACAAAGATTCGAGTGCTCTGGGCTGTGATAACGCGGGCCCAGGCGAAAGGGACTGTAAAATCTATGGTCCAATTTTATCCGCTGCACACCAATTTCTATAGACGAGATGCAACTGATTTGTTTTATTGGGAAATTGAATTCAAGGCAGTTCCAGCCTCGATACCCAACATCATTTCAAATTTAGCTACCAGAGGGAAAGAAATACCTTAAACCACAGAAATACTCGTGAGGATCAAATGACGGGCATTCATGTCGATTCTGCACTCAGCATCCATTTAAATCGGCGGCGCCTCAAAGCCGAGGCCAGTTTAAAATTAAAGCTCTAGCACTCTAACCCAGGACCGACAGAGTTAAATCTTATCTTGATCTGTTTATATTTCACCGATAAAGGCCAGATATTATTTCAACATCACAGACCAGACCAAATTACAAAATCCGATGCTGTCTGTTATTAGTGGGTGCGTGAGTATTTCCCGAAAATAACATAAACACGGAGCCTTCACGAGGAGGCTCCAACGTGGGAAGACGGTGGCAGGCGGTGGGTACCTTGGAGCGGGATAAAGTTATACGCCCCAGAATTTCATTCGAAGGGGACAGTTGAGAACGGAAGATTGAGTGTCTGATCCGACACTACTGACGAACTGCCAAGTGTGAGATGAGAAGGTCGTCATATCTTAACGCATATCTAATAACGCAAACCGAAGGACAATCACGCCATATTGACTGCAGTGTACTAAAATAGAGAGGTAGAATGAATTTCCGTCGCAAATGTACCTAAATATGCTATGATTGGGTGGTCTTTCGTTGTTTTATCTGGAGAAGATAACTTACAAATTACTGATGAAGCGAGTAAGCGCCGGGAAAAACTTAGCGCCCGTGAGTGGCGCGAGTTGAAAAATCATGGAAACGGGGGTAGGGCGGTAAACCTACAACACATCGTCCATATGGTTGTTTGCCTTGATGGGCGGGACCATCCGCGGGACCGGTGATGGCTGCCACAAAGATGTGGCTAATTTTATGACTTCGAGTCATTGGTGAACGCTGAAGGTTAAAATAAGCAGCCAACCACATTGTAACCCGTTTATCCAATAAATCCACGTGCAGAGTCCAGACAATGCGAAGGAAATGCCAAAAGTCTCCGCGGATCAAGATGGTCGGACACTAATGCAAGCCAATAGGCGAGTGCAATATAAACGCTCCACCTAAGTTCATGAAATTCAAAGCGTTAACTTGAGTTTTATATAATTCCCTCTGCAGTCCACCTTTTAGTGGGCGGCATATTATAATAAAGCGTAATATCTCGACAATCGATTTGTAGAGTTCACCGGGATCTGGTGTTGCCGTTACCCGTTGACCGTTCCTGGAGTCCTGGATGCCTCGAGGGAGGAACATGTGAGATTGGCTCCTCGGATCACTATTTTTTTGACTAGATATGTACATTTCTTTCGACGAAGGTAGGTTATTCATGGTATGGAACTTTGGAATTCCCATATCCCTCTTGCTCAATGGTGATTTCTTACACAGTCGTTATCTTTGGCATTGCCTTTTCAGGCGATCCGCAGTCCCTTCGACTTTCTTGCTCCGTCAAAATCCTTTACCACTCCACAACATCCTGATTATCATGTCGTATCTGAGAAGGGTCGAGGCCATCTTGAGACATGCAGCTCACGCAGCCCGGGAAGTGGACGTTGAAAAAAGCGAGTTGTTCGCATACATCCGGACTATCAGCTCTGTATCCTCAACGCCACGTCTGTATTTGTTGTCAATACAAATTAGTGTAGGTTAGTACGGTGTAAGACATGTCCTACAGCGTCCATTAAATGGCACAGCTACTCTAGTTTCAGATTTAATCCACATTCATTGACTCTCCTTGGAGGCGTCGGGACAGATATATTAGGGCTCGAAAATAAGAAGTAAAATTGCCAATAGATTTCTTCCAAAGTTCGATCAAGTCCATATGAAGGCTAATTGACCAGAAAACAGCCTGGTTAGTCGTTTAAGATTACGACTATCGTAATCTGTCGTTTTCTGTCAGGAATGAAGCCTATTTAGACGGTGTTGGTCTTCGAAGGGATCACGTCAAAACTGCCCTTCACTGTAAATCGAGAACTAAAAACGAGGAAGATCAGAATTTGAATTGATAAAACGAAGGTGTTATTACATTCACGCTACGCACATGCCAGCTCTTATGAGCCCGTCGCCAAATCAGGACAGTTGACAAGCTGCTTAAGTCGGTTTTGAATCGGTGTCTGTGCTTGAGGTATTAACATTCACGACGGCGGAGTCAACGTTGTGCCCTCCCGCCCTTACTATCCGTAAAAGAACCCCTCTAGCCATTTTTGCAGTGCAGCTGCACCCGCCGCACGAGACCGAGTACTAGCACACGCTTCTGCGCCCGAGGACATGCACGAACCAGTATTGCCTGTCGTTTCCTGTACCAGTACCAGTACCAAAATAGGCGCCAGCACCTCCGGGGCGGGCCTGACCTTTGTGAGAGCAGCAGCGGGAGACAGGCGCTTCTCCACTTAGCGCCTCCACCCCACACTCTCTTCGTCCATCCTCGCGCCCCGTGCTCCCGCCTGTCAACTCCTGTTCTCCCCCACACCCGGCCCACAAAACGTATAGAGGCGCAAAACCAGCTAACACACCATCCTCGAGCGTCTCCCCCTGCTGGTTCTCCTCTTCAGCTCGGCAGATACCGCACCAGCGCTTCCAGCCGCTCACGAGCCCGAACCGGCAGCGCCGCCAGCACCAGCACCACCGATACCAGTGACGTCCTTCCCACATTCCAGCACCCAGCGCCCCAAACATCCAATAGGTGTCCATCAGCATCCCAGCCCCAGCCCCGCATCACGAATCGACTCCATCCCTTCCCCTTCCCTCTCGCACTGCCTACAGGGGGAGGTCATTTCGTTACACAAGTGCGAGAGCGGCCTGCATGTGTCACGTTGGACCGACAGATAGAGGTCATGCAGGAAGGGAAGGGTAAGGCAGAGCCAACCACCCACGAAAGCGAGTTCAATATGAGGGCAAGTCGTTCTGGATCAGAAAGGAACAGCAGAAAGCAGAAAGGAGAGCCGCTGGCCCATCGTTCGTCCGGCGGCAGGATACAAGGATTTCGAAACATAAAGACTGAAAAAAGTAGGTAGATATCCCCACAGTGGGCGGATAAGCGAACTTCACCAAATCCAGTACCAAAATAAGCACCAGCACCGCCTCGCGCCTCGCACAAGTCAACCACGAGTCGATCGTCGCTCCGGGGCGGGCACAGTAACAGCTGGCGACGATGCCAGGTGGCAGCAGAAGGAAGGAAATATTCCTCAAGCCAGGAAGATGCGAGTTCGCATTCCTCGTGTTATCGCTTACTTCCTCTCGAGGCTCCGTAGGGGTAGTCAAACGAGGGCAGCCCAATCTGAACAACACCGTCTCTCCTCTTCATCCCGCTCCAGCGTCCACTAGCTGAGGAGCTGGCAACATCCATCGTATCTTCTCCCGTTATCACCGCCCACTCGCGTGGCTCCTCCCAGACCCTACCACCGCCGTCGTCATCACCATCAAAACCTCATGGCTTGACGTTCAAACTTCGTATGAAAGCCACAGGCCGTCATCCTCTTCAGATCATGCAGGTTCAGAGGTACGCAGCGGCCCCGCGGATGTTGAGAAGATGAATGTGCCGCATCGTTTACTGGCCATGGGCGATAACGACGATGACGGTCCCTGCAGCTGGGGATGCTGATGCGGCTTCCAGCATCGTTGGACAGCAGTCTGATCGGAGTGCGGGATGACTAGGTGCTCCTCTAGACAGGCACGACTTAGTGATGAGTTCGAAGAGATTCCCGATGTCACCATTGATGATCGTAGAAAAAGATGAGATGGGCGACTCCAACATCGCCTTGACTTTGACGCGATGGCGGTCAGAAGGGGGTTAGGGTTCATGAGTGTGATGCTGATCCTAACGATAAGGTGATTCGCGTGGCTCCACCCCGTCGGAAGAGGGTTAGGACCGCTCCCCTTCTCGAGGTTGATGTTGAGGTAGCAGGGTATACCGTCAGAAGACCAACACATAAGGAGCGCAGTTTTGCTCGAACTAAGGGTAAATAAACCTATAAGAGGATGAAAAGAACACGAATAAGCTTCCTCGTCGCAGATAGCCTACTTTTGGCACGAGCTTACCGCTATGACAAACCTTGGAGGCAGAGTTGATCAGAACATGGACGAAGGCGGTCAGGACAATTCACGCAGTGGTCCATTGCCAGTTGGGCACGAAGTCGTTTCATTGGGTGCGGTGAAAGAGTATCGACTGCCGTGCGTAATAGCAAAGAGTGTAAGACGCGGTATCGTCTTGTTGATGGAGGCTGGAGTAACTGGGCTCACAGCTCAAATGTTTGCTTCGGGAGGCGAACCAAATACTTCGATAAGATAAGATAAATTGCTACACTCGGGAGACGCGCGACTATCCAATTCAGTGATGCACGGCGGTCCGTCGCGTCCTGGATGCCTGACACCATAGCAGTCATAGTCATCTATTTTCACCCGTACCGTACCGTCGAGAGGGCTTGAAGCAACCTTTACGGTACAGGTCGGTGCTAAACTGATCGTCGGCACCCGTACATTGCCCGTACAGCCCTATGGTAGCCAAAATCAGAAAGGATGGCTGACTTAATGTTTAGATTGGAACCAGGAGGGTTGGAACACATGTTCGACATAACTACCAATCAAAACGGTTATGCTACCAATCACTGTCTAGATTGTGATTGTTCCAGGTAATAAATACTAAAAGAATTTTTGGGATTTTTGAATAAAACATGACGAAGGTAAAAAGTGAATCAAATAACATCTATGCCAGGTATTCCAGATGAATTCCCTAGGCGAACATATTTTCGGCTTGTTGGACGGCCTTCTGCTTGGTCTCGGCTTTCAGTCCACTCATGACACTTTCGCGAGGCTTGAAAGTGCGGCTATAATATTCTGATTTTAATAGATATTAGATATCAGCACCAAACATTAATGAGGATCCTGGATATCACCAACCACCGGTAATACCATTCGTGTCTTCCTGCACAAAGAGAACACGATCGGACTGAGACCAAGCATGGAGTTGGATACGATACACCTGATAAAGACAGTCAGTAAGTAAGTGCAACCTAAGAGTACTAACACGGGCAGCACCAACCTGGAAGTGAGGATGAGCTTGGTCAGGGAAGCGTAGAACACCAATATCGACAATAGTCTTCTCGTGCCTTTCCTTCTTCCCGAAAAAGCTCTCGAAGCTGTCGACCGTCGCACCAGTTTGCGCCACGATCTCAGCAAGGACGTGGATATCAATCTTGGTAGAGTCAAGGACATCCTTGTTGCTAATGAGCCCGCCAAACCAAGCTTCAACCTAGGTGAGGGTCAGGGTGTATCACCGTGACAGACAGTGGAATCGTGCGTATTTACCTCTTTAACAATAGCGGTGTCCGGAGATCCATCAAACTTGAAAACATTTGTTCCTTTTTTAATTAGCTGGTCCGAACGATTGATCGCGTCGGTTTCAGGCTCAAGCAGGGGGTTCTGCATCAAGGTCGACATGATGTTTTCCCAGCTACGGTCCTCTGGCTTGAGCGCAGAGAGCGATTTCATCGTCCCAGCAATCATGATCTTGAGATTGTCGTCCATGCATTTTATAGCGGCGCTTGTAAGTTTGCCTTCGGGACCGTACGACGGAGCGAGGTCGAGGTGAAGATGGTCATCTCGAGTAACGTCTTTGACATCCATCTAAAGTTTGCATCGTTAGTGATTTTGGGTAGTAGTGGTGATAAAGTTAGAACATACTTTGCTGAAGTCAAAGCCTTTGACTATGTCACCAATTGACTTCTCGCTACCAAAGACGGCCTTGAGAGAGACTGGGTTGATAGCCATTCTGAGTTCTTAGAATTAATGTCGTTGAACTGAAAAACTGAGGCAATAGAGGGCAGATTGAAACTTGCTGCTTGAAGCTGGCGCTATCCCCTGTATATATACTCTTCTTTAACACCCGTAATGCACCCAATTGGCAGTGTCATTTAAGGTTGAAAACAACAAACATTTCCATAATAAAATCCCTGAAACATGTCTAGTCAAACAAGATATCTTTCTGCAACCACCTGGCATCTATCATGTCCTCGTGTTCAAACCAACCGCCTCAATATTCCTCCCTTCAACATTTTTACTCCGTGGAAATAAGTCTTGAAATTAAAATTGATTTCCTTATTGCCTAAGATGCCTTCATTGAGTTGGAACGGTCCGTGTTGATGTTTACGCTAGTTAGCGCAAGTCGTGCGCAGCTTTCGCTTAATTCATGCGCTAGTCTGCGCAAGCACTCAACCTCGGCAGCGTCAACCAAGCCATCGGCCTGCATCGACCCATAGGGATCAGTAATGATACAACTCATTCGACATTATTTGTGCTTTCGCTCAATCACTGCGCTCGGATTCGAGTCTCAGGAATCGCCAAATGTGAGAGTTTATCCGGAGGCAGCTGCCACAACTGTTCTCCAATTTGTCTGCGATGAGAAAGCCTACTCGAACTGGGATTTCCAACTTGCTGTTCCATGGATTAGTGCAACCTGACAAAATTTATTGAAAGTTGTACAAGGTTTCCACGGCCCTACGGCCACCAACGTCATGATATTATGAAGGATTATCTTTTGTCCTGGTCTATGTCCTGGTCGTAGGTTTTTTAAATTTTGGAGTCATTTGGCTTATCCAAGCTACCATCACTTCTGTACTGATACTCTGATAACCAGTTAGGCTCGCCGTAAACTAAGTCACCCCAGAAAGAATATTAGAGTAGTTGGTTTAAACACGACTTACACAAGCCTGAAAGAAAGCAGGATCGTAACCGCAGCGCTGTTGAAAGATTTCTCGAATCTATATTGACCCGGCGCAGTTCAGATTTGCTATTATGGAAATGCCTGTTAATTTGAATGACAACATGATTATTGGATGCATCTTGGCTGTTAAAATCGACGACCAATATGGATTAACGTCAACAATTTCGGCCTCGGGCTAGTTGTATAAATAGGCGCCAGCTTTAAGCAGCAAATTTTAATTGGCCACTTAACTCAGTCCTTCAGTTCATTGACATCATTTTAAATTCTTCACAATGACTGCTATCAACCCCGTCTCTCTCTTGGCCGTCTTCGGTAGCGAGAAATCAATAGGTGACATGGTTAAGGGCTTTGACTTTACAAAGGTATATTCTCGTTCTACCACCTATACTAGAGTACTTGAAAAACCTAACAATAAAACTTTAGATAAACGTCAAAGATGCCAACCGCGACGATCACCTCCACCTCAAACTCGCTCCGCCGTACGGTCCCGAAGGCAAGCTAACAAGTGCCGCTATAAAATGCATGGACGACAATCGCAAGGTCATGATTGCCGAGACGATGAAATCGCTCGCCGGGATCAATCCAGAGGATCGTAGCTAGGAGAACATCACCTCGACTTTGATGCAAAACCCGCTGCTCGAGCCCGAATCTGAGCCGATCGACCGCTCGGGCCAGTTGATAAAGAGAGGAACAAATGTTTTCAAGTTCGACGGATCCCCCGACGCCGCCATTGTCAAAGAGGTATATAAGCATCAGTTCACATCCATAAATCCGCCAGGTCTCATTTCTTTTTCACAACACATAGATTGAAGCTTGGTTCGTCAGCTTCATTAAAAACAAAGATGTCGTCGACTCCACCAAAATTGACATCCACGTCCTTGCCGAGATCGTAGCGCAGACAGGTGCGACGGTAGACAGCTTCGAGAGCTTTTTCGCGAAGACAGAAAAGCACATGAAGACTATTGTTGATATTGGTGTTTTACGCTTCCCAGACCAGATTCATCCTTACTTCCAGGTTAGCAACAATTACCCTCAGGCTGCACCTATTAACAGCCTCTATTAGGTGTATCGTATTAAACTCCGCGCTTGGTCTGAGTCCGAGCGTGTGCTCTTTGTTCAGGAAGATAGTAATGGTATTATTTGCGGTCAGTGATGTCCAGTATATTTTACTCTTCAATGTTCTGTGCTGATATCTGTTAAACTCAGAATATTATAGCCGTAGCTTCAAGCCTCGCGAAAGTGCCATCAATGGATTGACAGCGGAAGTCAAGCAGAAGGCGGTCCAACAGGCTGAAGATATGTTAGCGTAGGCAATTCTTCCGGAATACCTACCATAGATGCCATTTTTTTGCCCCTTCTATCTTCGATACTATTCATAAAGTCCCCGAAGCATGCCTGTAGCTTATCTCGGACAATTACAGTATAGACAGCAATCAATATTATGACCATTTCAATCCTAAACTTCTTCGTCCGCCATGGTCTACGTTTAGCACGAGCTTACTGCTACGACAAACTAAGATGGAGGATTGATGGAAGAGCAAATCAAGGACCAGGACGAGGGTGCCACAGGGTGATCATGTCGATTCAGGCAAATTAGAGCGCTATATGCTGAATTTTGTTGGCCGGCATCTGGTAAGATGACCGGACTCATGATGAATTCGGTTATCTATTTTCGAACGCCAGTTCCTGCATCTTTGGTAGTAAACTAGACTAGTAAACGAATCGAAGGGTCAACAAGGACTGTATCGTAGTAATTAGCAGTATCAACCTCGGCTGGCTCGATCAAATCGGCGGCGGTGGGCTCGCAGCTGCGAGATCCCCTATCCTAAAAAAAGCTTTATCCTTGTCTCCTAATGGGCACACCAGTTTGCCTCCTTTGCTATCCTTCAACTCCCGAAGCCACCGGTCGATGTGCCTATCGTAACTGAAGCATTAAACATGTTTAATCATTAAGGGAGTCAACTGACGTACCGTACAGAACCAGGAGATTCGTTCTTCTCCAGTTCGCGTTTCCTATTACAGCCGATTGCAAAAAGGTTGGCACTACGGTCATATTGTGAGAAAAGAACAAAAATGGACCCTAACTTAGGGTTTACCGGTTCTGCCCTGCTCGCAGCTGCCATCACCATTCTGTGTGCTCCTACGCCTTTCAAGTGGCTCTCTGACCTTGCTTTCGCTTAACTTTGCTCTCTGATAACGCTATGGGCTACCGTAAAATATCTAGTGACCTCAAGCGCGCTGCTATGCGCATGCATGATCAGCATATTCTCTCTGTGGGCGAAATTCTCGACTGTCTGCAAATCGGTCGGCGCACTTTCTATCGCGTCTTGGATCTTTGGAGGACTACAGGAGACGTTGTCCGCCGTACCTTTGGTGTTCGCGGAAGACCTCGAATCCTTCATTTTGATGATATAGATTACCTTCGGCGTATCATCAAGCATCGCCCAGACTGGTTCTTAGACGAGCTGCTCAATATGTTAGAGACCAACCGGTTCATCTCTGCCCACTACACAACCATTCATCGAGAGCTAGAGCGTGCTGGTGTTTCTGCCAAAAAACTGAAGAAAATAGCCCTGGAGCGCAATGAAAATTTACGAG
Source organism: Galerina marginata (assembly GCA_023014335.1). Lineage (NCBI taxonomy): Eukaryota > Fungi > Basidiomycota > Agaricomycetes > Agaricales > Galerinaceae > Galerina > Galerina marginata. The sequence goes on along the minus strand of JAECYW010000009.1, from coordinate 83,214 downwards.
CTGACTATGTGCGGAACATGGCTCGGTACTCGCCTGAGCAACTTGGCTTTCTCGACGAGGTTTCAAAGGACGAGAGAACTTCAGCAAGGTCCCGAGGTCGATCTCGAAAGGGTACTCGTGCTGTGAAGAAAGGAGTTTTTGTTCGTGGTCGACGTTTCTCGGCTGAAGGCTTGTTAACGATTGATGGCATGATATCAAACACGGTTGTGGAAGGGTCAATGACTCGTATACGGTTCCTTCAGTACCTCGAGTTTACTGTGGTATGATCTTCTATTTACTCTTTCAACTACGGATGCAATGACTCACATATAGCGTGAAGATGCCGCTATGTTCACCATTCCCAGGTTATCTCAGTGTTCTCGTCATGGATAATGCACGCATCCACCATGGAGACCAAATCCTCGAGTTGGCAGATAGATTCCGTTTGTCTTCCCACCTTACTCACCTGATCACCACTGCTAACAGAACCTCAGAGATTCGTATCGAATTCCTTCCGCCCTATTCACCAGACCTCAACCCCATCGAGGAAGCTTTCTCCAAAGTCAAGGCCTTCATTAGGCGCCACAGATCTTTACTCGCCACTGAAGGAGACGGCATGATATTTGATTTGATGCAAATTATGGAGGTTGTTACCTCATCTGATGCAATTGGCTACTTCATACATGCAGGGTATTTCTAGGACAACTGGTACATAGAGAATGTTGTAGAAAATGCGGATTAGCAAAGGACAGAGAGTTGGCCAGTACACGAGGATACATGCAGTTGTTGTGGACAGTTAGACATTTCGGAATTCACAAGGGCTGAGCCCATTCTTTGATTGCCTCCTTCAGGTCTATAATCTCTCCGATCATGAATCCCATCGCGCGAAGGTCACCGTCTGACAGTTGAGAAAATGCATGAGATCCTGTGATTCTATTGGTTTCTAACCGCTGCTTGATGGAATCGGCAACAGCGTAGATAGCGCAGAAGTTTTCGAGGTCAATTTTCGATCCTTCAGTGTAATTTGCCGGTAGAAGATTTATAGAGACTGCAGGTGCAATGGCGGCAGGAGCTGCAACAACAGGTAAAGGAGGAGCACCAGCGACAGCGTTTGGGAAGTTCGGATACATTCCAAGTCCTCCGAGTCCGAAGTTCTCAGGAAGGACGACATTGATGACAGGCGCTTGAGGACCCTTCTCCTTGGCCATGTTGTTAAGACGAGCCTGCAGGATTGGCGACTTTGAAACAACGGTATGAGTTGAAACGGGATCGAATGCAGCAATGTTAGGAGGCGTTTCAAGGGTCGCATACAGAGGCCCACGAAGCTATTGTTGTGAATAAGATATTGATCTTTCAAACGAGAAAAAAATACACGTACAATAGCAGCTGCCCACTTTTCGATAAGGTCGTGGCTCAACGGGAAGTGCGGTCCTTCTGCTGGAATAAAGCAAACCTCGGAACGGCAGGTGGTCATGCTGCACTCCCAACGAGCTCGAAGCTGTTGAATCTTTTCGTTTATAGCAACATTCCCAGGGAGAATATCTGCTTCTTTTCGAGCCTGAGGGGAACGGTGAATTCATATTATAATGACTGACAGACAAGAAAAAATACCCTGCTCTTCGGCTTCGCTACAGACTTTGCTTTCGGCGTGCCTGGCGCTTGGGCTGGTGCATTCACGGCAGCGGCAACAGGCTGCGGTCCATTTTCTTTCTCATTTCCCTGCGGCGATGTCAGTCATATTTTCTGCTGAAAAGGGATGAATCTCACGAGAGGGGTTTTTGGCAGCTCCTTGACAGAAATCTTGACATTTGGCTCTTTTCCTTTCAAAGCCTTTTTCACTAGCTGTCGGTAATCAGCCTCAGTGCGTAAAGATAATGCATTAGTGACGACGCGAGGGATAGACCAGGTCATATCAAAGCGGTCATCCTCAATAATAGCTTGTTGTGGGAAAAGCAAGTCGCATATCGCAACTTTGAGGAGCCCCTTCACGTCAATCCATTCTACGTTGCTGGATATTTCAATTAGGCGGGACTGTGGTTCGCGCCGTGTGACAGCTTTCTTCAATTCCTCGAGGGAGAACGTCGAGATGGTGAAGGATATCTTGGGTATCTCCTCTGCTACCTCATCTGCGCCCTCAGCGTTTTCATTGTCCATCTCAATTCTTTGAGATTTCCCTGCAAGAAATTAGTGAGCATAGTTAGAGCAAAAGAATGACAAAAAAAAGAACGTTTATTGGCAATTTTCTGGGGAGCCTGCTTTCGCTTCTTGGGAATTTGAACGTCAGCCTCATTGTCCTCCTCTTCCTCCTCTTCCTCCTCCTCCTCCTCCTCCTCCTCCTCCTCCTCCGCCTCCTCCTCCTCATTTTCCTCCTGCTCTTCCTCCTGCTCTTCCTCCTCTTCTTCTTCGTGATCTCCAGTAGTCTTGACGCGAATGAGAGGGCCAGGATTCTCAACATCCGACCCAGACGACTCTTCTTCCTCTTCAGTGCGCATTTGCACAGGTTTTTGAGGCACTTTACGTGCCGGGAGCTTAATGGAAGGGATCTTAGTCTTTTTAGTACGTGCCATTGCGTGTATAAGTTCAAAATTCTATCAAGGACAAGGGGGACGCGACGAAGGACTGAGAAATAGCCGTAACCCTAAGGCAGGGTTCTGTTTACTCGTATTTCCTTCATTTCTCACAATATGGCCATAGTGCCAACCTTTTTGCAATCTGCTGTAATCTCGACGAGAACATCGCGGGGGACAGGATTGAATGCAATGAAAAATTCGGTTCCCAGGTACTTGAATATCACCAAGGTCAAAATAATATCTGCCATATCACCATCATCCGCGGTGTCTCGGAGTTTCTGCCAATTATCACGAACGGACGGTTGGAGAGGATACTGCTCCTGGTCAGATATATCCACGAACTTCGAAGCCATGAGTTTTCCGACCATTGGTACGCGTAAAAGGGCACCAAGAGGTACATCTGGTGAAGCGAGCGCTGCAATGTGTTCCTCCTTGACAGGACATATGAAAATATTCACGGCGAAAACCCACATTTTCCGATCGGCATTTGAAGATTGCGAAAATATGTCGAAGAAAGCCTCTGCGATTGACATCTGAAGATAGAGATTAAAGTCTAGATCCAGACCTATTCGCCCAAAGCACTTCAGGACAAATTTACGCTGCTTATCGGGCTCGGGCAGCTGGGAGCACCACAGTTTGTGAGTTGGCCTACGGAAGGAATTAAACTTCTGGTATTTGGCTTGTCTGGCGCTCACCAGTCTTTTTTTTGACACTGAGGTATTTATATTAGCAGGGTCCATTCTGAATTGTGGTCGGCGAGTACCTCTCTAGAACAATAAGCCATCATTCTGCACTGTACAAAACTGAGGTGTAAGAGTTCCCGAAGCTCAAGTTGAGCTCAAGCGTAAGAATGGCCGTACCTTAGCACATCTAGGGTAGTCTTCGTTCTCTTCCGGTTTTCGCTCACAGAAATGGCATTTAAGTCCCGTTACGGGTGGCATTGCGCTCATGGCAGAGGCGTACATTGCCCGTTGGCCATCGGAGAGAAGCGGGTCACGATCGAGTCGCATGGCGCACATAGTCGAACAAGTTTGAGATCCTACTGATCGCCGTGTTCGGCCTGAACGCGTCCGTGGAATGTTAGAGCTGTATTGTGCGATGGAATGCTAGATGAGGACGATGGGACAAAAGATTGAGAAAGGCGTCCTGTATGGTTTGAATCTGCGTGTGTACTTTGAGGCGATATTCCCAGCGGTTTCTTATCGGACCGGGTAAATGAAGTGCAGCTCATGTTCAGATATACATATGGATATAGACTTCTAAGGCACGGACTAAATACAGAGCGACGGAGAAATAAGCTTAGCACTATCAATGAGTGGGGTGCTTACTTAGACGGACCGCGGCAAAGGCACGGCTCTCTGTAAATCGAGCACTAAAACAGAGGATGACAAGAATTTGAATTGGTGAAACATATGTATTCATGCTACGTACGTACATGCCCAATACATGCCAGCTACTCAGAATTCTGCGCTAATCAAAATAGGTTTTAAAATTCGCGTTGGGGTACACCGGTGTTGGTATCGGTGCCGTATCCAGAGTCGTGGCTGTCGTACCATTGCCCAGTATCGTCGACATTTCTTCCGAGAAACAGACGATCCCAACGCAGCAGGAGCTAAAGCAGGAAAGCCTCCAGGGTGAAATTAAAACTGAACTGGCAATTGAACGTCAAACCCTCCATACGTCCGTGCAAGCGTGAAGAAAGTAGGCGCGTCGGTGTGCAATTTTTGGGTATTGGCTACGCGACGTGCTGGCCCAAAAGGGAAGTAGAATCATCCACGTCTAACGGAAGGCGAAGGACCGCGAACGGCGAAAAGCCCGCGCAACTGATGGACGTTTGAATGTTGAACCACCTTGGGACTTGTCATCGGTTGTGATACCCGAGTTGCCCCCTGATGTGGGCCGTTGACAGCAATGTCGAGGCTCGAACTCGACACTGACACTGGAAGCTCGAAGAGAAAACCTTCGTCGTATATTGATGCTGGACGAGAGGAAAGGAGGAAGAGACGAAAGTGAGCCCGCGCCCCGCATTCTTCGCTTCATCGTCCGCTCCATCGGCCAGCAGCAAGCAACCAAGCACCCCGCATATCCTCTTCTGCTTTCCACCTGCGTTCGCGTCCGCGTCCGCATTCGCATCATATCGTACCTCCTCTTCCCACATCGCGTCTTATCGCCGCTGCCATCACCAGCCATCCAAAACCTCGTCATCCCCGCTCCTCGAATCCCAGCATTTATGCGGGAAGACCACGATCACCGCGCCGAGCAGGGCAGGGGTAGGGACAGGGCACCCCCTATCCCCATCCCCATCTTCCAGTTCCATCGTGCATATGATATCCGATGCTCGTAGTCGGCTGGCAGATCCTGATCCCAGAGGCAAAAAGAGGAGGAACCAGGGCTTGGGCTGCAGAATCGAACGTTCCTCGTATTCGTCGCCGACGTTTGTGGCTTCAGAACCCTATGACAAAACGGTTGAACTTCGTGTGTCGTGAGCCGGCTTGAAGCGCATCCATCTAGTGCTCGTGCACCTCAACCGGATACCGCCACCAGCAGCGCCAGCAGCACACCTTTATCCTCTTCAGGTCGGGCAGGCTCCAGAAGGTGAATTATGCGGCATCGACAAGAGACCATGGGCGATAATGACGATGACGGTGCCTGCAGCTGGAGATGCTGGTGCAGCTTCCACCGCTGCGGAGTCAGAACCCGATCGGAATGCGGGATGACGAGAGTGTGGTTCTGCTGCACCTCCAGAGTTTAGACAGGCATGGGTCAATGACGTGTTCGAGGAGAAGGTTGACGGCAGGAGATGGTGGGGGGAGAAGGGACGAACGACTCTGGGATGACTTGTAGGTAGCGACAACTCCCTGATGTCCCACCGCTGGCGGTCGTCGGTAAACCTGAGGTGGGCTTCAGGCTCAGAAAGAGGAGGCAAGGGCGAGGTAAGGGTCTGGATGAGCGGGGATGGAGGGCGCGGATCTGGGCATGGGCACGTAAGCGCAAGGCTGGCGAAGGAGAAGCGGGCGTGGCAGGAGGCCGTGGCAGAAGGAAGTGCACGAATAGAGGAGGCAAGGTGATGATGGTCGCAGGAGCGGGCGAGTCCAACATCGCCTTGGCTTTGACGCGATGGGGGGGTTGGCACGAGTGTGATGCTGATTATAGCGATGATGCGATTCGCTTGGCTCCACATCGTTGCAAGAGAACGTTAGGAACGTTCCTGGGCCTCTCGAGGTTAACGTTGAGGTAGCTGAGGTACACCGCGAAAGACTACGGCATGAGGAGCTCATTTTTTCTCGAACTAGGGGTAAACAAAACACGAATAAGCTTCTTCGTCGTTCACAGCCAAGGTTTAGCACGAGCTTACCGTCTATGACAAACCAAGATGTAAGAGCAAATTAAGAACCAGGACGAGGGTGGTCATGTTGATTCAGGCAGTCGTCCATCGTCGGTTTACCACGATAACGTTACACCTCGAGAGCGGTCAAGGAAAGAGATCAACTATCGTGCATGAAGGCAAAGAACAAGACGCGAAATGCAAGATTCGCGTCTTGTTGGGCTTGTGTTGGGCGGGAAGAAGGGGAAATGTTTGCCTTCGGGAAGTGAACCAAATACTTAGATAAGTTGATTAGATAACACTCCCGACTCCGTCCGAAGGACAGGGAGGACTCTCTGTCGCAACTCTGTCGTGCACAAACGTCCGGCCTCTCCGCCAAAATCTTTTACGATCCCATGGCATGGGCAACTTTTCTTGCCAATTCATCGCGGGTGGACCTTCGTACGACACTATCCGTAATCCAATTCATCCCAAAACTCATCCCATTGCGCTCCACTCGACGACTTAACCGGCTTTTCCTCATATCCGAGTGCGAATGTAAATATGCTAATTTATGGAGACGATAAACTTAGAGTTAGAAGGACCAAACCATACAAAAACCGTAAGTTATCGCGCTCAACCCCTAAGACCCGCCGATTTCATACTTTTCAGGAGACTCTTTCCAAATTCATCGTCAAACTAGCCAACTCCTTTAAGTTAAGATATGGCGCCGAAATAAGATAAGCAATAATACGCGACAAGGTAGGCCTTCCTGGATCCGCAAGCGACACAAGCTGGCACCTTACAGGTTGAAGCTTCAGCGTCGTTTAAATAAATAGATACCTTACCAATGTTTATTTTTTCGAATTATCTGTACGGTACCTCCCCTGTAATTCATGCTTACAGATGAGTAATCCGTCGGTCAGTACACACATAAAAGACTAGGAATTCTACTCGTCTGACTATCGTAGCTCGATGGATTTAATTTAAGGACTCTTTCAGATTTTCACGGGGCGATTGAGATCTAAAAATCCAGAGTCATCTTGGCTGTGGTAAATTTAAAGGATCCGTCCAATCAGTGCAGAGTTAAATGAGTCGGGACTGGCTCTTACCTTGGATAAAAGGAATAACAAATCAGACACATACTCATGCTCATATTTAGTGAATAATAAGTTCTGAAAGCGGTGGTTGCCAAGTAGTTGCGGTTCGACGAGGAAGGAAACAGTGTCACTCAGGAATACACTTGTAGAAGTCTTAGTGTCTAACAATTGGTTGTGCGAATATTCAAGACCACGACGCCGACTGTAAAGATCAGACGTGCTACTGCAAGCAAAGAGAACAAACAAAGGTAAAATCCATTGAAGTTCCGAATTTTCTAAAACAATAAATCGTATTTGATAGGACATATTTAACACCGTCATTTTCGAGATACCCGCGGGTATCAAATTTCATGAGAGAAAAAGTTGCGTATAGAGTATATCGACCGCCAATCGGAGCAAGGGCAGAACTAGTTACACAGAATGGAATTTAGTAAACAAGTAACGGTAAAGATATTAGATAATAGACACTCACCACGGTCCACCACGAGCAGAAACTTAGGCCTGACTGCAGAACCTGACCGTGTTGATGGTGACGCAGTCATCAGGGCGAATAACGAAATCAAGCGCAACATCGCTGCAGAATTCAACGGTGTTGATGGTAACGCATCCTGGCTTCATCGCTTCTAATGAGAGCGTCGACTAAATAAATAAATCTACCACAAAAGCGACTTCATTCTTACCCGCACGCTCAAAGACGTCGACAGCCTGCACCTGGCTGCAGAACCTGACCGTGTTGATGGAGACGCAGTCGTCAGGGCTGATAACGGGAGCAGGGGCGCCATCGCTGCAGAATTCATAGTCGTTGATGATAACGCATCCTGGCTTGGTGGTGGACGCTATTATAATGACCATGTCAGATGCAGACAAGGACCTCGATGAGCAGTATACAATACTCACGACTGGGGACGGCGGCCACCAAGGCAATATTGGCGACGATGGCAACAAGGAGAGAGCGAAGGAAGAAAGTCATGTTCATGTTGAGGTAGGTTGCTGATTGAACTGAAGAAACTGGAATCGTTGAGTCGCCTTTTTATACCATTCCCTCCTCCGTTTTCTTCGTATATTTCTACCAAACAATGTGTTCGCCATTCGGGCTTGTATCCCGTATGAACGTGGACACGGATTTAGGTCATGAAATTCTACCCTACACCTCGGACTGCGCACCCAAACGAAGGGTGGTTGCGTTAGAACCAGCTTCTTAGACATTGACGGGCGTCCAAGTTGCATGTAGCATATCAAGACGCGTCATCGCAGCAGGCCAGATAGAAGCGAACGGGTAATTGTCAAGGTTGCCTTGTCGAGTCATCTTATTCCCATTTCGGAACAAATTTCTCCTTGCGGATATGTATCCACCGGGAGATTGTCCAAAGGAGGCATCCAGCTTGTGTAATATGTCGGGTATGGCGGAAACTTATCATGCTAGGTTAAATATCCCTCTCTAGCGCGTATGTCTACTTGGACAATCAGTAATGATGTGTTCAACTTTTATCGTGATTAATTTGATGGTAATTTTCAATTTAAGAGCATCGCTTTCCAAGTTTTGCAGGGAAATTTTGTGTAGGCGTGAAGTTTGTTCACAGGGCGACTCTTGGAGACAGGAGAGCAAGCGTCGGTATTGAGATGAGACGATGGTTTGTGCGAGGTTGATGGCCTTTTGTTTCTCAAAAAACTTCACGCACCCACAGATTGTAAGTTCATCACTTGAAACCTATTGAAAAATCAGGTCGGACTCTACTCGAATATTGTTTACTTTGGGTCCATCGTATAACGGGCAAGTTAGCGAGTGAAATCACCTTTTATAACCCATCGACGGAGATCAAGCATTTGAATTTGATCAGCCAACTTGGCTAATCGTACTCGCTGTTTAGCCCACCGGCAATTTCAGGCCCCAATGCCCGTCGCATAGTAGCGTAGTCCCGATATTCACGCTGAATTATCATGGTTTCCCATTTAATAGATCACCTATCCCCACTTGGCCTATCAACTTTATCAAATGCCGTGCCCAATTGCAAGATGTGCTGTTCGCGATTAATGAATGAAAAAATCTCTGACTTCGGGGCGCCCATCTAGCTACGCTGGAAATAAGTACTTCTCGTTGCCAAATTTTACGCGTGTTTGGACGGTAGATTTACCATGCCGCATGCACGCCTAAATATACCTCCTGAGTGGACATCTAACCTTGCTTTTGAGAAATATTTATATTTCGAGAGAAAAGCCATATTTTCAACGCATGGATCCATTTTCAGTTCCTCGACCGCATTCCGCCTATTTTAGCACCCCCATCTGGGCTGAAAGCTATCCCTGGCTCGGCCATCTTTTTTTCCATATCATATAATACTCACCTCGCGTACTTCGGACATAAACTGACCTAATACTATGTCTAATCACTTATCAAGTATTTCTGGACACTTCATTGTTTATACAGTGTCGTATCTATATACGAATTTTCCCTTCCAGAACGGCGTCCGCAGCGGCATCGTTGACGCGGCCTATTCTCTCTCTTGCTTTTGGTATTACAGTACGATCAGCCCGCGGCAGCCACGTCTTCTTGACCACTTCCCACTATTTTATCCTGCTGATCCTTAACCCTTTGGCCATTCCGCAGCGCCGTCGAATCTTATTCCACGTCAAGTACACATGTATCAGCCAAAATTATTTGAGGCCTATGTAAATCCTATTCGGTTCGGAATAACCGTTACGAAACACTGCTACCTACTTGACGCTATCTCGGGCTGATTATTAGCCGGAGGATAATTTTAGGCGCCATGCCTCGCCTTTGTTCGTGCGGTTAATGGCAGTGCATCCGGTCTGGTTTGGCACTGTGGCGCAACATGATAAGTAGCCTCCTACCAAAGTTTCTCGTTCAATTTCTCTAATAACAACACCACCGCCTCTCCCCTAAGAACTAATCGGCGATTTATGATAGCCTGGATAAATCTATTTAATATGTACTTCCTCACCGATACGGGAAGAGAGTCAACTCTGAAGAGCATTCAGTGGAAAAGTAAGTAAACGATGGGTGCAACAACAACATTAGGGACAAACGTAGGTGAGATGGGAAAATTCCACCAAGAAAGCAAAAACCCATTCTAAAGAAGTCAATTCGGATAAAGCGCGTGGTAGATTGCATCCGTACATGAGTTGTTCAAGAGGCTACATCAGATGGAATATTTACAACCATCTCCCGAGAAGTGCCAATGCCATGTTACCAGGACCTGCCAACATGCAGCCCGCAGCATATGCGAGCTTCATTTAAGTGGGCAAGGCGACATTTAGAATGTAGAAACGGATGGATAGAATAACGCCAATCCAGTACCGAAGTCCGTATTGTGAACGGCAGCAGTGATGGTGGCTTTGGTGGTTTTAAAGCAGCACTCGCCCAGACCAAGTTATCGTGATCGTAATCGCATCGCGGTCTACCTGATCCAAGTCCTGATCCGCTGTTTACACTTGTCTACGAGGAACGGACTGCTCGGTCATGTCCAATATTTGGTTACGTCGTTGGGGGCAAACAAGGATCAAGGGTTGATCGAAGAGGCCTCATGGCTTCCATGCTCTCGGCCGTATTTAACAATACAGGCATACACCGAGTTCCTCACCTTTCGTTCTCTCCTCCAGATTGCAACATCTCGGCTTCATCATGAGTTTCTTTGAAGGTGCACACGACGTCGTCGTCAGTAATAGCAATCTTATCTCAGCTCACACCGTAAGTCATCCTTCTACACAATTCCAGACACTGTCCTCGTGCCGATAGATGTGCCGCTAGATCAACTACAACACCATCTGCCTTGGGTTCAACGACGGTGAGAGGATCGATCCAATTGCTGGCTTACAGAGGCCTAACTACACACTTCCCGTCATAGCTCCCGTGACCGTCGTCGCAAGCTCATTCCGCGATCTCGTCACTACTCTCGATATCGTTCAATCGATCCTCAGCAACATTACAGTATCATCCTCCGAATATACGGGCTTGATCGAGGACCTTCGTACTTTTGAAGATGCTCTCCGCTTCATTGACCGCCTCCTTAAGACAATTCCTGTGGATGCGTCTATCCGCCAAGCTATGGAGATTGAAACCACCAGGTGCCGCGAGTTGGTGGAGAAGTTTAGTTGGAGGGCTGAGGAGATTGAGAGTTTCAGACGAAAGCTTTCCCAACACACACGGAATATCAACCAGTTTTTTTACGGGTTGCAAATGTAAGCCTCATTGAATTATTGTATGCATTACGCTTACGCTGCGTTTGCGATCGCAGTGTCGCTGCCACTTCCGGTGCAAATGTGATGATGCAAGATCTAACATTGATTAAGCGGCAAGTGGCTGAGATCTACGCCATCCAACAGCGACCACCCACAGGCATCGGATATGATATTGGAAATGCCTTGATGCTCATAGACGCATTGGGGGAGCGCATCACGTTACCCATGCAGTTTTGCTCGTCACAAATGGTACGCCTGTTACACACAATGTTTGACCTCACATTTATGTATAACTTACAGGAACTTCATGAAACCTTGATTCGTCTCTTCAAGGGGAAGATCGGCCAAAACCATGTCGAGCGGCACGATTACAGCATTTCAACCAAGGACGGTAAGGTGATGCTTGCGTCGAATAACTGGGGAGCCGTCGTGAAGAAAGGGACAGTCATCATCATGAGCGTGATTTTGCAGAAGGTAGGACTCCAACGGCGGGAGCATGCTAAGCGCCAGAGAAACGCATGTCCCCGTTGTTATGAAACGCCTGTTGGCGTCATGCCCGATGACGGATGGCTGCAGTGGTATGTAATAATTATTGTGTTGCCCATCCACTGACGTGAGCAAGCGTATATGCACAATTGTTCCTTCCATATCATGACGGCTGCATTCTAGTCGGCATTGCAACTGTCGCTTCGGTTGGTTAGATACAGCAATACGTGCGCTTCTTCCACCTGCGGAGGATTTAACCATTGCAAAATTCTGTAATATTGAGGTTGTGCCAGTCGAACAGGTAAACTGAAACATGGGGTGCTTATGCATATGCAGTATTCTGACGACTCATCATGTTTGCGCATTTCCAGGATGTACGTCGATATGTTGATTGAGCACTGACCGCCCCTCTGACAATTCCATCTCGCTTCCGCATTTCAAGGAAGTACGTCGATTTGTTGATTGAGCACTGACCGCCCCTCTGACAATTCCATCTCGCTTCCGCATTTCCAGGATGTACGTTGATTTGTTGATTGAGCACTGGCCGCCCTTCTGATGATTCCATCCCGCTTCCGCATTTCCAGTTTGTACGTCGATTTGTTGATTGAGCACTGACCGCCCCTCTGACGATTCCATCCCGCTTCTGCATTTCCAGTGGGTACGTCGATTTGTTGATTGAGCACTGACCGCCCCTCTGACGACTCCATCCCGCTTCCGCATTTCCAGCCTGTACGTCGATTTGTTGATTGAGCACTGACCGCCCCTCTGACGATTCCATCCTGCTTCCGCATTTCCAGGAAGTACGGCGATTTGTTGATTGAGCACTGACCGCCCCACTGACAATTCCATCTCGCTTCTGCATTTCCAGCTTGTACGTCGATTTGTTGATTGAGCACTGACCGCCCCACTGACAATTCCATCTTGCTTCCGCATTTCCAGTGGGTACGTCGATTTGTTGATTGAGCACTGATTGCCCCTCTGATAATTCCATCTCGCTCCCGCATTTCCAGGATGTACGTCGATGTGTTGATTGAGCGCTGACCGCCCCACTGACAATTCCATTTCGCTTCCGCATTTCCAGTGGGTACGTCGATGTGTTGATTGAGCACTGACCGCCCCACTGATGATTCCATCTTGCTTCCGCATTTCCAGTGGGTACGTCGATTTGTTGATTGAGCACTGATCGCCCCTCTGACAATTCCATCTCGCTTCCGCATTTCCAGGATGTACGTCGATGTGTTGATTGAGCGCTGACCGCCCCACTGACGATTCCAATTCGCTTCCGCATTTCCAGTGGGTACGTTGATGTGTTGATTGAGCGATGACCGCCCCTCTGACAATTCCATTTCGCTTCCGCATTTCCAGCGAGTACGTCGATTTGTTGATTGAGCACTGACCGCCCCTCTGACGATTCCATCTCGCTTCTGCATTTCCAGCCTGTATGTCAATTTGTTGATTGAGCACTGACCGCCCCACTGACGATTCCATCTCGCTTCCGCATTTCCAGCAAGTACGTCGATTTGTTGATTGAGCACTGACCGCCCCTCTGACGATTCCATCCTGCTTCCGCATTTCCAGGAAGTACGGCGATGTGTTGATTCAGCACTGACCGCCCCACTGACGATTCCATCCCGCTTCTGCATTTCCAGCCGGTACGTCGATGTGTTGATTGAGCATGAGCACTGACCGCCCCACTGACGATTCCATCTCGCTTCCGCATTTCCAGCGAGTACGTGGATTTGATGATTGAGCACTGATCGCCCCTCTGACGACTCCATCCCGCTTCCGCATTTCCAGCGAGTACGTTGATTTGTTGATTGAGCAATGACCGCCCCACTGACGATTCCATCTCGCTTCTGCATTTCCAGCCGGTACGTCGATTTGTTGATTGAGCACTGACCGCCCCACTGACGATTCCATCTCGCTTCTGCATTTCCAGCTTGTACGTCGATTTTTTGATTGAGCACTGATCGCCCCTCTGACAATTCCATCTCGCTTCTGCATTTCCAGCCTGTACGTCGATTTGTTGATTGAGCACTGACCGCCCCACTGATGATTCCAAATCGCTTCCGCATTTCCAGTGGGTACGTCGATGTGTTGATTGAGCACTGACCGCCCCACTGATGATTCCATCTTGCTTCCGCATTTCCAGTGGGTACGTCGATTTGTTGATTGAGCACTGATCGCCCCTCTGACAATTCCATCTCGCTTCCGCATTTCCAGGATGTACGTCGATGTGTTGATTGAGCGCTGACCGCCCCACTGACGATTCCAATTCGCTTCCGCATTTCCAGTGGGTACGTTGATGTGTTGATTGAGCGATGACCGCCCCTCTGACAATTCCATTTCGCTTCCGCATTTCCAGCGAGTACGTCGATTTGTTGATTGAGCACTGACCGCCCCTCTGACGATTCCATCTCGCTTCTGCATTTCCAGCCTGTATGTCAATTTGTTGATTGAGCACTGACCGCCCCACTGACGATTCCATCTCGCTTCCGCATTTCCAGCAAGTACGTCGATTTGTTGATTGAGCACTGACCGCCCCTCTGACGATTCCATCCTGCTTCCGCATTTCCAGGAAGTACGGCGATGTGTTGATTCAGCACTGACCGCCCCACTGACGATTCCATCCCGCTTCTGCATTTCCAGCCGGTACGTCGATGTGTTGATTGAGCATGAGCACTGACCGCCCCACTGACGATTCCATCTCGCTTCCGCATTTCCAGCGAGTACGTGGATTTGATGATTGAGCACTGATCGCCCCTCTGACGACTCCATCCCGCTTCCGCATTTCCAGCGAGTACGTTGATTTGTTGATTGAGCAATGACCGCCCCACTGACGATTCCATCTCGCTTCTGCATTTCCAGCCGGTACGTCGATTTGTTGATTGAGCACTGACCGCCCCATTGACGATTCCATCTCGCTTCTGCATTTCCAGCTTGTACGTCGATTTTTTGATTGAGCACTGATCGCCCCTCTGACAATTCCATCTCGCTTCTGCATTTCCAGCCTGTACGTCGATTTGTTGATTGAGCACTGACCGCCCCACTGATGATTCCAAATCGCTTCCGCATTTCCAGTGGGTACGTCGATGTGTTGATTGAGCACTGACCGCCCCACTGACGATTCCATCTTGCTTCCGCATTTCCAGCGAGTACGTCGATTTGTTGATTGAGCACTGACCGCCCCACTGACGATTCCATCTCGCTTCTGCATTTCCAGCCTGTACGTCGATTTGTTGATTGAGCACTGACCGCCCCACTGACGATTCCAATTCGCTTCCGCATTTCCAGTGGGTACGTGGATTTGATGATTGAGCACTGATCGCCCCTCTGACGACTCCATCCCGCTTCTGCATTTCCAGCCTGTACGTCGATTTGTTGATTGAGCACTGACCGCCACTCTGACGATTCCATCCTGCTTCCGCATTTCCAGAAAGTACGGCGATTTGTTGATTGAGCACTGACCGCCCCACTGACAATTCCATTTCGCTTCGGCATTTCCAGCTTGTACGTCGATGTGTTGATTGAGCACTGACCGCCCCTCTGACGATTCCATCCTGCTTCCACATTTCCAGGAAGTACGGCAATTTGTTGATTGAGCATTGACCGCCCCACTGACGATACCATTTCGCTTCTGCATTTCCAGCCTGTACGTCGATTTGTTGATTGAGCACTGACCGCTCTTCTGATAATTCCATCTTGCTTCCGCATTTCCAGGAAGTACGTTGATTTGTTGATTGAGCACTGACCGCCCCTCTGACGATTCCATCCTGCTTCCGCATTTCCAGCGAGTACGTCGATTTGTTGATTGAGCACTGACCGCCCCTCTGACAATTCCATCTTGCTTCCGCATTTCCAGGATGTACGTCGATTTGTTGATTGAGCACTGATTGCCCCTCTGATAATTCCATCTTGCTTCCGCATTTCCAGCGAGTACGTTGATTTGTTGATTGAGCAATGACCGCCCCTCTGACAATTCCATCTTGCTTCCGCATTTCCAGGATGTACGTCGATTTGTTAATTGAGCACTGACCACCCCTCTGACGATTCTATCTCGCTTCCGCATTTCCAGAATGTACGTCGATTTGTTGATTAAGCACTGACCGCCCCTCTTACCACCCAATCACTTTGACTTGATGTAATTCCAGGACGTATGTGCTTCTGTGCCGTTGCCAAACATATTCTTGCCCACTGACTCTGCCTCTCACGTTGTAGTGGGTATGTAATTCATTTGATCTTTTGCCAACACTACTTAAGTGTTACTGGCCATGTCCTTTCTCTGTTTGTGGTATGTTCTCATTCTGAATTTGACTTCCATTTGCTTACATTTTTCGACATACTCTCCAGCTCAAAATCAATCAGGACAATGCTGAAACTGCTGAAGCCAGTCGGTGTAAGTCTTCTGGAAGCCCATGCCCATTCGCTTTGACAATCGCGTTGTAGTTGAGGAAATTCTCCCCTGAAGCACAGTCATTCCACCGATCATTGAGTTACCCCACTCAATGAGTCAAAACACAATTCTGACCTCGGTTTGGGAGCAATTCTCTTAATTTTTGATGAGCTGTGTGTGTATATATCATACCTTTAATCGACTTATTATCTTTCGTATGCTGTCTCAATCCAAAGCCCAATATACATAGATTGTCGAGCCAGGTGCAACGCTGATGCTTTAATCCAGCTACCGGCTTGCGCGTTCACTTTTTCAGTGGCAATCTTTTGCCCGAATACGTGTTTTTGGACCTTCGAAACCATAGCCGTTCCATGCCGCTGTACTTCATGGTCTAACCTATGCAGTTGACCTTCTGATTCCCGTTTGCACTTGGGTTATGTATGAACAAATTCGACAGGTATCAGTATGTGATTAGCAATCGAAAGTCATGCATCCACCTCCCAAAACAACTGCCAATCTTTGCTTCCTGTAGGTATTGCACCTCGTTTTCTCGCTTTGCTTAACCGTCGTTCTTTTAAATTTAGACTGACTGGATCTTTGAAATAAACCCCCTTGTTTTCTTGATGGTCGTTCTATTTACGATGCAAGTTTTTCGTGCCCCGAAAATGACATTTGACAACTTCAAGCTGTCGTTTTTGTGGGTCTACTTCCCGAGAATGATGATGGTGCGAGTTGTTTTGTCGAATAAGGTAGATCAAGGCTGCGCATGAGAACTCAAGTCCAATCCTTATCATTTATCTCTTCCCATGATCGGGCAGCTATTCTGGCGGTGACAGTTCAAACAGGCATAAAACCCAGGCGAAGGCGGATGGATATCCAAATACTTGCCCTCCAAGTCCCGTCTTAAGATGAGGTTATTTTCCGCCATCGCACTCATCGCCTTACTATCGACCAGTCACGGTGTACTCGCACTTCAATGCGGCAGCGACACGCAGTGCATCCCTCTCAACGTGTGTCCCGCGGGTGCGCGGCTGTGCGTATCGGCGTTCTGCTTCGCGGACGTGTGCGAGCCAGCCACGTGTGTGCGAAGTAAGGCGGTGTGTCCAGTAAGTGTTACGATGTAGCTGCTGCTTACTGTAATGCGTGTCTGATGCTATTGGGGTGATGTTTTGTTTTACTTTGCAGTAAATCGGAATCGGACTTGACGCCGAGACTTGTGCGGCGTAAGTGGATTTGGTTCTACGGGATGGCGGTGTCGTTTCCAACACGATTAAGTTTGAATTATAGGTCGAATTTGTATGATATGGAAGTGGCAGTTTCTGGGAGTTAAATGGTGTAGTAATAAAAATGATGACCGTGTCTCATTTTATTTATATTTTTTGGATGAATAGATTATGTACGTACCTTCCATATTTTCATAACTACTTTCGATCTATAGGCCTCGTAAATAAAGCATTGGACTCTTTTTTATGTCACCAGCGGTCAAGCGCCCATTGATCAGGTTCTTAGCGGTGTTAGATATAAATATTTGATTAGGATGTTCGATAGCAGCTTCTATTCAGCGTTGAACGGTAAATGGCAAGTTCGAAGGGCGGTCTGATTCCCTGTCCGAGGTTCAGTCTTCTGACTGGTGACTTCGATGACGATGGTGCAATCGCGACACAGTAGTGCTACATTCAAATGCGTGTAGATACGTCTGTGCATCCTCTTGAATGGACTATCTTAGAGTCTAGACTATTTTAAAGCCATTTTGTTACGAAATAGAATTCACCTACACCTATCTATCTACGTTGGAAAGTATCATGAACTCTACTGACTGCCATCACCTTTGGGCATCTTCGGCCTGAAAATTGATATCTGAAATTTGGGCTGACTGTTGACCGCCAGTACCGGTCCTTATACTCTGTATTACAGGCAGTTTATAGGATATTATCCAGGCACTAGCGAGGCAGAAGAGATACAAAGACAAGGAGTCCACGGTGTGACCAGAGCTTTACGAGACCCTTTAGGGTTTCGTTCTTTTACCCAGGAGCCAGAAACTTCTCACGGTACGCGTTGTTTTGAGCTCGTTTAGGCAATTCTGATATGTCACGTGAACATTCTTTACTTGCGGCTGCAGCACACTTTTCTATCGTCGCCAGCCAGGTTAGGCAGTATAGGCGAGATATGACTGATGTTCTTTTGAGCTCCTCCGAGCGACGGATGCCAGCACCACTGACGACTCGACATCGCGCCCTGAAAGCGTCTGCCGCGTTCATTGTTCCCCCGTCATTTCGACTACAGCACTTTATTACCCTACTCAAACTGTACTTTAAGAGCTGTGTAGATAAATGCTCAGATGAAATTTGGTGGCCAAATTTTAACCGATCATGCCATCCCCCTGGCTTCCAAATTGTGAAGTCCGAGCCGTAGTTACCATACCGTAAGCTTTAACGAGGATCAGCTGTTGGTACGCCTACAGTGGTCTAACGCAGCGAACCCCAGCCGTATTCGGCAAGTATTCGGAGATAAAATACAAAGCAGCCTAAGGTATGCCGTTCGTATGCCGATGTACCGTTGAGTTTATATTTTCTGCGTGATACGACGCGGCAGCCGGCAACGCCGTTGCCATTGGTGGTACAATGTTAATGCCCTGGTACAAGATGACGTCTGAATTAATCTCATTCAATGTATATGTCAGCAATATCATACACCACCTTTGTCACTGGTGCCAAATTACGTATGAGTTTTTCTTGTTTAATGTCTGTGTCAGCAATGAACGAGATTTAACCTGTGTGTTACACGCAACAGCCGCCTCTCCCGCGGTGCCGTGCCGACAGCAACTAAGGGAGCGGAGGTGAGCATCGCCAGGCAACCTATAAGGAAGTTCATGGCTACGCTGACGACAGCTGGTAGCAGTGGAGGCGGGGCGGATGAGCTACGAGCAGAACAACGGGGTCAGGGGTGGAAAAAGAAGTCATCGATTCGTGACGCACCTTGTCCCGTATCTCACCCAGGGTTTCCCTGTATCGCATTATACTTCCAGTTACCGTCCTAACCCGTCAGAACGTCGCCCACACCCCCGAAATCGAGCAGAGGCTTGTAAGTACCATGTGCCGACGTTTCATACGCTCAATCGCGTCAAATTGTACCTAAATCATAATAAGTAGACAGCAAAGAGATATAACATAATGAGAAACTTACTTGCAGATTCCTGCAGTCTGGAGCAGGGGGATGGATGAAGAACGCAGGCAGATGGTGGTTAGGAGTCAAGATCAACACTGTTGATTTGATCAACCCTCCGGCTCGGCTTAGGTTTGGGCCGTGGAAAAAATCATATGACTTTCAGATCAAATCCCGACCGTCAACCAACCGTCAACTGTTCCTCAGCTTACCGGCGCTAAGCACAATCCCGCTTTAACCTCCCGTGCTGTAAGTTTTTGCACTTCTTCGGCTGTTGTGGCACTGTTTTATTGCATCTAGGACATAGCTATTCCATCACGCTACGCCTTAAATGTTGATCCTTCACGTGGTGATTGGACTTTCCCTCAACGTCCCAGCTTGTCCATCCCAGTCTCACCCGTTTCGTGTTCTTCGTTGGTTCTTCGGCGTGATATCGACTTGACGGGCAACTATGTTGTCGAGGTACCGAATAGACCCAAAACATAGTCGCTGCCGTAGGTAAGTAATAGTTTGTTTAACGCTTGAAAACTCACTTACCTCGTGATAACAAGACTAAGCGCTTTCTCCCTTTGCATGCCAACTAGGCATCGAAATCGCCGACCCTCAACGCTCCGCAGTCGCAAGCTCGCAGCCACCGAGTAAAGCGACGATTAGGGAGACTTACGCAATGCATAAGTAACCCTTCAATCTTGTTGTCAAGTCGTAACTTACCGTCTTACCAGTTCCCCTCGAGTTTGTGATTTCGATGTCTCAACCTCAACAAAAACACGCGGAAGCCTCTTATTCGCCCCTGTGTGACCCCCGCACCCTGATTCATTCTGTGCCATCTGCCATTCCGTGTTAGTTGCCCAGCCAATTTGATAACGACCCAAACATACCAAGGTTATCCCAGCACACCTTCCGCGGCGCATACAATGGCCCGCATCACCCTTCCCACCTCTGAACTCGAAAAATCAACTCTATCCCTTCGTACATCCTTCCCGCATGGTTGGACTTTCCTTCAAGAAGTCAGCTTGTCCGCTCCGGCCTTACCGGTTTCGCGTTCCTCGGTGTGATATTGACTTGATGGGTGCAAGTCGTCGAGGCCCCCGTACAGGTAAATTAGGCTAGTGGCTGCCAGACGTAAGTAATAATTGTGTAAAGCTAAAAAACTCACTTACCTCATAACTAGTACCTCCTCGCAGTCGCAGCCGTCGAGTCAAGCGACGATTAAGGAGAATTTTGCGATACACAAGTAAGTACCCCCTCGATTCATCGTCAAATCGTTATTTACCTTCTTTCCAGCTTACCTCGAGCTCGTCATTTGAGGTCTCAACGTCAACACCCAGTCCGCGAAGGTCAATCATAAGTTGAAACACTTAAGAATGGAGACGAACCGATTCAGCGTAAACGAGCTGCCTGCTTGCCTGCCTCGTCATCAATACCCATTCTGCTCCTGTTACTTCACTTGCTCGCAGATCTGCCTGCCTATCCGTGATTTCGACTACTTTCCGTCGTTGCCGCCGTCGCTTCTGCCTGTCCATATCATTCGTTCGGTGGCTGCAGCTTGAGCCGTGGGAGGGCATGGACTTCTGGTCGTGGCTGAGCAACCTGCAGGATCTGGTATTAAGATTCTAAACGAGCTTCAGGTAAGTTTATTACAACTTTTCTCATCAATTAAATTCTTTCACAGTTTGTAGGCATCGTCGGATGACATCAACACCACCGGGAAAGCTCCGAGGTGCAGGAGGAGAGTGGACTGTATTAAATAATACGAAACTACCTTTGTGCCCGCTAAAATAGCTCTCGCCGACACTGCCAAACACATGAAATTTCCTGGTCTTTAGTGCAAATGTCTTCTATGTAAAGAAAGTTCTAACAAATTAATACTAAAATCCTAAAGGTCTTTGATTTGCGCCTGACTTGTAAATGACGGTGCTGCTGCCCAGACGATGTTATACAAACTGTAGGCTAAAGAATGGCTTTATTTCAAGGCTAAAAAAGCCACAAACCAGGTTTTCCAAATCGGATGGAAATAAATTAGAAAATGGCGTTGTAGGTTTGACGTCACACTTGTTCTTATCCTAAGTGTGATGTCATAGCGGGCGATCCGAAGATACTTATACTCACGTACAAGTCTAGTTCTTAGTTTGAAACCTATCCCAATGTCCGTGTCGCGAGGGCTTTAATGACTTGTCCCCGGTTAAAACCTGACATTTCATCATCTTTAGCTACAAGGCCAGGATCCACGCTCACGGTCCCCACCTGGGGTCTCGTACATGCCACGCGCAGTGTTGGCCCGCACAGCCAGTCAGAGTGATTGCGGTAGGCTGCTGAATCAAGCCATGTGAAAGTGGTGATTTAAGACGGGCTAGGATAAAGAAAACAAGATGCTTATATAGAAAGCGAATTATTCATCGAAGCATATTATCACTGACCAGGCATCTTTTGGGTGCTCGAATATTCCGGATCGATCCATCCACCAATATCACGCCAAATTTTAACTGGATTAAAAGTTGTAGTTCCTAGGCGGAAGAGGGAAATCTCCAGAATACAAAGCACCGATAGCATAAGTATACAGTGCGGACTGGAGGAGAGGATATATAGAAATGCTGCCAGTGTCTAATCGTACAATTTGGAAGATTGGGTGAACACTTCCGAGATGGTCGCATAAGTGTTGTTTGGAGAAGAGTAAAATGGGATGGTCATGATTGGTAATGGTACGGGATACATTACAAGACTCGTTTTAGGGACGATGAAGAATGAGGAAACGGGCTGGAGCGGGTTTCCCCGATTTTGCAGCGCGAGGGCAGCCAAGTTTCAAGAGGCGAGACAGGTGTGGATTCCATATGCCATAGATGCAGAAGCAGATCGCCAAATAGACACCAGACACCCCTGCAGGATTCGCCTCGATCGCCGGAGCGTGTCTTGTAGCAGGGGTACTTGCAGTCCTAGCAATCAGTCTCTGCACACAAATGCATACGGGACCAGACCAGTTCACCGGGAAGAATGATCGATGGCTGCGATGGAGAAGATTTGGCAGGTAAAAAGATGATATACGGTCACAGTAACTGAAAGCCTTGGTCTTGTGAGAGGAAAGGAGGCGATTGGTGCGAAAGTACAGAGTTCGAGCCTTTCAGATGAGGAAGACTCGCGGGAGTGAATTCGAACCGTCCACGGCTAAATTCCCAGGGTCCGTGCGAACCTTCCGAAAACAGCCATCAAATTGATCAATTTCATTTTTCCGCTCGCCCAAGTCGTGTCGACGGGCCCCCTCTCGCTCTCTACGCTCTCCTCAGTTCCTTACGAAGTCAAACAGTGAACGAAAGAACTACGCAAGAACACAACCGAAATAGACTTGACGTTGACACGGGCTGTGCTCGATTCTCGTGCACCCACTGGACTCGGAGACATCGCGCCTTCGATAAACGTTTCGCCACACGCAGCCCATGGACTACCAGTATGAAAACAGTTCAGATGCTGTTTTCATCCTTTCCTGAAGCTGTCGCATTTAGTGTGATTTTGTCCCTCCTTTGTTTCTCGTGGCTGTGACTGATGTAGGCACAAACGTTTGGCAGCAGATTTGGACTCCTGACGAGACGATCTTTGCATTGATAAAACGGCTTAGTACATTTGGACTCTCAGCTCAACCTGCATAGCCTACGCCTGTCAAGTTTACGGCGTCTATCATGCTTGGTTTCTTGCTTAGTTGTGACTGTCCCGTGAGTACCGCTCTCTGACTATCATTCATTTGCATTTCTGACTGCGTCTTTACATGACGGCTATCCAAAGGTCAAAAACCTCGTGTTATTGACTCGGCGCAGGGTGTTTACGTTCTTCACCTACCTCAGCTGCAATGGCGCTCCTGACGGTCCTCCGAATCGGCACTTCTTTGAGCTAATGTCCAGTTAAGCTTGAGTTTGCGACCTAGCTTCTGAAAGCTGTCTTTCTGTATGTTTTCTTTCTAAGTTCCTTCTTTCGACCTTTTTTCGCTTTGACTGATGCGTATCTAATAGGTATTCATCGCTTTTTTCGCTCTCTGGGCGAGGCGACATCCTGTGTCAACTCTGGCTCGAACTTTGGCATCGCTGTAGCGTTACTGGCCGCCTACCTGAACCAGTCGCTCCTTCCGTATCGTTTATCCTCCTTTCCTTGCCCTTTCACCTCACGCGAGTATCGTTTTCTGATTAGGGTTCACCTTCCAGACGTCTCATTTTTTAGTCAATCGTGATCGAACCTCGTTACTTGGTGTCTGGGGGTAATTGCGATGGCACCCACCCACTGTTCGGTTTGTCGTCCTCAGCATTCTCTCCTCATGAGTCTATTGACTCTCATCTTCCTTTGTGCTTTGTTTCTTATAAATATCTTGAATATGCGACAGGCGTGCGGATCTCAGGGTTAAAAGCAATTATTGATTGTTGCCAGCTTTACTTCGACTTTGCTCCCGCCTCGTCGTCGCTCAACTTCATCAGTAAGTCCATCGATCGATCTCCTTAGCCCCCTTAATAACCACTTCTAGGATCTTCTCTAAAAACCCCAGCTTCATTACTGTCCGCGCCGACGCTTTAGTAACAACATTTAAGCTACCAATCGGCGGCAGGAACTGTTGCATTCAGCGGCTGTCACAGTTCCAAATCCCAGATTCAAACCGACTTGATCTATTCGCAGTCATTCTACCTGACCAACGACTTGGCTGGCTGGCTGGCGCCAGATTGGAGCCTGGCGATATTCACAAAAATGTCGGCAGAAAGACGCTAGAAAATCGACTTATTTTTTCATCTCGCTCTCTATGAGATACGGTACGTTTTTCAGTGCAGTCTTTTCAGATTCTCATGCAGCATTTCAAATCTGATTGCCGTTTCTCTAAGGTTGCGGAAATCGTGGTCACTTCCGAACCATGTGGGACGTTTTGCTCCAACTCAAGGCCAGCCATCGAATTTCGAGAATTCTCGACAGTGATTTCTATTATACGTTTTACCCGGGGAACCTACTGACTAGGTGGCTTGGAAGGTGGGTAGTAGGCGCGTTTCTCCTGCCCTTTTTCTACTTCTGTAATATACGACCTGAATGTATTTTTTCTCCTTGCTGTTGGGGCAGATGTTTGGCCGATTACCGCCACGTTTTAACAGTCTGGAAGGTCCCATTCGCAAAAGGACGTCGTTCCTCGTAAGTCTTGCGTCTTCAAAGTAAGAGCGGAGCTTGCAAGCCACCTCTGACAGTGTACGTTAACTCAGAGGCAAAATTACATTTTCAGAGGTCTAGATCAAGTGCAAGTCAATTCCACTGTGAATAACACGTTAGGTTGGAAACATCTCCATCCTTGCACGTCCAACGACAGGATCCCCGTCGCTAACCAGAATCTCTACCAACTTTTCAGACCAACCCCTCTGCGTCGCCGTTTCGCCTACCAGGGCCATAATCCTTCGATTCCACTTCAAATTTTCTTCCTCTGAATCATCATCGATTACCTCGAGAACATCGAAGCCAACGCCCCCAACAAGCTCGCTCAAAGGATATGCGCCCGAGAACTCCCAGTCCAAAACCGCCCTCACTTTCGGACCTTGCATCATGATGTTCTGTCCATTGAAATCGCCGTGTACCAACACGAATGGCTCATCGGCAGCTACAAAATTTGTCGCCAATTGTTCCCTTTTCGCTCTCAGTTGGTGTGTGAAATCTTGCAGAGATATATCCTCGAAAAGGTCGAAATCGATGTCGGATGTAAGAGCATGGGTGTAGTAATAGATCTCCTTGTCGTAGCAGGCGAGAACGTAGTCCTTCGTGTTCTTGTAAGGACCTATGTCATAGCATTCTCGCGAATGGAATTTGGCCTATCCATTGAAATCAGTCGCAGGAAGATGGTTAAGGAGAGAGTAAATACGAACTCGTCCTTTGAAAAGCTTGCTTCCCTCCACAGTCGGTCCTAGTAAAGCACCCACGTCACCTGTGAAGCTTCCGATTTGGTCGAAATGGATCTCTCCCATATTCACGACGATGTCGGCTATCTGTTGTGCAACCTGTTGTTTCTCGTCCTCTGTGTAGCCGTTCCACGACGAGCTCAAACGATTTCCGTCGATGTATTCTTGAGCGATGAACGACCCCGGCGCATCAGAAGAGAAATCGTACACTTCAGGCACTGGGATATCGGGACAGCGTGAGGATATCATCGAAATACAGTTAACCTCGTTCATGACCTGGTAAGGGAGAAGAGTATTTCCCTTTGGCAATCTTACCACGAAGGGTTCTATGACATTGAAAAGGCTCGAACCAGTTTGCTAGATATTGTGGGGTTAGAGCCAAACTCGAAATCTAGAACGGCAGAAGGCTTACTGGAGATATCAAGAACACTTCGTTATAGCCACCTTCCTCTATTTTCAAGGCTTTCAAGTCATGATCTTCACTGTCTGGCAGACTCTTCGCCTTGGCAGTAGCGATCAAATTTCTAGCACTTTTGAGGATATCCGGTGGTATCGATACCCGACTAATATGAGACTTTTGGATGGGTGTCTCGACGATGGGTACACAGTCCATTCTTGCTACAGACTTGGCATGGTGAATCGTCGGTAAGTATGTAATGTCTGGCAGCTAGGAAATCGTAGGTGGAAGTAGGCGATGATCGATGATCCCCATTAGATTTTCTTGAGATTTTCTCATACAGATATTCATGACACTTACTGAATTTTCGACCTTTCCTTCGTTCTCCGTAACAGTGGCATGGGTTCGTTCGGGAAAGGAGGAACGGGACAGCTTTCGACACGGAGGAAGCGCACGTAATCGATTGCGTCATCCTCAGCTCAACCTCAGCTATCCGTTTCTCCATCAGGAGGCAGTCGCCAATTTCCAACGGCAGGCCTTTGAGCTCTCCGTACGCTTCATTCGAAGGCATTACCTGAAAAATCTTGCTTCTTCGAGGAACGAGAAAGAGAACCATTACCAGTTGAATTTTTTCGACCATGTCTGCTTCCTGATCAGTGATTACCTTTGAAGAACACTGAGACATTGTGAAAAACCATACTTAGGTGACGGCATGGCCGTCATGATTGTCCAACATCAGCAAATCAAGCATGTAGCAATGCGTATATGTACTGGTTAGTCGCACTTAAACATCGCTTTTTTGCTGTGAAAAATATACAGAACTCCGAATACTGGACGGAGCCTCCTGGAAGGGATATATTGCACGCTTATATTTTGCCTTATGGACGGCGAGAGTCAATCTGAGGTAAACAGTGCGCCTGCGTTTCGAATGTCGGGGCTTCCAAATTTACGACGGTAGACTGCTAAGTAATTATCAATGAGACAGACATAAACTCAGTATTTACTTCTCGTGCCAACGTCAGAGGTGAGATGACGTTGACAAGTCTGAAAAACATACCTTATCTACCCAAATAAATGCACGAGTCAAGCTCAGCGAGAAGTCTGCTCTAGTAGTAAACATCGTCGAAGTCGTCGTCGTTGTCTGCATTCTCGCTGTCCTGATCAGGAATTAGCGTTATGCGATACACGAAAGGTAGAAAATATGGATAGCTCACCGCATCCCGACCGCAGGTACCGGTGATACTCCACAATTTCCAATTTCTTCATGAGAGGCGTCAGGACCAGGTTGCTTGACCACAATTCTTATCCTCGAATTCTTCGCACTTTCCCTAGGATTGTCGCTGGCGGCCGTAGATACACATGAGATGGCATGGGGCTCAGAAAGAGGAGGTTGAGAACGCGGTAAGGATGGGAGAACGGAGATAGATGGCCCGATCTGGGTATGGGCACGTAAGGGCCAGGCTGGTGAAGGAGGAGTGGACGTGGCTGAAGGACGTGGCAGAAGAAATAGCGCGAATAGAGGAGGCAAGGCGACCATGGTCGCAGCCTTGGCTTTGACGCGATGACGGTCAGAAGGGGGTTAACGTTCATGAGTGTGATGCCGATCCTAAATATGATGCGATTCGCGTGGCTCCACCTCGTCGCAAAAGAGGGTCAGGAACGCTCCTGGGCCTCTCGAGGTTGATGTTGAGGTAGCAGATGTGTACCGCGAAAAGACTACGGCATGAGGCCTGAGGCCTTGAGGAGCGAAGTTTTACTCGAACTAGGGGTAAAGAGACCCTATAAGAAGAGAAAAAGACCACAGATAAGCTTGGTCGTCCGTCATAGCCTACATTTAGCACGAGCTTACCACTAGGACAAACCAAGATGGAAGAGCGAATCAAGGACGACGCTGGTCATGTCGATTCAGGCAGTTGTCCATCGCCAGTTCACCACGAGAGCGTCATACTTCGAGCGGTCAGAGAAAGAGATCGAAAGTCGTGCACAACAGCAAAGAGTAAGACGCGATATGCGTACGTATCTCGTTGTTGGAGCAACTGGGAGATTCTGAGAGATCAATTGTTTGCTTCGGGAGGCGAACCAAATACTGAGATCAGCTGATTAGATTACGCAAATTGCAACTTTCGGAAACTCCAAGTGCGACTGCGACTGCGGCTTCGGTTTTCTCTCTTCATCATCTTCGTTTCCTTCGATGCGACAATAGGAACCAGCAAACTGCGGCGTAAATTTGTACTTGTTGCACCTGGCTTGCTAAATTTGCCCTCAAACCTGGAGGAAGGTTGTCAAGCGAGGTTCACGTCACACTGGCAGTGGCAGTCTTTCGGTCAGAATTGGACTCTTTCCAGCCCGAATACGGTTTCAAGACACTCCATGCTGCTGTACCTCCTCGTCGAACGTACGCATCTAAGCTTCCGATTCGCGTTGCACTCGTGTTATACATTGAACAAGTCAGATAGGTATCGCAATGTGTCTAGCAATCGGACTAATTTCCCACTACTCTCAGTACAAAGCTCTGAATATGCGTCTTCGGTTTAATTTGGCTCTCTATCTGCACCACCATGCACGGCTATGGCTGCCAGATTTTTGGCGACATTGTCCAAATAGTAATATGGGACCCGTTGATCGTGGTTGAACTCGACGAAGATGTCCCTGAGGTAATACGTTCCAATGGTCCCCATCACAACTAATTTCAGCTCATGTCTTCCTGGCTCGAAGTGACCCAAATCGAAGTTCTGAAATTGAAATTCTTCTGACTCTGAATCTGGAATTTCATCGGTGGAAATGACACGAAGAACTGTGCTGTTCTCTTGAATAGAAACCGACTTGTTACAGCTTTGCCTGTGCAGCAAACGCAGTTGGACGCGGGATCGGGTTTCGAGGAATATAAATATATGTGCAATCGTCCCTCCAAAGCTGTGGGCACTCTTCGTGTTTACTCCATCTGGAGTGAAGTAATATGTATAAGAGTTTCTCGTTTGCTTGTCCCACCATCGATCCCGATTCCTTTGAACGAATGCAGGCTCGTTTCTATCAGAGCCAAGGTAGAGAAGGTGGTTGTTTTCCGGGATGGGATCAACCCGATCTCGATCTACGTTTATCACGGAGCGAGTGGTGGTCTTCTCGATGACATGGTGGATGGCACCGCCTATGGCACCCTTAACGTCATATACGGTTGCTGAAAAGATCTTCGAAATAGATTCCTCATACTTGAGTGTCACAAACCTAGCAGCGGCCAGGTCTTTCGCCTGTGGATATTGATAGGCATAATTCCACTGCGAGTCGTTCGCATCGCCAATGCGTTTGATTGTGGCATCCATCTCGAGCCGTTCATTTTCGCGTTGATTATGCCAGTGCCTCAATCGTCGCCTGAGAGGCTCGACAAAAGTAAGCATGACTATCGGCTCTTCCCAACTGTATGGCCTTGTTGCGTGCTGTTCGACGAGTCTGTTGATTTCAGATGCTGCATTTTCCGGCGCTGACTGTCTTTGCTCTATCACTGCCGACCATTGATTGTCAATGAACCCCAGTGCGGCCCCCCACTGAGACTCTTCTTCCTCCCATACCCGCCCTCCTAATTTAGCGCGTTCAGCCTCGGCCTTCATTTCACTTTCCACCCTTTGCTTCATTTCCTTTCTTTCTTTCTCCAGTCGCTTCCGTCGTCCACTGACAAACTCAGACCCCATCCATTCCTTCAAACGCTCGTTCCCCGGTCCGTTGGCAACCTTGATAATGCATTCCCCCATTCGTCGTTCGAGAATCTCCTCTAATTTAGATGACGAGCCAAGGAGTAACATTTCTCGCCTTGTCCACTCCCAGGCCAACTGCCCGTCCAGTTGTTCAATTTCAAGGTCGAATTTTGCTTTTGCAAGGGCTGTATCTGCTGCAGCATAACAGCAGTCATTCAGCCCATCTGATCGCAGGCCGCGGTTGTCTTTCACAATCCATTCGCCCCAGTTTTCGATCAGGTCGGCTTTGAGATGGTGTTCGTATCCTCGATCAAGATATAACTGGTCGCGGAGAGAGCGAGCCTTCAAGGATTTATCGGTGTTCTGTTTGTTGGATTCTGTGCCGTTGGAAACAAGATCCATGTTCCATTTACATTGGAGGGCCGCTTTTGTTATGTATAAGAGTTCTAAGTGACCATATAAATCAAAATTAAGATGTGCTTACCGATGAAATCTAGGTGTATCCAATTGAGGGCGTGGGTTATGGACTCGTAATATTTCGCTAGTTCATTGAAGAGAACGGCATTATTGGTTCGCCAAGGATGTTGCTCCCCAATTGTCGACTGTAACTTAGCCTCCATTTCGCTGGTGATGCGATTGCAAGTTACATCAGAATCAACATACACGGGTCCCCCTCTCTCCCAGTGAATTGTGACCGCGATTTGCTTGTTCAAGTGAAAAACTGTCATGTACAGACGTTTCTGTTTAGAATCCGAAAGGGCCGTGAGTGTCAAGTACAATGCGAGATTTTCAGAACTTCGAAATTGCTCCATAGGGCCGGTATATGGCGTAATCCATTCGAGGAATTGACGTTCCGGAACCAGTGCAAGGGTGTTATTGCCCGTTGATTTGATAACCTCGACAGATTTCTCAGTTGTGACGAACGGTTGATCTTCACTTAGCTTTAACTTCACTGTAATGGTTTCTTCGTCCCACTTTGGGTTCCATGCCCAAACCAGTATCCGAATGATGGAAAGTGCAGCTTCTAGTCCCAACCAAAGCAAAGGACCGTTTTCTTTAGCATTGCTAACCAATGTGAAACATCCAATGTACCCAGCCACCGTAGCAGGAAGAGAAAGGAAAAGGACTATCCATGAGATAAGGACGAAAACCTTGTCGAAGCCAGGTGTGAGGAATTGTTCGTTGCGCAGCTTCTGTAATTTACTAAGAAGATCTTCAGGATCTGGAAAATGAAGCGGTTTTATTTCAATGGAAAGATGAGATTCCTGTTCATTGGGACCATGGCTTAGTTCGGGGGATAAATGTTGAGAGGAGAGACACTGCTCCAGGTTCCACAAGGATTGTTCAGCAGGAAGGCCCACATCCCATCGAAGGTGTTCATTGAGCCAGGGCTTTTTCCTGGGATCATCAACGAGGAGGCGGTTCATGACGGTCAAGATGATGCGATTCCTCATGAGATGAATGACACGAGTCTGAATGAGGAACTGAGAGCTAACAGCCGTGAGGCAACTGCCGACCGTCCGAAGGAGGGGAAATATCCATGGCGTATGGATTAACGTGGACTGTGAATTCTGCAAAAGTAGAGCAATATAAGGAGTACCACTAATCGCAGCCGCAACAATGGTGGTTAATGCAAGCATGACGTTCCATTCTCGGGATTTCCAGCCAATTATGAGAGTTTCTGGGTGATCGATGTGTTTCTCCTCAAGAATCTGCAAGAGCCGCGTCTCTGCTTTATAGCGTTTCCCATCCATCGCTATCAGGGGAGCGACGGTCCCGGCGGGTTTAAAACCGGCATTGTTGAGCGTTCTAGCACCTAACCATCGCTCTTGAGAGATGTTTATAGAGAACGGGTGCAAAGAAACGGAGATTTTGGGGATCGTGATGGAAATACTGGAAATGAGGACGGAAATGCCGACTTTGACAATACCAAGGCTGCCGAAGATTGACAGAGGCGCAGCCGCAGCGTAGAGATAACCGCCGTCAAGAGCGGATCCGACGTGCTGCTCGCACTGATCAGTGCCAAGGAGAGGTAGAAGTGCAGCGACATCTTGGATTCCCCCAGTTAGTGTTCTTCCAACGTTTTGAGCTGGCCCGGACATATCTAATCATGCATCAGATCACTACAGTTCTAGTGAATGTGGGTGAACGCGTACTGAGGGAATTGGAAGGGAACGCAGATTCTCAGAGACGCTGATTGTCGATAGAAACTAAATGTCTTTAGTTACACCCCACGATTGAACGATGCAGTGAAAGGTTGAGACCAGGGTATCGCTCGCTCCTCCCGAATACCCTTCCTAAATCCGTGTATTCAGCTGTCACTTCGTGAGTCAATCCACGGTTACCCTCATCGATAAGTAAACGGCGCTGACCGTGAAAATTTGAAACCCCGAGTAACCTCAAGAATATCGAGAGTGCAAACCCGAATGAACGAATATTTAATTTCTTATCAGTACCGTATGGTGTACGTGTACCGCAAGCCTCAATCACATCGACTTGTATATCGTCCTCGGGCGGCTTTTCTAAACAGTCAACGACTCCTGGTGAAGTTGCACTTCATTACTGAATGGACGGCGGGAGTAAGACAAGACTCGAGCTGAGATGGATCATGGCCAGAGTATCGAACGTTATGACATCCGAATTTACGTTAGCATTAATTATCAATGACAATAGGAAACGTAGAGTCATTACGAATATCTGGTGCCAACGTCAGGGATAAGATGGCATTGAGAAGGTCGAAAAACATACCTTGTTTACCCAAATGAGTTGACGAACCAAGCTCAGGGAGGAGTCCATTTTACTAGTAGTCATCCTCGGAGTCGTCGTTGTGGTTTGAATCCTCGCTGTCCTCATCAATATAATCTAGATAATTAGGCATCAGCTTTGCGTTATATGCGATGGGTAGAAAATAGGAATAACCCACCGCATCCCGACATCAAGTACCGGTAATATTCCATGTTTTCATCATGGGAGGCGCCAGGACCAGGTTTCTTGACCACGATTCCCATCCTCGAATTCTTCGCACTTTCCCTAGGAGTGACAGTTTTGTTGGTGGATACGGGCTTACTCGTTCGTAAATTGTCAACAGTTCCACCCATGTCAACGTCACCTTCTTCTCTCTTCAAATCGGCGAGATGGCGAATTTGATTGCGCCTCCGTTCGATTTTGTCAAGCAGGGGTTTGAAGTATATTTTGTCCACCAAGTCGATCGTTAAGTCGACGAGTTCGGCGTAATCAGCGCAAAGCGAATGCGGTTGCCTTTTGAAGCGGCGAAAAGCAATTTCAGCATTGAGGACGACGAGGAAAGGATTGAGCGCGTGTTCCGCCACACGACTTCTATTACTGGCGAAGGCGGGAAGCCGCGGGCTGTCATTCTCGAGGCCTTCCCTGAGTACCCCATCAGGAGCGACAAAATACATCTTCCCAGATAAATTATCCCCATGCTCAGTGAAAACTGTGAGCGCGTTTCCTTTCTTCGGCAAAAAATGGTGAGGGTGTAGCAAGACGAGTTCGTACATCGCATCCGTGAATGGGGGCTGATCGAACTTGGGACAAGATCAGCACCTGCTGCAAGGTTAAGACCTTACACTTACCCGGAAATATCTGTGATATTGACCGTCTCGTTTTTGCCATTCTGCATTTTCCTTTTCTACTAAGGATATCAGTGCTTGGAGTGTAGCCTTTGAGCACGTAACAGCGAAGAAGCCAAGTTTTTCAAGCGCGTAGTGTAGGTTACGATCCACTATCTGATGGTCAGTCTCCTGCAAGAACATCTCGAGACATAGTCGACTGACTAGGAGTGAGGTTGGAGGGCGCGTCAAGCGAGAAGTTTTGGCGAACGATATGCAAGTCTTCGAGGAAGGTTTCCTGAGTTAACCAGGAATGTTTCAACATGTTTCGAAGACTGGAAATGTATTTTTTGTTAAGCGTACCACTTCGAATTTCGACCTGGCATCCTTCCGCGCAGTCTTTACCCAATGGGCCCTCACAAGGTGGTATCCCGTCTGTTTAGTGATAAAGCAACCTTCGGCTCGGCTTATCTTCCTGCGTTCTTCTGCAGCCCTTGTACTGGCAGAGCTCGAAACGGACTCGACCGACTGAAGATCGTCGTCGGAATATTCACGCTCGAGAGATTCTAAAGAAAGCTCAGGAACGCCTCTAATCTTGGCGTATTTGGATGTCGTGGAAATCCTGCCGTTACGAATAGTGGACATGATGGGAGGAAGACAAGTGACACGCGCAGGAAATGGAAACCCTAACCTGGGTTCAGGCATTTTCGATTCCGTCATCGTTACAACTTCCTTGATTGATCGTTCGGAATCGTTCCTCATTTCTCGCATCAACGGTAACCACGATGCCTCCTCGTTCGAGGAACACGAGGATTATGCGCCAGTTTAGACCTAACAGAGCCGCCGCGGATGAGTTGTCGCGCCAACGACGAAAGTTACGTTGCTTGGGTTGAATTGGTAAGTACGCTCAAACATTTCACTTTTTATGCACTAATTTATCGTTCAAAGAACCTTGCTCATAATGTCTTGCAGGTCCCAGCGGGGCCTGGGAACCGCTAAACTTCTATGGCACCTCCACCAGGAGTCGGACGGTCCAGGATTGCCTCGCCCTTTTCCCGCCGTCGGTCTCGTGCTTGCTATTGCTCCAGACTGCAGATAACCTCCCAGCTTCCCCACCTAGGAATGCGTCCCTCCGCGTTCAACGCCGTAGGCAGCATCGATGATTGCCGACATAGGTACCAGTTCATTGGCATCTGCCATCAAATAGGTTACCACACTCACGAAGTAATGAATGAAGAATCTGAGCGAACGGAAAGGAGGTTCAGAGGTATGTATTGTTGTTATTGCTACCATTTAATGCGTTAATGCGTTGTCCCCTTCTTTGTGTGAAAGACTGAAACTAGCATCGCTCAGGGGCTCCCACAAAACAAACCTGTACGCCTTCTCTTTCCCCTCTTTTCCTTTCGTACCGTAACATTTGTTCCGGTGCTAGCGGGCGTCGTGCCTCCAATGTGCCGCAGAGACTGCCAGAAGCACCACGACAGTATCGTAAAATCATGGCTGTGCCCTTTGTTGCACAGTTTCGCCGCTCAAGAATTATCAATTCGATCAATGTCCTTTCTGACCTAGCGATCGGTGAACGAACCGGAAAATCGAATATATAGAGTATATATAAGGTAGGTAACTTCATCGACCATTTCGCGCACTGACTTATCATCGCCCTGCCTAGGAAGGAAGGATGAACTTAACCTAACCATTCGACCAGATTTATGCTTCAAGCCGCTCAGTAGCTGACCGCCTAATGACAAAAACCACCCCGTAAGCCCCGTCTTCCCTTTTTCTTTTTGCATAAAACATTGCTCATCAACTTATTACAGCGTCAAGTGGGTGCTGAGTATCGTGATCACCTTATGTTCTACCGAGATATCTCGTCGCTCCTACCTCCGCTTACTCTGCCATTGATAACACCGCAATTTCAATCACGGGTTAATCTTCGACCTATTACACACACCTTTAGCCCGAATCCACACACCCGGAGTCATTCTGCGATTCCGTCCGTTCCCTGTTCAAACACGTCGTTAGCTCTGCAAATGGAGTCGTAGTTTGGAGGTATGTACGCTCGAAATCTGTGTCTAGTCCATGCGCCAACTCACTCTTTGTATTGCTAGCAAAGATGATGAGGTTGTCGTCACCTGATAGACCCGTTTTGCATGCCCATAACCGAGCTCGAGCTGTAAGTGGCTTATACCATTCTATCCGCGCTTAATTAATTGTTGCCTTCCCACTTCACAGATTCTGGTTCTCGCTACTATGTTTAAACCTACATTTCTCATGGTCGTACCTATCTGACCTGATTTTAGATATCCAAAGTTTGAAACGCGACAACTGGATGATCTTAGCAGGCGAACTAACCTTGTGTTGCGCCCCGAGGTAAGTCGCCTCAATTTCTTCTGATATATGAGGAGGATCTCTGACACTTGTACCTTTGCTTCCAGTTGTTGTTGACTGCCCTCTAACGAAGCCCCAACAATTTATCGTAATTATATTTTACCTATTATTTTCGTTGATTTGCATGAAGCTTCTTGTACCTCCATTTCTGACCCAAAACATAATGCAATTCGATCAGCTGAACGTTTCTGCAGGACTTTTGGTGAAGTCATGTTGGACGATTTGCGACTTCGAAGGTGCTGGCGTTTGGTACGCACTATTGCTCCTTCGTCGACTCACTAGTAATTACTTTGTCTCCTAGGTGCGCCAATTACTTCTCAGTGGCAACACGTTCCTCCTTGCCGGTACATAACATAACTCATGGCCTGTTCAGTTCACTGACCAAACTCCGGATTACTTCAGGCCTCCTTCGAGAGTTCACATTTCTGCTTTAAAGGTGCGGAGGGCTTCATTTCCCGCGGTCGTACCCATTTGACGTGATTTTATACAACTAAAGTGTGAAATGCGACAACCTCTTCAGGCTTGACAGTGGACCGGAAGATTATTAACTGACGACTCAACTTTGCTTCGAGGCCCAAGGTACGCTGCCTCAATTTCTTCTGATATATGAGGATGTTCCCTGACATTGTACCTTTGCTTCCAGTTGTCGCAGTGAAAACCCATCCGTAACGTCATCATTCAGTCTTCATCGCGAGTTTGGCGACCAGTGGGGCCAGGTTGGGTAAACGACAACTTGGTGGAAGATGCCGGTGCTGTTTGGCCCGTGGTGAGTTTTTCTATGCCTGCCTGGCGGTTATCCCAGTTCTGACGTTAACACGTACTGAAAGTTTTGGGGGTGGGTGCGCCTACGATTCCCGACAGCTCGAAGATTGCAACTTCACTTCGTCGTCATTGCCCCCTCCGCCGTGTGCTGATATATTGACAATGTGTCCGCCGCCCGTTCAAACCCACCTTGCCCCCGATTAATGGCTCGTCTTGGTGTCTAGCTGGTCCCTATGTCGTTACCAGTGTCCTGCGCTGATCCCAGGGTTTGAGGCGTGAAGTTGGGAGAAAGACCGTGATGCCCTTGAATACGGGCATCGGAAAACACAGAGAGTAGTCCATCCTAGTAGAGTACCTTCGTTTTAACCAGACGACGATGTTTCTATTTCACCTTTCTTTTCCTTTGCCTCTTGGTTTCGTTATATTCTCATACGATTTCACATTTTCGCCCTACTAGTGTATTTCCTCCTTTATTTGAATCATTACTTTCCGTCAACCACTCGTCCTTGGACATTTGAACATCACATGTGTTGATATATTCGGACCTTAGCCCTAAATTCAAACCACCGCATCACCTTACCCCAATTTAACAGACAAATAATGTTAGCCAGAGCCCTACCCATTGACAATGTGACCTGCCATAGTTCGTCGAACTAGAATGTCAAAGTTAGTTAAGTGGGGCAGAAGGAGTGCGCAAGCACATCTGAAACGGTAGCAGTGAGTTCTGTTTGGATTGACGTTCTGAACTATGGGTTGGGTAGCCGTGGACTATAATCGCATTGAATCCAAAAAGATAACAGGTACCGGTACTTAGAAGCGAACTTCATCTTGTCATCCTCGCCCACGTCTACCCCCGTCCTCCACGCGATCGCTCGCCTGAGGCTCGTCGAAAAAACTCTCATCCTCGTTCTCATTCCCATGATTCATCCATCTTTTATGCGCAGCCGACACCTCTCTCCCTCTTCCTATCTCCTTCCCCGTCCCCGTCCCCACAACCCACCTCCTCTTCTCCATCAACACAACCTCCTCGTCCTCACCATCCTCCCCGTCCACCACAGACTTTACGCGCCGACACCCCTCAGCATCCCGTACGAACCCCCGCCTGGTCAGGTCCGCTTCCATCTCGTATTGTACTTTATCGAGTCTGGGCTGCAGACCCGCGATAGGCTTCTCCAAATTGAAAGAGTTCATACTGAACGGCGAATGTGAGTGCGAGTCGTCGTGCCCACGGCTATATCCAAACTCGTTCAAATGCGAGCACGCCTCGGAAGGGGTGGACAAAACGGACAGAGACGATCGTCTGTGTTCGCCATGTCCGTACCCAGATTCGCTGAGTGAAGGCATCGACCCATGTCCAACTACATCCTCGTCCTGACTGAAACACCCGCCTAGAACATCCCCCGAGCTCATCACCTGCACGCCCTCCGGCCGCATGCTCCTCTGCGCCAATGGTGGCGGCCTCACTACTGGTACAGAGAGTGGCGCGATCAGCGAGCTGCTTGTATGATGCTTTGATTTCGACCTAAGTACCCTTGGATAGTTGGGTGTCGTAGGCGCGCCTGCCGTCAGTGTGGATGAACTTGTAGATGAAGTGACAAAGGGGGATGACGTGTTAGGCGCAGGCCCAGGTCCGTAAACGGCTTCGAAGGACTCTAAATTCGAACCTGCCCACGACGGGGACTGATATGCGAACGATCCCTGAGATTGTTGGGAGGGATGGGTAGGAGGCAGGACCATGCCACTGGGAAATTCAGCCCTGACATGTGTAGATGCCCGTGTGGGCGATGATGAAGGCGACGGCGAACGAGAGCCCTCGAGCGAACCATTCACTGTCGTACTTGTAGGTGGAGGAGGAGGGGGTGGAGAGCGGAACGGGAACGGGAACGGACGCTGGGCATACATATATCGGTTCGTCGGCTCCGAGTCTGCAGTCGAGTTCGTGTGCGAGTGATGCGTCGGGCTAGATGTCCGACTGTTCGAAGGCACGGATGCCGTCATTGATGGAGGGCCGGAGGAGAAGGAAGGCAGTGCGTGCGGGGAGGGTGGGGCGGCTTGCTCGAGCGAGCTCACGGAGAGAGGCGGAGATGGTTGCTGTTGCTGTTGCTGTTGATGTCTCCTCCTAGGTAGGGGCGGCGCACTATCGGAGATCGACGCCGACACGGACGAACCAGAAGACGAGTACCTTCCAGGACTTGTATTTCTCATCTGGCCAAGCTGGCCGATCTGGTGCCCGCTTCCATGATGTCGGAGCTCTTGATGGTGCCCATGCTGCAACGACTGGGCATACGGATGCTGCTGATACTGAGGCTGGTTATGTATACTCGTGCCTACAACAACTAGAGATCCGCTCACCCTTGCACCAGCAAGTGAATAACTGCCCGACACGATGGTGCTGCTCTTGAGCACCTGCATTACGCGCTCCTTCTCCAGCTGCGCCTCGGCGCGTTTCATCGTCTGCGCGACCTTGCTTGCGTGCAGAGATTGCTTCATGAGGGTTGAAGTGACGTGCTTTGGCGGTCGGATGGGCGGGGATGGCTTTGAGTTGGCGTAGAGATTTGGGTTTGGGTGGGTGTGCGTGCTTGAATAGGGATTTGTGTTTATGCTCATGTAGGGGTTTTGATTTGAAATGCTTGGGATTGGGAATGGATGAGATGGTTTGCCGGCGCCAGAGGCAGAGGCAGAGACGAGCGCGGGGAGAGGGACCGCGGAGCAATTAACGCAATTGCTACTGGCATGTCGCGGCGGAAGCGGTGGCAACCTGCTCCAACCCTCGGATCGGGGAGCCTTCGGAACGAACGGGTTAAACATAGAGTGTTGTAACCTCGACGCGCCCATCACCGACCCTGCTCCTGCTACTGATTTGGACGATTCAGAGCTCTGTGACGGTTGCAGGTGCGAACAGTAATATGAGTGTGAGTTAGGCGCGGAGAACGGGTTTTGTGACAACGAGTCCTGGGCCCGCGCCACAGACGATGAGGAGGAGGGAGCGATAGAGAGCTCGGTGTACGTTAAGTATGACGGCATGGGCGGGAGAAGTTCCATGGGGCGTTTGACAGGCGATGGCCGAGCTGCAATCAACCAATCGCACTGGTCAAATGACGATGCCGAGGTTTCAAGATAGATGTGGTGACGCACGAGGTGGTTGAGGTGGTCCTTCCTGGCTCGACGAGAATGGAACGGCTAAAATTCGGAATCATATGTCTCGTTCATCCCATGTTTGGCGAAAAATCAAGTAAAAATGACACACCTTGCACGAAAGCCAAAGATCTGTCCACCCCGCCGCCGTCGTTATCGTTCTCGGCATGAGTGACAAGTCTTAGCGCAGCGAAGAATTCTGAGCCTGAAAGTGATTCCCTGTGCGCGAGGGTCGGCGAGAATAGCTTGAGGATCTATGGTGATTCAGAGTCAGATAACCGTCAGATAACCATCGCGATAACAAAAGAGAAACGATGATGTCAACCAGATGTACGTACCGCATCTATCATACCCGCACCAACACCCGCGTACCGTCCTCGCAACCATGCCCGCACCTCCCTGACCCCGACATGCATCCGCTCAAAGTAGGCGTCCTCCTCCAGCTCTTCTCCCGTCTTCTCGTCGCGTTCTTTCCATCCTCCATCGGAATGAGTATCTTCATCAACAAGATCGCGTAAACAGGCAGTATACACGTCGTATTCAGCATCGCTCAATGCAGATGCGTGCAGCGCAAGTCGCCTCATTGCGGGATTCAATTCGCGGTGCCTCCTATTTCCTCTTTGGTTGCGTCGTTTCGTATGCCAAGTTCGGCCAGATCAGGCGGACGGACGTAGTGGAGAGGGGTGAGGGGGACTGAAGGACTGAAGGGGAAGAAAAGGTGCATTGGATTGTCCGAAGTCAAAGGAAGGGATCAAGCCTCGCTTTTTCCACGTGTACATTTCAGGTTGACTGCTGTTGCCATCGACTTGCCGGCGACCTCTGGTCACGGCTGGGAGCGGTCCCTTCTCCGGGATGCAGAATCCTAGTGGAATCATAAAATATAGTAAAATGTAAAAAAAAATTGTTTTAACTTTGGGAGAACGAATGCAGAATCTAAAATTCTGCATGAAATCTCCTAATTGTCAAATTTACATACCTCGAAATGTATGCCTTACTGGGAAGAAAACGGCTTTATGTCGACGCGTGAGCGTCCAAGTTGTTGTGGATTCACAATCGCGTCAATGTGTGAAAGCATGAGTTCGGCAACCACTAGAGCAGCGTTGAAACCTTAGCGCATGACATGAAGTAAGTTGAACCAAAATTAACGAATACATGTCACTTCACGTTGGTTGGGTAGGGTTGAGCCCTGTGTAGGGTGCTGTAGGGACGGTGAGTTTGGTGGTAGGCATGCATTATGATCAAGGGGGTGGCGGAATGTGGAAAATGTACCAACACTCACTAAATTTTTTTCAGGCCGGCGGGTGACCCCCCCCCCTCCCCCTCCCCCCCAAAAAAGGTATGTTTTCCGTGAATATATGATTTTTCTGATGTTTTCCAGAAAAAAGTTGGTTCCCTCCGTGGTTTTGGTCACTCAAGTGATAAATCCTGTGCAATATCCTCCATTGCTTCCCATTAAAAACATCCCGTGCCATTGCAAGTCGAAGCTGCTTATTTTTTCCCCTTTCCGCTCATCATCGACATAGTTGAAGGTCGTATTAAATATTTTACCGACATCCTTTTTGCCCTTTCTGACTCTTAAACCCTTTTTTCATGCCAATCCCATCTTCCGGCGAAGCAGCGAGCCCCAAGCAACTAAATTTACGACAAGAATTGAGAGGGTCACTATTTTTTTTTCGGCCTGCGGCCGGACCCCCCCCCCCTCCCACCCTATGTTCGGGATCCACGTTCCGCCACCCCCTTGATTATGATAGCCAATAGCACGGGTAACACGTAAATGAAGCCTACCCGCACCCGTACCTTGGGAATCGAGCTCCAGTACACTCAAAATAAGTTCTTTGGCATTGCCAGATAAATTCTAAACAATGTTTATAGGTAGGTAAGTAGCACGAACCTCGTTCTGGCCGGCGCATTTCGGTCGCATTCACATATTGCATGCAGCCTCAGACTACTACATTTCTGACGGGGTGCTGGTAGTCAGAGAAGAGGTGCGTATATTTGTCCACACCGGCATGACCTCAACAACGGCAATCCAAAGTTTATACTTAGTACGTCAAATTTAGCCCAAGTTATCTCTCCTTCTTGTGATAAGCCGGGATGCTTCCCGTAAACGACTGACCAGCAGTTTTTGCCCGAGTTCTATACTCGAGTAGATATCAATTTCGAACGATTCATGTCAGATTATAATTTGCGACTGGAGCAGGATTTAGCAGCGTAAATAGATACTAAAATGTTTCCCATTGATATAAATATGACCATGTTTCACGACCCTTTTGCTGTTCACGCTCAGACTTCCGCTATTTTCGAAAGCTCTACGACGAGAGTGGTTCGGTTAACTTCAGCCTCGACTTCATCATTATGGTCTCCTGCACGTGTTGAGGTTCAAAAAGGGTGAAACCAAGCATTTTCTAGTCAATTTACGCAGATAGACGCAATTCATCGGCGTTATTTTCAGCCACCACGATCAGCCTATTCAACATTGGAGTAACCGACATTTTCCACTTCTGAATTAACCAATTGAAACTGTGTAACCAACGGCTGCATTTACTCTTCTTCTTTTACCACGTACAGTAATTACAGAGAAAATTTAACTGTCCTTTGACTGCTGTCGATTGACGAAATCCTGGATTAAGTAGCATCCTTGTGGCGACAGGGTTCTGTGGAATGAAAATCGTTTTGAAGATTGACTGTCTACAGGTAGGTACACGATGGAACCGATTATACACTGTTATCGCAATTTCCCTTTTCAGGGACAGTAAATTTATATCCTCCTCTGTGCTGATGCGAACCGAGTGCTCATATATTGAACTTCTTAGTGGTTGCTGCAGGGTAGTAAGAAGAAAAACAGGGAAGTGGAGAAGAGGGAGTTCTGCGGTGGATTGGAATATATCGAGCCTGAGTGAATGGAAAGTTTCACGAAGCGATAAGCTGGGCAGATAGTTAGTGAATGTAGGGCAAAAGCGACCCTTGGCGGTTTTAGCGACAGGGCGGAAGGCGAAAATTTATAGACGAAGATGACACCTACTTCGCGAATGGAGGATAAGATAAATGAGTCTCAATTTAAGGGTTGGAACTCGTAGATATCGGTTGGAAGACTACGTCTACATTGAACTTGCTCTGACTCCTAGCGCGAACAAATGATCATATAAATCGCAAGTGAAAGACCGATTAGCGAGATTCCTTTATGCTCGTTTCAAATCAGGATTGTGCAC
The DNA here is from genome assembly GCA_023014335.1 of Galerina marginata. Taxonomy (NCBI): domain Eukaryota; kingdom Fungi; phylum Basidiomycota; class Agaricomycetes; order Agaricales; family Galerinaceae; genus Galerina; species Galerina marginata. The sequence continues at coordinate 40,980 of JAECYW010000009.1, read as the reverse complement.
TAGGTGGGTAGTCCACGCTTTGCGATGGGTAGTGGGGTCGTCAATTGCTGTTGGTTCAGCGTATATCCGACCTTGAAAACCACGCGAAGAAGCACCAGGAAATATTGGCGAAGTAGTGCCTTCCGACTAAGTGATTCGACGTTCTCTCCAGCGCGGGAGGGGAATTTACTCGGCGCTTCGTATGGGGCGTAGATTGGAGACAGCTCAGAGGCAGGAACATGACCCAAGACAGCGGAGAGAGGTGAGTTCATACAGAGAGCCAAGACTAAAGAGCTCGGAGGAGGTCGCGAAGCAATGGGTCACAGAGGTTTCCCCCGATGAGGCAAGATGTAAGAGGGAAGGGTTGAAGGTGGGATTAATCGAGCAAAAAAGTGACCAGAGACCTATGAGAATGAGACGGGAGTCGGGAAGGGCGTTCAATTAGAAAAAAGAACAAAAGATGGATCGCTGGAAGGAAGTACGAAGGAGGTGGGTGGGACCAGGTGGGATCGCATAAGCAGATGGAGTCTGGAGAGCGAGTCCAACTGACATTGTTTGGGGTCAATTCAGGTCCAACGATCTTCACGGAATGGACACCAAGTGGCATCGCAGGGGTGGGATAGATCGTTAAGAAACCCAATCAGTGGGCTGCGCTCTCGGTAAGTTCGACGTGCTCATGAGAGGAGTGAAGCAAGAAGGGTCGCGGTTATTTTTGAGATAAGATTGCAATCTGTCAATCATTGTGGGAAATGGTTGATCATGAGATTCCCTCGGCTCAGTCCTCGGCATTGCCATCGTGGGGTAAAACGTCCGACGACAGGCCGAATATTTCTCCTCTTCCTTCGTCTTCCATGGCGGCATGGCCGGTCGCGGCTGTGTCTACGCAGCACGCTGCCGTTACGTCGTGTTTCCAGCCTTTTAATTTGCTACAGTGGATATTACAGTAAAAGTACGTGTATATCCTTCACGCCTTTCGTTCATTCATTGGATGATAGCTGACGATGGTTTTTCTAGATTCTGGGACGGGGGGCGCGTCTTCCTGAACCTACAGGTCTTCATCGGGCTCTACGTGTCTAGAAGCGCGATTCTTGTCTCCCTCAGTCGACGATTTCCCGGTCTCCCCCACCTTTTTGTCTTACTGACTGGCGTCCGTCGCAGCTCTCATCTCCCGGACGTCACGGATGGATAACTCGGAGGTTAGAACAAACTCTGGTATGGGTATGTCTTCGACGATTTTTTGTGATCACCCTCTTATATACGGTCTTTCTAAGCCCACGTCATTGCTTGGATGCTTCCTCTACAAAGGAAGAAGGGCCTGTACTCGAGTATGTGGGATCCTGCCTCTAACAAGTGAAAGTGTGTATCATTCCACGACCTCGGTTTGTTCCTTGATTGATAATCCTCGAACGCCACCCCTCGGCGTTGCAGTTGCTCGCCCGGCATAATCCCTCAAGCATGCGGTACTATGGCTCGAGATCGGATGCTGCCAGCCCTTCCTAGTCGGCGTTGGATGCCAGGTCATCCCTTCGGCAGTTTGGGAGTGATAAGGCTGGTTTTTCTGCAGCCTCGACTTCGGCGTCATTCGTTCACGTCCGAATCCGTCACTTGGAGCTCGTCGACATCGGGGTAACGAGCATCGGAGGCGCAGGTTGGCAGTGGCGAGGAATTCGGATTATGTTCAGGATTACCGCCCTGACTGCCCCTCTACGAAACGTTGTCACGGTTTGTCTTTGGTTCTGGGAGTTATTGGTTCGTTTTCATCCCACTTTATTGTTACCGTTGGACTGACTTGACGTGTCGAATTCCTAGGAGGAGCTACCGCGTTTTTCAGGCCCTCCGCTGGCAGAAGCAACATTGCCAAGTGTTCAGGGAGTCAACTGGAAGCTACGTACGACACGGACGACCATAGGAGCCGCATAAGGTCCATGTCGTCTTCCTCTGGATTGGTATAGCTAGGCTCGTGTATGTTCATTTGGTTTATCCTCTCTTAATTCTCACGACGCTAATCATCAATGTTGGGTAGGTTCCTTCATGACCTCAACACGAACCTGCGTGATGTGAGCAGGCGAACTCCTGCTGGAGCTGCGGCGAGTTCGACTCCAAAATACAATCGTCATCTGTGATTTGGAGCACACCGACATCGGTAATCGTTAAGGGTATCGGGGGCGCATGTTGGCTCGGCGATGAATTCAGAATAGCGCTATGATTACCCTCCCATTCTAAGCACCTCTGGGAGATATCGTCAGGGTGTTCTGTAATGATGTTTATTGTACGTTTTTATTTCACTTTTACCCGCAGTTGCTAACTTACAACGTGTAGAACCCATGGGTGGAGATACCTTGTTTCTCTTCGACCTTTTTGGTGTCCTCGCTGGCACATGCAAGACCGCCGGGTATTTAGGGCCGACTTGGCGACATCCGCTAAGATTGATCCAGCTATCTTTCCCCGATTTTGGCTCGCGTACGTTCATTCCTCATATCTACGTTGGTTCTTTTCCTCCTTTGTCCATGTTTTCTCTACATTCCAATTAAGTATTTATGGTCGTCGTAGACCTTAAATGCCAGAATAAAGTCGTCTAACGATACGATTGGAAATTCGACAATGCGCACGACCATTGAAAGTCAAATTTCACATCCGTGAACGATTAACGTATTTCAACTATCGGCCAGGTCAGCAAGGAGTCAAACTAAATGTGCGTCTTGTTTTCACTCTCTTCTCTTCTTTCGATTTTTCTGCTTTTTCGAGATGTTCTTTCCTGAATCAAGTCAGCCTATTCACTAGGTGCCTCTATTGCAGCCAGGTACTTACTGCGTGTGCTGCGCGAGAGGAACCTAGGTGTGCTGGACCCCCCGTGTCTTTGAGATTCCAGGTTTCGTTGAGTAAATGACGATATCAAAGGATTCTGTAACTATTGATCATAAGTTTAAGTACCCATCAGATTTAAGGATGAGAGCCCGAATTACATTTAAGTCATCGAGAAACTCGGGTTGATGCCGCTAATTCAGGTTCTGCCCATCCAGAAGACGTTAGCATGAAAGTAAATGGAATATCTAGGGGTACAGACGTGGACATTGGTCACCTAACTGCGGTGCGGCAACTCATCATTTCGTGTCGAAACCATTATGCAATCTACAACAACATCGACGGTCAATGCCTCGACCGAATTTACCTATCGTACTTAGCAGGTTCATAAGGCCAGCATTTGAATCTTCCACTGTCAAGACTTCCCTAATATGCTAGTGCTAACGCCCATTCTTCAGAGGTGGAGGAGCCAAAATTCCGTGTTTGTTGATCATATGCCTTTGCGACGTATCAAGTCCGCTGGCTTGAATCTTCCTGTCGAATCGTGGATAACACTGAGCCTCCATCGAAAACATAGACATAAGGTAGGACCGAGCGACACATGTCGCGCTGGTGTCGCGTTCGACTCCTAGATTTCTGCTACTATAAGGAATTAGATAAACCTCGACAACCGCGGACGGGCCTACACACAGTGGGTTATAAATGTTGGCGTGCGTGAGTGCCTTCGTAGCTTGATAGGCGCTTGCAGATGAGAGACAGCAGTTATATGTCTTATATTTGTCCTGTCTCAAGCACGAAGTGCGAAAGCAGGACATTTCACAAAAGGAAGAGGTTGTTGCTGGGCAGATCCGCGATGTGCATACCAAGGCACGAGGTTAGCGCATCAAAGGATACGATAACGCCCAGCGTCAGAAGCAGAGGCTCCGTTATCTTTGATGCATAAATTACAATTACAAATATGAATATATGCTCAGGCAATGGGAGGACTCTCCCCCATCGCATTAGATCTGATTCTGACGCGGAAAAAGTCTTTTCCTGCTCGTTATTGAGTTTTTTCGACCCACCCACCATCCCGTTAGCGTCTGGTACAGCTGGTTGCTTTCCGGCACCTCTTCGCCACAATCGAGCTCACCAGACGCTCAGGACTTGCTCGGGCTTCCTCCTCAGATCAAATTTCCAAACATCTTCAGATCACACTTTGAGATCTAAATTTGAGGAGCCCGGGCAAGCCCTAGGCACACCCAAGTTATTCGTGACCACGAATTTCTTGTATTCTTTACTCTGTCCAAAACGCGACAGTTATCATATTCAGGTAAGCCATCATTCATTTAATTTCATTAATGTCAACGATTAGAGCCTTGTACTCACCTTGAGCGAGTCTCAGCACATTAAAGCGGTGTTGCCTAGTGAGGGCTCGCTTCCTGCGTCCTTTCTTCTCGAGGTCGAATCGTCGCGGAAGCAACAAATGGCTCTGATGAGAAAACCTATTTCAGGCCCCCTGCAAAGGCGGACCGTTCATACCCGTGATCGCGTGATCAAGGAAAAACGTGGAGGTTCGACTTGAACCTTTCTGAGTCTCGTCCATAAACGCTGCATAAACGTTTACATCATCAGGGATGTATTTTTATATAAAGTACCTCGCACACGTAAACGCCCACAACAAGTCGAAAAATCAAAGGCTGCCGCTTCCTCTTTCAAGCCGTCACTAAAATTGCGTCGTCACCCAGGCACCATGTTTCTTAAATCATCTTTCCCCCAAGGGATGCTTTTATGTATGCATCTAAAATAACAACTGTCATTGCACTGGTAATTACTGGCGCTTTGGGCCGGTCAGTCATCATCCTATGCTAATGCACGAAAAGATAGGAAATGCCACACAATAGGCGGGCCCCGAGAAGATTATACATGGGAAGATAGCCGGAAATCAACGTCCACACCACTTCTGAAGGTTCGCTCTCTTCCAATTCAAAAACTAATGTCTGAAAGTGTTTCAGTGAGCGAGTGTAGCCAATCTCTTTGAGCTTTCGTAATGGAGATATCCATCTATGTCTCGTCGTTGGTTTTCTGCTTTGTGACTAGGTCACTAGGAATAGAGCTTCTCTTTGCTTAAAAGAAGAATCACCCTCGCAGACGTCTGACCTGATCGAAATCGATTGCCGAAAGAGGCAACTCAACATCGTGCACCTTCAGTCCTGTGACTATGGCGGGGTAAGTGGGGAAGTATTATTCGCGAGAACATTTACTTTTTTTTTACACTCCGGACAATTTTGGTCGTTTCCCGGACATTTAAATACAGTTCTTAATACTCTATCTGAAGTCTTATGCAACAAAATCTGTGTTCCCAAAAGCACTTAGCATTCCCGAGAACATATTTGACCATTCCCCAAAAGAATTAGGATTCCCGAATTTTTTTTTTACCTTTCCCGACACTATTTCGCGTTCCCGGATCCATTTTTTGTGATTCCCGAGTGATTTCAGTCTGAAATTTAAACCCCAAGAACATCTCCGTTCCCGAAAACACATTACTGTGTACCTGCCAAGGACACGGCTAATTTTGGCTGGCCAGTCGGGCCTTAAAATCGTACGTGCTTAAAAAGGAAATGGCTTACTGTAGGATAAGCGCCTCTCTGCCATTTCTGGATTTTGTGCGTTGTTCCTCGTCATTTTTGATGCACACAGGGAAGGCGGCCAAGGTTAATTATATTTCTGAGATTCTTTGTATTTACGTGCCGTAATCAAGGCGCAATTCCCATTTAATTATGCCAGTTATGTGCCTTCAAAGCCAATCATTGCTTAAAAATGCGGCCGACAGCCCCAGGCTTACTGTTTAAGGCCAGCTTGTATAAACATGCAAGTAGCAAATTACTCCGATGAATACCTACACATATACATCCGCACCACGCCACCTCGACGCATATAACAAGGCGCTACGTCCGGGCCGGCCGAAGGCACGTACAGTTCCCATTATTGCAGGAACTGTACGCGCCTTCGACCGGCCCGGAAGCCGTCGCTGTTCCTGTTGTCGATTTCCAACGACTTGGGAATTTTGAATGCATTAATCTCCGAATGAATGCAGTAGGAGGTACATATAACTATCAGTGCCACGATTTTAGGCATTAAACCTGAACAATTGGCTTTCCTTGAGGACGCCAAAAACTTAATATATTGCAGTGTAGGTCAACATCCAATGTACATAGCTTGTGTTAATGCCTTCAAAATTAAAGCAGGTGGGTACCTAGAATATCAGGAAATTTAATTGACCCTGGCCGCCTTCCCCGCGTGGATAAAAAATGACGAGGAACAATGCACAAAATCCAGAAATGGCAGAGAGGCGCTTATCCTACAGTAAGCCATTTCCTTTTTAAGCACGTACGATTTTAAGGCCCGACTGGCCAGCCGAAATTAGCCGTGTCCTTGGCAGGTACACAGTAATGTGTTTTCGGGAACGGAGATGTTCTTGGGGTTTAAATTTCAGACTGAAATCACTCGGGAATCACAAAAAATGGATCCGGGAACGCGAAATAGTGTCGGGAAAGGTAAAAAAAAAATTCGGGAATCCTAATTCTTTTGGGGAATGGTCAAATATGTTCTCGGGAATGCTAAGTGTTTTTGGGAACGCGATTTTTATTGCATAAGACTTAAGATATAGTATTGGGAACTGTATGTAAATGTCCGGGAAACTACGAAGACTGTTCGGGGTGTAAAAAAAAGTAAATGTTCTCGCGAATAATACTTCCCCACTTACCCCGCCATATGTGACTACATAAGGATGTGCGTTATTGATTGACTTCTTGCTCACGCCCATCATGCCTGATCTCTCTACCGTTGGGCCTGCAGTAGCAGCCATATTCGCCGTCTACTTGATGTCGAGCTGGTTTCTCTCTTCGACGCACCAGGTGAATGCTCGTTCTGCTTTGTGCAAATGGGACAGAAGCTAATGACCGAAGCAATAGTTGAAACATATACCTACAATTGGTTCATCGAGCGCTATTTTCTCGTACTTGGATGCCTTCAGATTTGTCCGTCACGGACATGAGATGATTCACGAAGGCTATGAAAAGGTATTTAAACTGTTCGGTGGCCTGGATTGCCCGATATCTTTCTCAACCTGAAGTTTTTTGAAGTACTACGGAACTGCTTTCAAAGTGGCCAACATGTCAAAGTGGCTAGTCATCGTTAGCGGACCGCAGATGATCGACGACATTCGGCGAGCAAGTGACGATCAGCTGTCCTTCGAAGAAGCCGTAGCAGAGGTATTTGACTCCCGTCATGTAAACGATTGCTAATTGGCTTAACTGACACCCACAGACAATCCAAACAGATTATACCCTTGGTCGCCAAGTTCGTGTCAACACGTACCACATTGGTATTGTGAGGACGCCGTTGACTAGGAATCTGGCGATACGTTTCGATGATATCACGGATGAGATTTCCTGTGCTTTCGAGGATCTGGTTCCAGTGGTCAACAATGGTTTGCCACTCTTACTTCCATTTAAATAATGCTGAAGCCAAATCAGAATGGACAACTGTACCGGCCAAGAAAACAATTATGAAGATCGTATGCAGGACGAGCAATCGCTTATTCGTTGGACTGCCATTGTGTAAGTGCAACCCATCAATCTCGCAAAATCTGAAATTAACGTATTTCTAACTAGGCAGGAACCCTGACTACAGAGAGCTCAACGAACAGTTCACGATTGACGTGTTCATGAGCGCGCAATTTATAAATCTGTTTCCAAAAATTCTCAAGCCGTAAATATTTTATACCTCGCTCCTCATGAACGTTCAATGTTGACTGTTCAACTTTCCTAGACTCGTGGGTCGATATCTAAGCAAGGTTCCCGCGAGCATCAAGCGCGCGGTATCCCATGTCGGACCTCAAATCGAATACCAACTCGAGCAGGAAGAGAAATATGGGAAAGACTGGCCTGGTAAACCGGTATGGAGCCTCCCGTCAATTTCCTAAACCTTGCGGCTGAGCTTTACCGTATACTTAGAACAATCTGATCTCCTGGCTATTAGACGAAGCCGAAGGTCCTCGAAGAACCGTTCAAGACTTGGCCATCCGCCTTCTGACCATTAATTTCGCGGCTATACACACATCGACGAACGCAAGTCCGTGTATTATCCTCCGATTTCAGTTGCTGATACGTCGCCTTACCTAGGCATTCACTGAAGTCTTGTACAACCTGGCCGCATACCCCCAATATGCTGCGCCGATGCGTGAGGAGGTGGAAGCGGTCATTGAATCCGAGGGGTGGACAAAGCTCGCGATGGGGAAGATGCGAAAAGTCGATAGTTTTATCAAGGAATCCCAACGCCTGGAAATAGGAGCATGTGGGTTCAGCTTTTTCAGAATTGAATTGTTTATTGGATGACTGATTTTTACCTTCCGCAGTGACGCTAAACCGTAAAGTGATGAAGGATTTCACGTTTTCGAACGGCGTCACCGTGCCAGCAGGTACCGCGCTGGCGGCTGCAACTTATTCGACTCACATGGATATCGTATGTTACCAATAGCTGTTTCTTCTACGAATTTGATTGACGGTCTGGCATCTTATCTAACCCAGCAAAACTATGAACGTCCTACTGAATTTCAAGGATTCAGATTTGCAGAGATGCGAGACGAAGTAGGAGAGGGCATAAAACATCAATTCGTCTCACTTACACCGGATTTCTTGACCTTCGGCACCGGTCGACATGCTTGGTGGGCTCTTATCTTACCTGATGCTTTGTTTGAAATTTGAAATTTGAATAGTCCAGGCCGATTCTTCGCAGCCAACGAGCTGAAGGCCATGGTTGCATTTATTTTACTAAACTACGACGTAAAGCTGCCCGATAATTGCTCTCGACCCGAGAGTGCCTGGTTTCTGGGTCGAAGGTTTCCCGATAGGACGGCACAAGTTATGTTCAGGAAACGAGTTTAAAGTATAGACCACATATCACGAATGGACCATGTTTCTAAGACGATTTGTATTTGCACCTTTTTAGTGTTCGGTCGGATTACATTTTATCTATCCGTGAATAAATTTGGCAATCAACTTGCTCGATATAATTAGTCCTAATCATCACCTCGGTATGTCTCATTCGGTATAATTCTTATCTCGGAAACCCTTCATAATTCTCCCAAGTCGCGTGCTAATCTCACATCGCTCATTTTTCTTGTCCGTGTTACAGCATGGGTACTTTAGTCTCAGACGTACTTACAATTTTGTCTCAGCCAGTGTAGATTAGACAAAATCATTTCAAGGTTGAATGTCTAACACTGCAACAGTTGTTTCTCCCAGAGTACCCGACAAAGATCACTGGCCAATGGCCATAAAATGTCATTTGGGTTACTTACTCATGCCAGGTATGAGGATGATTGTCCGGCTGAGATCTATGGAGTATAACATTGTCTATGAAACAAATAAAAATTTAATTCGAGGAACCGCGTCTAGAGACAGACGTCTGGGTCAATCGTTCGGCATCGCGTCATTAGCCTAAAACTCACCAAATGCAGCACCTGATCCTTGAAGACCATTTGTATTGCGACATTACATGGCTGATACCTTCACTCCAGGGGCCGATCCTATCTCGAATGGCCCTTCTTCGATTACCTCCGGAATTACTTGATATCATTGTCAGCTATCTGGCTCCGAACGAAAACAGCTTCGAGAGATCAGTATTATATGCATGCGCTTTAACATGTAAAGCCCTCGTTTCACCCGCTCAGACCTGTATTTTTCGTTCCTTATCCCTCCCGAGTTCCATCTTTGTTCCCATCGCTCAAGGGAAATTGGAATCAACCCCTCGTATCCGAAAGTTGATCAAGCACGTAAATCTGGTCGAGTATAGGCACCCATGGATCTCGCAAGCCGAGGAACTGCCCCGCCTATTACGCATGTTGTGTCCATCCGTCATTTCCCTTGATATTTTCCAGCGGAGAGACAAGCAAGGAACACCCCGATTGAACTATCCCTCGTTGGCGGAGCTGAAGTGCCTGGAGGAGATTAAATTGAGGGAGGAGGAAAATGGTCCTCCGAGACATGGCGATGTCGCTTTCCCGACTTTGTTGCAGTACTTCCCAGAGCTTCGAGCAGTCATTTTTGATGTGGTGGAGACAAACCGAGTCGTTGACAGCAACAATGGAGTTGATAGTGTGAAGATCGCCGCCCCTATATTTCAGCTGGACTTTTTGGAAGTGCAGTATTGCGACGATGCTGTACTGCTGGACTGGCTAGTCACTGCGCTTTCATTTTTGCGAACATTACACATCTGGTATCCGACGCCGGAGTGCTTAGCTTCCTGTGCTGCCGTGGTTCGGTTCACGGTTGCAGCTGGCACTTCATTACAGTATCTGGAAGTCGTGAGGGTAAACAATGCTACCGATGCAGGTTAGTTCCGAAATTGTTTCCTATATTCGACCCTTTCGTCTTTGCTGACGGTGTCAATTTATAGACCTGCGAGCGCTAATGAGTGCAATAAGAACGCACAGCAAAAATCTGTGCTCGCTAACCCTCATGGTCGATGGAAACGTATCTGTGCGATCTCCTATCCAGGTGATCATAAAGTCTCTTATCTTTCTCGGTTCGCACCCGCACATCAAACATCTCACCATCCAGTGCTTTCAGCGAAATACTTTCGTTGAGGGTAACCCATGGAGTGATTTGGAGGATGTCCTTCTCGCCGATAGGCGCTTCCCAGCTTTGAGAAATGTAGAGCTGCGGTTGTTGCTTTATAATTTTAGCGACGTTCCTGCCGCGGCTATAGAGCCTTACATTGCCGTAGTTCCTCGACTTAGGAAGAAGAGAATGGTATCTGTTTGCCATGCACGGTGGGCACGGTGATTTTTCTCAAATTTTTCTTGTCAATTTCTTGTTCGTGTTACGGTTTGTAGCATGACGGCAATCGTCATCTCCTTACAATTAAATTAACGCACTTTTTCAATGAATGAAAATAAAAACACGCCCCCTAGAGTTAGATTTGGACTTAGGACGACTGCTAAAGCGCTGAGGAGCGTCGGCGCTAATGGATCGCAGGCGTTGTTGATCTCCGTTGACCGCGAATATATAATCGATTATTATGTCATAATATGCACTTCTCCTCTCCTCTAAACCGAAACATCGACGCGTCAGCGTCCAATCTTCCTTCCTTCCACCATCATCGCGAGTCCAACGAACTCTCTCGACATTTTCCTCACCCCCTCACAACCACAAAACCTGAAAAATGCCTACCGCTACCAACATCAACCTCTCCGAATGCACGGCGACGTTCACAACCGAAAAACACTACGAATACCCCGAGAGGCTGAACCACGTCCACGGGACACTTTTGCACCCCACTCTGGGTGAGCTCGCGACAGTCACCGCTCTCCAGATCACCCGTCGCATGTACTTCAAGAACACAGGCGACTTCCTCGAGATCATGGACGAGGAAAGCCAGGAATTACACGAGTTTTCGGTGGGACTGTTCGATCAGAACAGTAACATACGTCCGTGGCTCGTGGATGGTAGCTCGAGGAGTGGGTCTGGGTGTTGGGGTTCCGAGCTGAGCGTTGGGGACATGCTCTATGTCCAGGATTTGACGGTGAAGGAGGAGGTACATCTGCTTCGAGTCGTTTTTTTCTTTTGCTTGCCGTTGAGTTGACGTTGTTTCGTGTTTTCAGTATAGGAAACAAGGTGTCGGGTCTAAACTCCTGCAGAGCCTGTTGGAGTCGCTTGACAAGGGCTATCGAGCTCATGCGTTGTGCTGGCCAACCCCAATTTGTTTTAGAAGCGACGACAAGGCGGAATGGATCCGCGAGCAGGATAATATCGTCGCCTTCTATCGTAAGGTAAGCTCCCCCAGCACGGACCCATTTACTATTTCCTCCCTCCTTTCCATGTCTTCGCCAACCTCCAACCTTCTCTCCTCCTCTTACTGTACTCACCCCTTGCCACAGAACGGCTTCCGTCGCATCGGCCTCACCCAGTTCTTCGCCTATTCTCCTGACCCCGGCCACCCATCCCGCAAACTCGCCGCAGCCGCCGACCCCGAACCCCCCTCGCGAGCCTTCGATCTCGCCAACGCCACCACCCCAAAACTCACCGTCGACGAGGTTAAAACGCGATTCCCTGTCCACCATGCCATCGCCACCAACAAAACCGCCTCTATCGCAGCCACTCTCCGCGCTGCGCATGACGCCGACGCGGGAAGCGTGCGTAAGCGGGATGCGGAGGGGATGTCACCGATCTTTATGGCAGCTGCGGGCGAGAACTTGCACGCGCTGCGTGTGTTGCTCGAGCTCGATCCGCAGGGTGTCGCCGAGGACTTGAAAGATACGCAAAACGCCCAGGGTATGACCCCGCTCGAAGCTCTCCAGTCGTCCATGCGGTCGACCAGGGAGTTCTCAGAGACGCTTTTGGGAAAGTGGGATGGGTACCCGGACGCCGGCTTGCAGTGCGAGTATGTCTTGGCCAAGGCGATGGGGCTGCCGCTCGTGCTGGATGACAAAGGTAACGCGATAGAGGAACGGGATTATGTCAAGAAAAGGAAGTTCGGGTGTACGTGCGGTCAGTGCACCGGGGGTTGGTTGTCGCCTAGAATGAGATTTTGCCTCGCAAGTAAGTTTTTTCATCAAATACGACGCATATATGCGGTGAATTCGTTCGCTAATTCCTTTTTTTAACTTTTTTATCGAACCAACCAGCCCAAGCGGCTCTCCAAAAAGACAACATGTCTTTCGACATGGACTCCTTCACCCCACGCCGCCCGCGCTCGCCCTCCTCGCTCATGGGCTCCGGGCTCGACTACATACCGCCTCCCATCCGCCAAGAAGTCTACAAAAGCTTCTACGTCGGGCTGTACACTTCCTTCCTCGCGATCTACGAGATCCTTGAACGCCCGGGGAGCATTCTCACCCCAAAAGCCGTCCTGACGGTGGCGCTAGCGCTCGACGCCGGTTCCGTCCAGTTCTTCCTCAACAAAGGGGGAAGGATGGAGCATGTGCTCGATGCCACTGTCCATATTGCGAGGGAGCAGTCGAGTCTTGGGGATGGAACGTTTGAGGAGACGTTTGATGTCGATGTTGATGCTGATGATGAGGGCGAGGGTAACGAATGTGTCAGAGAGTTTAGGGCGATGCCGCGGTGTGCGAATGATTTGGCGTTTGAAATTGTGAGAAGCCATGTTGGGCTTGCGTCTGGTGTTCAGTGGGGGCCGTATTACGAGAGAGATAATGAGGATGGGATGGAGGTCGACGAGGATGACGATTCGGATTGAAGTCGGTGATTGGTTGTTTTTTTTGGTGATCGAAAGTTGAAGTTTTGAAATTGTGTTTTTGCTCTCTGTAACCATAGCCCTGCTGACTGGATCGCTAATTAATAAATGATGTTTTGAACTTAATCTGTAGTAAGAACCACGAATCACTTAGGCTTAGAATGAGAATACTGGGTATCTCCTAACTGACGCGGAATTTCCGAAGACACGAAAGCGGTTGGAGTCAACAGTATTGACGAGTGGAAGTGACGTGAAAAGCCAACTAGTTGGGGACGGGTACTCAGCTGGATCGGCTAGAGTGGAGCCTAGAGAGCAATTGGAGCTCTAGAGCCAATCTAGAGTAATGCGTTCAATTTTGTTATCTTATCAAACCGGATATGAGTCTGGACGGTCGCTCAGGGACCGTGCGACAACCTTTACAGCGCTTCCATAATCTAATGAGAATCGACTTTTTTTATTTTTTTCCGATTTCCCGATTTAGAACTGCTTAATCTGGGTATTTGAGGCACGTGCACTTCGCCTAACGCTTGGCCGGCCACTGGGCTGCCCTACACTTGGCCTCCTCAGTCACAGAAAAGGCCCCAAAAGCAAGTAAAATCATTTTGTTCAGAAGTAGATGCTTTTTATTCCTGTAATATCACACAGAAGAACAAACACTGTAGCCTCTCGACGAAACTTGTACAAAACTAAGTACTGCTGCCCTTCTTCTGGAGTTAAAACGAATTTATGGTGTTACTGGATGCTACAAGGATACCATGTCATCCTGTGAACATAAAGGTGGCTGTTTTACCAATGAAAATGTCAGAAATGCGGTGAAAGACGACCAGATATCGATGATAGGCGAAGTGCACGTGCTTCAAATTCCCAAATTGAGAAATTCTCAATCGGGAAATCGGAAAAAAATAAAAAAGTCGATTCTCATTAGATTATGGAAGCGCTGTAATTGTGTTTAAATTACATTTACTCTAGTTCAATGGAGGGACTCTACGGGCAAATAACAGAGGAGTCTTTCCTGTCATGTGCCGCAGCGCTCAGACATTTATTTGCAGAATGATTCATAGACTGTTTTACCCACAGCGGTGAATATAAACCTGTGAATCCCCAAATAAAAAGACCTTACACTTTGTCCTCACCACTGCGTTGACAAAGTACTCAGTTGCCGCTGTTATTTGACACTTCTCGTGCGTTCTTTCGCATTATAAACTTTATAAATCATTAAAATTCATATTATGAGTGATGGAAACCAGACGAGCCAACAAGTCTCAGACGCCGCAGCTCCAGGATCGGCTGGCAACGCACTCTCCGCCACTTCTCGAACGAATCCAAATGTCGCCTCTACTTCGTCCAACGCTCCTCCAGCGGATGCGTTCGGATCCGGGGGACAGAATAACAATGGAGGACACCTCACCCCCGAAATGGCAGAGGAAAATGAGCGGCGACGAATCCATCGAGAATTGGATGCCGTTGTCACCAAGTTCTCCGAACAAACATCTAATTTCAGCAAAGCGCAAGCGATTAGTGAAATCATCAAAATTATCAGCGACGGATCATACGTTCTTGTTGAAATAAACTTAGCAGGAGCGGAGAATGGACCTTGAGGGAATGAGGAAAAAGCCAGGTATATTACGTTTGACCTAGGGAGCTCGTAGGCAAACGGATGAGAAAAGGAAAGAGCATACAAGCTACGATTAAAGGTGTGATTACGTAAGACTACCAAAAGCATAACTAGCTTGCCAAATTCCAACACTCCTCCTCAAGCTATGAAGCATAACAACAAAATATAAAGATATAAAACTAAAGAGAGGAAGTAGAATAAAGAAATTAATTACCAGACCAGACTCCATCTGAGTCATTGGCATCTTCGTCTTCTTCATGAGTGACAAAAGCAGATTCGGGTTCGTCGTCATCATCGACTACATTGGCATTTGCGATGGCGTCCGAGTCGCGAGTGGGGCAGACTGCACGAACGTGTCCAACTCCTCCGCATTTGTGGCAGATAATCTTCGACATGTCATTTGAAGGGGTAAACTTGGATGACTTTCCTGGCCGTCAATGGGGTCCATGGTGTGTGACAGCCATAGCCTCGTCGGTAGTGTCTGGATCGGAAGGCGTAGTTGGTGCGATGACATTACGGAGGCGACCTTCTTCATTCATAAGACGGGTTACAACGTCCTCGAAGGTGAGAGAGGCGATGGGGGTACCGGTGATGCTGACAATAACAGGTTGGTAGATGGGAGGAAGGCCATTCAAAAGAACACTGATCCTGTCAAAATCGGAAACGATAGAGGGCCTGGTGGTAGAAAAAGAAGCAGGGAAAATGGTGGAAATGGATGAGTCATCCTCTTCAGCCTTGTAACATTCCTCCAAGCGATAAGCAGCATGGCGAATACTGGCAACATAGGAAGCAATGGTGGATCCGGGGGGCATAGAGAATTTAAGGAAATCCATACGCATTGTGAGCAAAACTCCCAAACCACGTGCACGGTGAATTCGGGCAAGATTCTTCCAAATAACGGCTGGGTCCTCCTCGTTCCTGACATGGGGAAGCTGGGAAGTTTCCATTCCTAGAATAATTCTGGAACGGGCAGAGCGCTGCTTCTCCACAAAGGTCTTGACACCTTTGGAGTTTGGTCCGGTGGTTGGCATGATGTCCCGGCCACTAACAACACCAAAGAGTCCTTTCTCCTCCAGAAAGGCTTCCATCAATATCTTCCAATCATCGTAGTTGGTCTCGTTGAGCTTGTCGAAGAGCAGTGAAGGCATGATCAATATGATCAGATAAGAGATAATGACTTTGATAAGGGTTTAGTGACCGTGGGCGCAATCCGGTGTGCGACAGGCAGTGACCGTGAAGATTCCGGTGTGTTAAAGACAGAGGCCGTGAAAGGAGGTGCCAATTTGTGTCTGGTGACAGATGCTGTGATCCTGCAACAGGAGATCCGTTTGTGTTGAAATAAACTTAGCAGGAGCGGAGAATGGACCTTGAGGGAATGAGGAAAAAGCCAGGTATATTACGTTTGACCTAGGGAGCTCGTAGGCAAACAGATGAGAAAAGGAAAGAGCTACAAGCTACGATTAAAGGTGTGATTACGTAAGACTACCAAAAGCATAACTAGCTTGCCAAATTCCAACAGTTCTCACCTCCGAACAAGAAGAGAAAGCGCTCGACCTCTATGTTGCCGAGCTCGGCACTCAGCCGGATGTCTCGTCTAAGCGGGCCGAACCGAAGGGAAAGGAAACTGCAGGAGATTCACAAAACCGTCGCTCAGGATCACCTGTCCAATCCGATATTGACAGCCAAGTCAATTCCCTCATACAAAATCTCTCAGAACAATCACGTTATGATTCAAGAGAACCAGACCTTGATGAGGAACCCCGAAAATGGCAGAAACTCCGTGAAAGCGAAATGCCGTGGACAAATTCATCATCATCAATCTCCCGTCCTCGAAACCCCAGCGCTGAGAAAACCTTTGGACTGCTCCGACTCTATGACCGAGACATTGCAGGGTGCAGACTTTTTGCAAAGTCCGCGGTTGACGCACCCCTCGGCTTCCCAGGCTCGCAATGGGACCGTATCTTCCGAGGTGAACCACTCGATCTTAACCAGGTCGCATCGTCTCTCCACCGTTATACAATTAGCGAAGAGAGAACGGCTCGCTTTGGAGACGCAAAAATCAGCCTCGGCGTGGCTGAACCAACACGTAAGGTCAGATCACAATCTGACTGGTCCGCAGCCTGGCGTTTCGCGGTTAGAGCATACAGACTGGCTTTCCCCCACCGTCTCGATGAATTGCAATCGTACTCCGATTATGTTGAAGGAATGTTCACCTCCAAACATGACTCGGTCCATCAACAAATCATCAACTTTGATGTCGCAGTCAGAAACTATGTCGGCGGGGGACAAACAATCCTCCTCACTGACAGAAATGAATTCCTTGCCCTCTACAATGCAATTGTTATGCCAGACGGCGCAGCCTTCCAGTCACGCGGAAATTCTGGAAAGCGATCAAAGACACAGGGGAATGTTTCCAAAGCCCAATCAGAACTTTGCAACCGATACAATGCGGGAAACTGCAAAAATTCAGACGAGGAATGCAAATATAAACACCTCTGCAAAAACTGTAAACAACCCGGCCACGGCAGAGATAAATGTCCAAACTAAATTGTGGAACGATGTTTTAGGCTCACGCCCAAAATATCTACGATACAATATTTGGCCTTCCGATTCTCATTTATCACCGACAGTTGCTGACTGGTCGGAGATAGCCACTCCCCTCGTTCGTCCGCCTTTGCGTGTAATAAACGACCCAATTGCCACCAAAACAATTACCGAAAACCCGGACTTATTCAAAATTGTCTCACCAATTAATGTTAACCGATTTGAAGAACTTCTCACAGACCATCCGAATCCTATCTTTGTCTGTTCTGTATGCGACGGACTCCGTCATGGTTTCTGGCCGTGGGCAGACACAGTGATAGACGGCTACCCGGATATTTTGGACCTGTCGAAACCCCCTAAATCAAACGCCGTAGCGCAGTTTATTATGGATCAATGTCAAATTGAAGTGCATAAAAACCGTTTCTCGTCTTCCTTTGGAACGGAACTCCTTCCGGGAATGTACTCTATGCCAGTTCATGCAGTACCGAAGACTCGAAAGAATGACTCGGAACTTCGTATGGTTACCGACCATAGTGCGGGGAAATACTCTCTCAACAGTATGATTGACCACAGCAAAGTCACCGGCTTCCCTCTCGACAACCTCCGTCATCTGGGGGAAATGCTTCTGCATTTTACTCGATCCTCGTGTCTCCGTGAACCGATTGTCATGTGGAAATCAGATGTTGCTGAAGCCTACCGCCTAATACCTGGCCACCCATATTGGCAAATTAAACAGATCAATACCGTAAACGGACAGCGCTATATTGACCGGTGCAATGCTTTCGGCACTTCTTCCTCATGTGGGCTTTGGATCTCGTTTAACAGCCTCGTGGCCTGGATTGCGAAATACAAAAGGGAAATTGACTATTTAGGAACATATGTTGACGATTCTTCAGGTTTCGACATCTGCGGAGACGTTCTTTTCTATGAACCATACAACAAATGCCTTCCCCGGCATCAAACAATCCTTCTTAACCTATGGGACGAACTCGGTATCCCTCACAAGGAGAAAAAACAGGTATCTGGCAAACGCTTGACAATTATCGGCATCGAAGTAGATCCCAACGCGATGACTCTCTCTTTTTCTTCCGAGTCCCGCGACAATCTTCTGGACGCCTTGCTCTCATGGTACACAAAGCCAATTGACGGATCCAAACAGGCCTACCAACTTCGATATTGGCAACAGATGGCAGGCTGGCTGAACTGGGCTTTCAATGTTTACCCGTTACTGCGCCCATGCCTCAACCGTCTATATCCCAAAATTTCGAAATTTGATAGCCCGTCAAAACGCATTGCAGTCAACAATGATATCCGCGAGGATTTTTCTTGGGCGGCAAATCATATTCGGCATTCAGACGGTGTCCACATGTTGCAGCCAACGGATTGGGATCCATATCTTGCTGATTTTACCATCTACTGCGATGCCTCACCTTTTGGAATGGGTTTCTGGTACCCTGCATCAAAGGAAGGATTTGCGTCATCAACACCAGAAGATTGTAAAGTCGACATAATTTTCTTCTATGAAGCCCTTTGTGTTTTCTGTGCCATCAGGGATGTTGCACACCATGCGCAACCCGGTTCCCGCATTATAATTTACACCGACAATCTCAACACTGTCCAAATTTTTAATTCTTTACAATGCCTCAACAAGTTCAACGTCATCTTGAAATCTGCCGTTGACATACTCCTGGAAATGGACTTCGACTTACGTGTTTTACACGTTGATGGAAAACTCAACACTGTAGCGGACGCTCTTTCCCGCTTTCAATTCAAAGCTGCATTGGATATTGTACCGGGCATGACTTTCACCACTTTTGAACCCCCTCTCTGGTCGCTGGGGGCATCGAAAAAATGATTGAAATTTCCCCCCGATCGAGGCAACCCAAACGGGAACCTTGGTCGAGAGAACGGCTCATACACGAGCGCGCTCTCGCAATAGGATTGGCTATTGATAAATCAACCGCCGATTCTTACGGATCCGCTTTGAATTCCTATTTAACTTTCGTGCATCTGCACGCGCTTCCTGTCGAACCAACTGAGGACACCATGTCCTTTTACACTGTTTTCATGTGTCACCACATCAAACCTGACTCTGTCGGTTGCTATCTCTCTGGCATAATTCACCAACTTGAACCATATTTTCCCAATGTCCGCAGTATCCGAGATTCCTACCTTGTAGAACGAACACTGCAGGGTTGCAGACGCATGAAGGGTTCGGCAGTCAGCAGAAAAAAGGCCTTGACTCTCAATGACCTCCAACGTGTTCTGAATTTTTATGCTGGTTCTACTGCTCACGACGATCTACTCTTTGTTGCTATGCTCCTTACAGGTTTTTTCGCTCTTATGCGACTCGGTGAACTTGCTTTCCCTGACAAAAAATCACTCCAAGACTGGCGCAAGGTTACCAAACGGGAATCTGTGGCTATCAGCAGTGATCAATACGAATTTCTCCTACCTGCGCACAAAGCAGACCGCTATTTTGAAGGCAACAGAATCATAATCCGGAAGGATAAATTCCAACATAACCCACTACACCATTTTAACGCCTACATTTCCTCTCGTGACCGCAAATTTCCTCTATCTTCCCCTTTATGGATCACATCGGCTGGGAACATCCCATGCCGATCTTTCTTTATAAAGCGTCTCCGAACCTTTTTTGATCAGTCCATTGCTGGACAATCCATGCGCGCTGGTGGAGCGACTTCACTTGCCGAACATGGAGTCCCACCATCCATAATTCAGCCTATGGGTCGCTGGTCATCGGCAGCATTCTTGCTATACATTCGAAAAAGTCCGGCATTAATACAAGCATTGCTTTATTCTCGACCAAACCCCACAACATAATAACACATCAACTTCTTCCCCAAATTTTCTTGCTCCTCGTATCGTTCCTCATCCTTCAAAAAAAAAAAAAAAAATTGTCTTAATAGCCTTACCTCTCGAAAATTTGTCCGCAATATAATTTATGAGCATTCGGCCGGTTCTAACATCGCCGGATGCTTACTCTGCTAGAAAGACCGCGTGAAACTCTAAGCCCTCACCGTCATTGGTTGTGTTTAAATTACATTTACTCTAGTCCAATGGAGGGACTCTACGGGCAAATAACAGAGGAGTCTTTCCTGTCATGTGCCGCAGCGCTCAGACATTTATTTGCGGAATGATTCATAGACTGTTTTACCCACAGCGGTGAATATAAACCTGTGAATCCCCAAATAAAAAGACCTTACACTTTGTCCTCACCACTGCGTTGACAAAGTACTCAGTTGCCGCTGTTATTTGACACTTCTCGCGCGTTCTTTCGCATTACCCACCCACCCACTTCCTCATATTGACTTTCCCTGCAATATGCAAGAATCTAGCAGCCAACCATCTACACGCTATACTGAACGGCGTTTACCATTTGGTCTATCTACGTCTGCTGCGGACCACCTGCGCGACACCAACGTCCACCGTGAATACGACATTGTGAACGACGACGTATCGCAACTAGTCGACGGTGGCAACATGGCCAGTTCCGAAAGCATCCCACGGCTTGAAACACCCACTGAACATGTCTTGAACCGATCCCCCGACGATTTATTTGCACCTGTCGTCGACGCACTTCTTGCTACAATCCCTCGTGGATTTGGTATCACCAGGGGCCTCCCCCCCTACTTGGCGCCAATTGCCAACAACCGTACCGCCTATATCGAACAAGCGAGCTTCTGGGCGCCTATCCGACACTTCTTCTGGCTTTCTCTGATGTTAGAAGAGGAAGAAGACAGAAAATATCAAGCTCTCATTACCGCCAGGATCAAATATGACCGTCCTTTAAAAATCGGGATCGAAACCTTTTCTCGAATCTTTTCTTGTTCCTTCCACTGTAACCCATCGCGCATGCCCGCTCATCGATTTTCAAGTCCTTCTCCTCTCTCGACTACTCTTTCATTACATAACTGATGGCCGTTTCGATACATCGACGTCTCAACTCGGAATTCCCATAGGTCTCCTAACGTCAGCAAGGTTTAAAAAATACTGGTGACATTACAAAAGAAAGACATTTCGGTGACTTAATTCGATCGTAGGACGTGTAAATTTCGAACCACAATCAGCGGAGGAGACCGGCGCCAGTTATCTACAGCTGTATCCGCGCTGTTGTCAGGTTTGGATGGACCTGGGGCCCCCACTGTATCCGTAGCGAGTAACAGGATGGCAAGCGTAAGGTTTACGGCTGTGGATGGAAGTGATTGTCAGTAAAGTAATTTTTTTGAGTTAACCACCTATTTCACCTAGTATCTTATTCTATTCCATCCAATATTTCTACTGTCTCATAAACCGTCGTTTCAGCAGCTAAAAGAATTTAAACTATTCTAGCAGTAGCTATTTAAGTTGATGTTGATATTACAACGATCAGTCATGGAAGAGTACACATAGGTTGTACTGCATACTTGAGAGTACAGGGAAGTCGTACGGGGGCATGAGAATCTTAAGATACAAGGTACAAGTACTACAAAATAAATTATCAGGTCAGGAAGTGTGTCGCAAATACCGATCAAAGTCAACGCGACAGGTAAAAAAACATCAAGGTCGCAGGAGAACCTTCCTCTCCTTGCTAGCCTTCCGCGCACTGGCTAGTGACAGTCGAGCTAATTCAGTTGACTCTGTAGAGGGAATACAAGTAGAAGTCAGCGGAGGTGTATTATCGCAGTCGCCAAAGTTGCTCATGGCGGAAATTGAATGGCTCTGCCTTTCAACGCTGTTGGCGGCGGCGACCGCCCTGAGCACTAAAGCACTGCTTACACGCTTTTTCACCCGATTCGATGAGCCCGAGGTGAACGTTGTCGTAATAAAAGTCGAAGTCGAAGAAATAGTGGCCTGATTATCGACTCGTTTGAGAAAGGGACTGGGCAAATTATCATCGTTTGTGAAGTCGTATTCGGGTGAAGGATGACTGCGGTGTACGGGAACGGGTAAGGTGGTATAGCACGGGTAACTGCAGCGGTGATGGCCAAGTTCGAGTTGCTGGTCGAGGAACGGAGGTGCGGCTGAGGCAAGGCTTTGGGTTGGGTGTGTGACGAGGAGGCTGCAGGCTCCGATGTGAGTGTCGGCGATCGAGCAGGAGCTGACCCGGAAGAGGCTCAGATGGATGGGCGACGAAGACGGGAGGGAGAGGCTGAGAGCTGGCCACCTGGGCGTCAGGCGACGGAGACGGCAAATTCCCTGGATCATCGTCCCCCTCGTTGTTGTCTCTGTCATCATTCACCTTACCTCTTCCCTTTTCCTTGGATAAAATAGGGCTGGGTGGTGGTAATGGACTATCGGGTTTGTTGTAGTACGAATTGTCGAAATGTGGCGCTGAAGACTTCTCTTCGCCGTCGCACTCTTCAAATTCAAAGATCTTGCTGAAGTTTAACCTGACCATGGGCGAGCGGTTGAAAATATTCACCAACCTGACTGGTTTTGGCGTAGCGAGCGTTTCACCTGTGGAGGTAAGGACGACACCCTTCATAGCAGAAGTGATTTAGTCGGAGTAGGCGGGTCTAACGGGTGTTTCGAGGGTATTGGTTTAGGCTGCGTTCGAACGGAGTGTCGGCTGGATGTTGAACTGGCGCCGCCGTTGCTGTCCAGGTGTCGCTTGAGCCACTCTTTGGAGAGGTTCAAGTAGGTTTTCACTTCTTCTAATGGGGCTTTTCGCCTTCCGCCGCGAGTCTAAATGTACCAAAATTGAGCAGAAGCAACGAATGAATAACAAAAGCCTACCTTTGGTCAAGGCTAGTTCCATTTTCTTCATGTTTGCCGCCATTTCCGCTTTTACTTCCTCCAGTCGCGTCTCTTCCAACCGAAGCTCGTTCTCCTTGCTCAGAGCCCATTGAATTCGTTCAATAAGCTCCTTTTCTCGCGCTTCACGACCAAAACACAGAGTTCCTCTTCACGTCTCGTCACAGCTTCCTTAACGGCGAGTTCGACATCGTCGCGGGAGAACTGATGAGCTTTCTGTAATTGGCTGACAACTTGCTCAAGTGCCGCGATTTCTTGGTCCTTTTGACCGAGGAGCGACGCCATACGCCGTTCATGGTCACGAAGAGTCTGTTCTCGGGACAGAGCCTCGCGCTCCTTAGCTGTTATAGTTACGCAGTGTTCCTTTACGGTAGCCAGCCTGAAAATAATGCGAATTTAATGACCTTCGAGCCTCAAACAGGATGGGATATATTAGACATACATTCTTTCCGTTTCTTCAACTTTGTAAACCAGTTCTAGCTGTTCGTGTTGATGAAGTTGCGCCGCAGACGGACGCATGGCGGGCTGAACAACGAAATTCAGCAAGGACTTCAAGTTACAAGCAGCAGGAAACGTACGTGTAGGTTTGGCATGGCCTTGACGACAGACGTTAGCCTCTGCGTGTAGCCTCTTGGCAACGGGGGGATACGACCATTTCTAGGATGTAAGTTAGCACTAACAGCCGCGAATACGACGAAATCATACCGGATGAAAATGCTCAGCTTGGAATGCGTTTTCGCTTCGTAAAATGGAGATTTGAGGGAGCAGAGTTCGTAAACCACGCAACCTAGGGACCAGATGTCCGATTTGGAGTTGTAGGCCTTTTTTTGCATGAGTTTTGGTGACATGTAATACGGTGTCTAAGGTAACTGTAACCCATAGGTCGTTGATAACAGGGAAATTGCACTTACGCCGACATAGGTGTTATCAAAGCTAGCCTGGGCGAGAGCCTTCGATAAGCCAAAATCGCCAAGTTTGACGCAGTTATTCCCGACAAGGAAACTAAGATGTATGAGAAATGGATAGGGTAAGAAAGCAAAGTATACGCAGTATTATCGGGTTTCAGGTCGCGATGAAGGACTTGAACTCTACGTGAGCTCAATTCCGCCTCAAACGATGCTCCAGTAATAGTAGATCCGCTGGTTTACCTTGTGTGTCCGTTTGGGTGGTGGCAGTGATGTAACTCGAGGAGGATTTGGAGGAAGAAATGCCAAATGGTATCTTCTGGCATCGGCCGGTTCGTTTGGTTGCTTGTTTTATATCGGTAGATAGGTCGCCTCCACCGCAGTGCTCCAAGAGGATATAAAGAGTTCCGGCTTCTCTGTCGACGTATTGGTCGTGGTATCCTACAATGTGGTCGTGATGAAGACCTTTGAGTATGTTTCTGCGAACGGTTGGGCTAAAGTTTTAGAGTAGAAAATTTACGACTCACTTTTCAGCTACAATTTGTTTCCTATCTCGCTCGCTTATCCTCTCAAAGTTTAATTCTTTCCGCGCGAAGACCTGTCGGACGAAGGTCAACTTGAAACCTTCCAAAGTGGCGCCGCTGTACTCACCAAAATCCATCTGACTTGATTCGAACTTTGCAAATGATCCCAAAAGAGCTGTTCCCGATAACGTCCAGCGGTTTATAATCGTCGAGAAAGGCGGAAGAAGGCATCGTGGAAGTGAAAGAGAAAGAAAAAAGGACAATAATATAGGCGGAGTAACGGGCAAGAAAGCCGGAATCCGTTCAGGTTCAACATTCACGTGAGCGCGTCGCGTCGCGACTGGGCATCATGCGGACCTTGAAATTAATTAAAAAGCAAAGATCACTCGAAACGGGAGGTCGGAGTAGACAAACCAACTAGTCGTGAAAACCGCTCTAAGTATAAAGGGAATATGGCCCGTAAAGTACTCTTTTTGATGTAATCAACACTGTTTACAACCTTCACTGAAGGATGCCATGAGGCTTGTTCGACGAGCCACGCTTAGGAACGCACCCACTCTGACCGACCTCTCAATGAAGGTATTGTTATAACTTATCAGAGAACTAGTATTAGTGGCCGCGTAATTCGAGCACTTTTACTCTCAGAAATTTCCTCCAAAGTCGTCAAAGACTGTTCGGGAGATCACTCTCCATTTATCTCCATTTATATCCTGCTTGTCGCTTGAAATTCACTAACTCGTTTGAAATAACCAGTACAGACTGATGCCAATGCATTTGTAGAATTTTTTCCTTTCGCGGTACCCCGCAAAAATGTAGCATAATCCTTATTATAATCTTGCCTCGAGGCAACATTCATTTAGTTACCTGAGGGCGCAACTTGAATGGCTGATACCGGTAAGCCGGTGGGGCGGGCTTTGTGCCTATAATATTCCATGCATCCTCTCATCTTTCAGTGTGATGGTAGCAAAGGATACCTGGGCAACCTGCTTGGATGGTCTGCGTATTGAACAAGGCAAAAATGTCGACTCATTAATTTACTTATTAATAATCTCCATATTATATGGAGACCAGAATCTCGCTTCTTAATTTCGAGATCGATCTATGGGCATACTGCCATAGCTGCGGGTATAAAAGTCAGCTCTCAATTCAAGGTACAATGCTCTTTATCAATTTAAAGCCATTGATATACAAAACTATAGGGGAAAAATATGCAAAGTTATTGAAATTTGAAACCCTTCAATTAGATAACCGGCTACTTGCAAGTCTGCCAGTAGAAGTTAAATGTTTGAAACATGAGCGATGAATGACTGTCAATTAAAAGGTAAATGTGAACTCACAGTGGTAAGCTTGGTAACGACCTAGGGAGGAACGGCAGAAAAATCAGTCCAAAAAACGCGAATCAATTATTTTATACTAACCGAATCCGTAGCAATATATTGGTTTTCTTAGCGTTTCTCGAGCGGAGGTCACTCTGAATGTTCAGAACGGAGGACACTTCGCACGGAGCATGAACAGTGGAATCCAGATAGAATGTGTCGCGGTAAGTGTAATCCTTGCCTATTTTCGGACTGTTAGGCATCTCGTTTGGAGTTCTAAAATAAAGTCAATAACTTACTATCGACCGGTCAGACGAGGTCCGAGCGCGCAGTAGCTGAGCAATTTTAAAATGGTAGCTCTTTAAAATTAGCCACCTTGCGTTAAAATTTCTTGAACTTGGAGCACCGGCCAGAAAAACGTAAAGTAGTGAATGGATTGCTGTGAGGCCGTAACCTGGGAATCCAGCTGATAGTACCCGGGATAATAAAGCTGGGTGGTTAAGGACTTTATATAACTGGCTAGGACTGAAAGACTAACAGAGTCGACCGTCGCGATTCCGTACGTAAAACCAGGAGGGACTCAAGGACCGTTTTATGGGTAATTTTCTGTTTAATCGCGTGATAAAACCTTCGTGATTCTGTAGTCTTCGATCCGAGCTGAAATTATGAATAACTTGAAACAACTTTAAGCCCGACGGCGGTATGTATTATCGACTCGAAGTTGGCCATTCAGAACGCTGTGCTTACATTCCAGTCTATAATCATGTACTAAAGGAAATTCATTAATTCAGCCCCCTGTAGTAGGGTCTTAGGCGAAGCGATCAGGCCTGAATGCCCGTCCAAAAAATATTCCTTTCTCGGGTAGGCCACCGAAGAGTACTTACGCGAGGTAGGCAGATATTCCTGCGCCTTCAAAAAGAATTTGCGGCGGGTTGGGTGTGTAAGATTCGAGTGCGATCTTGAATAATAACTGTTCTCAAGAACCAGAAGCGAAGAAAAGAATTGATGGACAGGGTAGGAACTGTGCTGGATGTCGATTTTTCGAGAGAAGCAACAAAGGGGGTGAGGAAAATTTGATTTCCGTGTCGGCCGTTTGGCCGAACCAATGGCGTTTCACCGATTTTCCGCCTGCTCGCAGCGAGGTTTGGAAACTCCATTTAGGTTCAACGGGCACAACTAATTAGCATGCAAGGCAGTGCCACTGCCCTGCAGAATTCTAAGCACCTTCTTGTTAATAAATAGATGGACTGAAACACTTAGTAAAGCCCCCCCATATCATTCCTCCCGAATCCACTGTGATTTTGTTTCTGTAATTTGCGTCCGAGAATATAATGACCTCAAAAATTTCAAGTACTCACAATTCAACCGTTTATGCATTTCTCCCTTCTGCGTCGTGTACAGGGACGACCTACTTACTTGTCGATTGTCGGGTTGTTGAAATAAAACACTGTAAGCCCTGTCCCTCCTCGTTTTTCGACCCGGCAAGCTCAGTGTCTCCCCCAAAAAGAAGGAGGAACCCAACCATTTCGTGCGAAAACGCGGCGTTTGTGCTCGGGAAATTCCGTTCGTGTAGTGTTGAGGTGGAAGGCTCCTCTTTTTTGAATTAAGGTTTGAAAATACCCTAAAATCCAACATGCAGCTGCAGAACCCCCAAAGCCATCCCTTTCTTCATTTGCCGTTCTCTGAAATCCTTTTCCCTTGTCGTCGCAGAGCTTTCTTCCACCAAAGAATACAGCTCCAATTGTATTCTAGCTTTCGAGGAAGACAAACGAAGCGTAGAGGAAGCGAGAGGGTATTCTGTCTCATATCGCCGAAGGTTCTTGTGCCCTGATTTTTTCCCCGGTCGTCTAACGTTGTTCTGACGGCGAAATTCGTTTTCAGGATCCTTTCCACATCCCGCCCATCTCATTGCAATGGACTTTCCAGATCTCGTCCTGCTTGGAATCTTTCGCTGTCATTTGGATGGACCAGCATTTGTTCCGCCTCGCCAGACCGATTCCAGAGAACGTTTGATGTTGGTTAGCCATAGGTGGCGAAACCTCGTTCAGTCTACGCCCGAGTTTTGGAGCTGGGTCAATTTCCTCCCAGTGGCATCACAAATTCCGGGACACCTGGAGAATGTTGCGCGGACGTGGCTCCGGAGGTCGCTCGGCGTCCTTGTCTACGTCGAATTTGAGACCGACCTACACCTCCATACCCCAACGCCACCAACCCAACACGTGGTATATGGTGCTGGAAGGTTCTGCGTTGTCGATACTATCATCCTCCCATGCGCACCGCGAATTGTTTCGCTCAAATGCGTTCTCGCCACCAGCGCTACCGTCCGTTCTTTTCTCACCGTTCCAACATGGGGATTTCTTTCACTGCAATACATCGACCTCACCCTCACGAATCACTTGGATATGCGTCAATCCAGGTTCCACGGTTGGGAGTTCGCGATGTTTCACGTTTTTCGGAACCTACCATGCCTACAAACAGTTAAATTTTGTGTTCTTAACGCCATGCCGGTTCACCCAGACAGTTTTCGACTCCCTTGGAACCAATTAACTCATCTATACCTCGGAACTACAGCCATATCGCCGAATACCTTTCTCCACATCATCAATATGACCTCGCTGTCTTTGCTGGACGCACTCTTTCGGATAAAATTTACGAAGTCGACTGGAGGTATAATACCACACAGTCAAGCGCTTCCACCATTTTCACCAGTGGTGGCCTACCACCTGAAAGGTCTGCAATTAATTCTCATCAACCCCAGCCGTGACCGCCGGATTTTCAAGGCCCTAAGACTCCCGGTGCTTGTGTCATTTCAAGTGAAAATTCAAGACACGAAGTCAGGGTGGAATTTGGGTTTATATTTTCCCCTGCTTGGAACGATATATCGGCTCGAATATCTTAGCCTTCTCCCATTCGTATTTCCTACGGTTCTTATGAATTCCAAATCAGAAACCTTACCTAAACGCCCTCATCGAATTATCCCCGCTGCCGAGATGGAGAGTCTATTCGCAACAATTCCAACTATCAGAACTTTGGTTCTCGGCCACGGCCTCCATGTCAACCTGGCAACGTTGGGGAAAATTGCTCGAGGAGAGCTTCTTCCGTCCCTCGTTAACCTCCAAATTGGGTCCGTGAGCGGATGCCAGGTTCTGCATATGGTTGAAGTGCGTAATAACTTCGTACAGTACAGGTCTCTACAACCTGAGGGATCCGGTAGCGATTTGTTTTCTTCTCTGAGCTCTATTTTGGTGCTGCATTTGTTGGTCCCGGAGGAGGACGAACAAGTTATTCGGGAAGAAGCAATGCTACTGCAGGAGTCTATTACAAGCTGCGCTGCTGTTAAATTCGTGGTTGATGGTAGGAATTCGCAGGCCTTTCACTTCGTGATTTGACAATCGTAGCATCGCCTTTCGTTTAGTCTTACTGTTTTCAATGGAACGGACGTAGATTAGTTGTGAAATATCCCGCAGCTTCCGGTATATCTTTAGAGTTGGGACTTTAGACATTGCAAATAGGTTAAAATTTAGGTCACAGACTGGTCGCCCACCTAAACAATCTTTGCCGTTGATGTGTCTAAAGGAATACCTCTTCATAAACCAATAGTGGTAATTATACCAATATTTTCCGTTTAGTCGCTTAATCTACATACATGGATAGAAACAATCGAGTTCTGTAACTTTCAACAAGCGAAGTTTGAGGTAACCAAATGGTATTGAACTTTAAAGGACGTGTATTAATTAAAATAGGCTAGATTGCATGCGGCGCTTCCGACGAGACGCTCATAAACAAGCCACCTTATAACTAACTAAGCGCCGAGTACACCAAAACGTTTGTATCTTGGCCGACCCCCGATTTCCTGAATAAACGTAATAAGTAAGCGTGATCTTAAAATGAAACCGACACACTTTAGTCGTCTATTCAATGGAAAAGATTGTTTTATTCGCCTGGTCATGTTGGCTCACGTGCAAAATTTGAGACGACAACTAGTTCGGTATCTCGAAAAGTAAGAAAACAAATTGGAAGTCGAACGAGTCATTGGGAAATTGGGTATTCGGCGTACTTTAGGGTCGAGGCCATGGCGTAGTAAGGGTGTAGGGTATGTTTGTCAATTAAGCGCTCGTTGATAGAGAGTGGAAATGTATTCGCGTTTGGGTTAAATTTTGTAGTTAAACTTGTATCTCTTTTTTCGACTTAATACGCGACGGAGAAAACCACGATGCTGACCATGGGACCGCCTAATGGTACAGATTTGGAGCCCAAAGCGTATGTAAAGTCAACAAATATTTAGTTGAATCAGAATACTGACGATGGGTATTTTACTGAACAGATAATATGCGCCTCTGGGTCCGTAACATGAGTTTGGTTCTAAGGTCGCAGTTTCATTGGCACAATCTCAGGCCATTGGTCGTTGGGCGAAGTGCCTGGACGCAGTGAGCTTCATGCTCGCCTGATCTTCCAAACGCGTTTCGGACGTATCAGTAGAAGTCATACGCTTCCCCTTGATATACGATAATAATTACTCATATAGGCGCTATGTTGGACTTGTCGCGCGTTTCAAGTATCGTCATATTTGTATCCATTATATTACAGTCACAAGTCGTACTACTATTAATACATCTGTACACCACTTTTGGCGCTTTATATCACATCTTTAGCTATGCATGCAAGCCGTAGCCAGGTCATTCTGAATCATAATCAAGTGACTTAATCTCGTGAACGACGAGGAGCCGGCGTTGGGGTGGAGGTACTCAACGCGTTATTGCTCAGGCATTACGAATTTGAGTAGATAAATAGTTGGTAGAGCTGTCCGTGAACAGAACCTCGGATTTCGGCACGACGACTTGCCGTCGATTTGGGGATGATCTGTGTGCCATATGTAAATATGATCAGAGAAATTCAGAGTGAAAAGTCCTCGTCACGATAATGCCACTTCCCGAGGATCTGATCGTTGACGTCTGGAGTCACTATCAGTCCTCAGTCTGAGTGAGCGCTCGGTATCGGTATTGATATATTTAGATAGAGACATGGACCTAGGTTCGGCTGACGATCGTCTCAAGCAAGCGTCGCGGGAAGGTTTTCGCGTAGGTTATGGAGATTCGTACTTCAAGTTAGTAAATGCCTAGCGCCCAACGATAATATCTATGTAATAGGATTAATGCCTTACACATACAATGTTTTAGGGACTTATACTTGAGAAGAAAGGGCCTGCTTTTGGTCGAAAGAAACCGAAACTAGGGAGTAGTGGCGAGGGTGGAAATCGACGATGGTGCAGCTGCATATATGTTGAATTCGCAAGGAATAGGGCGAATTTAACTCTACGGAGCTGCACCTCGAGGTTGCGACGACGCCCGTTGCCGCTTTCCTGTGTCGACACGGCTGCCGTTAAGGCTTAGATAGCACAGACATAAACATTTTACCTGCATTTTAGGGACTCACTTAATACTTAGAATCGGTCAGAAAGAATAGGAAATTGGATTGGGGTACGATTTCCATATCCCGGCGTCTCCTCTCCTCTCTGAGCGGAAGTAAACTCAAACGAGGACAATTGCAGGCGCCCGTACAGTCCACCGGTGTTTTTTGCCTCTCCCGAACGACAACGACAACGACAGCGGGCGCAATAACTCCAGCCTTCAGGCTCACAGCACGGTCGCCACGCCCAATGCACGCGGGAGATCGACCCGCAACGCACGGCGGTGATGCCGATAATGCCGAGTGGGCAGTGCACGGCGCGCGTAAATTAAAAAAGGGGGAGATCATCCCGAAAAGGAACGCGAAGCCCAGGCCTTCATCAAAAACGTGATCGATGTGATTGTGATTTTGAAGAAATCACTTTTTTTCGCAGCAGGACCCTGAGCTGATGTGCATTCGGAATCAGTCTTTTGGGTTCTGCGTTATTCCTCGTCTTGCTTTGCTTCCCAACGCCTCGTCGTCCGTCGTCCTCGCCGTCTTCGTGCTTTGAAGTTTGTGGTGCTTTCCAGGTGAGTTTTTCGAGCTTGAAGTGAAGGTTATTTGCTCATACGTGGCCAGGCACAGGATCTCTGGCCCGACGATTGGATTTGGACGATTGCCTCCGTTCGGGAATTCTGATTGAGACATAGGTATGTGTTTTGCGAATTCGAATGTTCTAACCTCCTTTTCAGCTCGTTATTTCTTATACTTTGCTTTTCAGGTGATTATCGACTTTCCACCACTGCTTTCGACTATCCGTTTGACGTTTACCGTTTCGATTTTGCTCAGTTCGACTTAGATCAACACTCGACTCAAGACAGGCAGGAGGAAGACTGCTACATCGTGAACCGAATACCGCCATCGAAAACGACTCGAGATCAGATTGCGCGCTGTACGACGTGCGACGTGCACCGTGTCACCCAGGA
Source organism: Galerina marginata (assembly GCA_023014335.1). Taxonomy (NCBI): domain Eukaryota; kingdom Fungi; phylum Basidiomycota; class Agaricomycetes; order Agaricales; family Galerinaceae; genus Galerina; species Galerina marginata. Next base: position 8,928 of record JAECYW010000009.1, on the reverse strand, counting down.
CTTCCCACATCATTCGAGACTTCTGACGCGCAACGTCACCGTCCTGCTTGGCAACCGTCTGTGAGCACCTCTCTTTTTGTTCTTCTTCTCTCCTGACGTCGATTTGGGACCAACAGGAGGAGAAAATCGTCTAGACTGGCGTCTTGGAAGAACTTTGCGGAAGTATGGAAGTGCGGCGGCCAAAACAGATTCCAATAGCCTGCCGATTCAGTAAGTACCTTACTTATTTTCCTCTTTCCTTCTTATTTTCCTTCTTTTCCTTCACTTTCAGACCTTACTCACCTACCTTCTCCTCCCAGTTCCATACGACCAATGGTTCCTCACCCACATCGACCCGACATGGAAGATTCGCCATCTCAAACAAATTATCCTCGCGAAATGCCTCTCCCTCCCATTTGACCCGCGTAAAGTCGCGCGTGAGGCAGCTGGGGTGCGTCCGCCAAGCCCAATCACGTTCGCGCCGGACGAGAGCCAGCGGCCTGCGAGCCCCATCAAGTTCGCGAGCGTGCTGGAGGTGCGGAAGAAGAGAAGCGCGGGAGGAGGAGGAGGAGCAGGGGGTGTTGGGCAGGGGTTGGGAGAGGACGCTGTTGAGGGGGGTGCTGCGGGTGCGGGAGGAGGAGGAGGATCGAGTACGGGTGCGGGTGCGGGTGCTGGTGCGGCGGCGGCTACTGCGACTGCTGCTGCTGCTGCCAGCAGCACCTCTGTTCACGACGCCCACGCTCACACTCACGCTGCGAGAACCGAAGAAGAAGGACTAGGACCACACGAAGAAGCAGCCCCAGGCGAAGAGGGGTACGAAGAAGACGATGAGTGGGATGAGGAGGATGATTCGGACGAGCACGAGCTTGGAGGGGGCAGCAGCAGCAGGCCCATGGGCGGGCGTGTTGGTGCTGGCGGGTTCGGCGGGCGGGTCGAGCTGCCTGGTCCGCCTGTGCCTCCTCTTGGGCCTATCGTGATTCCTGCGCCTCACCCTCAACCTGCATCTGCGATTTCGAGCCCTGTCGTGAAGACAGCGCGAAAATTCAATCCGCTGGCGAAGTTATCCGCGGCTGCTACGACATCAACCTCAACCGCAGCTGCATCGACGTCGCCATCTGGTATCACCGCCCCCGCCGTGTCCCAACACCAACAGCAGGACGACTCCCCGCAAATTCACACCACCTCGTTCACCCTCGTCCGCTTCTCCACGGGCCAGGTGCTGGAAGAGGAGTTTTTGGTTTCGTGGTACGATCTCGTACCACACGAGCTCGTCGAACTACACGCCTCCTCCCCCATCCCCGGGCTTGCTACCAGCAGCAGCACCACCACCACGACGAACCTTCTCGTCGGGTTCGCAGGCGCCGTTCACCTGGCGAAATCCCTCATGGGCCCGCTTCCCCCTCCATCTTCGCACGACCACAAGGAGAAGAAAGGCGGGCAGCAGCACCACCGCCACCAACTGCGCATACCAACCCAACTCACCCTAACCGCCCTCCCGCGGCACGACCTCGCGCTGTACGTGCAGCCGTACTGGGAGGGCTGGGTCCGCGCCTTACGCGTTGTGTGGAGGAGTGAGATGCCTCTACCTCTGCCCGTCCCCAGCGCGGCGCGTGGGGGCGTCATCGCTGCCTCTGCGGGTGGGTTTGGCGCAGGCGCGCGGGGAGTGGGTGCAGCCGCTGGCGTCAGCGGCGGCTCTTCCGTCCCCCCGTCGAGAAGTCACACCCACCCCCAGCCCTACGACTTCTCGGACTACGCACTGGGGATGACGAATCTTTCGTCTTCGATGGGGGGTGGGATGGGGATGTGGGTTCCGGACCCGCAGGTGCCGCTGTTTGGGGGTGCTGGCGCAGGGGCAGGGGTCGGCGGGTATGGTGGACGAGATCACGATGGTTCCGCGCGGGATGGGTATGGGTATGGCAGGGTAAAGACAAAGCTCGAGTGGCGGGAGCGCTGGGTGGTAATTCGGGACGGGGTTATCAATCTCTGCAAGACGAGAGAGGTCAGTTTTTTTCCTTTCTTTTTGGCTTATTTTTCTTTTCTTTTTATCTAGTTTCGTATTTCGTTTGACTTTCTTTCCTTTTCTTCTTTTGACCGTCTCTTTATTTTCGTTTCTTTCTTTTGTGCTTTCTGTCCTTTTCGGGTCAAATTCCCGTGTTTCTCGGCGCCACGTTTTTAGCTGTCTATCTTTGACAGCTTTCAATGTTCATCTACGTTTCTCTTGATTTATTTCCTACATACTTGACTCTTTTTTCCATGGTCGTCACAGGCTATTTTCTTCTTTCTTTACATAGTCTTTCTGTGGTTTTAAGTTTCTTCGTGGTCTGGTTGATCTTGTTTCGTGTTTCGTGTTCATTTTCGCGTTACTTTGATTCTTGATTGGGTTGACGGATTTTCATGCACCTGATTTATCCTTTATTTCGAAGTTTCGTTTTCGTTTAGTTTTCGTTCGACCTTATTTGAAGGCTTATTTTGCTTCTTTTCTCTTTCGTTCGGTGCATTGCATTCATTCACCTTGGTTTGGACGTAGTGCTTTTTTCTCTTAACGTACTCTTTCTGGTGTCTTCGCGAGCTGGACTGTTTTCTTTTTCATCATTTTTTCTTCTCAATTTTCGCGTTCGTTTTTCGCCTGTCATTCGTTCTCTTCCCTCTTCAATTTTCTGTCTTTCTCGAGACTCAAAGTTCCTACCTTCTTCTATCTTACGTTTCCTCCCTGCTTAGTTTTTCTCTCCTCCCCCTCTTGTCTTCTCAAAACATGAACTAACACAACCCCACCTTTTTCAGGACCCAACACCAACGCACCGCCTTCCGCTCTCCTCCCTCCTCTCCCTACGTGACGCGAGCCACCTCGCAAACTCCGTACGCTCCAAGTCGTCATTCCGCAGCGGCCCCTCCTCCGTGTCCAGCCGGGCGAGGAGCAAGACGTCATCCCACCGCCCCAGCGAGCGCGACCGAGAGCACAGGCGGAGCACGTCTGCTCCTCGAAGCAGCACGTCGACTGCTAAAGACCCACGCCGCCAGCCGCGGGAGGATGAGGTGGGCGTGGGGGTGTCGACGATGCCGCCTGTACCGGGCAGCTCGCGGACGAGGGGTGGAACGGATGTTGATGATGATCGGTACCTTCGTCCGCCCGGGCTTGCTTCCACCCCTGCGTCTACATCTGGGCTTACGGAGGCGGAACGACGGGCACGAGAGGCGGAAAGGGAGAAGCAACGCGAGCGACAACGGGAGAGAGAGAAAGAGCGCGAGAGGGAGCGGGAGAAGGAGAGGCAGAGGAGGAGGAGAAGAGAGCAGGAGGAGAAAGAACTGGAGTACCTCAGGCGGTGGGACGATATCGGGATCTCGTTTGGGAAAAAGAAGGATAAGGATAAGGGGAAAGGAAAGGAGAAGGAGAGTGAGCGGACGCGGGATAAGGGCAAGGAGAAGGAGAAGGAACGGGGGGCGAGCTCGCGTCACGATAAAGAGCGAGAGCGTCGGGATAGGGAGAAGGAGAAGGAAAGGAAGCAAGGGCAGAGCCAGGGAAAGCCGCCGCGGGAGGAGGCCGACGCAAACGAGCGGGAACGTGAGAGGGAAAAGCAGAAGGAAAAGGAACGAGAACGCGAGCGAGAGCGGGAGAGAGAACGAGATCGCCAGCGTCAGCGCGACTCCGAGCGCGAACGGGAACGGGACAAGGAGAAAGCACGTCAAAACGAGCGAACTTACATCCCGTCGTCGCGCGAGGAGGCTGAGGCTGCGGGCATGAAGATCGTCTGCGCGAAATTCAAGAGCACGCGACCTTGGGAGCGGGACGAACTCGAGCTCAAGGAGAAGGCGGATAGAGAGAAGGTTCTCAAGTATACGAGCACAGGTCCGAGTTTAGCGGGCGAGCCTGCCCCTCCTCCACCCCCCGTCGTCAACGAACTCGACCCACATTCTCTCAGGAGCGTCGGCTCCGAGGAATCTGGGTTGAACCTCCATCGTGTTCAACCTGTCAACCCGCCTCCGAGGAAAGCCAGCTTGCCCGCCCTCGTTGGGCTGGGTAAACTGGGCGCTGCACCGTCCATCTCGATGAGTTCGCCTGCCACGTCGAGCGTAGCAATTCACTCAGGCGCGACTGCTGCTACCGCGAGCAGCAGCACCATGGTGTCAACCTCAACGCCCAAGTTTAGGGGCGGGCTGTTCGGGAAGAGTAGTGGTGGGGGCGGTACGAGCGACAAAGACGGCCCAGGTGACAAAGAGGAGAGGAAGCGAGAGGAGAAGGAGAGGAAAGCGAGGGAGAAAGAGACGAAGGCGCTCGAGAAGGAGCGGGAGAAGGAGAAGAAGGCGCAGGATAAAGCGAAGAAGAGGGAGGAAACGGGGGATGAGGAGGACTATGGGGTTGGCAGTGGGTTAAGTTGGAAGTTGGGGAAGCGGCGGGTGGGGGTGAGGAGGGATGATAGGGAGAGGGCGCAGAAGGAGCGGGGGGCGTCGTTGGATGTTCAGCCAGCGTCTGCTGTTGCTTCTGCGCCGTCTGGGTCGACGATTTTACCTGAACGGCATGTTCGTCAGTTCCATCAGCACCAAGAAGACGGGCAGTCGAATTACAGGTCGACGTCTATTCTGTCCGGCGACACTGGAAGTACCCTCAACGATGACGATGGAACTTCGAGCCTGTACCAGAGCATCATCGTCAACGACGACGGCTCCATCGCCCCCTCCTCTATCGGAAGACCCAAGTTAACTCTATCCCCCATCATGGACGCAACACCCGCAGACGAGCAAGACCCCATCTCAGCTGTAGCTTCTAACGAAGCCCTACCCCTCCCTCCTGGCCTAGCCCAAGACGAACCTCAGAGCGACTCGAACTCGTCCTCGCTCAGCCTGTCATCCCCGGTGTTCGCGCATAGCACCGATTCGGGCGAGAGCGGGGACGAGTTTGATAACGAGGGGCGAGGGCTGCTGCAGGGAGGTGGAAAACCGAGGAGTAGAAGGGCGGAGAGGGGCGGGTATCGGTATGGGGGGTATCAGCACCATCCGCGCCGGACTGGTGGGGAGGGGCTGAAGGAGAAGGAACGGGAGGAGGGGGGTAAAGGCTCTGCGACGGATGAGAAGACGGAGAGTGGCAAGGCGGGTGTGCTAGCTTCTGCTCGTAAGGAGGAAGAGGGGCGGGGGCATGAGTCAGAGACGAGGAGGAAGTCAGATAGGGAGGAGGTTGGAGCTGGGTCTGGGCGGGAGCGCGGGGGGCATGTGTATGGGCAGGAGCACCAGCACCAGCACCCACCGCGTCAGCAGCAGCCGTCGCAGCACCGACGCGATGAGCGGGAAAAGGAGAGGAAGAGGCGGGAAGACGAACGTGGCGAGTGGATCGTGCTCGACATGGGCAACGACCATGGTAAGTTTTTTTCTAATCTTCTTTCAATTCTAATTACAATTTACTGACTACAATTTTCGTTCTCTTCTAGCTTTCAACAGTATCCTACGTATCTTCCACAGATACTTCTCGCAACCTTTAACCTCGACTTTTGTGCCCTCCTCGATTACGGGGCTGCCAACACCGTCGTCGATGGTGACGACCCACTCTCAATCGCAGCCCGAGTCTCGTTCGACTTCACATTCGAACTTGCCAACGCAGCCCAATAGCCCAACCTCAGCCTACCCGAATTCGCCTATCCAGAGTACATTCTGGTCGTCGACTACTCTTCCTGTCTCAAGCTCAAATTCGTTAGCCACCAATTCCAATTCAAAGCTACCTGTGACTACCCCTGGCTCCGACGCGGATGACGAGGACTACGGAAGCTCGTTAGCCAACAGCTCGCTGCAAACGAGCAAAACGCAAGAAGTCAAACCTACCCATCCATCTATCCTCTCCCTCGACACACCCAAGCCCAAACCTATCAAAAACTCTTCGTTATCGATATCACTCCCGCTAGCCCCTGCCCTGCCCTACCCAGAATGGCGTACCGAGATCGTGCAGCGTGCACGACGGCACGGGATGCGAGAGGCGGGGAGGCCGCTGGACCTTGCGCAGAACGGGTGGCGCACGGAGTTTGAGTGGGTGGAGGAGAAGAGGAGGGAGAGGATGGTGTTGAGGGTCGATGCGAGGCAGGTTGGGTGGGGTGTTGGAGGTGTGGATGAGGATGAGGGTGTTGAGGAGGAGGAAGGTGTTGCTGGTGCTGATGGAGAAAGAGAAGGAGAGGAGATTGCTGGCGAGAACTGGTCGGCTTCTGGCTTGGAGGAGCAGAGACGGATGAGCCAGGTCTCGCATGTCTCGACTATCAACGCGGTTCGGATGAACGCCGCCGCTGGTGCCCGTTCGTTCAACCAACCCGACGAGCCTACGCCCTCCCTTCCATCCACCCCTCTCGACGCCACGGAAGAGTGGGTTGACGCCCGCGAAACCCCGTCTTTAGACGATCACGACGGTGACTCAGCGGGCGGTTATGCCGACGACGACTACGACCCCGAGCCAGGGTATGGGTATTCCTACGCGTACGGGCACGAGGATGAGGAGGACGCGTTGGCGCAGGGTATGGAGTCGTTATTAGAGGACGGGGATAGCGATGAGGGCGAGAGGAGCGAGACCGAGTGGGTGGCGTGGCTGACGGACTTGCCGAGGCAGGTGGAGGTTAGGAAGCAGCAGGCGTTGGAGGCTGAGAGGAGGAAAGAGATGGAGCGGGAGAACGCCAGGGCGAAGAAGAGGGTGAAGGAGGAGAGGGTGGATGGTACGAGAGAGCAGAGTTCGTCGGGAGGACCTCAGCTTTCGCCTATGGTTTTCGGAAACCCGTTTGCGGAGCAGCAGGCGCAGGCTCAGGCGGAAGCACAAGAAGAGACTCCACGAACGTCGCTGTCGGCTTCCCTAGAGCCCAACGTGGTCATCGTGGAACATACAAGCACGTCGACGACTCCTTCCCGCGGCGCTCACCAACCAGCCACCCAAGAGGAGGAGAGGCAGCTCGTGGTCGATTCGAGAAGACGATTCGAACCTAGCGCACGCTCATACCCGCAGCCTCCGCCAGCTCTTCCGCCAGCAGCTTCGATGCTTCACTCCAGTTCGGCGGACCTACTCCCTTTCGGATCCAGGGAGAGTTTGCAGTTACACCGCCAGCACAGTCACCTCATGGGCGTCGACAGTGTCGCTGGCAGGGCCAGCATAGCCTCCACCCAACCCTCCTCATTCACCTACACGCCCGCCAAAGTCCACGTCCTCTCAGAGACGCGAGTTCGCGTTTCGAGCACTGGCTCTTCCCTCCCTCCTCGGATGCGTGACCGTCACCGTGAGCGTGATGTTCATAGAACACCAAGTCGTAATACCCTCTCTTCGCCGTCGTCGTCTGACTCTCTGGCTGTGGCTCTTCCTACGCGCGCTGGTGGTGCGAGAGCTGGTATTGGTGGTTCTGGTGCTGCTGTCTCGCCTATTGACGTTAATTTGCCTTCGAATTCGACACGTCGTGGCGATAACCCGATTTCGCCTGTGGATAGTGACGGGTATGGGTATGCCTCGGGAACTCAGTATGCGGACGCGCCATCTTCTTCGACTACGCCTCCCTCAGCTACTGTTCACTCGAATTCTCAACCTAGGATTGTTCAAACTCACCGACGAACTCATTCAAGGTCGACATCGGGGTCTTTACCAGGAGTTGAGACGACGGAACCGCCAATTTCGACTTCATTGCCTCCTACTTCTCGTATGTCGAGGTTATATCATTCGACGTCTATGCCCCTAGCCGCAGCCGCCTCTGCTGTTGCTCCTCTCGGGCTTGGTGGAAGTGGCACCGGCTCCGTGCCTTCTTCGCCTCCACGTTCGCCTATGCCTGTGGGCACGGGTACGCCTATGCACGTCCCGCGATCATCGCTTGCTTCTGCATCCACAGCGGCCTCCTCGTCCACGTCAGCTGCGATTACTCCCTCCATCACGTCAGCTTCAGCCTCAACCTCGACTTCGACCGCGACGAAAGCCTCAGCACCGCCCGTCGCGATGTCCATCCTAACTCAAGCACAAATCCATCAAATCGAATCAGAAACCGAAATGATGCTGCAAAGCGGGAAGTCCAGCCTAGGCTCAGGCTCGCAAGTGCCCATGCCCACGTCTCCGCCGCACCACCCGCCGACATCATTCATCCCGATGCCCATACCCCGCCGCCGTTCGAGTTCGGCTGGTATGTCAATCGCGTCTACGTCTGGATCGCCTCCTTCATCTGGCGCGATGGCAGTAGCTGCGGCTGCGTCTGTCGGTGTTGGTGGGTCGTTAGGGAGGTCCTCGAGTGTGATTAGCAAGGTGTCAGTTGGAGGTGCGGGTGCGGGTGGAGGAGGAGGAAGCGGAGGAGAGAGGCACGAGAGAGGGGTGTTGAGGAAGCGGTTGAGTGATTTGGGGAAGCACGTTAGCGGGGGTGGGGGTAATGAGGGGAAGGAGGGAGAGAGCAGCCCGCCTTCGAAGTTGGTCAAACCGAGGCCGAAGTTGTCGCTTCCTGGGCTGGGAAGTGGGAGTTCGTCGAGTCAAGCAGGTCAATATCAGCACGCCGTCGAAATTCATTCGCCTACGTATCATCGTCAGGGGATGAGGAGTCCAACTACCAGCACGGCGTCATCACATCCTTACACCGGAGCATCAGCATCAGGCTCGGGCTCTGTCGGCGGCAGCACCAACGCGAATGCCAGCGGAAGTGGGGCTATGAATGCGAGCACGATGGCTTCAGCCAAAGCCCTCCTTCGACGCGTCCGCTCAGGCTCGAGTTTACGCATGGACATGCACCCCGAGGAGAGGGAAAGTCTTATGAACACCCCGCCTGTGCCGTTATCCCCGACGAACGCTACTATGACGATGGCTTCTGCTGCTGCGATGAGCGATAGGGAACGGGAACGGGAGAAAGAGAGGGAGAGGGGCAAGGAGGGTAGAAGGGAGCGGGAGATGTCGCCTGGTCCAACGACGGCGAAGAAAACCGTGAAGAAGGGCGCGATGGAGCGGATTGTGAGGGGTTTGGATTCTGCGTTGGAGTT